>JAJHZJ010000179.1:0-1316401 GCA_023548195.1 Bettongia penicillata ogilbyi | reverse complement strand
AAAGATTACAGCAATTTATCAAGAGAATAATACACTTTGATCAGGCAGGATTTGTACCAGAAATGCAAAGCTGGTTCAATATTAGGAATACTTGCAGCATAACTGATCATAACAAGAAAAAATTTAACAGAAACCATATGATTATCTCAATAGATGCAGAAAAAGCTTTTGACAAAATACAACACCAATTCCTATTGCAAATATTGGAGAGTATAAGAATAAATGGAGTCTTCCTCAAAATAATAATAATACCTACCTAAAACCATCAGCAAGCATTATATATAATGGGAATAAGCTAGATGCATTTCTAGTAAGATCAGGGGTGACACAAGGATGTCTGTTATCACCACTGTTATTTAATATGGCACTAGAAATATTTCCTTTAGCAATAAGAAAAGAAGTTGAAGGAATTAGAAGAGGCAAAGAAAAACTAAGTTATCACTCTTTGCAAGTGATATGATGAAATATTTAGAGAATCCTAGAGAATCAAGTAAAAAACTGCTTGAAATAATAAACAACTCTAGCAAAGTTGTAGGATATAAAATAAACCTAGATAAAACATGTGCAGTTCTATATATTACTAACAAAGTCCAACAGCAAGAGATAGAAAGATAAATCCCATTTAAAATTACTATAGACTATAAAATATTTGGGAGTCTACTTGCTAAAACAAACCCAGGGACTATATGAACACAATTATGAAAAACTTTTTGCATAAATAATGTCATAAATATATAATTGGAAAAACATCAGTTGCCTGCAGGTAGACCAAGCTATATAAATAAAAATGACAATTCTAACTAACTTAATTTACTTATTCAGTGCCATATCAATCAAACTGCCAAAAAAATATTTTGTAGAGCTTAAAGAAATAATTTCAAAATTCATCTAGAAGAACAAAAGATACAGAATATCAAGGGAATTAATGAAAAGAAATACTAGGGAAGGTGGCCTAGCCATACTAGATATCAAATTGTAATATAAAGTACGAATCACTTGGGACTGGCTAAGCAATAGAGGGGTAGATTAGTGGAATAAGTTAGGTCCACAAGAAGTCTACTGTTTGATAAACCCAAGCATTCCAGTTTCTTGGATAAGAACTCACTATTTGACAAAAATTACTGGGAAAACTGTGGCAGAAACTGGGCATAGACCAATGCCTGATATCATATATCAGAATAAAGTCCAAATGGATACATGATCTAGGTGTAGAGGCTGATACTATAAACAAATTAGGGGAGAAAGGAATAGTTTACTTGTCAGATTTATGGAGAATGGAGGAATTCATAATCAAAGAAGAGATAGAAACATTATGAAATGCAAAATGGATAACTTTGATAACATTAAATTAAAAAGCTTTTGCACAAACAAAACCAATACAACCAAAATTAGGAGAAAAGAAGAAAACTAGGAAAGAGTCTTTACAACTAGTGTCTGTGATAAAGGCTTCATTCTAAAATATATGGAGAACTGAATCAAATATACAAGAACACAAGTCATTCCCCAATTAATAAATGGTCAAAGGATATGAACATGCAGTTTTGAAAGGAAGAAATTAAAGTTATCTATAGTTATATGAGAAAATGCTATAAATCACTATTGATTAGAGAAATGAAAATCAAAACAACTCTGAGGTATCACATCACACCTATCAGATTGGCTAACATGACAAAATAGGAAAATGATACATGTTGGAGAGGATATGGGAGAGTTGGAACACTGATTCATTGTTGGTGGAGTTGTGAACTGATCCAACCATTCTTCAGAGCAATTTGAAACAATCCCAAAGAACTATAAAAATATGCATACCCTTTGACCCAGCAATATTGCTTCTAGGGCTTTATCCCAAAGAGATCACAAAAATGGGAAAAGGACTCATATGTACAAAAAATATTTATAGCAGCTCTTTTTGTGGTGGCCAGAAACTGGCAATAGAGGGGATGCCTATCAATTTGGGAATGGCTGAACAAGTTGTGGTATATGAATGTGATGGAATACTCTTGTGCTATAATTTGAAATGATGAATAGTGGGACTTCAAACAAACCTGGAAAGTTTTATATGAAGTAAGAGCTATGGAGTGTGAGCACTGTATCTGATAAACTTCATCCTTCAAAGCAATGCAAGGACCTAAAACATTTCTTAAAAGTACTCAGGATGCAAAATGCCTTCTACATCCAGAGAAAGAACTACAGAGTCAGAACGCAGAATGAAGCAGACCATTTTCTGTTCTGTTATGTTTTATTTTAATTTAGTTTTTCTCATGGTTTCTCCTATTCGTTTTAATTCTTCTATGCAACATGACTAATGTGAAAATGTTTTTAATAAGAATATATATATGTATATATATATATATATATATATATAATCCATATAAGATTGAATGCCATTGTGGGGAGAAAGGGAGAGAAAAATTTTAAACTTATGGAAGTGAAAGTATTGAAAACTGAAATGAAATTATTTATTAAAAAAAAGAAAAACATAAATTAACATTATCTGTTTACATTATAGTTTATTCATTTTATTACACATCTCTCAATTACTTTTTCGTCTGTCAGTCTGGCACTTCTGATAGTTCAAAATTTTCATTTTTATATTTTAAGAGACTATGGGCCAGAGAGACATTATGTGACTTGATAAAGGTAATAAATGGCAGCTTTGGCATATGAATTTATTCAGCTTTCTGGCTATAAATACAACATTTGAAAATTCAGTTAGGGATCTCTCCACTACATAGCATAGCCCTTTGCCTTTCAGATCACACTTTGCACTTTGCAGAATAATGAGCTGGTAGCCTGCTCTACGAAGATCACAAAGGTGATTCCCTGTCTTTAAGTTATTCAGTGAAAATGTTAGAAGCATTTTCTATCTCATGGATCTCATTTTTATTCTCTCTTGTCCCTTTTCCAAAAGATTCTAATCAGAAAGTGGCAATTTGGGGCCTAGAGGGACTGCTTCAACTAAACCATCCCAAATTCTAGAAAGTGTCCCTGTTAAAATTCACAGAAGACATCCACCATCTTTAAGAGCTAATCAAAAGCTTATGTTATCTTCTAAACTCAACCATGGATTGTGCTTTGTGGCCAAGTGCTCTTGTGAAAACAGTGGAAATGAAACTGAATCAACAAAAATGGAAGATATATCTGAGACTGGAAAGTACTTCCAGGAAGACAAAATATTCACTGTACATATGTTTTGCTGTTGCTCTTATTACAGGGAAAGGAGGCATCACAACACAGTCATTTGCTTGCATGATCTGAGTATAAATCCCAAGGAGCAGTGGAGATTTGCAGATCCCTCAACCCACAGGTGACAATGACACTTCAAAGGTCAGTGAGAGGGCTTTTTTACCTAGATAACTAAGGAGCAGAGCCCTCTCCTAGCCTCCGTCCCAAGTGGCAGTAAGGGTAGCAGCAGCAAGCTTCCATTGTTGAAGACCTCAGCTCCTGGGAGAAATGAACAGTTGATCTGAACCTCAGCCCTGAGTGGTGGCCCTGCCCCCACCTAAAGCCCCTAGAGGAATTGAGCAGGTAATAGGAATAGGAAGAGATAGGGAGAAAATTTGGAACTCAAAATTTTGTGGAAATAAATGTTGAAAGCTTAAAATAAATAATTAAAAAAATAAAACAGTATAATCCTTTATGGTAAAATCAATATTTAATGAAATGGAGGACTTCCAAGTGTTCCTGATGGGAAAAAGTGCTGATTAGAAAATTTGACATTCAGACAGAAGGCTCAAAAGAGACACAAAATGTTTACATGAAAGAGCAATTATAAGGGACTCAATAAGGTTAAACTGTTTGCATTCCTACATCGGAAGCCAATATATGTATCTCCTAAGAATTTTTTCTTCATTTTTAGAAGAGTTAAAAGGAGTTTATGCAGACAGAGGTCATGGGTTTGAATCGATTATGTTCGAATGATTTTCAAATAATAATAATAAAAGGAGGAGAAAAAGAGATACACTGGAAGAGAAAGAAGGGAAAGGTAGAATGGGGAAAATTTTCTCACATAAAAGAGATGTAATGGAGAACTTTTACAATGGAGGGGGAATTGGTGGGGCTGGCAATGCTTGAACTTCATTCTCATCAAAACTGCATGAAAGAAGAAAAAGGTATATACACACTCAGTGGCATATAGACATGTAACTTAGCCAGTAAGGAAATAGGAGGGGAAAGGGATAAGTAAAACAGGGTGGAGGGATGGTAAAGCGGAGGCAGTGATTAGAAACAAAATAGACTTTTGAGGAGGGACAGGGTAAAAAGAGCTGGGAAAAGACAGAAGATAATGGATTGGAGAGAAATACACTGTAATCATTTTGGTGAATGTGAATGGAATAAACTCACTCATGAAAAAGAAGCAGATAACAGAATGAATTAGAAACCAGAATCTAACAATATATAGCTTAAATGAGACACACTTGAAACAGAAAGACACATGTGGAGTTAATATAAAGGGCTGGAGTAGAATCCAAGATGCTTCACCTGAAATAAAAAAGGCAGGGGTAACCATTGTGACCTCAGACAAGTAAAAGCAAAAAATTTACCTAATTAAAATGGAAAATTAATCATTTTAGTAAAAGAGACTATAGACAATGAAGTAATATCAAAAAAAATTATAGCACTTTTCTCTGATAAAGGATTCATTTTTCAGATACACACACACACACACTGAGAGTATAGAACTGTGTCAAATTTATTAAAAAAAAAATAGGAGTCATTCCTCAATTGCTAAATTGTCAAAAGATACAAAAAGGCACTTTTCAGATGAAGAAATCAAAGCTATCTATGGTCATAAGAAAAAATGTTCTAAATCACTGTTATTTAGAGAAATGCAAATTAAAACAACTTCAAAGTGTCACCTTATACCTATCAGAAATGAGAAATGCTGGAGGGGATGAAAGAAAAATGGGAGAGTTGGAACACTAATTCATTGTTGGTGGAGCTGTGAGATCATCCAAGCCTTCTGGAGAACGGTTTGGAACTATGCCCAAAGGGCTACAAAAATGTGCATACCCTTTGACCCAGAAATAGCGCTACTAGGATTGTATCCCCAAGAGATTATAAAAACGGGAAAGGGTCCCACGTGTACAAAAATATTTATAGCAGCACTCTTTGTGGTAGCCAAAAACTGGAAGTCAAGGGGATGCCCATCAATTGGGGAATGGCTGAATAAATTGTGGTATATGAATGTGATGGAGTACTATTGTGCCATAAGAAATGATGAACAAGAAGACTTCAGGGAGGCCTGGAAGGACTTATATGATCTGATGTTGAGCGAAAGGAGCAAAACCAGGAGAACTTTGTGCACAGCAACGACCACAGTGTGCGAGAGTTTTTTCTGGTAGACTTGGAACTTTGTAATAACACAAGAACTTACTGAGAAAAAAAAAAAATCCTAATGTCGGTCTTCTAAGGCAAAATGCCTTCCACACTCAGAGAAAGAAATGTGGAAGTCATTTGCAGAATGTAGCAGATCATGTTTGTGTGTGGGGTGGGTTTCAGTGTATTATGTGTTGATTTGTTATATGATTTCTTCCATTTATTTTAGTTCGACTACATAACATGAATATAGTGAAAATGTGCTCAATAGGAAAATATATGTAGAACCTAAACAGAATTGTATGCTGTCATGGGGAGGGAGGGGGGTATTGGGGGAAGGGTGGGGGGGGGGGGATAAAATCTTAACTTTAAGGAAACGATTGTAAAACATTAAAAAAAATAAAATAAAAAAGAAAAATAGGTACACTAATTACCTGTTGGTGGATTTATGAATTGGTCCAACTATTCTGGAAAAATTTTGGAATTTTACTCAAAGAGTTATAAAACTATATAGACCCTTTGACCCAACAATATCACTATTAGGTCTCTATACTAAAAAGATCAAAGGAAAAGGACCTATATATGCAAAAACTTTCATAACAGCTTTTTTTTTTTGTGGTGGCAAAGAATTAGAAATCTGTGGCATGTGATTGTGATGGAGTACTATTGTTCTATAAGAAATGAGAGGGTGATTTCAGAAAATCATTGCATGAATTCATGCAAAATGAAGTGAGAAGACCTGGGAAATCACTGAGCACAGTAACAGCAATATTGTAGTGACAATCAACTGTGAAAGACTTGGCTACTTTGATCAATACAGTAACCCAAGACAATTCCAGGGTACTCATGAAAAAATACTATCCATCTCCAGAGACAGAACTGAAGAACTCTGAGTGCAAATTGAAATATAATTTTATTGCTTTGTTTTATTGCTTTTTAGGGGAATTGGTTAATATGGAAATATTTTTACATTATTTCACATTATCATTTATATATGATATAAATGATAATTTATATCATACTGCTTTTCTTCTCAGTAGATAGGAGAGGGGATGGAAGGGAGACATATAATCTGGAACTCAAAAAAAGAATGCCAAAAATAAATAAAGATTTTTTAAAGATTTTACTAAAAGTATACTAAATAAAGGACAAATAGATCACCACCTTAATCATTGCCTCACCTCAGACCCCAAATTAGACATTCCAGGAGCCAAGAGTCCCAGGAACACTGGCACTACCACCCCTAGAACACTAGCCCTGCTTTTAACCTAGCTCTGTCATCTAGGTAATGAATTTTTAGTTGCCACTAGAAGGTGTAGTAGGTACAGTATCGGACATGTAGTCAGAAAGATATGAGTTCAAATTCTGTATTAAAAAGTCAAGGCCTCAGATTCCTCATAGGTAAAATGGTGATAATAAAGTCATCTATATTGCAGGGTTGTTATGATGATAAAATGAAACATGTAAAGCCTTTTCAAATCTTAAAACACTATTATAAATAATAGCTGTTATCATTAACAATAGCAATGATAACAGTGACCTTGTAACTCTTCTGCAGATGTTGTAGTCTTTACTTCCTACATAGCCACAGGTACTGTAGACGCAAAATGTTCATCTTCCTCATCAAAATTCTTGGCACTCTAAAATGGTTTAACATATGAAATGGGTATGGATTTATCAGTGGATATAACATTAAAGAAAACACTTTGTCATTTGTTTCCCTCCACATTGTAAGAACCACGGAGCATTTTTATTTGTGACTTACCTATGAAATGCATTAAGCTGTAAGTTCCCTGAGAACAAGGATTATTTTGCTTTTCTATTTACCTCTCAATTTCTAGTTCAAGTTGTATGTAGTAAGCTCTTAATAAATTCTCTTTTATTCGATCTAGGATAATATTAAAACTGCAAAGTCTGTTCCTTAAATTTGGCCCCTGATTTCACTTCCTGTTTTATTTTACATTATTCTATTTTAGGCTATTTATATTTTAGAGTAACTGGCCTACATGCTAGTCTCCAACTTGGAATTCCATCTCTGTGTGTCCTCCATGGTTAGGATGCCCTCTGTCTTCACTGCCAACTATTAGGAAGCTGAGGTTCCTTCAAGGCTTTTCTCAAGTGCTATCTCCTAAGCAGATTTTTTTCCTGACCACCACCCCCTCCCAAGCTGTTAGGCCCTTCTCTCCTTCCTCAGATTTTCTTGCTTATATTTATCTGTTTACATGTTGCATTCCCTAAGAGAATGAAAGGATTTGAAGGGCAAGGTTGGATTTGATTTTTGTCTTTATATCTCTAGCATTCTGAGCAGTGACTTACCTATAATAGGCACTTAACAAAATCTTTACTGATTTTTCCCCTTTTTTATTGAATTTTTTTTAATTGAGCAGAGGAGTGACATGTCCAGCTCTAAACATAAGAAAAAAATTGTTCTGGCAGCAGCACAAAGATGAATTAGAGGCCCAAGTGAGTTGAAGTAGGGAAAACAGCATGGGGGCTACTGCAGTAGTCTAGGAAAATTGCAGTAAAGGTCTAAAATGGTAAAGTGGCAGTAGGGATGGGCATCAACAGAAGATAGTTATTGCAAAGATAAGCTTGACAAGATGTAATTGACTGGATATAAATGAGCAAAAGGAGTCAAAGATAAAAATAAGCTATAAAAATGAGAAAGTAGCCACAAGATGATTTCATAAAAATGATGAATTCAGAAGGAGTGATAGGTTTAAAGTAAAAAAAAGTGAAACAAAACAAAACAATGAGTTCAGCTTGGGACATGTCATTCATGCATGTGCCTATGGTACATTCAAATAAAGATGTTGACCAGCATAGATATATATGCCTGAGATATAGATGAGAGTTCATAATTATGGGTGTGTATTTGACTTTATACATAAAGGTGATTCTTGAAGCCATTAGAGTAAAGGGGAGAGAGACAGAGAGAAACAGAGAGAGAGAGAGAGAGAGAGAGAGAGAGAGAGAGAGAGAGAGAGAGAGAGAGAGAGAGAACAGATAGAACAAGAATGAACATTTTTGTGTCATGGATCTTTTTAGCAGCTTAATGAAGCCTACAGCCCACTTCTCAGAAATGTTTTAAATAACAGAAGAAAGCGATAAATTTCGTTTGGAAATTAGTGAAAATAAAGATGCAGGTTTTCTGTTTGTTGGTTGGTTTCCCCATCCAAATTCACAGACTCTCTGAAATCTATCTTTGAAACTTTTGGGAATCTGTGGATGCCAACTTAAGAACCTATCATACAGAGAAAAGAAGAGAGTTCTGAATTGATGTTATTTTAATGTGACAGGTAGTATGAACTAAGTGTACACTTTAGCATGCTGCCAGACCTATTCTTATCCAAACCTTGATTGTTCCCTTGGTTTTCGAACTTGAGAAATATTAATTTTGCAAATTAATAATTAACCAGCAAGGAGATGTTAGGTAAATTGGTAGGTAGATAGAGAGATCAATAGGTAGATAGATAGATAGATAGATAGATAGATAGATGATAGATAGATAGATAGATAGATGATAGAGAGATAGAGAGATAGATAAAGCAGATAGATAGATAATATGCATATATGTATAAGCCACCAGAGGGTGCTCTAACTACATACAATAAAGTTACTTCATTCCCTCTCTCATTGGCCAAAGATTTCTCTCAGCTACGTACCACGGGCATCCAGTTCTGTAGAGATTTAATAGATATTACCTGGAAGATGTTCCAAAATTACTAAAACTAGCAATAGGAAAATCTCTCATCTCCATTCTCTAGCTTCTATCTCATTTTGAGAGTGTCTCCTGATTCATGACTGAACAACTTTGCCCATAGAACTTAGACAATTTGCTTTTTAATGACCATGTGATTTGTTGATGTGCAATATACTTAACAGCAAAATCATAGCATTGCTGAAGAATGAAATTTAAAAGCTTTTTAAAAAGCAAGCTGCACTGAAATAACTTTGCCTAAAGGAATCTCTTCAGAAGCTCTTTCTATTTGACATATAATTGGGAGGAGAATAAGGGAAGGAGTTATGCTTTTATTTTGTGGGAGTAAAGTAGAAAAAACTTCATAAGTTATGTGCAATGATTATTTGGGAGAGAAAGACGTGAGGAAAATGTGAGTTTGGGCACTCTCTGTTCAGCATTACTAAAGCTGGTACCAGGCATGGGGTCGTAGTAACTGCCAAGCTGCTTCAATCTGCTCTAGTCCCCTGAGCAACAGCCAAAGTTCTCAAAGATTTGTCCCCATTCCCACTTCCCTGCACTTGGCTGTGATGGAAGCTTAGTCCAGGGACACCTCAACTTTGGAATCCAAGTAAGTTTCTCCACTCTTGGCCACCTTGAAAATCCAACGTGGAGTTTGAGACAAGGGCATCTAGCTTCTCTGCCCCTAGATGAATAGAAAAAAAATTGAAGTCAAATTTTGCTAAGGACATCTAGCTACATTAATTACTTGGAAGGAATTAAAAAACAGACTTAAGTTTTTCTGGCTAAAGCCAGTGAAACTATGCAGGGGATAAGGTACAATTTGTGTGTGTGTGTGTGTTTGTGTGTGTGTGTGTAGATAGAGTAGGGGAGTCAAAGCAAAGTTGGGAACAGGAACTTAGAGAGGACCTAAGTATCTCTACAGATTCTCTATTTTCTTTGCAATTTATGGGGGACTTTTGCCCAACATACATCTCCTTTTTTTATGCTTTACTTAATTATAATTATCAAAGAGCTTTTAAAGTTACCTTTCTTATTATATCTTTTGAGCTATCTTATAAGATTCTAACATGCATGAGAGCACATTGTTGGAGGAGAATCTTTAATAAAGAGTATTTTTCTCTCCTGAATTAAATATTTTTTGTAGTCAACCAACAAGTACAGTGGAATTTTGTGTTCGGGTACATTTCAGACAATTGTATATGGTTTGCTATAGAATATCCTTTGCAAAAGTCTCTCTATTTTCTCTTCAAACCTTCACCAAAGATACCTTTGATATATTGTAGCTTATTTTATGAATGATTTTTCAGAAGAGAGAAAGTAAGCATAAAGGTCAGTAGTTATTGATGCTACTTATTGCCCCCTTTTTTTTGGTAATAATGAGGACCGTGATTTTATCAAAACTGTTGGCATCTTTCCCATTTCCAAGTTCCTTGAGAATTGATTTCCCACAATTGCATAGCTTCTGGAATATACCTTTTCTGGATTTACTTGGTCTAATTAAGTAGCTAGCTCACTGTATGGATCTCAGACTTGGATTCAGAAAGATTTGAGTATAAATTATTTCAGACTATTACTAGCTGTGTGACCCTGAGCATGTTACACAACACTTCTTAGTCCATTTCCTAATCTGAAAAAAATAAGGATGCAAATTATAGCACCCTTCTCATAGGGTTGTTTTGAGAATCAAATGAAGTTGCACATATACATGTAAATGCTATTAATTATTATAAATCTAGTTATTCTTTCCAATTTGTTTTCTCTAGTGCCTTGTCTATTCTAACACCAAAGTACTAGTAGTGCTACAAAAAAGACAGAAAGAATATATTGCTGAAACCAAGTACACACACAAAAAAAAAAAGTCATGTGGCAGGCAACACAACTTTCCGAGACATTTTAACAGAAGCCAGACTGACATTTACCTTTCTTTGTCCCATCTATACAGAATATTGATTCACTCTAACATCCATTTATGTAGGATTGTGCAGAGCATTGTATTAGGTGCCAGAGATACAAAGAGAAAAAATGCCATATCCTCTGTCTTAAAGAATATTATACTATAGTAAGAGTTCCTCCATCACTCCACCAGGTACATCTGGAGGTATTCAGTCAAAGTAAGAGCCAGCAAAGACTGACCTCTAACATTCCTATTGGTTCCCCCTTTTCCCTTATCAACCCTGGACTAGATGCTGATTGCTGCATTTTCTCTGAAATCCCTATCCCTCGTTGCATTCTATCACTTAGATCTATTCTCCTATTTCTGTGGTCATTGCTCTCCAGGGTCCCTAACTTCCAGGCCAGATGACTCATGCATTGAGAGGAATTATGGTCATTGCCTTCTGCCCTGCTCCTAATTTATAGACCTTTCCATTAACCCTGCAACTAAACTCTTCTCTCTGTATGCTTTCCCTCAGTTAGAGAACTCCTTGAGATTAGGGGATGCCTTCTTTCTCTATTTGTGTCTTTAGTGTTTAGCACAATGCTTGTCACATATCAAACACTTATTAAATGTGTGTTCTTTCATTCAAAGAGACAATCCGACATACACACGAATAAGGAGGAATCAAGAAAAAGCACTATCAGAAAATCTGAGGGGGAGATGCAAGCAAACAAAGCAAGGCAAATTAATAATATACATGAAATTCTGGGGAGTATTTTTAAATCATTCAAAAAGAAGGAGTTTATTTCAAGTGTGCTTAAACACATTAGAATGCTGCATAAATATTCTTTATACAGTATAGTCCCTTCCCTTTAATAACATTGATATAACTGTTTAAAATTTTCCTAGTCTTTAGACTAATCTATAAGAAGAACCTTATTGTTCTTTCTTTATCCTTTCTAAAATAATGTCCTTCAGAAAGAATTTTACTGAAGGCAGTAAAATTAAGACCAAAAAGTGAACTATTTTATTTTTGAAAGATTTTTACCTAGATAAATCAAACATTAAACATTGGTTACATGGACCCATGTCCTAAGCATTTCAATTAATCAAGGCTATTACTTTAATATTGTTATAGGTCAAAATTTGCTTACATTTATTGCTACAGAAAAAACAAAATGGTGCAATGAAATAATTTGCATTTTTAGGTTTTAATTTGTTAATATTTGGGCATCAAATTATCTCATTAAAGTTAAATTACATCAAAACATATGGGGTATTTTTATTAAACACATTTACATTTGTGCTCTGTAATAAGAACTGATTTAGAACTTCTCATGATGACTAAGTTCCCAATTTTAAAATTAAGCACATTTAATGTCTTCTGGAAATGTTATATCCACCTTGTGTTCTACCAAAGAGGACCCTTTTATCTGGCATATTTATCAAATTGTTTAGGCCTGAGGTTGAAAAAGAATAACTCTGGCTAATATGCTAAAAATAAAATGTGTTGCATATCAACAAAAAAAAAGAAATCATGTTCTGTTCCCCTCTCAGCCACCCACAATGTCCTGTCCTGGAGTAATTAGGGTAGTGATTGGAATAGGACAAGGGGCCCTGATTGAGCCTCTTAAGAGGCTTAAAGAGGCTTTAACTTATGTTAAAGACATGTTGGAGAGCATGAGGGGACTCTATGCTATTTCTATGAGGGAAAACACTTAGATTTTAAATTATGATAAATTAATAAAAATTATTTCTGTCATGCTCATATCTACGATTCAGTGTACAGAAATTTCTTTCACTAGAGTAGGATTTGCTTCATTATTTATATCCCTAGCACCTAACCTAGCAAAATTATGTATTCAAGGAATCCACCGATCACCAGGCAGTGAAAGAGATCCAAAAAGAGAAACTCCTAGGAACATTGTGGCCAAATTCCAGAATTCCCAGGTCAAGGAGAAAATATTGCAAGCAGCCAGAAAGAAACAATTCCAGTATTGTGGAAATACAATCAGGATAACACAAGATCTAGCAGATTCTACATTAAGGGATCAAAGGGTGTGGAATAGGATATTCCCAAAATAGATTCCATTAATTTAAAATTCCTTTCTTTATATAGACCATTATAACCCAATTAGAATTGAGAGGTTATCATCTTTTCATTTTGTTTTGCATATTTTGAAGAAATATATGTGTATATGGGGCAGCTAGGTGCCCCAGTGGATAGAGCACTGGGCTTGGAATCAGGAAGACTCATTTTCATGAGTTCAGATCTGGACTCATCAAACACTCATTAACTGTGTGACCCTGGGCAAGTCACTCAACCCTATTCACCTCAGTTCCTCATCTCTAAAATGAGCTGGAGAAGGAAATGGCAAACCATTTCAGTATTCTTGCCAAGAAAACCACAAAATGGGGTCATGAAGAGTCAGACACCACTGAAATGATTAAACAACGAAATGTGTGTGTACAAATTAGCAAGGTACAAAAAACTGCATTCTTTTTTGTGTCACTTTCTGAACATTTTTGAGTGCTCTCATTTGAAAAGAAAAAGCGTAAGGTTTATTGATTGATTGATTGACGATTGATACCAATGAGAGCATTTTCTACTCTGCAATTTATATTCTTGGAGAGTTTCCTGGTGTACTGAGAATTTATGATAAGGATATTATAGATAAGGATGTTAACACTGGAATGGCAAAAGGACTCTCTCATGATCATGTGTAAGTTAATGGCAATAAGAACTAGAAACAAATGAGTATAAATTATTCATTTGAATGTGATTACCTTTAAATTAGACTGGCTTTCTGGAGCTTCCTTGTCCATCAGAAATCACTTTTTTTCATTCAGAAAAATAATATCCACGTAGCATATTTATTTACTCTGAGGGTCATCTGATCCATATGATCAGAGAATTATCATCAGATGAAACTCTTCTAGCCTCCCTATTTTGCCGATCAGGAAACTGAGGCCTAAGGGGATTAAGTGAGTCAGCCAGAAAGGTAAAGTGACTCTTTTGTCATCATGTGACAAATATCAGTCACTGACTTACTTGGTTAGAAGACATAGTCAAGTAAAAATAAGCAGCTAAAACAATGCAATGATCTAATCCCCTTCTGTCTCTCCTTATTTCCAGTTCAGATACAAAAAAAGAGACAACTGCTACCATGATTAAACCCAAACCACAGAGATTTTCAGTGGGAAAAACAGGGGCCCCTACTGTAATGGATATAGAAACAGGATTTATCGCCTAGTCATTGTTATGTCTTTTTTTTTTTTGAGGAAAGTCCAGGCTCAGAAAATTGAAATGTTTCAATACAAGGAAAGTTGGACCTTCCAATCTGGAATAAAGAATGCGGGTAAATGAATTTTTTGTGGAACCTAGAAGGGTAAGGTTCTAACAGTCATTTTTAAATTCCTACTACCCTTCTGTGATGTTGACTGAGTCACCTCTACAAACCTCAGTCTTTGTATTTTTAGAATGGAGTAGATATCTTCTCTCATCCCTCTTCACTAACTTTCCATTTTTGCCTCCAAAATACTGATTTGGCAAAATGGAGACCTGTTGTATGGCCTTGACTATAACAGTAAAGTAATTGACTTAGTTTTATTTTTCTTTATCTGAAACATGGTTAGCACAAAGGAGAAGATAACAACCTTTCAATCTAAGCCTTTCAATAGCTGTGCTGTTTTTTTGCTTTTGTATTTTTAGTGTTCCCAACAGCTGGTTTATCCTAAAATAGCTGCAGCTGGATTGTACTACTCTGACTTTGTTGTGGAACCATAACATAATTGTTCAATGAAACTTTTCCTCTAAGAACATGATAAAAATATCCATTTGCTATGTAAAGTGCAAAATATTTATTGAGCTGAGCCTTTTGTAACCTACATTAAGAAAGCTACATTCAAAAAATGATTTAAATAAATACTCACTAGCTACATGGTAAATGACTCGGAAAATTAAAATCTAATCACAGCATTTGTTGCCTTTAACGTGTTCTATAGCTGCACTACAAATTTCTGGATGTGAAGTAGATGTATATTTGTTGAAAAGTAAACTATCAAATGTGAAGATACTGGAAATGTTTCATAAATATCTATCTCAGAATGCAAAATATTGAAGTGCAATTTGATGATACTGCAGCTATTACACCCGCTTTAATCCAGTGGCAGCTGACATTGTACCATCCATCAAAAACTGAAAATTGTTCTTCTTTCAGTTTACCCTATATAGTCCAAATCTTACATTGCTCAGATGGAGACTGACCACTAATGAAAGACAAAAGAAGTCCTTAAAAAATTCTACTTTGTACAATTTACAAACAAGTTAATTATATTCCATTAAGAATGCAACATCATTCAAGACTGTATGTCTCTTTTCAAACTAAAAGATTATTTTTAAAAATCTAATACTATTTTATATTGAACATTCATTATGTCAAAGACTTTATTTCAACATATCTGTTCATATTTTAAATTAGCATGTAAAGTAAGACCCCAAAAGGGAAGTGCATATAAACACACTGAACAGTCAGATATATATTTCCCTTCTCAAGGAAGGATTCTAATTAGCTGACTTATTTAGTTGCCTTTTCTTTTTCCTGTAAGATATACTGCTTTAAACTTAACATTCAGATGATAGAGTTCTTATCCAATTTCTCCCTGGATATGACTTTTGAGTTTAAAATATGAAACCAATCTTGCTAATAGAGTTTTGGGGTCTCTCAACTTACATAAATGACAGTTATCAAAATTTCATCTTTTCACTCTCCCTTACTCCCATTCTTAAATATTCTTGTCAATTGTTCTTTTACAAGTTCGTTTGAACTTGTCTCTTTTTTTAAACTTTTTGTTTATTTGAACTTTTCTCCTTGTCTTGCTATTCCTATAGATTTAAAGTCACAAAGGATAAGAACTATATTTTATTTATCTTCCTATCATCCCAGTATATAGTTCAATACCTTTCTCATAGTAGGCATTTAATAAATGTTTATTTAATACATTAATGGGTAGATGAAAAGATTGAGTGGGTCAGGAAATCTGAGTTCTTGTTTTCACTCTTTCAATAATTAGACCTTAGATAAATCAACATTCCCATATTATGTTTTAATTTTCTTTATTTGTAACATGGAGATAAGAGACATAAGATCAGAGGGTGATAGATACAGAGCAAGAAAAGTTCTCAAGGCCATGTTGTCCAACTCCATAATTTTACCAATGAAACAACTGAGGCATAGGGAGGTTAAGTGACTTGCCCATTGTCACATAAGTAGCATCAGAGGCAATATAAGAACTCAGACCTTCTGCCCTACCCAAATCACTTTAATGTTACATGGATTAAAAAAAAAAATGACAATGAGCATTTATTAAACAATTCTTTGTATCAGACACTATGTTAGGTACTGGAAATAGTAAGAAAAAAATGAAAAACTTCCAAGGACCTTACATTCTACTTGGATCCTAATAGCATGCCTAGTGTAGCACCTCTAGCTCTGACATACAACCCTAATGTTCATTCACACTTAAGGGTAGATCATCTGAATAATAATTACTTCTATGGTTTCTAGGAGTAACTATGGGTCTACACTCCTGATTCAATAACTCATGAACAATTGTGTTTTCCTTTAACATTCAGTTAGTAGACACAGTATGGAAAAACATTTATGGAAATAACATTAATAAAAATTTAAAACAACTCTAGGGTATCTGCCACTTCACACCCATCAGATTAGCTAAGATAACCAAAAAACAAAGGAAAATGACAAATTCTGGAGGAACTATGAGCAAACAGACACATAAATGCACCCTTAATGGAGCTGTGAACTGGTTCATCTATTCTGGAAAACAGTATGAAACTAAGTCCAAAAAGCTATTAAACTTGCATACTCTTTGATCCAGTGATACTGTTAGATCTATAGCCCCAAAGAAGTCAAAGAATGAATAAAGGGACTCATATGTACAAAAATATTCATAGCAGCTCTTTTAACAGAGGGAAAGAATTGGAAAACTGAAGAGATGCCCATCCATTGGAATATGGATGAATAAGTTAAGGTTTGTGAAATATGATAGAATACCACTGTGCTATTTAAAAAAATGATGAAAGGGATGGTTTCAGAGAAACCTGGGAAGAATTATATGAACTAATGTAAGGTGAAGTTAGCAGAACCAGAAGAACAATTTACATAAAAATAATATTGTAAAGCAAACAATTTTGAAAAACTTGGAAATTCTGATCAACATAATAAACAACCACAACTCCAGAAGACTCATGGTGAAATATACTAGTCACCATCAGAAAAAAAAAAGTGATGAAGTCAGAGTCCAGACTGTGGACACAGCTAATGTAGAAAATTACTTTTCTTCACTATACACATTGGTAATGGTTTTATTTTTCTGGCTTTCTAAATGGGTGGGAGGGTGGAAATTAGAGGAGGAGAAATGGAAATGAAAATAAAATAAATTTGAATTATTTTTAAAAGATACCAAAGTAAGAATAATAACTACAAAACACCACCACTCCTATAAATTTTGGACATACTCTCCTACTAATATACATAACATCAATGAGGAAGATAAGTTTAAACTTAGAGTGCAAACACATGTGGGGTTGTAGCAGCAAGTACCCTGGCATACACAGGAGGGCCTGCTGCACAAGTTCTTAGATCTGCTTTTCTAAAAGGAAAGCAACTTTTGAGGGGTCAACAATCTTTTTTAATTACATTCACTAACAGAGAAAAAACAAGCAGATCTAAAGAACAAAAGACAGGGCTTCTGACCATAAGCAATACATACATCACAGACTCCAACTGTCTGACCATTACATACATACATAGTTACCAGAGAGAGATGCAGCAACATCTGAATTTTCAAAGCTGTGGGGACAAGGGTGGCCCTTAGCAAGTACCCAGCAGTCTCATCTAACAAACTCCAAAGCAAAACTTCAGAGCATATATACACTTTTCAGAGCCAGAGAGCATTACAATACTCATGACCCAGTGACTCACTGACAATTAACAAAAGGTATGGGCTTTCCTACAAAACAAACCTCTCCATATCTGAGGCCCACTAATGAAAGGGAAAGATCTTTACATTACAGAGAGCAACTAGGTGGCACAGTGGATAGAACACCAGGCCCGGAATCAGGAAGACTCATCATTATGAGTAAAATTCCACCTTACTAGCTGTGGGACCCTGGGCAAGTCACTTAACTTCTGTTTGCGTCAGTTTCCTTATCTGTAAAGTGAGCTTGAGAAAGAAATGGCAAACCCCTCTGGTATCTCTGCCCAGAAAACCTCAAATGGAGTCATGAAAACTCAACAAACTGAAAACTCAGCAAACACATGTGACTAAGGCTACTTATTCCTCCGGTATTATCAGATGTCTAAGACCTTTTTTTCCTCTCATTGTTTAGTCATGTTTTACTCTATGTGAACCCATGGACTTTTGTCCATGGAGTTTTCTTGGCAAAGATAAGGTTATAGTTTGCCATTTCTTTCTCCAGTGTGTCCCCACTTTACAGATAAGGAACTGAGGCAAATAGGGGTTAAGTGAGTTGCCCAGGGTTTTGGAGGCTGGATTTGAACTCAGATTTTCCCAATTCCAAGCCCAGTTCTGTATTCACTGTATCACCTAGTTACCCCTCCTTTTTCTCTTAGTACAGCACTAACTTCCATTCAATTCTCAGTTGCTAGGGCAAGTTCTTTCTCAAGTTCATAGATGGGTGTTTTTTGTTTGTTTTCACCCTTTTTTTTTCTTATGAGAGGTGTATCTTGAAGCTGCTTCTTGCCGTAACTACATCTCTCTACCCATGTTCGTCTAGAGCAAACTTGTCAAACAGGAGCTAGCTTACTACATCATGGCTTGCAAAACTTTTATGGAACTGGATGAGATTATTATCAGGGAACTACTTAACAAAATAAATAAATATAGTATAGAATATAGTTAATGTTAATATGTGGTTAAGTCAAACTTTCCTAAAGGGATCCTTATGTGAAGTGATGATTCTTTCTCTCTTTGAGTTCTGTGACCTAGGTCCTCCATCTCTGTTCCCTGTAGTACCTACTGTTAAGAGTACCTCCCTTTCAAAGTGATTTGGTCAATGAAGGAGGAAAATAAGTCTTCACATCAAGAGTAATACTGTTCTTTCTCTAATTTAGACTCCCAGTTGGAGCTTAGTGGAACTTCTGGACTTTCTCCAGGGTGTATTTATTTATGGGAGGCAATTGGGGGTTAAGTGACTTGCCTAGGGACAAACAGCTAGTAAGTGTTTAAGGCTGATTTGAACTCAGATCTTCCTGACTCCATGGCCAATGTTCCATCCTCTAAACCACCTAGCTGTCCCTCCAGGGCTTTTTTAAAGTCTTAAGAGTCTTGAGTCATTTTTAGCCCAGCCCAGAGAAGGTATTAATATTTCATATAGGGATCTTCAGATGATAACACTTTGATAATATATTTATGCCTCATTTCTTCTTTGTTTTCTAAGGATACACAGCTATGGGGGACAAATTCGTCCTACACTCATATGCAAAATGAATAAATACAATGTAATTGGGGATAAGGGTAGAACAGGAGCATTAACAACAGTGGGAACTGGGAAAGGCTTCTTGTAGGAAAGTGAGCTGTGCTTTGTAGGAAGTTTAGAGGTCCAGGAAACGGAGGAGAAAAAAGAGAGAATTTTATAAATAAAGTCAAACATATTCAAAGGCCTGAGAGAGAATGAATGCTATGTATGAGGAACAGCAAGTAGGTGAGTGGACAGTAAAACAGCATTCTTGAGGAGGTAAGAATGTGAAATAAATTGGGAAAAGCAATCCAAGGATAGATTGTAAAGGGCTATAAATGCCAAGTTAATAAGTCTGCCTTTTATGCTAGAGGCAGCAGAGAGCTGCTTTCTGATAAGTGGAGTGGCAAAGTTCTTTTCAGCTTTGTATATTCTTCTGAAAGATTATTTTGTCATATGTGGAGAATGGATTGGAGATGAGAGACTGGAAAAATGGAGACCAAATAGGATGGTTGCAATAGTCTAGGGAAGAGGTGATAAGAACCTGAGCTAGGATGGTGATTATAGCAGTAAAGAAAAGGAGACTGCCGTGAAGGATGTGGTGGAGATAGACTTGGACAATATTTGGCAACTAGTTCGATTTAGCATGTGAGGAAGAGTGAAGACTACGGTGTAAGAATGACTGAGATTGCAAACCTTAGTGACTGGGAGGTTGGTTGTGCCTTAAAGAGAAATAAGGAACTTTGGATGCAGGACAAATGCAGGGACAGCAAGGAAGAGTTTTGTCTTGGACATCATGAGTTTGAGATGCTTGAAGGGTATCTAGGGTAGGGATGTCCAAAAGTCAGCCCATAGTGTGGAAAGAAAGTAGGACTAGATCCATAGATTTGGAAATCATCTGCAGAGAATGATAATTAAAACAATGATCCCTCATAAGATCACCAAAAGAGTGGGGCAGAGCCTTGGGGACAACTGCACTTAGGGAATGGGATGAGGTGGATCATGGTCTGTCAAAGGAAACCAAGAAGTGGTCAGTCAGGTAGGAGAAGAGCAAGAAGAGAGCCTTTACATAGGCAGGTCAATTTTCCTTTACTATACTTCTTAAATTTTCTCTTCCTTTCCAAAGTCAGTATTATTTCAATTTTTATAATCCTAGTTAATGCTCTTAAGCCTGGATTTTTACGATATTCTTCTAATGGATTAGGAGGGTTTTCCAGTTCTATTTCCTCCAATCCCTCCTACATCATCATATTAATAGTTATAGGATAGCACTTTCAAGGTGTTATTCCACTAATCTAAAATTTTTGACAGTTGCCAGATACTTACCAAATTCAAACAATTACTTCTTTAGCAATCAAGGCCTCCCATTAGCCTGTAACAATAAATCATTGGTGTGATGCAATGCTGTACAAAGAGTACTGGATTTAGAATTAAGAGAGAAGGGTTCAAATGCTACGTGAGGGCAAAACATGCTCCCTGTTTCAATTTTCCCATCTGTAAAATGGGAATAGCATGACCTTTAGTACCCACTTTAAAGGGCTATTATTATAAAGATCAAACAAGACCACGTATGTGAATTTTAACAAAAATTACAATTTCCATTCATTCTTCTTAATTTTTGCCCTTTGAGGGCAAGCAGAAAAAGAAACCATCTTCTGGGTGTCAATCATTTAGATACCTGAAGAAAATTATTGTGTGACCCCTCATCTGTCAATCAAATAACAAGCATTTATTCAGTAACTGTTATACACATCAAGCACTTGGTGGATGCTAAGAAGGCAACGATGAACATGAAACAGAACATGCCCTCAAGAAATTTGCCTTCCATCAGTGGTGACAACACGTATGCAAATACATGTATATGGAATATATTCTAACTAAATGCTAGGTGAATTGATTGGGTAGGAGCTTTTACAGGTAGGAGGAAGAGGAAAGTCTTCATGGACAAGATGGCTCTGGAGCAGTTTCAAAAGAAACAAATGATTTTTAAGAGGTAAAAGGAAAGCACATATGCATTCCAAACATGGGGGCAGATCACATAAAAGCACAGAAAACAGGAAATGAAGTATCCTGATGAGAAGCAGCAAAAAGGACAGTTTGGCTAGACTAGAGAATGTGGGAAGTAATGTGTACAGAGTTTGGATAGGAGTCAGGTGGTGGAAGGACTTTGAAAGTTATGGAGAGAAATTTATATGTGATTAGAAATAAAAAGACCACCATCAATGGAATTTGAAAGAACCTGGGAAAGAGGAGAGATGTCTCAAGTCTAAAGAAGAGATACTCTAATGTTATTAAAGAGAGAAGGCAACAGAGGCAGCATGGTCAAGTAGGGCTGAAAGTCAGAAAGATGGAAGTTTGAAAACCAGGCAAGTGTGGGGTCCCAACTGGAGAAAAAGCCATAAAAACTCAAACTCTGTGAAGTCCTCTGGAAGCCCAAACTTAACAACCTGTTAAAAATCATAATTTAGATACTGAATCTTAATTTAGACATGGAGTCAAAACTTAGGTGTTATGACCTATGGAAGCTATAACAAGAATATTGTGATACATATGTGACTGTTCCATGATTGATACACAAACTTATGCTTGGCCATAACATTGGCTTAATGCATAAGCTTATTATTAAGCAGAAAACCAAAAATATCCACCAATAAGTAATGATGCAATCTCTAGCTCCTCCTCCTCCTTTTGTCTGTTTTCTATAAGTACCAAGGGGATTTGGGAGATACTTTTGCAGGGATTCACTGATGGGCCTGGCCAGCTGCCCCAGACTGAAAACTCTCGGCAGGGATCATCCTACTGGCCCCCAGTGTAAGTATTAAACTACTACCTGTAATCATTCTGAAACTCCTCGGCCTCTTTCTATTGTACTAAACTTGTCCCACCATTTGGGAGGGAGATTAAGGATTTCCTAGGTAGGGAATTTTGGACCTTATGGCAAATCATTTAACTTCCCTAGGCCTCTGTTTTGTCATTTGTAAAATGTGAGGGTGGGGGGTGGGCAGGACTCAATGACATTCAAGGTCTCTTTTAGCTAAAAATCTATGACCCTATGATTTACAGACTGTCAATTATAACTATGACATGCATTCCTGAGAGAACTCTTCAATCAATTGTGAAAGATTATTAAAAATGATAATAGATTATTAAAGGTGGCAAACACTTAGAAAGGGGAGTGGTGATGTAAAGGAACTAACTTGGGTTTTATACCAGAATGATCTCATTTCAGTCAGTCAACTAGCATTTATGAAGCACTTAATATATGCCAAGCACCATGGCAAGTGCTGATAGAAAGGCAAAAATTGTTTCTGACTTCAAGCTATTTATATTCTCATGTTTTTTATTTACTTTATATTATTAAACTAAATGGTAAGAAGTAATAGTGAGGGAAATTCTGTGGATGCCATATAATTAGAATTTAGTCAAGCTTTTGAAAATATACCACAGACTATTTTTATTGAGCAAACAGAGAGATGCAGAATAGATAATAATATATTTAATTAGATTAAGAATTCCTGGGAAAGCCAAATGTTAATAGTTCAAAGTTAATGTGGAAGGAGATCTCCAATGGAATTTCAGAAGGATCTTGCACTTGACTCTTTGCTGTTTAACATTTTTACTAATGACTTGGATAAAGGCACAGATTGCATGCTCATTAAATTTAAAGATGATAAAATCTGGGATGGATAGCTAATACATAGGACGAAAGTGAAGATACAAAAAGTTGTCAACTCTAGAACACTGATTTAGATAAAATTCAATAGAAAAAAATATATAATCTTATGTTTTGGGGGAAAAAAATCAACCTCTAAAATACAGTGAGATAGCAGTTGTTAGGTAAAGACAAGAATGGGAGGGATAGTGCAAGATCAATATGAATTATTGGTGTGTTGTAGCAACCCAAAATGCTAATGTGATCTTCAATTGCATTGAGAGAGCTAACTTCCAGGAATACAGAGATGACAGCACCAATATAATCTGTCCATATCAGACTTCATCTGAAATATTTTGTTCAGTTCTACACAACACAGTAAAGTCAACAAATATTTATTAAACTCTTATTTTTGTTTCAGGCACTGTTTGAGGATACTGATAAGATGAAAAGTATACTCCAAAGTAGTACTAGAATGGGGAGGGCTTTGATGCACTGCATGTGAGCATTGCTTGAAAGATTTAAGTTTGTTTAATCTGAAAAAAGAGAAGACTTTGTGAAAGAGGGGGTTCATGACAGTTGTCTTCAAGCATTTGAAGAATTGTTATTCAGAGAAGGGTTTAGCAGTGTTCTCTTTGACTTAAGAAGGAATCATCGAAAGCAATGAGTGGACATGGCAAAAAGGTAAATTTAGATAGTTGTCAGGAAGAAAAGTCTTAACAATTAGAGCTTTCCAAAAGTTGAATGTGTTGCATTGAGAGAGGGGAGGTTCTCCTTCCTTGGAGGTCTTCAAATAGAGTTTTGATGTGTTACAATAGGAATTCTTTTCATATACAGATTAAACTAGATGACCAATTAGGTCCCTTCTAACTCTCAAATTGTGTAATATTGGAGGAAATAGGGAGCCACCTTAGTTGATTGAGTTGGGAGGAATATAGTCAGAACTGCACTTCACTTAGCTGTATGAAGGGTAGACTATAGTGTAGAGAGACTTGAGACAATAGATTAGGTATTAAGAGACAGTTGGAATGGTTGCATGATTTTTTTCCAGCAGTGTTTAGTGGTGTGCTAGTAGAATTAGAAGATGTCAGTGGTAGAAGACTGATATGGTCAAACAAAGAATCAAAGCTGTGATGGAGGATAAATGAAGCTAGACCAGGGTAATGGACTGGGAGAAAAGGGAGTGATAGAAGGGATGGAGAATAGGTTTAGGAGGAAAAGGGAAGTAAGGGAGATGGCTAGAATACATGCAATGATGGGAAAGAGAAGTTTCAGAGTCCTGGAGGATGAACAGTTTGGGATGATGGTGAGATAAAGGGCATGACTATCCCAAAGGGTGACTCAGGGCAAATGAAGATCTAAGTCATGGGGAATTGAGGAAATGGATGAAATCAGAAATCAAGGTGACATTGCCTGGCATAGTGAAGTCATTGAATATGAGAGCAAGAATTAGGGTAGAGAAAAAGATGGTGAGTCAGATCTTGAGCTTCTTAAGAAAGGGGAAAGAATAATCTATAGCCTGAAAGATGACTGCAACAAGGATCTGGACTAGGTAACATGGATGGAATGGATTTAATGTAGGATTGTCTGCTAAGTAAATTTCATCTCTAGATTGCCCAACATTCTGGCATTTCAAGATCTTTCTGTATCCTTACTCTATTACCTGTCTTAGCCATTCCCTCCAGCTCTGATCCAGAGCTCTGACTTCCCTTGTCTAACCCACTGTTTCATGGTACTAGAACCATTTTCAGTCAGGACGTTGGCAAAGCATAGGAAACTTCTGGTGTTTTTCTTTCAGCACTGCATAAACCTACATTTTCATTACTTTTCATTTCTAACAAATTTATTCAAAACCACAACTAAACTTCCCTGCCATAGTAACTAAATGTTAGTTTAATAGATCATATAACCCAAATCTCTAGCAGATCTCCAATAAACTGATTATATATTGCAAAGAGCTGCCTGAAAATCAAATAAATTCTGCAATTCCTATTTGATAAAAAACTGTTAAAAATATTAGGAAAGACTTTTAAAAATTTGTGAATTTTTTTTATTTTTATATCACTGTCATATATGGATAGAAGCTGCTCCTTCCTCAATTTTAACCCTTCCTTTTAACAATAACTATAACAGAATAAGCAAAAAACAATGTTTACAGTGACCCCTTCTGGCGACATATGCAACACTGCTCTCAAAGTCCCTGTTCTGGGCCAATCCTGTCTCACATGCTTCCCTTTGGTAGTTTAGGGCTGATATTAGCGTAACATAACATTTAATCTTTCAAGATTTAATAAAAATAGATTGACTTAGCCATATCATAGAAAACTTAGTAAAGATACAGTGCTCAGCTCTGTAGATATAACCTACCTCCTTCTATACAGAAACTGTCTGAACATTAGGGTAGGATGTGGTGATTCTTGGGACCTTAAAACACTGGCCTTATTTAAAGGGATCTGCCTCCTTAAAGTGGGTCTTTTAATGTCTTCAGATGATGAAGAAACCATATAGACACAGCCTAAGGCCATGAGAAAAGTGCTTCCATTATTACTTGATTTGAGAGTTGGTCCTCTGGGTCAATCAAATTTTGGGGATAATTTCCTTAGTTTTTAGGTAAAGAACTAACCTAATCCATGAGAGAGGGAAGCATGTGAAACTCTGGTAGATATTGATCTTATCACAACCTTCTACCTTCTGCCAAGGGGAGGTAAGTGAGGGAAAGCTCCTCTGGGAAAAATGCAACTCACTTTTTCCCTTTGCTTTTGCCCTGTTAGTTTCTAATTAACTTATTTGGTCCTCACAACAACCCTGTAAGATAGGTGCTATTATTATCTTCATTTTATAGATAAGGGAACCATCACAAAATAGAAGTTTAGTGACTTGTGCATGGTCATGAAGCTGTCACATGCCTGAGGGCACACTTGAACTCAGGTCTTCCTGACTTCAGAGGCCTGCTGCTCTATCCCCTGAAATCATCTACTTCATTTTTTTTTTTCCAGATGAGAAAACTGAGAGCCAGAGAGGTAAAATGATATATCAAAGTTCACAAAAGATCTCTAATAGAAGAGACAGGATTCAGACCAAGTCTACTTGCCTGCAGTCCAAGATTCTTTTCATTATGCCACACAACCTTTCTAACTACTTGCGGATTGCCAATTTCATTGCAAAGAAAAGGATGTCTCCTTTGGCCTACAGCAATGCCTAATTAGGAGTCTAAAAGAATATGTAGTCAAGGCATGTATAAAATGAGAGCAAATGCTGAATGAGATTTTCTAAAATAAGAATGATCTCCAGAGAACGAATCTGTGAACAGCTTGTTAGCTGTTACAACAATTCTTATAAAAATCCCCTAAAGAATTTTTCCCGTAATATTTCCTGTTTTAATAGATTCTTTCTTTATGCTCAAAAAAGTTGAAATGAATTGAACTGATAAAAATGTGAATCATTGTGATGTCTTATCAATATAGGAAGATGACTTTGGGGTTCTGAAGGCGATACCAGAATAGACTATACATGTTGTGATATAGTCCAGGCCAGGGATAGGAAACCTGACACTCTGAGTCACATGTGGCTCTCTAGGTCCTCAGGTGCGGCCCTTTGATTGAATCTAAACTTCACAGAACAAATCCCCTTGATAAAAGGATTTGTTTCCTAAAACTTGGACTCAGTCAAAGGGCTGTACCTAAGGACCAAGAAGGTTACATGTGGCCTTGAGGCCCTGATCCAGACTCTTCAAGTATAGATTAGGCAAATGTTTAACAACAAGCTCTCTCAGTAGGAAAAAAAAAAGTAACCACCACATAATTTTAAGTTTAATTTGTATTATTAACATTTCTCCATCATATTCTTGTCTAGACAGTTAAGAAAACAATCAAGCCTTGATTTATAATATTTGCCATTTCAAGGAAGGGAATTGAATGAAAATTTAACAATTGTTTTGCAGGAATTGACCTCACTAAGTAGGACGAGGCAATGTATTTTCCAGTTCTGACAGTTCACAAAGACAACCTCCTGGGGTAAACATACAAAGGCTGCTACTTCTCACTCCAGAAGTACTCTCTGGCCCTGAGGCTACACTTTTCAACTGGCTGGTTCTTCTCAGCACCTCCAATTTAAGGAGGAGGCTCAGGCCATATATGCCTTCAATCCTCCCCAGGTAGCACTGACTCATTCCTACAGGACTTTCTCCACCATTCCCTATCCTGGGGACCTTCTTATCCTTCTCCCCTCCTCAGCTCCCTTTTATGTATGTGTTGTTGTCCCACTTTAGAATGGAAGCTCCTTGAGGTCAGAGACTGTGTCTTTCTTTGTATGTATATTCCCCACACTCAACATAGTGCTCAGCTCATGGTGAGAATTTAATAAATACGTGTTAACTGACTGACTGTCTCAGTAAAGGAAATGCTCATATGACCTGGAATTATGAAATTATTATTTTCAGATACTTTAAAATGAAACTTCAAGGTAATAGTCTTGGCCGGTGTTATCATTTACAAACCAACTATGACTACAGGCCACACTTTCCCTTCCCCCCCATTCCTGGAACGCTTTCCCTCCTCAGCTCTGTCTCCTGAAACCTCAAGGTTCCATTCAAGTTAACCTCAGGTCTTCAGTCTCCTTGCAAGAGGACTTCTAGATTTTCTCAGTTGTTGGTATTCTCCTTACCCCCATCCTTTGAAATTACTTTAACTTTCTATATAGTTCATGTTTACATGCATGTGTACATGGTGTTTCCCCCAATGGAATTCAAGATCCATGAGAGCAGGTCTTCTTGTCTTGGTAAGTCCAGCACCATGCCTAGCACATTGGGGAGGGGTGTGCTTAACAAATGCTTGAGGAATTGAACTGAAGAATTTAATGAAAGAAGAGCTTCAATTCATTTCTTTAACTGGATGGTTTTTAAATATAATAAAAATATTTCTACATAATTAAACAAATATGGCAACATTAATTTTTATCTCTGACTTTCCTCAAAAGATATTAAACCAGTATCTTCTCCCCCAAATAAATTATGTTCTGGTTTAATGTGATTATTCTCTGAAGACTTTGTTTACTTTTTCCAGCATAAATGCTACCTATTTGTCATTCAAGTCCAAGACTAAGATACCTAGATCAAAAGTCTTCTTCAGACTCCTCCCAATGTGAGCACATAATCTTACTTCAAAGCCCCAAGATTTCATTAGTGTGGGAACTTTTCCTACAAATTAAGATCACAAAAATCATGAATTTCAAGCTGAGAAGGAAAGGAAAGGATTATTGAGGACAAGTCCCATTTTACAGAAGAAGAAACTGAAGTACACAAAGGTCAAATAATAACAATAGATACCATTCACATAACCCTTTAAAGTTTGTAAAGCAATTCATATATATGAATATATATATATAATATATGAGATATAGCTATACATGAGATATATCTATATCAATATAGATATATCTCATTTGGTCCTCAGACAACCCTGTGAGGTAGGTACTATTATTATCTGCATTTAAACATAAAGAAACCAAATCTCAGACAGAGAGATCAGTGACTTACCCAGGGATATCTGGCAGAATTTGAATTCAGCTTAACTCCAAGTCCAGTGCCCTACCCACGACTACAATAAACTGCATTTTTATGTTTTATATGCAAAAGGATGCAAGCAAAATGGGGTGGGAGGAAGCAATATACACAGTGTCTACAACAATGGAAAAGACAGTAACAAAGCCATCAAAACTGAATGCTAGGAAATTATGCTATAAAGACCAGGTTTTGCTGCAAAGAAGAGACCTGAGGTAGTATTTCATTCCCTTCTTTGAAGAAATAGGGACTATAGATAGATATGAAATACCACATCTAATGTAAAACTTCTAAAATAAGTTTGGATTCATTTTGTTGTTTTATTCTTTTAAAATGTTATATTAAGAGATAGACTTCTGGGAGGGGAAGAGAAGAGATATATTAGGAAATGAAGGTAATATCAAAAGAAAATACATTGACAAAAATTTATTTTAAAAATTATCTGAAGAGCTAGGTTTGAATCCTTATTTTGTCATTTTACCATTTAGATGACCTTAGGGAAATCACTTTGTTTTCTTGGGTCTTTGGGGTCTTCTGTAAAATAAAGGTACTAGTATCTATGGTCCCCAAGATTTATTTCAATTTAGCATCCTATAATTCATATGGAGTCTTTACCCTAGGCCACACATAATATAGTAGACCAGAATCTCTGCAGTTTGCAAAGGCACATCTGTACTCTCAACATAAAATTTTTCTTGTCTGGTTTTTTAAAAAAGTGTTAACTCTTTCCCGGTTATGGTGTTAATGGCCCTGTTATGACACAGAATAAGCACAAGGAAATCTAATTTAGAATATTTAAAATGTGGACAATTATCCTGCTCTATCCAGTTTTCTGTGTCTCTTTTACTAAAATAGTAATTAATATTTCAAAAGTACTCTTAGGAATGTCATAGGTTAAAAATATAACAATTTCCCTCTGTGATCTTTGCAGTTCTAGGATTTATTATCTTTGATAGAAATAATTTCTCAACAGAATAATAAGTAATTATCTAAACAAAAAGTGAGTATTAAGGGGGGAAAAAAGACAAGACTCATTTTTTTGTAACTAAATTATGTTCCTTAACACCATTACTAAGACAACTGCAAAGATGAAGGCTACAAGAATGGACTGAAATATATGCCTAACTAAAGTACAATTTTTCCTTTGTATTAGAAAAACCTTTATCCAATTTACTGTTTCACTTTCCTTAAAATATAAAGGTTTATGAAATATTCTGTTTCTTGTGTGATTAAGAGGAAAGGCATTAGGAATGCCAGTTGTATTTCCAAAAAATATATTTCAGAGAGGACAATGTGAACTTCTGTTTTCCCCCAAAGTAGCAACTTTTAAACAAGTAGTACAGATTCAAAGTCTTCCAAATTACATGGAGGAGGTAGATGTTACATGGAAGATGACATGAGAAGATTGAGTTTGGCTTTCTGAAAATGATGGTGTGTTCTCAGGGGTGTTGGAAGGCTCAAACAAAATAATAGATGTAAAGTATTTTGCAAGCCTTAAATACCAATTGCTGTTATCCTACATCACGAAGTCTTCAGTCTGTTGTTGACTTCATTCCCTGAATATCCTATAACATTGTGCTGAGCTCAAGTAATATTTTTAATTCAAATAGGGATGTGTATGTCTGACTCTCCCGAGGAGAAAAAACAGTATGCAAGCATATTTTTAAATTTAATCTGTATCATTAATACTTTCTTGAATATAGACAATCAACAAAACAGTAAATCAAGTGTTGATTTGGAAACACTAACAGTTTGAGTAAATGCTCCCGCTGAATATTTTAAGATGATCACTAGTTAGAACTGGTTCCAGCATACCCCTGTGTATTTTGCTCATTCTAGTCCTAGGACATTGTTTGGTTATTGGTATTTTTTCTATTTAACACCCATGATTTTGAATTGTTTAGAATTTAAAGACATGGTTGCAAGGACAAAGGTTTAGACCTAATAGGTTTTGGGAGAAATGGCCAGAAAATATCCCTTTTCTACCTAGCTTCTTTGTTTCCTAATTTATTTAGAGATGAATTTCCCTTTGACCTAATGTCTGTTATTCCTTTTGCAAAATCTCTGTGGAGACAGTCACTTCAATTCATCAAGAGTAAGTAAACATTTTTCTGTTGGCAAGGCAAGGAGCTAAGGATAAAGAGGCAAAAAATATGGGGTGGGTGGAAGTACCTGTCTTCAAGATGTTTGCATTCCCCTTGGGGATATAACATTTTTAGAGATAAGTTAAAGCAAAATAATTTGAGGAGGATTAAATCAGTAACATTTGTGGTCTCAGGAAATACTTCTGTAGGAATTGGCACAAGAGCCAATCTTGAAGAATTCAAAGTGAGGAAATAAAAGCATGCCAGGAATGAGGAGGGAGAGCATTCCAGGAAGGATGAGAGAGACTGCGCAAAGGAACAGAGGCAGGAGGTGCAAAGTCTAATTAAGGTAACAACCAATAGTTCAATTTGGCTAGAATATATTCTACTGTATGAAAGGGAGCAACATGATATAAATCTAGGCAGTTTTACTGAAGTCAGGTAGGCATATGCATTTTATCTTATAGATAACAGTAATTCACAAGTACCTGTAAGGTAAAATACCAACTTCTTAGTCTGGCATTTAAAGTCCTTCACAATCTGGAACCAGTCTTTCCAGATGTTTTTCATACTGCTCCACTTCTGTCTTAGGTGTAACGGCACAATTTCAGAGGCTGGAGAGACAATCAATCTCTCCTGCTTTACCCCCAACGCTAAACTGCAAATGTCTATAATTGAGGGTTATGTGGTAAGCATTACCACTACTCCACTGAACAAGAGAAAATAAGGGCCTAATATATAATTCTCAGATTTGACTAGGGTCCAATAGCCAGCTAGCTGTATCTCTAGATGTTGAAAAAGTATGCTGGAATGCAACTGCTTTGTTCCTCCCAGGCCAGTAATGAGTCTTCAGGCTTTGTACTCCTCCAAATCTGTGAAGGGGAGACATCAGTGAACAGTAAATCACAGTGATCTCTACCAGAGTTGTTCATTCACTAAAGGGAAGTTCAGGCATTAAGGTCTTATTGTATAGGCATGCTGAAGAATGTTGAGGGTCATCCTTTTTGTATTTCTACAAAATAATAGTGCATTTTATGGATTGTCAAATAAATTTGATGCCCAACCGAAGAGTAAATGAAACTTTTCCCTCCCAGTCAGTTTGATCTATCAAGCATCTCAATGACATTTATAAAAATGTTTTCCTGGTAAGATCATTCTGCACATAAGGGAAATCAAGGAAAAAGGAAAATATTATAGGATTTGTTGAAAACCACTTAAGTAGGTTCACTTCAACCATTTTCTTCAGTCTAACAAACATAAAGGAAATATCTGTTATGTGCAAAGCTGGAGAAGACACAAATATAGATATGACACAGTGCCTAAATTCATAGACTTTACAACTTATTGGGGGATTCTGCCATATACACAAACTATAATATCAAATAATTCACAAAAATACATAAGAAAGGCAAATTAAGTGCTATATGAAGGCCAAGTACAGAATGGTAATTACTGATAATGGTTGAATGATATTAGAGTTGGGTTTAAAATATTGACAAGATTTCAAAAGGCAAAGAGGGAAAGAGAGCATCATAGCCATAGGAACAGTGAAAACAAAGGTATGGATGAATAAATGTACAAATTTTATATATAAATGACAAACAGTCTTGTTTGCCTGGAGGACACAGAGGGAGAGCAGTTTTTTTTTGTTGTTGTTGTTTTTTAATGGAAATCAGAGAGTTGGAACTCTAAGTCATTGTTGGCGGAGCTGTGAGCTTATCCAATCATTCTGCAGAGCAATTTGGAACTATGACCAAAGGGTTATAAAAATGTGCATATCCTTTGGCCCAGCAATACCACTTCTAGGGTTGTATCCCAAAAGTTCATAAAAATGGAAAAAGAGCCCATATGTACAAAAATATTTATAAAAACTCTTTTTTGTGGTGGCCAAGAACTGGAGATCAAGGGGATATCTATCAATTGGGAAATGACTGAACAAGTTGTGGTATATAAATGTAATGAAATACTTTTTGAGCTATAAGAAAAGACAAACAGGAGAACTTCAGCAAAACCTGGAAAGACGTATATGAACTGATGCTGAGTGAAATGAACAGAACCAGGAGAACATCACACACAGTTACAGCCACAGTGTGTGAGTACCGTTTATAATAGATTTAGCCATTCACAGCAATGCAAGAACTTAAAACATTTCCAAAGGACTCTTGATCCAAATCCCATCCACATCCAGAGAAAGAACCATAGAGTCAGAACTCAGAATGAAGTACATTATTTTCTGTTTTGTTATGGGGTTTTTTTGCTTTGGTTTTTCTCATAATTTCTTCCATTTACTTTAGTTCTTCTATGCAACATGACTAATGTGAAAATATGTTTAATAAGAATGTGTTTACAGAACCCATATAAGACTGCATTCCATCATGGAAAAGGAGGGGGAGGGAGAGGGAGAAAAATTTAAAACTTATGGAAGTGATTATTGAAAATTTTAAATAAATTATTGACAAAAAGATTTTTTTTAAATAAAATAAACAGAGATCAGGTGGCATCAGATTGTGAAGGGCCTTGAATGCCAGAAAAGAAGTTTGAATTTCATTAAAATGTGTTTTGAGAAGAGGAATAATATGACCAGATAAGTGCATAAGGAAGATTATTTTAGTAGCAAGTAAATTGTAAATGAGCTTTCCCACTCCACTCTGGGGATCTTACACTATTCTTTGGTTAATTGTGAGAGAAGAGACATAAATTATTGGTTCAAGTATTTAACAAACATAGTCTGCATTCACAGACCCTGTACACCATCTGAAATAAAATAATGAATTATGCAAGTGAACCATGTTTTGCAGAATTCAAACCAAGCAAAGCTGCAGATGGAAAGTGGAGAGTACTGTTCACAGAACAGCTCTAACCTTTGTCTTCAGGGAGGTTAGAAGGAGGGTTTCTTAGACCTGCACCAGTTCTTTGCTTCCTCTGCAATCACTAGGCAAGGATTCCTTCTACCATTGTAAATCACAGTCAGCTCTGCCTTTAAGCTGTCAGCTGCCTCAACTTCCTCTCTACTACTATCAATCACAACCAGCTCCCCTTGGACAGACATCACTCTTTCCTAAAGTTACTGCCACTCACCAACTCAGACATCTTCACCACTATCCAGAGAAGCCTTTTCTCCAGTTCTTTTGATGCTTTATGTGAGTGCCATGTTACTGTCAGATTTCCCAAGCTTTAAATATTGGGCTCATTCTTGAGTCACAGTTCCATCTATGTAGTACTCAAAAGGATCCCTGAGGCAGCTGTTACATGGTTTGTCCTTCATCCTCTCCACAGAAAGTCTACAGCTCCAACATCTATCTGAGTTAGGATGAGTAATATTCTTTGATCTCTTCTCCATCTTGGGAACAGGCAGGTGATTTGCCTATATTGTTTCTTCTGAAGCTAAACACACATAATCTTTGTTGGTCCTTTCAACTGTCATAATAATTTCTTATGCAAATGTTCCTGTAACCTAGCTAAGCTTCAAAACCAAGAGGTGGAGCAGAGGGACATATGCAGAAATTCTCTTGGTATTTTTACTGTTAGAGCTCTTTTCTACCTTACAAAAGGATGAAGTGGGGAAAGAATGGAAACAGGAAGGCCGAGGGAAATATTGTGATATCTCCAGAAAGTGATAAGGAGAACCTAGCTATTGTTAGTGGGAATGGAGAGAAACAGAGAATATAAAATAAGGCAAAAAACAGAACTTGATCTCAAGGAACTTACAGTCTAATGGGGCAGACAAGAGTCAAACAACTTTGTACAAACAAGCTATGTATGGGATAAAAGCAAAATGATCACTATAGGAAGAGCACAAGAATTAGAGATCAGGAACAGCTTCCACAAAGTGAGATTTTAAATGAGACTTGAAGGGACCCAGGAAAACCAGGAGGCAAAGATGAGCAGAGAGAACATTCCAGATATAGAGGGACAGTCAGTGAAAATGCCCAGAGCTGGGAGATGGAGTGTCTTGTTCTTTCAGAAGCCTTCCTATTGCTTGGTACTAAAGATTCTCAACAAAGCCCACCTGGCACAGTTCTTAATGACAACCTAAATTCCATGAAGCATAGTTATTACACAATATCCACGCGAACAGTCTTCAGGGAGGGCCCAGGCCTGCCACAGCTGGTTGGCCTGAGAATCATGGTCACTCCCAATGCAAAGTTAGACAAATTCGAAGTAATGATGGTTTACAAACTGAGTCATCTTCAAGGCACTGTTCTTAAAGACCAAAGTGCATAGTAATATCTTTCCCCTGTGGCTGAACGCCCACAGAAAGTTTATTCTCCATTACACTTGAGTCATTGGATGCCTTTTTTCAGTTCCATGGAGGAGTCAAGAAAAGTGGCCAGAAGCATAAACACAAGTCCCACCAGAAACATGGTGACCACATGGTAGAATTCATCTATATCAGAGAATCAGATCATCTTGGGGTTTTCTTCCTCTGCAGAGCGTTCTCACTGTAATCCTGAGATTAGCAATTAAAGCAGCAAATTGACACCAAAAATTGTAGACTAAACCCACCTCAGGCTTATCTGGTGATTCAAGTTCAGGATTGGAATGAAATTATATATATATATATATATATATATATATATATATATATATATATATATATATATATACCATCTATTATTCATAAAAAGTGGATTCACTTAATAATAGTATGGAAGATATTCATCAAGCATATAGCATTGAGTCATTTGGGCTACACATAGTTCCTCTGCCTCTGCATTTTCTATTGGGAGCATTCCAAAATAGGAGTCTGCATCAGATTTGAAGAATCTCTGACTGCTTGTGTGCTTGATCTTTGAACATCGGCAAAAAACCAAAAGTCATCTCAAGGGTTTGAGATTTAGTCCCCCTGAACTCATTAAGGTTTGGAGATGGTTTGTTTATCTTTTAGAGGAAACTACACTAGTCTGCATTAGAAGGGCCCTTCATATTATAGATGGTGTTTCTACCATGACTTTTATTTTAAATATGAGAAAACTGAGATACAGAGAGGTTAAGAATTTTGACCAAAGTCAGCCACATAGTAAATGGTAGAAGGGCCAAGTGGAGCAAGTCAACAGTAGATGTCAAAATAAAACCCTAATATGTTGTAGACAAAGAATTGCTAGAATTATAAATTGATCATTCACATAGCTGGTTAATTTAACTGCAACTGTGATAGGACTCCATTTCAAAGGAACCAAGCTAATATAATTGAGCAATATTGAGCAAAAAGATAATTTTTGCAAATCATTTTACTAAATGTGTAAAACACTCGAATTAGAAAACCTATACCTTAAGATTCCTTATGAGTCTATCTTAAGCACCTTTATTATAAATAAACGATTGGAGGACGGAGGCCTGTATTTATATTCACTCATTCAAAAAGGCATTGCATACTTGCCACTGTCAAATGCTGGGATCTTTAAAGGTACCTAGCTGTACTCCTTTGGACTTTATCTTGACCCTTCCCTCTCATCTCCACTTCTTTTTGAATTCTCTCCCCCATTAGATTATGAGCTCCTTAGGAGAAGGAACTGTCTTTTGCCTTTCTTTGTATTCCTAGTGCTTAGCAATGTGTTTGGTAAATAGTAAGTACTTAATAAATGTTTCTTAATTAATTAAGGTTAATGCTTTTTTAGGTCTCTTCAGGAGCTAAATCTTGTAAAACTCTAGCAAATAAGGAAAAACAAGATCACGCCTTCCATATTGCTATGATGCTGAGAATAATTATCAGTGAACATTTTCTCTATTATATGAGCTAATAACAAGAGTACACAGTAAAGTCATCTGAATTTATTCTGGAACTTCTGTACAGAACAAGACCACTGTATACAACCTCCAACCAACTAAATGCGAGATCTCTTTCTCTCACTTTCTCTCTATCTGTCTCCCTGTTTGTCTGTCTCACTCCTTGTAATGTGTACAATATTGAGTATACAAAATAAATAATGCAAAGAATTGTCAAAAAGATAGTATATTGTACTTGAACTCTGGCTAGACTTTGGGGCTCCTTTTCTAGGATAATTTTTGAAACATCAATTTCCATATCTATTAAATGTTTCTACAGCACCAATCAGTGTACCTTGGCCAAGAGTTAAGCCATAAATAAAACACAGAGATTGTCTGTGTCTTATCTCAACCCTGGAAGGGAATGTTTGCTACATTTCTAAAGGAACTTCATAAACATTTGCTTTATGGTCATTTTAACCCTTCTGGATTCATAGCTACTCTTCTAGTAAGCATGAAGGTATGTCTCAAAATAAAATCTTTCTTAAGACCAGAACTGCCGTCTTAAAAATGAACATGATTAACTTCCCAATAAGAATCAGTTAAGAGCCTTTTAAATAAGATTTTCTTTACCCTAATAACCAGAAACCAATTTTTCTGCCTTTGTTTTATTAATACTTTTTTATTTTTACATCAAATCAATTTCTATATAGACCCCTTCTGTTCAGCTACCTGAATCAACCCTTTTAACAAAGATTTTTTAAGAAAAAAAAGTATTTTAGCAAAATCAACCAACATATTAACCATGTCTGATAAAATATGCACATGGATATTCCATATCTATAAACTCTCAACTATGTAATGAGAGAAGATAGGAATATTTTCTCCACTCTTCTCTGGGTCCAAATTTAGCTATTATAATCATATAACATTGAAATTTGTTTTATTTTTCTTTCTGTTTACATGGTTTTATCCAATGTGCATATGGTTTTCTTGGTTCTACTTCACTCTTCAAGTCATTTGTCTTCTCATATTTCTCTGAATCTTTAATATTTGTTATCTCTCATAGCATAATTATAGAATCAATTATTTTTAACTATGCATATTTTCAACTACTATGTGAAATAGTAATGGTTGAAAGAATTATAATGAGTTATAACTATAATCAAATAATGTAACAAATGTAAAGTGCTTTGAAAACCTTAAAGAACTAAATAAATGTGTTGTATATATATGAATGTATATGTATGTATTATTATTAAGCAATGATTTTTGGTTGTTTGTTGGGTTTTTGTAAAAATGTCAAAATTAATAGTCCCCCAAAGTAGTCACCCTGGGAAAATGCATTTAGTCTACCAACTCTATTATTGCTCAAAATATTTTTAGAACAATTCTTTCAGAATTGCCTTCAAAACCAACTTATGAATGATATGAAGAAATCAGAAGCAATCTCATACAATGGAATCACATTATTTTTTTCTTACAAAAAATACATCCCATTTGATTACTCGCTTTATCACCAGAATTGACTCTAAATGACTTTCAATTGTTTCTAAAAATCAAATGCATTTTCAAAAGTGAGAGATTTTTCACCACTAAGGAAATTTAAAAGGCTGTCACATGTTCTTAAGGCAATTTCAAGAGAATTATCAAACTGCTCTGAACAATGGTATAATGATTGCTACATTTATGAAGGAGAATAACACCTTACTTTGAGGAAAATACCAACCTTTATATGTATAACTGGTGACAGATTTAATTAATTGGAAGGCTGGTATGAATGATTTGTACAATTATACCCTAATTAAGGGGCAGCTAGGTGGTGCAGTAGATAAGGTGCTGGCCCTAGAATTAGGAGGATCTCAGTTCAAAGTCAACTTTAAACACTTAGTAACTGTGATCCTGGCAAGTCACTTATCCTGTTTGCCTCAGTTTTCTCATCTGTAAAATAGGATGGAGAAAGACGTGACAAATGCCTCTAGTATCTTTGCCAAGAAAACCCGAACTGAAGTTACATTCAGACACTACAAATCAACCAGAAAACCCACTTAAAGTAAATGATAACCATGTCCAATCAATTCTAAAGCCATTTTGGATCAGAAGGCATAGGCCAAGGCAATGCCTTTTCTTTTGCTTAAGAAATGGTCACCTCTTTCCCCAACTTCTTCTCACAATTCCTGTTTATCCATCCGTAGACACTATAATAGAATCTGCTATTTTGTTACGTAAAGGTTTCCAGCAAACTGAATCTTGTCTAAATCACAAAAAGGTCAGGGGATTAACTAGGAATAGATACAAATGAAAAACTAGTCAGAAACTCAACTCCTGTTTAAACATTGGAAATTTTCCTAACTAGAAGCTTGGTGCGTTAGTGAATAAACTCAAAACTTTTCATCTAAAATAAACTCCCTAAAGTTAAAGAGGAAAGGATAACCTTATGGCCCTTATTGACTATTGTAATGCATCCTTGACTTTAAAGGAATTAATTTAACAGGTTATTACATTAAAAAATCAGTCACATTACTTTGTAGCCACATATTACACATGAATTAAGAATACAACAATTTTTCTTATAGTTAAAATAGTTATAAAATTATAAAGAAGTAATTTCCAAATACTATGAGACTGGCACATTGAGTTTCCATCTACCACTAAGCACTCTCACGTTTTTTTCCAGTGTCCTGATTCCTCATATTACGTCCCGTAAGAACGACAAAAACAATAACAATAAATATTTATCAGCCACCTGCAATGGGCCAGGCACTGTGCTAGGCACTGGACCTTCTCACCCATCCTTAACCCTGGCTATCCCTATGATTTATAAAAACAATGAATATGCCAACTTTCTAAAAATATTAAAATCAGAGATTCCTTTCATTGCAACCCTCCTAGCTCGACTTGTTGACAGTGTCTCTGCACTATCTCCCTATTTTCGGTGCCTTGTCTGAATTCACGTACCCATTACATACTGGTGATGTCATTGTTACAGGACCATAGCTTGGTGGTTTTATGCTTAATTGGTACCTAGTGGCACTGATTACTGCCATCAGATTGTTTTTGAGTTAATAGATGGTTGGAAAAATTAGACTCAGGTTTTCACAGAGGTTCTGATTTAGGAATAGAACACAGTAAGATGCTCAAAGATCATTTAACTAAAGAAAGTTTACTTAACAATAGTATGGAAACTATACCCAGCAAAGAGACAGCATTAGTTTAGCTGGGCTTCAAATCTGCTGGAGATGGGGGTTGGGATTCCAGTTTTTAAATGATTGGTTATTTGATTTTGTCCCTGAATACTGGAAGGTCAGCTTGGACTTCCTTAGAGGTTAGATAGTCTTTGGGGAAGACAAGGGTACCTTGATATGGAAGGATGTTTGTAGACTGGAAGTGTTGACTTGGATAATGAGTAAACCAGTTGTGGTATATAAATATAATGAACCATAAGACATGATAAAATGGACAGTTTCAGAGGAATCTGGGAAGGTTTCTATGAGGCAAGGTATACTGAAGTGAGCAAGTTATACAGTGACAAGGATATTATAAAAAGGAACAACTTTGAAAAACTTTAGGACCCTAAACAATGGAAAGAAACAATGATTCCCGAGATTATTAACAAGAGGTCATCTAATGCTTTTTATTTAAAAATCTTCAGTGGAAAAAACTCCTTGTGTTCCTAAACGGACCATTCCAAATTAGTTTAGCACAAATCATTAGGGAGATTTTCACTAAAAAAGTGTTCATCATCAGATCAAATTTTTCTTTCAGCAACATCTATTTTTCTTGGTTGGACTTTCTATCTGGGGATAACCAGATACAAGTCTGATTCATCTTTCACATTTAAGTCTTCTTTAATCACCATTCTCTATGCACTCCTAACTCTTCTGTTCAGGTTCAAATTATTGAATTCTCTTAATACATCACTTTTAGCATGTTACCAGTCACTGCGTCATCCTGGCTGCCCCCCAAATATACTTCACCTTTTCAAAGACTTACCTAAAATGTTAAGAAGTGAATAAATCCTCCAGTTGCTCTCTAACAAAGGACTACTGCATTGGGAACAACATCTTTCTCTTTCTGGTGACTGTACTTCTCAATGCTGCTTAAGAGGGTGCTAACTTTTTAATTTCTATGTTATACTAGTAACTCATTTTGAGTTTGTAGTTTACTAAAATTCAAAAATCTTTTTTTGTATGACTTTTCTAGTCAAATGTCCCCTACCTTATATCCATGACGGAGATTTTTAAAAATCAACTGCAGAACTTTCAATTTATCCCTATCACTTTTCACTTTATTAAATCAATCAATAAGTATTTATTTAGAATCTACTTAAAGTGCCAAAAAAGCATTTATTATGTGCCAAGTATTGAGATTCAAAGGAGATAGAAAAGCAAATGATCACCATTTTTTTGTCTTTCCTTTATTCCTGCCTTCTCAGTGACAATCTCAATTCTAGAGGAGCTTATATTCTAAGAGGCAGACTTTTCTATCAATATCCTTTTGAAGTTAATGCTATTTGATAGCTTTTTATCAGATAGGAGTAGTCCTGCTAAGCATATGGATGATGTCACTGTAGGCAACATTATCTTGAATTTCATTTTGGAAAATGTTAGAAGATAAAAAAGCGTGAGAAGTCAGGAAAGTAATCTTCATTGGTACCAAGTATAGAAATTGACTTAATGAAACAAAATTCAGTTGATTTAAAGAGTTTGGAAATTAACTGTCCCCAGGTAACAAATGGAGAGGGTTTGGTTTAAGAAAACATAAAATAAAAAATAAAATTAATTCAATATAGAATTGGAAATTAAAAATCCTAAATTATACAGGTTATCCCTTAAACCTTACTTCAACTTTACGCTTTTTGTTGTGTCTCACTCTTCATTACCCCATTTGGTGTTTTCCTGGCAAAGACACTGGTTATCTCCTTTAAGCTATTAAAACTAAAAGCTGCACCAAGATTTTAAGGACACCTCTATATTTTGATTTTTCCCTCTAACTCCCAGTGTAGCTATAAAAGAACCATTTAGCTGTACCATATAGTTCTGATTTTTTTTATTTCAAAAATGCTTTGATCTTGACAAGTGAAAACTGGTATTGAATAAAATATCATTGTTTTGCTAATCAACCTGGCAGTATTGCAGATTTTTAAAACATCAAACTCACTAATGCATTCTCTTATCTTTGGCAGAAAATAGAAACCATTCATTTTGTTTTTTCACTTGAATTCCCCAATCAAGAAGAGTATTCTAATGGTCTTGGAATGGGGAAGGGAGTATGGGGTGTTAGACGAAGTAGTGTAGGATGTAATTGCAGAATGGAAGATTTCAAAGGACTAGTCCTAGAGCTAAAGATATAAATAAAGAAGGCATAAAGAGAAAAGTTACTTATAGTTCACCTAAATTCCACTAAATTTTACAAGAGACAATCCTGGGGAAAGGACTGAGAGGTAACCTGAGGCACAGCTCTTCCGTTACTATTCCAAAATAAAAAAAATCCCCAAATACAGCAAAAGAAGTAATGACAAGAAAGTGAAAAATTGAAATAATCTGCCACATAGGTAATCCTTACAGGAAAAAAAAATTACCTGAAGACCATTTCACCAGACCTTGACTTCTGGTGCTCATGCCCACCAACAATGGCTTTCATATCTCAAAGTAGCTACAGTTTTGTACACCAGCTACTAGCATTAACCTCCTGGTCATGTCCCAGGTTAAACTTATTCCTAAAGTTAATTGAAGCTCTAAGGTGAAAAGAAGGAATAGAAGATGGTACATATATATTATAAATGTTTATATCATAAACAGTTGATCAGGAGCTGTCCAGGAAAGAGTCAAAGGTGATGAGAACATAAGAGGAACTTCAGGCCACTGGGCATCAAGAGATCTGAAAGAGGGGTGAAGAGGGATGGGGAATGGCTATCAGAAATGACAGATGGCTAAGGATAGAGCCCTACACCCATCATGAGGGGAATCAAGTGACAAGAGGAAATTTTCAGAGGGACACTAAGGTGATGGGATCAGGCTGCCTAAAAGGGAGAAGGGAGAGAAGGATGTTGTAATCACTTGACCAAAAGAAGGTAGAGTAAAGTGACAGGTAAGATGGCAAATAGAGGAAAGGAGAAAACTGAGGCCCAGAGAGGTCATTTCTTGGCCAAGTTTTCACTAAGTGATGTCATTGATCCTTTTCAAGAACAAAGGACAAACAACAATCTGTGAGTAGTTGTAGGTGTCCCCCTGGGGACCCAACCCCCCACACAATGGTGGACAATGATGCTTTCTTCTTCTCCTCCCCCTCCCTCACCATCCTCTCCTCTTCCTCCTCTTTCTCTGCCCATACGGGAGTCCTATCCTTACAGGAGGGTGCTCTGTTCAAAGGAATACAAATTTTGATGACATACTTCCAAAGGTGAGGTTGGGGGATGGATATTTTTTCTTCCTTATTTATTCTATCATTGCTTGTTTCCAAAAAATGAGGATAATTAACTCTTTTGTCTAATGTAGGTTCCATTTATGATTCCTTGATTTATGATTTACAACTTTGGAAAACTAGGGTTTGATAAAGGCCATTGGGATTCAAATGGAGCTACTTGACTATAACTTTAAACCCAACCACTCTGGTTCTCACTGATTGGCCAACAATAAGTCCCAGTCCAAGACCCACTTGCTCATTGTTTGGGTTTAGATGATTCCTAGTTGAATGCAAAGAGCAATTGTCTCTATTCCGGCCAGAAACTCTGAGGGAGTTTCCCTTCCAGACTGCTGCTTTTGTGAAGGTGAACTAGGCCATATTTTGCCTCAATTCTTACCTAGTCTTTAACTACTGAATGGGTGTTCCTTCAGCTTGAAAAAGCCAAGGCCTCCCACTGTATCAGGGTCATCATCACCAGTTCTCCTGACTTATGCCTTGGGATTCTGATGACTCTGGAGGAGAGAATGAGGCTGATGACTTTGCATGGCTCTGCATCACTTAAATCCAAGTCACTTTCAAGTCAAGATATCACCCTCCTGATGCCACTTGTCTTTTTCAAAGAATGAACAAGAACAACATGTTTATGTATGTGCATCTATTCACACACATGTATATTTATACACATATATGCACACATGGATGTGTATGCACACATGTTGAACATACAATATGTTTATATGTACATATATACATATATTCTATATAAGGCACAAGTTGACAAAATGAATACATTCAGCCTTGAGATTCTGAAGCATTGCTAGCACAGGAGGTAGGGGGTTGGGGTTACAAGGTTAAAGACAGCTCCTATTAATGTACTGAGGCTGCACACTATTTTCTCCAGGCTCTTAGAAAAATACTGAACTAATAATAGTAATAATAATTAACACTTATGTAAAACTTACTGTGAGCCAGACACAGTACTAACTGCTTTTTAATTGTTTTCTCATTTAATCCCTATTTTACAGATGAGGAAACTGAGGCAGAGTTTAAGTGACTTACACAATCTGTCTCAGGCCAAATTGGACTCTATCTACTCCCATATTGCTAATTTAGAGGTACAATTTGGAGAAATTTTTTAAAAAGTCATTTAAGGGGAAGAGCAGCCCCAGATTTACATGACCAACTGAGCCCCTTCCCAACAAATAAATCCTCCTTATTCAGAAGACCATCACAAATGGCAAATAGTGAAAAAACCTGTTCACCAAGAAAAACAATAGACAAGAATCTAATCTACAAATAATTTTCTAATCTACAAACAAATTTTCCAGAAAATACACAGGAATAAATGAACTCTTTTCTGAAAATGAGATAACTCAATTCACACAAGAAAGAGGCCCTAATTTGACTGTATTATTAATGTGTTTTAATAGAATTAATGCATTTTTTATGGAATGGGAAGATTTTTCCCATCCATTAATATGTCTACGTGACCTGCTTAAGTCACATGGAAGCCTAAGTCACATCACATGAAGCCTGTGGTGGGAGGAACTTGCTGAACAGGTGGAACAGGAAGAGGTGGACCTGGTGCAGAGCTAAGAGCAAATTGGTCAGACTAGTCAGAGCTGGAATGGACAGAGGAAACAGGAAGCTGGCTGTGAGTGAGAGAAGCGCATTTTTCTTAGGGGAGCCTGTTTATGGGAAGGACTGATAACGTGTATAGACTTCTTGGTTACTATGATGGATTTCTTTGTTGCTATGATGGATTTGGTTTTCTGATGTTGGAATTCAGTCTAGTGTCTGCATGAATGTTTTGGTTCTGTCTTCCAAGTAGAGAGTCTGTTATATTTTGTGACTCAGAGCTGTGCTGGTATGTCTATAGCCCCTATAGGCACTGTGAATATTACACTGGTGCTACACTGACCCAAGGGGAAATTTCTCAAAGGGTCTAGAGAGACAAGCTGAAAACCAGGGACATGTTCAAGTAAATAGCCAATGATGATACCAATGAATAATGAAACGTACTTCTTTTCCAATAACATAAAGGCAAGCTCTAGTTGGTCCAATGTCGCATTCATCAACAGATCACTCAATCAGCCAATATATATTTATTAAATGTCTAGTATGTGCTTAGCACAGAGGATGATAAAGAAAAAGTCCCTGCCATTAAAAAGATTACAACATGCAAACAATTATGTGCAAACAAACTGTATTCTGGATAAACTGGAAATCATCAATGGAGGGAAGACATTAGAATTTAGAGGGAATAGGAAAGCCTTCCTATAGCAAGTGGTGGGAGAGAGAGGGAAACTTTAGGTGAAGCTTGAAGGAAATCAGGAAAACCAGAATATGAAGTGGGAGAGCATTCTAGGCATGAGGCAGTGAAAATTTTCTGAGATATGATATGGACTGTCTTATTAAGAAACATCAAATAGGTCAATGTCACTGGGTTCACAGAGTACATGGATGGTATAAGGCATAAGAAGATTTGAAAGGTAGAAGGAACAGATCATGAAGTGCTTTGAACACCACACGTTGTTTTTTATCCCTCAGGTGATAGAAAAGCACTTGACTTTACTGAATGGGAGGAGGCAGAGTATGTTATACTCAGATCTGTGCTTTAAGAAGATCCCTTGGACATCTGACTATAGTGGGGGAGAGACTTGTGTCAGGAAGACTAACCAGTAGTGCATTGTAATAGTCCAGAACTCAGGTGATGGGATTGCACTAGGGTGATGGAAGTGTCAGAAGAGGAAAAAGTAAAAATTCAAGAGATCTTACCAAGGTAAAATTGACAAGTTTTAGCAACAGATTGGATACGGAGAGTGAACGAGAAAGAACAGTTGAGGACAACTCCTACATTATAAGCCTGAGTTGGAGAGAATAGTGGTGCCCCTTGGTGGTTTAGAAGCATGGAGGACTTGAGAGGAAAAATAAGAAGTTTAGTTTTGCATATGTTGAGTTTAAGATGTCCGTAGAGCTTGATACGTTTAATAGACGATTGTAGAGATGAGACTGGAGATCAGCAGAGAAGTTAGGACTGGATAAGTAGATTTGAGAGTCATCAGCATAGAAGTGATGATTGAATCCATGAGATCAGCAAATGAAATCGTATAGAAAGAGAAAAGAAGAGGAACCAGGGTAACTGTACTATATCAGTTAAGGTAATTTTAATTGTTTTTCCTTCTAAAAAGGGAAGGCTCAAGGAAGACAAGAGGAATGTTTATTTTTTTTCTTTCCAGAAATAACTATGAAGTTGAAAGATACAAATAAACCACATTAAAAGAGGAAAAAAAATAGACTCAAAACAAAAAGTGCTTTTGAAATTCAAAAGAACTTTGAGCATTGCTGGGAAGCACTGAGAAACTAAAAAGCCAATGGTGGTACCAACGAATAATGAAACATATTTCTTTTCTCACAACATAGAGACAAGGACCTACTAGAATATAATGGTTTATACATTATCAGAAAAATTATTGTCAGTAAATATTTATTAAGTGCCCACTATGTGCCTGGCACTGTGCTAAGCATTAACGATACAAAAAAATGCAAGTGAGAAAAAAATATAGAGAATAAATGCAGACCCCTCTGAAACAGATGGTATAGATTGACAGCTCCCTTGTCATATAATGGTGTGCTTTGCCTCTGTTGTATGTAATAGAGTAGCTTATTGCTTTAATGGTTTCAAATGGATTTCTTCATACCTCTGGGTTACCAATTTTACTTGTCTGAATACGGATTTAAAAGTTATAGATTGATTATTTGCTTCTGAATTTAACATCATAGCCCCAATGCTGCTTGTTGTTAAAACCCACAGATTACCCATCAGGGACTACTGACAGATTGTACTGCTGTTTTCTGAAAGTGATTCAAAAATCACTCCAAAAAAGGCGAATATTACAGAAATATGCTTTTGTGGAATTCCAGGAAGGAACTGTGGTCACCAGTATTGCATCCAGAAATAAAGAGGAACATCTTTGTGGCCCAGAGAGAGTAAAAAAAAAAGATTTTTCATAAGTGCAGTGACGGGAATACAGAAGGATTGTTCCAGTCTGCAAAATATGAAAATAAATCATAAATGTCCTAAGTTAAGAAAGTCCTGAGAATTTCAAGCTATCAGGAAGATTTTAAGTTTGGGGTTATCATTGTATATTTTGATTTTCAACCATCATCACTGAATTGCCTAACAATCTCAAGAAGAAATTTTTCTTCCAGACATCCTCACTTATTAGCTATGCAATCTGGACAAGTCATTTAGCTTCTCTCAGACTTAGTTTCCCTACTTGTAAAATAGGGATAATAATATCATTTGCTATGAGAGTTTCCAAACCAGAATTGCTTAAGTGCTCTGAGAAAATCTCACCCTCTGTCAGATCTATAGAACTGCGAGTCAAAGTGAATACCTAGCTTAAAAGGGAAATAGTGTACTAAGGAAAACTGCTCTGACTGGTAGAAGCTTTAGCTGGTTGGGGTACAGATTGGGTTTTTATACATTTTTAGGCTCACTTAGAGTATGCAGCATCATAGCATAACATCATTCCTCAATAAAAAGGAATGAAGAAATGGAAATGCATATATATATAAAAGCCTTGGAGTCAAAGAAGTTGCTATAGGTCAAGTTTCTTCCTTTGGGAAATATTTCTCTCTGATGCTAGTCTAATGAGAATTACCAGTGTGGTCAAGAAAGATGGTGGAGGCCCCCAGAAAATAAGGCATAAAATATAAAATGTCTGAAGTATAAAATCCATAGCTATATTTCCTTGGACTCAGGGATTACTTTATCTGGGGAGATATTTTCCCCAATCTAACAGAACTCAGCTTCATGCACTTTCCTCCATGCTGTTGAGAAAACCAAAGGAGATAATATATGTAAAGTGCTTTATAAACCGTAAAGAGTTTTATAATGTGGCTATTATTATTACCTTAGCCAGGAAGATAGTAGTCCTAAAGCTGGAATCCAATAAAAAAAATTCCTGAAAGTTATCAGGCTGCTTATATGCTTCAGCACATCAATGATTCATGATCTCATCAATGGGGGAACTCTCTCCATTGGTCAAAACTATAAGACATCCATATGCTTCTCATTATGTGGAATTCTTTTTCATGTCTTTCCATGGTCTCCATAGTGGATATGTCTTTTTTTTTCCCCCTTTACACTTTGAGGGTACTAAGAGAGTGCTCAGGCTATATAGTAAAAGAAATATATTATTCCCCTCCTCCCTGTGCAAGCTAGGTTAGTGTTTTAGCCCCTCCAGCTCTGTTGATCTTTCAAACTTCTCCAACTTCTACAAGAGGCTCTCTTTAGACCTCAGTTTACCTTCAAAGCATTTAGAGGGACTATTTTTGGACAGAGAAAAAGTTCCCCTCATTAGAAAAGGACAATTTCAGAAGAATTAATGGTGCTTAACCATTGTTGGGAATTGATGCCTTTTTATACTTAATGGTCAGTGATATTTGTCTTAACTGATTGGTTTTAATGACTTTATGTATAAGAAAATGCATCCTGGGCAGCAGTCCTTAGTTAAATCTATTGTATGTGGATATTGCCGGTCACTGAGGGGTGGTACGAGGGACCTCAAAAATGAGGGAATGAAAACCAAGGTAGACTCCTGAAGTTTGAAGACTGAGTAACAGCTGTGCCGAACAAACTTTTGCTTGTGTGTGTGTGTGTGTGTGTGTGTGTGTGTGTTCCATTTGGAATTTGAGGCCAGACATAATTTTATTTCCCACAAAGATTTTGTCGTGATTCTTCAGTGCAAACCATTGCGGGAGGAACTTAAAAGCACAGTGCTAACTTCTCCCCAGGAACCCAGAGACATTTCTAGAATTAAGAATATGTTCACATGTGTTGATTGTACTCCATTTACTTAGTTAAGGACTGTGCCAGATTAAAAAGTTTCCACTCACCCTTGAACTATGAACTGTTGTGGGACTTTGAATGAGAAGTCCCTGAAGAAGGTAGAACTAAGCACCAAGGAACATTTCCCCAATCCCTGGAGAAACGGTTCCTGACCATACGTGAGACATTGAGCCTGTTAGGAGTCTATGAGGCCATTGCTATTTTACACTGCCTTGTACCTTTCAGGACCCGGCAATAGCAGCTTCCACAGTGCTTCTGTCTCTTATAGCAGGGTAGTGGCAACCCAGGCCAGTAGCATCCTTCTGTGTTGGGAACAGATTCAGGCCTTCCATAGTGGGACAAAGTCAGAGTCCAGGAGTGGCCGGACAATAGTTCTTAGGCTGACAGCAACACTGTCCCAGCACAAGGCAGAAGACCTGAGGCCTTAGTGGTAATTGTTGTCTTGCTCTGCTAACAGATTACCCTATTAGAGAAGTCAGCAAGCAGAGATTCAGCCCCAAGGGAGCTGGGGAAGGAGGCAGAGATAAGCCTCAGGAGCAGTGGGCAGTGGATCACCTCCTTTAAGTATTAGAAGCCCTTTGAGAGAGGGGGCACTGATGTGACAAAAGAAAAACCCATTGTAAACCATTGATTACTATGATGTAAATTTCATTGGCCTCTCCACATTACTGCCATATGATACCCAGTGATCATTGCACAACTCCTTTGCAGGGAGATCTGGGAAGACTGGGAGGACCAGAACTAGAGGGAAGTTTTATAGCACAAAGGGGAAGTAAAAGTGTGTACCCCTCACAGAAGACCACTACAGAGAAAGGAAGACAGGCCTTCAGAGACCTCTCAGGAGGCAACAATTTTTATATATCTACTAATTCCTCCCACCCCTCCAGGGGTAATTCACAGAAGATAGGCCAAGTACATGACAGTCCTGGGCAATTGTCCCTGATCTGTGAAGAGTATCTGTGACTAAAAAGGAAGCGTCATCGTTTTTTCAGCAACCTTACGTTCCTGCTGCTGCAGCTGCTGATTATGGTCACCTTTTCACATTGTAGGACCCATTTAGATGTAGGATTCAGTCCTTCTAGGACTTTTTCCAGATTCAGTTATGCTTGAGGGAACACCTATCATATATATATATATATATATATATATATATATATATATATATATATATATATATATATAGTAATGTTTCTATTTTAATTTTCTCTTCTTCCTTCAGTGCTGCCTATATCACACCTCTGGGGTAAGCCATTAACAAATCTAAAGTCATTTAAGTGGTGGAAGATCCTCCAGATCTTAGTAACTTTAGCACTGATGAGTAGAGTGTGGCCAGAGCAATATCTTAACTCCTCTCCCATGCAACTTAGGCTATTTTTTCCTTTAAAAGTTTTGAGATATATTTCTCAAGACTTGGTTGACTCAGCACTAATGGCTCAGATGTTGATGTCATTTCCTCTTCACCTAAGCATAAAGTAGCCTAGAAGATCTGAGGAAGGGGACTTACCAGAAGTTTGGTTAACAGATCCCAAAGGGTAAAGCAAGACCTTCACTTAACTGAGTCAACTTGAGGTGTCCTGTATGCCAATCCTAAGTAAATCTCCTTTTTTTCTAAATTGTTTAATGACTTATAAGTGGCTCATTTTGTTCCTCTATTGAGTTTAAACTACCAGGAGACTGATCTGAGTCAGGCTCAGGTCAGAAAATGCTGTCCATTAGTTTTCTCTCCTTCATGGCATGTGACTGACTCAATCCATGTTCTGGTCATACTTTTCTTTTCTTTTCTTAGTGACACTCCTTATGTTGTTTTGTGAGGGGTCAGTCATCATTAGGAATTTATTGCTGCTTACCTGTGCTGACCATGCATCTCTCTATTGCTCTTTGGGTCATTTTCAGCTTTAATTTCTTGAGAATTTTAGTGTTCTAAGATTCCCAACCATAAAACATTGCTGGGAGAATATTTATGTTGAAAATATGATCCTTTGCACAGGTAACAGATGGGAACCTTAAAAGTACTATATTACTCCTCAGTGCAATCAAATCTGCTCTATTCTGCCTTTTCTGTTTTGAATTCAATTCAATATTTATCTATATAACTTGTCTCAAATATATGTGCTGATTTACTGTCTCAATGAATTGGCCATTCAACTCTATTCTGAAATCTGGAAAGCAGACATTTTTCATCTGTTTAACTTTTTCACTGTATATGTGGCCCATTGTATTTATTGCTTGTTCAATTTACATCCCTTCCCCAAAAAAAGAGGTATTGACTCAGTGGAGTCAAATATTGCTTATAACTTTGTGTGCTTATAACTGTACATGCCCCAAATCCCAAGCTAAAAAAGTATTGATCTCATCATCAAGAGTCAGGTATACTACTTTGTCAGCAAGAGGGGGGCCTATGGGAAGTATCATTTTGTTTTTGTTCTCTCAGCTAGTAGGAAGTACTAAATGGGAGAATGGGAGATAGAGAAATCTAGACTCTTTTATATCTCCTGGTTTTCTACTGATCTACTGGGGTTTCCCTTTCTCATAACCCTACAGTATTTCCTTCCAGTTGGGAAAATTCACATGTCCCACCAACCCATTTACCAATAAAGGGTTAAACAAGTTTATATGCTAAAATCAGTGAATCCATAGAAGTTATGAAATAAAAACTCCTGCAAAGAGATAGGCATATATTCATTTCTTGAAAATATCAAGACAGTGATTTTATGATTAACTTTTAAAGACTACTTCTTTGAAGCTGAATGTGTATTTGTCCTTCGTTGCCAAAGAAAACCATGCTATCAGAGAAATGGTGACATGACTTGCACTTGACTTTGTTTTGAGTGAAGGAGAGCTGTGCAGGTCACCAGCCTCACTTTTCCTCCACAGCCATCTGAATCCAGTGACCAGACATTCATCAAAATGACTGGAAATGACCCAGGATGAGGCAATTGGGGTTAAGTGACTTTCCCAAGGTTACACAGCTAGTGAGTGTCAAGTGTCTGAGGTGAGATCCGAACTCAGGCTCTCCTGACTCCTGCACTGGTGCTCACTGCACCACCTAGCTGCCCCATGAAGCTGAATACAACAAAATTGTCTCAACTTATGTCGAATAGACTAAAACCAAGTTCTCTTCACTAGCAACAGGGAGGTGTTGGGACTTTAAATATCCAGGACAATGATTCTTTTTTTTTTTATTTTTAATTGACAGTATTCACTTTCATAAGCTTTTGAGTTTTAGATTTTCTCCCCCTCCCCAAGAGAGTGTGCAATCTGATAAAGGCTCTACATGTACATTCTCATTAAACATATTTTCTCATTAGTACGATGATGATTCTTAAGCTACAATCTGTGAACTTGCTGTACCTACATGCCTGCATAAATACACATAATATATATATGTGCATGTGTGTGCATGTTTGTCTGCATATTTATGTCTATATAAGTTTTACATTTATCTATACATATACATATACATCTATGATGTTATTTCAATATAATTGACTTATTTGTATTTCATTTATACATTTAAATATATTCTGAAGAGTAGCTGGTTAAACCTTCACCAGACTAACAAAGGGATCCATATCAAAATAAAGGATAAGAACATATACCCTAGGATATACTGCTCTTTGCATTTGTATCAGCAAGGACTCTGACACATCCTGGATGGCATGCTATCACAGGTTCTTCTTAGATCTACTTTTCTAAAAGGAAAACAACTTTTGAGGGGCCAACAATCTACTTTAATCAAGCACATGTATCATTCACTTAGTTCAGGAGAAAAAGTCAGCACCTTGAACTTCAGAGAAAATACAGAGAAACAAAGATCAACAGACACTACTTCCAAATGTCTGACCATAAGCAATACACACATCACAGATCAACAGACAGATCCAACTGGCCAACCATACATACACAGTTACCAGAGAGAGAAGTACCAACAACTGGCTTTTCAAGGCCAGGGGGCTTCTTAGTGGCTGCTCAGAGTCTCTTCCGGTCAAACAAACACTTCCAATGAGTAAGCCCAAAGTAAAACCTCACCTCAGAGTATTTATACACTTTTCAGAGCCAGGGGACATCGTAATCCTTGAGAACCAGTACCTCATTTGAAATGAGCAAAAGATGTGGGCCTCCCCTAATCAAGCTTCCCTTAATGGGCAGGCCCATCAATGGGTAGGGAAGATCTTAACTCTCTAATGAACATTACAACATTAGATTTGAAGAAATAATATAACAGTGCTGTAAAGAAAGAGAGCATATCAATGTAATTGTGTCAAAAGGCAAAATTTTTCCCAACTCACATGTGAATAGAGCCATAGTCAGAAATTATTTTAACCTATGGCAAAAATAGGTGAATGTGGGTGGAAACAAGGTAGTTGTGATACTGCAGAGATCATTCAAACACAGGTTGAATAACACTTTCCAAGAGGATATTGTGGTTCTTTTGCACTTAATATCTCTAACAAGGTTAAAAGAGGGGCAGCAACCATGACAAGACCCTGAGGGTGGCAAAACTACACATTGTGGGGCAGGCTATTAAAAGACCATAGGGTAAAGTATATGGACAATGGTCACCACGAATAGGAAGAAATCCAGCAACACCTTCCTCCTCCTTGTGCCATCTTAGCAAAGTCTCTTTCACTCAATGCTAGTTACAGGGGCAACTAATTGGTGAAATGGATAGAACACCAGACCCGGGGTCCAGAAGACCTGAATTCTAATTTGCCCTCAGGTACTTATTAGCTATCTGACCCTAGGCAAATCACTTAACCTCTGTTTGCCTCAGTTTCCTCATCTGTTAATGGGGATAATAATTGCACCTACTTCCCAGGATTGTTGTGAGGATTAAATGATATAACAATTATAAAGCACCTAGTTTAGTACTTGGCACACTGCAAGTGCTATGTGAACGTTGGCTGCAACCATCATTATCATATGTTATTAGCCTCCTTTCCTGCTTTTTCCTCATCTGAAAAATAAGAGATTAGGACTACATGTTCCCTAAGATTCTTAATAACTTTGAGATCCTATAATCTGTATTTATTCAATAAGAATTACAGTCTGTTAGTGACCTTCTAAATATGACCATTTCAGAATATCTAGTATATAGTTTCATTTTAGACTGCCCTTCTTGCTGGTAAAATAATTATTTTCCATCTGCTCCTTCGCAATGGAGGTGTCTTTCTGAGCACACATGTGCAAAGACCTCAACTGAAAGGGAATACATGTGGGTGTTAACAGAAAGAAGAACAACAGTGAAAATTGCCAAAAGGATTTAAAAAATTTCCTACTCTACTCCTCTCCTTGAAGAGCAAATATATAGCATATGTCTCACTAATTCAAGCTCTTGGCATTAGTTGCAATGTTATTTCTTATTAGAGAATATTTAGTGTGGTTCATGCTCACTATTGTTTATGTTAGCCTTTGTCAGTCAATATTATGCCAACATATCTGTTTGAAAGCTCTGTGTCAAGAATGTGAGCCTTAGTAGTGGTAATTTCTTGAGTCAAGTTTCTTAAAAGGGAAAATCATAGAAGTTCAGACTTGGAAAGAACCTCAGAGGTGATCTAGACCAACCTTTAGACCTAAGGATTGAATCGGAGGCATCTTGGTGGCCTGGTGGATAGATAGAGTGATGGACTTGGAGTCAGAAAGACTTAATTTTAGATCTCGCCTCCCACACTTATTACTTAGGTGAATATAGGAAATCACTTAACTCTCAGCCTCAGATTACTTATTTATAATTTCAAGATAATAGCATTTACTTCAAAGTTGGGAGGATCAACACATAAAGCATTTCACAAGTTTAAAATACTTCATGAATATTAGGCATTACTAATACTACCGATGTTAATAATCAAAGTATTAACACATTCATATCTCTGCGGTCTATCTCAATGGCACATGGCCAGTAAGCTGTAGACCCGCAGATAATGCAGTATAAACTTTTGTATACAGATTGCATGTAAGTACCAACCAGTGATGGTAAATAAGGTAGTTAAAGTTGTGGCCATGAATGAAGTTTGACTCCCTTAGATGTCCTTTTGTCTTCTCTTTCCTCATCTCTTGGTAGGTACCTTTTTCTTCTAGAGAAGAAAAGAAGGGTGCAAAAACTTTCAGTTCCTTTCCATCCCTACACATACTCAGTAATTCATTCTACATCTATTTAAATCTTAGTGTGGCCAGGCTTATTCACATACAAGGAAAAAAGTAGGTGATGTAAAAATTTCAGATGTCCATAAATCGATTTGTTTGTTTTAATGATAGTTCCTAGAGAGGGGCAACCATTGGACTCTTTGACTGGATCAAAAGATGACTTTCTGTTGACAACAGGATAGGATTTTGGGGACTGATTATCTATATTCTGTCAAAGGAGTGACTTGCCACCGAATAGCCTGGTTTTCTGACTGGGTCCAGAACACAGACGACAACAGATTACATTCTCCAGTGCCATGGAGGAGAGCAATATTAACAGGTTTAGGAAAACTTGGGATTCATAACAGATTGAGTATTTGTTAGACTTTCTTATGTATAACCTGGTACTTATTTTTGGCCAACTACACTGGATAATGTACCTTTCTACACATTGTTCATCTTCTGTTTTTGTTTGTTTGTTTCTTTTCTTTTGGAGGACCTTCAACCAAAAACTAGAAATGTTGCCAATAGTTTAATCGGGGAGTCTACTCTCCTCTCCCAAGAATAAATTGCATTCATTGGGTTTCTTTTCTGAAAGGAAAGGAGTAATCTTAAACTATAGGAATTAACTTAGAAGTTTGGGTCTTGGTCAGGAGAACATCATACAGAGTAACAGCAGCATTGTAGCAATGATCAACTGTGAAAGACTTAGTTACTCTGATCAAGACGATGACTCAAGATAATTCCAAAGGATCCATGATGAAAAATACTATCCACTTCCAGAGGGAGAACTGATGAACTCAGAGTACAGACTGAAGTATTCTTTTTACCTTTATTTTTCTTGAGTGTGTGTGGTTTCTTTTCAGCATGGTTAGTATAGCAATATGTTTTGCATGACTTCACACATATGATCAATATCTTATCATTTGCTTTCTCTAAGGGTGGAAGAATAAGTAAGAGGAAGGGAGGGAATTATGAACTCAACACTTTTGAAAATGGATGTTAAAATTTATATATAATTGGGAAAATTTTAATGAAATAAAAATGTTTCAAAAAAAAGTTAGGGTTTTGGGTTGTCCTCTCTATCTACTGCCTAATGCTATATTCTATTTATCTAGTTTGTTTTGTTTTGTTTCATTTAGTTTTGTTTTGATTTTATGACTCCTTTTTCTCCAGGTGAAATTCAGACATCTGGCCCTCTGATTCCCTCTTTTTCACAATCTCTCTGTCTCTGTCTCTGTCTCTGTCTCTCTCACTCTCTCTCTCTCTCTCACACACACACACACACACACACACACACACACACACATACACATGCGTCTGCTTTCTCTCCATTCAATGAGATTAATTGTTTTAGTTCATTGTTAGTAGACATCTTAAACTCAATATGCTCAAAACTCTATCTTTCCCTATAAACTCTCTCTCCCCTCCTACTTTCCCTGTTTACAATAGAGGACAACCACATCCTCCTAGTCCCCCAGGCTTGCAAGTTGGGAATGATCTACCTCTCACTCCCCCATATCCAAGCTGTTCCACAGGTCTGCTGATTCTGCCTTTACAACATCTTTCAAATATGATCCTTTCTCACATCTGACACTGTCCCCACTCTAGTGCAGGCCCTCACCCCCTCATACCTTGATTATTGCAGGAGGCTACTGGTGGGTCTGCCTGACTCAAGTCTCTTTCCACTTCAATCCATCCTACATGCAGCCACTAAAATGATTTTCCTAAAAATCAGGTCAGATCATGTCACTCCCCTACTCAGTAAACTCTGGTGGCTTCCTGTTCCCTACAGAAGCGAACACAAAATAATTCACTCACCATTCAAAGCCCTTCATACAGTCTTCTTACACCTTACTCCCCAATCCACTTTCTATAATCCAGTGACACTGTACTTCTAGCTGTCCCACAAAAGAGACACTTGATCTTTCAGTTCATTCTAGAGGATTTCTCTGACTGTCCTCTGGTCCTGGAATGCTCTTCATTCTCAACTCTGATTGGTGACTTTCCTGGTTTCCTTTAAGTCTTGACTAAAATCCCATCTCCTACAGGAAGTCTATCCCAATCCCTCTTAATTCCAGTGCCTTCTATCTGTTAATTATTTCCTATTTATCTTGTACATAGTTCACTTTGTATATGTTTGTTTCCAAGTTGTCTCCAGCATTAGATTTTAAGCTACTTCAAGGCAGGGACTATCTTTTTGCCTCTTTTTTCTATCTCTGATGCTTAGCAGTTTGTGACACACAGGAAAACTTTAATAAATCTTTATTGATTGAGTGATTCTGATAATTTTTAATCTACATTTTTGTTTCTTTCTCTACCTTTTAACTTGCCTCTTTAGGGCTCTAAGATGCCAGGTCATTTGACCTTACACCATGTCAGTTAATTTAAACCTAAAATGAGACCTTTAATCCAAATTCATTATCCTTCTTTAAGAAGGAAAGGATGGTTATTTAAGGTTTAGCATTGATGTATATATTCTAATTTATTGAAAGGTTTGCTTGTTTTTTAATAAACTTGCCTATTTATCCTTCTGCATTTTAATGGATCTATGAGAGTTAGACAAGAATCTCTCTTTTGCTCAGACAATCAATGATTCTAAATCCCCTTCTTTTTAAGACTCTATATGATCCGAAACCCATGCAAAACTGTCATGTTCACATCCTCATATTCTCTCAACATAAAACAAACACTAACTAAAACTAACTAATCTACTGTACCTACATACTCCAAGCATTTTCTTCCTTGGGTCAGTTGTCAAGGCCATCATGAATTTCTACAAAGCATTTTTCCTCTCTTTGTTTCAGTTTTCTATTTATAAAATAAGCCTTGTGTATACTCTACATTTCCCCTAGCTATGTGAACGTAGGAGTTTCAGAGTAAGGAGAAGTTGTAAGGAAACATATTTTGGCTCAAAGGAAGGAAAAAATTCCTAATATTTTTTAACATTTAAATATACCCTCAAACCTCTGCTTTGGGAGGTAGTGAATCCCTTGTAATAAGAAACCTTTGAGTAGAAGCAGGATGACTGCACCTTTGGTAGATATTTCCTAATGAGATACAAGTTGGACTGTTTAACTGCTGATATCATGTGCAAAGCTGTCCCTATTTAATGCTGGAAAAATTTTAAGGCACTCAGAGCTCCTTAGATAAAAGGCATTGTACTGATAGAGGAAAAAAATCTATATACCTTCAACTCCTGAGTTCTTCCCTTTTGACTGTATACCCTGACCCACAAAATCTAGCACCTGATTACCCTTGGGCAAGTTATTTACCTTCTCTAAGTTTCAGTTTCCTCATCTGTAATATGAAAGCATTGGACTAGATATTTTCAAAGACCCGTTGGAGTGCTAACATTCTGATAATTACTGATGTTCTCACTGATATGGGGAACTTGCTCATCCATCGCTTCTCATATTGCTCTATATTTTCTTCCCTGTAGTATCACGTATCTTCCAAAGTCTTCACAAAATTATTAGATGCCTTCCTATAGATCTTTTGACATTATACACTTATCAGTGGAGCAAACAGGCTGTCCATCTTTCTCTTGTGCTACAAGAATAATCAGTGTCATTTCTGCTTATAGATATCTTGGATAATAATTTTTACATAAATTTTTACATTTTTACATACATACAGGTATTGATTGGTAATATATTCTAGCCTAATCACACCCAACATGCATCTCTATTTCACTGACTGACATCAACTTTAATTCCTCTGACACTGTGATATGCCATGACCTACAACCAAATAGAACAATATTACTTCTGGGAGCAAAGATGGCAGAATGATTGGTAGTTTCTATCTCCTTCCCTTTGTTGACCTTGAAGAGCCCAGAGAATATCTCTACAGGAAAAAACCTGGAACAGTGGGAGCAGCAGAAGGGGTAAATAACCTCTTAGCTGTGAGACCAGGAAAATTGCTAAGAAGGGTCCCTCTTTCTGTGGCCAAAAGGGAACAGTGCAGGACCAGAGCTGTCCCAGACAACCCCATCTCAGCAAACCAGGAGAAGATTCCAAGCCCCAGAGGGGTAAGGCCCATAACCACCAATACCAGGACCCCAGGCATGCCTCAACATCCCAAGGGAATCCAGAAGAACTAGTACAGACAGGATCACCAACCACTGAGCTTGCCTATGCTCTAGCTCAGCAGAAGAAAATTCCTGTGGGTAGACCACCCCTCCCCCACACTTAATGCAATTAGTTCCAAGGTAATTATGGGGAAACCCAAAAACACTTCACCTGGCCTCTGCTTTCCAACACCAACCAGCTCAGCACCAGGCAAGCTGCAACATTTTAGCTTCTAGCTGAAAGAACCAGAGACCATAAGACATACAGCTTCAAGTTTTAGGCACAAAAACTGTGGGACAGAGCCCTCTGTGCCCCAGATGCAGAGATCTACTTTAAAAGCCAGGAAAGGGGTGATCATCATGAGTAAGAAGCAGAAAAGATCACAGAATCTTTCTATGGGGACAAGGACCAAAACATAAACACCAAAGAGGTTAGCATTGTACCTTCATCTGAAACTTCAGAAGGGAATATGAAATGGTCTGAAGCACAAAGATCATTCTCAGAAGAACTCAGGAAGGATTTTAAAAGCTAAACTAAAGAAACAGAAGAAAAACTGACCAATGACTTTAAAAATATGAAAAAAAGAAATCACAGAAGAATTTAAAAGGAAATTTGGACAAATGGAAAAGTAAGTACAAAACCTAACTGGAGACTACTTAAAGGGAACAATTGGACAGATGGAAAAAGAGATGCAAAAGTTAACTGAAAAAAACAATTTGATAAAAATTAGAATCAGGTAAGTAGAAGCTAATGACTCTATGAGACATCAAGAATTAGTCAAATAAAATCTAAAGAATGAAAAGATAGAAGAAAATGTAAAATATCTAAATGACAAAACAACTGACCTGAAAAATAGATCCAGGAGATAAAATCTAAAGTTTATTGGTCTACCAGAAAGCCATGATGAAAAGAAGAGCCTGGACAATATCATCCAAGAAATCATCAAGTAAAATTGCCCAGAAGTCTTTGATCAAGAGGGCAAAATAGTCATCAAAAGAATCCACTGTTCACTTCCTAAAAGAGACTCCAAAATAAAAACATCAAGGAATATTATTGCCAAATTCCAGAACTATCAAGTGAAGGAGAAAATACTGCAGGCAGTCAGAAAGAAACAATTCAAATATCTAGGACCTACAGTCAGGGTCACACAGGATCTTGCAGTGAAGCTTCTACATTAAAAGATCAGAGGGATTACAATATGATATTCCATAAGGCAAAGGAGCTGGGACTACAGCCAAGGATCAATTATCCAGCAAAGTTGAGCATAATTTTTCAGACAAGGAGATGGACATTTGATGAAATATGGAATTTGCAGACCTTCCTGATGAAAAGGCCAGAACTCAACAGAAAATATGATCTCCAGATACAGGTTTCAAGAGAGGTATAAAAAGACAAACAGGGGAAAAACTTGTTATTCAATATGGGCAAACTGTTAACATCCCTAGAAGGGAAGATGATATTTGTTAATCTTGAGAATTGCATATTTATTATGATATATAAAAGGCATATCATAAATAGAGGGAGTGGTATAAAGTAAATGATGTCATGATAAAAATGTGATTTAAGTATGTGAAGGGATTGTAATGTGAGATGTGAAAAAAAGGAGTCAGAAACAGATAAATTGCATCACAGGAAGAGGAACAAAAATATATTTCAGCAGAGGGAAAGAGGGGAGAGAAATGAACATTGTTTGAGAGTTATTCTCATCTTATCGGGTTCAAGGATAGAAAACCAACTCAGTTAATTATAGAAATACAACTAGCTGTATTGGCAGTAGGAGAGGAAGGGGTAAAGAAAAGGGAGGGGAGGCTAGAAGGGGGAGAAGAAGAAGTAAGGGAAAAGGGGAATAAAAGGGAAGGGGCTGAAAGAAGGGAGGAAAGATTGAGAAAGGCGATGGTCAAAAATTAAAACTCTATTGTGGAGGGGAAAGGAGAAGGGAGAACTAAAAGTATAAATGGGGGAAAAGGGGTGGAGGGAAAGACATAGATATTAGTCATAACTGTGAATGTGAATGGGATGAACTCTCCCATAAAACAGAGGCAGATAGAAGAATGTATTAAAAAACCATAATCCAACAATATGCTGTTTACAATACATTTGAAATGGGGGTATGCACACAGGGTAAAGGTAAAAGGTTGGAGCAGACTATATTGTGCTTCAGCTGATGTAAGAAAAGCAGGGGTAGTAATCCTAATCTCAGACAAAGCAAAAGCATAAATAGATCTAATCAAAAGAGATATGGAAGGAAACTATATCCTGCTAAAAGGCACCATAGATAATGAAGCAATTTCATTGCTAAACATATATGCTTCAAGTGTTATAGTATCCAAATTCTTAGAGGAGAAGGTAAGAGAGTTACAGGAAGAAATAGCAAAACTATACTAGTGGGAGACCTCAACCCCTCTCAGAACTTGATAAATCTAACCACAAAATAAACATAAAAAAGTTAAGGAGGCAAATAAAACTCTGAATAAAATAGATATGACATATATCTGGAGAAAACTGAATGGAGATAGAAAGGAATATACCTTTTTCTCAGTGGTACATGGTACATATACAAAAAGTGACTACATACTAGGCCATAAAAACCTCACAATCCAGTGCAGAAAGGCAGAGATAGTCAATGCATCCTTCTCAGACCATAATGTAATAAAAATTCTATGTAATCAAAGGCCATGGAAATACAAACCAAAAATTAATTGGAAACTAAACAATCTAATCTTAAAGAATGAGTGGGTTAAACAATAAACTATATAAACAATCAACAATTTCATTCAAGAGAATGGCAAGAATGAGAAAACCTACTAAATCTTACGGGATACTACAAAAGTAGTTTGTAGGGGAAGTTTTACATCTTCGAATGCCTACATGAATAAATAGAGAAACAGGAGATCAATGAAATGGGAATGTAGCTGAAAAAGCCAGAAAAAGAACAAATTGAAATTTGTAAATTTCAAGTAAGTACCCAATTAGAAATATTGAAAACCAAAGGAGAGATTAATATAATTGAAATTAAGAAAACTATTGAACTAATAAATAAAACTAAGAGTTGATTTTATGAAAAAAACAATAAAATTGATAAACTTTTGGGCAATTTGATTTAAAAATAGAAAGAAGAAAACCAAATTACCAATATCAAAAATGAAAAGGGCGAACTAATCTCCAATGAGGAGGAAATTAAAACAATAATTAGAAATTACTTTGCCCAACTTTACATCCACAAATTCAATAATCTAAATGAGATGGATGATCATTTTTTAAAAAATATAAATTACCCAGATTAACAGAAGAGGAAGCTGAATACTTAAATAATCCCATCTCAGAGAAAGAAATTGAACAAGCCATCAACAAACTCCCTAAGAAAAAATTCGCTGGGCCAGATGGATTTACAAGTGAATTCTATTAAACATTTAAAGAACAGTAAATTCTAATATTATATAGACTATTTGGGAAAATTTGGGAAGGAGTCCTACCAAATAATTTTTATGATACAAATAGGGTTCTGATACCTAAATCAGGAAGAGCCAAAACAGAGAAAGAAAATTATAGACCAATTTTTCTAATGGATATAGATGTAAAAATTTTAAATAAGATATTAGCAAAAAAAATACAGCAACTTATCACAAGAATACGGTACGATCAGGCAGGATTTATACTAGGAATGCAATGCTGGTTCAACATTAGCAAAATTATTAGCATTATTGATCATATCAACCACAAAATTAACAGAAAACACATGATTATCACAATAGATGCAGATGACAAAATACAATATCCATTCCTTTTGAAAACAATGGAGAGCATAGGAATAAACGGAACTTTCGATAAAATAACAAACAGTATCCACCTAATACCATCGGCAAGCATTATATGCAATGGGGATAATCTAGATTCATTTCCAATAAGATCAGGGGTGAAACAAGGATGCCCATTATCATCACTGTTATTCAATATGGTATTAGAAATGTTAGTTGTAGCAATGAGAAGAAAACAAAACTGGAGGAATTAGAATAAAGAAGAAACTGAGTTATCACTCTTTGCAGATGATATGATGATATACTTAGAGAAGCCCAGAGAATCAAGTAAAAAAACTACTTGAAATAATAAACAACTTTGGCAAAGTTGAAGATTACAAAAACCAAACTATGTAACTCCTTAGTCAAGAAACATTTGAACTCTCTACCTAATAGAGAAATACAATAATCAAAGGATATACTTACTGGCTTAGAATATGAACTGATTTGTAAAGTCTTAGGGAGGAGTATGGTGGAGTACTCTAACATCACACTCTCCAAAGTGCTGAATAAGAAAATAGAACAGGAAACACAGGAAGCAAAGATGGGGGCAGTGGCTGGACTAGATAAAAAAAGGTGACACAGAGGAGTTTCAAGCTAGAGGAGACACAGTTGTTCATTTTGCCCTTCATAATGTTCTCTATCTCTTGTTCAGTCATAAATTTCTCCATTTTCCATAAATCTGACAAATACACTATTCCTTGCTCCCATAATTTGTTTATAGTATCAATCTTTTAACCTAGATCATGTATCCATTTGGACTTTATTCTTGTATATGGTGTCAGACATTGGTCTATGCCCAGTTTCTGCCATACTGTTATCCAGTTTTCCCAGCAATTTTTGCCAAATAGTGAGTTCTTATCTCAGAAACTGGGGTCCTTGGGTTTACCAAACAGTGGATTGCTATATTCATTGACTACTGTGTCTTGAGTACCTAACCTATTCCACTGATGTACCCCTCTGTTTCTTAGCCAGTACCAAGTAGTTCTGATGATAACTGTTTTATAATACAATATGAGATTCGGTAGGGCTAGGCCACCTCCGGCAGAATTTCTTTTCATTAGTTCCCTTGATTTTCTGGAATTTCTTCCAGATGAATTCTGATATTATTTTTTCTACCTCTAGAAAATAATTGTCTGGTAGTTTGATTGGTATAGCACTGAATAACTAAACTAATTTAGGTAGAATTGTCATTTTAATTATATTAACTCAGCCTACCCACAAACAACTGATATATTTCCACTTACTTAGATCTGACTTTGTTCCCCATGTTTGTTTTGCCAGGTAGACTCCCAGATATTTTATAGCTTTTTCCTTTCAATTTGGGGCAACAGCTTTATATTGGTTAAGCTTCCTTAGGAATGGTGATAATTTGTGCAAATATTTTTTTTCTTTTATCCATTTCCAATTTTAGGACTAATAGTTTGTTGAAATAGGTGAGGTTGAAACTGTTTTAATTATATACTATACATTCTCATTTGTTATTTCTTCCCATTTGCTGTTAGCTTTTCTTTTGCTCTACAAAATGATAGTCTGATTATATGCCTTACATCTTGGGCAATGTTGGAAAATTTTGCCTATTTATTTCTGAAAATTTCATTCCTTCCATTCCCTGGAAACTTCAAAACTTTATTGTAACAACAACATATAATTCTTTAAAGTTTATGAAGGGCTTTTCTCACAATGCCATGAGACAAATGTTGAAAGTTATTCTCCCCATTTTAAAAATCAGGTTACAGGATCTCAGAAAGTTTAGGTTACTTACACAGCTACTAAATCAAGTCAACGATCATTTATCTAGTACTTATTGTAATGTGTTGTGCTAATAGCTGGAAATACAAACATGAGCAAAAACAAAGCCCATTTCTGCCCTCAAAATGTTTACAATAGGGTTCAGTGTTAGAGGTGCAGTTTAAGCTCAGAGCTTATGAGGGCTCTTTCAACTTTGTCTCTCTACTGCATATAACTTAATCTGTAATGTCAATAAACTTGAACATAAACAAACATATGATGTAGATCAAAATTTTCTGTCATTAAAAATATAAGCATTTATAAAAAGCTAAATCTCAAAAGTAGCTTGACTTTGATCATTACATATCAATTACATAAACTGTAATTACCTACTTTCTATACCCGTACTAGTCACCATCTAGACCCTTGTGTCTAACATTCCTATGCTCCTGCCTTTTTTATTCCTTCTTTCTCATCTCCTTTTTCATTCTTTTTGAAATATAGATTTTGTTCTCAGCATGTGTATTAGTAAGCACCCTAGCACACCCAGGTTGGCCTGCTAGCACAGGTTAATTAATATGCTTTATAAAGGAAAGATAAGTTCAAAGGGGTGAACAGTCCTCATTTAATTAAACAGATGTAAGTCATTCACCAGTTAAGGGGAAAGGTCAACACCCTGAACATGGAGAAAATGCAAAATACAAACACCCTGAACATGTGTTTGAAAGTCAAATTTTCTTTTCAGCTCTAGTCTTTTCATCAAAACTGCTTGAAAGTCCTCTATTTCATTTAAAGACTGTTTTTTTCCCCTGAAGTATTATACTCAGTTTTGCTGGGCAGGTGATTCTTGGTTTTAGTCCTAGTTCCTTTACTTCTGGAATATCATATTCCATGACCTTTGATCCCTTAATGTAGAAGCTGCTAGATCTTGTGTTATCCTGATTGTATTTCCACAATACTTGAAGTGTTTCTTTCTAGCTGCTTGCAATATTTTCTCCTTGACCTGGGAATTCTGGAATTTGGCCACAATGTTCCTAAGAGTTTCTCTTTTTGGATCTCTTTCACTGCCTGGTGATCAGTGGATTCCTTGAATACATAATTTTGCCCTCTGATTCTAGAATATAAGGGCAGTTTTCCTTGATAATTTCATGTAAGATGATGTCTAGGCATAGCTTTCAGGTAGTCCCATAAATTTCAAATTATCTCTCCTGGATCTATTTTCCAGGTCAGTTGTTTTTCCAATGAGATATTTCACATTATCTTCCATTTTCTCATTCTTTTGGTTTTGTTTTGTGATTTCTTGGTTTCTCAGAAAGTCATTAGCCTCCATCTGTTCCATTCTCATTTTGAGAGAAATCTTTTCTTCAGTGAGCTTTTGAACCTCCTTTTCCATTTGGCTAATTCTGCTTTTTAAAGCATTCTTCTCCTCATTGGCTTTTTGAACCTCTTTTGCCAATTGAGTTAGCCTATTTTTCAAGGTATTATTTTCTTCAGCATTTTTTGAGGTCTCTTAGCAAGGTGTTGACCTGCTTTTCATGCTTTTCTTGCATCTCTCTCATTTCTCTTCCCAATTTTTCCTCCACTTCTCTAACTTGATTTTCAAAATCCTTTTTGAGTTTTTCCATGGCTTGAGCCCACTGAATATTTATTTTGGATGTTTGGGATATGGAAGCTTTGACTTCTATGTCTTTCCCTGATGGCAAGCATTGTTCTTCCTCATCAGAAAGGAAGGGAGGAGATATCTGTTCACCAAGAAAGTAACCTCCTACAGTCTTATTTTTTTCCCTTTTCTGGGCATTTTCCCAGCCAGTTACTTGACTTCTGAGATTCCTTTCCACACCCACCTTGCCTCCAGATCTGCTCAGCTAGTGCTTGGGATCTGAGATTCAAATGCTGCTTCCCAGCCTCAGGGCTTTCAGCAGGGGCAGGGCTGCTTACATTCAGGTGCTCTGGTGGGGGGAGGGCTGGTATTCAGTGTGAGATTAAGTTCAGCTGCTCGGGTGGGGGCAGGGCCACCACCAGGGGCTCTGTTCCCTCAGGGGGTTTATGCAGAGTTTGAGCTCCTGCCTGCTTTGGGAGCCCCTGTCTGATGCTGCCCCCACTGCTGCCTCCCAAGGGGACCTGAGTTATGGAGACACCCCACTTCCCTCTTGGTCAGTCATAAAGACTCTCTCAGTGACCTTTGCACCTGTGGGTGGAGGGATCTTCGGGGCCGCTGGCGATTCTGTCCCTGAAGCCTGCTGGGATCTTCTCCTTTCAGTGCTGTGCAGCCAAGGCAAGGCTGGGATCTGCTCCAGTCTGGTGCATGATGGACTTTTGGTGTCGGTTTTTCAGGTCTCTCTGGAACAGAAATCTCCTCCACTCCATTGTTGTGTGGCTTCTGCTGCTCCAGAATTTGTTGGGATTCTTCTTTACAGGTATTTTATGGGCTGTGGGTTCAGAGCTAGCATATGTGAATCTTCAAACACTCTGAACATGGAGAAAATACAAACAGAAACTACAAGCAGAGAAGTTAGCACAAATATCAGCAGACAGGGCTCCAACTGTCTGATGAAGTAATACAACCACCAACATATACCACAGGATGGGGAAATACCAACAACATCTGAGTATTCAGAGGACTCTTAACAAACAGTTTCTCAGAGTCTCATCCAGGGGATCAAAAGGTCCTTCTCATAAGCAAAACCCCCAAAGCAAAATACCAGCTTCCCAGTAAATATAGCAAAGACTCGGCTCCTGATTGGCTTAGAGTCAGTAGGCATGAAATCTATGTGACTCGGCACAGCTATGAACCATCAGGGTTCAAAAGAGATCAATCCTTCTGATGTTCTCAATGAGCCCAGGAATCTGAAAGAAAGAAAGAAAACAACAAAAAATGCCACTTTGCCTAGACTTATAATATGTCTTATCCCAGTTTCAGGAATGTTCCATTGGCTAATGTCTATTCACCTCTCCTCTTCTTCCATTTTCCCTCAAACTGGGGTGGCAATGCTAAAACATCTATATTATTATGCTCCATGACTTTTATTGTATCAAGTCCTTTGCCACAAATGTCACAATGGTGCCAACAAAGAGTAAGAGTTTGGTCTATTTAATAATCTCAAACAAGTTAAAGGGTCCCCAGGGACTCTCATCCTGAAAGTTTAGATTGTAAAGAAGGAAAAAAAGGAAGTGGAAAATCAAGTATAAGTATGATTTCCTGACCTTCACTGCTTGTAGGCCAGGGATGTTACATGTTTCCCTTACTCCATGGTTCTATGGTACCCTTAAGGGTTTGGGATGTGGGAGTGTCTAGTCTCTACCATTGGCTCAAGCCTGCATTTTTAGGGGACCCAGAACACCAGTTTCATTTAACCATTTAATAGTCAAATTTGAGTTTACAAAGGAATATTTATTTCAAAAGAATAGCAAGAATAAACATCTTCCCTTCAAAAAATGGAGGGCAGGCACAATATCCCCCACACTTCTCTCAGTCTCTAAGAAAGGTAAGGGGATTGGATTCACAGTTTAGGTCAGTTTCTGTTCTCCATATTCCAAGTCCAAAGTTCCCCCTGGCTTGAGTCTTGGCTTCATAGAGCTTCCTTCCTGGATTGGTAGCAATATCTGGTCTGGAATCCTAGATCAAAAACACCATGACTTGAGCTCCTGGGTCCAGATATTCCATTATCTTCACGTAGAATAGAAAATGCTGATCTAAACAGAGCAAAAAGCTCTAAGCCCATTTCTTGGGGCCAAAGGGAAAAGGAAAGGTAATCCTTCCTCCTTGCTTCCTTAGGGCATGTTGTTCATGCAGAATGTGAACAAGACCTGCACCTCCTGCTGCAATCAGAAAACAAGAAAGGTAGACTATTCCAGTTTTGTAGTTTAAAAGACAAATTCCATTCCAGTTATATACAGTTAATGGAAACAGGCTGCTTTCACTTATGCTACAGGGATATGAAATATCTTCTCCCAAAAGCAGTTCCCTGTCATTTCCCTGGCTACTTCCATCTTAAGTGATCTAGATATTCTGAAAGCCCAGTTACACAAGGAAACCTGGTTGTTGTGAAATAAAAACCAAGGCATCTATCATTTTGTGGAATGGGGGTGTACATTTAATGTGATGTCAAGAAAAACTTTCAATACATATGTGTTTATGAATAGTAAGAACTAATGGAGGACGAAAAACACCTTTATTTTTAGTCATATGAGAATAATGCTAATTACAGTCATCTAAGGAGTCTTTTCTCATTTGTCACTATCTATCATATACACAATAGCAATTGTACATATAATTAATGGGCATAGGGTCATTTGAGTGGGAAGGTTTTATTTGATTACAACATTGTACTCTGCTCGTGTATGCTGAGTTTTCGGTTGCTTGGTAGCAGCCACCTATTCACAGCTTAAACAAATGTCACACTGGCTGTGCACTACTTCTTGCTCCACATGGTATAAGATGAAATATTGAATGAATCAGCTTAACTGATTTTATTTTTTACTCTGATTGTATCATGTTTATCCAGACAGTCAGGTTGCTAGGCTTAAATAAAAAGGCAGATGGGAGATCAGATAAAGAACTCCTGTTCATTCCTCTCTGTTGAGAAGGGCGGAAACTATGACTGTTGGAGAGCTGAATATGCTGTCAGATTACATTGCTATGAAGCTGGTTTGGCTTAACTGATTTAGTTTTTCTTTGTTATAAGGGAGAAATCAATGGATGTAGGAGGATCTGGCTGTGATATAAAAACATGCCATAAAAAATTAAAATAAATGTTTAAAAAGTTGAACATCATAAAACAAAAAATTTAAAGAATTAAGTCAGTCTTTAGGAGTGGTAACTTTGAAATAGCTGTTAGGAAGGGAAATCTATCAAAACATAGAGTTGAACTAGATTCCCACATGCCATTTCTCCACTTCATAGCAGGCTTCACTTTAATCACTCTAAACACATAGACCCTCCTATTGCTCTTAAAAATATGTGAAGACTGAAAACTTCATTTCAGGAAATTCTTTTTAAAATGCTAACATCTTTCAGTTTAAGATCTTTTTAAGGTGGGGGTTGCCCTCTTTAAGACAGTTAATCAATTTTCTACTTAAATAGTTCTCTTTATGAAGTAATTCTTCATAGAGTTGAAGATGACATATAGTTGAAGGTTAAAACAAACTATTCCTTCCTTCTGCTACTATATTCCTACCGAAGGTCAAAGAATTTCATTCTGGATCATGAGTGAAGATTGAGAGAGGAAAACTGGGGAATTAGCACTGTTCATCTTACACATTTGACCCACAAAGAGGTCAAAAATCATTCCATTTTAAAGAAAACAAAATCTTCTATTAAAAAAGCTGCCCCTCTGCAGTCAATGTCTTATAGCTGTTGCATAATAAAACAGCATATTGAAAATTAATGACACTATATACACTTGGGCTCTCAATACACTTATAAATCATTTGTTCAGCTTCTTAGCAGTTATTTTTTTATAAATAGAATTGTAGCTAATTTATCTGGTTTTAAAGGTGGTGAATAATTTAAGTTCTTGCTATTAGCAAGAAACAAAATTCCATAGACAAGGAGCTTCTGAGGAGCCCGCTGTGCTTCCAAAAGACATTTTCAATGACTAAATATCTTTAAAAAGAACAATAATCTTTTCTTGGAACATTGTAAAATGTATAATCTAGTATAAACTAGTATAAACTAGTATTATGGAAATGAGAAGACTTTTTTTTCATTAAAAAAAATGGTTTTAAGTATCTAGATTTAGTGCATTTTATTTTAGCCAAAGTTTTAGTCTTTAACTTAAAATGTATAATCATGGTAATATGGATAAGATGCTAGGCTTGAAGTCAGGAAGATCTGGGTTCAAATACTATCTCTGATACTTCTTAGCCATGAGACTATGGGCCAGTCACAGCTCTCTGAACTTCAGATAGCTGTCTAAGACTATAATTTATAGACTGTCATTCATAAATCTAAGCAGGGAGTTTCCACATTACCATAATCATAGGTATTTGATACACTGACATAATCAATTTTAGCTTTTTTGGGCACAGAGGTCATTTCCTTTAGATAGATAGATAGATAGATAGATAGATAGATAGATAGATAGATAGATAGATAGATAGATGATAGATAGATATGTATATACTCTGTACCTAACAGGCTTCCTAATGTAGTAGATATCTAGCAAAGTGGCTAGTAAAACAGATTTTTAAAAGTTCTCTATTATTTCATTTTAATAGTAGGAAATTCAGTATTAAAGACAAGAAAAGTGTGAAAAATCTTTGAACAGAAAAATAAAATTCCTTATAATCACTATGTTTGGGGAATAATAAAGCTATGTTTACTTATGACACAATCACCAGCATAGGTCATTACTCAAGCCAATTGAAAATTAAATGCAATTATTGGCATAAGAGCCACAAATATTCTAAGTTCTAAGAAATGTCATGATTTGCAGCTTCACAGCCAGCTTATGTTGAAGTCACTGGCAGTTTTGCAAAATTATGATGAAACCAGGCTCCATTCTCGGGTATCTAAAAAGTAACAGTGAGTAAGCTTGACAGACACTGAAAGGAAGAACCATGGAACTGATTCCCTTCTCCATGTATATACCTTAACTTTTGAAAAAAAAAATTCAAAGTTCAGGCCCTAGTCTCTTTCCCACTGTGTTATAGCAGAACAATAAAATCCAAATTTTATTTTCCTATCTTAAGTGTCTGATAATTTACTTTAGCCTTTCTAAAGTGGGAGAATGCAGAAAGCCTAGTGAACATGCTTTTTCTATGATTAGTTCAAAACAAATGAAAAGAAGATTGCTACCCTTGCCTTTTTTACTTTAGCTGAGGAATAATAGAACCTTCTCCAATCCTGTATTTTAACTCGATGTATATCTTAGTGTTTCAAGTGTGCTTTATTTTTAAATAACATAGCATTAGGTTCTGGTTTCTAATCCAGTCTGTTACTTTCTTCCATTTTGTGGGTGATTTCATCCCATTCACACTCATAGTTATAACTATTAACCATTGTATTTGTGTCCATTCTATTTCCTTCTCTTTTTTCCCCTGTTCCCTCTTTAAGAATCTGTTTTCCCTCTGACAACTGCCTCCCTTAATCTACCCACATTCTAATTCCCCATTTTTCCTTAAACATTTTCCTTCCTGGTTCCCTATTGGGTTTGATAAACTCCTGTATCCAATGATATGCATGTATCTTCTTCCTTTCTTTAACCAGTTCAGATGAAAGAAAAGTTCAAATATCACCCACTTAGCCCTTACTGTCTCCATACCCTACATTTTCTTTTTCTGCCATTCCTTTCTTTCTTCCCTTACCTTCCTCCCTTCCTTCCTTTTGCTTCCTGGAGGTTTGTGAGGTTATAAAAGTAAATAAAGCTAAATAAGGGGCTCAGTGGACACATGGAAAGGGGTAAGAGGAGGTAAATGGCAAAAAAAAGAGTTACAAAAGGAGGTAAGGAAGAAAGACAGAGTGAGAAAGTGAAGTTAGATGTATAATAGTCCCTCACAAATTTGAGATTCCAAAAGGGCTTTTAGGTCTGTGCATGAAAGTCTGGGGCTAAGACAAAAATATTTTTCTTCACATGCACAATGCTTCCCAGTCATTCAGAGTAATGACAAAAAATTCTTTCAACAATACCAAGAAGGCTTTGTTTTATTGCCCCATAGCTAAATAAATATCTTTTGACTTTTTATACGAATCCTCTTTTGTAATGGATACAGCTTATTTATTTTACACTGGTCTCATGCTATTGTTTTATGACAACTTGAAATATATTCAGCTTCTTTGGCAGTCATGATGCATTCTCATACTTCTTCGAGGATGATATTATAGGCCTATAGAAAGGAATTTGTTCACGTGTAAGTCAAGCCCTGATAGTTTTTAAATGATACTATAGGTGCCATAATTTCTGTACACATTGACTTGCTCCTCTTCATGACTAGAACTTTCTCCTTCCTCATCTCCACATTCTGACTTTTCTAGATTCCTTTTAATTCTCAGCTAAAGTCCCACCTTTCTAGTCTTCCTTAAATTCAGTACCTTCCCTCTGAAATTACTCCAATATATCCAGTGTATATCTGGTTTGCATGTTGCCTTGCTCATTAGACTATGAACTCCTTGAGAGCAGGAATTATGTTTTGTCTTTTTTATGTCTCCAGCACCTATTACAGTGCCTGGCATATGACAAAAGGTTCACTGGACCATTCAGTGCCTTGTACAAACATAGTAGGTAGGTAAACATTGTTTACTGAATTGAGTTGAATTTTTTTATTATAGATATATAGAGTAAAGCAGTTAAACTGTTCTGTCTTCTTTTTTTCTGTCAAGAAGTATAATTTGAAGATCATAAAAGGAAGAACAAAATTAGCTAATGAGAAGTTGAAACAAAAATCAACTGAGAAGATAATAAAAGAACACCTAACTATCATTTATGAGTCATCATCATTCCCAAATGAAAAGTACATCTTAGAGTACTGAAGAGAAATGGTAAATGTTACTGCTGCATTACTGTCAATAATCTTGAAAAGATTATAAAGGACAAGGGAAAGGTCACAGAGAAGGGCAAATGTTTTGTTTTTCTAAGAGGAAAGAAAAATGGAGTCTACAAACTTTAGGTCAGAAAATTTGATTTAAATTTCTGGAAAAAATATTATGGGCTTTTTTTTTTAATGCAGGCCACAGTCTTAGGAAATTGCATGGCAACTGATAGACTATGAGTCTTGCCCAAGTTATATAGTATGTATCAGAGGCTGGATGTGAACTTTGGTCTTCCCAGCCCAAGACCAGGTATTTTACTCTTCTTTGCTTCTTATTATTGTGATGATTAATTAATAACTAGAAAATGATGCTAAGGGTAGCTAGGGCTTCATTAAGAAAAGTTCTGGCCATATGAGCATCATTTCTCTTGTACACTTGGATAGGGTTATTGGACAAGTAGATTAGAAGGATGTTATAGATACAGTTTACTTAGGTTTGGGGGGAAATGTATGACAAAGTCTTTTATTATATTTTTTGTGGAGAAGATGGAGAGATGTGGCCTAATTGGATGGACTTTATACTGGTTGATTGCCTAGAAAAGTATTAATTAAAAATGATTACATGTGAAAAGGATGACTTATAGGTCAGTTAGTATTGATGACTTTGATTTATTGTCAGATTATGTTTCTTTTCCTTAGGAAAAGCTAACTCTAACAGCTAAGCTAGCATAAATATTTCCTTAAGACTAAATTATCAATAAATTTAGTGAACAGATTGATAAGATTGGATAGCAGATGATTAGAACAGAGCATATATCCTTGTATCACTAAAATAATATAGGCCCAAATTATAAATTAGAAGACTCTTTTTCAAAGGCTAAGCTCCCCTTTCTGACAGCTAGAGGGTAGGTAGGTTGACTTCTGTCTTACTATGAGTTCAATTCTTTTCAGTGAGCTATATAGACCCGTAGCAGATGCCTCTTAAGAGACCACTAAAAGGCTCTTCCCCAGAAAAATTCACAGAATGATACACATAAGTTCTAAACCAATAAAATATTAACTCTAGCAATTGTCACACACTAAAAAGGCTCCAGTATGATTCTAATGTGCCAACACTCCACAGATTAGCAATAACTCCAATTTGGATTAGGAAAGTCTAGGAAAACTAAACTAGTCAGATGATCTGCCGTGTGCAATTGAATTACATTCAAAACAAGTTTCCTAAGATTGTTACTTTCTCCTTTTTTTGACCATAAAAATAAGCTTTGCAAATCATCCATTTGTCTCTGATCACTAAGTAGTCAGAAGACCCGATTTGACTGAAAATGATAGTTTTGCAAATAAGTCATTATATTAGGAAGCTTTGTACCTCAGATTTCTATTTCAAATAATAAATACATGTCATCTTGAAAGAAAGTCTCTAGAGGAAGAGTCTAGGAACCAGCTTTTGACCTACTACTATTTGGAATTTTTATCAGGGACTTGGATAAAAAGATAAATTCAATGGTCCACATTGAATTTGCAGCTACAACAAATTTGCAGCTACACAAGAAGGAATAGTGAAGAAGGTATATGACGGAAGCAGGATCTAAAAAGATTTTAACAAGCTGGAACATTGGGATATACCAAATAAGATGAAATATTGTAGGAAAAATTGCAAGATTTTAAATTATTTCAAAAATCTACTTTACAAATATGAGATGGGAGTAGACAGAAGTTCATCCATAACAATACCTGGGAGTGGTAATGAACCTCAAGCATAACGAACAGCATATCAGTCAACAAAAGTTAATGCAATCATAGGATGCACTGGAAAGTATATTACCCAGGCAGGATTGGGGAGGTGATAATCTTTCTGCAATGTGCCTTAGTCAGACTTCATCTTCAATATTGGATTTAGTTCTGGGTTCCACAGTTTAGGATGGACTTAGATCAACTGGAGAATACTTAGAAGAAGGCAACCAGGTTGGTCAAGGGTCTCAAGGTCATGTCATGTGAAGATAGTTGGATGGAGAGGATATTTAGCTGATCGGAAAACAAATTTTTCAGAGGGACAAGATAACTGTTCTTGAATTTATGGTCTATGATGTGCAGGGGCAGATAGGTAGTGCAGTGAGTAGAGCACCAATGCAGGAGTCAGGAGGACCTGAGTTCAAATCTCACCTCAGACACTTGACACTCACTAGCCATGTGACCTTGGACAAGTCACTTAATCCCAATTGCCCCATTCTGGGTCATCTCCAGGCATCCTGATGTATATCTGGTCACTGATTTCAGATGGCTCTGGAGGAGAAGTGAGGTTGGTGACCTACATAGCCCTCCCTCACTCAAAACAAAGTCAAGTGCAAGTCATATCACCATTTCTCGGATGGCATGGTCTTCGGCAATGAAGAACAAGTACAAACACACACACACACACACACACACACACACACACACATACTATGATGTGCATAAGGGATTAGATTTGTTCTATTTGACCCCAGAAGACAGAACTACAAGTGGGTCATATCCAGAAATGAAATAAGATCTCCCTCACCATAGGTCTTCAATGGCTGGATCACATTTGTTAGACATCACATACAGAATTTTTTTCAAGTACAAGTTAGACTAGATGATCTATGGGATACATTCTGCTTCTGAAATTCTTTTAATTATAGTCCAAATATTATAGCCTATGTGCATATTCTCTGATCCAGAAATACCACTATTTGGTCTCTACCCTAAAGAAATCAAAGAAAAAGGAAAAAGATTCATATTACTAAAATGTTCATAGCAGCTCTTTTTGTGTAGGCAAATAATTGGAAACTGCCCATCAGTTAGAGGATGGTTAAACAAATTGTGGTATATGATTGTGATAGAATACTATTGTGCTATAAGAAATAATGGAGATGATTTCAGAAAAACCTGAGAAGACTTATGTCGATTGATATAAAGTAAACTAAGCAGAAATATGAGAACATTGTACACATTAACACCAACACTGTAATGATAATCAGCTGTGAAAGACTTAGCTAGTCTGATCAATACAATGCAGGAAAATTCTGAAGTACTCTAGATGAAAAATGCTATCCACCGTGAGAGAAGTAACTGATGAATTCTAAGTGTAGAATGCAGTATAGCTAATATGGAAATATTTTAAATTATTTCACATGTATTCATGCAATATTATTAAACTGTATAGCATAGTTCAAACAAGAGATATTCTTTATCCATTTGACTTTTCCTGTGTGTTTAAATTGACATCTGATGTCTTCTGGGTAATTATAAATCTAAATGTGGAAGTCTCTATATTCTAGAGTCTCATGAAATAAGTTCAAAGTCATCTACAAAGAGAAATGCCCAAAGGATTTCATATCTAGGGGATAGAGCCTTAACTAGCAATTCTTGTGTCTGGGATAAGAAACATGAAAGTCAACTTCAAGCTAAATAAATATTTATTAAGTATCTACTATGTGCCAGGCACTATATTAAATGTGTAATCTAGGACTTTGGGACACAAAGATCTGTAGAGACATACCTCAGGACATCCCTAGTGAGTGGAAGAGATCAGGAAGCCAGGAGACTACCAGGAAATGCAATAGGGACGGAAACTGCTGGGGAGGAGCTTACCTAGAGTTTGGCCATCAGGGGAAGGAAATGTTTCATCTGGGGGCTTCATATTTTAGCTATTATATTATCACTACAGATAAACTGATGTTTCTACATGCTGAAGGAGCATGAGTGCTATCATCTGCCTCACAATTATGTACTCTGTGGTAAAACTGTTCTCCATAGTAATCCTGTCCTTGCTGGAGTTGTGATACGGAAGGTCTTTTCTATGTAGGATTTCCTCAGTGAGAATGAAAAACATTTTTTGTTAACATTCATCTCCCTTTCTGTCTCCCTTGTTTAGTCTTCAGAAGATCATCAAACATTATCATTATTCTTTTGATAGACTATCATATTTTCTGGGATATCTTGCATGATTTTGATATTTGCATGGGAGGCATCATGTTGGAAGTAAGTCTTTAGGGTGGCATTTTGTTCTATTTCATTTTTTTAATAGTCAACAAATTATTAGTGCACATCTTAATAATGTTCTTACCTTTTTCAAAACTCCATAGAGGCAGGGATTGTATCTTATTTATTTATCTTTATAGTTTTCCCAGTTCCTGTCACAATGCATTGTACATATTGGACATTTGATAAATAATTGATGAATTAATTACTTAAATAATATTTGATTGAGCAAGCCCAGGTGCTGCATATCCCTGTATGACTATGAGCTGAGATACTAGTAGGAGAGACTGAAAGAAACTCTTTGTTTTCTATATACTATACTCTAACACTTCCAGTTTCACAGTTTTGGCTAGTAACCATTATTTGAGTCTAAGAGTGGACTTATGGTGTCTTCGATAGTAATAAATTAATGCAGTGATATAAATCTAACTCCACATAATACAATCTTTGTCACATTGCTACATTCCATTGACTGTGTTCAGAGCTAACCATGTATCTTGTCAGATGTCATTTTATTAGGAAATGTCAATAAAACAATATCAATATTTATGATACATATTGATATATGTTGCAAGAGCTGAAAATGTATAATATGGTGGCAGAAACATTCACTGAAAAATAAGTAAAGTTGTATTTCTCAAAGGATTAATAGTGTAGAAAATTTCTGAAATCTAACATTGCATTTCATCTATCTTGTAGGTAACGATTTTACAGGGTGACCATTCATTCTTTCCAACAAGAAACTAAGCTAGTTTTATAAATAGAAACCAGAATAGGTGGGCTGAATCCTAAAGGAAATGTGAGGAAATCTGTTCATTTATGTATTCTTGTGCCTGAGATTTCAATTATCTTTTCATTCCATGTGACAAGGGACTTAAAGAGTCAGGCAGGTGGTGGAAAAGAGACTTACTCAAAGTCATACATGAAACATATGAAGTTTCAGTGTGGCTTTAAATATCAAATCAACATACCTAAAAACAATCAAACATTTGTTAAGCACCTACTATGTATCAGTTATTATTAAGCATTGGGAATATAAATGGAAAACTGACATGGTTCTTTACCTCAAGAAGTTGGTTTCTAAATACTAGAATACACATATGCTGCCAGTTAAGTTACTGACTTCTGAGACCAAACCAGTCACTGATTTATTGACAAGCTAATTTTACTTTTCAGGAAGTTCTTTTCATTTAAAAACACAAAACATGAATTTTAAGCATCAGTGCATTTTAAACATAAAACATGATTTTTAGCATCAAAGTATTAAAAATGTTCAAAGATTGTCTGGCAGCATTTTCTAAACATTATAGATTTATATTTTATTTTCTGCAGCTATTTCTCTGTATATCTTTCTTGTCTTGTCTTGTCTGTCACTTTCCTTTGAAGGATTGGGAGGAGAAGGATAATGAAAATCATAATGATAGCTAATATTTATATGGCATTTCGAGATTTGCAAAGCAGTTTGCATACATTATCTCATTTGGTCTTCCCAATAGTCCTGAGGCAAATGCTTTATCATTTGCATTTTAGATATGAGGAAACTGAAGCTTGCAGAAATTAAATGACTTGCCCAGTGTCATATAGTTAATCAATATCAGTGGCTGGATTTGAACCCTGAACTTAGTCTCTCTAGTTCTAAATTCAAACTCTCCACTCTTCCCCTGTTTTCACTATATGAGGTAAACCTAAAAGGGAAAGGGGTATTTTTTTCCCTTAGGCTTAACTAATGACATGAGGGAAGATTGGTATCTTTAAGCTAATGTCAATTACAAACAACACATTTTCTTCCAGGCATTCTTTTTTTGTCTTAAAAATTTCTGGAGATGGTGGATCCTGGTAAAAAAAAAAAAAGAAAAGATTTATCTGGCATTTCATATGTTAACTAAATTTTTTTCACATTCATCATTTGCAACCTGAAATATCATTGCTATTTTCTTAAATGTCATTTTCATTACTTCAAATGTCAAAATAATAAAAGAAAATCAGCTATTTCTAATACACTTTTTTGAACTTATCTTTGGAGTTTGAGAGATGAGGTGGGCAAAAATGGTGGAACTTCCATAATGCTTTAGGGCATGCCAGAGGGAATTCTTTGTCTCTTTCTGCTCTCATGCTATCCTCTCTGATCTTCTCTTCTCAGACATGATCTTCTGAATCTTTTATACAATTTTTCAAAGTCCTGACAAATATATGGTCTTGTCTTGGAACACTTGCCTTCTACTGAAATATGTTGTGTCTCTCTACAAAGTGCAAGTCAACTATATTGTAAAAGGAAAGAGCATTTGTTATTGCTATAGTCCTTTAAGTTTGAAATCAATCTCTTTCAATGATTAGCAGAGAATTTAAAAAAAAAAATACTGTTTTCACCAACACCCCTAAAATTTTTAAAGATAAAAAGATATAAGAAGTATTCAAGTTGATTAGCTAGAGTATTATGTCATTAGCCAAAGTCATTGACTCAGCCTTCATTTGGGTCAATTGATTTCACTCTTTTCCATGGTATCTTAAAACTGGTCTTTACCTGTCTTAAAGATTTATACTAATTATCACAAAATGGGATTGGCACAAACATGTGTGAATCATTACAAATATGTAGCTGTTATTATAGAAGCAACTCAGAAACTTCTACTAAGAGGGAGAGTCAATAGCCTTATGTACCCCTCCAAATTTTTTATTAATAGACTACCTTTTTTTCTACCCACTATATGAAAAAAGAGGCTCTCTTTTGTCTTACATAAAATACCCTATGTCTTGTAATACAAATGATGAGCTCAAGGATTTTAGAAAACATGGTAAGACTTGCATGAAATAAGACTTGCAGTAAGAGCAAAATGAACAGAACCCATAGAACACTGTATATAGTAAATATAGCAATATTGTTTTAAGAATGATTTTGAAACAATAAGTTATTTTGACTGTTATAAATGCACAAATCAACTATAAAGAAGATAAGAAGAAAGATGCTATCTGCATCCAGAGAATGAACTGATAAATAGAAATATGTATAAAGCAAGCTTACATGTATGTGCATGTGCACATGCATGCATGCATGCATGTGTGTGTGATGGTAGCCATCTCTATTGGGAGAAAGGGAAGAAATAAGAAAAAAGAAATTTACATGATAATTTTGTTGTATATTTCAAAGGAATAGCTAGTTGTGCATAGTAGATTTGCAGTTTCAAGTATAATTATCTTTTTTATTGTACTATGTTATAGAAATTCTTGTTTTAACATATAAATTAAAATAAAATTTAATAATAAAAAAGAAATTAATTGGGAATTTAGGGGAAGTTTTGTGGAAGCTGCAGGCAACATGCAAAGGTCAGCAGATGACACATAAAAAGTTTAGAAACTCAGAAATGCAAAAATATATGGATAGTATTGTATAATATCAATGTTTTATCTTTTAATACCATAATAATTCAATTTTCTTCTCTGGTTCAAAAAGAAAATCAAAACATTTTATGTGGGTTTTCCTGATCAGGGGACCTCTAATCCCCATGAAATGGCAGGGATAACTGTGCATCTATTTGTATCTCATATCACTAATATCCATTTTGAGCATGTTTATAAATCAATGTTAGGTAACTTGCTAATAATTACACTGAAAGCAAATAACAGTGCCAAGATTCTTCCTTTCCTTTGTTAATCACTCTAATGCCATCTTTGTAGCCTTATTATAATTGATAGAATTTCCAAAACTTTTTCAAATTAAAATGGCATATGAGATCATCCTTGGTTCATGATGTTTATTGGCAATGTTTCTAATGTTTTTATATTGCATATTATGTATCGTATATTATGCTATTATTGGTTTTAGGTAGATACTTTTCATTATATTAAGGAAAATCCCTCTTTCCCTATTCTTTTTTAATATTCTTATTATAGAAAACATTTTTGATCTTACTGAAAACTATTTCCTGTATCTACTGGTGTAATGTTTTGTTTTTCAATTCGATTTTTTTAATGTTCAATTATATTTGTAGCCTTTCTGATGTTGAAACAATCTTGCATGCCAGGCACAAATTCTCTTAGGATGTGATAAATAATTTTCTTGTTGTATTGTTATATTCTCTAGGCTAATATTTTATTTATTACTTTCACATCCATTAATGAAATCAGAAATTTTCTTTTCTCTTTATCTGGTATTATAAAGGGTGTCCCAAACATCTCAGTACAGTTTTAAGTTACTAAAGCCAAGAACTACTACTTGATCTAAAAATCAATGTCATACTCTTCATAAAAGGTTTCACATTTCGGTATATTTGTAGATAATTTCTGAGGCAAAAGGATTGTTTGTTATTGGGAAGTTTAAAATAATTCTCCTGCAAAGTTGTTTACATCAGGTACCCTGGGATACTAGACTGCAGTGAAAGTACAGAATATTTTGGGGCAACAGTTGCAAAATCTTTTCTTCCCCTTCCCCACATAATCTTAACAAACTTTTAAAAGAAACTACTTCCCTAAAAATTGTAAAAGAATCTACCTTAAACCAAGAACCACATAATATGCAATGTAGAAACCTTAGAAACATTCTCACTAAAAAGGGTATAAACCAAACATGCCCACATTCACCATTTTTATTTCACAAAGTTTGGGAAAATAATGCTAATTGTCATAAAACCAAGAAATAGTATTAGAGGGACTTTTTTTCTGTATCCTTACTCTTCTCTTTCTTTTTTCTTTGGTAGAAAAAGGAGACATTACTAAATCTGCACAGAAATCTGGACAAAGCTGGCTCTCCTCACTTTTTTACTGATGTGCCATCATAAATGTCATCATATCTCTCTGTCACAATCCTGGGAGGCTATAGTAAAGAAGGCATGTATTATAAAATCAAGTTCTATGGTTGCAAGTGATATAATAGAGATAAAATCAATGAGATGATGACTCATTAGATCTGCAAGTAGCAGAACATTCTAGCAATGTTCTCATTTTAACATTAGGTCCAATTAATGAAATCTGATCAATCTAGGTGATAGTAATGGTGATTAACAGCTTATCTGGAAGATATTGAATGTACAAAGTTGACAGTCAATTCCAATATGTAACTAATTCTGACTTCTGTAATTCTCATTCTTTCCTTTTTCCCTTTCCTTTCTCTCCCTCCCTGAAATCCCAAAATATTTCCTTTACATTCTGTTTTTTAAATAATAACTGATGGATATCTACCTGGTCTATTAGTTTCCTTGAGTTTTGTCAGTGGATGGTACTGGTTCAGTGGCACTAACTGACTACAGTGTCTAAAATAGTAAGTTTGACCTAGTCAGTCACACGAAAACAGAGGTATTGGGGCGCTACAACTTATTAATTTTGTCAAAAATAACAATTTCTATGTCTTCAGATTTTATAATTTTAGAAAATGTATTTACTTTGAAAAAAAGCTAAAAAGTGTTTTGTTTGTTTTTTAAACTTGAACTCTCTATTTTACCAGGGCTGGAAGTACAGCTGATATTTATAGGTCCAATCCCAGTACTGACTGTCATGGTAGCATTGATTTGTTTCATTTCTGACTAGGACCAGTTCACTTTTCCTTAGGCAGCCTCTCCCCACTCCCCTGCCCATACTGGGGCTAGTTCTATTGATGCTACAGAACTCTTGAACACAAGCAATCTCCATGCTTAGCCTCCCTGCAGGGTTTATAGCCATGTAACCTTATACTTGGCTCTGCTGGAGCTTTCTCAATAGAGTATCAAATCTGACAATTTTCCTCACCTACTTAGTACAGTCATACTTTTTATGAAGGACTTTGAGATCCTGGATAAAAGGTACCACAGACTAAAAAAAACAGGAACATACATGTGCCAACACATTTGAAAATTATGAAGTATATTGAAATATTCTATTTTCCTGCTTTTCATTGCCTCTTTTAAAAATAAAATAATCACAATCAAAATAGCATGTAAGAAGGAAAAGAAAAAAAATTTAAAAATCACATGTAAGGAGATTATTACCAAATCTTTTGTGTAATCAAAGGAAATAAATGGAGATATAACTTATGAGTCATGCTTTTCACTGGCAGAAAAAGTGGTTCTTATGAGCAACTTTTAATGAATTCTCTGAATGATGTCATATTTACTAAGAAAATAAGTCTACTTAGCATTTTGCTGGTTGAGCATCTTTTCTGGGTAGATAGCTTTTCTTTAAAATAAGTATTGTTCATTTAAAGACTACATTCTATGTTCTTATCTATGTAAATAAGTTCCTCTGATCTCTCCATCTTCCTCCACAAATTTCCCTAAGACACTTTATCTGAATCTTTCCTATGCCTTAATCAATCACTAAGTTGTATTATACTGATCTTTGAATGTGTTTTTCCTGTTCATGGAATGCTAGCTTCAGGTCACAAAATATATCATTTTTATGCTTTATCTTTTATCCTTAGTGCCTAACATAGCACTGTCCTTGCAGAGCATAAGTACTTAATATTTCAAACACAGTAAGAGACAATGGTAGCTTTTGGAAGCAAGAAAATTAATGTGAATTTAGGCTTAATTAAGAAAGAAATAGTATCTAAGCCTGAAGGGATAGATGGTCATTTACTCTGCCATGGTCAGACCACATGTGAAGTATTGCACTTAGTTCTGGGTTTCACATTTGAGGAAAGACACTGAGAAGCTGAAGAATGTCCAGAGGAAAGCAACAAGAGTCATGAAAGCCCTTGAGAGAATGGTGATATTGACCCTGAGGAAGAAAACACTGAAGGACAGTGTCCTGCTTTTTGTCATACAGAAGGGAGATTTGACTTGTTTTGTTGACCCCATACGATAAGTTGATGGTGAAAAGAGGCAAATTGAGGCTTTTGGTAAGGAAAAACTCTCTATCAAAGAGAGGGAGCAACAGGGTGGTACAGTAGATAGAGCACTGGGCCTGGACTCAGAAAGAACAGAGTTCAAATCTGACCTCATATATTTACTAGCTACGTGACCCTAGACAAGTCACTTAACACCTGCCTAAAAGTGAAGAAGGAAATGACAAAATACTCCAGGATTTTTGCTAAGAATACTCCATGAACAGTTAGTTCCCTGAGTCATGAAGAGACTGAACAACCACATGGAAAGAAAGCAAGGTATAGTGGGACTTGAGAATTCCACTTCGAGTGAACTTAGAGTCAGAAAGACATGAGCTCCAATCCTACTACTGATACTTATAATCTCTGTGACCATAGAAAAGTCATTTATATCCTCATGGAGTAGGGGAGAGATGACAAATACCTAGAGGAAATAGGAGGTTTGGAGATCAAATACAAGAGCCTCTGGGTTGACTTTAACAAGGAGAAAGGCCAAGTCCTCCTAGGAGACTAGAACCAAGGACAGGTAAAGAAAAAAGGAATTTTTGAGGTATAAAGCAGGACACATCCTACTCATCCACAATTATAACATTGTAGATAAGGAAACAGAGGCCTAGAGAGGCAAAGTGATTTGTCCAAAAGCAAAAAGATAGTACACATTAGAAATGAGACTTGAACCCAGGTTTTCTGACTCTAGTGCTAGGAAGAGAGGGGTGGGGCCTGAAAAGATAAGTATAACATAATCCCTACTGTTAAGAAATTTGCATTACCATGGTATATATAAAAATACCTTAATAAAAAGTTGAATGGAATTTATGATCAGGAGAGAGTTTCACAGAAATTTGGAAAAGAGAAATATCATTACTTCCTGGGGTGTTCTGGTAAAATATGGTTCTTGTTTTGGGTCTCCTGGAGCAGGATATTGTAGTCTATGAGAACAGCATGGGCAAACACTGGTAAATGAGGAAATGCAAGGAAAAGCAAATCCTAATTTGACTGGTACTTTGGTTACCCATAAGGGTATAGTTAAGATAATGCTGAAAGAGGAGGTTTCCAACTTTCCCAATCTTATCTTCTATTATGTACCAAAGCAAATCCACTGCCCTAAGCATCCTGTTCTATCATACTTTCTACTGTGCTTAAATGCACCATTCCCTTTACCTGTGACATCTTTGCTAAATTTATTCCCCTGGCATGGAATTTTCCCTACATTTTTCTTTCTAGTTTAAGCTCATTAGCTGTAGACTCCCATGGGTGTCCTGAGCCCTCTTCTTTTCATATTCTATATTATTTACTTGGTATCACGTCAGTTTCCATGGATTGACTTATCTTCTCTACAAAGATGATTCCCAATTCTACGTATCTAGCCCTAATATCTCTTCTGTGCTATAATCTCACATTACCAATAACCTCCTAGACATCTCTAACTTGAAGTCCCACTGACTTCTCAAACTCAATACGTCTAAAACAGAATTTATTATCTTTCTCCCAAAATGCTCCACTCTACCTAACTTCCCTGATACTCTCAAACACATCTTCCGAACCACCCAAACTTGAAATCTTAAATCTTCACTTACATCTGTTTCCAAATGTTATCATTTTTACCTTCAGAACATCTTTCTTTCCACTCACAGAGCTACCACTCTGAAACAGACCTCACACCTTGTTTATTGCAATAGCCTTCTGATTGATTTCAGGTTTTCCCACACTCTGTTCCACCCTACATTAAGCTGCCAAACTGATTTTTCATGCTTGCCCTCCTTCCCCACTACCCAAACAAAAAACTCCAGTGCCTCCAGGACCAAACACCAAATTCTTTGCTTGGCTTTTAATTTTTTTTTTAATTTCGCTTTTTGTTACATTTGAATTCCAAGCTGTTTCCCCTCCCTCCCCAACCCTTCACAAGAGAAAGCCAAAATGTGACCAAACACATATGTGAAACTGTACAGTACATAGTTCCATATATCAGTTCTTTCTCTGGAGATGGATAGCATCTTCCTTCACAGGTCCTTTGCCATTGACTTGATTATCCATATAACTCAGGATAGCTTAGTCATTTACATTTATTTTTTAAATAATATAGCTGTTATCATATAACTCTCTTGGTTCCACTCCTTCCACTCTTCATTATTTCATGCAAGCCTTTCTATGTCTTCATAAAATCAACCTGCTCCTCATTTCTCACAGCATAGTAGTATTCCATCGTAATCATATACCACAACTTACTCAACCATTCCCCCAGCTGATGGCATCCCAGCCATTTCAAGTTCCTTGCCACCATAAAGAGAGTTACTATAAATATTTTAGAACATATAGGGTTTTTTTTCCCTCTTTTCTCTGATTACTTTGGAGAACAAACCTCATCGTGGTATTTCTGGGTGAAAGGTATAAACAAACTCTTATAACTCTTTGGGCCTAATTCCAGGTTGCTCTACAAAATGGTTGAAATAGTTCACCAGATCACCACAATAAAATGACACAATAAAGTGAGTCACACATCTTTTTGTTTCCCAGTGGATATAAAAGTTATGTTTATACTCTACTATAGTCTGTTAAGTGTGCAATAGTATTATGTCTAAAAATGGCCATAGTTTACTTTCTAAAATATTTTATTGCTAAAAAATTCTAACCATTTTCTGAGCCTTCATCAAGTCATAATCTTTTTGCTGGTGGAGGGTCTTGCCCTGATACTGCTGGCTGCTGAAAATTGGTGTGGCTGTGGCAATTTCTTTAAATAAGACAATAATTAAGTTTGTCTATCTGTTGGTTCTTCCTTTCAATGAAACACTTAGAGGCTATTGTAGTGTTATTAAATGGACTAATTTCAATTTTATGGTGTCTCATAGAATACAAAGGCCTGAGGAGAGGAAGAGAGATAGCAAACAGATTTTATTGGAGTCAAAACACACACAGTATTTATCAACTAAATTTACCACCTTATATGGGCATCATTTGTGACCCCCAAAACAATTACAATAGTAACATCAAAGATCATTGATCACAGATGACCATAAAAGATACAATAATATTGAAAAAGTTTGAAATCTATCAAGAATTACTGAATTGCGACACAGATACTAAAACAAACCCCTATATGTTCTAAAATATTTATAGTAACTCTCTTTGTGGTGGCAAGGAACTGGAAATGGCAGGGATGCCCATCATTTGGGGGAATGGTTGAATAAGTTGTGGTATATGATTATGATGGAATACTACTATTCTGTAAGAAATGAGGAGCAGGTTGATTTTATGAAGACATAGAAAGGCTTGCATGAAATAATGAAGAGTGGAAGGAGTGGAACCAAGAGAGGAGGAAGGGGAAATGGCACCAATAGACTTGCTCCAAGCTGGGCTGGCACAAATCTTCAATCTGTAAAAAAACAAATAAAAAAAACAAGCCCCCCCAAAAACCCACCCTACAATATTGGCGAAGTGTAATAAAAGATGTAGACCTGTATAAGGTCTTTAAACACAATCTATAAGATGGAGTTTAAATATTCTCCTTTTCTCCCACATAGTATGTGCTCAATAAATGTGTTGACTGATCATTGATTGGCATGCCACGTCTCTTTCCTTCTTTCCCTCTTATTTCCATAGCTCTGTTCTCTGTGGTTTTCCCTTCAGCTTCTCTAATTTTGTATCTCTTCATTTTTTCTCTCCCCTGAGGAAATTATTGTAGTTTTTAAAATTAATCAGAGAAGCAAATGTTAGTGTGCTTACTTATTCAGTCGTACGCTGTGTAAAAATGTTAAGACATAAGGGACGAGGTTTTTTTCTCTCTACTTAATTAGCAAGATGATAAGGTCTCAGAGTGATGGACATCCTTGTAGGCTTGCTGTTGTCATGACCCAGCGTCATCTTAATTTCAGTTGTAGGATAATTGAGATTGAATTTGCAGCTGTTAAGGTATCATAAGAACTGTCAGCACCTTGGGCTTCGTGAATAAAAACTTTCCGAAAGTACTTCCAACATTATCCCCTCATAAAGGTTAATTGCTCTTATTTAGCCAAGCTCTCAAACAAGCATTTAATAAGTGGTTACAATGCGCCAGGTGTTGTGCTAAGTGACAGACACACAAAGACAAAAATGGAACAGTCTTTTTTCTCAGTTCATTCAGAGGGGGCAACATGTACTCATATGAGTAAATACAACATCTGTATACGAACTCATGTCATTCAAACCCAGAATATCCAAAACTGAACTCATTCTCTTTCCCCACAAATGCTCCTCTCTTCCTAACTTTTCTACTCTTTCTGTTCAGGCTGTTGCTGATCTTCTAGTCTCACAAGTTTGTAACCTTAAAATTACCTTCAACTCCTCACTTTGCTTCGAACCACCTAACCAATCAGTTGCCAGATTTCCCTATTTCTATTTCCACAACTTCTCTTGCATTTAACCCTTCCTCTCTACTCTTTAGATCAGGTTCTCATCACTTCTTCCTAAGTATAATTTTAATAATCTCCTAGTAGTTTTCTCTGTGTCACAACTATACTATACACTGATGCCAAAGTAATTTTATGTAAGCACAGACCTTCAGTGGTTTCCTCTAACCTCTAGAATAAAATCTTGTAAGTCAGTCACAAAATACCTACTATAGCAGGAACCCTGCTAAACACTGGCTCTACCAAGGAAGAGAAAGCAAGCCCCTGCTCCAGAGGAGCTCACAGTCAAATAAAGGAGACAATATACAAAAAACATATATATATATATATATATATATATATATACACACATATACATATATAACATACAAACAACATATATGTGGGGGTACATAATGCATATACATATGTATGTGTGTGCATATATATACATACACACACACACACATATATATATATATATATATATATAATCAACAGAGGGAAGCTATTAGAATTAAGAGTAGTTATGAAAGGCTTCCTTCAGGAAGTGGGATCTGGAAAGCTGAGATGTTATGGAAACCAGGGAAGCCAGGAGGCAGAGATAAGGAAGAAGAATATTTCATGCATAGGGGACAGTCAGTTATGATGACCAGAGTGAGCAGGCAGTATGGTGTATGAGGAAAAGCAAGGTGACCAGTGTCAATGGATCTCAGAGTACATGGAAGGGGAGGTAAAAAGTGTAAGAACATGGGCAAGGTAAGGGTAACACATGTTATAAAGGGCCTTGAATGACGGCTATTCACTATCTTTGGAGCCTCAGTAGACATTATTCCTCTCTCATACTCTGAAATCCAACTAAAGCCTTTTCATTCCATTACACACTATAAGACCGATAAACACGGCACACAGGAAGGCTGCTAGCACAGGTACACTCTTGATCTGCTCAGACAAGAAAGACTCTAAAAAGGGGTTGATCATCTTTCTTTGTTCTAGTCTAGTTTTCTCAGAAGAGGATTGCTGATAATGGGAGTACAGCTCCTGCCACATTTCCTAATCACCCTTCTCACAGGGGCTAGTGAAAACAGGGGTAACTATCCCTGTGTCTCAATAGGGTCAATGGACACAGGCATGGCTTGTGCTTCCCTAAATCTCCTCAAGCCTCAATGGGGGTCAATTGAGACAAACACAGATTCCCCTCCCCCAAGCCTTGATGGGGACTGATCAAAGTATACACAGCATTCCAGTTTGTGCCTTCAACCCTAAAGCTCCCCTAAAGGTTCCCATTCACTGACCACTGACCACCTGCTTTATAGGGCAGCAGACAAAGAAGGCTTATTGCCAGCAATAGGCTCACAAGTTTACCTCACCTCATCCCTGTATCCCGCTGTGCAGCCACAGTGGGTAATTCTGAGAAAGAGTGGTGGAGATGTTTTGAACCATAACTGTGGGAACTCATATCTAATACCTCAGAACAGAAGATTGTTATGGCTATGGATCCTGGGAAACTGAATTCTAAAATGTAATAAGAAAAATTCACTTTACACACACTAAAATCTGCCTTACACACACACACACACAGAGGACATTCCATCTTCCTTTCTAATGGTCATCCCTCATGCTCTGAGTACTCTCATTCCTTGCCTCATAAAATCCCTCTCGTGCCATAAGAAACAGTTCAAGTACCTTCTTCAACATGAGGCCTTTCCTGAGCCCTCAACTGCTGGTGCCCTCCCTCTGAAAACTTGTCCTTCAGTCATTTTCAACTCTGTGTGACCCCATGAGACGTTTTCTTGGCAAAGATGCTGGAGTGGTTTGCCATTTCCTTCTCCAGTGGATTAAGGTAAAGAAAAGTTAAGCCACTTTCCCAGAGTCACCCAACTAATGAATGTTTGAGGCTGGATTTGAACCCAGGTCTTCCTGACTCCAGGCCTGGCACTGTATCCACTGAACTACCTACCTGCCTCCTTAGAGAACTATCATGTGTTTAACTGCTGACAGTTCTTGCTTTATGCAAATTCTCATTACCCAATTTGACTTCTCAGTGGATGTGCAGGCTGGACTCAGGCTCCCCGAAGTCAGGCAGCTGCAGCTGTGGCAGAGGCAACATATGGGGTAGAGGGAGGTCAGGCACTGAAGCTGCTCTTGCAGTGAGTATAGAGCCCAGCCATAGGAGCATCAGGAAGATAGGAGGAATTCTGAGGAATAATTCACTTCATTAAACAAGAGCTGGCTTTTTATTTCTTGATATTTATTCACATACATATGTATGTGTGTGTGTGTGTATATATATATGTGTGTGTGTGTGTGCGTGTGTGTGTGCGGGTGTGTGTGTGTGTGTGTGTATATGTGTGGGTGTGCGTACTTGTCTCACTTTAGAATATAAGCCTCTTGCCAGTAGTCTTTATTTCAAGAATAAAGCTTTTATTCCTAGAACCTAATACATTGCTTGCCTCATAGTATTTACTACAAAGTAGCACTACATACTCGTTGATTGATTAAATAGAAGATAAAGTATCCCTTCTGTATTATTGAGCATTTCTTATGTCACTGAGTTTTTGTGATTCCTTTTCCAAAGGAAAAAGTGTCAGAGATACTAGGTTCAAACTCCAATTCTAATGCATACACCCTGTGTGACCTTGGGCAGGCAGCTTAACTATGCTGGGCATCAGTTTCTTCATATAGAAGAGGAAGTTGCAATACATAAACTTTTAGAGTCCTTCTAGATATAAATCTACAAACATCCTGTGATGCTAAACAATTGTCACTTCCTCTTATTTATCTGTGCCCTAGTGTGGGCAGAGCTATTCCTCTTGGGGGGTGGGGCAGGGGGAGAAGGGAAATTAATGTTTTCTCTCAACCACTTCCTTACACCCTCAAGGTCATTCCCTAAAGGAGTGATTTTTCCTTTCAAACTGGACCATGGGAAACACTGAGACTGGGAAATATCAAGGGCCTAGCTAGTCACAAGCCATCCCCTCATACCCAAATATGTATTATTAATTCCTTGCCTAGGGGAGGATTTTCATGTAAGTTTTCTCTCTTTCTCTCTCTCTGTCTGGGAAGTTGTAATCAATCAATCTCCTTTTCAGTTATGATCCCCTAGACAGCAAGTTGCTGACAAGAAGGAAGGAAGAGGACGATGAAAGTAAGGGAGGAAGGATGGAAGGATGGAAAAAGGGAAGGAGGGAAGGAGAAAAGGAGAGGAAGAGAAAGGAAGAAAAGAAAAGAGAAAGGTCAGTCTCTTTCCAGATCAACAGCCTATCCCATCTTCTCCACTACATTTGAACAATAACACACATAGATCAGCAATGAAATGACTAAGTGTTATCTTATTGCAAGGCAAGTTTGAGCTAAAAGAAATAGAAAGGCAAATAACTTTTCAGAAACGGAGATATGTCCCCAAAATATTGCTCAATCCTTATCTGTAGAAGGGAAGATAAAGGGGAGAAGGGAAACCAAGATTCACTCTTTTGGGTCTTGCTCTTCAAATGGCTTTCAGCATTCCTATGGTCCTAAGCTTATGACCTCATCACTGATGTCCAGCTCCTAGTCCCATTTCTGCTTCTATAGTGATTATTCTCTGATATTTTCCTGTAGCAGCTTTATCTGCCCTCTTCCACCCTAGCCTTCTGTGGTTACTACTACACCTTTCCCATAATCCCATGGCATAGGGGAAATTTTGGAAATTAAGGAGGAAATGTTGGGTGATTTCTGCCTGAAACCAGCATCCTTACCACCTTGACGATAAAACACTCCTACACCTATAAGTTGAAGCGCCTAAGGCAAGCAATTTTAAAATCTTTGGGTCACACATACACCTGTAAAAGCAAGGTATTAGAGTACATGATTTCCAAGATCCCTTCTACCTCTAAATCTTTGATCCTATGTTCTTTATTTCATTTCTTCCTCTAAATAACCTAAAGTAGGTAATAGTCATATTCATATTCCAGTTGGACAGAGAAATTCATTGTCCAGTCCAAAGTTACCCTATCATTAAGTGGTAGAGTTTAAATTTGAACTCAGGTCTTCTGAATTCCCATTAAGTCTCTCATCTCACCATAACATGAAGAAAGAGAAGGAAAGGAAATGGACCATTTTTTAGGTGATTTTATTGCTACAGGGAATTCCAATGTGAGAATCCGTCATAGCAATAAAGATCGTCCCCTTCTCTATAGCTGAGAATTTAAGAGAGTAGTTAAAAGTTAAGTGATTTTCCCAGTCACACAACCAATATGTTTCAGAGGTAATTCTTGAACCCAGGTCTTCCTGACTTTTAGACAATTTTATCCATTACATCACACTGCCTCTTAATATGAGAAAGTACTTTGAAAAGTAGAAATACAAACATAAATGATTCTTATTCTTCTCAAGTCAGGTACCCCCCCAAAATGTCTTGAGGAGTTCAAATTTTAGATCCAAAAGGACAAATTCACCAAAAAATATTAATTCAATTAAATTCAAACCAGCTTAAAATCCTTTCATTAAATATGTATAGATATCGTGCCAAGTGCCTAGTCTCCTACAATAGTCACTGAAAAGGTATCATATATAAAAGAAAGACTTAGGGTGAAAGTCACTAATTAAAAAGCCCATACTTTCCTTGATCTGCTTCATAAATTGGGGAAAGAATGTATCTTTCTATATTTCTGGAGAACATGAAAGGTAAAGCAGATGACAAGTAAGAAGATGTTACATACATACATGCAAACACACACACACACACACACAATCTGATACCCAAAGATGAGAATATATATTGTTACCTGTTACCCAATTAAATGACCAACACATCTGAATACTTTCAGCAATGAACCTGCCAAGTTCACCTTCAATGGTTTGACAAAAACACCAAAGAAAAACTAAAACATGCCTATAACCCTTCTAAGGAGGCATTTTCTGATTTGTTAGTATACTGATTTTAAGCAGGAATTTATGAAAAGGGGTTTACATTATAGGAAAAGTCCTAAATCACTTGTGTTAAAACCTCCTAATAAAAGTTTTTCAGGACTGATAGTTTTACCATTTGAAAACTGTGCTTTTGTAAGGTCATTGCTTCTTATACCCACTAGATGTCACTATGAAACCTGAAATATAGTTTAGATTTTTGAGATACTGTATTAGTCATTTGACATCCTCAAAGGCTAAACCTGTAAATGTAAAATTGACTCAACACCCTGAGACCAAAGTAACTGTCATGTTTCTTTGCATATGGACAACTGCAGCCACAAAAATAAATTCCATCTGAACATCCCCTATTTAGGACATGAAAGTTCAAAACTAACTTTTTTGTAGCTTCCATCCATTAAATAAATCTTCTCTCAAGATTTATTCACCTTTGTGGAAGTATCCCTGAGATTAATATATCTGTTTTCTATGAGTTATCTTACCAGTCAGATGCACTGGACACAGAGCAACCTTGTTTGCTGAAAGAAGCCAATCAGGAGCCTGCAATGAGCCAAAATCTCGCTTGCTCCCACATTTCTTTGCTGGTGTTCACTGGCTGACCTTGCTGAGCTTTGTGCCCACTCCCACCCCAACCCGACCCCAAACTGGCCCAAATCAGTTTTGCATTTTTTTCAAGCATAACTCTCCCCTGTCTCTCTTCGACTATGGGAGGCTTCGTACCTTGGAGGGGTAAAGGGAATGTCTAGCGTCTGATTTTCCTCTTACTACAATTAATCTGCTTTCAGCCCAGCTTGGACTCTTTGGCATTTTGAAGGATGGCCTTCACCCGGTTGGCACCTTCAAGGATAGTTGAGGTCCTAAACGAAATGAAACCTGCTCTCCTTTTGAGAAAAGTGGAGTACACATAGTAGCAGGAACGTCTTTAACATTTTCTCTTTAAAATCACAAGTCTGTTAGAACTTGGAGGGACTTAAGAGATTTTCTAGCGCAATATCCTGATTCTAAAAATGAGAAAACTAAAGGAGAGAGGGAAGTGACTTGCTCAAGGACACACAGTGAGATCTGGGCACAGCCCAGATTCTGACTCATAATTTAGACTGTAACAAATTTTAATAAAAATAATAGTCAAATGTGAAGGCTTATTATGCTAGGTTCAGAGTTCAACACAGAGCTCTCTGCAGAAAAGGCATAGGATCTGGAATCAAACTGAATGTCATTACTGCCACTTACATTCTTTGTGATCTTAAACAAGCAAGTAAGTAATTTAACCTCTCTGGTTTTTAATCTCCTAAACTATAAAGTGAAGGAATTGGAATTCTTCACGCCCATAAATAGAAATTTTGGCACTTTGGTATAACCAACTCAAAATATAAACTTTGTAATTCATGATGTGAACATAAATAATTAAGACAAATTCCACTGAGCAGAAAAGAAATTATTTCATATGGTGGCTCACAGACCGAAATATACCTTGTAACTTCAGATTAATACTACTTATCGTCACTAAGGAGGTGCTGAGCTCAATTATTCCTAGCTGCAGGGAGCTTGTATTAGTGTTTTTTGTTGTCTAAATTTCAGAGCATTAGGGGAAAACTAGGACTGATCCTATTTCTAGATGAGATGATCTCTTATGACTTTTCAAATTCCAGGCTTATCAGTGCACTGAACATAGAAGGTACTTAATAAATGTTTGTATAATTGTACTGAACTGGAAAAAAAATATATTGTTATACCAATTTCACAATCAAAAGATGGAGAAAGTATAGCCAAACAATGATTTGTGTGCAAAAGACCTGGGGGAGAGTAATATGGTTGATGTAAAGTAGGCATCCAAATCAGGAAACTGTAGGTTCAAACGTCTCACCTTCAACACATACTGAATACTGACTGTGTAACCCTGGGCAAATAACTTAACTTCTCAGTGTTCAAGGCAACTTTTTGTGATGAATAAGTTCTAGAAAAGGTTTCAACTTACAACACCAGAGGGAGTTTACTCATGGCATTTTTCCTATAAAAGTGTCCCCCTCAAAATGATTTCTAAAAAGAAATAAAAAGACCTAGGAGACCTTCAATGGAGTGCTGAGTGTGAATCAATAGTGTTACATGGAAGTCAAAAAGCTAACATGATATTCTTCTGCATTAATAGGGTCTGAAGAAGGAAATAAACCAGGTAGGTACTGTTACTATCCCCCTTTGCAGTTGAGGACACTGAGGCAAACACAAGTTAAGTGACTTGCCCAAGTTCCAAAGCTAGTAAGATGTCTGAGACTAAATTTGAACTCAAGTCTTCCTGACTCTAGAACCAGCTCTCTGTCCACTGCACCTCAATTGTGGCATAGCATCTAGAACTGTGGAGATGGAAGGTTTATTCTGACCCCAGAATATGAGGTTGTTGGAATCTTAAACACAGAGCTGGAAGGTGTCTCAGAAGGTCAACTTGTCTAATTCTCTCATTGTACAGATGAGGAAAATGAGGTTGGAAGAGGATAAGTGGTTCCCTAATGAAAGATGAATTGTTGAATTCATTTTCAGTAATGTCTTTGCATTCCTACTCTTAAGACACTTACTCTTTATTAAATTGAGCTGAGCTCCCACCCTGGGACTTTCCTTGTAAACAAAGCCAGCTTGAGCCAGACCAGCTTCTGAAGTAGCTTCAGATGTCCTTATGGCATGAAGGACACAACAGCCGGAATAAAGTGATTTTCCTTGCTTGGATTGCCAAGGTCGGCTGGCATTTCATGCCATGCTATTTAATATGACCCCCTCCCCCATTTCTTTTAAAATATGAAAACTTTTGCAGTAAGCCTCCTGCTGGATCATTCCCCAAGGTAGCAAGTTTATGACCCTGTTATCTCGATTTAAGATGCTTTATTCCTCCACTTATCAGTTTGATTTATTTCAGGACTTGCCAGTGGAATCACACATTTAGAGCCAGAAGAGAATTCATGCCTCATCTAATTTATTCCCTTCATTTTACAAAAGAAGAAGATGGGGTCCAAGGCTGTTAAACAATTAGCCAGTGTCACATGAGTAGAATCATAGGCTGGTTTATGGACCAGTTCTTTAACACTTGAGCCAGAGTTGGTTCTTTTTTTCTATTTTACTATAATCACATGCTCTATGAATGGAGGAGGAGAGGGGGTGTGGCAATCAAGTCTAAAGCAGCTCATATCTGGCTCTAACTAAAGAAAAGTTTTACATTCAGTCAGTTCATTGACTAACAGAATTTGAGAACTAGAAGGGATCATAGATATTCTCTAGTACAGCCCCTAATTTTACAGATAAGAAAACCAAAAGCCCTTTCAGACAAAAGTTAGACTGTACAAAATAGCTTTTCAAAACAAGATAGAAATTTTCAAAATATTATTCTGTTGGGAAATGGGGACTAGAAACCAGAGATACACTGGTAAATGTTAAACAACTGGCTTTCAAAAAAAATCCCTAGAGGCTGAATTTTAAAGTTTGATCTGCATAATTAACATTTTTTCAGGTCAAACAATTAATAAAACAATGGATCAAGTTCTAATTGTTAGCATTTAGTGATTTCAAGGTATAAATGCTTACACTATTTAGGACTGGCTCTTGCAAGCCGCTGTGAGCAGGTGGTCCAGCACATTCCTGCTAGAAACACACTTAAGTTCTTTCCTCTTGATTTTTGCCTAGATCTGTAGAGAGGGAGTAGAGTAATGCTTTGTGTCCCCAGTAATTCAGATAGGATTGATGCTGAGAAAAAGTATATGTGTATCCTGAGTCCTCAGTTGTGATTTAGAGAAGATCCCAAAAAAGGCATTCTAAATTAATGAGCTTAACTTCAATTTGTGATACAGTTCTAGATTGTATTATTAAAAGGATGATGTGTGGGTCTTTAGAGAGATTAAAAAGTGGTGACCATTGCAAGTTAGCATCAGTTCACCAAGAACAAGTCACTCCAGACTAACTTCACTTGCTTTTTTTTTACAGGTTCACTAAGTCAGGTAAAAGGTAGAAATGTAGCATACTTCAATTTTATCAAAATATTTGTCACAGTGTCTTTTGATGATTTTTTTGACCAGATGGGAACCTAGAAGCTAGATAATAGAATGGTTAATTGAATTTGCAACTTATAGGATGATAAGAACCAAAGAGTAGTCATTAACGGAACAGTGTCGGCATCTACTACCTCAGAGATTTGTCCATGACTCTCTATCAGTGAAGGCATAGAAGGCATGCTTATCACATTTGCAGATGACATAAAGCTGGGGTGGATAGACTAATGCAAAAAAACAAAAAGATCTTGGCAGGCTATAATAACAAGCTACCTATAATAAGATTAAATTTAATAGGCTTAAATATGAAGTCCTACACTTATATTTTAAAAAAAAAAAAGTCGACTGCATAAGTATAGAATGGGAATGGTTTGTCTGGACAACAATTTGCATGAAAAATTTCTGTAGTTTCATTGAATTATAACCTCAATTGAAATGCACTGTGTGATATGGCAGACAAAAAGACCTAGGTTTCACTTTGTCAGCTCCAAGTCGTGGTAGAGGCTTTCATGGGCAAAAGGGGACTAGATATTTCCTGTGGGCATTTCTCACTTCTATAGCTTATTTCTCCTACCCAGAAAGTCTGAGAACTAACAGTACCCATTTTTTCACCAACAACTCCTTTTGTTCAATATGATTCATAAACTCCAATAATGAAAAATTTATTGACAGGCCAATAAAATAAATAAGGGAGCTCAAGGAAAATGGCAGTCACCTAGAAGCAGCCCTCTCCAGGGACCTATAACTTTAGTCATAATAAATGACTTGATTAGGTGCCAAGAAGGCTTGGCCTGTGTGTGGTTTCAGGTTGCTTTGGTTTCTCCTCTTTGAATACACAGTTCTTCATTCTATCTCCACTTCTCAGCAGCTATCTGTTGATGGCAGTGATCATTCACACCTGATGCCCCTCCCACTTCTCCCCATCTCTCTATCATTCTACACAGCATCACTCGCAACTGTTGCTTCCTAGAACAGTAGTATCCAAAATTTTTGATCTTTCCCCTATCAGGAAAATATAAAATGAAATAAAATAGTGGAGACTAATTTATAATTTATATGTATCTACTGCTCTAAGATTCATTATGTACATTATAAAATGCAATAAATTGGGGGAGAGAGAAAAACATTTGAAATTGAAAATTTTATAAAAGTGAATGTTAAAAACTAATGAATAAATAAATATTTAAAAAGATAATTTAAAAATACAATAAATTCACATTGAAAATGAGACTAGAGAAAGATAATAATTTTAGTCCTAGGGTCAATAGGGAGCTACAGGAATTTACTGAATAAAGAAGTGACACGGGCTGACCTATACTACATAGGCTGCTGTGGAAGTAAAATTCAAGAGGGAATAGACTTAAAATGTGGACATCAGTTGGGAGACTATCATGATAGTTTAGGTTAGAGATGATGAGAACCTGTACTAGGATAGTGACTGTATGTAGTGGAGAGAAGAGAATGGATATGAGAGATGCCATGGAAGTACAAATGACAAGATTTCCTTACTAATGGTATAAGTGGGGTAAGGGAGAGTGGGGAGTTAAAGAAAACACTAAAGTTGCAGACCTGGGTGACTGGCAAGATCATAGTATACTGGAGTAGTTAGGTGGTTAAGTGGATAGAGCATCAGCCCTAGAGTCAGGAGGATCTGAGTTCAAATGCAGTCTCAGACAATTAATACGTGCTAGCTGTGTGACCCTGGGCAAGTCACTTAACCCCAACTTCCACAAACACAAAAACATAGGGATATACTTTACGATAATAGGGAAGTTTGCAAGATGGGCAGATATGGGAGTGGGGGAAGGGAGCAGACAATGTAATGAGAGGTTTAAGGAACCCATTTCTGCCTGATTATCTTGTGCAATCCATTCTACTTCACCCCAAACCAAAAGGGAGTAGACAGAGCTCTTCCTCATGCCCCCAAAGCCAACTCTTGCTCCAGGGATTCCTGTTATGGCCTACCCCTAGCTGCATAGTTTACCTCGTGGCCAAAGCTTTCCCATGCAACCTCCTTCCCCATGACAGCTGTTCAGCTATTGCTGCAGAAGCTGGATAGATATTATATCATAAATTCCTTAGGGACCCTTGTTCTACTCAGTATGTAGGGTTTGGGAGACAGCGAAGTAAAAAGGAGGTTGAATAGGAAAACTTTGGACAATAAGGTTAGACAAGGTTGTTTCAGAGACAAGAAGTCACACGATTGGTTGTTGACGAGGGTGAGATATAATCCATCTTCCCACCCTCTGACAGGTTGATCACACATCACTTGAAATCAGGATATGACCCCCACTTTGGAGGCCAGTGCTCTAGAAAAGGGATTCTTAACGTTTTTTTTTTTTTTGTATCATGGACACCTTTGGCATTCTGGTGAACAATACGGACCACTTATTAGAACAATGTTTTTAAATGCATAAAATAAAACATATTATTATAAAGGAAAATATCTATTTTTAAATAGTTATCAAAATAATTTTAAAAGACCATATGCCCCAGATTATGAAATTTTGTTCTTTTGCTCTTAATTGTTAGTGACCATTACCACTCCTCCTCCTAAAGGTCCTGATAACTCCAAGTAAGTGGTTCCCGCAGTCCTCTTCTATAGCTCTTGAACAGCTCAAGGAGTAACACATGGCAAGTAAAATTTCCCTTCTGCTTCCAATTGGATGGGATCATTCCAACTATCTCTGATTCTTTTCATCAATATTATCTAAGCTAAGGGAGTAGGTAGGGCTTGGGGAGAAGACTAGAAGTGAAAACCACATCATCACCATTATTGCCACAAGGGAGGATAAATTTTCACTGTCTTCATTTCATTAACATAGTATCTAGAATTAGGGAGGTGATAGTTCTCAAATACTCTGACCCTTTCAGACCATATCTGGAGGACTGTGTTCAACCCTGGGCACCATTTTGCTGTAGTATTTTATAGTTGCCATAGAAGCAAGAAAAAACCTAAACCCTGAAGGCAGACCCAAAACAGATCCACCAACAATCACATAGCCTTGGATCAATTCTTTAGTCAAATGACTTTTTGCCAGCCACCTCCCTCTATGGAAAAACTGTCACATAAGGGGAAAAAAATTCACTTTCCAAATGCACCCTTTAAAATCCAGGAACCAGGCATGGTGCAATTGCAAAGCTAATTTGTGGTAGATAGATAGAGGGAAGGGCTGGCATGTGACAGAGAACCTCATCATTCAACTATCACTAGACAAAGAGAACAGTTGGTGGGGAGAGCAGAAAGCTGGTGTCCAAGCTCTTGCCTCATTGTGGGTCAGGCAGCTGCAGAAAGAAGATTGTTACCTTCAATCCTATCATTAGACTTTCATTGGCCAGACACAGACTTTACATTGTGGTATACACTACAGCAAGGCTGGCACCAGAGGCCATGGCTAAAATAAATGGAGGATGAAATGGATCCCCCTGGGAGGCTCTCACAGCAATGGCCAAATGGCCATCCCTTTATAAGAATTGATAAAGAAGTTCATACTTGAAAATTCCAGGTGGCATCAGCATTATCCTTTCCAGTGTGACAGGACCACAAGCTAGTAATTAATGACTGGTACAGCTGAAGCACTTCAGTGCCAGGGTGGGTAGCAATTCAGTGTCAGGGAGATCAGGTAGCCCCAAGGTTTTTTTTTTCCTCTAAAGGAGCAAAACAAGTCCATCCAGTATTGCTCCTTGGCCAGTTGCTGGTCAGTCAGGCAATAATATTGCTAAAAGCAACAGTGTTTGAATTGGCAGCAAACAAGTCAATAATGCAAAGTACTTAAACAGACAAGTACAGGCAAAGGGCAAAGTACAGATGTGCACGGTCCCACACAGAAGGGGACACAGTTTCACGTAGAAAATATTTCTAGAGAAAGAAAATTCAAGTGGATCAAAATAGGATGTGATTCAAGAATCCGCACCTGTCAAGATGACATTGTTGAAATAATGAGTAGAATGGTTAAAAAAAAACTGGGAAGATTTATGTGAACTGATGAAAAGCGAAGGAAGCAGAACCAGGAGAATATTGCACAAAGAAGCAATAGTATTGCAACAATGATCAATTCTGAAAGACAGCTCCTCTGATCAAGAAAATGATCCACAACAATTCAAAATGTAACCTCATGAAAAATGCTGTCCACCTCAAGAGAAAGAAATGATTAACTCGGAGTACAAATTGAAGCAGTTTTTCTCTTTATTTTTCTTGAGTTTTTTTGTGATGTGGCTAATATGGAATCATATTTTGCATGAGTTCACATGTATAATTGATATCATATTGATGCCTTCTCAATTGGGGGGGCATGAGTAAGAGAGACAATTTGAAACTCAAAATTTTAAAAAGGAATTTTTTTTTAAATTCAATATAGTTGGAAGATATGTAATGAAATTTTTTTTTAAAGATAAAATGTTGAATTGAAAAGATAACAGTGTTTCTGTTATGGGTAGCAGTTACTGATATTGGGAGCATACATTGACAAATACCCCAACTTTCCCTTGAATCATGTAGCTTCCTGATACAGGTAATCTGAATAATAATACACTTGCTACAGGTCATTTGAACAATAATACACACCCAGAATCTTCTCCTTTCTCCATTTTGCTTTTAAAGAAAAAAAACTACTCCCTTTTATAAATCAGGGACTCTTAATTTTGGAGGATACCTTTGGCAGTCTGTGGAAGTCTGTGGATTCCTTTTCAGAATAATATATTTAAATGCATAAAATATATAAATTTACAGAGGAAATCAATTGTATGGAGAAATCAGCACATTAAGAATATTTTTCAAAATCCACAGACCCCAAGAAGTACCCTTACTCTACATGAAAATACTGCATATGTCAATGAGCCTGGCATGACTTTAGGATTAATGAGATCTTCATTTGCACAGAAATTGCAGGGGCACAGGTAGAAGAAAAACATCACAGTGATTTCTGCTGTTAAAAAGTGAAATGAGCTTCCTCTGGAGGTACTTTGCCATTGGAGATTTTTGAGCAAAGTCTAGGTGACGTAGAAGATTTTGTAGAAGAGATTATCATTCAGGTTTGGTTTGGAATCTTGGAGGTATCCATTCCGAATCTTCATTTGCACATTAAGGCTGTAGCAATCTGGAAAGAGGGCATTCTGGGAAGATAATGTTAGAAGACCCAATTTCACTGACCATTTCGCAGTCAGTCAATCATAGAGGGAGTTTTACAAAAAATTGCCCAACAGTCATACTTATTGGAACCAGTGCTAAGGCTTAAGAGCCCTGAGAGAAAAAATACCAACAGGTAACTTTCACACCATGGACTGGAAGATCTCTACATATTTATCCTGATAAATGCTACTTTTCTTTCTGATGCTGTGATCTCAAATAATAGCAAATATAGAGTTAGCCAAAGGGAATGAAGGCTCAGGGCAATAACACAGACATTCATGACTGCGTCTACAGAGTTTTTATAGTTTATATTGTATCAATTTCCATTTAACACTTGATGATAGATTTTAGGAAACTTTAGTCTTTTTAAGGAGCAATAACTCTACCCAGAAAGGCTCCTCCTAATACTTAATACTTATTTAGAAAGCTATTGGAAGCAACTGGAAATTATGAACGAGAGAGTAGTGGATATTTTCATTTAAGTGGATTCCTTTGAAACTATCTTCTGGCAGTCATTTCCTCACCATTACTGCATAAGGGCATATTGTAAGGATCAACAAAGGTCAAAATCAGTTAAGCCTTGAGGGTTTTTCTTCCTGGCTAGCCTTTACACTAGCAACGATGATGAAGATGTATCATCTTGCCTCACTTGTTTTTAAAGACTACAATCCGTCTTTGTGTGAGGAAGAAACTGGAAGGAGAGGTCAGCTGATGTACCAGCTGGAGAAACTGAGCTGGCATAAACACAACTTGTAGTCATCATCTCCATGCCAGTGATTTTAGAAAACCATCTGGAGTACAGTTCTACATATGGGAAGGAAAGAGTTGGTCCTTATTCAATTTCTTAGGAACTTTGGCTCCCAGCCTTAAGCTTGGAGCAATATAGCACCATCTTAACAACAGCAAATGTTCTTAAGTATTGAAATGTTAAAGCTCAGAGAAATTATAAAGCATGTGAGCTGGCTTGGGTAAGCAAAAATGAGGACTATTTTTTTCAGTTTCTGCAAAGAAGTAGAGAGTGGTAATAAGCCTCAGGAAGATTGAGGTCATGAACCTACCTCTGTGGCATTAAGTGAAGGCATATATATGTATAACTGAAGTTTTATTATTTCATCTTTTAAATTGGACAAGATGACCTCTCAGGAATCAAAAAATCTATAATTCTAGAAAGCTTATTTAATTTTTGCTTGTGGGTCACCAATTTCAGCCAATACCACTAAGACTGAGATAGATCTATCAGAGACATGTTATTCATCTTCTAGGTTTAAGCAATCCTATGAGCCATACAAGCCATTATATAGAAAAGCAGATCCAACAAGTAGGTGCTAGAATTCAGATGAACCTGGGTTTGATGAAGGGACCTCAAGGTGAGGAACTGTTTCATTCTAGTTTCATATTACGTGTGCTGTATGCCTTGCATGTAGCATATATTTAATAAATCTTGCAGTGAATTTTTGCTGAGTAGGACATTTTGTAAGCAGAGGGCAATTAGACAGCCATCTAAGCTTAAACCAGAGTAAGTAGTAAAAATCAAGTAAAGACATACTGTGGAAAATAGCTCTGTCTGATTATTAGGGGGTGGGGAATGAAAATATGCTGTTAACATTTTATGTCAGTATAATTGTTTAAATGTAATTATAACAAAACATGTAGGTTCCAAGACCTACTGATGGGAGCAAAAGGACCAAGTAGATCCATTGACATCATCCTGAGGTAGATAAGGAGAAGGGAATAAGCACTTACATAGCACTTACTAACTGAGGAAAGGGTTCCAAATTTTTTGCCCCATAAGGGTACCTGTCAACTTATCTCAGCTATTACTGAGAAGCTAGAGGTAGACCCTCTTGAGAGCGCAGGTTCAGACTAGAGAGAAATGTAATCAGGTCAAAGCCACTTTTTAAAAAAACAAGATTTACATGACTTCATTGTTTTGGGGAGCTGCAAATGAGAAACTTCCTTTACCAACTCATGTCAGAAACTTCTCTAAAACTCTTAGTCTCAAGAGTTGTTTAGAGCACTGAAAAGTTAAGTAACTAACCCAGAGTCACACAATCTGTATGTGGCAGAGTCAAAACTTGAATCTATGTCTCCTCTCCTCCAGTGCCCACTCCCTCCACACCGCATCAGTGGTTCTCAAATGTTTTGTCTCAGAATCCCTTTACATTCTGAAAATAGCTGAAGATCTTCAGGGGCCAGAGCTAAAGTGATGGAGTAGAAGTAGGGATCTGCCATAGCTCTCCCCTCATACCCTCAAAAAACCTGTAAAAATGACTCTAAACAATTTCTAGAGCAGGAGAAGCCAAAAAATGTCAGACTGAAGCAAATTCCCAGCCTAAGAAAATCTGGAAGGTCAATGGGAAGGGTCTATCATACCAGGCTTGGAGCAGAACACAGCTCAGAACAGCACTGACCAAAACAGGAACAGGCCTTAGGAGGACTGAATTGATGGAAGCTGCTGTAGATTCCTGACATCTCAACTCACAAATGCTAAAGACAACTTCAAAGGTCAGTGGGAAGAGTCTCTCACCTGACTAAGAGGGGGTCATGGTGTGGCCCCAATCCTAGCCCTGATCCCAGCCACAGCCCCAGGGTGAGTGCAGTTAATGCTGAAGCAGAGGCTACATCTGAAGTCCTCTGCTTAACAAAGCTCAAAAGTCAGGTAATTGGCTGGGAAAATGAGCAAACAGGAAAAAGAAACAGACTATAGATTCTTACTTTTCCAGTGAAGAGGTATTTTCTTATGTCACTGGTGATGAGGAAGATCAATTCAAGATATACATCCAGAAGAAGACAACAAAACCAAAGCTCCTGTATCCAAAGTCTCTAAGAAAGATATGAACTGGTACAACAAAACAAGTCATTCCGTAACTGATAAATGGTCAAAGGATATGAAAAGGCAGTTTTCAGAGGAAGAAATTAAAGCTATCTATAGTCATAGGAAAAAATGCTCTAAATCACTATTGATTAGAAAGTTGCAAATCAAAACAACTCTGAGATACCACATCACACCTATCAGATTGTCTAACATAACAAAACAGGAAGATCATAAATGTTGGAGATGTGGGAGAGTTGAAACACTAACTCATTGTTGGTGGAGCAATGAGCTGATCCAACCATTCTAGAGAGCAATTTGAAACTATGCCCAAAGGGCTACAGAAATGTGCATACCCCTTAACCCAGCAATACTGCTTCTAGAACTGTATCCCAAGAGATCATATAAATGGGAAAGGGTCCCACATGTACAAAAATATTTATAGTAGCTCTCTTTGTGGTGGCCAAAACCTGGAAATCAAGGGGATGTCCATCAATTGGGGAATGGTTGAATAAATTGTTGTATATGAATGTAAGGGAATACTATTGTGCTGTAAGAAATGATGAACAGGATGATTTCAGAGAGGCCTGGAAAGACTTATATGAACTGATACCAAGTGAAAGGAGCAGAACCAGGAAAAGTTTGTACATAGTAACAACTACAGTGTGTGAGGAATTTTCCTGGTAGACTTAGTACTTCAGTGCAATGCAAGGATTTAAAAAATTCCCTACGGTCTCTTCAGGCAAAAATGCCTTCCACATCCAGAGAAAGAACTATGGGGGAGGAGGAGCCAAGATGGGGGGGAAGGAGCCAAGATGGCAGAGTACAAAGACTCACGTATGCTAGCTCCGAACCCACAGCCCATAAATTTTCTGTAAAAAGAACTCCCCACAAATTCTGGAGCACTGCAAGCCACGCACCAATGCAGTGGAGGAGATTTCCATTCCAGAGAGCCCTGGAAAGCCGTCCCCAGGGGTCCATCACGCTCCAGACATGGAGCCCACCCCTGTGCTGCCCTGGCCACGTGTCCCCAGAGGAGCAGATCCGAGCAGGCTTCAGGGATGGAACCTCCGGCAGCTGGGAAGGTCTCACCTCCCGCAGGCGCTACAGGTCAGTGAGAGAGACTTCTGGGCTGGCCGAGAGGGGAGCGGGGTGTCTCCGTGACTCGGGCCCCCTCGGGAGGCAGCAGCAGAGGGAATGGCAGAGGCAGCAGCAGCCCGGGACTCCCCAAGCAGAAAGGAGGTCAGGGCCATTATCGAAGGTCTCCACATAAACCACCTGAGGGAACTGAGCCTGGGAGGCAGCCCTGCCCCCACTCAGAGCACCAGAACTTAAGTTCACATTGAATAGCAGCCATGCCTGCCACTGAAAGCCCTGAGGCTGGGGAGCAGCATTTGAATCTCAGACCCCAAGCACTAGCTGGGAGGATCTAGGCGGGGGTGGAGAGGAATCTCAGAGGTCAAGTAACTGGCTTGGAAAATGCCCAGAAAAGGGAAGAAAAATAAAACTATAGAAAGCTACTTTGATGGGATTCAGATGTTCCTGTCTTTCTATTCTGATGACGAGGAAGGATTCTTACCATCAGGGAAAGATGTGGAGGTCGAGGCCTCTGTATCCCAGACATCCAAGGTGAATGTCCGGTGGGCTCAGGCCATGGAAGAGCTCAAAAAAGATTTTGAAAATCAAGTTAGACAGGTGGAGAAAGAACTATGGAATTTGATCACATAATGACGCAGATAATTTTCTTTCATATTATGTTTTGGTTTGTTTTATGACTTCTCCCATTCATTTTAATTCTTCTATGTAACATGACTAAGGTAAAAATGTATTTAATAAGAATGTATGTGTAGAACCTATATAAAATTGTATGCCATCTCAGGGAAGGAGTGAGGAGGAGGAAGGAGGGAAAAATCGAATATATATGGAAGTGATTATAGAACACTGAAAACAAATAAAATAATTTAAAAAATATGAATTGGTCTCAGGCCATGGAAGAACTCAAACAGTATTTTGAAAATCAAGTAAGAGAAGTAGAGGAAAAATTAGGAAGAGAAATGAGAGTGATGCAAGAAAATCATGAAAAAAAAGAATCAACAACTTACTAAAGGATACCTAAAAAATGCTGAAGAAAATAATAGCTTTAAAGTCAGACTAACTCAAATGGCAAAAAAGTCCAAAAAGCCAATGGAGAGAAGAATGCCTTAAAAAGCAGAATAGGCCAAGTGGAAAAAGAGGTCCAAAACCTCACTGAAGAAAACAATTATTTAAAAATTAGAATGGCACAAATGGAAGCTAATGACTTTATGAGAAATAAAGAAATTTTAAAACAAAACCAAAAGAATGAATAAATGGAAGACAATGTAAAATACCTCTTGGAAAAACAAATAACCTAGAAAACAGGTCCAGGAGAAATTATCTTAAAATTATTGGACTACTTGAAAGCCATGATATAAAAAAAAGTGCCTAGACATCATCTTTCCAGAAATTATTAAGGAAAACTGCCCTGACATTCTAGAACCAGAGGGTAAAATGGAAATGGAAAGAATTCCTTGATCACCTCCTGAAAGAGATCCCAAAAGGAAAACTCCTAGAAACATTGTAACCAAATTCCACAGTTCCCAGATCAAGGATCAAATATTTTGAGCAACCAGAAAAAAATTCAATATTGTGGAAACACAATCAGGATAACACATGACTTAGCAGCTTCGACACTAAGGGATCAGAAGGCTTGGAATATGATATTCGAGACATCAAAGGAGATAGGATTAAAATCAAGGATCACCTACCCAGCAAAACTGAGTATAATACTTCAGGGGGGCAAATGGAACTTCAATGAAATAGAGGACTTCCAAGCATTCTTGCTGAAAAAACCAGAGCTGAATAGAAAATTTGACTTTCAAATATAAGATTCAAGAGAAGCATGGAAAGGTAAACATGAAAGAGAAACCATAAAGGACTTATTAAAACTGAACTGTTTACATTCCTACATGGAAAGATGATATTTGTGATTCATGAGACCTTTTTCAGTATTAGGATAGTTGGAGGGAATGTGTGTATGTATCTATGTGTATGTATATGTAGTATGTATGTATATATGATATATGTATATATAACATATATACATACATACAGAGAGAGAGTGTGTGTGTAGGCTGAGCTGAATATGAAGGGATGATAGCTAAAAAAGAAAATTAAGGATTGACAATAATGTACTGGAAGAAAGACAAAAGGAGAGGAGGTATAATGTAGTAAATCATCTCACCTAAAAGAGGCAAGAAAAAGCTTTTTCAATGGAGTGGAAGAAGGGCAAGATGAGAGTAAATAAGTGACCCCTTCCTGTCATCAGATTTGGCTTTTGGAGGGAATAACATGCACACTCAATTGGGTATGGAATTTTATCTTACCTACAGGAAAGAATGGGGAAGAAGATAAGAGAGGGGGGACAATAGAAAGGACAGTAGATTGGGAGAAAGGGTCATTGGAAGCAAATACCTTGGTAGAGGGATATGTCAGAGGAGAGAATAGAATAAATGGAGGGCAGGGCAAGATAGAGGGAAATAAAGTCTTTCACAACATCACTGTTAAACAGATATTTCGCATGACCACACATGTATAACCTCTATCAAAATTGCTTGCCTGCTCAATGAGGGTGGGTGGGGAGGGGAGGAGGAAGGGAATGTGGATCTCAAAGTTTTAAAAATGAATGTTAAAGATTGCTTTTATATGCAACTAGGAAATAAGATATATAGATAATGGGGTATAGAAATTTATCTTACCCTACAGAAAAATAGAAGGGAAGGGAAAGGAGAGTTGGGGAAGGGAAGGCAGATTTGAAGAAAGGGCAATTAGAATACATGCTATCCTGGGATAGGGGTAGGAGGGAGATAGGGAGAAAAATTGAAATTCAAAATTGCATGGAGATGAATGTTGAAAACTGAAAATAAATAAACTTATGTGGGAAAAATTATATCAGTTGAAATATCACAAAATAAATAAATAAAATAATAAAATCTCTTTCAGCTCTAAAAAAATAATAATAATTGAGGATCCCAAAGAGTTTTTGTTTGTGTGATTGATTTTATGTCTATTGATATTTACCATAATGAGAATGAAATATCTTAGAACTATTGTGAAAATAATTTTGATGTAGAAACTTCCTGAAAAGATCTCAGGGACACCCCCAACCACATTTTGAGTGCCAATGATGAGGTAAAGTGTTGAAAGCAGATGGGACAGGCAGTATGAAGGGTGTCAGATATGAGATAAAATGCAGGATGTGACCAGTCATAGATTATGCATTGATGCTCCTACCATGTACTTATCTGTTTGCTTTCACAAAGCACCCCCCGAGTTTGTGACATTCTGGAGCAGCAACCCCCTTTTCCTGTTCTCCTTCCTTGTCTGTATGACAAAGACATCTCCTGACCACCTGATATTCCAGGCATTCTAGAGCTGTGCTGACCCCTTTTCCCATTCTCCTGTTCACCTTCCCCTTATCCTGTCAAATTGCGTTTAGACCAGATACTTAACCTGCCTAATTGTTCTGGTCTTCTATAAGGAAAGGAACCTACTGGGTGTCATGCCACTAAATGCCTTTCTTTAACTTGGAGACCATCCAAGTGAAATCTTTCAGGACACTGGGACCACGACTATTCTCCATCATTTTGGGGTGCTTGTGAACCCCATCACTATCTCTCTACATTATGTTACCTATCCAAGTAGTGAACTTCAGAGTAAGAAAAATCTAAGTTCCCAAGAGGCTCTTTGTGGGCCAAATGCTTCAGGTAACAGTTCACATAATATAGATGAAAGAATTAACTATACAATTGTGGGAAGAACTAAGCAAAAGTTTCACCTATCAAAATTTGATTGGAAGAATCAACTGAAATAGGACAAGAGGAGAGAGCAAGCCATTTCTGGAGACAGAGTATGAAGATCATTGAAACCACAGAATAGGTACCAAAGAATTCTTTTTTTCTGATAGTTCCAAAAGTAAACAGACAGGTTTTCCCAGACCATAGTCAGTAGGTATCTCGAAAAATCTGAGATGGTGGACTGAGGAGTGAGAATCTCTGTCTAGGACCTAGACTTCATATGAAACTAAATCTAGTGAAACAGAGTCTAAAACAAAAGCAACAGATCAACCATACGCTTAGCTGGCAATGGAATGAGAAATCGGTTAAAATCAAGACTCAGAAGGAGGAAAAAAAAGAAAGGAAGGAGCAAATAACAAATGTCATACAGCTGCTGCCGAGGATATTTGATGACAGAATTTTTGTTAATTGCAAAACTTTTGTCCTTTACACCTGCTATCATAAGCTCTCCCCAACTCTCTCATAGAGCTGTTGTTAATCTTTAAAAACCTAAGAGCTTAGCATACAAGTAACCAGTTGCTAGGACTGAGAATCTGAGTGGAAATCCCCATGGCTAAAAATCGAAGATTAAAAAGGAAAGAATAATCGAATTAAAAGCAAAAGAGGAGGATTTAAACAGAAGATTCTGAGGAGAAGAAACATGCTTGCAAAACAAAGGAAATAAAGTTGGAGGTACCCGGCAAGGATAAAGAAGAAATGTGAACCTGGGAGTTAAAGGCACAAAAAAATATGACACAAAAATTCTTCAGGGATGTTGACCATAAAAGTTACTAAAAACAACAAATGACTGGGGATTTTTCTTCCAGATAGCATGGAGAGACAGAAAAATTTTGAATGACTTGAGTGGATGGTGTTTGTCTTGCTGCCATGACCAAAGAGTTGTTATCTAGGCTCAAAATTAAGGCTGTTCTCCCTTCTATAAGAGAAAGAAAAGAAGGCTTTGGGCATTTGGTCCATTTTTGATGACTAGGAACAGGATATGGTGACTTTTGAAAGCCCAATGTGCAAAGAATAATAAAATATTTCATAGGCAGGTAGGTGGGAGAGTGCAGAGAGTGTGGGAGTTAGAGTAAGAAGACCTGAATTCAAATCCTTCCTCAGACATTTAATAGCTATGTGAACTTGAGCAAATCACTTGGACTTAGTTTCTCCCTTGGTAAAATGGGGATATTAATAGCACCTCCCACAAGGACTGTTGTGAGGACAAAATGAGATAACATGTAAAACATTTTGTAATCTTAAAGTGGTACTACATAAATGCTTGCATTAATAATAAAAAGAAGAATAAGGAGGAGGAGAGGAAGAATTGGTTTAGTTAAAAAAAAAAAAAACAAAGACAAAATAGCAACTGAAGAGTCAAATGGGATTACTGTCTTGTTTCAGAAAAATGGACAGTAGAAGACATGAAAAAAATGAGAAGGGGAGTGGGAAGGACAACTCAACATGTGGAACTAAAGAATAAAAATGAAATTTTTCCCAAAGAAGAGGGAGGAAAACTCTGTTCTCTGATAAATACTAATGTGGATCCACAGGCGACATTTTACTCTATGGCAGTGACAAATAGAACTGATAGTAACTTCTGACTGAGGGATGCAGAGATAGCTATTTTTTGACCCTGACAATAACAACATTGTCATCTTCCCAGGGCTTATCCCTAAGATATAATGGAAAATCCCATAGACTCTTGAAATTTTATGGCTACTATGCACTTCTGGTGATTGGTTTGGTTATTAAATACACACACACACACACACACACACGTATATATATGTTAGCAGAAGGAATCTAGAAAAAATTCTAAGAATTATGAAATCTTGGGAAAGAAAATGAAGAGCTTAGGGACACAAGTAGTGTTTTTGTCACTAGCATCGAACCTTTTGATTCACAGACTAGGATTTCAGAAGAGCAAGACAGATTTCTGAGGTGAATAGATAGTGAAGAAGATGGTGTCTGAGAATGGGATGTGGATCTCTCAATTACAGCCTAAAATATAGGAATAAAAATAAATGGAAACAAGGGGAATAGAGTAGATGATAAGAACATATCCCTAGCAATGCAAAATTGTTCCAGATGAATTCAAGTTCAGAATGGACTAAGTAAGACTGGCAAGGAAAATTCAGTATACAACTAAGGTTTGTTTTCAAGTTTTATTTGGGGGGAGTGGTAATGGATAAAAAGGTTCAGTGAAGGGATAGGGCTTTTTCTTAGGTTAAATAAGATGACAATGACAATGGGTGATAGAGAGAAGAAAACTATTCAATTGTTATTTTGTTTATGTGGAAAGAGTAAACAAAATTGACTAATAGAGAACTAATATCCAGAGTAAGTAGGGAGGTACTATTGGAGCACCAATCTGCCCTGGATTGCTTCAAGTCACCAGATCTAATGAGTTTCATATACAGAATATTCAAAAAAAATCAAAAGAATAACAGGATCATATAATTTTAAGGTTGGAAGGCAAATCAGTAGCCATCCAGTTGAAGCCATAAAGAGAATCATCACCACAAAAACCTAACAATCAGTTATTCTGCCTTTTTTTGAAGACCTTCATTGAGGGGAACATCCACTTTTTCTAGAGGTAGTGCCTTACAGTTTGCAATAGCTCCACTTTTTAGGAAATTTTTCATTATGTGAAGCCTAACTTTGATTCTTTATAACTTCTGTTTATCACTCCTAGTTCTGCCCTCTGAGGCCATGGAATCTACTAAAGAACCTTCATTAATTTGGTTGCTCATCGCTCAAAGTGCTTCACTTTATTATTACCCTTCCTAAACTGTGGTACCCATTGCTGAACACAATACTGAAGATATAGCCTGAACAGGGTAGAACACGATAATGCTCTCTATCTTATTCTCAGAAGCTACAGCCACCTTAATGTGCCCCATAATCATATTCATTTGCTTAGATGCAATATCTCATTGTTAACTCATATGCAACTTCTAGTCTGCTAAGACTCCCAGATTCAGATAAACTAAAATCTAATCACACCTTCTATATCTTTTCCTTGTGAAGTTGATTTTTTAAGCCAAAGTGTAAGACTTCACATTTATCCCTATGAAATTTTGCAATTTTAACATTAGCCAAATGTGCTAGATTGCGCAAGATCTAGGACATTAGATATCCTGCTTAGCTTTGTCATTTGCAAATTCAATAAGGTGCAGGTTACACATTTACTTAAGTAATTGTTTCAAATATTAACAGCAAAGGAAAATCACATGCACAGCTCCCTGGGATACTACACTAGATATCTTTTCCTACATTATCCTAGAACCTAAAATGATTATTCTTTACATAAAATGGCAGAAAAGATTGCTATGATCCTTAATGTCATTGACTTTGAAAAACTGCGAAGAGAAGTGCCAAAAGAAAAAGTAAATATGTAGATTTTGAGAGAGAGAGAGAGAGAGAGAGAGAGAGAGAGAGAGAGAGAGAGAGAGAGAGAGACAGAGACAGAGACAGAGAGAAATGGATGAGGAAGGGAAGGGAGAGGAGACAAGAAGAGAACAGAAGAGACTGGACTTTTTCAACTATAGGCCAATGAACTTGACTTTGATTCTTAGAAAAATTCTAGACAGTAAAATTAAAGGGATGCCTAGTGAAGATCTAGAAAAGGAAGCAATGGTTAGAAAACTCCAGGACGTGCCATCATGATCTTTTCATGTCAAACTAATATCTTTGCTCTTTTCTTATGGTTATTAGATAGTTTAGGAGATTGTTGTAGATAAAGTATAACTTGATTTTGGCAAAACAGTTAATAAAGTACCACAAACTCTCTTGTAGCTTGAGACAAGAAAGAGAAATCTAGGTTAAAAAATAGTACAGTTTATTAAATTGTCAGATATTATCTTCCCTCAATTTTTTTAATGTGATCTTAGAAGGTCACAAATGGAATGTTCCAGGGATTTGTGCTTTTACCCACTGCTGCCTCAATATTTTAAATTATTGTGTGAATAAGTATAGAGTTTACAAGTTCACAAAATTTTCAGTTGATTTGACATTGGAAAGGATAAATAGGATTCTGGGTGACAAAAATCAGGATCCCAAAAGATCTCAACTTGTAGACTATATGGTAGATGTAATTATTATTCTGGTAGGTGTTAAACTAAAAAGCTTCTGAAGTTCCATTCCAACTCTGAGAAAATGTGATTTTGTAAATCAAAGAAAGAAGAAAACTAATAATCTTCCTGCAAGAGCCCTGGGATTTGGGAAAACTCTTTTAAGCTAAGCGAAGTGATAAGCTAGAAACCTGAAATGGGGTTAAGATCTAACCTTGCAGATGAGAGGAGGGGGAAGCATTCAGGTGACCAATAATATCACAGACATTAAAAGCACCATTTGAAGCAATGTTCCACAGCTCTGGAGTATCTGCAGAGAATGATTAGGATACGAGAAAAGTTTAGAGTCAATCAAAGAGGTCAATTCACGATGGGGAGTCTCTTCAGGTAAAACCAAAGAGATAAGTTATATAGATTCTGTAATGATATATAGGATAGATATTAGATACATAGCAAATAGAAATCACTTCTGTTTATTCATTTCACCCACATTCATGTATATCAAGTAATGTAATTTCCAAGCACAATGGTTCATAAAGAAATGGAAACTGAAATTCCCCAAAGTTTAAACCCTGGGACCCCAAGCAAAATGTCTAAAAGAGACCTCTTCCCCCTTTCCTTACTTCATTGCAAAATAGATCTCTAAAAAACAGGAGTTAGCTCCTTCATTCATTACTCCAAGACCAATGTAGGAAAAAATTAATATGTGTAATACATGATGATCCCTAATAACAACTTTACAGTCATATAGCTATTCATATGTTTCCAAGTCCTTTTCTTCCATTATTTAATTTGGGATTATTATGATAAGAATTGAGGATATTTAGACTAAAGTCTTGGAAGTGGAGAGAACTAAATAACTGTCTTTAATTATTTGAAAGACTGTCACATGGAAGAGGGGTTAGACTAGTTCTGCTTGACTTCAGGAGGCAGAACAAAGGGTTAAGGGAGAAGCAGTAGTGAGGCTGATATAGGCTGGATATAACAGAAATGTTCCTGACAGTGACTGCTCTCAGGCAGAATGGCTCACCCAGGGAATTACAGATTCCCCAAAAAGGAAGTTTTCCAGTAGAAGCTTGATGAGCAGTTGCCAACAACGATTTAGAGGAAATTGATACTCAAGCAAAGTTTGAATTGCAAGGAGTCTGCAGGTGCATTTAACATTAAATTCTACAATTCTAGTAAGCAGTCAAAGAAATCATTATTATTCCCATTTAACGGATGAAGGAACCAAAATATAGAGATGTTACGTGACTGTCAAAGTCACAAATATCTAAATAATATATAAAGTATTCCATTACAGGAAGCTGTACTGTACTGTGGTACCGGTACTGGTCCTCACTGAACACACCCTACACCCCAGTACCAGTACCTTTGTTGTGATGGCTGCTGAGCTCTTTTTGGGGCTCTTTCCACCTTTGGTGTCCACCTGTTCCACTTAACTTCCACCCATGGCTCCAAGAAGCTGCAGCATGTGCAGCAGTCACACTCCGCTAAATCGCTTGGCAGATGGGCCAAACTAGGCTGAGTGTAACCAAGGGTTCTCAAACCCATTGGTGAGTTAGGGGGGTGTCTACCCCAAGCATGTGAAGACTTCATCTGGTAAAATGGGCAGATGAGAACAATTTGTTCCAAGGACATGAAGGCAGATGAAGCAAGCAATGTGAAGCACTAAGAGCTTGGTTAGAGACTGAAGATGCCAAGGTCATCCGCTGCATCCTGAGCCATCACCAGCCATGTTAACTCTGTCCTGTCACTGCCCTATGATGACTTTGGAGGAGAGAGTGAGGCTGATGACTTTGTGCTGCTCTATGTCACTTAAATCCAATTTATGCATGAATCAAAAGAGAAAAAGACTATGCTGTGGAGTCATATGGTGTCCGGCATATATAGTCAATGTTTGGCAGTTACCTTCAACAAACAATTAGTTGATTTTTTTTAAAGAAGCCTAATATTCACTCACAGTAAGTTCAAGGACTAGAAACTGTTGATTTTATCATGCGTACTCTTCCCTGGTTTGGTAAATCCAATCTGAATATAAATATTTGCCCTGTTGTTGTAGCGGTAAAATTTCAAAGGATATAAGATCCTGCCCCAGGTTCAATTTCAATATATATAGAAAGCAAGAAGCATTTTTTTTGGTGATTTTTATTCCTTTCCTCCTTACCTTTTTGTTCAGCAATGCTTGCAGTTGCCTGGTAATACTCATATTCAAGTTCTAGGCAGCCATGTTCATACCCCCTTTCTGTCGTTCTGTGACTTCTGTTTTCTGTTTATTTTTTAGAATTATGAAGCTGTGGTGTCCCCCTTATTTTGCAGTTGGGGAAAGAATTTAAGTGACTTGCCCAAGGTCACAAATATAATAAATCCAGTATTCTTTCTACAACAGGACTGGCTGTCTCAAACCTAGTGGACCTCTAAGACTAGTCCCAAAAATCTCAGGGTAAAAATAATAACAGTTCTGTGGAGGCAAAAAAAAATGCACAGCCTGCAGATCTAAAAATAGACTTTGACAGGCCTACAATGTATCATACTGAAACCTCCCTGCCATGTACTGTAGTCAGGGCTTTTTTTAGTTGAACTTGGAAGGTGAATGATTTCAGCCTTTATCTGTACTTCATCTTCGCAGCTGGGAAAAAAAAAATGAACAGAAGAGGGCATCAGGGTCCTCACTCATATTGTTCCATAGTATGGTCCATTAAAAGACAGATCTGAATTAAAGAGCTTTTCTTATGCAAAACTAGTGTCTAAGACTCCCCCATAGGAACAAGTGAACAGGTGGACTGGTTTTCAACTGTGGGGACATATTTTAAATAAAATAGGATGAAAAAGGCAAAATAGTTTACTCCTTTTGATTCTCCCCACCCTGAATTCTCCAATCTATGTTTCACCTTCAATCCAAACAATATTTTTTGAGTCCCAGGTTTTGCAGAGATTACATTGTCAATGAATTGAAAAAAAAGTCTCCATACCTTTTATCATACTATGCCTCCTACTTTTCTCCTCATGAGCTGTGTTTCTGCTCATCCTTTAAATCCCCAATCCAATGCCACCTCCTCCATGAAGACTTCCAAATTCCAAAGCACCTTAATAATAGCTAACAAGAACAACTAACACTTATACAGCTCTTGCTATGTGCCAGGCACCGTGCTGAGTGCTTTCCAATTATTATCTTATTTGAGAGGTTAAGTACCTCTAGAATTAACTTAGCCTATAATGGTCTCTTTTAGGGGGAACTGGCATCTGTGATTTCGTCAGTATAGGGAACTACCAGTTTGGAAACTCCTTCCACAGATGCAGATCAGTCATTCTTTTATAACTTGCTGTCTCAGGAATTTCAGTATAATAGATTCCCTTTGAAACCCTACGTATTTTATTTTATGCATTTAAAAACATTAATCTGAGATCATGTCCATAACCTTCACCATGCCATGGGAGGCCATGATACAAAAAAAGATTAAAAACTCCTGATGTAACAGGGATCTCTTAACCTCTCTTAACTAAGAGAGGTTAAATGAAAGAGTCAGGACGTGATTCAAAGTCTACCTGACTCCAAAGTCAGTCCAGTTATCCACTATGATACGCTTCTTGATCACGTTGTGTCATGTATTATAGTTATCAGCATATATGCCATGCTCCCCTACTAGACTAAAATCTCCACAAGGATAGGGATTTGTCTAAGTTCTATACTTTCCTAGCTATCCACCCATCCATCACTGTATTTTACACAGAATTGATATTTAATAAATGTTTGAGGATTTTTTAGTATAGGGAGTGGACCTGTGATTTTATTGCTATAGGGAACTCCCAGATAAGGAAATTGTCTCTACGAAATCAGGTGGGCACTTATATATAGTCTTTTGGTTTCCTCAGGCACTGAAGGGTTAAATGAGTTGCCCAAATTCACACAGTCAGTACCTGGAAGAGACAGATTTTGAACCTAGGACTTTCTGGTTCCAATGCCAACTCTTTATCCACTATGGCATGCTGCCTCTTAAGTTTGTTTTATTGATGAAATAAATTTGACTTAAACACTAATTAACAGCAAAAGAAGGTATAGTTCCTTCTAAGAACTTAAATAAAATCTGCGGTGAGTGTATATGTGCATGCTTATGTCCATATATGCACAATCAATCAATTAAAAACATAATACATTCATATAATACATGCATATGCACACAAGCATACACTTACATATGTATATACAATGTGTGCATAAACATATATGCATGTTCATATACATATAAGTATAATGCTTATATACATATATTGCATGTGAATCATATACCTATACATATACACATACACATGCTTATATATACTCATAGGCATATTATGCACATACATATGTATATATACTTACAGAAAACATATACATACACAAATGCAGGCAACATGTTGTAATGGATAAGGAGGCAGGCTTAATTGAAAAATGAACATTTTCAGTTAACTGGAATTTTCTATGTTTAGAGGAATATAGAATTAAATATTATACTAGAATATGAGATGTAGTAGGTGACATGATTAGATATGGTATATGATCTGAAAATATATATTATAAAGTAAAGAATATTTGCCACAAGAATAATCATCCCTTCTTCCAATTTCCCCCATTCCCCATTACATCTACTTGTTTTTATATGTTAGAATTTTTGTAAATTGACTTGTCAACTTCCTTGCCCACAGACAGGGTCATTAACCACAGAAAATATCAAAGAGCATCTTCTAAGTGCTAGGGGTTGATATCTGTAATGGTACAGGGAATATCTACACTGAGATTATCAATAATTTGTCACCTGTTTTTACTTTTGTATCTTTCCCTAAGGATTAGGAGAAAAGAATATAAAGACAGAAGCCTAGGTGCCCATTCAAATTTCCAAAGAAAAGGATAAGCAAAGGGAGCGAAGATAAGTATTTCTTTACACAGCTCTCCATTTTCACAAAAATTGAACAGAAAGAGGCCCCCTGATCTATCAAAGGAAGTATATAAAACATGAACCCTCAAAATAAATAAATACGTAAAATTTAAAACGTTTCAGTGAGAATTTCTTTATTGGTTGTTCATCATTTTTTAACCTCTTGAGCAGAGGAAGAAAGAGTCATTTTGAGCAGAAAAATGGAAATTCTAAAGGAAAAAAATAGTGATACCTGTTTAATGGAATGTGGCAGAATATAAACTCTCAAGACAAGATTATACCGTTTTTTGGTGAATTTAATTTAATTTTCTACCACTAATCCTAGACTTATAGTCCCATCTTATTACCTGAGGTAGAGTCAGGACTAGGAATTTTTGTATCTGAGTTTTTTTGGTTTGTTTTTGCTTTAAAGAAAGGTTTTTATACTGGATTTATGTTTAATCAGTATGGGGAACCTTTAGGGTGGAATTTAGTCTACTCAGTGTCTATCTGGCAGCTTATAGCCTTAGAGAATTACTTGGTGGCATTGAAAGGTTAATGACTTTCCCAGGGCCACACAGCAAGTGTCAGAAGGTGGAGTTAAACCCAAATTGACATGATTCCAAAGCCTACTATCTATTCACTACCCCAAGTAGCCCCTTTGCACTTTAGATAAGATTTGAAATTTATTTCTCCATGTTTAGAAATTGGATAGTATGTCCACTGAAGTATTTAAACCCACATAGCAGTACATGGAACCTGATTAATTACAAAATAAATGCCTTCAATTAAAAAAAAAGCCATGGGGATGGGGAGGGGATGGAGAAGGAATCCTTGTAGCAAGTTTCTCTGATAAACATTTCATTTCCAAGAAATTTACAAAATGAATTCAAATTTAAAAGACTAAGAGTCATTCTCCAACTGATAAATAGCCAAAGGCTATCAATAGGAAGTTATAGAAGAAAGAAATCTAAGCTATCAATAGCTACATTAAAATGTTCTAAACCTTTACTAGAAAAATGAAAATGAAAATAACTGAGGTTGTACCTACAACTCATCAGATTGGCAAAAGTGGCAGAAAAGAAATGATCAGTATTGGAAGGGTTGTGGGGAAACAGGCATATTAGTGCACAGTTTGTAGAGCTGTTAATTGGTTCAGCAATTCTGTAAAACAATTTGGAACTATTCTCAAAGTTACTAGACCCTACATACCTTATCATCTAGTGGTTATACCATTACTAGCCCTATATATCCAAAGAGACCAAAGGAAGAACAAAAGAACCCACATATACAAAAATGTTTATAGCAGCTCTCCTGGAAAGTAAAAGAACATACATCAATTGAAGAATGGATAGATAGATAGATAGATAGATAGATAGATAGATAGATAGATAGATAGATACATACATACATACATACATACATAGTTCATGGATGCAATGGAATGCTGTTGTAATACAAGAAATGATGAAAGGAACAGTTTCAGAAAAATTTGGAAGTCTTACATAAACCAATGCACAAGAATCTAAGTAGAACCAAGAGAACAATTTATAAAGCAACAAAATTTTCTCCAGCATTTTTTGGGTCTCCTTTAACAAGCTGTTGACTCACTTTTCATGATTTTCTTGCATCTCTCTCATTTCTCCTCTCAATTTTTCCTCCACCTTTCTTCATTTTCAAAATCCTTTTTGAGCTCTTCCATGGCCTGAGATCATTGCATATTTATTTTGGAGGTTTTGGATGCAGAGGCCTCTAGGGGGTGTGCATTGCTCTTCCTCATCCAAAAGATGGAAGAAAATACCTGTTCAGAAAGAGAGTAACCTTCTATAGTCTTGGCTTTTTCCCCTTTTTTGAGCATTTTCCCAGCCAGTTACTTGACTTTTGAGTCCTTTGTCAAGAGGAGGGTATACTCTGGGGACCTGTAAGTTCTCAGTTCCTCCAAGGTGGCACAATCAAGGCAGAGGAGTTAACTCTTCTCCAGGCCTGTGCACTGGTCTGAGAGCAACCAAAAACTTTTCTGCCCAGAATCTGCAAGTTGTGGAATTCCCTCTCCACAATAGCCTTCAGATCCACCAGGCCAGTGCTCCTCCTCCTCCTCCTCACCCCAGGGTTGTGCTCAAGACAGAGATTCAGATCAGCTGCTCAATTCCCCCAGCCTCATCATTCAGGGGAAATGACATACACCAGTTATTAGAATGTCAAAAACCTGACTTTTCTAATGACCTCAGCATAAGATGCAACACAAAATGTTACTGGATTCTAAGATATACATATGGATTATGACTTCTGACTAAACACCTATTGCAATTAATTCAGCAGAACTCTGTGTCTTGTATGCAGACACTTTGATAAATACAATAACAAAACAGCAAAATGACATGTTTTTTAGGCAAACACTTGATAAGTTGTAGTTGCACTGAATTCCTATGAATCACCTCACTTCACAGCATAGTGAATAGACTCCTGGACTTGAAATCAGGAAACCTAGGTTCAAATCTGATGTGAATTATTTGCTATGTGATTGTGAGGAAATAACTTAGCCTGGGCCTCAATTTCCTCACATACAAAATTAGAGAATTAGACTAGATGGCCTCTAAAAATCCCTACACCTGTAAACTATTATTCCATGATATTTAATAGATGTATCAATATCTCAGCTTCCTTCCAGGTACACAGTGGCATAATTTGGAAAGCCCTAAACAAGTGTGAAGTGAACATGCATATATTAAGCACCTACTATGTGCCAGGCACTATGCTAAGCACTAGAGATACAAAAAAAAAGGCAAAAAAGAAAATAACCCCTGCTCTTAAAGAGAGTACAGTCTAATAGGAGAGACAATAGACCAGCAACTATGTATAAACAAGACACAGGATAAATTGGAAATAATCTTATAAGAAACATACTAGCATTAACAGAGATCAAGAAAGGCTTCTTTCAGAGGGTGGAATTTTATTTGGAACCTGAAATCCTACTTTCTACCACCTTGTGCATATTTTGAATGCCCTCTAGCATCACAGTTTTACTGTACACTATTTCCCAAACTCCTTCATGTACATAATGCTGCATTAAGTTCAATTTGATATGCATCAACTCACCCAAGGCCAGAGGCCATACAGAATAAAAGAAATAAAGATTTTGCCCTGACAGAGCTTTCAGAGTAATTCATATGGATTATTAAATAAATCATTTGTTTTCTTTTGAGCAGATGGAGAGCCATCATGCCCCATCCACTTTACCTTATCCAAATCATACCAATCCTTCAAGGCCCAACCAAAGGCTAATTTCTTTCTTGATGGTTTCCTCCTCTACTTAGAGCCTGAATTAATATTTCCCTTCTCTGAATGCTTTTAGAACTCATAGTCTGTACCATGTAATTTGCCACACTATTTTACACTGTCTTCTGCAACCACTTTTCCTGTAAATGTCATTTATGCTACTTTCTTCTCTTCCAATCTGATTGTCTAGTTTATGAGTTCAAGGGACAATGACTAATGCTTCTCTTGTATTCCCTACAGTGAGTTACTCACAAATTATCATTGATAGGCCCAACATTTTGGTGAAGGAGTTTTAAAGAATACATTTCCAGGGTCTCACTCAAATAAAGGATCTGGATTTGAGTAACATGGAGGCTAGGGATTCAACTTATATGCCTCTATATGTCCTCTAAAATTATCATCACAGAAGATGCAGTCATATCAATTTGGAAACACCTGCCTTTCAGTAAAGTTGTTTCCAATCAGTGCCTTCTGGTCCTTTTTTTCTCACTCTCTCATTAACCCTGCAGTCTGACTTCAAACTTTTCATTCAACTGAAAATGCTCTCTCCCAAGTTGCTAAAGGTATTTTTCTTTAAAATAAAAATTATTCCATTATTTGTTCATGTTTTATTTTGAGTTCCAAATTCTCTCTCTTCCTTCTGCTTCTCCCCCCCAGTAAGAAGGCAAGCAATTGTTCACAATTATACATATGAAATCACTCGAAACATAGTTCCATATTAGTCATGTTGCAAAAAAAAGCAATAGAAATAAATTGAAAAAATTATACTTCAATATGCACTCTGAGTTCAGTCAGTTCTGTCTCTGGATGTGGATAGCATTTTTCTCATCACAAATCCTTCAGAATTGTCTTGAATCATTTTCTTGATCAGAGTAGCTAAGTCTTTCACCATTGGTCATCATTATAATACCACCATTGCTGTGTACAATGTTCTCCTGACTTCATTTCATATCACCTTATATAAACCTTCCCAAATTTTTCAGAAACCACTTTGTTCATAATTTCTCAGTATTCCATCACAATCATATACCACATTTGTTTGGCCATTATTGACCAGCATCCCCTCAATTTCCCAACGGTCTCTTAATCACCATCTCAGAGATAGATATAAATTTGTCTTTATACACAGTTGTTTTCATGCGTCTCCCCAACTAGAGTGTGAGGTCCTAGAGAGTAGGAATTGTCTGTAGCCTTTCTTATAATCGTTAGTGCTCAAATCAGAGCCTGCAACGTGGTAAGGCTATTAATAAATGCTAGGCTAGTAGTAGACTAGTTGATTACTCTGCCCCACCCCAGCAAAGTAATTCCTCATCTTCCTAAACGGTAACAAAACTGAAGGACCCTCCTCAACACTATCGGGACTTCCTTCTATCCTCTTTTTAAAATTTAAACCTGAGTTTTCTTTGTTTATGGACCTCTGCTTCACCCCTGCTCAATTAAAATTCTTTTCTGGACCCTGGAGAAGTTAGGCTGGGTGAGATGGAAGCATAGATCAGGCAAATCTCTGGAGAAATAGGAACCATCTGGCACTTGCAATATATCTCCAGTCTTACTCCTCACAAGGGGTTAGAGGGGCAGAGGGACAAAGGACAGACACAAAGAGCGCATATGACCCAGTTCCTCTGGAAGTCTTGGCTGGTTGTAGCTCTCACCAAAAAAAATAGAAGAAAAAAACCCAACTCATCCATCAAACAAAAAGTGTTCAGTGACCCCGCCCTGGCCTACAGAGTTGGAAAGTGGGGACAGAGGATGAGAGACACGCCGCTCTCCCTACTTAGAGCTTCCCAAAGAATTGAATTCAAACTGGTGCAGAGACCAGCCTGCACCAGGAGGGGTCGCTCTTCCCTCGAAGCAGCCACCCCTTAGCTGCCAACACCTCCCACGGTTAGTGCTTTCCTAACCCAGCCAACTTATAACAGCCCCCGGGCGAGCAGGAGGGGAGAGAGCAGAGCCTGGACAGAAGCTGTTGGTGGAAGGAAGCTAGCTGCCGCTGTTGGTAGGACCACAGAGGATCCTGGAAACTCCCTAGAACCGGGGACTGTCGTGGCTTGCGAAAGGGAAGAAGAGAGGAGAGGTGGACGCTCCGGAGCGCCCAGGTCCGAGCACCACCCCGGGGACACCTGTTCCTCTCCCTCCACCCCACTCTCCACCCCCTCCGACCCTGCGCCACTCGGCGCGCCCGGGCGCGCAATGAATCCCGCGCTGGGCAACCAGACGGAAGCGGCCGGGCTCTTCTTGGCCAACAGCAGTGACTCGCTGGAGCGGGTCCTGCGCTGCTGTACCCAGGCGTCCGTGGTGACGGACGATGGCTTCGGGGAGAGCGGGCAGGACGAACGGAGTCTGTACATTATGCGAGTGGTCCAGATAGCGGTTATGTGCGTCCTCTCGCTCACCGTGGTCTTTGGCATCTTCTTCCTCGGCTGTAACCTGCTCATCAAATCGGAGGGTATGATCAACTTTCTGGTGAAGGATAGGCGACCATCCAAGGAGGTGGAGGCGGTGGTGGTGGGACCTTACTGACCTTCCCCTCCTTGGCCACGGCTTCTCCCCCTGTCCCCAGACCGACCCGCCTTGCCAAACCCAACCGCGCCTCTCAACTGTCTGAGATCTGGCGAAAGAAAACTTAACGGAGAGACAGCCTCCTAGTGATTCTTCGGCTGCTGCTGCGGTCACCGTCTCTTCTACCTAAGGGATGAAGCGACCTCTTCATCTCCCTCCGTTCTTTGAAAGCCTCCCACCCTAAAGGAGACCTCACCAGTCTCTTACGCTTCTGGGACAGCCCAGCAAAAAAAGGAATGAAAGAAAGGGGTGGGAAGGATGGTGGAGAGCAATGGGCTATAACTTTCTAGTTGCTGGGAGATATCCCATCGCCTGAGATCCGAGGAGATCGCGGTGAAGGGAAAGATACGCAGCTCAGCTTGCATGTGGGGACGGGATCTTGGGGAAAGTGGAGAATGTGAGGAGGGATGGCCGAATCCCCCAAGCAACGATCCAGCTGGGCGCTTGGTCTGGAGCCGCGCTTCCGAAAATGTGACCTATGTATATACAACGCGACAGACTTCGCAACAGTGACATGAAAACTAAGCAAAACAAACAAACATTCCCAGATTCAGTCCCCTCTCCACTGCAGGGGACAGTCGGTAACTACATTTTGATTGTAGCGCACTGTTTTAAGGGATATTTTGCTTAAGAAATAATTACTATAAAAATTTGATAAGTGTTTTCCTTTTTGTTTGGTTGTGGGTCTGGAATTTTGTCTTCTTGAGGGAGAAGGGATTAATGGGGGGATGGGGTTCATGAGGGAGGAGGGGGAAAAAACAGGAATGGAGGGGAGAAAAAAAAAAGTGCCCGCGAATGTGAATGTTGTGAATTGTCTTCAACTGTCGCTTTTCCTATATCTATAGTGTGCGGGGCTGGCCTGGAGCTGGCCCGTGGGGTCCAGGGAGCAGAAGGGGGTAGCATGTGAAAGAGTACTGCACGAGTTTACGCAGCAAAAGTGCTTTGATCTGTGGCACAATTTTTATTTTTTTTCCTTTATTTAAATTTTCTGTAATAAATACATATTCAAAAAATGTTCTCTCTGCTGACCTCCTGGTGCTCTTTCGGCGATTAAGGAAAAGGAGGGTGAGGGAGGGAGTAGGTGACAGAGTGAGCTTGGGGAACTGAGGTTAAGAATACGGATCCTCTGGGCAGGAGCATGAGGGAAAGGACAGAACAGGGAAGCAATCTGATATTTTCAAGAATGCCAAGAATCCTTAAACACGCTATTGAAAGCATCTGAAGGCAGCATCCTTTTGTTTTCGATCATGATTTTTGTTATCATTTAATATTCCATTTAGGCTCTGTGGGCTGTCAGATAGGACTTTAAGAAAACTACCTTGGGAGGGTCAGACTTCCTAGCATTGCTCCAGTGGGAAAACAGGGCTAAGACGGTAATGAAAGGAAAAGGGGACTTAACTTGTCTTCTGGGAAAGTGACTTTACTCCAAGTAACGTCACAAAGTGTGTTTTATAGAGTTGATGGGCTTTTTTGTTTGCGGTTGATTTACAAAAAGGAAAAATAATTGGACTATAATATTTTTCCCTTGTGGCAAACTATTGATACCAATTCTTATAATATTGGTCTAATTTTCACTATTTCTTTTTTCTTATAGAGGATCAATGTGAATTTTGGAAAAGAGGGAGAGAGAAAGAGAAAAGTCAGAAAGAAGGAGGGAAACGAGAGAGAAAGAAGAGAAACACAGATACACAAAGACAAACATACCAAATACACAGACACACAGGCATGCACAGATACACAAACACACAGTCACACAGAGAGATACAGAGTCACCTATATGGTTTTAAATTATGTATGTGTAATTGAAAAATGCCCTTCTCCTTCCCAGGAAATAGAAGTTAAAGGAGTTAGCCAAGGTCCTGAATACCTGAGCAGGCGTGGAATCTATACATCAAAAATTAGGAAGGGAAAATGGAAAAAGAGATGGAGCTACAGGTGGTCAGTTCCATGGACAGTCCATACTTAGTTCTGGGCATTTGGCCCAGTTTTGATGAGTAGCAACAGGAATCAGTGACTTTTGAAAGCACAATGCAAACAGGAACCATTTACTGAAGCTTAAGCTTTACAATTTGTGCTGTTAATCCTTAAAAATGGGGCAGGGTCCTGGAATACTACAAGAAGCTAGAGGATCTATTATTAATTCCATAGGATTAAGGAACAGTATAAATTATTTCACTGAAGATATTTTAGGAGTGACACTGATTTCTGGAAATGCTTGTCACTTATTCTAGAAGAACAACTGGTAAAACAATGTCATCCACCCAATGACATCTGCTATCAAGTACTAGTCAGTGACCTGTCTGCCAAATATCCCTGTTAACCCTCTAGCAAATCTTGCCATTAAGCCCAAGGTGGTTACTTTTAATGCTAATGGAAAATGTGGCTAGAAAAAAAAATAAGAGTTTATTGACCTCCCTGAGGTCCCTAGATATTCAAATACAAAGGCCACATTTTTGAAATCTATTTTTCTTTACATTTTACCAGTGGTAGGGCAGAGGAAAGTATTGCACTCTTGGTAGGGAAATAGCAAGCAATTTAATTAACAGAGGGAATTTGCTATGATATGGTATAATGGCAAGAGCACTGGTCTTGCAATCAGATGATCTTGATTCTAATTTTGGCTCTGCTACCTTGAACAAATCATTTTGTTTCTCTGCTCTCAAGTTTCTCATCTTTAAAATGAGATGACTGGATGAGATGTCCTCTTAATTCTCTTCTGGCCCCCATATTCAAGGACTAAAGATTTACCCGCTCAGCATCTTCCTGAGGAAGACTTGTCTATTGTTCCATTGGTTCCAAGGGACAAATGAGAAATATTAACCCTGTCCTTTGAGAATATGGATATATGATTATAGTTTGAAAGATGGAAGAGATCACTAGACGAAGTAAGTACAACCTCCTAATTTTATAGTTGAAGAAACTGAAACTCAGAAGGATTAAGTGACTTCTCCAGGGTGACAAAGCTACTAAGTTTCTGAGGAAGGATTTAAACCCAGTTCTTTGTGATTCCAAATCCAGGGCCTACCCACAATACCATGTAGTTTGTGCTACTCTATTGGCTTCACAAGGTGCATTTCCGTGTACTCATTTTCCACTATTTTTACTGATCTGGTCAAACACTAGTCATTTGGAAATAAGCAGGGTACAGCTGGTTTCAGCCAATGCCTTTGTGTCCCGCTGAGTGTGTGATATCTTTGTATAGTTTGGGCCACTTTGGGAGTTCCAGTCTGCCTAGAACTTTATTTGCATATGGCATACATCCCCTTTAAAACACAGGACCAGGTCTAGATCTGGGAGGTGATGGAGTGTCTAAAACTTGGGTTCTGCTCCAGAAAAGAGATCTTTTTCTCTTCCATTCTTGCATTCTTCATTTTTGTCCTTGTCTATTGCATCGTCTGCATCCTCCAGACCATTTCATTGGTTCCCCACATTTAATATTCTGTCTAAATTTTCTTCCCAGTCCTTTGAGATTCTGATACCATATTCTGATACTATACCAGATTCTGTATACTATACCAGATTCTGATACCATATTCTGATACTATACCAGATTCTGATACTATAAAACTTACACTTTACATAGAGTGGGTCTATATGTGAATGTGGATATGTGTGAGTGTAGTCTAGGATGTATGCGTCATAACAAAATTCAGAAGGTACAAAAAATTCATAGCCTTGGGGATTATTTACCTCTAGCAATCAGTTTCTATCTTATCTGTGGTGGGAAAAAATGGCCCCTATATCCATTTGTTACTTAGAGAGATGCCAAGTGGTTCTGGTTTTTATAGATGTACTGATGGGAGCAAGAAGCTTTTTACACCCATTATGTCCTGATGGTCACATAGCAGTGGTTTCTCCAGACTCCCAACCTTCCTCATGCCTGTCTGCCTTTGCCACGATTTTCCTTCATTCAATTCTAACAGCTGTATGAAAATGGCATTTTATCAGTTCCTGAGCCTAGGGGATGATAATCCTTTCCCACTAACACACTACAAGGTACAGGGGGATTATTCCACGATGCAAGTGATGCCCTTCCTAATTCCTCTAAGCAAGGCTAGTCCTCAGAGACTGGAGAACATGATAGACAGATGGAAGAGGCCACATGATTTTACTATCCTGTTCTCACTGCCAGAACCTTAGGCCATAGGTAAGAGGTCAAAGAAGATACATTTCTCCAGATGCTTGGTTAGTCTGGTATATATCCTAGGGAAAGAGCTCCTAGGGAAACAGATTGTCTAAGAGGCACAATTTGTAAATCAACACTGCCATACCTTTACATATTAAGTGACAAACCTTCCTTCCTGGTAACATTCCCTCAGTCTTACTGAATTATCTCCTGTTCCAGTAACTATCCTGTCATTCATATATTATTTTTTATTTTAGATACAGAGCTATTGCTTTTCAGAGCAAATGTATGAATGAGTCAATGAACAATTTAGAAAGTATTTAATAAATGCTTACTATGTGCCAAACAAATTAAGTGCTAATGATAAATAGAAAATTAAAGAGAGTCCTCAGGATGCCTACAATGCTAGCAGGGAGGGAACATTTACAAAGAAGGAAACAAGCCAGGGTGGGGTACTGTGAATTGAAAGGCTATGTAGGGGAGTACATTGACACACCTTTTCTGGCAGTAAAAACAATATTGATGTGGTTATGGTTCCAGAACCTGAGGATGCAAAGTGGTTTCTGCAGAAATGGCCTGGGAATAAGAGTCATGTTTGGCATTAGCCTGGCCAGATATAGAGGACTATATGAAAAACTCACCAATCAGGAGGGTGTGGGGAGCAGGCCCAGTGGAACTTCTGGGGATAAAAGGGTTAAATCCCCCAGAGCATGCCTGGAGAGAAAAGAAAAAAAAAAAAGCTAAGATGTACTCTCATTGGGACAGTCTAAGGGAAAGAAAAGCAATCAGTTCTCTGGCCAAGCCAAAGGTCAGTTCTGCTCTCTGGGGAGCCTCCTGGTGACTGATCTCCTCATGCCTCAGAACCCTCTGTTCTCTCTCTCTCTCCAGCCCTGTGGAGCTGTTCTCTGCAGCTGGCTCCTGCATTGGGATAATGTTTGTAGCAAGGGGCTATCTACACTTATTTTGTACCCTGTTGTACAAAACCTGGGCTCCAATGCCAGCTCTGATATTAACCTACTTTGTGACTGTGGGCAAAATTCTCACCTCTTCCGGCCATTTCAACTAAAGTTTGGATTATTTTATTTATAGGGCCTCTTCAAGCTCTAAGATTTAGTGCTTACTAGTCTATTTCATCCCTTGATGGTCTTTATAGTCAATTTCATGGTATATCTGAAACATGCCCTGGCTCTCATATTCTGAATACCTTCCAAAATAGGAGGTGCTATTTACCAAAGAAACGACTCTTCAGAACCTCCCTGAGTCTGTGTAAATGACTTCCTTAGAGGTGACTGACATGTCCCTAAATACCCCAAATCATTTTTTTCTCACTAAGTGAAGTTGTAAGAAGGCAAAATGGGAAAGAAGTAGATTATCTATTTGTATGTAATTCCTCTTATCCTAAGCCAAAACTAAGGTATATTCTTGTTGAATAAAGCTATGTGGGCATTTTGGAGGCCAATTACAGGGCTATTTTCACCCCCAAGAGAACATTTCCCTTTGGGGCTACTGCTTCTGGACAACAGCTGCTTCACATGCAGTTTAATGCCTTGCTTGGCCCCCAGCTGATTAGATGGGTCACTCTGGGGGTTGTAATGCCAGGAATAGATTGCAGGGTTTGGTCTGTTCTGTAAGATGCAAGTCTAGTTTGAAAGCCTGTTGAAGCAACAAGCCCTGCTGCAATCCCCCAAATGGGAATTCCCGAGTCTTTTATCTACCTGCCAAATCTCATTCAGACAATTTGCAAAACAGTTTAAAGGGGATATGTTCTAAAGTCTGCTCCCACAGCAGCGTTTCCAAAGCTCACATTTAATTGTTTGAGGCTAACTCCATCTAGATGGCCAAGGGCTTTTAATATTTTTCTTGCATTTGTTTAGCTATCAAATTAGCCTTAAAGGTTCTAAAGGTAGTTTCTTAGCATCATTCATTTATGTACGAAAATTTTGGAAAAAGCTAGGTTTAGTAAGTGACTGCATAATTCATAACACAAAATTACTCACATAATTTGTGGTGGCACCAGTAGCGACAATAATATTCTAAATTTATTTTGCTTTCAGATACTTAGAACTATTCAAAGACTGCTATTAGGATAACCAAGATAAGAGTAAAGCCTGTTTGCTCTGTAGAGTGTATTGAAATGATTTAATTATGTTATTCCATGCATAAACACATTTTTAATATATGAAAGTAGTTTTATGGTGTTTCATATTGTGGTGCCATATTCAGTTCTTATTATAATTTGATTTACTGTACTTACTTGATATGATTTATTATATTTTTAGGGCTTAAAAAATTAAATCTGGAGTCTAGAAAGTCAACTTATTAGTTATTTATAATGACCAAGCCTGACCCCCAAAAAGAGATGAGAAAATGTATCTCCTATTCTCTGAGAGTAAGGGACTATAGGTGTGGGACATCACATAAACTATTTGACTTCTGTCAATGTTTTAATTAAACTCACTGACCTGACTTTTTTATTATTTTTTTAAGCTCTTTATTAAAAAATGATGGTGAAAAGGGATATGAGAGTGATATAGATATAAACGATATGAATAATGTTTGTTGGTCAAATTCCAAGGGAATATTGGGGTTATGTGAAGACAAACACAAGAAGATAGGTGGACTACATGCCTACATCAAGAGCTATGTCTAGAAAAGATATCCATTGGCCATTGGCCCCAGGATATGTCTATTATCACAGATAACTCAACCCAACAACTCAGGGTTTCCCACACATAATCCCAGAAAAGTAGGTGCGGACTTCATTATCTCCAAATATAATTGGGAAGTCTGAGAAATTCTAATTTAAAAGAACAACCACCAAGCACTGCTGGCTTATGTAGGTAAATGATATGTATTCTGGAACAAAGCATATCCTGTAAAATGACATGAACTCTCAAAACTCAAGGAAGGGAATTAACATAGCCTTAACCAAGCCACATAATTTCTGACTAGGGGGGATCAAAATAATCCTTTTTTTTTTGGTATCATGGATTCCTTTGGCAGTCTGGTGAAGCCTATGGACTCCTTGTAAGAGTAATGTGTTTAAATACATCAAGTTAAAATATGATTATAGAGGAAATAAATTATATTAAGATACAGTTATTAGAATATCTTTAAAACAAGTCTATGGATCCCAGTTCTAGAATAAGTACTAAAGGTAGTCATTATATGTGCAAATAAGGAAAAAGACAGGACATAGGACTATCCAGACAAGAGCTACTGGAATTTGCAACTGAAACTTGCATATAGGTGTAACAGATGACTACCAGAGATCAATGTAGGAAGACAAGAGCAAAGGGGAAGAAAAATATTTAGGCTATCTTGCTTTTCAGCAACTATGATAAATTAAGGTAGAGTGTCCAATGCAACTGAATTCAGTACTCCAAAGTTTGAAGAATATCAGGATTTTTAAAATTAGAAGTGATCTCAGGCAACAGATAGTGCAATCCACAGATGAGGAAGATTTCACCCTTTACAAAATCCCCAACAGGTAATCATCCAAACTTCATTGTCCCCAAAGCATCTCATTCCATTTTTGGATAGTTCCCATTGTGAAGAAGTTTTTTCCTTTGGTGCAGCAGAAATCTTCCTCTCTGCAAATTTTACCTCAAGTAAATAATATCAAATCTCTCTTTCAAATAATAGGCTTTCACATACTCAAAGTGAGCTATCACATTTTCCAAATCTTCTCTTTGAGATTTTGTATTCTGAATATATACTTGATGACCTTTGTCCTTAGATTCAGATTTGCCCTAAGACTTTGGGGAGATGTTTATTATCTCTGTTTCGACTGAAAAGCCTCTTCCTCCCCACTCAGAACATAGGTTCAATAGCTCCATGTGCTGACAAATCATGTTCTTATGTGCCTTTGGTAAGCTTAACAAGTATTCAGGTTATCCCTGCCTGGACCTCAAGACAGGTTTCTTGCTTATTTGACTTTGACCTTGACCTTACATGAAGGAGTCAAGGAAGCAAAATATGTCTCATTATGGAATCCGCAACGTCCTTGGCCAAAGAGTTTAAATAATAGTTCAAAGGTGAGGAAAGCTAATGTTTCATGATAAGCATGACAATCATGATGATGATGATGATGACAACTAATTTCATAAGTTTAAGGTTTACAAATAATTTTTTATACATTGTTGCAAGACAAACTGCTGAGTTATAGAGATTGTTAACACCATTTTTATTGATTAAGAAACAAATGACTTACACAGGGTCGGAGAATCAACCATTAAGTGCTAGAGACAGGATCTGCCTTTAGGTCTTCTGGATTACAGCATCAAATGGAATCCTTTGCACATTAGTGAGAATTTAATGAAGGTTTGCTGAATTCAATTGAATTGACTCTGAATCGAGCGCCCTGTCCATTTTGCAGCTCTCCTTATCTAAGTGCAGGGCTCTGGGCATAGAGAAAACAGAGAGTACAGGAAGGGGTTAAAAGGGTTCCCAAACCTGGGGTCCCACAGCCAAAGTTGTGGTTGGCAAAGGTCAGAGGAGTCACATACAAGGTAAGTTAACACTCCCAAGTAGATCTGAACCAGATTAAAATGGAATTTAGAAATATTTAAAGATTAAATACAATAAAACATAGATAATATTGCAATTGGAAATTAATATGTGGTCCTCAGAGATCATTATGCAACACTTAGTGGCCTCCATTTCTGTTTTAATTTGACACTACTAGTGAAACATTTTAGAAAGGATAAAATGCCTAACAGCTTTGCCAAACAGAATCTACATTGGCTAACTAAACCTCTACCTTGATCTTATAGCTAGCTTATATAGTATTAGGCCAGTCATCCCTGAATAAGACTGGGAAAAAGGGAGGTTAGGCGGACAATAAAGAAAAACTTGAGAAAAGAATGAGAACTAGTTCTCTATAAAACATGTATAAAAAGCCTGTATTAACTGTTATAGTTCCCCCATGAATTGCTCCTGCCATTATGGAAAGCAATTTGGAGTTACATTAAAGGAAAAAAAGTGATTAAAATGTTCATAGCCTTTGACCCCAAGGCCTCACTACAAGACATGTATCCCCAGATGGAAAGCAGAAAGAAAAATCTCATCTATACCATATTATCAATAGCAACACCTTTTGTGGTAGCAAAGAACTGGGATTGGGGGTGGGAAAGAATATGCTTACTGATTAAGAATGACTAAACATGCAATCGTACACAAATATAATGAAATCTTACTCTGCATAAGAAAAAAGACTTTAAAAAATTTGGAGAAGCAGGAGAAAGCACGAAATGATGCAAAGCAAAATAAGAATTAAAAAAAGTAATGTATGCAATGAAAATAATCATAAATGAGAAACAACAGCAAAAAAATGTGAAACGTATAATTATAAGGAACAAGCTTGACCTTAAAGATAAGAAACTACATCTTCCATTCTTTTCTAAATATATAATTTATTTATTTATTTTTAGTTTTCAACATTTACTTCCTTAAGATTTTGAGTTTTGAATTTTCTTCCCTACTCTCTCCTCCCTCTTCCCAAAGACAGCATGCAATCTGATACAGGGTCTACTTATACCTTCATATTAAACGTGTTTTCACATTAGTCATGATGTAAAGAAGAATTAGAACTAATGGGAGAAACCACAAGAAAGAAGAAGCAAAACAAAATGACAAAAGAAAAGCAAAACAAATAGTATGCTTCCATCATCCTTTGCAGAAGTGGAGGTCTATTAAATGTGAAACACTTTTCATGCTGTCTAGAACTTTTATCCCTTTTTCATTTTTATTCTTTATACCAATTTACCAATCTTTGGAAGGTGTTGGGGTATATTAGGAAATGAAGGATGTAAAAACAAAATATTTGAATAATTTTTAAAAAACCCTAAAAGTTTCTTTAACTTTGTAAGCTTAAAATACATAAAAGAATTGTAACCTATTTGGGGGAAGCAGGGCAAGGAAGAAGTCAGTTTTGCTCACTTATTCTCAACTGATGGTAAGGAAACCGCAGTACAAAGAATACAGTATGTGGAGTCAGAAGACCTGGGTTTGAATTCCAGTTCTGCTCCGTACTAGTTTATGACTTTGGGTTCTCTGAGCTGCCGTTTCCCCGTGTATAAAATTAGGGGCCTGCACTAGCTACTCTGAGGTTTGTTCCACCTCTAAAAGAAAGGTTGTGGTCCAGATATTGGACCACAGATATTGGACGTTGGGAATATCAGTAAGTTAATATCTAGGCCTTCATTGCAGAGTGCAAGCGATCAAGTCAGAGTGACAAGCCAGGAAGCAGGGGCATAGTCCCACCCTCATTAAATCCTTTTTTCTTTCTATTTATTTGTTTTTCACCTTCAGTAGCAGTACTTCCCTTTGGAAATGGCCTCCTTTTCTCCCTCCTTGAACAGAATAAGCTACTCTGAAAGAAATATTGACTTTTAATGACCAAAACTCCGAATGTGTGAGATTGGTTTGGCAAAAGGAGCCTTCTGGGATCTTAGGTGTCTTTTTATTTATTTTCTTATAAATTGAACAGTACTATACAGCTTGTATCCTAAAGTGTATTGATCAAAGCCCCACCCTTTCCTTTCTCCTGATCAGTTCCCCCATTTCTCCATTATTGGTGTACTCAATATTTTGTAAACATTTTAACCCACTTGGACACCTATCAACTGAGATTAAACAATATGTATTTTCAAATTATCTGGCTTCCATTATTTACTTTTTTCCACAAAAGAACCACACATTCACCCAAAAAATGAGCTACCTCAGTATGATCATCATTAAGTAAGGTTTTTTTATCTGACTCTTGAAGTTTCTACTGCTCTATCTATGTGGCTGGCAGTCCTCAGTGTAGACCTAACACATCTTGTAGACCCCAAAGGACTGAAACTTCAATGATCATGTTTAATAGAAGCATAGACAGCTTGAGGAACTGAGATAAGTAGAAAGAGGAAGGAATCTCAATTTGAAGAAGGCCAATAGAAATAAAGGAATTTTTCAGTCATCAGAAAATCAAAGTCAGTTACCAAATTATTTTTATTTCCTCTTACTAATTACACTAGAGGAATATTTTCTGTTATTGATGATTCACTGGCTGGAAGATATTGGAAGAACAAAAGAACACATGAAATTCAGTAAGAAGGTGAAGCTCCCAAATCTTCTTCTTAGGGCACTTTGCTTTCAAAAATCATAGACCAAGAATTGGCAGGGACCTTACATATCAAGTTCAACTCATTCATTTTCTACATGAAGGAACTATGGTTGAAAGAATGACTTGCCCAGAGTCACATGGCTAGCATGTATCCAAGACAGGATTTGGATTCACATCTTGCTAACTCTCCCATCTGACACTCTACCCACTGGGTCTGGTAGATACTCTGTTAAGAATGATAATAACTGATTTTATATAACATTTGAACATTTGTTAAGCATTTGCATATATTATGCCATTAAGCATCAAAACAATCTTGTGAGGTAGGTAATGCTGGTCCTGTTATCATTTACATTTTACATATAGGACAACAAGTTGAGAGGTTAATTGCTTTATTCAAGACAAAACACCTAACAAATGTCAAACGCTTAAGCTGAATCTTTTGCGAAGACTTGGGCAAATCACTCCAATGTAACATTGACCTACCAGAACCCCATCTTCTCCAGAATTTGCTTTGTTTCTCTGAGTACTAGTTATATGACCTTGTAATACTGGACTCCCTTTCCCTCATTTCCAACCATGCAAATAAAAAGGTATACTTGGAGAATGTATATAACATGGTGTCCCAAAAGTTAATTTTTTTAACTTAAGTTAAAATAAAGTCCCAAATTTAAGCTATTAAATTAAGGCTTAAAACTACAATAAGACTTTTGGGACACCTCACAGCTCTTTTTGTTACAGCAAAGAACTAGGGGATACTCATCAATTGGGGTATGACTAAACAAATAATTGTTTATGGTATAATGAAATACTATAGTAACATAAATTATGAAAGAAGTGTTTTTTGTTTGTTTCTTTTGTTAACCAAACATGAGTTTATTTACTTAGCAACCAAGTCTCCAGTGGTTTATGGAACTGTGTTCATGGTCCCTGGGGACACACCTTGAGCACCCCCCACCTGCACCCCAGTACAAGAGGCTTCCCAAACTCCCTGCCATCCACTGTGGTCACTGTGGATGTTCATTCCTGTTCATTCCTCCCTTCCCTCTTCTTCCACATGGGCTCGGGTAGGCAGATTTTCAAAACCCCCTCCTACTGATTTACCTGCTTTGCACACAGGCTTCCCCCCTTTCAGGGCCATGCCTCTAGCACAGAAGAGGTTGTGGAGCACAAGCCAGGCAGGTCCTCTCACACCGCGAGGGCTCGGAGGATGGGTTGATGATCTGTCTGAAGACCAGGCTCATTCCCAAGATCGGCTGCAGAACTCCAAGATCATTTACCAAGATATGAAGGGGTGAAAGCACCCGCACAGTGACGATGGAGCCAAGGAAGTTGGACGGACTAAGGAAGTGAGGGGACTTGGAAGTCTTCCCTTGTCTACTTTGCACACCTTTTCTTCTTGTACAGCTTCCGATAGGCGCTAATGACGTAGCTCACCTCTCGACACACCTTCAGGCTCCGCTCCCATTGGGATCGTTATCCCTAAGGATCTGCAGCCCCAGGTCAAAGTGGGAGAGGGCTTCTGCCAAGAGCTTTGTAGTCATTTCTGGCGGGGTGGCCGAGGCATTGTCCTGCCCTGATTCCAGGAGAGGATGTTCCCAGTCCCTCCCCTGATAGGTCTTCCCTATAGCCTGAAGCAGATGCACAACATCCTCTTCCACCGCACTCTCAAAGCCTCCGTGACTGGCAAGTGTCACTATGTTCTGATGGATCTGGAACAGGGCTTCGGCCTCAGAGAAGGGGCGCATGCACTCTGGCCAGATCTTCTTCCACGAGGCATGCGTGGTGGATGGCTTCAGTTCCTGTTAGGCTTTGGTGATGTTGTCCACACTAGTCATTATGTGGCTTCACCAAAATTCATGAATGGTGGGCTTGTCTTCGCCATCGGTCTTCTGTATGAGCTGACACAGCGTCCTTTTCAGGTAAAAGGCCTTGAAGGTGGTGATCACCCCTTGGTTCATGGGCTGGATCAAGGCCGAAGTGTTTTGGGGCAGAAAATCCACCCTCACGTTGGCAGAGAGGTTATCGAAGTACATTGGATGGCACAGGGCACTGTCTAGGATCAACAGAGCCTTGTTGGGGAGGTTGTTTGCAGCACAGTGCCTCTTCACAGTGGGGCAGAAAAAGTTGGTAAACAACTGCTGGAAGATGCTCATGGTCACCCAGACATTCCAATTGGATGTGCAGATTACAGGCAGGTTGGGCTTAGAGCAGCCCTTCAGAGCCCGGGGATTTTCAGGATACACAGGGCTTCAAATTACAATCCCCAGCAGCACTGCCTTGGAGGAGCAGGGTCAGATGGTCTTTGGATGCCTTGAACCCTGACCTGGCTTTGTCCTCCAGAGACACAAATGTCCTTTCGGGTAAACCCTTCCAAAATAGCCCTGTCTCATCAATGTCGAAAACTTGTTGAGGCAGTGTACCTCCACGTGTACCATGCTCAATAATCTTTCTCAGCACATCAGGGTACCTGCGGCCTGCTTCTGTATCTGCCACACTGGGTTCGTCCTTCAGAAGGACATTGTGTCATGCCTTGAATCAGACAAACCAGCAGTTGCTCACTCCTAAGGTCTCCGTCGGGGCACTCTCCCTGCGCTCGTGCTTCAAGGCCTCACACGAGCTCTTGACTTTCTCCTGGATGAGCATGGTGTTGATGGGCAGGCACTGCTGCTTCTGGTCTTCAGTCCACAGGCTCAGCAGCCTCTCCATGTTGCCCATCACCAGGCCTCCGCCTCGAGTCAGCTGAGTCTCACTGATGGGAGTGGCCGCCTGAGAGATGACTTTGGTCTTCTCTCTGTTGACCCTGATGGAGGCCACCATGGAGGTGGCCAGCCCCAGGGTCTTAGAGACCTGTGTGAGCTTCCCACCCTGCTCAAATGCCTCTGTACTTCGAGCTTGACCTGCAGGGTGATCGACTTCCGGTTTCTCTTGGGTTGGGGGGGGGGAGGGCCCTGAGCAATCTCTTTACTGGCGCCTTGAGGCTGGACCCTTTCTCCATTCCATTGGCCCCCAGAGCCTCCCAGCTTTCCTTCTGCTGTCCTTTCCTAGTGCTTTGTCAGTTCTCCTTCCCTGCCAACTCCAGGGTAGACCTCTCTACAGGTCTACCCTGGATTTAAAGAACCATGGGTACACTTTTTGAATGGATAAGCACAGAGTACACAAAACCCAGAGAAAAAAATAAAATAATAATGTTGTACAAAAAAACAACTTTGAAAGACTTGAGAATTCTGCTCAATGCAATGAGTAACCACCATTCCAGAGGAATAATTCTGAAGTTAAGCTAAGTTCAACATAAATACAAAGAATATTGTATATGGAATGTTATTCTTTTTTTACCCAGAATCCTTAAAAACAATAAACAATAAGCAGTTCAGAAAAGAATATCTATCCCATGACTGTGTGCTCACAACTTCTCACAGATGTCATCTACCCCCAGAAAGTACATAGACACATTCTAAAGGCAGGAGTGCTGGAAAATACACACTCACTTCATTTAATCCTTCACCCTTTGAACAGGCAAAGGATATAGGAACTACAACAAAACTCCAATACATACTTGGCATATGGAATTTAAAATGATAAATCATTAGATGTTGGATTGGGGAATTTTGTTTCTGGATTTTGGCTTTCCTTGCAACATAGGACCAGGAATTTGGGAGAGCCTTAGTTTACCCCAAAGCTCATAATCTGCCTCTTTTCCATTTGACTTTCTGTCACTGTCAAGGACTTCTGATTAGTCCTTGACATTTCTACCTTATCATGACAGGAACAGATGAAGCAGAGGCAAGACCCAGAAAGGAGCTGGCTGCCATTCTACTCTGTCTTTTCTCTGACCTTGGGTTCTTGACTTTCTGTTTTCAGTAGCCCAGGGATATGTCTCATTCATCTGCCCTCAGGTGTTCCCTATCCTTCAGCTCTCACCATTTTGGTCTTACAGATATTACAGTCATTAGATGAGGAAGATAGATAGATAGATAGATACATACATACATACATCTACACACACATATATACATGTGTATATGTTTAATTTCTGGCTACACTAATAACATACCTTGTAATGCTCAGAACCTCACTTTCTCTTCTCCCTTCTATGTGTGCCTCTGTGGCCATATGTTTAGGGGGGAACCCTAAACAAATAATCAATAGATCCATGTTCTAATTTAGCCTGCCTACTGTCTGTGAATAAGCCACTTAAATTCTCTAGATGAATAAAACAGAGATAAAACCACCTGTTTAAATTATATCACAAGGTTTTTATGGGGATCAAAGATAATGGATATGAAGCCCTCTGAAAATTCTAACAGGGACGTTTCCATGCCCTGCCACCCCCCTGCCCCAGCATCAAATTTTTCCCTTCCAAATCTTCCCTGTTCTTTTTCCTAAGTGCCATTCACCTGAACTTACTCCAAACCACAATTGCTTCATCATTTAGTCTTCAGAGCTTCTTGCCACAGAATCACTGCATCATCATCACTTATTTTCCAGACTCCCCAGTGGTATTGTTGTCTCTACTTTCCCTTCTTGTGAAAATTACATTGCTAACGATGACCAGCTTCTAGAAGATTCACACCTTCATGTGCCAAGACCAGCACTAACTCATCTCTTATTTACAACCTGAGCCAAGGGGCTATGTAATAGGATGTGCACCGTTCAACCATAAGAAAACCAGCATTTGAAGAGTTTAGTTCTCATTAGATAGCCTATCACAACAGGTAAGCATATTTCATTTGCAATAGCTCTGCCCAGAAATGAAGCTGCATTTCCTCAACAGAGGGTCTTTGACTTTGCAGCAGGGATATATACATGCATATACATATATGTGTATTGCCTTTATGCATATATATGTCTATATGTATATGGGTATGTACATATGTGTATGCATGTGTATATGTGTATATATTTACTTCTGTGTGTGTATGATAAACTTTAGAAAAGATTTCACTTAGTTTATATATGTTGCCTTCTTTTATTTGGCTTGAGACTAGCTCCAAAATATTTAATGTTTTTCTTAGGATGTCAGAGAAAGGCAAAGTTTTCTACCTTTAAGGAATTATTGTAAAACACTGTGTTCCAGGCATTTTTTTATTATCTAGCCAAACCTTGACTGATTACTTTATACACAGCAGTGTGATCACTGTTGCTGTTCCAGAACAGTTTTTCTCTATAATGGGGATGCCTCTGTTTCTCTGTCTTCTAATATTTTTATATCTTAATGTGTGGCCATCGCAGCAAACTTCATTATTCAGGGATTTAGGGAACTTTGCTGCTATTCTACTCTATTTGAAGTGTCAATTACATCCACATTATGAACTGCTACCTTTCTAGTTCTGCTTAAGCTTGCAGAACTTATTCTGTTTTATTTCTAGGAGCTAAGGGTTTGGTTTCTCTTTCCTTAATTATTAAAATCAGTGAAACTTTCTCTTTTTATTTTTAGCATATAGTGCCTTCTCAAAAAAAAAAAACTTAAAATAACAGACTTCTAATGAGAGTCAGGTTATTGGAAAATAACTGCTTTTAAAAAAATCTTTATTAGCTAATCTAGGGAAGTAGTCATAATGTAATATGTACAGAGCCAGTCGGAGAATCAAGAGACCAGTCCTGCTTCTAATACATATTGACTGTGCTTCTGGGCAATTCACTTAACCTCTCTAACCCAGAAAATTGAAAAGCTGTAAGTTGTAGCGCTGGTACAAATCTTGCACAAGCAAAGTGTCCTTATTAAGAATTCCCTATATTGGGGGAGGAGCCAAGATGGCAGAGTAGAAAGACTCACGTATGCTAGCTCCGAATCCATAGCCCATAAATTTCCTGTAAAAAGAACTCCCCACAAGTTCTGGAGTACTTCAAGCTACGCACCAACGCAGTGGAAGAGATTTCTGTTCCAGAGAGCCCTGGAAAGCCATCCACAGGGGTCCATCACACCGCGCACAGTGGAGCTCAGCCCTGCGCTGCCCTGGCCGCATGGCCCCAGAGGAGCAGATCCGAGCAGGCTTCAGGGATGGAATCTCCAACGGCCACGAAGGTCCCTCCACCCACAGGTGCTACAGGTCAGTGAGAGAGACTTCTGGGCTAGCTGAGAGTGGAGTGGGGTATCTCCGTGACTCAGGCACCCTTGGGAGGCAGCAGCAGAGGGAGTGGCAGAGGCAACGTCAGAGGCATTGGGAGCCCAGGACTCCCCAAGCAAGCAGAGGCTCCACTACCGAAGATCTCTGCATAAACCCCCTGAGGGAACTGAGCCTGGGAGGCGGCCCTGCCCCCACCAAAGCATCAGAACTTAAGCTCACATTGAATAGCAGCAGCACCCATCCCTGAAAGCCCTGAGGCTGGGAAGTAGCATTTGAATCTCAGACCCCAAGCACTAGCTGGGCAGATATAGGCAGGGGTGGAGAGGAATCTCAGAAGTCAAGTAACTGGCTGGGAAAATGCCCAGAAAAAGGAAGCAAAATAAGACCATAGAGAGCTACTTTATTGGGGAAGAGATGTTCCTTCCTCCTTTCATTTCTGATAAAGAAGTACAATGCTTGCCATCAGGGAAGGACATGGAGGTCGGGGCCTCTCTATCCCAGACATCCAAGGTGGATGTCCGGTGGGCTCAGGCCATGGAAGAGCTCAAAAAGGATTTTGAAAATCAAGTTAGACAGGTGGAGGAAAAACTGGGAAGAGAAATGAGAGAGATGCAAGAAAAGCATGAAAAACGGGTCAATACCTTGGTAAGGAGACTCAAAAAAATACTGAAGAAAATAACACCTTGAAAAGTAGGCTCACTCAATTGGCAAAAGAGGTTCAAAAAGCCAATGAGGAGAAGAATGCTTTCAAAAGCAGAATTAGCCAAATGGAAAAAGAGGTTCAAAAGCTCACTGAAGAAAATAGTTCTCTCAAGATTAGAATGGAACAGATGGAGTCTAATGACTTTCTGAAAAGCCAAGAAATCATAAAACAAAACCAAAAGAATGAAAAAATGGAAGAGAATGTGAAATATCTCATTGGAAAAACAACTGACCTGGAAAATAGATCCAGGAGAAACAATTTAAAAATTATGGGACTACCTGAAAGCCATGATCAAAAACAGAGCCTAGACATCATCTTTCATGAAATTATCAAGGAAAACTGCCCTGAGATTCTAGAACCAGAGGACAAAACAAGTATTGAAGGAATCCATCAATCCCCACCTGAAAGAGATCCAAAAAGAGAAACTCCTAGGAACATTGTGGCCAAATTCCAGAGTTCCCAGGTCAAGGAGAAAATATTGCAAGCAGCTAGAAAGAAACAATTCCAGCATTGTGGAAATACAATCAGGATAACTCAAGATCTAGCAGCTTCTCCATTAAGGGATCGAAGGGTGTGGAATAGGATATTCCAGAAGGCAAAGGAACTAGGACTCAAACCAAGAATCACCTACCCAGCTAAATTGAGTGTAATACTTCAGGGGAAAATATGGTCTTTCAATGAAACAGAGGACTTTCAAGCATTCTTGATGAAAAGACCAGAGCTGAAAAGAAAATTTGACTTTCAAACACAAGAATGAAAAGAAGCATGAAAAAGTAAACAGCAAAGGGAAGTCATAAGGGACTTACCAAAGGTGAACTGTTTACATTCCTACATGGAAAGACAATATTTGTAACTCTTAAAACTTTTCAGTATCTAGGTAGTTGGTGGGACCACACACACACATGTACACACATGCACGCACACACACATACACACATGCACACACAGAGAGAGAGCACAGAGTGAATTGAATAGGATGGGACTGTATCTTAAAAGAAATTAAGGTAAATGGTGAGAGAGAAATGTAGTGGGAGGAGAGAGGGTGAAATGGAATGGGGTAAATTATATCTCATTCAAGAGGCAAGCAGGAGACTTTTTAGTGGAGGGAAAAAGAGGAGAGCTGAGAAAAAAACATGAAGTTTACCCTCATCACATTCGACTAAAAGAAGGAGTAAAATGCACACTCATTTTGTTATGAAAACCTATCTTACAGTACAGGAAAGTGGGGGAGAAGGAGATAAGCGGGGGGGGATGATGGAAGGGAGGGCAATGGGAGGAGGGAGCAATTTGAAGTCAACACTCAGGGAGGGACAGGATCAAAAAACAGAATAGAAACAATGGGGGGCAGAATAGGATGGAGGGAAATACAGTTAGTCTTACACAACACAACTGTTATCGAAGTCATTTGCAAAACTACACAGATATGGCCCATATTGAATTGCCTGCCTTCCCAAAGGGAATGGTGGGGAGGGAGGGATGGGGAGAATTTGGAACTCAAAGTTTTAGGAACAACTTTTGAGTATTGTTATTGCTACTAGGAAATAAGAAATACAGGTAATGGGGAATAGAAAGTCATCTGGCCCTACAGGACAAAAGAGAAGATGGGCACAAGAGAAGGGAGGGATGATAGAAGAGAAGGCAGATTGGTGATAGGAAAAATTAGAATGCTTGGTGTATTGGGGTGGGGCGGAGGGGATAAATGGGGAGAAAATTTGGAACCCAAAATTTTGTGAAAATGAATGAAAAAAGTTAAATAAATAAATTTATATTTTTTTTAAAAAAAGAATTCCCTATATTAATGAAATCAAAGTTCCAGTAAAAAAGAAATAAAGGCAGCAAAGTGTAGTGGCTAGATTTTTCAGCACGAAGTTATAAAGGCCTAGTTTCAAATCCTGCTTCTGATATTGAATAACTTCGTGATGGATTCTGGACAAATCCATTAGCCTCTACATAATGAAAGCAACTCCCTAGGACTCTATGAAGTTATAGACATGTTGCTTTCAGTTGGTGAAGGAAGTCCTTGCACCAATAATTTCTTATACTAATAGAAGTAGCAATCCTTTATATATTCATTTCTCCAATTAAGTACTAAATTCAATCATCTCCCTTTAACAAAACCTATATTAAAAATTTTTCATTTATAAATTAAGGAATTATAGTTCACATTATAAACAGATCTGTCATTTTCCAGAGGGATTAACTAAAGGAGTTTTTAAAATAGAAGCCTATTGTATTCCTTTTAAAATTTTATTCAGTTGAAAAAAGTCAGATTCACAAACAACTTCTTAAAAACATTTTTAAAAACAGGATTATTCAAATGTACCATCTATATGAGTTAGTTAGCTGCAGCAGATGGTATCTTACTATGCTAAGGCATGAACTGAATTTCACTATGCTGTATCAGACAAATGCATGATTACTTCCCCAACACCATACATTTTTTCTAAAAGCAAACAGATTTCAATGAATTTATTGGGATAAATATGAACTGATCAAGCAGTGAACTGAATACTGATACTGTCATCTATTATGGACTTAATCCCTCATTTGTTGGGTGGGGGTGGGATTGGGGGATGCTATAGCAATCCAGAACAGTATGATTTCAAGAGAAAACGAAAGTTTCAGTTTATGACTTCTGTAGGCCCATAAAGAGTGATTAAAGCCTGGAACAGGGTAGAGAGAGATTATGGAATCTCCATCCCTAGAGGCCTGCAAGTACAGGTCCAATACTCATCTATACTGGATAGTAAGATGTGCCTGGAATAGATAACCTTTTCAGTGCTCCCATGTATCAATGAAATTACAATGAAATGACAAGGCTTAAAGTATCTGGCCAGCTTCAAGGTTGTTTTGCCTTTCTATTGTCTATCTTGAGAACAAAATAAGAGCAAAATATACAGCTGCGGTATTGGATTGGAAAATTAAAAATAATTATTTTAAGGCATTCTTCCATCTTTCCTGGTGTCAAAGCACAAAACTTCATTCCAAGGCATTTACCTGCCCTTTCCATTCTACCATCCCTTGAAGCTTTGGTCCCACATCTCTTCTCCCATATCTTTCGTGTTTAAACTCTTTGCCCCTATTTTTCTCTCATCCCTCTCACTCCTTGGTTTCCACTCCTACCATTCAGCTGACACTGCTCTCTCCAAGACCACGGAGGATCCCTTTATTCTTAAACTCAATGACCTTTTTTCCATCCTTATCCTTCTGGGACTCTCTGCAGTGTTTGACACTGTTGACCATCCCCTCTGCATAGATATTCTCTCCCCACTGGGTTTTCATGACACAACTCAGTCATGATTAACTTCCTTCTTATTTGACTAACACTTCTCAATCTCTTTTATAGGTTTATATATTATATCCTTTTCTCTATATATACTCTTTGTTGATAACATCATCTCCTAAAAGTTCAAATATAATCACTACACCTATGACCCCCAAATCTATATATTCAGCTCTCATCTCTCCCTCCAGTCCTTCATCTCCAGCTGCCTGCTTGAAATATCCCACCTTGGTGTCCTACTGAAGCTTCAAGTTCAATGTCCAGAACAAAACTCATCATGTCCCCTCAAGCCTCATTCTTATTTGTCTGTTTCTGTCAAGAGGACCACTATTTTCCTAATCACCTAAGTCCACAACCTAGGAGCCACCCTCTCCTCTTCACTCTCACTAACCACCCACCATTTCCAGCCAGTTGATAAGTCTTGTCAATTCTACCTCCTCAGCATCTACCTTTCTCTCTACTCACAATAGCCATCCTGGTTTAGGCTTCCATAGTCACCTTGTCCATTGAAATTGCTTTCTAAGTGATCTTCCTTCTTCTAGTCCCTACCCTCTTCAATCTGTCTTTTACAGAGCTGCAAAACTTCTCTCTTCCTCAGATTTAAGCATATCATTCCCCTGCTCAAGAAGCTACCCCATTTCCTCTGGAATAAAAGGCAGAGTACTTGGGTGGGCATTTAAAGCCCTTTCAGTCTTGCTTCAGTCTACCTTTCCAAGTAGATTCTATATTCCTTCCCTTTTACTACAGTCTAACCAAATCACTTACTATTCCTTCTGACTGACATTCCATCCTCCATGCCTTTGCACAGAGCATTCTACATGCTTGGGATGCTCTCTCTCCTTTCCTCCTTCCTTTGGAATCCCTAGGTTACTCTAAGATTCCATTTAAATGCCACCTTCTTCAAAAAAAATGCTGACTGATTCATTGATTTGGGGGGAAATTCATCATGGGTATAGAAATCATCTTACATATATTCTGCTAAATAGATGTTTAATTGAATCGATGTGACAGGCATTTTTTAAGAATAAAACTATGAATGCAAAGCTATCAGTTTCCCTTTGCTAGAAACTGTCCTCATGAGCTATATAACAAGTATCTGTGAGTTATAGGAGCTTGTTGGTCTTTTCAAGAGTAAGGGAATCTTAATCAGCAAACTTAAAAAAAAAAAAAACTAGTGAAACTAGTTTGAGCCCTAACATAGTAAAGTCTTCTATTTTCAGTGAGTGTATTTTGGGCATCTTTAGCATCATCACTTCACCCACTCTACTGTTTTTGTTTTTTTTTCACTTCTGAAACATTTTTTTTTGAGCTTTTGTTCAGACAAAGACTCAAGACTAATTGTAGATAATCTACAATCCCTAGAGGGCCTTGCAACATTATTGCCACAAAATTTCCTATTTTCTCCACTAAGATTCAACTAAGGATCCCACAAATGTAGAGCTATTACTGTATTAACAAAAATGTGAACTTCTATCCAAGTGATCCACATCAACCTGCTATATAGGAGTGAGTAATAAGTAAATGACTAATCCTACATGCTATGCTTGGAGGGGCTTGGGAAGCCCCCTACTCCAAAACATTCAGGCTGTGGGGCCAGAGTTGTCATCCTATGTTCTACCCTGGTGCCACACTTCACAGGAGGTCCTCTTTTTAAAAGTATACATAATCTTAAGACTTGTAATATGCAAATCTCAATATCTAAATTAAATATTGAACACTAGAAGGCTGATACAGTCTAAGAATAATAATAATAGCAGCAATGACAATAATAGCTAATGATTATCTAGTGCTTTAAGATTTCCAAAGCACCGCATATGCGTTATCTCATTTGATTTGAGAATACTAAGGAAGCTAGGAGTAGAAGTAAGAACCATACCGCCTTCACGCCAAGCAGATTCAATTCACTTCAACTTAATGAAACACAACTCAACTCGATTCAATTCAACATACATTTAATACTACATTTCAAGTGTTGTTCTAGGTGATGGGAACGCACACACACAAACTCACACAAATGAAGCATTCTTTGACCTTAAGAAGTTGAAATTCTATGGGCTGGAGGAAAGGGATTGGGAGGGGGCAGACAATATGAACACAAATAATCAAATACAAAACATAAAAATAAGTATAAAGTAAATTATATAAAATATATGTGTGTATGTGTGTGTGTGCATATATATGCACACATACACACACATACCATCAAACCACCAAACTGATCCATTGTCTGGACCATGTATAATATACATATAATATACATACAGGTGTAAGAATGCATATACATACACATATATGTATGTATATTGTCTATACACATATAATATACATATGCACACATGCATGTATGCATACATACAAATATATTTAAAATGGACATTTAATGAACTCAAAAACTTTCAGGTTTTTGTGACAAAAAACTCAGAACTTAAGGGAAAATTCAGTATATAATATCCAGGAAAAATATAAGGTAATCTTTAAAAATCAATTATAAGGGACTCAATAAGGTCAAATTGTTTACTTTATATACATGAAAATATTATTAGTAGTCTTATGATTGTCATTGTTATTTAGATAGCTTGAAAGAAGGGTGTGGGCTGAGCTGAGTATGATAGAGTGATTCTAATAAAATAAAACTGTGTAGGGAGAGAGAAAAAGGAATGATTAACTCATGCAAATGAGGCGTGAAAAGAAAAATTGATACAGAAGAAACTAGTAGGGGAGAGGGCAGATAGTGCTGGAACCTTACTTTCATCAGAAATCAGTTAAAAAAGGAAAAACAAATATATCTAGAAGAGTATAAAAATCTTCTAAATTTAGAAAGAAATAAGAGGACAGGGTGAGAGGAGAGGATAACAGAGAGACTCTAAGAGGGGTGGGTAGGTTAAGGAATAGAGGGGCTAGGTTTTGGGTAGAAGTAAAGCAATGGAGTGAGGACGGATAGGGTAAATAGGGCAAGAAGGAAAATGAGGAAATATAGGAAGGAGGAAAATAAACAATAAGTACTTGTAGCTTGGAATGTGAATGGGACGGATTTCCTTGTAAAACAGAAATGGATAGCAGATTAAAATTTGAATTCAACAATATGTTGCTTTCAGTAAACATTATAAAAATGAGATATACACAAAGATAAAATAAAGGGCAGAAGCAGAATTTAGTATGTAAAAAAAGCAGGGATAGTAATCATAGCTCAGATAAAGTTCAAGTTAAAATATTTAATCAAAAGTGAAAAAAATAGAGGAACTACACTGTGTCAGTAATATTATTCAATATTATTTTAAACCATTTTAAATACCCAGGCAGCATAAAATACCTGAGTATATATCTGCCAAAACAGATACAGGAACTATATGAACGTAAACATAAAATACGTTTTATACAAATAAACTCTGATCTAAATGATTGAAGTAATATTTATTGTTCAAGGGTAGGTAAAGCCACTATAAATTTTTAAACGACAATTTTACCTAACTAATATATTTATCCAATGTCATCCTAATAAAATTACTAAAAAAAATTATTTTACTAAGTTAGAAAAAATAATAAGTTCATTTGGAAGAACAAAAGATCAGAAAGAAACCAGGATGGAAAAGATGTAGAGGTAGTAGATTCAACAGGATCAGACCTTAAACTATATTATAAGGTGAGAGCATTGTTGAAGTGTAAAAAGAATAATCTTGATTACTTTTAATTACATTTCTTGTACAAATAAAATCTATGTAGCCAAGAATAGAAGAAACGTAGAAAATTGGGAGGGGGAACTTTTGTAGACAATTGGATAGAATGTGATTGGGTTGGAATATTGCTGTGGTGAAGGAGATGATAAACTGGTTGATTTAGAGAAATGTGGAAAGATTTGGACTCATGAAGGAAGACACTATCAACCTTAAGTAAAACAGATGGTAGGAGGAAATGAGCATAGTACTGTCTTACATATATATGTATGAGTCCATATGTGTATGTTTATAGATATCTATGTATATAAACACACATATACATACATATATATCATGTTAAATTGTAGCCTTCTTGTGGGGAGTAGAAAAATAACGTACAAAGTGCACAACAGAGAACAAAAGAAAACCAGCAAGGAAGCAAAGAAAAGCTGGACATCTTTGCAAACAATGTACGGTATTTATTATGTAGATTTTATTGAAATGGAAATTTATTGTTTTATAATGAATCCTCTTTTATGGTCTGCTGTGTACATGGCAATGCTTTTTTTTTCTTTTCTCATTTTGTATTTAAGTTTAAAATTTTTTTAAATTGACCAAAAATGATGAGGTGAGGAGGGAAATCATTATGGACATGAGACACAGCCTGAGCAAAGGCATGGAGGAAAGAGATGAAATACCACATACAGTAGCAAATGTGCCAATCTGATTAGAATGTAGATTTCACTTTAGGCATGAGGGTCACTGTAGCAAAGTTCTTATCTTCATGCTCAGGGCTTTAGCATATTGAATACCAGTTCCTTTTCTTGGGTTAGATAAAAACCACCTTTCATGCTCACTTTGGCTAGTGTAACAAAAAATGTTCTGTGATTTAGATGCAATGATGCGTGTAAAGTGCTCTGAAAACTTTAAAGGGTTACATAAATGTCAACTACTATCATTGATGTTATTGTGAAATTGAAGCTAGAAGGAGTGACTCTTTAAATGATTCTGTGCCTCCCCCAGATAAAGGTAAAAACTCTCAGTTTCTTTAAGATTACTGGATTCTGAATTACAAAAAGCTGTATTAGAGTTCATCTGGTCTAAATTTTTTACAGAAAAAAAAGCTAAAGCCTAAAGAAGCTAAGGGACTTGCTCAGTGTACAGATAAATACAAGTGATACTGGAAGTTGTAATAATAATAGAAGTTAATACGTATATAGGATGTACCAAAAGTCTTAGTGCGGGCAGTTTTAGGATTTAATAACTGAAAACAGCATTAAGACTTTGGGGACACCCTATATAATACTTTAAAGTTTGCTACCTTTTACATACTTTATCACTTTTAATTCTCAGAACTTTTTAGAGTATATACTATAACCTATATGAAATGCTTGCTTTCTCAATGGGGGCAGGGGAGAGGAGAGAATTTAGAACTCAGAATTTAAAATAGAATGTTGAACATTGTTTTTACATGTAATTTGGGGGGAAAATAAAATATTAAATAAAAAATAAGGTATATACTACAAACATTAGTATCCCTGTCTTACAGGTAAGGAAACTAAGCCAGAGAAGTTGAGATGATTTGTTCATTGTCACAGAGCAAATAATTATTGAAGGAAAGGTTTGAACTCAGGTCTCTCCTGATTCCAAGTCTAGCATACTTTCCACTAAACTACTACATTACTTTATCTAAGGTCTAGTGACTGTGCAAATTTACTCTTGAAAACCCCTGAAGGAAAATGAGGTGCCCCAGAAGGACCTGAAACTCCAGAATAAAAGAATCCTCTGCGTGCAGTGTCTAAGTTTTTTTAAAAAGACATTTTCTCATTTATGTACAAAGAGGTTGTTTGCAGATGTATAAATCATTCTATCTAATGTCCTCTGTCTCTGCTATGCTCAATAACCTGATATTTTATTTAGAATGTTTATAAATAGATTGTTCCAGAAAAAAATCAAAATGCAACAGAGCTAAGCCTAATGGTATACACACAGATACTAGGAATTTAGATTCTGTTGTAGTCTTGGGTTTTGAAAGCCACATTGAAAGAACTGAGCATGGACCCTGATCTGAAGAGTACTAGACTTTTTTTAATGTGCTATGAAAAGACCTAAACACATACACACACACACACACACACACACACACACACACACACACACACACACACACATTAGCAAGATAATAATTTATGGCCTTCAAGAAAAATGCACAAGTGTACTCTTTTAAGGAGAGTAATGATTCAATACTATACTTCTCAATTTCTGCCCTAGAGAAGAAAGTTTTCAATAGCAAAGACACATGTTAAAAGTAAAGATCATTTACTGAGAAATATCTTCTGTCAACCTAATAACATGGTAGCAGGGTAATCTTTAATAGACAAGAGATTTGACTCTTCTGTTCATCTTTAATCAGAGTAAATTCTGTATGAATCTTGACTGGTTTATGCTGCTTGAGTTCGAGCCCCTGATTAAATAATACTTAGATTCAAACAAGTAGCATTTCGTCCCAGGAATTTAGAAGGTGCCACCATGATAGTGATTTGGAGACCAGCTAAAGATCTCCTAAGAGCACAGTGATAAAAGAGAGTATATCCACCAAGATTTTTTTTATCTTTTCAGCAAAAGTGGTTGGTTCATCCAATATTGCCCCTTCACTGAGATCAGAACCAGCCATTTTCTTTCAAGGTGGTGTAGCTCCAATACCCACCTCACACCAAAGCTAAATTTAGGAAGGCAACATGACCAGGGTGATGGATGGTAGCTCCCAATCTTTAAACCTCAGAGCTGGGCATCTGGAACTGTGTGGGAAGTATAGGATGAGAATAAGCCCTTAACAGTATGTTATGCTGCCAGTTCAGGCCCTGATCTACTTGGGACCTGTTTCCTCCCCAGCTGGTGAGAAAGGGCATCTTATTGGCCTCAGGAGTGTTAATGCAATGAACTCGCACACTCTTTCCCATAATCTTGCATCTGGGCAAGAATTAGAGGAAGAAATGGATATCATGGACCTTGCATAAACACCAGATCAGTGATAATACACTCTCTTCTGCCATCCTTACTATACACTGGTGTGAGCATGACTACTGCAGCATGCATATACTCAGAATTAAACTCGTGGTCCCACATTTTGCCTCAGCGAGAAGGAACTGGATCTTTGCCTTCCTGAGACTCGAGGCCAGATCTCACCCTCCATCAGTCAAAAGAATGAGAGAGAAATGGCCAGAGGTCACATCTATATGTGTAGAAGGTTGGAGATGGGAGAGACAGGTGAGTGGAGATGGATGCCAGATGTCTTCCATTATCATACAGGTTATCCCAGTTAGCTAGTTAGCAAGAATACTTAAAAAAGAAATATCCTTTGAAGACACTCCTTTATTTCTCCTACTTTCCACAACCAAATTACTGAAAAACCAACAGTTCTCTTCTTCAACTAACCTCTTTTCCAAATCATTTCTTGACCCCTTGCAGTCTGGTTTCTGATATCATCCCTTAAATGAGACTTCGCTTTACAAGGTTAACAACTGACCTCTGAATTGATAAATCTCATAGTCTTTTCTGTCTTTATCCTTCCTGGTCTCTGTAAACCTTTTGATTCTGTTGGCTTTCCCCTCTCTCTGAATCCTTTTCTCCTTTTTTGCCTTGCTTGACATTGATCTTTCTTGGTTCTCCTCCAAAGCAATTGATTGTGTCTTGAAGGTATCCTTTTTAAGAAAATCATTCATGTCCCACCCCTTACTCATAGGTATCCTCTAAAGGTCTGTCCAGGGGCCTATCCTCTCCTTTTTCTAAGCTACACATACATACATACATGTGTATGTATGTATATATGTATGTATATATATATATATATATATATATATATATATATATATATATATCCAAACAGAATCTTTCTTCTGAACTCCAAACACATATCACCACTGTCTGTTGGATATCTCTCTAGCTGAATGTTCTAAAGAGATCTAAGATTCAACATATCCAGAAAAGAACTCATTATATCCCATTTCTCCTATATTCCCTGTTTCTTTTGAGGGTGCCACCAGGCCTATTCAATGAAAGGGTGTTACCTCACCCTAACTAAATACCTGAATAGACCTTGGCCTAAAGGGACCAAGATCTCCCAGTGCATGTTGGGTCATCTCCAGTCATCCTGATGAATATCTGGTCATTGGATTCAGACGGTTGTGGAGGAGGTGAGGCTGGTGACCTTGCACAGCCCTCTGCCACTCAAAACAAAGTCAAGTGCAAGTCATGTCATCATTTGTCTGATGGCACAGTCTTCTTTGGCAACGAAATATGAAGACAACAACCATCACTGTCTCAGTTGCCCAAATTTGCAAAATTGTTATGTGGGGCTCTTCCTCTACCTCTCATATCTAATCAATCACCAAATCACAGAGGGTCTATGCCTATATTATCTCTTGTAGGTATAAGTTTCTCTATACTTACATGGCCTCCACCCTTGTTCAGGCCTCCTCTTGCCAGAGACAGCCTTCTAATTGGATTAGTGACTTCCAGCGTCTCTTCTCTCCAATCCATCCTCTACTTAGTTAACAAAATACTTTTCCTAAAGCACTGATTATATCACTCAAGAGCTGTTAATAGCTCCTTTGTGCCTCTATGATAAAATAAAATTCCTTTATTCTTCATATGAAGCTTTGCACCATTTGGCTCCAGGCAACTTTTCCAGGCTAATTTCTCAATAATTGCCTACACAAACACTAAGTTCCATCCAAACTGAACCTGTTTTCTGTTCCCTGAAATCTGGCATTTCATCTCCTGACTGTGCCTCTTCAAAGGCTATCACCTTTGGTGGGATCATTCCTTTTCCTCGTGTCTATTTCTTAGAAACACTGGTTTTCTTCTAGAGTCAATTTATGTGTCATCTCCCACAGGAAATTTTCTCTAATCCTTCTATTATTAGTGTTCTTTCCTCATTAAAATTATCTTGTATTTAAATGTTCACAGACTGTATCCCTTGACAAGAATATAAACTACCCAGTTGTTAGCCTTTCAAAATCTTTTTTATTTATTTATTTATTCACATGTTCCTAGCCTTTCAAAATCATTATTTATTTATTCACATGTTCCCCCTCCCCACAGGATATAAGCTCCATGAGGTTAGGGTCTGTTTTCATTTTTTTTCTTTTTACTACAACTCCCTAGTACTGTGTCCAGTCAATGAACGGAGGGCAAAGATTGCTGTATTTTGGAGTTTTTAAATTTGTCTTCATATACACCAATACTTAGCACATTACCTCGCGCACATAGTAGGTGTTTAATATTTGTTGCATTGAATTGGATTGGAAACTCTCAAATGATTCCTTTAGCTGGAATTATAGGGTGTTTCTCCTCTCAACTCACGGTATATTTTCTGTCCTCAACCCAGGTTTAAACTTAAGCTTAGGGTGAGGGTCAGTGTACTCAGTGTAAGTGTGTATGTGTATTTGTGCATATGCATGTGTATTGGGATCTTTTCTAGTCAATTTATTTGCTATGCTATTTGAGTAAATGTGTTTTGTTTTAAATTAATATTTCCTCTGACTGGCTGGTAAAAATAAATACAATAAATGAGCTCTGACAAACAAATGCCTTTAACTTAGGGGTTCCCACTACAATAGAGTCCAAATTGCAAATAAACATCTTGCGATCTCATATGGTTCTAAGGTAGCTTGTTCTAGGATATCGAGAGCAATTTTAATCAAGAAGAACTTTCCCTTCTGCTGAAGATTTAATTCCATTTCTTCCAGAACTGCCTTTGCTTTAGAATTATGTTACTAATCCCATGCTGGAGTCTGATTAAACAGAGTTGAAGATTTCCATGATTTCACTGATGGGGGTGTTTCCAACACTGACAGCTCAAAACCTCTCTACCACATTGGAATCCAATCTTTGCGAGTTGCCATGGAGGAAAAATTCATCACTCTTTCGATAAGCTTTTTCAAACTTAGCTAGGCTGGTCCCAGATGTCAGAGCAGTTCCATACTCAAAATCTTTTCGGCTTAGTAGTATCTGTCATTCTACGCTTAGCTGGCATAACCTTTTAAGACACAGGGACATCTCTCCACCACAAGAAGGAATTGGAATGAGACTTTAATGACAAACTGAGACTTAATGTAAAGGATACTTAAATGTGCTTATCATAAATTTCTTTCAAGGGATAATTCTACCCTAGTTTTCTTTTATAAAACACAGGTAAAATAAGGATCAAAATAATAGGATTACAAGATTTGGAAGTATAAGCAACTTTGTAAATAAATCATTTTTGTCCAACCCCTTCAGTGAGAAAAAAAGCCCAGGGAAATGAAACCACTTGTCTACAGACAGGAAATAGAAGAGGTGGGAATTAAACTCAAGTCTTCTGTCTCTAAATCTAGTGTTCTTTCCCATACTATATTCCTCAGATTGTTTGAGTATATTATTAAGAGAACTTAGAAAACCTTTCTCAGGGATACCATAGGTCTTCATATGGTCCTAAAATAGTCTAGGACAGAATAAAACATTTTATAGTTTATTTATTGCTTCACATTCTCAGCATCACTTCATTTTCCATGAGCTTGGATAAGTTGAGGGGTGATTTGTCATACAAGGTCTTCCCAATAATGAAATGAGTGAGTCACTAGATTCTGAAAATGGTGGCTGTGGAGGCTATGGTATCTGCAAAATACTTTAAAAATAAGAGAGTAATTCCCTAGTTTGGGATTGTTTTGATGAATTTGCTTTGAGGCAAGGGGAAATGAATGACTTTTGCTAGAATTCTATTAAAAAGTCAAAGCTATTGCTTATGATGCCAATAACTGTCAACTTCTGCTTTCTTTCATTCGACAGCCTTATTTCTTATTCACTTTCTTGATATACAAGGACAACTGAGACTTCTTGATCATGTTTATCTTTACAGGCAATCAGGTGAACTTCAAGCTAACCTCCTGTAGTCCTATGAACTACAATACATCTGAAATCATTTTGGATACGTAAGGTCAGAAGTATAGGCTCAATAATTCAGATTTGGGGTTCAATTTTCTTTTGATTCTTGTGACTTGGGGACTTAGGAGAGAAACAACTTTTGTTCCTGACTCTAGTTGCTCTGGGTGCTTCATTAAAGGAACCCTTGTCTCTGTGCTGGGCAACACTGCATCAATCTGTCAAGGAACATAGACTACCATTGATTCAATTCTGCTCCACTGGGGCAGGGGAGTCCTAAAATAATTTGTCCTGCTTTTAAGAGTCATAAATAGAGTCAATTACATCTGCATTTGCCCAGGGATGAGGGCATAAGAAGCAATAAAACAGAGATGAGCTTTTCAGAATAGTCTGCGAGAACCATGCCTCTTCATTTATTTTTAAATTTCAGTACTGAGATAGCAAATGGATTCTGACAGCCTATATCTAAAGTAGATAGACAGTTACATTGAAATTTGGTGATATGATCATTATTTTATCCTAGTAGAAGGAAAGAGGGAAACAAAGAAGGAAAGAATGGAGGGAAGAAGGAAAGGAGAGTTTTTTAGTATGTAGATAACACATAGTTGGAAATCTGATCAACAGACACCTATCACATTGAAATAGGACACTCAGTTACCTTTTCCCTACTCAGAGTGTCTAGAGTTAATGGTACCTTTAAATCTGAATATGTTGCCAAAATTCATGATAAACTCAACTTGCTTTTTGTGCAAAGAGAGCTTTGGAAGGCTCTTCTCCCTCTATACTATAATGCATTCTCCAGTGACTTTTGTGAGAACAGCATAAAACAAATTAATTAATAAACCCAGAATCTATATTGAAGACCCATTGTGAAGCTAGCATTGTTACTAGGCTTATTAGGAGATACAGAAAAAGCATTTGATGTACTTTTGCCTTCAAGGCACTTGCTGTCTTATTAGGTAGACAAAGAGAATACATTAAAAACAGAACAATTAAATGCTAAATGATGTGGCTATTTATACAATAAAATATTAAGGAAAGAAAAAAATCATGAGCAGTAGCAGGAAGAACCAGAACTTAAGATAGATGGAATTCTTTGAAGAATTGGTAAAAATTTGCATAAGGAGGTGGGCAAAGAAGAGCATTAAGGGAAAGAGAAATTATATGATAAAAAGCACAGTACCAGAGCATGCTCAGGAACCAATGTGGAGACTGAACGGATTGAAACAGATGGTTCACATTAGGGAATAATAGTAGGAAGAAGGTGAAATGACTAAAGATGGATCAGATTAGAGAGAGCCTTTAAAGCTAAGCATAAACACTTAAATAACTAAGGGAAAATAGAAAAGGGTAAGAAAAAGGAGGAAACATTTCAAATTGTCCTGCAATGCCTGTAAATTCCATTTTATCTCCATGTTAGATTAAGGTGATTTGTCTCTAGCAGAGGATTGTTTTATTTGGCTAAATCTGCTTATAGCTTAGGACCACTTTAGGAAACAAGTGAGGACTTTCTAAGTATACCAATGGAACATACTATATTGTGGTACTATATATACTATAGTATGACATATTATATATAGAATATACTGTAATATGTATTTGCCTATGGAGTATATACTACATATTAATAATAATAATCACTAGTCTGCCTTTCTTGAAAACATTGTATTAAAGGAATTTCCCTAGATTGCATTGTGAAACTTGTCTCAAGCTCTTTCTGTATAAACATCAAATTGGATTAACCATACATTTTGATAATATATGCAAATTGAAAGGTACCATTAATCACAGATAACCTTGAAAAAGGGTTTTCTGTTGGTCCATTGGGCAGTCGGTTGCAAAGTAGATAGAGTGCCAAGCCTGAAGTCAGAAATACTCATTTTCCTAAGTTCAACTCTAGCTTCAGTCATATCCTTACCATGTGGCCCTGGCCAAGTCACTTAACCCTGTTTGCCTCAGTTTCCTCATCTGTAAAATGAATTGGAGAATGAAATGCCAAACCACTCCAGTATCTTTGCCAAGAAAACCCTAAATGAGCTCATGAAGAATCAGATGTGACTGAAAACAACTGAGCAAAAATTGGTCCATTTCATTGTGAATTCCTGTCAAAGTGGAATTTTACCTTCTTATGGGTGATATTGACCAAGACCTGTCCAGAACCAGTGAAGATACTCTGAGCCACTGCAGATAAAATCTCTATTCATCCATCTCCCTCTTCCATTCCCTTTCGGAGGTATGTCAGAGATACGAAGCTGATTTAGCCAAGATTGCATCAGCTTTTGAAGAGAGCCAATCTGGTGAGAATGTACAGAGTATGTGGCAAAAGATCATAGATTCAGAGTTTTAGATAATAAAAGTTGTCATCAAATCAAGCCGCTTCATTTTCTATATAAAAAAATGAGGCTAGAAAGGTGAAGTGATTTTCTAAGATCACCTAGAAAATGAGGAGCAGAACTCAGATTGGAACTACATATCCTCTGACTAAACTCAACTCTTTCAATCTCCCCATGGCAATGCTCTTTTTAAGAGCTCCAAAGAAGCCTCCTTTCCTTCAAATATCTCTGGCACTCAACTTGTTGGTGAAGAAAATTCCATCATTTGAAGTTCACTCATCTGATTTAAAATTTTGTTCCCTGTTAAATTCAACTAACCCTGAAACGAATAATACATTGGCCCTACAGGTCACTTACACCTATGCATGTGGATTTACATGAGATCATAGTTTGATTCAGACAAAGGAGGATAAACATGAGAATACAGGAGGAGAAAAGTGTCCATAGTTGGGAAAAGAGAAGGAAATGAAACAGAAAGAAAAAAATAAAGACCATTGAATATTTTTTTGAGTTCATAATTTTGCTTGACACTTTCCCTACAATGGTATCCTTTGGAGTAGTTTATGTGGGGTAGTTTATCAGGGTGTGACAAGAGTTCAGCAAGCAGCATGAAACTTTATTCAATCTTTGTTTAGAAGCTTTGTTTACATGAGGTTTAAAATGTTCTCCTATGTGTAAGGAATTCAGATTCTTTAAGAAAACAGTTACAGATTCTTTTATTAAGATAGATGATAAAAATTGTAGATGTGAGAAGATAAGGCTTTGCTAGGGCATTATTAAGAGAAATACTACTGCATAATTTAAATAAGTTCCTAGCTGGGAAGTTTCTAGGATGGTCTATTTCACATTTTCCTAAGTTCAACTCTAGCTTCAGTAATATGCTCGCTATGTGACCCTGGCAAGGCAAAGCAGAAAATTCCTTCCTTCACATAGAACAAGCAAGCCACTGAAGTGTTTATAATGTTCCAGGTGGAGATGTAGCTCTAGAATCCTAGGTCTACCTTATGAGTTCTTCCTTTCTCTTTGTTTCCTAATCTTCCTTCCAGACAGCTCAGAAGTCATCTGCTCTGCCAAGCCTTCCCACTTCCTTTTGTTTTATATTTGAATCATAAATATTTTGATGAAGGAACAATACAAAAGTATAAAAAATCAGTACAAAACAAACAAAAAAGATAAGAATCTCTTATAGATGTAGATGCAGCTGTAACTTACTTTGTTTGCTGATTATTGAAGAAAAGAAATTGTGTTTATTAACTTTGACAAGGTATTTAATCTTCATTTTGTTTCTGTTTATTGTAATTTTTGTTAACAAAATTATCTGTGTGTATATACATGTATGTATATACACACATACACACACATGTATATGCAGTATTTTCCTGAACACCTTCCACCACTTTTAGCTACTCTAGAATATAGGAACCTTCCCTTTAATGAGTCTCCAACTCAGTGACATATGCAATTCTCACAAGAAGAAAGAGCTTTGAGTTATTAGGCAAAACAGGAACCACTCCCTTATTGTTATACCCTCATTTTTTCCATTGGCCTATCCAGATGACTTTTAGCTGTGTCCAGGCATTAAGAGTCCTCCGAGTCCAGGAAGAACTAGAAATAATTAGAGTTGAACCTTTCATCTGAATCAGCAGAGTCCACATGACTTGACCAGTGAAGGGTAAAATCTGGGTTTGCTCTCCTTGTCCCTTCTCAATTTAAGTGTCTGCATCTTCCAGACTGAACCAGTTCTTTGATTTGGTCCAGTAACTCCTTTACTGTATCCAGGAATACCTTGAGTACCGCACTACTGGTGCTCCATGGTATGTGGAGTGTTTGGGCAGAAGTAGCACCTTTGGTGTAGGGGCTTGCCTAGTTCTTTTCAGGGTTGCTCATTTGCCTTTGGTGGCCACCTGTCACATAACTTTCACCTGTGGCTCCAAGAAGTTGTAGCATGTGCATCGGGGGCCATCTCCAGTCGTCCTGATCTATACCTTGCCACTATACACAAATGGCTGGTGAGTGCGGCTGGTGACTTCACACAACCCTTCCTCACTTAAATCCAATTCGCTAGCAAGTCATGGCATCACCTTTCTGATGTCATGGTCCTCTTCAACAACAAAGGACAAACAACAACCTATGAGTAGTCCAAGCTGCCCCCTTGGGGAACCAACTGGGCAGTCATAGTTGGGCAATGCCTCCCCTCCTCCCTTCTTCCATTCCCTTCCCTCTCAGCATGTACATCAGCCACACCCCAGTCAAACTTTCATGGCAGATGGGCTAAACAAGTTTGAGGGTAACCAAAAGCCCTCCAATTCAACAACGAGTTGAGGGATGGCTACCTTGTGCACATGAAGACTTCCTCCTGTGGAATGGGTGGATAACAACAATTTGTTCCAGTGACCATGAAAGTAACTAAAGTAGGTGCTGTGGATTACTTAGAACTTGGTTCGACATCTAAGACTCCAAGGCCATCCGCTACCTTCCAAGTCATCACCAGTCCTGGCTTCTGTTTTGCTCCTGAACTTCGAGGACTCTGGAAGAGAGAGTAAGGCTGACAATTACGTGCAACTCTGTCTCCTTTAAATCCAGTTCACAATCAAGTCAAGACATCACCCTGTGGCATCACTGCTCCTCTTCAAAAAAGTACAAACAGCAACATCCTTCCTCCACAATGAATTCTCTAGCTTCCACTTGGCCTAGGAACTTCATGATTAAAATATCTAAGGTAGAGATTTAATAGATAATCCTATGTGAATTTCAACAAATTATATGACTTGTGGTTAGAAAAATAAAATAAAGGCTGCAGCAGGGAAAATATCTTAATGGGTGGGAGTAGGGAGAACTACTTTAAGTACTGAAACTATGAACACAGAGTTACAAAGTAGCAAAAACTATGGCATAAGTTTGAGTCCTCTCTCCAGAGAAAGCCAAGGATTCATTTTAGTCTGGTCCTAAACCACCAAGTGAAACTGAAATCTCTAGTTATCCCTTGGAAATCCTTCATACCAGCTAACCCTGAGCTAGCCCAGACAAGAATGAATCACAAGGGTCTGAATCTGCCTTGCCCCCTAGAACTGCTCCATGAATTTGGAGTGAGAGGGTTATTCAACAGTTACCAAGACATTTGCCTGTTGGGGATTTTCAGACAAGGGGGACTTAAAATAAGTAACTACTTAAAGTTCATTAGATGATAGATTCAGATCCAAAAGGGACCTTGGAGATCATCCAGTCCAAACCCCTTGCTTTACAGATGAGGAAAGTTCAGTGTCCTGTTAAAAATAACATAGGTAATAAGTAACAAAATCCAGATTTGAACCCTTTGCCTCTGACTCTAAAGACAGTGCTCTTATTACTGCAAGGTATTTCCTTTTCAATGGGACTTTTCTGTACCTTAACAGTCAGTTAGTCCAAATTATTGCTAAAAATTCATCATCAAAGAAACAGAGAAACTCCACATCTCATATTTAGATACAAATTAAGGAGAGGGGAAGGTAGTTCAACATTTTAATACACACAGATGTGTTTTATATTGAAATGTATTCTCCTGTGATTAAGAGCACAAGATTGTTTCTTACTTTTCAGGCAGTTAAATTTCATTTAATCACCAAGGAGATTCTCTGTTTCAGCCCAATGATTCTGAGAATAGAGTGGTTGTACTCCATCCAGTTTTCATCTCATCTCTCTCCTCCCTTTCACCCACAACCTCTTAGTCTATACCTAATGCTCCTATGGAAACAAGCATATATTACATGTCTATTATATGCCAAGCTCTGTGTTAAGCTTTTACTAAATATAGGCTCTGACCAAACTGCTACAGACCTTCCCATATCACCCCTATCTTGAAAAAACCCTCCCCAGATATTTCCATCCCTGAAAACCAATGTCCTACATCTCTTCTGCCTTTGTGACTAAACTCCTCAAAAGGTCGATCCATAATAAGTACTTCTATTTTCTTTCTTCTCACTCTCTTAACTCTTATACTCCAGCTTCCAGACTTATCATTCCACTGACACTACACTCTCCCAAGTTACTAATGGTCCCTCAGTTGCAAAATTCAATGGCCTTTTCTCAATTCTCATCCTCCTTGACCTCTCTGTGGACTTTGATGATAGCGATCACTCTTCCTCTTTAAAACCCTTTTTTTCTAGGTTTTCAGGACACCACTCTCTCCTGCTTCTCCTCTGTCTCCTGGCTCCCCTTACAGATCACTCCCACTGTAGATGTCCCTCAGGGTTCTCTTCTGCACCCTCTTCTCCTTCTATACTTGGTGATCCCATCAGCTCCATGAATTTTATTACTATCTCTATGCTAATGATTCTCAAATCTTCCATCCAGCCCCAACCTCTCTACTTACCTCCAATCTCACATCTCCAACTGCCTTTCAGACATTTCAAACTGGATGTCCAGTGGTCATATTAAACTCAATATGTACAAAACATAATCTCTCACCAAGTCCTCCTGTCTTCCTGCCTTTCCTATTACTATAGAGAGCAATGTCATTTGTCCAGTATTTTAGGATGACAGCCGAGGAGTCACCCTGGATTCACTCTGTCTTACCTTCCATATCTAAGCTGTTGCCAAGGCCTGTTGATTCCACCTCTGCAAGATCTCTCCAGTATGCCTCCTTTTCTCCTCTGACATAGTCACCACTCTCCTGCAGGTCCTCATTACTTCACACCTGGGACTATTGCAATAAATTGCTTGTTGGTCTGTATAATTCAAGCAACTTCCCAGTCCCATTCTTATCCATTCAGCCACCAAAGTGATTTTTCCTAAAGCACGGATCTACTCATGTTGCTCCCTTACTTAAACTCCGGTGGCTCCCTATTGATTCCCGAATCGAATATAAACGCTCTGTTCAATATTCAAAGACCTTCATACCCTTTCAACACTGTCTGCCTTTCTAGTTTTCTTATACCTTGTTGCCTGATGACTCTTTGATCTAGTAACATGGGCATCCTGGCTGTTCCATGAACAAGAAACTCTATCTCACAGATGCAGGCATTTTCTCTGGCTGTCTCCCGTGCCTGGAATGCTCTTTCTCCTCAATTCTGACCTCTTTGACTTCCTTTAAGTCCCAATTAAAGTCCTATCTTTTATAAGAAGCTTTCCCCCAAGGCCTCATAATTCTAGTGCCCTTGAATAAAGAGACTGTCCTTTGCCTCCTTTTGTATTCCCGGAGTTTAGCACTGTGACTGGCACTTGAGAGGTGTTTAGTAAATGTTTATTGAGTGATTGATGTCATCTCAGTTGATCCTCACTTGATATTGGGAGGGGGCGCCATTATTATCCCCCTTTTACTGTTGAAGAAACTGAAGAAGATAGAGGTTAAATGACTTACCCTTGATCAAACTAGAGCCGAATTTGAACTCAGATCTTCCAAGCCTAGCACTACACCCACTGTGCCACTTAGATGCCTCCTCACTCTTCCCTCTGAAGAAGTAGCTTGGTATGTAGTATGGAAAGAAGATTAGTCATCGTATTAGAAGACCTGAATTCTAGTCCTACTTCAGAAGATTAATTAAATTCTCAGTGTCTCAGACCATTCATCCATAAAATAGGGAAAATAAATCCATCAATCAATAATCATGCTTCCACTAGGCACTAGAGGTACAAGGGGAAAAAATTAAATTGTACATTTAGGAAGCTTAGTTCTTAAAGGAGATACGTGGATAATGCAAAGGTGGATGAGTGGCATAATGGAGAGAGCTTAGAATCAAAAAGACCTGAGTTCAAATCCTGCATATAACTTTTAGTAGCTATGACTCTGGGCAAGAGAGTTAACCTCTTTGGCCCCAGTTCCTTCAAATATAAAATGAAGAGGTTAGACTCAATGACCACTAAGGTCCCTTCTAGGTTTAAATTTATGCTCACTGTTCTATGATCCTGTATGCATATAAGAACATACAAAATAAATACAAGGCAATTTAGGGGAGAGCCAGTAATAGCTCAGGGAATCAATCAGGAAAAAGCTTCATATGGACAGTGGCATTTGATATAAGCTTTGAAGAAAGTCGTTAATTCTAAGAGATATACAGTAGGTAAGTTCATTGCAAGAATGGGGGACAGCCTATGAAAAGGCATGAATAGGAGATGAAATATTGCATATGAGGAACATCAAGAGGCCGGTTTGGCTAAACAGGAATTAGTTCATAGAGAAGAGTAATGCATAATAATGCTAGAGAGATACATTGGAGTCAGGCTGTGAGAAGCTTTATATGCCAACTAGAAAAGTTTGTGTTTGATACTAGAAGTAATAGGGACTTTGCCCTGCCTTTATAAAGCTGTGAAAGGAAAAGGGAACAAGTCAAGTACTTACTGTGTGCTAGGCACTTTACAAATATTATCTCATTCGGTCCACACAACAAACCTAAGAGGTAAAGCTACTATTATCCCACTTTGACAGTTGAGAAACTGAGGCAGACAGACATTAAATGATTCATTTACGGACACATAAATAGTAATTTCTCTGAGGCAGGATTTGTACTGAAGTCTCCCTGATTCTAGGTTCATTGCTCTATCTACTACACGACAGAGCTGCCTCTGTTAAGAGAGAAAACACTTTGCAAACCACAAAGGTCTCTATGCGACCTCTGTTTTTTTAAATTCTACTCTCTAGAATCTGGTCACTATTTCCACCATGTTACTTTATCAAGAGAAATCAGTGGCTATTTCCAAATCCAAAGCCTCGGTTTGTTGGTTTTTTTTTAATTTAGTTCTCATCCTTCTTGATCTTTTTATAACTTTTTGCCACAGCTGACAACAGCACTCTCCTGAATATTCTGTCTCCTGACCTGCTGCACTTCTCCTGATAAAATAAAATGAAAAATAGATTTCTTTATCTTCTGTTTGATTCTCCCATTAGATCTCTAATTGTTCCCTTTCTGTTACCTCCTCTTCTCCAGCCTCAAGGTTCCATTCTCAATCCTTTGCTCTTCTTTGTCTTTTCTTTCTCCCTTGGCTTTTGGAACAAAAACTCATCATTTGACAAAAATTGCCGGGGAAACTGGAAAACAGTATGGCAGAAGTGCAGTGTCAACTAACATCTCACTCCATAAATCAAGAGAAGGTCAAAATGTGGCTTCCTCTTGCAGTTTCATCTTCCATCTCTCTCCAAAATCTGAATCTCCAGGCCTGAGATAATTTTTGTAAAGTGCTCAACACATTTCCTGGCACTTAGGGAGCATTATATAAATGCATATTCCTATCTACTCTCCTTTCCTTCTCCACTCCCATCCCCACCTGCCTCTTGAACTTTAGAACCACATCTCAAAATGCTGACAGGAACCTTTCTACCTGGATACAAGTTCCTTGGAACCTCAACTTTAAAAAATGTTGAATTGGATTGGGATTATCTTTAATTATTCCTTCCCCTCACTTGACATATTCAATCAGTTCTTATAGTTTTACCTCTAGAAATTCTTTCTCCTCCTTTCTTTTCTCATTGCTAATGCCCTAATCAATAGGTCATATCTTCCTTTTATATCAAAAGCTACATCAGGGAATGATTTATCTAAACTTTTTATCCCTAGCACACACCATCACACTTTATCAAAAACTAGGGTTGAACAAATATTTGCTTTATTATGGATAGAGACAGGACTTCCAAATTCATTAGTGTAGGGAACTTGAATAACTCTCAATAAATGCCAGCATCTTGTTTTCAGCTAATAGAGAATTGACTAGAGCTAAGAGGAGTATCAGTATATGACAGAGACAGGACAGGGATCAAGGTGTTCTTGGCTCTGATACCAACCCTTTATCCCCTATGCCATACTGCCTCTCTTGAATCAGTTCACATCAGAGTAATTTCCTTATTTGTTGTATCCCTTTAGGAGACAGAGAGAATAAAGGGGTGGGGAGAGTGGGATAGAGTTCCTTATTTACTCTACAAATCTTCTCCAGCTCCTGGGATACTACTCTGCATCAAGTTTTCTTAATGGACATTAGTTGAAAATCAAAGTAGAAGTGTCTAAAATGGTACCAGGAAATTTTGACAAAATTAATGATTACACTATAGGGAAACTTGATCAGTATTAAAGATAATGATGAGCTAACTTAGTATGTTTTCTGAATGAATTACTTGTGATTAAAATCCATAAAGTATTTCTTAACTCAGCAGAGGTAAGATTCTCATCGAAAAAGTATATTTTTTCAACTTTAGGGCCTCAGGCTGCAACTTGAAATGGAGCACTTAGAGGAGAGGGACTGATGTGATCAAAAACTGGAAGAAAAAAAAAAAAGATGCTGGGTTCCTGGTCCATATTAGATTTTTCCTAGTCAATGACTGGCCATTCTGATCTGGCTCAAACTTTACAGTGACTCTCCAGGCTATGCTACTGTAATTTGCTTTTCTCTTTGCTCTGTTTAAAAATTATTTGGAAGATTTAACTGAGAAAAATCTGTCTGTCTAGCTCCAAAGAAAAAGAGAGCCACAGGCATTCCCATCTATGGTCAAACCTCTGTCCTAGCTTTCATATAACTCCTGGGTATGAGTTTAAGTGTTAGCTAAAACTGTTAAAGACCTATAATGTGAGATCCAATTATCTGAAGGAGTCAGAGCTCATCATCTGGTCCTGCATCTAAGGAATCATCCAGGCCCTTAGAGAAGCAATTAGAATAACAATATCCAGTGGCTAGGCTTCTTCTCACAATAGAACATGGAAATCTTACTAATACCACAGTTCATTTTTGTCTCAATCAATTTCTCTTTTCTATCCCAACTGACAGAAAATTGTGACAATAAAATGAACGACAAGGAAGACAGCAAAAGGCAAATGCAAATAAGATGAGAAAGAACCTCCTCTAGTGAGCCAGAAGAAGCTGTGAAGTCTATTTCCTACTCTTGGATTTCCAGTGACTTTCCAAAATCCTAGAAAATACAAAATAGTACATGCTTCCTTAGTGCTTGGTGCATAATAATTGCTTAATGGATACTTGTTGACTGACTGAAGTAAGAAGCCGGTTTGCAGCTGCTTAACTCAATGTATGAATGAAGGAGAGAACAGGCCTCCAAGTCAGCTGACTTGGGTTTCATCTTGCCTCTAAATTGTTTGGGTTTGGTTTTGTTTTATTTTTGCTTTTCTTTGTAATATCAGTTCTTAGTATAGTAACTGGCATATAGTAAGTGCTTATTAAATGCTTGTTGCTTCACTGACCTACTGAATTTGCACAGAAAATGCTAAATGAATGAAATCACAGATTTAGTCCTTGTTCTTTAGCATTGTGCTAGGTACTGGGGATGTAATGACAAAGAAAATGACACAGTCTCTGATCTCAAAATCTTACTTTTTAATAGGGGAAGTGTATACATTTAGGGGAATGGTAGCCAGAGATTAGAGATCAAGGTACTAGCTACTGGAAACCTAGATTTTTCCAGCTCTGCTGCTAGAAGAAGCATGGCAATCAGCTACCTAGTTGATTTTACTTATTTTTAAATTTTTTTTATAATCCCTACAACTAGTAGGTAGCTGATTGCCATCCATTTTCTAGCAGTAAAGATAGTACTGATTTGATTACTGCCCCCAGGGGGAGAGTTGAAAATCAGGAAGGTTGGAGCAGGGCTATAGACTTTGATAAATCTAGGTTTCCAGAAAGGTGGCTGAATTACATGCAAAGCTTATTTAAGTTAACTGAGTTTGAACTCATTAGCTAAAAGCAACAGTTTTTTCCCAGTGTGGAATTCCAAAAATGAATAGATTATTTTGTCCAGGAAAGAGGACATGGTCTCTGGAAGGCAGAACATAAAGGTAGCTGATCCAGAGGTGGAGAAGGGAAGCAGTGGTCAAATAGATGACAAGATGCCCAGGTATGCCTTGGTTTCCTATTCAATGACTTGATGTGATGTAAAGGGTTGATGGAATCTACTAGATGTTGCATGTGAATTCATCCAGTTTCCCTACCAACGCACTGGGAGTGGAAATCATTTAAAAGGTATCACCCATTGCACCAACAGAGATCAGGTGCCTACATTAATTAAATCAAAGATATCTAACTGTCCTCTAATAATAGGATTTTGAGTAGAAGTTGAAGAAAGATTTTTAGAGGCTAACTGATTTATGAGTATTACTTGGAGAAGCAGGAGTTCCTACCCAATATAAAGGCTGATGAGTGAGAACACAGATTTGGTGTTAGTTTTTCAAGTGTTCTTGAAAGCTTGGTTCAAGGAAATGCCTAACAATTACTCCAGGGGGAAAAATGTCCATCCGACCCCACTCAGGACAATATGTTTTAAAGAAAGACAATGCAGACTTGTATGCACAAACATACAAGAAAACTGTTTTGGGGGCAAATAGTATTTTTTTAAAAGATATCTAGTCTACTAAAGAGTCAGAGGAACACATAAAAATAGACCTACTTTCAAGTTTTTCTTCTCAATTTCCTCACTCCACCCACCACTGCCTCACTTTGTAGCAAGCCCTGTAGACAAATATAGAAAAATAATTTGTCTTTTTATTATTCATGCCATTTTCTTCTGGTAGATGTGACCAAACATGCAAAACTCTCATCATTTCAGCACAAATGGTGAGCCTTTCCATCCTGTTGCCTGAATTTAGAGAGTTAAAGCCAAGCATATAGAAACACAAACCATGCTTTCAATTACCTTATTCACTTGGAATACCAGCCAGAAGTAGTCTATAAACCATTCACTGTAAAGCTGAATAAAACCACTTTCAGTTTAAATTCAATAGGAGAGGCTTTTTTGTCATTTCCATTATAGTTCACTGGCCTTTGTGAGCCCCAAGAGGCTATCTTCATTATTTCTTCAGGAATGTAGATTCACTAACAATTTTCTAAAAGGTAATAAAGGCTACCATTATTTCTCCCATTTGAACCTAGATTGTATCAAATGAGACTGCTTTCAAATAGAATGGCTTAGGTAATCACATAATTGACCCACAATTTCTCTCCCTTGGATGTTATTTAACAGAGATGAAGACAGAACCCATAACTTCATTGGTATCTTCAGGCATTTCCAGGTGGAAAATAAAAGTAGGCACCTTCACTAACCTATAGTCTTAGAGTAAGGGTTCTTAACCTGGGGATCATGATTTCTTTCTCTTTATAAAATGTTTTGATAAGTGTATTTCAATGTAATTAGTTTCCTTTGTAATCTGTGTATTTTACTTTAAAACATTATTCTGAGAAAGGTTCCTTAGTCTTCACCAGAGTTCCAAAGGGAACTATAATATAAATAAATATTAATTGGCATAATATAAAAATGAAAAAAAAGGTTAAGAATCTTTGACCTAGTTGGGTAAAACACTGAGAAGTTAAGTGTCTTGCCCAGGGTCACAGAGTCTGTCTGTGTCAGAGACTGGACTTGAATTCAGATCTTCTCATCTTTTAGACCACTTCTCTGCCCATCATGCCAAGTTACCAAATAGCTTTGTTATTTATTGTTATTGTTATTGCCATCCAGGTCATCAGGTTGTCATCAGGTCATTCTTGAAGAGGACCAACTCCATCTATAGGGTGATGTCTTGACTTGAAGGTAAAGTGAGGCGGAGTTGTGCAAAGTCCTCAGCCTCACTCTCTCCTCCACAGTCATTGGAATCCAGCAGCAAGACATAGCTCAAGAACACCAGTGATGGCCCCACATGCAGTGGGAGACCTTGATCTTTTTAAAGTCAGGTCTTTCCCAGGTGTCAGTTCATTGAGGCAACACTTATTCAGTAGTTAAAGGCTAGGTAAGAATTGAGGCAAAAAAAAAAATGCCTTCGCAAAAAGAATAAAACTGGGAAGAGAAGACCCTCAGAATTTCTGGCCAGAACCAAAACAATTGCTATTTACACTCACTGTAAGCCATCAAAACCCAAACAATGAACAAGTGAGGTTTGGATTGGGACTTCTTATCAGTCAATTAGTGAGAACTAGAGTGATTTGGGTTTAAAGGGTCAAGTGGTCCAATTTTCATCATAATGGGATTTATCAGAGACTGGTTTTCCAGAACTATAGTTCAAAAAATAATGAATGGAAACTACATGAAACAAGAGTTAATTGTCCTAGTCTTATAAAAAAAAATAGGATAAATAAATAGGGAAGAAAAAAGTCTAGCTCCCCAAACCACAAGATCCCTTGTGAAGTATAAGTGATTATTTATAACCCTTCACTAGATGCATAAAGAATCCTCTCATAGCAGGGCAGAGCTGACTGATTTCTCATTCTTTTTGCATACCCTCTTCATATACAGACTTAATATCAGAGTCAATCACAAAATCTTATTTTTCTTCTTTTGCAATGATACCCTTTTCTTTTCCTTACCTTAATGTAGGCTCTACTCAACTCACCAGTTCAAGTCTCCTAATTGACTTATCTGGTTCTAGTCATTTCCCCCTTTTATTTCAGTCAGATTAATCTTCTTAAAATACAACTTTTCATCAACAAATATTGTGGTTCATAAACTTTCAACAGTTCTACAATACCTCCCATGTTTTCTCTCCGTTAGCCTGTAATTTCCTTGAGAGCAGGAACTGTCTTTTATCTTTCTTTGTACACTCAGCACTTAGTGCATCCTTGGCAGACAGTAAGAACCTGATTAATATTAGAAGACTATATGATATTTAGTCGATTAGTTTTACGATTTACAGTGAGTATAAATAGCAATTGTTTTGGTTCTGGTCAGAAATTCTGAGAGTCTTCTCCTCCCAGATTTATTCTTTTTGTGAAGGCATTTTTTTTTTGCCTCAATTCTTACCTAGCCTTTAACTACTGAATAAGTGTTGCCTCAATGAACTGACACCTGGGAAAGACCTAACTTTAAAAAGATCAAGGTCTCCCACTGCATCTAGGGCCATCACTAGTGGTCTTGACCTATGTCTTGCCGCTGGATTCCAATGACTCTGGAGGAGAGAGTCCCTGGCTGAGTAATTGACTAAATATCATATAGTCTTCTAATATCATACCCCAACAGAGGTGTCCAACCCCATGATGCTCAGCTCTGCCTTTGCTACACCTGGTCTACTTGTTATTTCCCCTAACACAATTTGAGTAAATCAATTCTTTTTTCTTCTCTCTTTTCTAGAATTTTCTCCCTGCCTTTCACTCCCCTCCCCCCCACTGTATTTGTCTAAGTCTTACTCTTCCCTCAGTCTTCAGTTGAAGTCTTCTCTTTTCTAGGAGTCTCTATCACCTTTCTCAACCCATAGTGCTCTCTCAATTTTTTGAACTTTCCTGGCCCTTTCTCTTTTCATTATTCATAGTAATTATCACATACTGCTTTTATTGTTATTATATTGTGGTGAACTAGTCAGATTATAAATGTGTTAAGGATAGGAATCATCCCTTGTACCTCTTTCTGTGGAACTCATTGGCATGGTATCCTATCCATAATTAGCACATAATATATTTTCACCAATGATGATCAACAAAAATACTTTTATTGATTATGATGATCTTTAGCAATGATGCTGCAAAAGAGGATTTGTAATAATACTTGGAAACCAAGGATAATCAGCCCTTCAAGGTCAAGACCATGACCCTGTTCTTGACAAAATTTCTAACTCTGGAGTAGTTGTCTCTCCAGCTCGCACCATTGCATATGACCCCCCCACCCAGTAGAGAAAACATGACCCTCCAACCCTCCTTCCTGTTAGACATTAGCACATGACATGACTGGGCTGCCAGAACTGTGGCAATCAAGCCATTGTTTTGGGTGCCTACTCACTCTCTCACTGCGGTAGCTCTCAGACTTTTTAATTGAGTCCCTTCTTGCTAAGATTGGCTGGTGAATCTGTGTGTGTGGAAGTTCTTTCCTGCAATGCAGATCATGAGTCTCCCATCATGCCTTTTTGACCTGTACAATCACATCCATGGTTGTCTGTAAAAATGATTATGGAAGATCCATTCAATACACTAGAGACCTTTCCCTGTGCCTTGGGGCATGCGTGGGTGTGTGTGTGTGAATATGTGCGTGTGTTTAATATTCTAAAGGTGCCAATGTAGCATTTAGGTTGTATATCTATGTCTACCTCTTTTTCCAGTCATGCATATCTTTAATGAAATATTTAATGCTACTTCTGAGGGATGCGTCATCATTGGCACTATGCATGAAGAGCCATAAGTAGGTTGTGGCATCTTTTCATTGGGTTATGCATCATGTGCAATTTTGATTCTTTTGAGATTGTGATATTCTCTTTTAATTAATATTAATTATATTATTTTAATTATTTATATTAATTATATATAATATAATATATGTATATATTATATAAATATGATATTCATATTAATTATATAATTAATATGATTATTAATAATAATTAGCATTTAGGTAATGCCTGCTATGTGCTAGGCACTATGCCAAGGACTTTACAAATATTATTTCATTTGTTCTTCACAGCAGCTCTGGGAGGTAAGTACTATTATTGTCCCTGTTTTACAAATAAGAGGTTAAGTGACTCACTCATGTCATACATCTAGTGTTTGTGACTGGATTTGAACCAGGTCTTGCTGACTCTAGACCTAGTGCTCTATCCACTGTGTCACTGGACTTGATTCATAGCTATTACATGATTTGCAGAAGAGTATGTGGGGTAAGAAATAGCAGCAATTTGAATCTTAGTATCATTCAACATGGCATAGTTTCCAAAAGGAGAGCCAATTCACACAATTGCACAAAATCAAATCTTGGTCCTACTCACTGTCTCTTGTGGCACCAGCACAAAGTCCAATGCAAATTGAAACTCAATTAGTTTGTCAGTTTAGCTACATCCCATAACCTTTGTATTTTTCATTCACTTTGATTTTCTATGATTGATGCTTAAGGTAATATTACTCTTTTGAATAATTTCTTAATATAAGTGATGTATTTTGGGTTTCATTGTATTTGGACTTCAATTATTTGAATGACCCAACACCAACAGGGAATTCTCCCAAGCTTAAAAACTGACCTCTGAGTGCCATTGTACATTGTACCACCTCTAGCATGGAATTCTGCATGTATTTGGTCACATATGAGTACAATTTCTGGTTTTATCTTTTTAAGTAATATGGTCACTTCCTTATATGGGACATAAGGTTTTGAGGCTATAAAATCCAAGTGTAGCAGTTCCATTATTACTGTCTCTGAGAGTTGATTATTTTGGAAACATGACCAAGTCTATTCCAATTGGTATATGTTTTCTTCCTTTTACTCTCATTTACAAATACTTTTCAGGGTAGGATAATCTGGCTTAACCCAGATCTTGCTTCAATCTCTGTTTATGATCATTTTCTCAATTGAATTTTTTGATCCATTATACGGTGCTACTGCCCATTATTTTCCATATCCTTCTGCTTAATATTGCACAGATGAATTTGTACTCAATGCTAGTGTTATCCTTGGCTACTGTCATTTTGGCAAAGAAATTATTTTTTCTTGGTTTAGACAATTTCTCTGTTTATTGTAATGATAGTTTTCCACCAGATAAACTACTCTGAGAAATAGTGACTGTGATGTCTTTACTTTCATCTATTTTCTGTTTTAGCTGCTATCTCTTTAAGTCATGTGACTTCATTTATAGTGAAGAGATCATTATAAGTGTGGTTCAATTTATTTACTAATGTTTATTTGTCATGGTCATTGGTCAAAGGAAAAAATATTAATAAGGCCAACATTAAATTAATATCTGTAATGTTTCTTCAACCATATTCCTTAATTACTATTGTCTCATTTCTCTCTTCCCTTTTTCAGCCAAATTCCTCAAAAAAGATATTTTCACATTGTCTCCATCTCCTTTCCACTCATTCTCCAAATGCACACCACTTCCAAACTTCCATTTAACTGTTAAGGATACCCAATCATTTGGGTTCAAAACCTAAGTATCATCTTAATTACACACTTTCATTCATCATACCTATACAATTGGATGTCAAATATCACTGTTTCTATCACCAAAGCATCTATCATTTTGACCTCTCCTCTCCACTAAAGCTGCTACCTACCTAGTTCAGGACCTCAGTCAGTCAATATACATGTTTAAGGCTTTCCTATATGCCAGAAACTTAGCTAAACACCAAGGATTAAAAAAAGGCAAACGAGAACTCATAGTCTAATGAGGGTAAAAACATGCAAGCAACTATATACAGCACAAACTGTAAATCATTTCTCATCTAGAATATTGTAACAATCTCCCATTTGATCTCTGCCTCAAACTCCTACCCATTCCAATCCTTTCTCCACGTAGCTACTAAAGTGATTTTTCTAAACTGCAGTTCTCATCATGTTGTGTCCATGTTCTACAAATTCTGCTGGCCTTGCATTACCTCTAGGATGAAATACAACACCCAAGATTGACATTTAAATCTCTTCACAACTTGACTCTTTTCTGCCTTTCCAGACTTCATAGGAATGACTTTCCTTACTGGTCCACTTGCTGTTCCAAACAAACAAAACTCCATCTACCATCTCTATAGCTTTGTATTGAATGACCTTCATGGCTGAAATGCACTGCCTCCTTTCCACTATCTATTTGAATTCCTTCTTTTCTTCAAAATTCATCTCAGGTACTGAATTCTTCTTAAAACCTTCCTGACTGCTTCAGTGGCTAATACACTCCCTTCTCTAATTACTTTACTTTCCTCATGCATATATTTTATATGTAGTTATATTTAAACATGTTGTCTCTCCTACTAGAATGCTTTTTTCCTTGTATTTTCAGTGCTTGCACTTAATAAATAGTTGTTGAGCTTCTGAGTGAGGAAACTTACTCTATCAATTTAGCTAGGCATTTTCTCTTAAACTCTGTAGCTGACTCATCACTTACAAAATGGGGGTGTAGTCTAAAAAGAGAGAGAAACTTTCCCTGCTCCCTCACCATCTTGCCTCATTTTTACCCAAAATCTCTGACCGTGAACAATTCAGCCAAGTTTCTGATGACCAGGAAGGACCTCCTTTCCCTCAAAGTCTTTTCTCTTGTCGTCAGTATCTCTCCTTTGCTGCTCTACTGCTTCTAGCACACTTCCGTCTCAATCCCTATCTGTAATAGAGACAACAACCTGAGATTTTTTCCATGCAGATTAAGCTAGTTTTTCCAAAACAGTTATTGAAAGTGTCCACAAAATTTAATTAACTTGGGAAACAAAGACTCCGTTTGTTGACATGGCTCCTTGGTCTCCTTAGTACAAAAAGCCACAAGAAACTCCAGCTTGAACAGTTTTAAGATGAAGTTTAAGATCTCTAAATAGAAATGTTCTGGAGACATTTAGAAATAACTGGCTCCAAATGAACTTGTGCCCTTACTTACAGAGGAACAATGAACTTTGCTCCTATCATACTTCCCAGGATATTATATTGGTATAATTTTTATCTTTGTCAAACCAGCATTGCCCTGACTTAGTTTACTTCCTGTTCCTACTTTGGACTCCACATTTCATTTCATACTGTACGTTACATTTATAAGACCCTCTTCTATTCCCTTAAGCTAAGGATTTTTTACCTTTTTTTGGTCTGATAGACCTATTTGGCCTTCTGGTGAGGCCCATAAACTCCTGCTCAGAATTTTTTTAAAGTATCAAATAGCAGGACATAGTGGTGTAACCTGTAATCCCTGTTTCTTTGGAGGCTGAAATTGGTGGATTACTTGATTCTGCTCAATCTGAACTGCAGGAGAAAGAAAGCTAATCAGGTATCAGCTAGAAGGCCATCACCAACAGTGAACTATGGGTAGTGAAGGGCCACCAGGCTGCCTAAGGAAAGGTGAACCAGCCCATGTGGGAAATAGAATAGGTCAAAGCTTCCATGCTCATCAGTAGTAGTATTGGGCCTATGAATAGCCACTATAATTCCAGTCTAGATGAGATAGGGAGACCCCATCTCAAAAAAATTCATAAAATAAAATACAAAGGAAACAAATTGCAAAATATAGTTATCAAAATATTTTTAACAAACAAGGTCATGGATGTCGGGTTAAGAACCCCTTCCCTAAGCCAATACCATGTATCATTCCTCCAAAATCCCATGTAAAATCTTTTAAAATAATTTTTATTGCAACATAAATACTCTTGAATAGGTGAGATCAATTTAGTCATCATTTTGGAACATTCAGATTTAGTAAATTATTTTGGTAAATCCAATATTCTGTGAAAGTCTCTTCATAGATTAGATGTCAATTTTAAATTACTACTCATTGCTACTTCTCAAAGTAGGTCAATGTTTAAAGTATATGTCACTGAATATAGGAAGAGGCATATACTTTGTACTTCATCTCCTTTGTCCTCATCCCTAGATCAAAATAAATAAACTTAATAACTGAATAAAGAGTTAACTAAAACTAACCCAAAATTCATCTACTCCTTCAATTCCTAATTCAATCATTGCCCAATCTAGTCAAATTGAGGGATTTGTTTCTGTCTTTACAGATATATAGATACACACACAGACATCCTCCCTAGATTTAAAAAAAAAAGTTAGAATCACTATCAACCATAAGGGGACCAGATTCTTTTCTGGCTCCTGAGTCCTCATGCTCAGTCCCTTTGTTAGGTTCCCTGATCCCTGATATTCACAAAACATCTCAGTTCCAAACTTATTGCTTATGTTTACCTTTGCTCTCTGCCCGACTGCTCACACCTTGACGGATTAGCTGCATTCTTGACCTGCTCTCTGTTTCAACATTAAGTATGTGTACATGTTCTTATTCGAGATTATGTGTTCCCAGTCCAAAGTTCTTCTTTGACCATCTCCTCATTCTGATCTTTCATTCTAGGCTCTTGGCCCTGCTTTATCTCTCCCTAAACTGGTTTGCTGTCCTGCATCCACAATTCCCTGGTCCCGTTCTGAAAAAACAACATAACTGATTTATTACAAAATGCCCTAAAGCCATCTGTGCATTTATATATGATTAGCTATTGCATTGTTCTATCAACTTTGCATTGTCTGCAAGTGTTTTTATCTTCCCTGTATACATATAGAAACTTTAAAATAATTTCTTGTGCTCTTATCCAGCATAATGTCTCAAGCAGAATCATTTCAATTGTGTGACTCCCTTAGTGATAAAATTAAATGAAGACCAAAGAAGAATGTTTCTATAATCACGTATTATTTTGCTTGTGGTTTAAAATATACACTGAGCAGTGTATTTGCACCATGATTTAATATTTATTTAGTGACAGTAATAGGATAGGCAATGCTCAGAACATTCAATCTAAACAGAGTCTTCACCCAGAGTGTTCATCATAAAATTAGACAAACTCAAGGTACTGCTTGGAGTCATCCAATGACACTAGTTTTATGCTTCTGCAATGCTTCTATGTCACTTTTACATCCCACTCATATTACAACCTTATTATTAAAGCTGAAAAAAAAACCTCTGAGATCATCTAGTCCAGTTCTCAGACTTTGTTCTCAGGGATTTGTTCCTGCCTCCCTTTACACAATTAAAAGTTATTAAGGGCTTCCCATGAAAAGTTTTTGTTTTATCTGAGTTGTATCTATTGTTATTAATTACATGAGAAATTAAAACAACTTAGAAATATTATGAAAATAATTTTGACTTGGAAGGTTCTCTAAAAGGATTCTCAGGGTCCTGGAGCACAATTTAAAAACTGCTGATCTGGTTCATCCCCAGGAATTAGAAATCTATAGGTGTGAAGTATCTTAGTCAACATCACCAAACTAGAAATCTAGAAACTAGAAAACTAGACTCAGAAATTAAGATCATCAGCTTCTAGCCACTACTCTTTCCATTACATCATGCTACTACTAGTTTTGCCAGAAACAAACAATGTTACTACAGTTTATAGTCTCTAAATTTTATTCCACTCTTGGAGTCAAAGACACCAGACACATCATAACTTCTCTGACTTTTCTTTTCCAAACTATACAAATCGGAGGGAGGGAGAAAGGGGATGGAAAAAGAGAATGAAAGAAGGAGTATGGGAAATAATATGAAGATGTTGGAAAGAACACCAAATGATAGCAGTTGGAAAGCACTTTAAAGTGGTATAAGGAAAAAATGCTCAACTTTATTAAATAAATATTGAGTGAGGGAAAGGAACCACTATATGCCAGGCACCATGCCAGTTTCTTTGGATAAAAGATTAAAAATGAAACAATTCTTTTGCTAAAGCAGCTTACTTTCTATTGAAGAGGGGGGATCAATGCACAGGCTGATAAATGTTGTATATGTATGTATATGATACTATTTATAAATATGTATTTTATATTTAATATATTATATTTTATGTTTTAAATACAAAGTAATTTGGGGCTGGGGAATGATGGAGGAATTAAGAGAGGAAGGAAAGAAAGGAACAAGCATTTATAAAGTATATATTTGTTCTAAAAACTGTATTACTTTAGTATACTAGAGCATTACACAAATATTATTTCATTGGATCATCACAACAATCTTGGGAGGTAGATGCTGCTATTACCCCCAAACAAAGGTGAAGTGACTTGCTCAAGTTCATATGGCTAACAGGTTGCTGAAGATGAATTTGAACACAGATTTTACTGGTTCCAGGACCGAGGACTATCTATTTCACCAACTGGGACAGAGGGCAATCAGGAATGATTTGGGATAAGAAGTGGCACTTGAGATGAGACTTGAAGGAAAATATAAGATTCTAAAAGACAGGTGAGGAGAAAAAGCATTCCAGATATAGAATGCAAACTTTGCGTAAAAGCAGAGAGACCTGAGATAAAACATCACCTATGAAGAAGAGAAAGTCCATCAGTTTGGCTTGGAGCATCTTGTGTATCATTGGGAGTCATGTGAAATCAGTCAAGCAAAATAAGTTAGACTATGGTTGCCAAACAGAAGAGCTTACAGTTGATCTGAGAGAAAATAAGAAACCACTAGACTTTATTGCACAAAGCATAATATAATAAGGCTTGTATTTTGAAGATATTGATTGTGTAGCTATATGGAGTATAGGTTAAAGAGAAAAGGCTGGAGGCCAGGGATATGGTGTGCTGATGAACGAATGATATCTTGTATGCTTCTTTTATATTTTTAGCTAGAACTAGGCATTAGCCAAAATGAATGTCTTGAGTCAAAGGGAAATGGCCACTGGAAATCATCTGGTCCATTGAACAGGCAAAAACAATATAGAAATAGTTGCATATTTGTCTTTCATTTATGAAATTTTTTAACCATTGGGGAAAGTATTTTTGGAAATGACTTATCTGTGACATGAGAGATTTGTGGACATTTGAGAGAGAGACAGAGAGACAGAGAAAACCATAATTTACTCAATTTGAGAACTGGGAAGCAAGTTTTGAGAGAGTAAATTATCAATATCAATTAACATTATGATTAGACAAATGTATTCATTTTATGTAACATTGGTGATATTTGACAGAAGACATATAATTTGAGTTCTTGGTACATAAAACCAAAATTCTGTATTTCTTCTTTATTCCATTCCTATATTAATCTTTATTAAGCAGAGTGAGATATTAAAAGAAATCATCCAAAGATGGAATACATTTTGATACCCATTGTGGAAAGCTCCTTTCCTATACAAGTCTTGCTACTTTTTATTTAAAGGGTAGTGAAACATCCCTGATGCTTGATTGACTCAAGGAACTGAAGGCCCAGGCTGTTGATATTACTTCCTGGTTGCCAGAGTACAAGAGAATTATGGCTTTGTGCAGGTATAGATGTTTGCCAGTAGCCCACAGTGGGCAACTCAGGCAAGGAAGATTTGCTCTACCAAAGTGACCCAAGGTGTCTCCATTGTCTATCCTTGCTTAATATCTTTCTCCTCTCTAGCTAACCAAATCTGCTTTGTTGACTTTTGAATGAGTGTCTCATAGTCCTAAACTAGCAGGACCTAAACTACTTGCTGAGTCAAAGTCAGCCCAGAAGACTGAATTAAATGCAAACTCCTTCTTTTTAACAGAGGTTTCTTAACAATATTATAATTTTTTATTCTAATTTTTGGAATCAAATTTATTAAAGCATTTAGAGACAAAGTTATCCTCTGCCTTTTCCCTATGATTTACCTCCTCCCACCCCTATCTGGAAGAATTAGGCAGAAAAGCTGCCTTAAAAGTAATAAAATGTGAAAATTCCTGGTAAAACACAATTGGCTGCTACAAACTATTTTTTCTCCTTCATAGAACCTCAGAGATGAGAAAGATCTCAGAGGTCATCTAGTGAAACCTGTAACTAAAGAATGTCTCCTGCAACATACCTGGAAAATGATCATCCCATCATTCCTTGAAAAGTTTCCATCAGTGGCAACCCATTAATTCTCCAGCTAATGTATTCTGTCAAGCTAACCTGTTCCATTTTGGGATAGATGAAACTTTGAGAAAGTTTTTTTCTCATATGAAGTGTTAATTTGTTTTGTAACTTTTAACCACTGCATCTAATTCTTTTCTCTGAGGACAAGCAGAAAACTTGAATATTTATTGCTCTTTAAATACATAAAGCTAGCTGTCATGTGCTTCTCCCTCTCCCAGTCTTTTCTTCTCCATGCTAGCCATCTTCAGTTCCTTTAACTGATTGAGACATATTTTCATACTTTCCCTTCAGAGTCTTGGTTGACCTCCTTTTTATGGCTGCTAGTTTATAAACATCTTTCCTAAAATGTCGTGCCCAAAATTAAACCCAATAATCCAGATGAGAGCAGAGTACTTTGGGACTATCACCTATCTAGTCTTGGATTTTATTCCTCTCTTAAAGAAATCTAGGACCTCATTTGCTTTCTTGTCTACCATATCTTGATGCTGACTCATTGAGCTGACAGTCCACTAAATATCTCTAGATGTTTTAGAAATAACTACTGTCTACCTGGGCCCACCACCTTCTTTCACCTTTAACGTAAGTGTAATTGCAGTAGACATCTGGTTTAACCAATACCCAAAAGATTTCTGTTAAAATTTCTTCCAAATGTAAAATTTTTTTCTTGTTCAAAGAAATGTTTTGATGTTTTAACCTGTCCAGATTTTTTGAACCCACTTTTATCATTCTATATCTTAACTATCTTTATGTCATCTGCAAATTTGATATTCATGACCTTTATGCTTCTATGTGAGTCATTGACAAAAAAAATTAAATCATATAAGGCCAAATATCAATGCACAGGACACTCCAATAGAATATTAAAAGCTTAATAATCACTATTTGGATTTAACTATTCAATTAGTTCTAAGTTCACTTAGTTGTACTATCTTCTAGTTTCCATCTCTCAATTTTTTACTGAGTATGAAAAAAATGAGGAGTTTTCTTAAACACTTTGCCAGACTATGTCAGTAGTATTCTCCCTGATTTGCCTAACTAGTCACACTTAAAAAAAAAGTTAGAGGGAGATGAGGCTTTAGTTAGGCTGGCATCTTCTGTTCTTAATGAAACCTTACTGGCTCACTTTCTACATGTTCATTAATTTTTTCTTCATTAACATGTTCAAAGTGTTGGCATATACAAAGACATCAGCAGCAAAGTCATCAGCCTACAATTCAAGGGCTCCATTTTTTTTCTTTTTTGTTCAAAGTCAGGATAATGTCTTCAATATTCTTTTAATTCCCTTGTTCTCCACAATCTTCTGCAAAATTTTAAAAGGAGCTCCAGAAATCACAACTATTAACTTTTTTCAGTGTCCTGCGATGTGTGTTCATCCTTTGTAGCTGAAGAAGACTGCACATCCTTTGTAGCTGAAGAAGACTTCATCACAGAAATAATGACATGACTTGCACTTAACTTTGTTTTGAGTTAGGGAGGGTTGTGCAAGTCACCAGCCTCACTTCTCCTCCAGAACCATCTGAATCCAGTGACCAGACATTCATCAGGATGACTGGACATGACCCAGGATGAGGCATTTGGGGTTAAGTGATTTGCCCAGGGTCACACAGCTAGTGAGGGTCAACTATCTGAGGTGAGATTTGAACTCAGGTCCTCCTGACTCCTGCACTGGTGCTCTATCCACTGCACCACCTACCTGCCTTTGAATATTATCACCAACACTGTCTTGCATTTACCTAAAAGCAATAAAATTTCACGAATGTACCCTCATAGCAAACGTTGGCATTTAATAGACCATAGTCATTGCAAGGAGAAAAGAGAGACAGCATGTGAGAGTAATGAAGGCAATGTATGATGCAGAATGCTGGACTGATCATAGACTTAGATTCTCCAAGCTAAATATTAGCATTCAACAAAAGTGGTGGTCCCAAAGCAAATGACTAGCAAAAGACTTAATGTCAACAGTTTAGAGAACTTCTCCAAGCGGGAACAATTTGTTGCTAACTTGGAGGGAGAGCTGAGCCAACCAGCAGGCCAGTTCATCCATCTTTAAAAAGGAAGCATTTAATTCCATCAAAACTAAGTACAAATGAAACTTAGAAAGATGCAGAATTCTTGGCCCAGTAAGAAGGCAGATGAAATTTAGTTTTATGCTTGTAGTAACAATCCAAAACAACAGTCTACAGAACTGTTGTGCTGACCTCATTGCTGATGCCTGTGAAACCTGGAGAATATACCAATACCATGCCAGGAAACTGAATCACATCCATTTGAATTGTCTTAGGAAGACTCTGAAGATCACCTGGAAGCATAAAGTATCAGACACTGAGGTCCTTTTTTGAATTAAACTGTCTAACATTCAGATTCTAATGCAGAGAGTGCAACTATGATGAACTAACTGTCCATGTTGTTCAAATGCCAAATGTATGCTTGCAAAAAAAGACTATTTAATGGAGAAGTCACACAGGGTAAGCATTCACATGATGGTCAGAAGAAGCAATATAAGGACACTCTTAAGGTCTCTCTTGAGAACTTTGAAATTGATTGTGTGACATGGGAGATACTGGCACAGGACCACCCAACATGGCATGCCCTCATCAGAGAAGGTTCTATGCTCTTTGAGAAAAGCAGAATTGAAGTAGCTTAATGAGATGTGCAAATTGAGACAATCCACTAAAATGCTCACTTAGGCTATTTGTGCCCAACCTGGGGTAGAGCATTCTGAGCTCATATTGGTCTGATAAGCCACAGGAGAATGAATGGTAACTTGACTCTAACACAGTGATGTCATTTTCAGTCATCTTCAAGAATGAAGGACAGCAACCAAAAACCAGTGTGATCATGACCATGACTAGTCCCCTGGGATATTTAAGAAAATATCCCAGACCTGTCAAAGTGGGTGGACATTGAATTAATGAGCCAGCCTAAAGAAAGAAAAAGGCGGTGCAGGAACCATGGCTTTGGGGGAATGTCTCACTACAGACTATACTGCCAGGATAAGTGGATTACGTGGTTATTCTGAAGCTACAATAATATTGTGTCAGACTTTTGTTTCATATTCTATACCTTGCCCTTGCTTTTATATTGTCTCTTTAAAAAAAAGTTAATTGTGTTAACCATTCAGATGATGAGCAACCACATCAGTCTTTTTAGCCAACTTAGTTTTCTCTTCATCAAAAGTGTTTGTCTTTGGAATTTCACAAGATTTTTCTCACTGCTCCCAGGCTAACTTTCCTTGTGAAGTATTTATCCAATAGATCCACTTTATCCTTTCTCTTAGCTATTTGAAATTTCTCTAAAAATAATAATGCATGTAGAGTGTGGCCAGGCTTTCTTATTTTTCTCTAACTCTAAAGTCAAGGTATTACTTCCCTCCAAGGTTGCCATCACTTGTATTCCAGTTACTAGATCCTCCTTGGTGAGAATCAAGTGAAGAATCAAAGTAGCCCTCAATGGTTCCTTGAATTTATAAAGTGTGAAGTTATGATTCAAAAAGTCAAGAAATTATTAGGTGGTCTGATCTGGACAACTTCCTGGATAACTAGAGCGTCACAATTTAATTATACTACACCTTGAGTTAGGATTTCTGAATTCCTTCTCTTTCTGTCCAGGCTTATTATAGTAACCTAATGACAGCGTTATTTGTGTTCCTACTTCCATTGATATTTCCCAATGCCTTAATAACATATTTCCCCCTTTCCATTCTTGTATTTCTTCATATAAGCATATCATCTCAACATGTTTAACTTCACCACTACTCTGCCTATTCTAATATTTCTGGGCAAGGTATAGCTTTCTAGTGATAAGTTTCATTCTTATAGGTCTCAGGGCCTATGAGATTAACTTTGCCTCCTTATGTTAAAATTGCTAATTTACCTTGTGTTAGATTTCAAAAAATTATAAGTAATATATAAAAAGAAAAAACAAAATAAGGGAAAATGGTATATTTTTCTGTCATGAAAATGTATTGAAGGAACAAAAAATATTGACAATAAGCTATTTAGAATGGAAACTAACTACAAAACATAATTCCCATAACCATTATGACATTCTTCTTGACAATGAATAGACATAACAGAAATAAATTAGATTACTTCCTTGAAATTGAATGTAAACTATGGAAAGACTATAGTAAATGATTACCTTGAAAGTCTGCAACTTCTTATTGTTTAAACAGGGATAGTAAAAATGTGCAATGATTCACATCCTGTTTATAATTCCAACGAGACTGCTTTACTATTCCTTTCCCTTGGAATAGTTAGTAGTATCTTTTTCCCTTGCCATCTACCCTCAAATCATTATCCCCAATCAATTTCGACATTCTGAGGTTCTTTGTTCAATCAAGTCTCTGGGTTTGCATTGCCACATGATAGACAAGGAGATTTATCCAGTGCTTGAGATACTAGTTTATTTTGTTTTGTTTTAAATTAGCCTCAAGGAAAAACTGAAAGACATACCAGAAAATTTTAGAGATAATTAAATGTAATGTAGTCTTATGAAATGATCAGATAACCCCACTGAGGCTTAAGATGAATATTTAATATTTCAAAAGGTAAAACAAAAATCAATCTATGGAAAATGTTACAGGCTATTATTTTCCAAGTTATTGTTCATTCATAATCCAGGAGATAAAATGAACATCAGTGCTGACACTGAAATAATTAAAACAAAACCATGAATTGTTTGCAATGAAATGCCAATAATCACTACACAGGAGTTTTTTGAGAAAAGCTTGCATGAGAGAAAAAGGGGATGCTAGATGACTCGTGGGGATTCAGAATGGAAAACCAAGGAGTTATAGAACAAAATCTGAAAAAAATTCTGATCAAATAACACATTTTATTCATCTCCATAAATTGAATTGATGTTTTGATTAAGAACTTTCTGGATTTGGAGTCAGAAGACCTAGAAGTTTATTCAAGATCTGATATCCTTATGGCAATGAGAAATCACTTCAGTGAAAATCCCATGTGAAATTTATAATCAGTTTTCACAGTGCTCTGAATGAGAGGTAGTATGGTGTGATGGAAAACATATTATATTTGGGGTCGGTGACCCTGCCTTCAAATCCCAGTTCTGCCTTACTATTTACTTAACTTTGTGTAAGTTATTAAACCATTTCTCATCCAGTTTGGTCTCAAATCAATTGAACATGGTTATTTGGCTATTTATTAAATGGTGTGAATTGTTCATGGTGTGAATAAAAATACTGATTCCAAAGGAGTTGTTGAAATATCATTCACATTCACTTAAGAATAACATCCTGTGACTTATAGACAGAAGACCTAAGTGACCTCTCATGGATTCTACCTGAGCAGTATGCTAAAAAGGGTTGTTGACTTGAATTAGAAATTTCTGAACAGCTATTTTGCTGTTATTTTTATGCTACTCAAGTCATATAAATAAAAGAATAGTAAAATGATTGACTTGCTATATATGTTCTTAAAAAAGAAGAAAAATAGGTGGGAAACTCCAGGGTTCCTGGAGGGCAAACTTAATCTGACTTTACTTTCCCAGAGAGAGGCTGATGCTTCTCTTCCTCAAGGTTCTAGGACTCTTTCTCAAATACTTTTGGCCCAAGCACCCATTCTGCTAAGGTCTCTTTACTGTTAATACAGTATTTAACTCCCTTGTTCTGTTTAGCCAATTAATATAGACTCCCTTTTACAAGGGGGCATACACTTAAAAGATATAAAAAGAAGTACAGATATTTCCCCCCTCCAACACCTAAAGGGAAACTTTTCCCTATCTCTTCCATTGCTGAGGGAAATGGGCTCAGACTTGATACATCTTCTTTATAGCATTGACCCCCACCAAGTTCATGTTCAAATGTGGCATGGTCAATGGGTAAATGAGTCCACGTCTTTATTACTGATGGCTAAGGTCAAACAAGTTGTTCTGGACTTTGCATTTCAACATCTAGCTTCCAGAAAATCCTGCAATGGGTTCTAGCTTCCAGGTTCTGGTGTCTCACTTTCCTGTCTTTTTTGAAGTTCATAAGGTCCCAAATCAGAAAGAAAAAAAGAGGCAAAGAAGAGAGGTATTTCTTAATGGATCGCATGTTGCTCCCATATAGGGATGACCCAAGGCTTCTCTTCTGATGTTGTTGATTCCTTCCCCTGAACAGCAAGCTAAATCAGATAAACTAAATCTGCCACTGTGGGACTACTCCCCTAAATACACCCTAGTTCTGGTGATGCAGCCTATCAAGACTTCTCAGCACACAGCAGATCAGAATCAGCTGCAGAATATCTACACCAGGGACAGAGAATCTGTGGCCCTAAGGCCACACGTGGCCCTCTAGATCCTCAAGTGTGGCCCTTTGACTGAAACCAAACTTCAAGGAACAAATTCCCTTAATGAAGGGATTTGTTGGGAAAAACTTGGACTCAGTGAAAAGGTCAAACTAAAGGACATTGAAGGCCACATGTGACCTTGAATATGCAGATCCCTCACTCCACCCTCCCCACTCTTTTTATCCCTCCCCCCAACCCAGTCTACACATTTTCCAAAGTCTACATGAGAATTTAGTCAATGAAGTATTCTGCATGATAATAAGGACAGAGCTCATTGACTAGTCCTCCATTACCCTGGAATAATCTGGGAGACTTTTTGGCTAATGTCAATCATAACTAGCAATTTCTACACATAGAATAAATAATACCAGGGGGAGAGTAAGGCTTCTGAGTGTGATTGCTAATGGGAGAAAGTGAACCATGACAACCATGGGATTTTTAAACAGCTAAAGGGTGAGTAAGCAGCCCTGTGTTTAGGTTGCTGACCCTATTTGCTACCCTAGGACCCTTAAAGGATGAGGAAGTAGGAGAGGATGTGCCCCAGGGATGAGGCAATCAAAATGTATGCTGATTCTGCCACCAGAGCGGCAGAGTAAAAAGTGAGGTTGAGGAGGGTAAAAAGAATGCATTTCTTAGATTTGCATTTCTCAACAACCTTAAACATTTCCAGACTAGAGCAGTTGCATTGCCATACCCTAGTTATAGCTCTAACTGATGCTAGAATTATAGTGCTCAAGTCAAAGAGTAAATGAAGGTGTGAAATTGTGTTTCAGTAAATAATGGAATTTTCTTTAACAATTTTAGTCATAATAGCAAAAAACTGGAAATAACTCATATCTTAAAAAACTGCGGAATGACTGAAAAAAATAATGGTATTAGCATAAACCAGTGTATTATTGTGCCAAAGAAAATGACCAGAAGAAGTATGCAAAAAATATGGGAATTCAAAGAAAGATGGGAATGCGAAGAAATATGATGAAATGACAAAGTGACAAAAGTAGAATTAGAACAATAATATGCACCCTGAGAATTTAAAAACAACAATCATATCAAGAAATAATTAAAAATACATAGTATAAAACAATCTGATAGGATGTTTGCCAACCAGGGTAGGATAAATCCTATTAAAATTAATAGGCATATTTTAAAAATATTTAAACAATATAGTTTACAATTTCATACATGATTTTTTTTCTGCTACTAGATATATATTTAATAATTTTTTTGTTGACAATTCCTAAGCATTGAAAAAACAAAGTCAATTATTTTACTGCTTATCTTCCATGATTGTAAGTAACTAGTTCTAAGAATTGGTGAAGAAAACACATCTACTGCTGAGCATGTAATTAGTCAAAATGATTTAATTTTGGTTTTTATGTCTGCAATGTATTATGATATTTAAAAGAAAATTAGCAATAGCTTAGTCATCTATATAAATATAAGATTTTTAAAAATGCTTCCCTCAGAATAATTCTGAGAGCTACACAGTACAAGTATTACTATCCTTGTTTAAAAAAAACATAATAGGGAACTAAGGCTGAGACAGGTGAAGGGAGTTGTCCATGGTGAAAAAAACTAGTAAGTAGTAGGTCTAGTTCTCCTGAATCAAAACACACTGTTCCTTCCATTATACCATGCTAGCTTTCTCTATGTTGACAAGCTACGGGAGAAGATGGGGAGAGTTAGGAAGGATACCAGATTCCTTACATCTTAAGTAGATGTAGAACCATCAGTAAACAATTTCATTTGCATAAAAGTGAGCAAAAGACCAAAAATACAGAGTAGCAGGGGGGATACGATCATTTCCAGAATATAATAAATATATAATCTTTGGATTAAATACAGACACAGACCCCAGAGGGCCACAGACAGCTTCTAGAATCTCAGATTCTCAAAATTGGAAGGACCTCAGATCTAGTGCAATGTAGTTCAACCTATATCTGACTGAAAATTATGACTTTAACATCCTAAACAAGTAGCCTACCCTTCAAGCTTTTGTTGGAAGACTTCCAGTCAGGGGAAATACACAAAATTCCAAGGAAATCTATTCCTTTTTTAAAATTTAAAAAAATATTATTTTTACATAACTCTATCCTTCTAATCAAGGGCTCAAAGCCCACTTGCATAAGATTCTCCTCATGTGTGAAGATTGATTATTCAGTGCTCAGTACCTGAGTTGATAAGAGCTTGGGAGAGATATTTTGATCTTCTGTCTTCCAACTTCAAGAGAGAAAACAGTATTCTCTTCATGAAGAGATACTTGAAAGCAATTAAAGACTCTGGGAAGTCACTGACATGTAGAGGAGCCAGTACTTCAATCATACCCCTATTTCTACTTTACCACACTGAAGTTTTTGCAGAATTTCCCCAGGTGAGATTTGGAACCCTTTCTCCAGGTTGATCTGAGATATACCATTCCTAAAGGAAGAATTCATTCACTCTATGTTTTGTATAGTATATAGTATTCTCATTTGTATAACTTTCCTGATTTCTGTTGGTTATCAGCTCAGATAAATGTATTTCTTATCCATTCTCTATGTGTGCTTTCTGTACTTAGTATTTGGGAGAAAGTTACTCCAGATATAGTGAGAAACCCAAGATTTCTCTTCCAACTTCTGTGATGAGTAAAAGATGAAATAAATAACTGATGAAACAAAGATTTGAGCTTCCAATCATATCCATCTACCAAGCAACGCATTCCAATTGCATAACAAATTGGGACCAGGCCTCCTCAGTTTTGGCACTGGACCCAGAATTCAGGGCAGGGTTCTGAAGGGGGGGGGTGAACAGATTTTTACACATTAAAAAATACTAATAAATAGGATACAACAGGATGCATAATTAATGGATCTGATTTCTAATTGGAGGAAAGACTGGGAACTTTCTGAAGGGGGAAGGGGATGAATGCATTTCTTCACTTTTCCCCTCTTACCTCCTCCCTTTTCTCTTCCATTGAAAAAGATTTTTCTTATCTCTTTTATGAGTGGTAGTCTGCCCCATTCCAATTCTTCCTTTCTCCTCCCAATATTTTCCTCTCTCACCCCTTAATTTAATTTTTTTATGGATATCATCTCTTCTGATTCAACTCAACCTGTACTCTCTGTATATATATATATATATATATATATATACATACACACACACACACACACACACACACACACACACACATATATGTGTGAGTGGGTGTGTGTGTGTGTTTATGTGTATAATCCCTCCACCTACCCAAATATTCAGAAAAGTCTTAAGAGTTACAAATATTATCTTTCCATGTAGGAATGTAAACAGTCCAGCTTTAGAAAGTCCTTTATGATTTCTCTTTCCTGTTTACCTTTTCATGCTTCTCTTGATTCTTGTGTTTGAAAGTCAAATTTTCTATTCAGCTCTGATCTTTTCATCATGAATACTTGAAAATTGACCATTTTTTCCCTTGAAGTATTATACTCAGTTTTGTTGGATAGTTGATTCTTGGTTTTAATCCCAGTTCCTTTGACTTCTGGAATATCCTATTCCAAGTCCTTCGATCCCTTAATGCAGAAGCTGCCAGATCCTGTGTTATCCTGATTGTATTTCCACAGTACTCAAATTGTTTCTTTCTAGCTGCTTGCAATGTTTTCTATTTGACCTAGGAACTCTGAAATTTGGCCACAATATTCCTAGGAGTTTCTTTTTTTGGGTCTCTTTCAGGAGGTGATCAGTGAATTCTTTCAATATTTATTTTGCCCTCTGGTTCTAGAATATCAGGGCAGTTTTCCTTGATAATTTCATGCAAGATGATGTCTAGGCTCTTTTTTGGATCATGGCTTTAGGTAGTCCCATAATTTTAAATTGTCTCTCCTGGATCTGTTTTCCAGGTCAGTTGTTTTTCCAATGAGATGTTTCACATTTTCTTCTATTTTTTCAATCTTTTGGTTTTGTTTTGTAACTTTTTGGTTTATTGGATTGTCATTAGCTTCCCTGAACTCCACTCTCATTTTTAAAGAACTATTTTGTTCAGTGAGCTTTTGAACTTCCTTTTCCATTTGTCTAATTCTGCTTTTTAAAGCCTCCTTCTCCTCATTGGCTTTTTGGACTTCTTTTTGCAGTTGAGTTAGCCTATTTTTAAAGGTATTATTTTCCTCAGCATTTTTTTGGTTCTTCTTTAGCAAGCTGCTGACTTGCTTTTCAAGCTCTTCTATGGCATAAGCCCATTTCATATTCATTTTGGAGGTACTGGAGGCAGAAGCCAGTGTACATTGTTCTTCCTTATCTGAAAGGATGGAAGGAGATACCTATTCACCAAGAAAGTAACCTTCTCTCGTCTTATTTTTTCCCTTTTTTGGGTATGTTCCCAGCCAGTTACTTGACTTCTGAATCCTTTGTCAAGAGGAGGGTCCTAGTTCTTCTCCTCCACCCAGGACCGTGGTCAGGGCTGAGGTTCAGATCCCCTGCTCAATTCCCCCAGAGGCATTAGGCTGAGCCACTCGGACAATGGAATCAGGCTGCTTCCACGGCCACTGCTGCTGGTTCTGCCGCAGCCTCTGCCACCACCTGAGCCGGTGTTGGAAGGACCCCACTTCCCTCTCACCCAGCTGGGAAAGCCCTCCCACACTGACCTTTGAAGCTTTCTTTTTCACTTGTGGGTTGAGGGATCTGAGACCCTCCCTGCTGGGGATTTGCCCTGAAGGCCTGTTCCAGTCCTGTTCCTCCCCATGCCACACAGCCAGGGCTAGGCTCTGCTCTGCTTGGTGTCCTGTGGGATAGAACTTTCCTGTCAGCCTCCCAGGTTACTTTTAGCTGGAAATCTCTTTCATTCTGTTGTTCTGTGGCTTCTGGTGCTCTAGAATTTGTTGAGAGTCATTTTTTTACAGGTATTTTGTAGACTGTGGGGGAAACACTAGAGTATATGCATCTTTCCACTCTGCCATCTTGGCTCCACCCCCCAGATGAATGCATTTCAAGAGTTGGGGAGAGGGAGTAACAAGTACAATTCCCTGAAATAAGAAAAAAGAGGTGTCCCACTCCCCTCAAGTGTCTGTATTCAATCAAAGGAACACAGAAAGAATAACTATTTGATCAGTATATCTGATTCCCCTTCTTAGGAGGATATGATCCCTATATTATCATTTGTCCATAAATACAGATTAAAATTGTAATTCAGCATCTTTTTTGCATTTGATGCCAAAATTAATAGGAGAATACATTTTACAACATCATGGGACAGTTTTCAGATAAAACATGTGGGTTGTTTGAGATGTATAACGTGAGAAAACTCCTTGCATCAATCTTCAGATCTGACTGGGCTTCTGATCAGCAAAACCTAGGTCCTAGGTTAAGGGCCTCTAAGCAACAGGTAGTGGTGGTCCAGCTTCCAAGTCATGCAGGGCAAGGTTCAAACAATACACTAAAGTCTTCTCACAATTCCCATAAATGAATAAAGTTTTCTTGCTAGACAGAAATTGGACTAGACCCCAAACTGAATGAAAATAGAACTGAACTAGTTTCAAAATTGAGTCAAAAGTTAAGTCAGTGTGGTTCCTCAATTCCCACAGTTCCCTCAATTGCTTCTTTTGATTCGTGGGAGGTGGGGGGAGTGGGAGGCAGTCTTCTGGTCTCCTGGATCATTTATCTATAAGCCAAATCTAAAGGTTATTCATGTATTTTTAAATAGAATTACATAAGGCAGGCTATAGATCAAACTACTTAGAGGGCTCACAGTGGACTAATTTTGAGAGAGATTTATGCATCACCAAAGTAACCAAGAAAATTCAGCAAACATAAACACCATGAAGCAAAAGGCCAAAGCAATACAGTGATGATCATCAATATTAAATAACATCAAGTCTCCTTGTATCCTGGGAACCCACTCTGAATGTCTATTTAATTAACACATTTTGTCTTGAGTTTCAAATGTTGCATGTAGTCATCTGTCCCTTGGAAATATCTCCTTCTGAATATTTTGAAATGGGTCTAATTCTCAGGGAAGCTCTGAAGGAATCTCTGTTTCTCTGGTTCAAAATCACTTATAGAGATTCCTAGATAATTCTGCTAGTATCTGCCCATAATAAAGCAATACAATTTAATACAACCTCTTAAATTTGGTTTTCCAAAAACCAGCTAATATGATGAAAAGCAGCTCAAATCTTATGGTTTTGATCCTATCAACAAGTTGTTGTTGTGTTTTGTCTTTCGTTCTCAAGGAGGACCATGACATCAAGATGATGACATGACTTGCAGTTGACTTTGATTTGAGTGAGGGAGGACTGTGCAAGGTCACCAACCTCACTTTCTTCTCCTGAGCCATCTGAGTCCAGTGGCCTGATATTCATTAGGATGGCTGGAACTGGTTCAGGATGCAATGTGAGACCTTGGCCCTTTCAGGCTAAGGTCTTATCACATTCTCACTTGGAGTGAGATATACATCAATGTTATAAGAAAAACATCAGATTATGAACCCATAATTCATCTGAAACTTGAGAGAATTTCAGTTTTTACATACTATATGCTGTTTTTTATCTTTACCTACCTTTTATCTTTACCGTACCTCATATAAGCACCTAAAACAAATTCATGAGGGTCTGACTTATAAAATGAACTATTCTGTCTTTTAAAATTATCAGATAGATACTTTAAAATGATGAAATAATTTCACTACTTTACAATTATCAATGCAATTTTATGTGTAAAATCCATAATCCAATTTTGAAAATATTTCTAAAACATAATAAAACTCTGAATTTCCCATTAGAAATACTTGGAATGCAATCATATCTATATGTATGTATCCTAGAAAAAAATACTCTTAATTTTGTTGTTTTATCAAAATTTGTTACTTCATTTAATTAGAAAATTTTAACATTACTTCTTTCTTTATTACATTGTTTAATTCCCCTTCTTAGGAGGATATCATCCCTATGTTATTATTCATCCATAAATACAGATTAAAATTGTAATTCAGCATTTTTTTTGCATTTGATGCCAAAATTAAAGGAGAATACATTTTACAACATCATAATTTAGTTACAGGAAAAATCGCAATCAAATCAAGTTTGGATTTACAGTTACAAAATCAAAATCTCAAGATTTGCAGTAGTACTTTCATCTTTCCAGAAACTTTTATTTAATTTTTTTTAAATCACCCAAAGAGTCAAATAAATTCCTTTCACACCCTCTCTTTCCCTAAGGCTTTTCAGTTTTAGCCACAGGTGAAAGATAGGGAGAGATATCATGTGGCAGCCTTGTATTCTTATCCTCTTCATTTGGGACTCAGAAGATTTAAAGACTGGAAAATACACCCAACAATGGTTTTCAGGGGCAGTGGACTATATTTTGTAATCATATTCTAAACTATCCAAATAACTAATTGCTGCTCATAGAATTTCTCTAGTGTAATTTTGCACAAAATTTTACACAACCCCAATTAATTGCAATCCTGTTACCTTTGGGGATCTCTAAAAGTTTACAAATGAATGATTTCTTTCTAATTTTCTTTGATGACCTTGCTTCTAGCTTACCTTAACAATTAATCCTTTTATATAATGCTTAGAGAGTTCTACTTCAGTCGTCCCAAAAGATATTTCTAGTTCCTAGTCACATTCTTACAGACTCCTCTTCCATTTAAATTATTCCCTCCATTATTTAATTAAATTTTGCTTATTTTTAAGTAACTCTATGACTTAGAAAGCTTTTCTCTTCTAGTAGTCAGGGAAAAGTTAACAAGAGGCAGCTATTTTAGTTTCAGAGAAATTAAAACTACAGATCTATTTTTTTTTCTTCACTTTGGGATTACTTTCAAACTAGCTGCCTGTCTTTGTTATAATGAAACAATAACTATATAAAGTATCAAGGAGAAAAATCATTTTAGTGTTATTTATCCCAAAAACTTTCACAAAATTTAATTTTTATTATTCCTTAAAACAAATTCTGTGGAGTGGTACCCCAAAATTCACTAAGATATTTCAGCATATGTTAAGCTTCTGCTAAAAGCCTTACCAGATAGGACAAAAAGAAGTTCCTGGAATTACTCAAAGTCCCAGGAATTCTCTCCAGCAATTTTAAAACAATTAATCTCCAAACTTCCTAGTAATTAATATACAAACTCCTTAATCTTCAAAACTGCAAATCCGTTAAAATATTTTTAGTGGTCGGCATATTTGTAATTGCTAATTAATTTACCTGACTTTATTTCTGTAACCCCAATGAGACTATGATTGAAATGACAAAAAGTATCTTGCAGGTGTTTTTTTTGTTTATTTGTTTCATTTTCTTTCTTTTTAACTTAATCTCCTGCTGAAAGCCTAAAATGTGAGTTCGTCTTGCTTACTGGGACAGAATGTTTAGCCTTAGATTACAGAAAGCTAGGAGAACTGTTTCAAGTATAAAACTTCATTAATCTAACTCAACATACTGAACAATCTGGCTGTAGCTTTTCAGCAGTCTCTCTGACTGTATTTTCCCCTTAGAAATTTTGCAAGGCAGTAGAATCTACAAACGACAATAAATATGACATAAGAAAAAGATTTTTCTAAGCATTTGACAAAGAAACTAAAACATTGACAAAACAATACAACAAAAACTTCTACTGAAAGTTAAAGTCTTTAATTTGTTGTAACTAAAGGTCCCTTCTTCAGGCCAATTTTGGGACCCATTTGGATTTACTTATTTTAGCATAACTTGAGAGCTCTATCTTTTAGTTACCTCCTCCACTTCTATATGGAAAGTTCTAGGCCAATAAAAATTTCCCTAAGGGGGTATCAGTTTAACAGCATGCTCTTCCTCTGGTCTCATGCCAAAGGAAAATTTATCCAAGGGAGAGTCTATCAGTATTTTACTATTACCCAAACTCATCATTGCCTTAAAGGGAGTAATCTTTCCCCTTCAAGGTGGGGATAAAACTAACCTCAGGATTTCCATAAATTGAGTAACCCCTCTCCAGCCTTCAGGGTGGGCCTAAACTATTTCTAGCTATGTCGGGGTAAACCTTACCTTAATTTGGGAGAATTTGAAATTGAGGTGATTCTGCCCTTGGGGGTGGGGGCAGTCTTTCACGAAAATGTCCCTCAGTGAAAAATTAACCAGACTACTCAAGAGAATTTCTTTTTGAAATCTGTGATCTTGGGGTTTCATGTCCCTGCCATGTCTGGTACTTTGTGTCTACTCTTGCATTGAAGTCCCTCAGAATTATAAGCTTATCCTTCTTTGGCACATTGATGATGAGGGTCTTCAGGTATTCATATTTTTTTTTACTTCATCAGAGTTTGCCATGGTGGGATACTCACTTCATGATGAGGGTCATGTAGTTTTCCTGCAAGTGGCAATCACGTTGTCATGCACCTATTGTTTACTTCTTTTGGTACACATATTAGCTCGTTAACTAGATTTGTTTTGATTGCAAAATTATACCAAAGTCCCACAGAGTTTTGAGGTAGGTAAAATGGTAAAATGGTATGGGTAAAGTTTTTTTGATTCACACATAAATTGGATTTAGGTTGCACAAGTCAGAGGCAAAGTCATCAAAGTCCAGTGGCAAGACAAAAGTCAAGATGACTGGTGATGTCAAGAGATGCAGTGGATAACCTTGGTGTCTTCAATGTCTGACCAAGTTCTAATTTCCACAGTTTCTGCTTCAGCAGCCCCTTATAGTTATTGGAACAAGTTGTTCTCATCCATTCCATTTCCCTGGGGGAAGGCTTTACATGCTTTGGGTAGACACTCCCCCTACTCACTGAAATATTTGAGACTCCTTGGTATAATAGCAAGGACACAGTTCCTTAGATCTACTTTTCTAAAAGCAAAGCAACTTTTGAGGAATCAACAATCACTTTAATCAAACACATATACTAACAGAGATAATACAAGCAGAGAAATAAAGACCAACAGACAGGGCTTCCAACTATCTGGCCATAAGCAATGCATACATCACAGATCAGCAGACAGATCCAACTGTCAGACCAATACATACATACATAGTTAGCAGAGAGAGAAGCACCAACATCTGGGTTTTCAAAGTTAGGGGGCTCCTTAATGGCTACCCAGAGTCTTGTCTGGACAGAACAAGCTCAAAGTAAAACCTCACCTTAGAGTATTTATACACTTTTCAAAGCTAGAGGGCACAACCCTGTGATCCAGTGGCTCAATAGAAATTAATAAAAGATACTAAAGCCTATTAATGAGAGGGGAAGATTTTTAACTCTTCCCCATCTGCTCACCATTAACCTTACATTAACATTATACTTGGTTACCCTCAAAATGATTTAGTCCATCTTCTGAAATGGTCTATCAGAGTATGACTGCTGCACATGCTATAGCTTCTTAGAGCTACAGGTGAGAATTGGGTAAATCAGGTGCACATTAAAAATGGAAAGCAAGCCCTCACACCAGAGGTACTGGTCTTCTTTGAGCACGTCCTACATTGTAACAGATAACAATAAGCAGGATAGAAAACAGTATGTATAATTAGGTGATGTGATTTCTAATTGGAGGAAAGATTAGGAGTTTTCTAAGTTGGGAGGGGAGTGAGTTTCAAGAGTTGGGGGGAGAACAAATAGATACAATTCCCCGAAATCAGAAAATGAGGTGTCCCACTCCCCCCAGGTGTCTGTATTCAATCAAGGGGACATGGAAACAATAATTGGTTGAGCAGTATGAGGACAGTTTTCAGATAAAACATGTGGGTTGCTTGAGAGGAATAATTGTGAAAAAACTGGTTGCATCAATGTTCAGATCTGACTGAGTTTCTAGCTGACATAATTTAGGTCCTAGGTTAAGGGTCTCTAAGCAACAAGTAGAGGTGGTCCAATTTCCAAGCCATGCAGGGCAAGCTTCAAATAATGCAATAAAGTTTTCTCACAATTCCAATAATTGAATAATTTTCTCATTAGTCAGAAATTGGAATAGACCCCTAATTAAATTGACAGGGAATTGAGCTACCTCCAGAATTGAGTCATAAGATGAAATCATTATCATTCCCTCAATTCCTACAATTCCCTCAGTTCCTGCCAACTTTACCCCTCAGGCACCGAGCAATGAATAATCAATTTCTACCAATAAAAAGTCTTATGCAAATGAGCTTTGAACTACTGGGTACATTTTTAAGATTTTTTTACATTAAACTGAATTTTTTTACAATTTCTTTACAAACTCTTTACAATTTATACCCATTTCGCCCTGTCCTGCCCTCTGAAGACAAGAAAAGAAGAACAATCTATTCTTCCATGTGACATCTTCTTTATTAATGAGTTGAATACCAGTATGAGTCACGTAAAGAACAGATTGTCTATACCTACCAATGGTCACCTTGTTCTAAGAATGACAAATTGGGAGTAAGCGTATCTGAATAATTTGGAAAGGTAACTGTGGACTTGATAACAGCTCTCATTATTAATTTTGATGAACCATGTAGGGGGTCAATGGATCAATACCACCCAAGAGTAAACTGAAACAGACTTTCATAAGTTTGTCCATAAACCACAAATACAAATACAACACAAAGTATCATAAGATTTAAATCTGAAGGGAACCCAAGAGAGCATTATAGCCAATCTCATTGATTTTCAGGTACCCAGAGAGCTGAAGTGCTGCAAAAGGAGCAAAAAGGTAAGAGTCCAGAATTAGAATCTGGGTGCCCTGATTCTAAATCCTGTACTCCCATTTATCTCAGACCAAATACAATACTTGTTAGCAGCTACACTCAACCTTCCAACCTCATCGGTCTTTTCCTCTGTAACTATTCTACTAATTCTCAATACACACTTTTTCAGTATGAAGTGTTGGCCATTTTGATCCAAGATAGGTTGGAGAGATACATATATAAGCAAGACTATGTAGATATATATGTGACACATTTATATATACATATATATGCATATATGGTTAGCTAAGTGGTGGAGTAGAGTGTCAGGCCTAGAGTCAGGAAGACCTGTCGTTTTGAGTTCAAATTTGACCTCAAAGGCTTACTAGCTGTGTGACCCTAGGTAAGTCACTTAACCCTGTTTGCCTCAGTCTCCTCTTCTGTAAAATGAATTAGAGAAGGAAATGGCAAACCACTCCAGTATTTTTGCCAAGAAAACCCTGAATGGGATCACGAAGAGTAGGCAATGACTAAACCAGAACAACATGATGAACATATGCCTATGTAGTCTTCTTTTCATCATCTGCTCCCTTAAATACTATAGCAGAAATACAAGTACAGTCACCTAGAGTTTTCCTTCATCTGTTCGCTGACAGGGTGGTAACATGTCAGAGGACTCTACCATGAACAATGAAGGCACTACCTATACTCTCCTCCACCTGTGAGCCTTCCGTGGTTTTAGCCTGACTCCTGCCATCCCTGAGGGTGAACTCAAATATCCTGTTTATCCTGCAACCCCTCCCCCAGAGAGGGGTTGTCACCAACAATAGAATATGAGACTACTATACTCCATGGTCATGCCTCAAGTGAGTAGCTTTGAAAAGAATTTCATTCTGGGGATGAAGCCAAGCAACTGAGGTGGAAAAGGAAAAACAGGAAGGGCTATGCCTAGAACTCAGCTCCTCCCTCCAAACTGGAGAAGAAAGGGAATAGGGCCCAGATCCCTTGCCGTGGAAGAGCAATGTAGATGAACCGATCAAGAGCAATAGCAAAGTGGAGACAATCTAATAGGTCAGAATAGCTGGGTTAATGAGAACACAGTACTTTTCTTCCCCCTATTTCCCTGGAGCACTGCCTGGGGAAGTCATTCTCTGGTTACCTTTCTGACCACTCTCTCCCTGGTTCCCTCCCTGACCAGTGTGAGGAAGCTGGGGGAAGATCAGCTTCCCCCTCCCCCAATTACAAGTCATGTCTCAGCCTGCTATACTCTGTTTAGTGTTTATCTATGCCTCTATACTGTTTGAAATCACTTTTTAAGAAAAAAAGACAGCCATTTATCATAACTTTAGTTCAAGCCTAAAACTGAATAGTTCAAACCTGAAAGAGGGTTAAGTTAATCCAAAGGAAGAGATTTTCTGTAACTCAAGTTAAGCAGGGCAACTCAATTACACACAGAGTTTCTGCAATATTGGTTATCCTAAAGGCTATTCAAAACCCAGGATGACTTTTGAATCCAGAAAGAGACAACTAGAAATCTAGTCAATAGAAGTGAGAGGTGAAAGGTTATCAAACTCCCTAGAAAGTAGGTTCATAATTGAGTCATATTAACTGATACAACAGCAAAAAAAGAAAGAAATGACAAACAACTCCAAACTGCCAAGGAAACCCTAAATGGGTCATGAAGTTGGACTTGACTGAAAAGATCTGAACAAAATGGAAAAAAGAAATTAATGCAAATGCCAGTGTTACTGTTTATTTTAACTAGGCTAGGTGAACTATTTGTTTCTCGGTGTTGTTTGGGGGAAAAGGAAATGAGAGAAAGCATAAGTAAAAAATAAATAAATGCATGAGCAAATGAAAAGACAAATGTGAGAGAATGAAAAATGACAGAAACTGAATTAGGGGATTAATGAACAAATAAATAAAAATTTAAAAAAACAAAGAAAGAGGGAAAGGGTCATCGAAGTATCTTTTATAAAAAAATTCAAAGGGAAAAGCAAGAAGGCCACAAATAATAAAAGACAAATAATGCATCTTTGACAGTAACGAATTTCTTGTATATTTGGAGGAAAAATAGGCTATATACAGTAGAGAAATACAATTTCATGTGCAGTTTTCTTTTGTTGTACTGTGTTTATGGAGGTATCCATTTCATTTGGTGTTTGAAGACCAAATTTAAAAATAAATAGGGTATTATTTATGTTATAGCATAATATTACTATAATATTTTTGGTAGACATTTTTTGCACAGATATTCACAACCTGCATAAAGGACCACCACCATAACCCATTTGCCTACAATTTAGCTAAAGACTTTTACAATTAACCAGTTTCATGATTTCCTTCATTTCCAAGTTTTAATAATAAGAAGTATTAAGACCTTCCTAAATATTTCATATAAGAAGGGAAGGGTAAGAGTAGGTAAGCAACCCAAATATGTCAAATGGCACAAATAAGAAATATGTTAGTGAGATAACTGGTATAAAATTGTGTTCAGACTTTCAATTAACTGAAGTATTACTCCCTCATTCATAGTTTATTTTATACTTCCTAGTTAATAGTTATCTATAATAAGTTTTCTTTTTTTAATTCTGAAATTAACTGACACCAAAGAAAATGACATTTTCATGTATACAAAGTAGAACAGAAAAAACAGATTGTATATGAAACTGTGAATCTGTATTAAGAATAGATTATTTTTCTTTTAAGCATATATTTTATTTTTAGTATTTTTGTTGTTCAGAAAAAGCAAAAATCCACTATTTTCAACAGTTCTCTCTGATGCTATAAATAAAGATCTGGAAAGGATTTCAGAGGAGAACTAGTCCAATCCCTTCATGAAGGGCCCAGAATGTTTGTGACACACACTTAAATGCCATAGATAGGAACTGAATTCAGGTCTTCTGACTACAGAAGCAGTGTTCTTTCCACTATACAGCTACCAGTTACTAGACAGAATTTTTCTGCTGTGGGCTGTACTACCTAGCAGCATCACATTAGTAACTAGTAGTGAACTACCTTGAACTTTGAGTGTCACCAAGAGCTAATTATCAAACTCCTTTCAAAAAAAGTCTTACAGATTTAGTCATATTAGCTGGTGTAAATCTTAATAGTACTATTTATTTAAACTAGGTTAGGTGAATTGCTTTGTTTTTTTTTATTTTTTTATTTTTTGGGAAAGAGAAATTGAGAGAGCATAAATAAATTAATAAGCAACTGGATAAATGAATGAATACATGAATAAATATGAGAGAGGGAATACATAAATGAATAAATGATAGAAATTGAATGGATCAATGAAAAAATAATTAAAAGAAAAATAATTATTGAAGCATCTTTTTTAAAATATTTAACAAAAACAGGAAGTAGAAGATGGCGGAGTAGAAGAACGCACATTCACGAGCTCCGAGCCCACAACCCATGGAATTGAGGTAAAAGGAGAGCCCCATAAATTCTGAATCTCTGCAGGGGTGCACAAACATAGGGGAAGAGATTTCCGTTCCACTGAACCCTGGAGAGCCGTCCCCGGGGTCCATCGCAGCCAGGAAAGCGGACCCCACCCCCACCCGTGGCCGCGACCCAGAGAAGCTGACCTGAGCAGACTTCAAAGAGGAAAGCTCCGGGAGAATCTCCGGCAGCCGGGAAAGTCCCTCTGCCCACAGAAGCTAAAGGTCAGTTAAAAAGAAGCCTGCGCCAGGGGAGGGGAGCGGGCCCCCTCGGGAGGAAGCGGCGGCGGCAGAGACGGGGGCAGGAAGCGGCGGAGGCAGAGGCGTGGGCGGGCGGCTGAGGCGGCAACGGCCCGGGACTCAGGAATCCCCCAGCAGCAGGTAGGATCTTCAATACTGAAGGTCTTTCCAACCTGAGGGAGCCGAGCAGAGGAGACGGCCCTGCCCCCACCCTGCTCTACTGCTGAACGCCTCTGAATAAAACCCTCAAGGGAGCTGAGGCACAGCAGGCGGGGTCCCCCACCCCCGCCCCCATCGGCTCTGTTCCTGAAAGTCTCTTCAGAAAGCCCCTGAGGGCCCAAGCTAGGAAGCGGCCCTACCCCCACCCTGCGCCAGAACTAAAGTGACACACACTTAAATGCCATAGATAGGAATTGAATTCAGGTCTTCTGACTACAGAAGCAGTGTTCTTTCCACTATACAGCTACCAGTTACTAGACAGAATTTTTCTGCTGTGAATTTAATAGGGCTGTACTACCTAGCAGCATCACATTAGTAACTAGTAGTGAACCACCTTGAACTTTGAGTGTCACCAAGAGCTAATTATCAAACTCCTTTCAAAAAAAGTCTTACAGATTGAGTCATATTAGCTGGTGTAAATCTTAATAGTACTATTTATTTAAACTAGGTTAGGTGAATTGCTTTGTTTTTTTTTATTTTTTTATTTTTTGGGAAAGAGAAATTGAGAGAGCATAAATAAATTAATAAGCAACTGGATAAATGAATGAATACATGAATAAATATGAGAGAGGGAATACATAAATGAATAAATGATAGAAATTGAATGGATCAATGAAAAAATAATTAAAAGAAAAATAATTATTGAAGCATCTTTTTTAAAATATTGAACAAAAACAGGAAGTAAAGCATCATAGATAAGTAGTACAGTTTTGAAATTTATATGATGAATTTTTGGTATATTTGAAAGAGAAGAATATATAGTAGAGGTCTATAGTTTCATGAAGAGTTCTCTTTTATTGTACTATGTTTATGAAGAGTATCATTTGGTGTATGTTAAGGGTAAAATTTAAAAATAGAGTATTGTTTATGCTGTAGTATAACATTACCATAGCTACTGATAGTAGAATAGGTAGGTGTCATGGTGCCCAGAATACTGGCCTTAGCATCAGGAAGAACTGAAATCCAATCCTGCCTTAGATGCTTACTTTCTAACTAGGTAACTCTGGGTATGTAACTTAATATCTCTCTGTCTCAGGTTCGTCCTTTTGTACAATGGGGATAATAATACCAGTACCTCTCTTACAAGGTCGTTATGAGGATAAAATGAGATGATATATATAATGTGCTGCTCAACCCTTAAAATGCTATAGAGATTTTAGTTACCATTATTACCATGAAGTCTTATCACTGAAAAATGTGGCTCTTTAAGATGCTTCGTAACTCCTAAGCAAACTAGGTTTTTATGGTATTAATCCAAGTATATTTGTTGTTGATCTGGGAATTTTTTTAAAGCTACTTTAAAATGACTGTTAGTCTCCTAAATGATGCTTTCAAAGATTGAGTGCCTTGAAACTCAGAGGTTGTTGTTATTGGCCATCCTTCATTTTCAGAGAGGACCAGTGACATCACAGCTTCATGATCTGACTTGAGTGTGAACTGGATTTAAGTAAGGCATTGCTGCATTAAGTCATCATCTTCTTTCTCTGTTTCAGAGTTTTAGAGTACAGGGACAAGGCAAAAGTCAAGGTGACTGGTGCAGTGGATAACCCTGGTGTCTTCAATGCCTAACCAAGCTCTAAGTTCTCCTCAACACCTGCTTCAGCTACCTTCATGGCTGTGGGAACAAAGTGTTCTCATCTGCATGGTCTGCCAGTAGAAGTCTTCATATGCTTAGGGTGGACATGTCCCAAACTCACCAATGTGTTTGAGGCCTGTTGGTTACCCTCAATTCAGAGTAAAACTCTAAGCTCAAGCTACCTGTGTACCTATTGAAATTCTACCTTAATTAGTGCAATTTAAAGTTTTAGAAAGTGGGGTCTTATGTCTTGGTGAACAGTTAAGCACTACTGGATTCCATTAAGAAAGCTATTAACTCAGCAAGGATACAGAATTCTAAATTGTTTTAATTCTTCTAGGTAAATATATTGAGAATCTGTAAATTTGAAAACACTGAATATATAACTCACTGGTATACTTTCCCCATGTAGTATAATGTAGTTCATGATCCTACTGCCTCTGGACCCTCATATTTTCTAATTATAGAGGTTTTCCTTTCTTTTTTAATTTTAAATATTTTTATTTTAAGGAAATATATTTTAAGGAAAAACTAGCCTAACTTGAATGGGGGTAGAGGTTATGATTTTTTTCCTACTCCTCTGCACCCCATAGTAGTAAGGCCCTTTATAATCTTGTAGAGAACCTTCTACCATTTAAATGGCTTTGGGGCTTTAACTGGTCTGATCCATAGTAATCAAGATGCCTGATACAGGCAGCACTATAGGAGGAAGAAAAAACTAAAACAGAATCATAGCAAAAACACAGATGAACTGTTCTCTAAAGGAGCAACCAGATCTGGGAGAATCTCAGGAAGGACCAGGCCCGAGTCTAAAAAATCAGGTGCCTCTGGTGGGTGATGCTAAATTTTGCAGTTTGTAGTATATCTAACAATAAAGAAGAGTTACCTTAAGCAAGTGTGGCACCAGGAACACCAGGGCTACAGCAAAATGATGGCATTTCCTGCATAGACACAAATCCTCATCAGAGGACGGTGTTTCCTGGCCCACCAGCCAGGGCCTCCCTTTTCCTGGGAAGACCTATAGGGGTGGGGAAAACACAACTTGGCATGGTGCCTGGAACATAGTGAATGCTTAAGAAATGTTGGTTGACAGTTTGACTGATGTCACATTAATTCCTATAGAGTTTCTGTTCTTCTAAAACCTTCAGAATTTTCTAATAGAAATCGTTATCTACCTGCACTTTTTCTATTCTATATTTACCACATTATTTTTTTAACTGAAACTAATCGGTAAGTAAAATCAAGATATGATTTTCAAAAAAGAACAATAAAATTGAAAATTAACCAACAATTTAAAAACTATAAAACCAAGATAACCAAAATTACACATAGAATAATGTAGGGAATAATATATAGAGAGCAATAGCTGACTATTCAAATGGATCTAAGATTTTATTGATATGGATATTTCTTCTATCAATTCAGATTGCAATTCATCCATGTTTTCCCATTTATATACTCTTCCATAAATCCTCTGCAGAGGATCCACCAAACATATTGGAGGACTTCCTTCCTATAAGCCTCCCCTTAAAAAAAAACAACTTTGTATGTACTAGTAGAGTACTGTAACAGTAGTTACCCCAACATACACAGGGGGCCTGCCAGCACGGGTTCTTAGATCTACGTTCATAAAAGGAAAGGCAACTTTTGAGGGGTTAACAATCACTTTAGTCAAGCACATATATCATTCCTTTAATCAATCACATATCATTGACCTAGTTCAGAGGAGTCAGCACCCTGAACTTGAGAGAAAATACAGAGAAATCAAAGATCAACACGCATGATTTCCTCTGTCTGACCATAATCAATACATATATCACAAATCAACAGATAGGTCCAACTGTCTGACCATAGTTACCAGAAAGGGAAGCACCAATATCTGAGTTTTCAAAGCTGGGTGGGGAGGGGGTGGTGTGGCTTAGCAGCTTCCCAGAATCTCACCTGGCACACAAACCTTCTTCCAAAACCTAGGCCCTAAAGCAAAATTTACTCACCTCAGAGTCTTTATACACTTTTTAGAGCCAGAGGGCATCACATCCCTTGAGAACCAGTGCCTCATTAAAAGTGTGGACCTTCCTATAAATCTTCCCAGGCCCAACAGTTGGTGGGAAAGATTCTCCTTAATCATATTATTCAGAGCCATTATATTTCTTGGTATAAACAAAAACAGCAAAAGATACTACTTTCCTTGCCCTCACAAGTACTCACTTAGGAATTGCATATGTTATTCTTTACTTTTTCCATAGGAATGATTTATTTCATTTTCTGATCAGTTTCTCATTGATATTCCTTATATTACTTCTTGGTCATATTAGGAAATATATTTCATTTCAACTTGCGTCTATCATGCTCTATACTGCTAACTGGACCTGCTAAAAATTTAATTCTATGAAAATTACATTATTCTATAATCTTTAGTCATATAGCAATGCTAGGAGAATATTTGTATTAAAAAAGATGGATTTTGGTATTATTTGTGTTAAAAAATGTACTAATAGACAAATTTCATGGAACAGCTATTCAGCTGCACATAATAGCCTAGAAAAGTCTTGTTTCATCCATTTACTTTTTTTCCAATGGGGATCTTTCTTCAAGTGAACATAGATCCCATTAAGAAGTCTCTGTAATCTTTTGGGGTTTGATATAATCAGCACTATATCATATGCACACAATATCTAGAGCAGGGGTGGGGAACCTTTGATCTTGAGGCCAGATGTAGTCCTCTAAGTCCTCAAGTGTAGTCCTTTGACTGATTCCAAACTTCATAGAACAAATACTTTCCTTAAGGATTCCTCTGGATTCTAGAAGAAATCACAACTTATAGGAAATCTCTTTTTCATTTAAACCTTGCACAGGATAGCCTCCATTACAATGACAGACACTTTTGAAAAGCATAGATCCCCTTGTTTTATACTTTACTTGGCAATAATCAGAGGATCTTTGAGGGGAATTAATTAGGTAGCTGTTTTCATAAAAAAAATCTTGTATGATCTTTACAAATTAATGAGAAATTCTTCACAGAACTGTATTAGGAAATCCTGGATTTGAAATTTGTGTATAGACTAGCTGAAGATTGCTTAAATATAGGATAATCTAAGGGCATATAGTCTACTTCATATTTGTTTTAACGTATTTTTATTTTATTTTATTATGAATATCAAGTGTTGAATACATGATTATTGATTGATTATTATTTGCCCAAAATAGCAGGACAGGGAAGGAAATTTTGCTGGTGACTGGGAATTTCAGTCAATATCGTAACTCAATAAATTCCCATTGACCCCAGACTTGTAGAATAAGATTAGTGGCAGCCACACACAAAAGATATGAACTGGTGGATGTGGAGGCAGCAGTTCTCTTTATACCAGAAATTACTATTATCCTAAAGCATCTCAAGCATTGGGTGATATCACAACCACCAAAGCAAACATAGGATTGTCAGTATCTGAGATTTCATCTCTAAATAGGGTCAGGTAAGTTGGAAAAGAATGTAGCTGGACATTGTATTTCTTTTCCTTGGGTTTTCCACACCTCTCCCTCACTTCACTATATCCTACAGCAATTGTGTTAAACTCACACCCCTCATACTACATACAGCCTACAATGCTCCTGAAATCCCAAGCCAGATGAAAATGAAATTGGTAAATATTTTAAAAATAAGTAAAAATATAGTGAAACACAGATAATATTACATAGTAAAACTAAGTCAATACGCAGCCTGTGGGGATCCTTATGTATGGATTAGTGGCCCCTATTTCTATTTGAGTTTGACATCATTGTCTTATAGTATGAGCATTTCAATCTTCCAGACCAATATAAGTCTGTGTTCTTGAGCATCCTATATATGACTAATGGAACTACCTATGATGCTTGCTTTTGTCCACCCTCCAAAATACTACCTGCATGTAATATTTTCTACTATAGTAAAATAAAAATTTCTATACATTATTCAAGTGGGTTATTTTGATAATGTGATACATTGTGACATAATATCTTAAGATGTTTACCTAATTCTCCTATGTGGCAACATCTTGGAAAACTGCTGTATATATATAGAAAGTATTCTTGTTTACAATAAACAGAAACATCCTGTGACATAGAAATTTTATCCAAGATATTTAGGATTTCACAGTAGGTCAAAGATGGAGTCATACCTCAGATGTATGTTCTCCTTGCTAGAGTATCATGACTTTCCCTTCCTGAAACTCAGGGGAAATTCTATGACCATTAGGCTAACTGTGACAGTAATGGAATTCAAAGGAAGTTGATAAACCATGGTGATTTGATGTGAACAATCATCTTACATAGGTTATGATGGCTTATATTTTGATATTGTGGTCTAAGAGAAAAATATAGACGTGCCAACGAGCCTTCAAATCCTCTGCTATATTGAGATTTTAGTCACTTCAATGCACAAAGGAATTATTGAACTTTCTTTTATTTTTAACAATCTTGGTAGTAACATAAGAAGGTAGACTAAATATTATCCTAAATTATAAATTCATCATTAATATATCAAACAAGACTATGGACAAAAAGTCTTTTAAATATAAAGCTGATGGCTATTATTAAGTTCCGTAAAGAATGATTTGTAAACTTTACTAGTTCTCCAAATATGAGGAAAATATTATTTGGAAAGAAGATGATTGAAAAATATCAAAGTTGAAAATGCAATTGACCATTTCAAATCCAGAGATTCTCTATGCAGATATACACACACACATATACATACATGTGTGTTTTCTTTTGTCTGTGTCAGGAGAGCACAGATAAGGAAACATAAACTCCACAGAGTTACATGACTCTGACATAAAGTCTCTCACCTTATTGGTTCTTCTGCACTTGATCTTTTTAAAACTAAATTAACCTTCATTGTATAATGGAACAACCAAAATACCAGATTAAGCCCGTTTCTATTTTTGATAACAGAGACTAACACACACATGCATAATACATAGATATATCATTATATATATATACACATATATAACCATATATCTCATTATATATACATATACAATCACCATATATACATATGTATCACCATATATCTCACCATATCTATAGCACCATATATATATACATATCAATCACCATATATATGTGTTTGATATATACATATATACACATATATACACACATATGTACATATATAGTACTGTATTATAAAGCAGCAATCATCAAAATCTCTTGGTACTAGCTAAGAAATAGAGTGGTGAATTGTGGAATAGGTTAGGTATATAAGATACAAGATACAAACTATAGTTTGATTTGTTGTAGTAGTAGTAGTAGTAATCAATGACTACTGTTTGATAAATCCAAAGACTCCAGCTTTTAGGATAAGAACTCACTATTTGACAAAAACTGCAGCGAAAATTGGAAAATAGTATGACAGAAACTGGAAATAGACTATTATACCATATACCAAAATAAAATCAAAATGGGTACATGATTGAGATATTAAGGCTGATGCTATAAGTAAACTGGGAGAGCAAGGAATAGTTCACCTATCAGATGTATGGAAAACAGAAGAATTTTTGACCAAACAAGAGATAGAGAACATTATCAAATGCAAAATGAATAATTTTGATTGCATTAAGCTGAAAAAATTTTGCACAAACAAAGCTAATGCAATCAAGATTAGGAGGGAAGCAGAAAACTGTGAAAGAATTTCTACAACTAGTGTCCCTGATAAAGGCCTCATTTCTAAAATATATAGAGACTGAGTCAAATTTATAAGAATACAAGTCATACTACAATTAATAAGTGGTCCAAGGATATGAACAGGTAGTTTTCAGATGAAGAAATTAAAGCTATCTCTAGTCATATGAAAAAATACTCTAAATCACTATTGATTAGAAAAATGCAAATCAAAACACCTCTGAGGTACCCCATCACACCTATCAGATTGACTAACATGACAAAACAGGAAAATTATAAATGCTGGAAAAGACGTGGGAAAATTAGAACACTAATGCATTGTTGGTGGAATTGTGAACTGATCCAACCATTCTGGAGAGCAATTTGGAACTATGCTCAAATGGCTATAAAATTGTGCATACCCTTTTACCCAATAGTACCACTTCTAGGTCTGTATCCCAAAGAGACCACACAAGTGGGAAAAGGAGCCACATGTACAAAAGTATTTATAGCAATTCTTTTTGTGGTGGCACAGAATTGAAAATTGAGGTGATGCCCATCCGTTGGGGCATGACTGAACAAGTTGTGGTACATGAATGTAATGGAATACTATTGTATTATAAAAATGATGAGTAGGCAGACTTCAGAAAACCTGGAAAGATTTGAATAAACTGATTCTGAGTGCAGTGAACAGAACCAGAAGAACATTGTATACAGTAACAGCCACATTGTGTGATGACTAACTTTAATAGAGTTTTCTTACTAATGCAAAGATCCAAGGCAACTCCGAAGGACTCATAATGGAAAATGCTGTCCGCATCCAGAAAAAAACTGTGGATTCTGAATGCTGATTAAAGCATATTTTCTCTCTCTCTCTCTCTCTCTCTCTCTCTCTCTCTCTCTCTCTCTCTCTCTCTCTCATTTGTTTCTTCTTTCTCATAGTTTCTCCCATTGGTTCTAATTCTTCTTTACAACATTACTAATGTGAAAATAGGTTCAATTTATGAAAGTATATGTAGAACCTATATCAACTTTCTGTCTTGGGATGGGGGGAGGGGAGAGATGAGGAGAAAATTTGGAACTCAAAATCTTATGGAAATGAATGTTGAAAACTAAGAATAAATAATTAAATGAACAAACAAGCAAATGAATGATTGAATGAATAAATAAACAAAAGAAACACTATATAGCCCACAAAAGGAAAAAATCAAAGTAGAGCATCCCTCAGAGAAATGGTCCTGCTTACCAATTGTCTTCTAGATTCTTCTTGAGAAATACAAAGAATATCTAGAAGTCCAGACTTGTGAATTCTTGTTAAGGACATGTTCCCTCTTTCAAGAGATGGTGATTGTCCTGAGAGCAAAGGCTATTTTTGCCTTAATTTGTATCCCTAATACTTAGCACAGTGCCTGGAATATAGTAAAAGCCTAATAAATGTTTGCTGATTTGACTTCCTCAATGTGGCCCTTTACTATGGTTCTGTAAATGTGTGTACACTCTCCCATATAGCCAACATGTTCATTGGTGGGGGAGTGTGCAACAAGTTTATGGAAGCAATGTTATATTATTATATTTTCATGCCTTCTCTTTAGTAAATGTTTCTAATTAAGTACTAATGGCATTCACTTTGGCTGATTTATTAAATAGGAAAAACATTAGTTAAGACTTAGGAGACACAGCATAGAGTAGTACAAATGTGTTTCCCTAATCAAGGTTATCCCTAGAATACTGAGTGAGTCATAGCAGAATTCTCCTCCTTGGAACACTCACTTTCAAGAACGAATGCAGTTGATTAAGTAGTTATCAAGTCAGTCTAGTGAGAAGGGGAATCAAGGCCATAACCATGTCAAATATAAAGAGCCTTCCTATGGATGAGTATACAATAGAAACCGACAACAACAATGCCAACAAGAACTTATTGCATTCTTACTGTATGTGATAGACACTGCACCAAGCTCTGGGGCTACAAATACAAGTAATAAGAGAGTCCCTCTCTCAAGGAAATTACATTCTAATGGAGGAAGATGTCACACAAAAGGGAGGTGACAAAAAGCTGGGGGAGAGGGAGGTGCAAGGCATATTTTTAAAATCTGAAGATTCAGAAGCAAAGAGAAAAATGAAGGCTGGTTTGCCTGAGCCCTTTCCCAAAATGGAGGTTCTAAGAGTAACTTGACAATGGGAAAAGGGCTCCAGGTGTGGAGGAAAATTCCAGGGTAAGGAGGCTTCAGAGCTGAAGGGTATCTCAGAGGGAGGTTACAAGGAATACAGGAGCTTCCAGGGTAAAAAAGTAATTCAAGCACAGTGATGAATTCTGGAGAGTCAGAAGCAGAACTGGAAGAGGAATGAAGGCTAGGTGACCTGGACCCTTCCCCAAAATTGAAGTTTTGGGAGGAATTCACTAATGGAGGAAACCATACATAAGGGCTGAGGGATGTTTGAAGGTGATAATAAAGCTGAAACATGATGATGAAGTCCTGGGTGTCAGAAGTAGAACTGGGAAAGGAAAGATGAGGTATATAACTAATCCATATCTACATTTATATCTAGATCTTTAAAAAATCTGAGCTAATTAACAAGTTCCCTATATAGGCAAATCAGTATCTTTAAATACCTGTTTGTTTTTCTTCATCTTTGAAAATATTCATAACCACATTCTTGGAATTTCAATCTTAAGAATTTTTCGCAACTTTTTATATAATTTTAGTTTAATAGACTATAGGATAGTATACACAATTTTTCTGAACCCTTAGAATAATGTATCTGGTACTTCATTTTACTCTAATGGTGGGGCTAACTTTCTTGAAATAGATGGCTCATATATTGGGCACAGAGTAAGGAGGAAAATAATGAATGTAGGCTTGTTTGCATTATTATTTCTTTCTCATTCAGCAAATAGCCACTTTTTCACCCACCTACCACCATCTCCGATTGAGAATGAAAGAAAAGCAAAGTCCTGTTACAAATGTGCATAGTTAAGCAAATTTCTGTTTTGGTCACATACCCCCACCCAAAAAAAGAATATCTATCTATCTATCTATCTATCTATCTATCTATCTATCTATCTATCTATCTATCTATCTATACATACATACACACACACATATGTGTGTGTGTCCCATTGTACACTCTGATTCCTTGACTTCTCTCTCAGGAGGTTAGTAACATGTTTCTTCACTAGTCCTCTGGAAATTGTGGTTGGTCATGGTGTTGATCAGAGTTCCTAAAATCAGAGTTCTTTCAAAGTTCTTTATGTTTACCATATTGTTATCATTGCAGAAATTGTTTTCCCTAGCAACAGTTCGTACTACACATTCCAGGTATCTCTGAAACCATCCCTTTCATCATTTCTTAAATTCAATGACCAAACAGAACTATCAAGTTTATAATATTGTTACAATGTGTTCAAGCATACTGACACTCCCTTTTGACGTATCTCTGCAAATGTTAGTAATCCTAGGACTCAGTACAGCAACTAGTGAAGGATGCTGTAGGAGTTAATTGTGGATATCTGACTGTCATCTTCACGGCCATGCCTTTTTCCCATGCCATCTATAAAAAATGAAACAGAGAATATAGAAATCAATATTCATTTAAATATGAATGCCTTTTGACATGCCATTGTATATTTCATCACCTATAAATATATGTTTTTGAACTATGAAAACCTTAATGAACCAATGTCAATTTAACTGGAGAGGGATAAATAACCTCTCTTTCACTACAGTTGAATAATGACACAAAAGAAAGATTAAGTGAGGTAATACTAAGTAATGTGTATAAAGGTTTCCATTTTAGTCAAATCACTGAGTTAGGAAAATGTTAAAAAAAAAAAAACCCACAATAGTTAATATTTACATAGCGCTTACTACATGCCAGGCAATAAGCACTTTACAATTAATTTCTCATTTGACCTTCACAACAACCCTGGGAGGTAGGTGCTAGTATTATCCCCATTTCAAAAGAGCTTAAAATGATTTACCTAGGGACACATAGTGAGTATCCGAGGCTGGATTTGAATTGGCACATAGCAACACTGTATAGATTTGACTGATTTATTGTTATTGTTATTGATGGCCCTAGAGTAGCACTTTCACTGGAAAAAAAAAAGCACTGTACCACCTAGCTTAGCCAGTGGTTGAATGTGGAAAGACACCTGCAACTGTTATGGAAGAGCAAACCAGATAAGATTATCAGATCTACTCATCCTGCAGAGATGTCAACCCTGACAAGAAAAAAAGTGGTCAAGAAATTCTCTTGGCCCAGCCAGTAGCAGCTTCCCAAAGGAAGAGCAAACTGTTGTTCCTTTTTACAGCAATGTTCTTTATGTAGGATCCCTTCAACTCATCTTGGTGATGTGTGTATTGGTGGGGGAAGCATGTTCCCAGGATTATGGGGGAAATGTTTTATTGCTGCTTTTATTATATTTTCCTAAATGATCATGCTTTGAATTGTTTCTTCTGGCTTCCTAGAAATGGCAAACTGTAGTCTCCTTAGTATGATTTTGAGTGAATGTGGATCATAGTAGCCTGAATCTGGGATAGCCTTTGGGGATAGGCTGGACACCTAGTGGCACTTGGAAAAGAGAGTGCCCACAGGTACTAAAATTAATATTGTAACCCACCCAAAAAGGAAGTGCACACAAAAGCTTCAGAATTAGAGGATGATTGGTCTTCGCTCAAAGCTATCTGTATCTAGAGCTGCTAAATCTGAGAGTTTACATCCCTAAACCAAATGACAACTTTTTTCATAGGCAAATATGAAGGGAAGGAATTCTTTCTACAGGTCAAATGAAAATAACCTAGTTCTTTCCATTCTGTCTTCTCTACTTGAGGTAGAATATACAGATTCCCCTTCCCTGAGTGCCATTTCTCCAAGTGTCACTCTCACATCTATTTCGGACCTTTTTTAAAATCTATGCTCTTTGCTTTGTGGGTAAGACTCATGTGTGGGTGGAAGTGGTCACTCAGCTCAGGTGAACTATATTATTGATTCACTGACTCAAATATTCCTGACTTAGTCTTGAGAAAATCTAATAAATAAGGTTCAATAAAACCTAGAGTAGAAATTCAGGATCTCTGAGATGAACCCTAATAATTTTGCTCAGAGATATGACCAACTAAAGCAATGATTACCCAAAAAAATGAGTAAAGAGAATAATCCTGAAAAAGTCACTTTAATGTTAATGAATTTGAAATCAAAGCATGATATATTTGCTATGATTATTCAGCCTGCCTCTATATTATTTTACATCATTATGAACTCTATAGCAGTGCCTATGGTAGGGCTCATAAGATTCATAAACTTGTTTTTGGCATTTTCTTATGTGCCTCTTCATCCCTTTTTGCCTTTGATATATTGATGAAAACTTACATGCCTAGCAAATATTTGTACTCTCAATAATTTTCTCATTGATTTTTGCTATAATTTCAGGAATATGATCTCACTAAAGGAAAAAAAAAACCTGCATTTAAGAATTTTAACATTTACCTGATGAAGAATTCCACCTCAATCATGTGTAGGTCATGTACACTTAATTTTCCCCTTAGTAGTTAGTCATAGGGGCAATAAATCCACAATTCTTTCTTTCCACAACTCTTTAAAAATGTGCTGTGAACTCATGCCCTTTTCACTAGCTGTTCACCATAGTTCCATAATACTTGGGGAGTTGAGAAATTCTACTGTTTTACATGCCTACTTCAGGTATTCTGTTGAACTAATATCACAGAAAGGTCCTATGAAGATGACTTTTCAAAAACAATAGATGAGGCAAATGACTCATCTCTGCATGTAACAAAGCCCTCACCAATGCTTTCTAACAGTAAAAATATACTTACTATACTGTAATATCTGTGAAAGACCCATAGACTCCCTACTCCCAGTTTCTCTTCAAAGAAGACTTTCAAATTTCATCTACAAATTTCATCAAGTTGTTTTTTTAATTTTTTATCAGGTGTGCCAACTTCCTATAATTAACCTAGAAAAGATGTATTGTACATATATGTGAAAGAAAATTTCCATAAGAAGACATAGATTTCAGTGTCCGAGGACTGGAAGGGAGGTAGTCAGATTGCCAGAGGAAAGAGATCTGATGATGGTTACTTGTGGCAATGAGATCTATGCTGATCAGGTTACATGAAGGCAAGTTTGGTGGGATTTTTAGTGTAAAGAGTGGGATCATTTGGTTACTGGGTGAAATTAGGGTAAAGGTCCCCAGTTCTACCTTGCCCCTTTGGTCTTACTCCTGAGATAATTTGCAGGGCTTCAGACAAGTGACTAGAAATATAAAACACGTTGAAAATAATGTTCCTATCATAATTTAAATAAGAATTTAAGACAGATGATTAGAACAGCAGTAGAGGAGTTATGTCTAATGGACAAATACCCCCATCATGGAGGAAGAAACTACATAGTAGCTGAAGACCAGTAGATGATGGAACAGCAGCAGAGAAGAACAATGGAAAAGCTAGATTAGTAAGGACGAAAGAAGAAAGCAGTAGAGAACAGTTCAGTGGAAGCAGCTGGTGAGAGCAATTCAACAGAGATTCCAGGAGAAAGCAATGCATTTGACAAGAAAGAATAGCTGAAGCCCAGCTGAGTGGACAAAGCAGTTCACAGATGGATGACATCACCAGAGGATCTCATGACTCCACAAGGAAACAAGCATCAGTCATGAAAATTGAGAAGGATTATAGTGGGGTTGCCATCACAGCAGTATGAGTTGTCTTGGCTTTTTAAGTTTATTGATTATGTGAGTTCCTTTCATGTGTGCTGCCTCCATACATGTTACTTGCCCAGGGGTGTTATTGGTTTACATCTCCTCTCCTGAGGATGACACCATAACCTATGAGAAAGGATATACAAGGAATCTTTATTGTCACTTATTTTGCTATGCTGCTAAGTAAATGTCTTTTACTTTGAAATGATTTACTTTCTGGCTCCTTGGTAAAAGAAATACATCAGCAAAAGCTCTTAAGCTATATTTTTAAATGGATGCTGACTCAATATGCCTTGAAATTGGATTAGTTTTCAGGGAGGCCCATCTGTGAGGAGGAGCTTGGATGTGCACTGGTTGCAATGCACCCTGGGCAAATAGCCCATCTTTGGGGGATTGTGGCAAGCTATTGGATAGAACAGATTTTTTTTTTCTGAGACTGTAATCTATATCTGTAGGGCAAAAGTTGTAAGGAACAGGGTTTTGGTGATTTGAGGGTAAAAGCTCAGGATGGAGTAGAGGCCTAAGTAGAAGACTTTTCTTTTTCTTTTTCTTTTTCAGGGGGTCAATATGGATTAAGTGACTTGCCCAGGGTCACACAGCTAGGAAGTATCTGAAGCCAAATTCAAACTCAGGTCCTCCTAACTCTTGGCCAGGTGCTCCATCAACTGTGCTATGTAGCTTCCCCTCAGTAAAATATTTCAAGGAGCTCATACTCTAGAAGAAAAAGATTTTTGCAAGCTTTTAGCTTAAAAAAGAGTAATACAATGCTCTAAAATCAGAGTGGAGTGAAGTCTGAGGGAACGAGAGCTGGGTGGGAAATAGCTTTTGTGTGTCTTGAATGTTTTATGATTTATGTCTAATTTGCTTCCAAAAATTATTTAGGGCAGCATACAAGGTTAAAATACATATGTAACCATACAAATTAAAACCAAAAATAAAGCAATTCAGCAGTTACACAGAGCAGAAAAATAGGTATTACCAGAAACCTAGAATGACTTCATTACTATAGTTTAGGATTGTACTTAACTCTGACCTTCCTGGCAGCTAAAGGGAAAAGAGAAATATATTGGGTGATATCATCCCCATTGTCTGATAAAATAAGGCATGCACATTTATCTGGAAAGACATTTTTTTCCTGGCACTGGATTCAAGAAGGAATTTATCATACTGGTCCTTCCTTAAGGGATGTTGAGTAGGTGACAAAATTGTCTTCAACCATAGTTTTGCAAAAAGACATAGACACACTTCAATTACATTCTCTTCCTCTCTACCCTCTATAAAATCAAAGGTTATAACATTAAATCTTAATTCATCAAAGGCAGTTGTGTAGGGGGCAGAAATATCATTATCTTCTTATAACCCTGATTATCTAATAGAGTTTGTCTAGTTAATGTATCCTGAAATATTTACTTTGAAGCTTAAACTATTGTGATGGAACCATGAAATTTTGATTTATGGGATCTGGGTGGGGAAATGGAATTCCTGGTTTCAAGATACATTTAAAAAATTATCACAAAACCAAAGAATATTGAAAAAGTTGATAAGAAGAATTATGAAGATGGTAACATAGATGCATGTCAGACATGGGTATATGAAGGGATTAGTGGAGTATATTAAACACATAATTTTAGAGGAAAGATTGCAGTGTGTGTGTGTCTGTGTGAGAGAAACAATCTGAGAAATGTCTACAGTGTATTTTTATAAGACAAGGTGGTGGGATTATGAATCTCAATTTTATATGTCAGTAAATGTGGGATGAGAAAGAGGAGAAGATATGAAGGGGACTGAGTTGTGATAAAGACATATTATGAGAGGTGATAAGATGATGAAAAAATGAATGAAAAAACAGTTGCTAAGCATTATGCCTTAAGCACTATTCAAAGAACTGAAGATATAAATGTAAAAATAGGATAATCCCTGCACTTTATATGCTTAACGGTAAGGGGGGAAAACAACATGAAGACAATGTCTACATGGAAGTTGTAGTCAGGGAATGAAGTGTCTAAATTGCAGAATTACAGGGATAGTGAGTTGATACATTGAGCAAGATGAAAGTATGAAGACAGATGGTGGGTGTTTGAAAGAGGATGCTGGCATGTTTGCATGGGTACATATACATACATGGTTAGTGGCTGTTGTCCTTCATTCTCAAAGAGGATCAAAATGTCATGACTATGTTAAAGTCAAGTTGCAGTGTGTCCGACTGTGGCTGACCAGATCAATATGAGCTCAGAATGCTCTGCCATAGGTCAGCCACAAATAGTTCATGTGAACATTTGGGGTGGATACTCTAAATTTGCACATCTCATGTTTCTTTTGAGCTACTTTAATTCACCTTCTTCAATGAGGGCACCCCATAGTAGGTTGTTCTGTATCAGTGTCTCCCTTGGAATGCAGTCAGTTACAAAGTTCTTCAGAGAGACCTTGAGAGTGTCCTTGTAATATTCATACATACATGTGTATACATGTACATATTTCTATACATACAAGGACATGTTTATGTGCATGTATAAGCATGTACATATTTATACATATGCAAGGAGAAGAGGAATATATGTGTCTTAGATACTCATGTGTCTAAGGGATATAGATTTGACATATGGGAAACAGAGAATGGGGATTGGAAAGGATAGAGTTATTGTGTGAAGAGAGAGAATCTTTAGCCCAGAAAAGGATAATGAAAGGCATTACCATGATCTCATTCCAGGAGTTTCATGAATAGTACCACAGATTGGTGGTGTCAAAGTCAAATAGAAATGGGCACCATTAAGCCATACATAAGGATCACTGTGGGGCAACATACTGACTTAGTTTTTTAATGTAATGTTGTCCATATTATATGGTATTTTTACTTATTTTGTTAAACATTTCCCAGTTACATTTTAATATAGTTCCAGCAGCATTCAGGATTGTTGTAGGTCTCATGTTTGACACCTATGCCTCGATAATTCCAGTTTGTTTAGATTCCAGAGTACTTCCTTTCCCTGTGAACTTTTTTTCTCGTATCAAAAGTTACTTACACAGATTCTACCAATACATTAAGTAGAACTCTAGGAGTCCTTAAAAACAGTTCAGGGAATTAATCTACTATAATACAGAGATTAAACTCAAAGGAGATAGCTAGAGAAATACAAATTTAATATGGCTGTTAGACTGCCTTTAAATTATCAAATGTCTTAAGCTTTCACTAAGTACTAGGGTCCAGAAAGATGCTGGCATGTTTGAATGCCAGAGTGCTCAAAGTACTACTATAATCTTACCTGACACAGCCACATCTGAAGTATGGTGTTCAGTTCTGGATGCCACATTGAAAAGTGTGTCCAGAGGAGGATAATCAGGATGTCAAGGAAATTTAAAATACAGTGAGCTGAGAATTAAAGCAACTGAGGATGTCTAGCCCAGAGTTCAGAGAGCTGGACTAGATGATATCTGAATTCTCTTCTAGCTATAGACCTGTGATAAATGTCTTCAAGTACATGAAATGCTATCATATGTAAAAGAATTATATTTCTTCTTCTTGGCTGCAGAGGGAAAAACTAAGAGCAATGAGTGAAATATGTAGAGAGATGGATTTTGGCTTGATGTGAGGAAAAATTTTATAATAGTTCTATCTAAAAGTGGAATAGGCTGCCTGAGGTGACAAATGCATCTTCCCCCATGGAGGTCTTCAAGCAGAGGCTGGATGTTTTTTTTGAAGGTGATAGAGGGGGTTCTTTGTTAAATAAATGGCCTCTGAGGTCTCTAACTGTAATGCCAAGCAACACAGCACACTTGAGGGCAGCTGCTGTGAATATATTTAGGGTTGAATCGTGAAGTATAATGAGCACTCTATTTATACTAAACTAAACCTTGAGCCAAGAAACTAAAGCGTTCACAAATCATAATAACAACTTTACAATTTATTACCAAGGTGACCACATGACTTTAAACAGACACAAAAGCATTCACAATAGTATATAATATAACATAATCCCAAAATACTTGTTTTAGCAATCAGGGAATCCCAGGCCAGGGTCTTTCCTTAACACAACAAATCCCCAGGGGTAGCAACACACTCCACCCATAGGTCAAAGTAGGTTACAATCCCCTCAATCCAAATAAAGTGAAGTCCTCTTGGGGGGGGTGCATCTCCCCACCCCATTGTTTTAGGCTCCCACCTGGCGCTCTCCAGTGCAGGCAGGTTCTAATGAGCCAAAGAGTTCAGGTCCTAACCCTGCTCCAGCTTCCTCTTCCAAGTCCTATGGGTCATCTGTGTAACAAAGTCAACTGTGTGGTCCCCAGGGGAGCCACAGCACTGCTCCTATCCCACCACAGATAACTCCACCCTCCACTCCACCCCCATCCCAATTCATTTCAGAAAAATGCAGCAGGAAATCACACTCACTGCTCCTGCCTTGCTGCAAAGCCTCCATCTCCTGAGTCTCAAACTCCAGGGTTCCTCCTCCTACAGTTTCAGGAGCCAACCACTCTCAGCTACTGCCTGATTTCACAAGTAGGCAATTCTCCACTTTTGCTCCATGTCTCACCTCAAGGGGGAAGGGACTTCTCCATTCCCAGTTCTCCCTGCTCCTGCCTGGGTTCAGGCACAGCAGGTTCCAGGGAATCCTGCCTCGAGTTCTTGTTTCTGGCCCACACCACCCCAACTCTGGGGAAGCTCATCTTTTCCCAGCTTCACATGGGGAGGGGTCACTGTAGTCTGAGCTCTCATCACAGCAAAATAATACAATTGGAAAACAACAGACAACTATTCCAGTCTTACTAAACCCCATACTTTTCTAGACCAGTGTTCCAGTGTTCTCCCAAGGGTTGGCATCAGAGTTCTCCTCCCTCTATACATTACCAGACTGAGAGAGAGCACAAACATTAGGATTTACACTTATAGTGGGGGTGGGGAGGCTCTCTTGATAACAGCTAAACATCCTATACACATTTTTGACTAATAAACTCAGAGCCTACATGACTCAGCACAGCTGTGAATTACTAGGGTTCAAAGGAGATTAATCCTTCAGATATTTACAATTTAACCTGAGCCTGGGAAACTGAACTCCAAGAAAAAAATCCCATGTTGCTTGTACTTACACCAATATTTTTAGATTCTGTAATGCTGTGATTTGCCATATGCCATTCTTGCCATGTGATCTATACAGTATCTCTTTGAGTAATAAATTCTTCTCCAGGCTTTGTTTCTGACCATCCAGACTTTCTCCATCATGTCACAGCAGACTTGTCACCCATCAAGCTCACTCTGCCCCTGAATCCTGACTTTTGCACACTGGTAATACAGTCCACCCCTTCAGGCCTTTCCTCTAATCCCAGAGCCTCCTTTTTAAGGAAAGTTCCTAGGCCAACCATGTCTTTATTATTCTCTGGTGTCCACCCTTAATTCTCTGGATTTTCTCCACTATGCCTCTGCTCAGGTATATCACCTCAGTTTTGAATGTAAGCTCCTCAAGGACAGAGAATATCTTTCTTTCTGCTTGTATTTGTATTCTCAGTAGTGCCTGGTACATAGCAAGCACTCAGCCTATGCTTGTTGACTTGACTATTCTTCACACACCTGATTCCCCATCTCCATCTCCCATGCTGTTCTCATTTTTGCTGTTCTCAGACCATTTTTATAAAGAGCTAAGTTTTTTCTCTTCTCCTTCTCCTATACCCCCTGGTAGTTCTGCCCCAGCTCTCTATTCACTGGTCAGGATCATCTGAGAGATACCTGAGATATCCCCAGAGGTTCTCTTGTCATTGGACATCTTTTACTCTTAGCCATTAATGTCAATCACTTCTCCAGCTCATGTTGCTAAATCACTGACCTAGGTAGAGAATGGATTGATTCTCAAATATAGGATCATTTCTAGAGTTAGAAGGAATCTCAAAAGAAATCTAGTCCAAAATCCTAGTTTTAAATATGAGGAAATCAAAGCCAAGAGAGTTAAAGTGACTTACCCAAGACCACTTAAATAGTAACCATCAGAGGTAGAATTGAAACCCAAGGCCTCTGACTCTAGTGCCAGTACCATTCTGCAATTGTGAATGTAACATAACGCTGGAGGAAAAAGTCTGATGGAAAGCAGAAATTCAGATCAGCATCCCTCTCTCTTCAACCACTGGTAAACTGCCTTCATGCTATAATTGATATAGTCATGCATAAATTGGAAAACTAGTCCTTTTCTAAGTGAAATGAGAGAGTCAAAGTCCTGAAGTCACTGACCAGTACGTGACCCTACCTTTCTGTTACACAAACTAGAATGTATGCATGTACTAGAAAATCAATTTGTCATCATTTTCCCCATGATTAATAGAGCAGGGTCATGTTTACCTGTACTGAATTGAAAAGGATATCTTCTTTGCTCTTTTCATCACCTGTAAAGAAATGTAATTATGAACTGGTATGGTTCCCGTTTTTCCAGCTTGGTAGAAGCTGCCAGTTTCCATTCCACAGGATATTATGAATCACCTCTATCACATAATGAAGAATTAAAGTAGGACTTCATGGAGATGAAAATGAGAAAACTAAAATATTTTCAAGGCAATGTATGAAATATGTAAATAGTCACTAATGGAGACCTATGTTGATGGGAAATAAGACAAAATACAGCATACAATAAAATAGATTTTTAGACTTTGATATTAAAAAGAACCCTTTGTTCTTTTAATGCAAAAAAAGCCCTTTGTCTAATAGGAGAAGGGGAGGATTGGGCAAGTTAGGAGGCCAAGCTTGGTTTCATGTGGAGAGACTTTTCTAATGGGTAACATAAAATTCTCATTGGGCACTCCCTAGCAGGAGAATCACTGGTCCAAGAGGCCAGGGCCATGAGCATTACATTCCTGTAGTGAAGAGAAGCTGAAATCAATGTAGGTCAAGTGCAACTGATTATCACAGTCAAGCCAACCACCTCCAAATGCAGAGGAAGCAAACCATCCCTCTACATATCTGTACTTACTGCTTCCTGGTAGAAATATTGGCTCTTATCTTTTCACTGTCTCACTGCCTGTTCTCTACGTATGGACTGAAAATATACTTTTTCTCTTCCTTCTCTTTCTTCCATATTGTCTCCTTTCCTCATGCCCATCTCCCCATTTCATTGGCAATAAGCAGAGCTAATGTATCTTCTTTTATTATGTTTTTTTAAAAGAAAAGGCATAATAGAGAATGAATTAAACATTTTGCTTTTGCATTTATCAAAACAAGAACTACGTCAACAAAAATCTCAAAAAACAACCCTAATCTTGGTGCTTCCTCATTTGTCATTGACACTTAATTGATCTTTTTTTCTGAGTTGATGGTCCTTGAGAGGAAAAAAAAAAAAGAATTACCCATCCTGACATTAAAGTGTTAGAATGCCAGTGTGCCAATCTTAGCCATATGATGCCTTTGGACCCCTGGCATAAAGATTCATATAGTTTATATCAAGGATGCCAACAAGTAACAAGTAAATTATTTTGCTTCATATTCTTTTATTAATATTCATATGCTGGCTCAAACCCCAAAAGTTTGAAACATATAAGGGAGACAACATATGGGTTGCTCTCTTAAAACAGGTAGGCCCAGGCATATGGATTTGGATGTCTTAGCTTTTTCCAACAAACATTTAAATAATTTCCTTTAGTCTTAATGCAATCATAGTTTGCATATAGAAAAAAATGACTGGTTATAAACCATGGACTAATTAAATGAAAGGCTCTGGTTATTACTCACTTTAGCAATAAATAACTTTTATATCTATATTTCATTTTAAGCATGAATTCTGTTGGAACCCATTTTAGTTTTATTTATTTATGACTCAAGGAATGAACTAAAACTCCTGTGAGCTTCCTAGAAAAATTATCTATCCAGAAAGGGTATTAGCTATAGTAGCAATCATGGCAACATGTTCTAACATGAATGGCAGACCTTAATTTAAACCAACTAAAATTTGGCCTCAGTAGCTTAGAACTAAAGGATTGCCCACTGCCTAATCTGAGCATTTTATTTGATTTAAATGAAACCAATGCTGAGAGTCATTTCCTGGATGCTATAACATTGAGGACAGTTTGAGAAGCCCTGCTGCTTGAAATACTTACACCCGTTGCTCTTGACCATTTGAATTAGAATGGTTGTTTGTCTCTCACAGGGCAACTATAATAATCTTCTAGCTATATGGTGGCACAATTAGAGGAAATTGACTAGGCTCAGCCTATTGGTATCCATTACCTTGACTGAGCCAGCCCACACCTAGCATCTTTAATGAGGATTAATCCTGTGAGGGGTGGACAGCAACAGTGTTTATTATTGACCTAATGCTGAAGACTCATCACTAAAGCTGAAGGGTTTTCCATGGTCCAATGAACCTAAACGCCTCTCATTTCTACAAGCAGCAAATCCCACAAAAAGGATAAATTGATGTGTTAAGGAAACAAGCCAAGAAGTTATAACAGAAAGGAACTTTCCTGAAGGGTCTGGCACCTCTATTGCTAGGAACAGAAAGACAACTGAAAACCACAGACATATAGCAATTCACATTTTTTTTATGGAATTTCATGAATGTTACATTAACATGAATATCACATGATGTTACAGCAACAGCAGCATTATTCATGGTTTAATGTTGGAAAAATACTTTACATATATTCACATTTGACCTCATTCATTGACATAAAACACTATTTAATATATTTTGATTTTATAAAAGTACAGGAAGTCCTGTGGATAAGGTCTGTTGAATTTACTGATAATCTTAACCTCTATGTTCTAAAATATTGAGAGAAAATTGTAATTTTTTTTAGTATAAAGGAAGACTAGATGGGGGAGACAATAGTGTATTTTATAAGAAATTTGAAAACTGGAGGTTGTTTTCTTACCCTTCAAATAACTCTTATCTGTTAAATATGGAAATCCTTTTCAATTATCTTTTGCATTCAATATTCCTTATGTTTATGTATAAATGAAATCCTAGTTCCATTAACTGGTGATGAGATTTTCCTTCTTGAATTACTTGCATGAATTTCACTTAGTTGTTTTCATCATGGCTTCACCTTGTAATACTGTGGCAAGAGAACAGATGAATTAAAAAAACAAAACACATTTTTTCCCAGTTTGGTGGCATTCCAAATCAAGATGCTTACTTCTTCTAAACCCAGTTAGCAATGGTCTATTTCAAAACATCTCACCACCATAACCACTCAAAATCCCTAAACTTTCTCACTTAAATTTTTCAGACAGCAAACAGAAAAACAAATTTAATGCCATTTTTACTCTTCTATTCCCACTGTCCCCTGTGGATTCCATATTTTTAGACTAGCTTCAAAGTTTATAGATTTTTTACCACACACATAATTTGTATTCTTTGAAAAATTCCAATCAATTGAAGGGCAAGGATACTAAAGTGACAGAGATTTGAAGCCTATAAAATACCTGTATTCAGAGCCTGAAGGAGTAACCAATCTTTCCTTTACCACAATAAAAGACTCTGGGCAGCTGAGATATACAGGTGGGAAATAAAAGCTATAGACAATAGCCCAGAGGACTACACTTGTCTTTTCCCTACTCTGAAGGTGCCTGCAGGCATCAAGTGAAGCAGAAAATCTGGGATAGTGTTTTTAGCTTGGCCCAAAATACTACTGTTTCAGAGTTGTTTATCAAGAGAGACATGAGAGAACATATGCCAAATGAGAACTCTTCATAACCAATAATCCCAGCTGCAAGAGTGTTTTTAATGCCTCAGTGGATCTCTGTGAGTGTCTCTGTGTTCAGCTTTGTGTTTGTGTCTGTCTGTATGTGTGTATGTGTGTGTGTGTCCATGTCCATGAAGTCTTGGGTATTGCCCCATGCTGTGTGCTCTCCAAGGCATTTTGCAAGTGAAGAATGAAACCTCTGGTTGGTGATGAATGAGTCTATTAACAACAAGCTGAATTCTTGACAATGTCTTCTGAACTTTTATATTCTTTTAGGTATGCCTGAGTCAAAGGTCATGGCTTTCTGACAGTAATACTGTACCAGCACCATGGACAGCACCCTCCAGTATAGTTCCTTCTCATAAGGTTAATGAAGGTTACTCAGGGACTGGGAGAATAGTACAGAAACTACAGGGAAGAGGGGGTTGCTGAGTTTGTGACACTGCATAAGCATATCATAGAAGTGACTACAAATCACTCTATCTGCACTCCAGGATATGGTGACTTTACAACCAATATAGGAAGACTTTCTATTCTTGCACAAGTTCTAGCAGTAACTTAAGCAAACATAGCTATTCTTAGATTATTGTGAACTAATATTCAAGACTCAGTCATGGACCACAGCAATAAGCCTTCCAAGTGAAGATTATATTATGAGAAAAATTTAGATGGAGCATAATGGATTGAGCAGTTTTTCTAATGGGAAAAAGTAGCTAATCTCTGATTTGGAGATAACCAATATTTTAAGACAGAATGCCAAACAATGTTTGGTTATACTGTTAGGTATGTGGCAAAGAAAGATATTATTGCTTATTGCTTGCCTACATAAATTCTGCCAATTGAGAACTACTTGAGCTTGGGAAGAGACAATGTTAATTAAAATCTTTAAGGGGTTATATTAGGAACTTATATCCTAGTGGCATAGCATTCACCTCTTACTAGTCTCCTGGATATATTCCTTTAGCTAGATGACAGCCAAGTAGTTTAGAAGAGGGACAAGGTTTAGGATCAAAAAAGAAGGGAGATATCATTGAACCCTTGATTCATGAAGCTGAAGGTTACCTGAAAATGACAGAGTTCACTGTTGGCATCCCTGAGTTCAACATAATCTGTATTGACTCAGGATTATCTAACTTGTCAGAGCTAGAAAGCCTAGAGTTAGCATCATTGGGTCATAAGCTGAACTTTTAGCCCTAGAATTACACCCCCTGCAGTCTTCTGTTCTCTGTGCTAACCATGCCCAGTTTCTTCAACTTATCCTAAAATGATTTTTTTTTTCAGATTATACTGACTGAATACTAATACTAAATCAACAAGCTTTAATCTGAGGACTTGGAAGTGACTCCTTTCATGGGAATAAGGCATATGATCTTTTGCAAAAGCTATTTGTTTTATTCTTTAAGTGCTTTTCCAATTCCCTCCCAAGTTCATGATGGTTGAAGTAGTTAGAAATCTGAATGGCTATTAAGGGATGAAGATTTTGGCTGAAGTCAAACTCTTACTTAATAGTGGGTTTCCATTCATATTTTGTTTTGTTTATTAGAATTCTTTCTAGATCACTCACTCAATCAGCAAGCATTTATAAGTATTCACCCTGTGTTCCAGGTACTGTCAGGTGATACGAAGATGGTTCTATGAAGGGAGAGGTGGCCCTGGGATCTTGTAATATTTCTCAATTTCTTTTCATGTCGTGTCTACCCAACAAGATCATAAACTCCCTGAAATCAGAGGTTGTGACACGTTAGAGGCTGAGCATAGTATACTATGCTCACAAGTATTTATCAAAGGAATAAGCATATTTTTCTTTCATGTACAGGTAACTGCAAAGTTTTTACTGGCCATGATACTACCCCAAAGCAACAGCTTTCACTGCTTACAGATGTGTATCAAAAAGTTAGAAATGAAGGTTATTGGGGTGAAGAATAGTAAACTTATCTCCTTACCTTACCTGGTTCTTCCTACTAAAAGTTGTTGGAATGCAAATCCAGAGAGACTCTTGAGAATGTCTAATACTAAGTAAAGATAGTTGCCTGGGAGAGAAAGTTGCAATTTCTGCCTAGACTGAGGGGTCAAAAAAGTATCTTAATGTAAAAGTACTCTTCTGGACTTTCGTTGGCTATGTGGTGGCAGTAGCAAAGAACCTATGGTTTGCCCTTATCAGATAGAAATTCTAGCCCCTATTGCCTAGCATACCAGAGCTGAGAGGGCCTACTTGAAATCCTAAAAAAATGAAACTTAGAAACTGTAGCATGGAACATGGCTGAGTAAATACTTTCAAGCCCATCAGTCATCATAAGACTAAAACAGAATAGCAACTAGTGGAAAAATTTACCCAGTATGTATGCCACATCCAGCAGGGACCAGGCCTAGGGAGAACACACCACAAGATCACCAGAAGACAAAAATGGTTCTGGAATTTTTGAGGTATGAGTCATCTTTTCATGTGTATGTCCTGGCCACACACATGTTCTATATACAGGTGTCCCTAGGCAAATTCACACAGCTCATTTGTAGTGTGTGGCGGAAGTGGGGGAAATGGTATTCTAGATTTACAAGGGGAAAATTATGCAGTAAGTTTTCAATATTATTTCACTAAATGTTTTGGCTTAAACTAATTGTGTCCTTCAGATGAATAGAGAAAAAAAGGAAACATCAATTTTTATTCATGAGTTCATCAACAACTGGCTTTAGTGGATGTTGACCTGCAAAGGACCTTGAAAATATGGCCACTAATCTTGGGGCCCAATGGTAAAGATGATGAAATGTCAAGGCACAAACGTGATCAATAGCAAACTGTTTGTGAGATACAAAAGCCTGTCCCCTCAGTACAGGACAGATAAAGGCACCACTTATGTCACTTGATGATCTGTTAATCTTTCCTTCATTATGTAATACAGTTTCTCTTTCTTTTCACCTGTAACTTCATCACTCTAATAACTGTGCTTCTTTTAAGAGCAAATTGATTAGTCTTTACACAAAAAGATGATAGTGCTTAGATGAAGGCTGTAGCCAGATTGTTAGCTTCTTTTATTAACAGGCTCAGGCCAAGTAAGAGTTTTGAAATCAGTTTCTTTTGTCATTAAATTCTTATCTGTTTTCAGGAATTTTCAGTGTTTTCAGTTGGAAAAATCAGAAGTAGAGAAACCAGAAACTGCTATCCTCAGGTGCCCCTTAACTGACATTTTGCCAAAAGCACAAAATATAGACACTAGTCTTTAAATTTCAAGTTTTATAGTGTTGAAACACACTCAGTTTCATCTTGTGGATGAAAAAAAAAATCCCATCTATGTTTGATTCACATTTTCTGGGACCCCAGGTGCTATAAACTGGGGTTGGGAAAAGAGAGAGAACCGACACTTGCTATTAGCAATAGCATTTTCCAGGGATATTTGGATAGAAATCACTTTTAGGTACATGACTACATCTTGTAAAGAATGTAGTAAATTACATAAGAAAAGATATAGCAAATTAAGTGGGCAAAGTAAAATTACTATACAAATTGGGCTTATTCAATAAAATACATTTTTACATCTTTAAGTCTTGAATAAGCATTGCTTTCCATTTTCTTAAATCACTTGTTTCATGTTTTAACACTGAATATACATGTTTTTGACAATATTCTCCATTCATTATGAAACTACACTATTATTATTTTGTACATTAATCTTACCTTTAATGAACAGTCCTTTTTTTCCAATCTTAACTGTAGTTCATAGGTTTCCAGGGGCCTTACATCAGACAAGTTCTAAGGCCACTGAAGCCTTCTTGGCTCTATGTCTTGAACATATTTCTTAACTTTTTATGACATATGACATGATGCAAAGTCTCAAGATTCCATAACATCAGATCCAGATGATATTTGTTGGAGGGCTAGCACCACATATATGAGGTCTTTAAAAGGAGACATCTCACAGTACAAAATATCCAAAGAAATGCTCTAGCTACCAGCTCTGTAGTGCTCATCCAAATCCCCTGGATTCCCATGTTTCATGGATTTGGAGTTATATCCCTGCATCCTGAGTTGTTATAGATCATTCTCCTGCTTAAAGACCACAACTCTATTTGAGACCTGCTCTCAATTCGTTCCTCTTCCCTATCTGTTCCTGATCCTTTTTATTCATTTATTCCTGTTTATCCTCATGGATTGGTTTCCTGACCAAGACTCAGACTAAAAATTCTCATTTCAATGGGTATCAGAGGCTCAAACTAAGGAAGGAGGGATATAATTTAATTAAGTCAGGAGCAGAGGAGGATTTTTTTCTGAATATGGGGCTTCTGAAACAGCTAGCTGGCCCAGTGGATAAAACACTTCACCTGGAGGCAGAAAGACCTGAGTTCTAATCTGACCTCAGACATTTACCAGCTGTGTGATCCTGGACGAGTCACTTAATCTTTATCCTCCTCAGTTTCCTTAATTGTAAAATAGAGATAATAATATCACCTACCTCTCAGGGTTTTTATGAGGATCAAATGAAATAACATTTCTAAAATGCTTAGCACATAATAGGTGTTTAATACATGTTTTCATCCTTCTGCAGCTCCAGTGAAATCATATTCCCTAGGGAGCTGCATATCATAAAAACAGCACCTTAAGGAGTAAATTCTGTGCCCAAGGCTAGAATAGACCAAATGGATATTTTATATATGCGTATTTGGGCTCCTCAGTTTTGTACCATCTCCATTGATAGAAAGCTAAAAAACAGAATAATTCAGACATGACAGATAGCATGAACAAATGTATGACATTAAAATGCAACCAGATGACTACACATTTTCTTAAATTTCATGTTCCATTTTTCCCCAAATTGGTGACAATTCTGTAACATAAATTTGAGTATAACATTCAAGTTGGCAGCAAAAAGACCATACTCATTCATTATTTCATTCATTTACCCACTTTGTACTTAGTCAATGAACATTTATTAACGTATGTCAGGCACTGTGCAAAGACAGGGATTCAAGAAAGGCAGGACCCAGTCCTTGTTCTCATGAAGTTCTCAATATTGTAGGAGAACCAAGACATAAACAACTACATATAAACAAAACATAGAGATATAGATACATAAGTATAACCTAAAATAGCATAAACTGCATCTTTTTGGGGCTCCCAAAATATGTGCTCTCAAAATATATCTATCAGTTCATATACATATGTGAAGATTTTAAAAAATATATTCCTATAATATAATAAAATATTAATCTAATATATTTTGTCAATCCAGCATACATATATATGTATATATGTTGGGATTAATCAGCAAATTATATCAGCAGACATATATTATATATTATTCAGCTACCACATACAACATATAGAGACAATGCCAGATAAGCTATTAGGTTTGGAGAAAGACAAACCTAGGTCTGAATCACCGACTCTTTCTAGCTGTGTGATCATGGATAAGTCACTTAAACTCTCTGAGCTTCAGTTTTCTCCCCTGTAAAATGGGGATAAACATACCTGTCACACTTTTATCACATAGTTATTCTATGTTCAAATGAGATGATGTATATAGAGTTTTTTTCACACTTTAAAGCACTATGGAAAAGTTAATCATTGTTGCCATTGATGTTACTTTTGTTACAAGACACTAGGTTCCTCCATTCATGCACTACCTCCATGTGTTCAATAGCATCATTCTTCCCACATCAAATTCCCACAGCCAGTCCAGGAAGCTTTCATCATTTGCTTTGTACAACTCTGTTAAGGAGCTTGGTGCACACTAACTAATCCTCATGACCAAATAAGGCAAAGGCACCTGGCTGCTGAGATAAAAGTATAATTTATGGACATTAGTTAAGCGGATTTAAAGGCACAAGGATACAGTCATGCAAAGTACTTCTGGGATACATCTTTCCCTCAAGCAGAGCATATGAAAACATAATTTTAATATTTGACCCTAACAATTTTAAGAGCATCTTTCAGTAGAGCAGCAACTGGTCCCAGTGACATTGGCTAGACATTTGAACTCTAATGAGCAACATATTTACTGAATTGAATTGAAGTGGATTGAATAGGGTTTAGAAACTGAAATCCTATAATCTAGTGAATATATCTCCATCAGCAATGATGCTCATAAATGTAGTTCAGAGAACAAAAGATACTCACTGAATCAAGTTCTCTCTGATGATACTAGAAACAATGTAATCCATAGTTTGAGTTCATGCTTCTATTTGTAATTCATGGAAAGATACGTGATTTCATATCTTTTCAATCTGTGGTATATCATGTTATTATTCCTTTTTATAATTAACTCTTTGCACAGTTATGTGATTGTCAGTAAACCTGACGTTTAACTCTTATATTCAATCTCTTCTCAATCATGGGACGCTTCTATTTTGACCAAGGGTAGGCTCTTCTAGGATCTTAATGCAAGTTATGGTAAAGATTAAAGAAAACAGAAAAAAACCCACCATTTTTTAATAAGTTGAAGTCTTCACTACTCTCACTCCCAATGGAAGACAAATCATCAGCCAATCTGAAAGTCAGCACTTGACCTAGTGAAACATCTGTGTATTTCATATCTACCAATAGAAATGCAGGTCTTATATTCTATCAAATCTTCTGTCATTCTTTGTTGTATGAGTATTCCCCAATTCACTGTATGGTCACATTATTCATCCTGTGTGAAATTACTTCCCTGAAATGGGACTCCAGACTATATGAGAAGAAACATTTTCTGATGTACTGAGCAATTTGCAGACTTCATATCGATTACAACATATATTATATAGCATGCTATACAGCTTAATGTGCTTTTAAGCAGGAGAGTCTGTAATTGAAGAAACTGATTGATTAACACTATGTTTTCTCCAAGCCACTAACACAATCCCAGACTCTCCACTCAATGTACTTTAGTACTACTTTGTGGGCTTCCACATTTTTCATCTGTGATTTCTTTAGTGTTGGAGAACCTGTCAAGGAACTTCATCTGCCAATGTATATGGAAACTTTCTCAGCAACTTATAGTCTTGGGGAATTGCTTGGGAAGTTAATGACTTGCTGAGGAAATATGTATGAGAGAGCATTCCAGGCATGGGGAATAACCAGAGAAAATGCCTGGAGTCAGTAGATGGAGTGTCTTGTTGGAGGAACAAGAAGGATGCCAGTATTACTGGATCAAAGAGTAGCATATGAAACCAGGTCTTCCTGTCTCTGAGGCCATCCGTCTATCTGGTATGCCACCCTGGCTCTCAAATGCTAATATATAAATAGTATATCATTGTCCATATGCAGAAACAAGACCATTTGTGGTAAGCATGTCTTTCTCAGCCCAAATTTGGAGAATTTTATTCAAAATAATTAAGACTATTGGCAGTGATTTCAAATAAGCAGGATAAACAAAACCCTTCCAAAATGGGAATTAGTTCTGCTTTTTTTCCTGTTTCTCAATTCTAAGCCAGCTTCTCAAAGTCTTGATTATCTCATGTCTTTCTTTTGCTATTGTGAATGTTTTAAATACAGATCATTTAAATTTAAATTGCTAATGGATTTCTTCCTTAGTGTGATTGTATTTTGTAGATGAAACATTTCATTTATATAGCCTTTAAGCACATAGATTATAACACTTTGTGAAATAGATGCTTATTTGGTGAAGGCTTTATTTTTTTTTACCTTTCTCTTTTATTTCCCATTTAAGTAACTGGGAAAATAAAGTTTATTTGCTGCAATGTATGGTGACAGGTGAGGCAGGTAACTAGAAGGGATTTCTAAAAAGAGAGAAAAGGGAAAGTCTCTTACAGAAGTGAAGAAAAAGAGAACAGTGGCAACCTGGAAGAAAAGAAAATTGATAGGTTTTGTCCATAATGCATATAGGGTAGAGTGGTACAGGGAGATTAAATCTGCCAGTGACTTTTCTAAGGAATTTTCAAAATCCTGACTGGCAGGACCACAAAGATATAAATGTCAATGAAGATCCTTCTGCTTCTCCAACTTTGATCTACAGGAAATAGCAGGACAAAATAGGATTTGTAAAAAAATAAGTAAAAGGGGGGGGGGGGACCTGAAGGAGACTGGGGTTTACATACAACTTGGCAGCTAATGGTTACTTATTCTAGTGTAGCCCATTCAAGTGCTCATTCTCATGTAGTGGAACACATTCTAATATATTCCATTGCATACTAGATTTCTTCAGATGGTGGACTCACTGTGAAGTATTTTGGAAATCAATGGGCCCTAATTAGGGGACCATAGATTTAGAGATGAATGGACCTCAGAGGTCATGAAATCCAGCTATCATTTTACAGATGAGGAAACTGAGGCCAAGAGAAGTTATAAGATTTTCTCAGGGTGGTAGGTAGCAAAGCTAGAATTTGAACCAAGGTCCTTTGACTCCAAATCCAGCATTTTAATCCATTGTACCATTGAGTACCCAGCACAGATCAACTAAATATCCTAAACTTACCTGGACTCCATTTTCACCAAGCCAGCTAACTATACTACTAATATGTGTATTTGTGCATACACACATATAATATAATATATGTAAATATATATTACATATGTGTATATATGTATATAGTGTGTATGTATGCAAAACCAATACCAAAGAAATGAACACTTTCCAAACTTGGGAAATAAATTTCTCTCTGAGTGGGCATACAATTAAAAAATCTCACATTTTATATCACTTTAAGTTTAACAAGTTTATCTACAACAACTTTGAAAGAAAGTTAGTACTAGCATTATGCTTATTTTAGAGATAAGTAACTGAAAGGGTTAAAAATCTTCCCAAGTTCAATACACTTTCTAACACATTATACTCACACATATGCGCCTGGTTTCTTATTAAGACTACAAGCCGGGAGGGTGGGGAAAAAACCTCTAGAGAGTTGTATCCTGGCCCTTCATATTATAGTCTTTGACACAAAAATTTCATCTAAAAGTTGAAATTATTGGTTTCTGAAGGACCACTAATATTTTCTTTCTTTTAGGAAAAGACTATCCAACACAAGGCTGATCTGCATATCTGTCTACAGCTCTGTAAAACCATAACCCAATATCTCTGACTACAACTTAGCATTTCTGTCTACAACTCAATATGTTCATCTACAATAAGTGAGTTTATATGTATGGGCTGTTACACACATGTACCTTTCTATAGAATATGTGCTTGTTGGGTTTGGTTTCTTACTGGGAAAAAAGGGAAATTTAGGGAGAAGACTGTATTCACCTCCATCTACTCTGAGTACCTATGATAGTAAAAACTACCTCTTGTTTGTGCTCCCAAAAGATATACTGACTGGGCTAATGATACAATCAAAATATACACTGCAAAGCTAGGAGTAAACCTATCCAAAAAGCTTCACTGAAAACCAGTGGTGGATGTTTACCTTTAGCATCTGTATCAGGCCAAGGTTGAGTGGAATGATTGCTACTAATCACACTTGGGTTCAATCGTCATCTCTGTACCAATGAGTCTCAGATCTATATCCAGGTTTAGTCTCTTCTGAGCAACAATCTTTTTTCATCAACTACCTGTTGGACATTTTAAACAAGATCCAATAGAAATTGTAAACTCAATATACCCTAAACAGAACTTACTATCTTCCTCAACCCCGCCCCCCCACCAAAGTCCATCTATCTTCAAAAAAAGTCCCTATTTCTGTCAAGGGTCACCATTCTTCTAATCTCTGAGGTTTACAACCCCAGGGTCATCTTCAACTCCCACTTCATTCTCCATATGCAATCAATTGCCAATTTATAACTTCTACTATGACCACTCCTCTTATGTCTACCTCCTTCTCTAAACTTCTATAGCCAGTACCCTCATTATCTCTCATGTGGACAATTGTTGTAGCTTCTTAAATCCAAAAACTGGCATTATTAGCAATAGTTTGCCAATGCTTCTATCCTGGTCCATGAATGTGTGAAATGCATATGGTACATATGCTGGGAAAGAATTGCCTAGGAAACTGAACTAGAGATTAGGAAAGGTAAGCTATACACCTAGACAAGGAGGAGAAATCTGAAATGGGGAAGGGCCTGAAATGAGAATTTGAGGAAGCAACAGGTCCTTCTCCTATTTCATTATCATGAGGATGTGTCTGACCCTGACCTTCAAAGACTATCTCTAAAGGATAAATTACATCGCAGCATATTTAATTTATATTTAGGATGAGAGGATGTGAGCATCCTGAACTCTACTTCTTCCCCATTCCAGAGGCTTATACAATGACAATACAATAAAATTCACCTTTTCTGACCATGTAGAAAACTACTGCTTAGAGTAGCATATATAACCTTCTATTTTTTATTCAAGGGCTGGAAGAAACAGCTACAGGAAAAAAAACATAAAGATCTTGTCTTAATTTTGATTCCTAGTGAGAATGAAATGGAGGTACTTCAGCCTTATATTTTGAAACTCCTTCCTGACCCTGGAGGAAGTCATAGTGTTAATGAAAATAGAATTGGTTTTAAGATCCCTCCCTTAAAGCATATTGCATCTTTCAAATTCGGAATGACAGATTAAGGAGGAATACTGTACCAGTTCTTCTGAAAGCTACTTGTAATATTGCCAGAAGAAATGCCTCAAAGCCTGTATCATCACAAGATGTATTTTAAAATATGTCCATGTTATCCCAAGCTGTTGGCCATATCTGTACTTAAACTGTGAACAGCAGACAGTCTATTATACCCTGGTGATAAATCTGTTTGGCAGCTGAACTGCAGCATTATTATTTCTCTAAATCTCTACTCTCTTTATGTTCATCTGTGACACTGATCTCACATGGAACCCTTGGGTTTTTATGACTCAAGTGCTGCTTTCCTTAAGTCCACCAAAAAATAGCATGACACTGTGTAAATTATCCAGCAAGTGAGTTTAATTAGCTGAGTTCAGTGTCTGAATTGGCCATTAAGTGATATTCTATGTAAGTCATCAGCCCAGGCCTTGAATGTTACTCTCTGACCCATACAGAAAAAAACTTTTCTCTGAAGCTATAGTATTCCCATTTGACTTCTCAGGACACTCACCTTGCAAAAGTTTAGGCTGCTTCCTCACTGAAGAATAATTTTAAAACTGCTTTGATTTACAGCTTACCAATCAAATCTGAATATTATCTAGGGTACAGAATAAACTATTTCTCCATATTAAAATATGACATTGGCTCTATCCACCTTCCTCAAGGACCAAGTTCTGTAGAGAATTTCACTCTCTCAGGTCACTAGTAAAGTCAAGAAGCATTTATTAAGCACCTATGATGTGCCAGACAATGTGATAAGCATAGGCATACAAAGAAAGGTAAAAACAGTTAAAATCTAATGGCAGAGATAACATGCAAACAACCATGTACAAACAAAATGTATATGGGGAAATCTGGAGATAATCTCAAAGAGAAGGCACTAAGATGAATGGATGAATGAACAAAGACTTTATTAAGCACTTACTGTGTACAAATCAGGTACAAGAGACACAAAATAGAAAAGTAAGACTCTCCTGTTCTCAAGGAGTTTCCATTTTAATAAGGGAGAGGACAACAACTTTCTTCAGAAATTGAGACTTGAATGAATCCATTGAAGGCAGGAGGTAGAAATATACCCAGTAACCTCATAGATTCAAAGATTTAGCATTCTTTGAATCCCATAGCCTATTGAACATAGAATTAATTGAAAAATAAATTAGATGAAACATTGCTATATAGACATTCATGTCTAACCATCTGTTCCCTCCAGACCTTCAGGTGTGTACAGAAACAGAGATGTTTGATCATCTTCTCAGGATAGTGAGGGCTTCTATTTCCCATCTCACACTCACAGACTTTAAAGGGAAAATGGATTTCTTCAAGTCACTAGTAAGATAGGATTCATAATAGCTGGAAGCCTATGCTACTCTTTGATCCAGTAATACCGGCATCCTTGTTCCTCCAACAAGACATTCCATCTACTGACTCCAGGCATTTTCTCTGGTTATTCCCCATGCCTGGAGTGCTCTCTTTCCTCATCTCTATCTTCTAGCTTCCCTGATTTCTTTCAGATCTCAGATAAAATTCTACCTTTATAGGAACCTTTTTCCTTATCTTCCTTAATTTTAGTACCTTCCCTCTGTTGGTTATTCCCTATTTGTCTTGTATGTTTCTTGTTTTTACATAGTTGCTTTATGTTGTCTCTGCCTTAAACTGTGAGCTCCTTGAGAGCAAGGATTTTTTTTTCCCTTTCTTTATATCCCCATGTCCCACAGGGCCTGGCATATAGGTGCTTAATAAATATTATTGACTGACTCCTCCCAAATTCACCCAAGATGCCATCTCTGTTCCAAGCTCAGAAGATAGTCTCATGGTACCACATCTTCTGGTCAGCATTGGTTGTGGTGTCTGAGCCTTTCCATCATGTCCCTGATCATACTGAACACTTTCTCTCTCTCTCTCTCTCTCTCTCTCTCTCTCTCTCTCTCTCTCTCTCTCTCTCTCTCTCTCTCTCTCTCTCCCAGATGTCTGAGGAGAGAAAACAGAAAGTGACAAGAGTGCACTATGACCTACAATTAGGGTCTCTTTATCACTTCTCAGTCTTTTGGCTAAGATCAAGTGTTATGGTTCATCCTTCCTTTTTGAAGACCAGTGACAATGACATCATAGGATGATGTTTTGACTTGAATGTGAAGTAGATTTAAATGATATGAGGCAGAGTTACACAAAGTCATCAGCTTCACTCTATTCCAGAGTCACTGAAGCCCAGTGGCAAGACAAGTCAAGATGACTGGCAATAGCCCAGGGAGCAGTGAATGACATGGGTATCTTTGATGTTTGGCCAAGCTTTAAGTGCCCCATAGCACCTGTTTCAACCTCCTTCATGGCTGTTAGAACAAATTATTCTCATCAGCTTGGGGCAGCCATCCTCCTAACTCAATTGGGTAACTAATATAGAAGAGTGGACTTTCTCAAAATATGGTATCATTATGTCATTAACTCATAATTTAAATATAATTTATTGATATTTTAAAATATCAATAAGGATTGATATTTTTTCTTTAATAGTTATAACAGAAAAACTCATTAATCACAGGTATCAATGAATGATAATGGAATTTGTATCTTTTCTTCAGAAAATTGATAATGAAGCTAGAAATCTTTTTATTTACCTATAGCCAAAACAAAGTAAGATTTTCAGGTTCATATACTTGTTTCAGTGTACTCTCATAAGAGAAATCTAATAGTAGTCATTCTTGTTCAGATAGAGTCCTTGAATTTCATACGGACATTAATTGAACTATATTACCACAGAATACAAGAAAATCCGCCACATGATAAAATTTTCATTAACAAAGTAAGTTATATTGAAATTTTTTCTCAATATGCAATTGACAGATTTACAAAGTAACACATCTTCCAAATAATTTAATTTCAATAGTATAGCTTAATGTCATCAAATGAGTATTTTAATTACATATGTTTCATTTACTTTTAATCCAAAATACAAAGGTTTTTTGTTTGTTTACTTTTGTTACTTTGCAAGTGCAGAGGTATGCTGATGCATGGGCAATACTTCTCATAATATTATCTACAAGTAGAAATATACAAATTTTCATTGAATATCATTTGTCAAGATCTGTTTCCACCAAATCAGTAGTAACAAGGGGTTTGTCCCATTGCACTTAATTCTGTACAATGGAAGCATACAATAGAAGCAATTCTTTTGATATTAAAGATGTGGTTTCATTTTTGTTTTAAATTGTCTTTTTGTTTATATAAACATGCCTATACATGCATGCATACAATTTTATATGGAAAAGTTCTCATCTTGTCAATACATTCTTATACGTCTGCATAGTCAATATACAACTTTTTTCATATTTGCAGCCAATTTATTAAAACCGATGATTGATTAGGCATATGCAATGGTGACTTCTGCTTCTACACCTAGTTTAATACTGATAGGCATTATTTGTTTCAGGACTGTGCAAATCAATAAGGTGGTTGTGGATTCTCTTCTGGAACTGATTCCATGTCTTAGAGCCTTCCCTGCAAGTTATGATCTGAAGTGTCTTAGTGGGCATTCAAATAGGTCCCTTCACTTTCAAGTTCTTTTCTTTTTCTCCTCTAGGTCAACACACACTTTCTCCAGTAATTTCACATTGCAACTGGTGAGGGTGATGCAGAGGTAGTGAATGGTCACTTAGGCCTCCACAAGTGTCTTGCTGGTATCTTTAAATGCCATGGCAGGGTAGTGGCTTCCTGACCTACTTATTCCTCAGAGACAGTGAAAAATAGTGAGTCAGGAGTTAGTGAGGCAGAGACTGCTGACTCCATGCAGCTTCAGCGATGGTACCTTCTCCAAAGATAACAATATACACTTTTAAGATATCAGTTAGATTTATTGGGTTTGGATCTATCAGTGGCTAGAGGAATGATAAAAATCAAACAACAGTCTTTTGTTTTCATGTATAACAGTACTTACAACACCGGAGGATAGATCCTGATCATACTTTCTGGATTTGGGTCTTTTAGTTTCTATATTTCTTTTATTTAAACTGTCTTACCTATTTGTACTAGGTTCATCTATACTAGTACATTTCCATTTCAATCTGGATATGCATTTTTCTATTATGAGAGATTATTATTGTATTTAAAATATAGAAAATAAAAATTTAAGAAAATTAAATTAAGATTTTAAAATATTATTTATAACCATTCTTTGGTAATTTCAATTTTTTGAAAGTTGCAGTATTTTAGAGGGGAATAACCAGCATATTACATTATATAAAACAAAATGAATGACATTGGAAAATATAGTATATATTATGGTATTTTAACTTCTCCCCCCCTAAAAACATTTTAAATACAAATAAGGTAAGCAGTGTGGCAGCATCAATTATTTGCATCATAAGCCCATGGAGAATGACAAAAACAGTGGCATATCACTAACAATAATAACTAACGAATAATAATAACAGTAATATTTGTAGTGCTTACTATGTGCCAGGTCAGTACCTAATCATTTTACATATATTATCTCATTTCACCCTCCTAACAGTCCTGGGAAGTAGGTGCTATTATTATCCCCACTTGTCAGATGAGAAAACTTGAAACAGAAATAAACTGACTTGCCCAAGTCACACAGGCAGTAAATGTCTGAGGCTGGATTTGAAGTCAGGTCTTCCTGACTTCCAGCGCTTTCTCCATTGTACCACCTACCTACCCGACAAAGAGATTGGGCATAGTTGACACAGTTTTTACCTCATTCACATACAACATTCAATATTTGCTTTGTACCATTTGCTGTCTAACAGAGAAAATTCGCTGTTAGTCTCACTTTTGATCTGAACTTTGTTTTCATTGAAAAAGTAATTGTTCAGATTTTATTGAAGTTATACTCAAAATTAGAGATCAAGGAGGATGAAAATTGAAGATTGACAAAAGGCCATAAGATTTGTCAATTAAGAAATCATGGAAAATACTACTTGTCAGATATATGGATAGGCAAACAATTTATGAATAAACAAGAGATAAAATTAGGTGTAAATGGATAATTTTGATTATATTAAATTAAAAAAGATTTTGTATAAATAAAATAAATACAGTCAAGATTGAAAGGAAAGCAGAAAATTTGGAGAAAGCATTATAGTTTATCAGATAAAAGTTTAATATACAAAGAACTTTGTCAAATGCATAAGAATGCAAGTCATTCCCCAATTGATAAATGGTCAAAGGATGTGAACAGGCAGTTTTCCAATGAAGAAATTAAAACAATTTATAGTTGTAGTCAAACAATTTCTGAATCATCATTGATTAGAGAAATTCACATTAAAATAACCTTGAGATATCATTTTACACCTATCAGATTGGTTAAAATGATAAAAGGGGAAAGAGATAAATGTTGGAGAGGATGTGGAAAAGCTGGGATGCTAATTCACTGTTGGAATTGTGAAATGATCCAACCATTTTGGAGAACAATCTGGAATTATATCCAATGAGTTATTGAATTACCTATGCCCTTTGATCCAGCAGTACCACAATTTGGTCTATTTCCAAAGATGATTAAAGTACAAAGGACAATAACCTATATGTTCTAGAATGTTTATAGCAACAATTTTTGTGGTTGTAAAGAACTGGAATTTACAGGGATGTCCATCAATTTTGGAATGACTAAACAAGTTGTGGTATATGATTATGATGGAATACTGCTGTGCTGTAAAAAAATGGAGTGTGAAATGAGCAAAACTAAGAGAACATTTTGTGCAATAACAGCAATATTATTTTAAGGAAGACTGAAGAAATGTCATTTTGTCTATTATGAATACCCAAATTAACTACAAAAGACATATGAAGAAACATGTTATCTGCAACTGATAAGTAAAAGTATGTATAGAATAATTTAGGTAGATAGATACAGATAGATATGTCTGTTTGTGTCTAATGGGAGCCATCTCTAGGGCAGAGGAGAAGGAAGTAAAAAAGGAAGAAGAAATTTACATGATCAATTTGTGGTATATTTGAAAGGAATAGCAAGTTGTGCATAGCAGATTTGCACTTTCATGTACAATCATCTTTTTATTGTACTATGTCATGAAAATGTTTGTTTTATTCAACAAATTAATAATTGATAATTTTGGAGTGAGCAGTTTTTAGTTGTGATAGAAGCTAAAGACAAGGTTGTCATCAAATTTCTAATGACTACTTTTTTCGTTCAACTGTTCAACCAGTTTGGGGACTAATTTTACTGTGGCATATTACACATCTCTTCACCTTTTCATAAAAATAGCAGGAGACATTTTTGAGATATTTTGAGATTTTTTGTGAAAAATAACATGAGAGACTTTGTCAAATGCTGTGCTAAAAGCTATGTAAATAACTAAAGCATTCTCTTTATCTACCAGTAGAGTTTCTCTGTCTAAAAAAGGAAGCAATTTTAGCTTGGCATTACCTGTTCTTAATGAAATCAGGCTTGTTCATGGTGGCCACTGCTCTCCTTTCCTCCATGTGTTCTCTACTCAACCCTTAAATGATATGTTCTATAATTTTTTCAGGAATGTAACTCAAGACTCAAGAGTCTTCAGATTAAATTCTCTTCCTTCTCTCTCTTTTTTTAAAGTACACTAGTTCTTCTACAGTTAAACAGAAGGAAGGAAGGAAGGAAGGAAGGAAGGAAGGAAGGAAGGAAGGAAGGAAGGAAGGAAGGAAGGAAGGAAGGAAGGAAGGAAGGAAGGAAGGAAGGAAGGAAGGAGGGAGGGAGGGAGGGAAGGAGGAAGGGAGGGAGGGAGGGAGGAAGAATATATCATGCCTCAGTCTATATTCAGACCATACCAGTTCTTTCTCTATAGGTAGATAGTATGCTTATCATGAATCCTTTGGGATTGTCTTGGATCATTGTATTGCTAAGAGTAGCTAATTCATTCATTCGTAGCTAATTCATTCATAGTTTTTCATCATACAATATTGTTATTACTGTGTTCAATGTTCTCCAGGTTCTGCTCATTTCACCTTGCATCAGTTCATGTAAGTCTTTCCAGGTTTTCTAATATCATCCTGCTTGTCAGTTTCTTAGAGTGCAATAATATTCCACCACAATCATATACCCTAGCTTATTCAGCCATTGCCTAATTGATGGGCATCCTCTCAGTTTCCAATTCTCAAACGTGACAAAAGAACTGTTATAAATATTTATGTACAGATAGGTCCCTTTCCTTTTTTTATTTATGATATCTTTGGGATATAGACCCAACAGTGATAATTACTGAATCAAAGGGTACGCACAGTTTTATGGCTCCTAGGGCATGGTTACAAGTCGCTCTCCAGAACAGTTGAAGAATGGTTCACAACTCTACCAACAGGTCATTAGTGTCCCAGTTTTCCCCACATCTCTTCCAACATTTAACATTTTCCTTTTTTGTCACATTAATCAATCTGAGACATTAGGTGGTATCTCAGAGTAGTTTTTAACTTGCATTTCTCTAATCAATAGTGATTCATAACATTTTTTTTCATATGACTTCAGATAGCTTTGAGTACTTTGTCTAAAACCTTCCTTTTTATATCATTTGGCCAGTTATCATTTCTGACTAGCTCATTTTGAGTTGGCTCTCAGATGATGAAACTGAGGCAAAGTGACCTCCTCAAAGTCACACAAGTAGCAAATAATGGAGGTAGAATGTTAACTCGTGCCTTTTGACTTCTAATCCATCTATCTTTCATTTGTACTCTTTTCTTGGCTGATAAATCAGTTTGTTCACTCTTGAGCTGGTTCTCCTAGTTATTTCCCATACAGTACACTTGGGTGGATCAACACAAACACATAAGTAAACCACTCCCTGATGAATGCAGTGGAAAATACAACACCAAATATGTCACTAGATAATTAAAAATTAAGGATGGGATTCATGGCACAGGGTTGGGAAACATAGCTAATCAACCTTGAGCAAACAATTAGCTGGAAAAGGAAGCTATTAGTATAAATCTTGTGAGAAATAAGCTTCTATAGCATATGTGGGTAGTATGTCAGTCAGATGCTAACTGGTTATAGGCTTATGAATAAAATCCTGTATATAATTTTAACCTTACAGTTTAAATGTATATAATTCCACACAGCTAAAAACCTAGGCATATGCAATAAATCTTGCTATAACACAACTTATAACACAACACCAGAAAGCAAGTTGAAGATATGAGGTTAGAGGTCAGGGGATAAAATAGTGCAGAGGAAGAAGAGGACCTGGGACAAAGCTTTGTATGACCTCAATTTTTATAAGTAGGAAGGAATTTAGGAGAAATAACAGGTATCACAAAACCTAGAGAAAAGAGATCATCAAGGGAAAGGTAGCTGACATAGTGAAAGGATAGCAAAAGGTCAAGAAAGATGAGGATTGAGAAAAGGCCATTGATTTGGTAACTAAGAGAATACTACTAACTTTTGACAGAGCAGTTTCAGTTGGATGATGAGATTGGAAGCCACATGGCAAAAATTGAAGAGAGTTAGAGAAAAGGAAGTGGAGGCACCTATTGTGGACAGCCTTCTCAAGGAGTTTAGCCATAGAAAGGAAGAGAGATATAGGAGAATAGTTAGTGAGGGTAGAGAGATCAAGTAAGGATTTTTTGAGAATGATGGAGACACGGACAAATTTGTAGGGCAGGGGGGAGCTGCCAATTGACAAGGAGTACTTGAGGATAAGTGAGCAAGTAGGGATGATAGAGGAAGAAATATGCTGGAGATGCCAGGATGTGAAATGAGATCTCTCATGTACATAGAAGGGTTTTGCACTGGCAAAGAAAAGGGCCCAATTCAATATGTGAGACTGAGGTGATAAAAAAAAATATAGTGATAGGCATCAGAGTGATGTGAGATAAAGGAAGAGGAGAACTCTCTCTAAAGGTGGGCTTGCAAGATACAATTGATACTCCAAAAAGTACATTACAATCAATAGCTCCTTCTTATGGGATTTATGAACTCTAAATATATCCTATAGGTCCTTTCAGTAGTGAGGGCCAGCATTAGGTCAAGGAAAGGACACTGGATTGGGAGGTGAATGGGAATCAAAATTCATGTGTTCTAATTCTAACAATTCAGATAGGCAGGTTATAAGGGTGAAGCCACAGGGGCTGGTGACCTTCAGCAATCCTAAAGGTTTACCCTAGGACATTGTTCTGGAGTTTTCTAACTCCTCACCAATACTCCAATTCCATGATTATCTCAGATTCCTGAAGGAAAATTCTATTTTTGATACTACTCAAAAGGCTGTTGCTTACTTGGGCAGTACCAGGAGTATAAAGATTTCTCAGATGCAGGATAGGCAATTTTAAACCCACAAAGGAAGCAAATAAATACTAAGCAATAAAGAATCATAGGATCATTACAATGAGTTGAGAGGTTTATATGTAAGTCTCCTTAGGACTTTTGAAATGGGGCTTCTCAAGAGCTATTTTGTATTTGACCTCTCCTGAGTGCAGCCTGATTGACGAACGCCAAATGGACTCTTTCTGGTATGTTCTTTCTCTGTGGGTAACTGTTTTCCTCTTGGTTGATAAACTGAGGCCCCTACTTCTGTTGTTCCCTTGGTCAATTTTCTTAGTAACTGTTCTAGCAACCAGGACCCTATTGCTCAGATACCTGAGTCAGTTGCATTTCAAGATCTCACAAGATCTCACAGGAAGGAAGACACAAACTGGAGGCAGTTACACCATTCCAGATATAGGCTTGGAGACCATGGGCCAGTCAGGTCGGGTAAAGGCATCCCCAACATTGATCCTCTAGGGCTAGAAGAGTCAATGTTACACCTTGAGGCCCTCAGGAAAGAGAAACATAAGGGGGAATGGGGAGAAGTTGCCTCTTTCATGTATCCATAAGGTTCTAGCTTAATAAGCAGTTAAAAGTGTCCTTTTAGCAAAGGGAGCAATAAGTAGATGTCACCACTTGCTCTGAAATAGAAACAAAGTGTCTTTCCTTCACAAATCTCCGGTGGAGTGTTATATAGTCCTAGCTTTGTCATTAACATACTTTATCAAAAGGGAGAAAGTCATTTTACACATGATACATAGTAATAATTGCTAGCACTTATATAGAGCCTATTATGTGCCAGACACTTTACAAATATTAACTCATTGGATCCTCACAACAACCTAACAGGTAGATGCTTTTATGATCCAAATTTTATCAAAGAGGAAACTGAGGCAAGCAGAGGGTAAGTGACTTGCCCAGGGTCACACTGGTAATAAGTGTCTGAAGCCAGATTTGAACTCCGGTCTTCCTGATGCCAGGCCTGGTTCTCTATCCACTGTACCATTTATCTGTGTCTTAGCTCACTTAAAGAGAATTAAGTAAATTATCTCTAAAGTCCCTTTCTCTCTCAAAATTAGTTATATGATTCTGTAACATAATTAATAAATGCAAGGTTAAACCCTACTATCCTATGGTGATAAGAGTACTAAAAATTCCAATAGCGATTCCTACCACATGTTACAAAGCATCATATGTAAGGTATATGTCTCTTTTACCATTCAAAATAATACAGGCATTAGAAACATGTCATTTTTACATATGAAATATATTTTATTCTTACAGTCTATGCTGCCTGGAAAATGAACATCTCTTTTAAATGACTCAGGTTCATCTTTTTTTTTTTTTTTTACTTTTCTTTCCTCTACTGAATCCCCAAAATACCAACACCTTATCCTCTAGCTACAAGAATTTGTCTTATAACAGTAAGTGCTACTACTAGCAACTGTCTAATTTTCCAAACAATCTGTTCTGTGTACACATGAACACACAACATAACTGGAATCTAAAGTCTGGAAAACATAAAAGTAAAAGATCTAGTTCCAGCATTATAACTAATACAGAATGTGATTTTTATAGCTATATATTGTTGAAAGTGAACACTTTCTGGTTTGTTAAACTGCAATGAGAATTTTCAGCAGTATCTCCCTTGCAGATAAGAACTTTCCTGATAATGAGCCTATTTCCATAAGAGAAAACATGACACCTCTAGAAATAGCACCCCCTTTTAACAAAATTAGTCATTAAAATTTTTCAGAATATTTAGGGCTAGAAAGGGGATAGATGGATGGCCCAGTGGATAGAATGCCAGGCCTGAAGCTAGGAAGACATCTCCCTGAGTTCAAATTTGGCCTTAGCTACTTACTAGCAGTGAGACCCTGGGCAAATCACTTAATCCTATTTGCTTCAGTTACCTTATCTATAAAATGAGCTGGAAAAGGAAACGGCAAACTACTCCAGTATCTTTGCCAAGAAAACCTCAAAAGGGATCACAGGGTCAGACACATCTGAAATGACTGAACAATATCAAAGGGGCTAGAAAGGCCCTCTGAGGTCATTTGAAGTTATCTAGTAAAACCTGCCCATTTGATAGACGAAGAAATTGAGACCTAGAGGAGCAAAATGGCAAGATCACAGAAATGACAAGAAACTGAGAGTTCAACCCTGGTCCTTGGACTCCATGTACAATAGAATCACCATGTTGTTCTCATAACCCTTTCATGGGCTGGGCATTATCAGTATCATAGGGTTGCTGTGCAGAATGCAATCCGCAAAATCGAAATTGCTATGTAAGAATGGATTAACACCATTGCTGTTTGCTGTTCTTCTTTTAATTCCTACAATTCAACAAAGATGGGCAGGGATAGTGAATCTAGGATTGACTGTTGTAGTGTCCATACAGTTGGCACCTAATGGGTTCTGTGGCAGTTTGGAAGCAGTGGATAAAGGACTGAACTTGAAATCCAGAAAAGCTAGGTCTCAGTTGTGCCTCTCAAACTATTTAGTTGTCTAACTCCGAACAAGTAAGTCCCTTAACCCTTCTCAACCTCAGTTTTCTTGTCTGAGAAATGGAAATAATAATAGTGTCTACCTCATAAAGTTGTGAGCATCAAATGAGATAATGTATGGAAAATATTTTGCAAACTTTAAAGTGTCATATAAACTCTATTATTTTTGTGACACTTGAATGGAGTGAAGAGAGAAGAGGAGTGCAAGCTTGGAAAGGTTGCAGGGCAGATGCCCATTTTCTTTGGAACGGATAAAAGAAAGAAGGCAGTGGCTAGCTATCTGTTTCTCCTCCTGTCTTCCACCCACTACCCCTTACCTAGTGGAGGAGAAACAAGGTAATAAGCCATGTCTCAGGCAGATGATTTAGAATAGAATGAAACAAAATAGAATTTTGAATCTTGAAGAGACCATAAGAACATCTAGTCCAACTTCCTTATTTTGCAGATGAGGAAAATAAAGCTCAGAAAAATTACATTTTTGTCAAACTTGCACTGACATTGCCTTAGGGAACATGATTTAGAACATACTGATGTTGTTCCTACAAAGAGCTATAATTATTTGGAATTTCACTTTTTTTGTTCCAATGTGGTCCCAATATAACTTCCTAGCTTTAGCTCATCTAGTCCCTACCATGCACTTTATCGTCAAGCCAAGCTGGAGCGTGAGTTTTTCCCCAAACTAGTTTGTCTAGACATATAAGTGAAATGTCATGGGTTTTCAGAGGAGAAGGGCAATAAAATCATCCTCCAGCCTTTACCCTTTTCTGCCCCTTTCATTCACACCACCTGACTCCATTGCTCAGAGCACATCATAGTCCACATGTATCAAAAAGAGATAAAAATGTCAGGGGGCTATTAATTGCACTTATCTCAATGAGAAACTCAGGAATGAGCCAGTATTCTTGAACAGAATTTCAGTATATGATTTTCATAGTGTCTCCAATTATCTTAAGAGAATATCTATCATCTATTTCCTCTTTTCAGCAAGTTTGACATTCCACTCAGTGCAGCCTCCTCCTTAAGAAAAATGAGAAATTTTAAAAAGACATCAACGATTCCTTTCTCAGCCCTTGATGACCAGGTTAAGATTGAAAGTTTTCTTTGCTTTCCTGAAATAAGCACTCAATGCCTGTTCTGTTGAAGCAGAAGGGGGAAGATGTTCTTGTAATGCTTCAGTATTTTTCAATTATCTAATAAGTGATTACTGCTGGAACATACACGGCTGAATTTAGAGCTTTGTAGCCAGAAGAGAATGTAGTTTTCTCCTTTAATGGATGGCAGGACTGAGGTTTCCTTTGTGCAAGTTTGAGAAAGAAACAAGAATTCATAGAAATAAACATTTTGCACTCCCACTCGGCCCCTACCTGCTCCTGAAATAAAGATTCGCTTCCACTCAATTATCATTACTGGCTTCTATCAATTCTACCTTTCATAATTCTGTTTTTTCTTCTGTTCTGAGGTAATTTCCTGAATTTTTGTCATAAAAATGGTTACAATGTTTTAAAGTTTCTCCCATTTATATATAGACTTCCTGAACAAATAATCTTTCAAGAGCAGTCCTCTCCAAAATCATCTGAAAACTAAAGATATTTTTTAAAACTAGTATGCTTATTAGGTTCTGCCAGCATTTCAGATTCAGAGCATTTCAGTCTCCAAAGTCATCTTGAAAATAAAGATTAAAAAAAAAAACTAGTACCCTTATTAGGTTCTGCCAGCATTGCAGAATCAGATCCTATAGATGGTGTTTTTTGGAGAGATTTTTATGGGGAAAGTATGTCCTCAGGCTTCATGTGGTCCTGTTAATTAATCACCATTTATTTTGTGACACATTCAGCTCCAAATTAACCAACCAAGATCTCTCAAACAGAGAATTCCCACTGGGTACCAAGAATATAACCAACAAAACAGAATTCATCTATTTTGATTCCTTTTCCCTTCTTTGAAAAATGCCTTGTAATTCTGCAAACCAGGGTAAGGAAATTTCTATCTACTATCAAGACTTCCTCAGAATCTGTTGTTTCCCAAAGTTTTATCTATTCAGTTTAAAACTTTCTGTCCTGGCTATATTTTTACATCATTTCCATATCCACACACTTTTGATCATTGGGCTATGTTTTCTCAAATACCTACAACCCGTTAGAAAATATTCTTCTTTCCCTCCCAAAGCATCTGAAATGCTTCTATCTGAAGAAAGATCCCAGTTCCACTGATCTTTTTTTTTTAATTGGCCTGCATACTGAATTTAAATACAAACAATGAGAAATGTCTTCTTGCTACACATGCCTTTTAAACAGTACAAGAGCCAAGCTTCTTCAAAGAATCTTTATGCTCACTCTCCTATGACCTTATGGAGGTGCTGTCTGCTCTTGGCCCCTTTTAGAGATAAAGCAATGGAAAAATAAGATTAAACATCACTAAGGAGTTACTGTAGATAATCAACCATAGGATCATAGATGAAAATAATAATTTTATCACTATAAATGCTACAATATATACTCCCCACCTAATGAATTACTCCATTCTTTCAAGCAGGGATTTGGTTCTTTCCCAGGAATAATACCCAAGTTGACTAAAGCTCATGGTTCCAAATAATAATTTCAGTCAAATTGTTAATACAATTCTTAAATCCAATAAAACAGATTTTTCTTTCTTTCAGTAAATGGAGAAAACAAACAGCTCCTTTGTCCTACAAATAGAAAAAAAGAAAGCAGAGTGTGGGTGTGAAAATAAACATAGCTTTTATTTATGTATCTTGGGCCTTGTCCTTCTCTCATTTCATATTTTGGAAGCTTAGGAAAGACCCATCTCCTGAACTCTGGAATGCATGGATACCAAGAAACTGGTTTCCTTAGCAATGGTTACCAAGTAGAAGTATTAGGAGTTCTTTCTATTTAATTGTAAGATGGGCATCATTTTTTTAAGAAGCCTGATTATTTGTGAAAATAACATGATAAAATTATCTAATTCAAATTGACTTTAGAGCAGATGTGAGGCACATTGTCTATTATATTCTTGAATTTGATGCTGCAACAACCTGAACAAATGAAAAGATTTCTCAAATGAAAAGATTTCTCAAATAGATTGAAATATGGTTAGGTAAAAAAAAGTCAGAATTCATTCTTTGTTTATGGACCAGCTATCTGGATATAACGGCATTACATTTTGATTTTTGTATGTTTCCTAAATGAAAAGATCTTTTTCATTTGACTTAATAAAGACAAATAGATAACTCAGCTTAGCTTAGAGTCTGCAATCTGTAGCAATTTCTATTTGTTGATAATATTTCATTCTTCATACTGTAGAATTTAACACTGATTGAATGCCCAAAGGAGTCAAGGTTTATGGTATGGAATGTCTGACACATTTGGTATATTTTTTATGGAGGATTTCATTACAGTTACATGGAATCATGAGGGGCAGCCTGGGACAATGGTTAGAGAGCTGGCCTCAGAGCCAGGAAGACCTGAGTTCAAGTTCTGTCTTTCACACATATTGGCTATATGTCATGTAATCTTACATGTGCCTGGCTCCTTGAGTAGAAATTGCAAAGAAGGATTTGATTTGTTTTAGTACAGAGGGGTATATTCTCATCTGGGAGTTCCCTATTCCAATAAAATCACACAGGCCTAGTTTTTATCCCTACACAACTGAAAGATTTAGACTTGGAGGAGATCTCAAAGGCCATTGAGTTCAACTCCTTCATCTTATAAATGAAGAAACTAACCCCTAGGGAGTGTAGATAACTTACCTAAGGTCACATGGTAAATGTCAAAGTTAGGATTTGAACCCTGGTTCAATTAATACCAATATAAATAAAAAGTATCTCCCCTAAACATTTCTAATATGTGATGTTTAAAATCCACAATACATTCAGGTCAATTATATTTAGATTTCCCTTGTATAGCCAATGTAATATGTCTAGGTGAAGCAATTATCTGCACTATTCAGACCAATAAATACTTCATGATATTGAGTTTAAGAACGGTCCTTAATTTTTAGAGTAGTGTAGAAAGGAGAGTAATAGAGAAGAGAGGGAGGTTAGGAAGACAGCAGCAGCAGTAGATGGTCATTCTTGAAAAATCTGCATATTCCTGCTAGCTAAACTTTTGGTTTTCAGCCACCCCAAATTCAGCTAGACTGATCCTTGAACAAAAGTCATTACAATCCCATATTAAACCCAACCTTCCTAGTATTTCCAGTTTGGTATAACCTCAAAAGAGTTTATGTAGACCTCTCATTACCATTGAAAGCATAAGATCCCCTTTATGTCATGACAGTGCATCAGATATGCCTAGCTAATATCACAACAAAATAGTAGATTCTGTGGGAGTGCCTACTGGAGTACTTTTGGTTCTACATAGGCCCCCAAGAAATATTTCTCAGGTTCAAGATACTTTGAGTAAACACTTAGTTAAAACCATAATAAAACACAAATAAATGTGTTTGATTTTACCAGCTAACCAGAAAACATTAGTTCAAACCAAAAATATTTAATCAAATAGCATAGCAAGCAAAGTGACAATATGAGATTGCCATGATGTGCATATCAGGTGGTTTCCTATAAGTTACAATGCTAGCAGTGAGAGGGACATACATATGTAATGATAATGATAAGGAAATATTTATGGGGAAAGCATGTAGGGAAATGATGTTGGGGAAGGACCACAGATCAGCCATCTCCAGTTCTTCAAACCCTATTTCCCTTCTCCCCATCCCCTACTACTCTAGTCATATGTCGGTCTTCAGCTTGATGTCTTAATTGAATCATAGTACATTTTTCCAGACATCTATATGACTTAAGGCCAAAAATTCTGCATGACATCCATTTAATCACTCATATGAATCCTGTGCACAAGTACCAATTTGGGGCAAGAACAAAGAGGTGAATTTTGTCAAAGAAACAACAAAAGCTCTCTGGTACTGAACAAAGCCCATTTCTTTGGCTTGCATTCAGATGCATCTGACCGAGAATAAAAGCTAAATAAAAGAGTCCTCTGATTTCCTGAACCTTGTTCCTGTCTTTCATTATGTATTATCAGTGAGAAGCAAATTCCCCACCCCACTACCCACTAGATTTGATACTGAATTATGAGTTGCATAAATATCACTGTTGCCTGACACATAGGATCATAGAACTTGGGCTGGAAAGGAATTCAGAAGCTATCCCAATATCCACATTATATAATGTATATCCTATACATTATATAGAATCATAGAACTAGGGCAAGAAAGGAATTCAGAAGCCCTCCCAATATCCACATTATACATTATATATTATGAAGCCAAAGGAAGTTAAGTGATTTGCCCAAGGGAGCACAGATAGTAAGAGACAGATGAGTTGGGAACCCAGGTCTGTGACTCCAGAATCAGTGATCTTTCCCTGTACTCACAGACAAAGATAGCTTGTGTTATTGAATGTCCTATTTTATCTTTTTTTTTCTGCCCTGGGACAGTTCAGATTTATAAAATCTATTTAGTTTGGATATGTGAAAATCAATGAATCAATGAACCCAAAAGCCTTCATTTTCTATCACATGCTAGGCATTTATGGCATATCACAGGGGTAGGGAATCTGTGAACTCAAGGCCACATGTAGCCTTCTAGGTCCTTGGGTGTGGCCTTTTGACTAAATCCAAGTTTTACAGAACAAATCCTTTTATTAAGGGCATTTGTTCTGTGAAGTCTGACTTCAGTCAGCGGGCCATACTTGAGGACTTAGAAGGCCACATGGGGCCTCAAGGCTGTAGGTTCCCCACCTTTGGCATATTATCTTGTTCTCGTCTTAGAAAACAAACTACTAGTCCAGTTAAAAGTTGAATTACAATATAGTGCCCTAGATTAAGCTCAAGGACAGTAGTTCCATCTTTTCATTCAATCCAGTTTGTCAACACATGTTTATTAAATTCTTATTACATGTAAGGACTGAATTCTAATCCAGACTCTTCTAGTTTTGAGATTTCCAAGTAGACTTGAAATCAAGTCACGTTGTCAAAATTATAAGACTTAGAGTAAATGTTTTGTCATTCTAAGAAATGCATTAATTGATCAACAAATAAATAGTGAGCATCTACTAAGTGCAGGGCACTATGCTAATCACTGCTGGGGAATACAGAGAGTAAATCAGACTTGGAACCTTTCCTTGAGGATGTTAAAATCTAATCGTAAGAACAGGAAATATCCCTATGAAAAAAATACTGACTTAAAAGATAATAACATATGTGTCAAATGAGATGTGAGATTCAATTTAAGATATTTAAGATTCACTTGGTTAGAAGCATAGGGTAAACCCTAAATGCACTATTCCAATAAGGCTGGGGATGAAAATATGGCAAGAGGTGACTAAGACAAGCAGAAAAGTCTTTGAATTTTCAAAATAGTGTATGATATCTATTATACATGTTTAGGCCAAAAGTGAGCTATGACTAGGACAAAGAGAATTGACAATTTGAGATGATTCCACTCCTCACTCCATCCACAAAATATTCTCCAGTTATCAAAAGTAATCATTCCCTTTGCTTCTCCTTTTTATTGGTCCCTAGGGACTTGCCCCCTGTGTATAGCTATTTCTTATACATCTCCCTTATATGTAATAAGCCATAATGAATGTTGTGTTCCACTTGTACCTTATTTAGCTCATCTTTTCTTTTTTTTTCAATGTCTCTTCTCCAATTTAGTAAAGAAAACACTAGGATGATTGTGATGTCAAAGTAGGAGTTATACAGCAAGGAGGGCTGATGCCTATTTAGTTTTTCCATGTAAGTGATTTCACTTGTGTCCAATCAAAATGTAGATTCCAAAGGGAAGTGAGGGCAGCTTTTGCTTTCTACATAGATAGTGTTAATTCTAGTTTGACTCCCATTCACCTTACAATTTTGTAGTGGTATATTATCACTTACCTTACCACCATTGTTCTAAATAAAAACACTAATCAGCATAAATAAAATAATGCTGTCACACTAAATGGTTTTATTTTGAATACAAAGAAGCTTGATTATTTCCCTAATCATCTCAATTAGCTCCACTAATAACATTGCTTTCCCTAAAGGAATTTCGTAATTATTGATTTGTAATTGCATGGATTGTCTTTGAATCAAGCGGAAGTTTTTCCTTGGGAAAAAAAAGATTTACAGGTTTGTTCACCTTTCTGAATTCTCTTCAGCCTTTTTTTTTCCTCTTCTTACTTTTCCACTTACTCTGACAAATTAAACCACCTCTTTCCCAACATCTTGATCTCTGACCTCTGGACCCTTTTCTGTTGCCAGAATCTCTCTCTCTTCCACACTCTGCATTCACTTCCGCAGACCGTCTTGGCTCCAAAGTCAGTTCAATAACCCTCTCCTGCTATTTTCCTACTCTTTTACAGTCAAATATCCCTAATAAGTCTTGCTTATTTTATCTGCTTTGAAATCAATACTGTATGAACTTGCCTTCATTACTTCATTACTGCTGGTAATTTTATTCAGCACTTACTACATACATATTTTATTTCCCATTGCAACTGGTGCTATCAACATAGTTTGGACATGACCCTGGGTTATCAAAGGCTTTGGCAGCAGAATATCAGCTCTAGCAGATACTACTATGGTTCCAAGTACAATGTGAGTAGTAAATTATATCCTTTTCCCCCATTAAAGACCAGTGTACCTAAGGAGCTTCATCATCAGGAAGCTAAATGCTTGGTGACAAGTTCTTCGTGTGACAATCCAAGAAATAAAAAAAGGTACAGACCTCGTTTATATTTTTCTTTGTTTCTTAAGTTGCACAAAAGGTGCTAAGAATTATACATTTTTAGTCTATAAACATTTACTTTGATATTGAAACTAAATGTGATAACCTTGCCAAACATCTAAGTAGACATATCATTAGAAAAGTGGAATCACCAGTCTTGATATTCTCACTGTAATGAAATCAGACATGTCAACGAGCACTTATTAAGCACTTGTTACATGCCAAGAAATGTGCCAAGCACTAGATATGCAAAGAAAAGGAAAAGAAAAGTCCCTGCTCTCAAGCAGCTCACAATCTAATGGGGGAGACAGTATGACAATAACTATGTGCAAAGAAGCTATTCATAGGAAAAACAGGGACTGATCACAAGAGGGATGGTACCACAATTAAGAAAGATTACTAAAGACTTCCTATAGAAAACTGGAATTTTAACTGGGACTTGAAAGAAGCCAGGAAAGCCAGGAGACAGAGATGAAAGGCAAGCACTCCACAGCATGGAAGCCAGCCAGGGAAAATACTCCGAGTCAGGAGATGTAGTATCTTAGAAGAACAGCATGAAGACCAGTGTCTCTGGATAGAAGAGTATATAGGGGGAGGGTGTAAGAAGTAAGAACAGATCAAAGATAGGTCATGCAGAGTTCTGGATGTTAAGCAACTTTATACTTGATCCAAGAGGTAATAGAGAGCCACTGAAGTTTGAACTGACCTGCACTTAAGGAAGATCACTGACAGCTGAGTAAAAGATGGACTGGAATGGGAAGACTTTGTGGCAGACAGAACTACCAGTAGGTTATTGCAATAGTCCAGGCATGATGTGAGGAGGACCTGTACCAGTATGTGTCAGTTTCAGAGCAGACGAGGAACTATAGGAGAGAGAGGTTTTAAAAAGTAAAATTGACAGACCTTGGCAACACATTGGATGAGTTAGAATGAGAGATGGAGGGTGACAACTGGACTGTGACTAGAAGAGCAATGGACAGGAATGGGGAAATTTGGAGGGAGGATTTTTTTGGTGGGAAAGATAATGAATTCAATTCTAGGCATGTTGAATTTAAGATTTCTGTAAGACATCCAGTTCAAAATGTCTGAAAGACAGTTGGAAATAAAAGAATAGAGGTCAACAGAGAAGTTAGGACTGAAATAGTAGATTTGAAAATTATCAACATAGAGATGATAATTGAATCCTTAACTGCTAATGAGATCATCAAATAAATAACAAAAAGCAGAGAGCATGAGGGCACATAGAGCCTACAACACTCCGGAGTACAACATGAACCATATTAAAATGTAATTGGGAATATTCAATAAAATAAATAAAATGCAATAAAACATAGTTAATGTTAGTATATGGTTTTCTAAGTGAACATACTGCCTACAGGGATCCCTGTGCATGATTTAATGAGCCCATTTCTATTTCAATTGATACTACTAATATAGAGAGAGAAGAAAACTCAAGACAGAATCCTGAGGAATATTCATTGGTAAAGATGGGTCACATGTTTTCCTTAGAGAGGGAAATAAAGGGTAAATATTTACAAAAAGTCCACCATGAAAATAATTGCAGCCTATTTACCAACATCTGTTTCAGGGGATGGAGAAAAGACATATGACTGATAACTATATAAGACACTACAAATTAGTTTAACATTCTTTTATACTTGATGACTTCATTGCAAAGTAGGGAATTTTCAAAGATGGCAAAGATAGTCTTGGAAAGCATGTAAGAAGTCAAAGACTGGCAAACTACACAGCAGCCTCATCCATATAAATTATGAATATTTTCTTCAAGAAAAAAATAAGTAGAAAGTGCTAGCATGGCAAGTACCAAATAATATTGCTCTCTCTATCCCCCCAAAATGTTTTATATTTTAACAGTTCAGAAACAACTTATTATTGATATGAGATACATTCATTCTTGAATCAATTCTGTGTATAGTCACATCATTGACTTAGAATAAAAACCAAAATTCATACAAACCTAGAAAAAAATGTGAGAGAAGTATGAAGTAACTAATGCAATTCTAACCTATTTTAATGAGTTACTGACATCCCCCAAAAAATGTGATGGGGAAGAGTTGATGGTAGAAATTATCTTGCCATTAAATAATTTCAGAAAGAAGCAGAAAGTATTTAAATTAATTGGCATAAAAGGAAAGCTGAAAGACCAAGCCCCCTCCCCCTCAAAAATTACCTTAACAAACACTTGAATTATTTCCGACAGAAAGACATAGCAATTATGTATCACATTGACTTGGATCAACTGGTTTGGAAAACTTTCCAGAGAAAAATGGTGAAAAGTTAGAAGGATATCACTTCACAAAGCATGAGACAGACAAAAAAACCTAAACTGACAAAAAATATGATGAGAAACCCAACTATGCAAACTCATCCAGAATTCATAAGAATAAAATGACAGAAAGGATAGCCAATAAATTAAAGATTTTCAAAATCTTCAAGGATTTTTGCAACAAAGTACTTTTTACCATTATAGACCATGGAACTATCACATTCATTCTCTATTATCTCTGCCTTGGTTTTACTAGAAGCAGATATAGTACTAAAGAAAATAAAGGTGTAAAAAGTAGCTGGACAAACCAGACCAAGTATACACAATGAAGATATGTTGGGCTAGAGAGAACACAATTTTAAAGATGTTGAAAGGTTGAAGAAAGAAAACCAATGAAAAGAAAAGCAATAGAAAAAACCTCAAACCATCTTACCCCACCCCTGACTTAAAAATTTAAAAAAAGGCTACTTGGAGTGGTAGATACACTTTCCTGACAACAAAACACAAAAACACCAAGTGCATCCTTGATTAGTGTATTAGAAGGGAAGAAGTCTTTCATAAGCAGTATCATACAGTAGGCCATACCTTTCCCATCAAACAATCAATAAGCATTTATTAAGTACCAACTTTGTCACAGGCACTATATTTGTGGGGGGAAGTGTTTGCTACATACCAAGCTCTTTGTTGAGAAATTTAAATAAAAAATAGAGATACAAATACATAAGTGAAATAGTCTTTGCCCTCAAGAAACTTACATTCTATATTTGGGGACAAGTTGAGGGAGTAGGAGAATAACAACTAGGGAAATCAGGGAGAAGGTACCTTGAAGGAAGTAGCATGTCAACTGAGTCTTGAAGTCCTCTAAGGGTTCCAGGAGGCAAAGGTGATGAAAGAAATAATTCCAGTCATGAGAAATAGTCATGAGAGATATGATTTTAAAAATGAGTCTTGAAGTCCTCTAAGGGTTCCAGGAGGCAAAGGTGATGAAAGAAATAATTCCAGTCATGAGAAATAGTCATGAGAGATATGATTTTAAAAATGGAACGTATGGAGAAAAGCAAGTAGAGCCAACTTGACTACAGCCTGGAGTTTAGGAGGGAAAGTAATATGGAATTAACCTGGAAAGATTGACTGGAAGATAGATTGTGAAGGGCTGAAATTTGTAGAGGTGTTTATTATTTGTTGTCTGTAAAAAATGTGTTTGATTCAGCAAAGGAAATCACCAGTTTTAAGATTCACATTGAGATGGCAATCAAATCAGGATCTTTTGCTGTTTTTGTTTTACTAAAGGTGCCTCTGATTGAATGATGTGATTAAAGAGGATCTTTCCCACCCACTGATGGACCTGCCCACTGCGGAAAGCTTGATTAGGGGAGTTGTTTTGTAGGAGGGTCCCAAGTACCTTTTGTTTTTTCTATTGAGGCCCTGAGTCAGAGGGTTATGCCCTCTAGCTCTAAAAAGTGTATAAATACACTGAGGGTGAGGTTTTATTTTGGGGCTTAGTTTTTTGCAAGAAGATTTGACTGACAGATGAAGACTCTGGGAAGCTGCTAAAGGGGCTTCTCTCAGTTTTGAAAACCCAGATGTCAGTGCTTCCCTCTCTGGTAACTATGGTCAGGCAATTGGCGGTCCAACTGTCTGTTGAATTCAGGCAAAGGAAGCCATGTCTGTGGATCTTTTGATTTCTCTGTATTTTCTTTGAAGTTCAGGGTTCTGACTCCCCTGAATTAGGTGAATGATATATGTGCTTGGTTAAAGGAATGTTACATGTGCTTGATTAAAGTGATTCCTAACCCCCCAAATGTTTCTTTTCCTTTTATGAATGTAGATCTAAAAACTTGTGATAGCAGGACCCCTGTGTATGTTGGGATGCTTACTGTTACACGCATATGTCAAAACTATCCAATACTTTTGAAAAATATAAAAACAAAGTGAAAGTATTCAAAGACCATCATGGGAAGACATAAAATAAGGAAATGTAGGCTTATTGAACACATTCCTTTTTGTCATGGTAGATTGTTAGCAAACTCCAAGCTGGAAAGAGATTCACTCTAGGTGGTAAGGTCTTCTAGATGCTCCTATTTGCCAATGGAATTTTAGATTAAATATCAAAATGCTCTTCAAGAGACCTATAAGCAACAAAAATTTAAAAAATTAGAAAGAGATCTATAAAACTGAAAAATTTAACCTGTGTATACAGGAAAAAAAGCAAGTGGGTAAAAAAATCCACTTTTTCAGACTGTGGCAAGTAGTTGGTTGGACAATCTCTGTGTCTCAGCGCAAATATCTTAGGCACCTACTGTGGAATTGAATTGAACAGGAAGAAAAGAAAAGATGTGCCTGGGAAATTGAAAAGTTATTTTAGCAGCTCTAAGCTTCTCCCTGAAATTAAGACCCATCTTAAAAAATAATTAATATCCTTCAAGTCTTATATTGTAGTTTCAAGTTAAGCAACACTTCAGCCTTCAAAGATTTAAAGTTGACAATCACACAAATAGTGGCAAAGAGTAGAAGATAATAACTGAACCACATATGTTCTCCAGTGGTATACTCAGTGTATTAAGAGAAAGTAAGGGAGACTCTACAGCAGTATGATTGAACACATTTTTCCCCCTTTTAATAGTATTAGTATTGTTTCCCAATTACATGTATTACCTATACCAAATTGCTTACTGTCTTGGGGAGGGGGGAGGGAAGAGAGAGAGGGAGAAAAATTTGGAACTCAAAATTTTATAAAAATGAATGCTGAAATAGTGTTAAACATTTACATCAATCAAGTTGTGAAAGCAGAATCAGAACAAAGGGGGAAAAACCAAGATAAAGGAAAAAAGCGAAAGTAGTAAGCTTTGATCTGCATTCAGGCTCCGTAGTTCTTTCTCTGCATGTGCTAGCATTTTCCATCAGGTGCCTTTTGAAATTGTCTTAGATCACTGAATTGCTGAGAAGAGCTGTCTTATCATGGGAAATCATTGCACAATATTGCTGTTGCTGTGTAGACTGTTGAATACTCTTTAGTAACCTTATCAGAGGACATGGAAAAGAATTGCCCAGGGAGGAGATACTCATATCAGTGAAGCTACATATGTGTTTGAGCATTTTTAATTGAGGCTGTTGCAAACCATTTCCTCTCTTCTCAAATCCTCAATTCAAAGTTCTTCGAATCATATTTAAAGCAGATGACATCACTTTTCACTGAGGTCACCCAAGGCATGTGTCCTTAATTTCTTTTCTATACTATGTTGAAACATCTCAGTGTCTTCCCTCCTCATTCTTCTTATCTAATGGGAAGATGTGGTACCACTTCCTTCCAATGCTATTCTACCTACACTTGCCTTTGATACTATCCTCTCTAGCTTCTTCCTACATGTTTCAACAATCATTCCCTCTCTCTTATACATTGTAAACCCTTTTCTTTTTATTGGTTGTCCAGGGTCTGCCTCTAAACATGCTCTCATCTTCACAATTCTAAGAAAAAATTTTTTTCCATGTACCTTCCAATCCCATGGTACTATGCTATCACTTTTCTCCCTTTAAATAACAGATTGCTTTAGAAAATCAGTCTACAGGTTTCTCTTATCTCCTTCTCCACAACAACTTTTGTGTGGGCTGGAGGGAGGCAATGCTAAGGGGATTTCTTGTCCAAATCCTTGGCCTACAAGTCACCACCTAAGAGAAGCATCTAATTTAGGCTGAAGTTGTTTGAGTTAATGAACCAGGAAAAGAAACAGTTTCCTCTAGAGCTTAGTGATACATGTTGGGAACATGAACACTTTTTTTTTTTTTTTTATGAAATGCTATTTTTGTGAATTTACCCCAGTGAATTGCTTACAAACATCAATTCAGACTTGAATTCTTGAGGAAAAAAAAATATACAATGAAAGCTATGGAAACAATATGAGAAGAGCTCTTATGCAAGAGAATGACTATGAAAGTGACTAGCTTATATGCAAAAGTGGAATGAGGAATTCAAAGAGGCCTTCCTCATTTTGGCACTGAATAAAATCCAATAATCTTCTGGGGGAGCTGGGTCTGGGGGGGTTGGGTGGGCAGGGAAAGAATTAGAAAATTTAAATTTGAGCTGAAAAGCTTGATGTATTCCTGTATAAAATTGAAAAATTGGACTCAGAAGCAAAATATGGAAGGTGATAATTGAACAGCTTAATATAAGAGAGAATTCCTTAGATCCACAAAATCATTTATTGAGTTTTGCATTTCAAGAAAGAGAAGGAATTATTTGAAGTCTGCTTAACAGTAGGATATGCACAATACTGGGTATAATATTGCTTAATGGGAAAACAACATATATGTTTTGCCAAAATCAAAGAACTATAGAGGAATTTAAATAAATTTTAAGGAAAAAACAACTGAAGGATTTGAATGTGATGATTTTAGAAAGCAAAAGCAAAAATGGAGAGAAGAAGAATGAGAAAGGAAATACATGAAAAGAAACATATAAAAAGGAAAAGAAGAAAGGAGAGGAAAGCAAACTCATGACAGAGAAGTTTTTCTCAAGTAGACAATGCACTGAACCTCTAAAAAGAAAGGCAGCAAAGCCCTAGACCAACAACAGTCAGGAGGTAAAGAAAAGGCTAAGCAGTAATACAGATTGATGAAAAAGCAGGAATATCAAATTTTAAAAAAGCAAATCTGATAGTGGAAACCAAAGAAGATGAAAAAGTCAAGATTGGAAATTATTGGCTCAAATTCAATAGTCAGAACAAAGAACAATATAGGAAATCTAAGAAAAAAAGACAAAGGATGATCTAAATTATTTTAAAGAAGTATGAAATCTAGTAGTTGACAAAAAGGAAAAGGAAAATTCAAATACTGAATCAAAGGATTCTAAGAATGAGATCAATGGAATCAATGAAGATATTAAACCTGAAGGTGACATGCAAGTCAATTAAAATTGGTTTGATATGATCTCATATCAGATACAAGATTAGGATCCAGAGAATTTTAACAGAATGCAAAGATAATTTAAAGTAAAAATTGACTCAAATGAAATAAAATAAAGCTGTAGAGACATAAGCAATGTAAAAGACTAGTTATATTTTTTTAAATAAAAAAACCTCAGGATGGATGTGACTTTGAAGAGGTCAGCACATGTGTTGATATTGTAGATACCAATAAGAATTTAGGTCCTGTGTCATTTTTTTCTTTAAGATTTTATAGATGGTATAATGGAAAGATGCACATACTCTAGCTCTTCCCCCACAACCCATAAAATATCAGTAAAGAAAGACTCTCAACAAATTCTAGAGGAGCAGAAGCCACAGAACGACAGAGTGGAGGAGATCCCAAGTCCAGGGTGACCTGGAAGGCCAATGGGAAAGGTCTGTCACTTTGGATGCAGAGAAGAGAACAGCCCAGCCTTGGCCCCATGGTGTCAGGAGGAGCAGGGCCAGAGCAGGCCTCAGGGGCAGAATCCCCAGCAACAGCAGGGAAGGCTCATAGTTCCCTCAACTCACAGGCACCGATGACACTTCAAAGGTCAGGAAGAGAACTTTTCCACCTCCTTGACAAGGGAACAGGGTCCTCCCCTAGCCCTGGCCCCAGGTGGTGGTGGCAGGAGAGAGCTTCCATTATTGAAGCCTCAGCTTAAAGCCCTTGGGGGAATTGAGCAGCTGATCTGAATCTCAGTCATGAGCCAGGCTGAGTAAACTCCTCTCCCTTGATTGTGCCACCTTGGAGGAACTGAGAACTTACAGATCCCCAGAGTATACCCTACTCTTAACAAAGGACCCAAAAGTCAAGTAACTGGTTGAGAAAATGTCCAAAAAAGAGTTTGGAAAAATGAAACTATGGAAGGTTACTTTCTTGGTGAACAGGTATTTTCCTTTCTGATGAGGAAGAACAAAGCATACCATTAGAGGAAGACATCAAAGTCAAGGCTTCTTCATACAAAACCTACAAAATAAATATGTAATGATCCCAGGTCATGGAAGAGCTCAAAAAGTATTTTGAAAATGAAATAAGAGAGGTGAAGGAAAAATTGGAAAGAGAAATGAGAGCAATGCAAGAAAATCATGAAAAAAGAGTCAACACCTTGCTAAAGGACACCCAAAAAAATGCTAAAGAAAATAACACCTTTAAAAATAGACTAAACCAAATGGCAAAAGAGGTTCAAAAAGCCAATGAGGAGAAAAATGCTTTAAAAAGCAGAATTAGCCAAATGGAAAAAGAGGTTCAAAAGTTCACAGAAGAAAATAGTTCTTTAAAAATTAGAATGGAACAGATGGAAACTAATGACTTTTTGAGAAACCAAGAAATTACAAAACAAAACCAAAAGAATGAAATAATGGAAGATAATGTGAAATATTTCATTGGAAAAACAACTGACCTAGAAAATAGATCCAGGAGAGACAATTTAAAAATTATGGGACTACCTGAAAGCCAGGATCAAAAAAAAAAAAGAGCCTCAACATCATCTTTCATGAAATTATCAAGGAAAACTGCCTTGAACCAGAGGGCAAAATAAATATTGAAAGAATCCATCAATCATCTCCCAAAAGAGATCCAAAAAAGGGAATATTGTAGCCAAATTCCAGAGTTCCCAGGTCAAGGAGAAAATATTGCAAGCAGCCAAAAAGTAACAATTTCAGCATTTGTGGAAATACAATCATGATAACACACAAGATCTAGCAGCTTCTACATGAAGGCATCAAAGAACTGGAATAGGATATTCCAGAAGTCTAAGGAACTAGGATTAAACCAAGAATCACTTACCCAGCAAAACTGAGTATAATACTTCAGGGGGGAAAATGGTCATTCAATGAAATAGAGGACTTTCGAGCATTCTTGATGAAAAGACCAGAGCTGACTAGAAAATTTGACTTTCAAACACAAGAAGCAAAAGAAGCATGAAAAGGTAAACAGGAAAGAGAAATCATAAGGAACTTACTAAAGTTGAACTGTTTACATTCCTACATAGAAAGATAATATTTGTAATTCTTGAAACTTTTCTTAGTATCTGGGTAGTTGGAGGGATTACACACACCCACACACACTCGTATATAGAGAGGCAGACAGACACAGAGTGACAGAGACAGAGAGCACAGGTGAGTTGAATAGGAAGGGATCACATTTAAAAAAATGAAATGAAGGGGTGAGAGAAGAATATATTGGGAGGTGAAAGGGAGAAATGGAATGGGGCAAATTATCTCTCATAGAAGAGGCAAGAAAAGGGGGAGGTAGAGGGGAAAAGTGAAGCTTACTCTCATCACATTTAGCTCAAGGAAGGAATAACACGCACACTTAATTTGGTATGAAAATCTATCTTACACTACAGGAAAGTAGGGGAGAAGGGGATAAGTGGGGTGAGAGGATGATGGAAGGGAGGGCAAATTGGAGGAGGGAGCAAATCAGAAATAAACACTCTTGGGGAGGGACAAGGTCAACAGAGAGAATGGAAGAAATGGGGGACAGAATAAGATGGAGGGAAATATGGTTAGTCTTACACAACATGATTATTATGGAAATCATTTGCAAAACTACACATATATATCCTATGTTGAATTGCCTGCTATCTCAGTGGGGATGAGTGGGGAGGGGGGAAGGAAGAGAAGTTGAAACTCAAAGTTTTAGGAACAAATGTTGAGAATTGTTTTTGCATACAACTGGAAAATAAGAAATACAGGTAATGGGATATAGAAATTTATCTTGCCCTACAGGATCAGAAAGAAGATGGGGATAAGGAGATGGAGGGGTATTAGAAGGGAGGGCACAATAGTGGAAGAGGCAATCAGAATGCAAAGCATTTTGGGGTGGGGGAGGGGAGAGATAAGGAGAAATTTGGAACTCAAAACTTTGAGGAAATGAATATTGAAAACAAAATAAATAAATAAATGTTTTAATAAACATTATCTAAACAGGTGATCTGAGATTTCTGATGCCAAGATAGCAGAGTGAGGCAGGAATTCACCTGAGTCCTCCCAAATTCTTCTCCAAATAACCTTACAAAATTAATTTTAGAATTGTAAAAAGTTTACCAGTCTAGGACAGCTCAGAGACTGAATGGGACAGGTCTTCCTTGCTGATGTGGGAGAGGAGAGTGATTTCACAAGAAAGCTAACAGCAACCACACCCTACAGGGCCAGTAGTGAGGTCCACAGCCCCTGGGCAAGATACAAGCAAGATCCTGACACCAGTGCAAACCACTAGCAAAGACCAGAGCCCCCCAGTCACGACAACCACCAGTGCAGACCAGCAGGGAGTCCTCCCCCCTTAACACCCAGGCTACCAACAAGGCAGCATCCCCAGTGTAAACCAAAAGTAAGACCCTACCTCTAGGGTGAGCCAGAAGGGAGGTCCCCCTAAAGTTCATGATAGCAGCTAAAGCCCAAGCCCAGCACAAGAATTTGGGGATAGTACCTTCCCCACTCCAGGAGCTGAGCCCAACTTAAACATAAAGTAAAAAAGTCAGAAAATAGGCAGATAATGAACCAAATAAAATTTTTAAAAAAGAACCTGACCATTGAAAATTACCATGGTAACAAGGAGGATCAAGACACAAATGTAGGAGAAGACATCAGTGTTAAAATGGTTACATGCAAAGCCCCAAAGAAAAAAATGAAATGATCTCAGGCTGAAAAAGAACTCCTAGAAGAACTCAAAAGGAATTTTTAAAAGTGAATCAGAGAAATAGAAGAAAAATTAGGAAAAAAGAGTAATGCAAGGGAATCATGGAAAAAGAGGAAGGGAAAGGAAGTTTTTATGGAAAAGTTACACAAAAATTAACTGAAGAAGACAACTCCTTAAAAATACAATTGGCCAAATGGATAAGGAGGTTCAAAAGTTCACTGCTCCACTGGGGATCCAACTAGAACTAGTCAATTGAGAAACACAACTATTTTTCTTTCTTTCTTCCTTTCTTCTTTTCTTTCTTTCTTCCTTTCTTCACTCTCTCTCTCTACTTCCTTGATCCCTTCCTTCCTTTCCTTCTTTTCTTTCCCTTCCCTCTGTTCACATAAGGTATCATATCCTTACCTGAGGGTGCTCTCCCCAACAGGAATGAAATGACTGCCAAAACTTTTCTTTCTTAAGGACCAAGCCTTAAATCCAAATCACTCTGTCTCTCATTGATTAGCCAACAATAGATCCCAGTCCAAGCATCACTTAGTCATCATTGTTTGAGCCCTGATGGGCTCAAAATGAATTAAAACAGCAATTGTTTTCTGTTTGGACAAAAAATATGGAGAATCTTCCCCTCCCAGACTGTTTTTTTTTTAACTTAATAAAGAGGCCATTCTCTGCCTTGTTTCTTACCTAGATTTAATCACTGAATGAGCATTGCCTCAGTCAAATTGAAACCTGTTCAAATACCTTACCTTAAAAAGTCTCCCACTATATCCAAGGCTATCTCCAGTCATCCTGACCTATATCTCACCACTGAAACCAGATGGCTCCTGAGGTTGAAGTGAGGCTGAATAGCCCCCCTTCACTTAAGTCCAACTCAATTGCTTGTCAAGACATCACCTCCCTGATGCCATGGTCCTCTTTCAGAATGAAAGACATATAACAACAGCAACAGCTGCACTTGATACATAGTTAGAGGACTCCAGCCCAATCCTTAATCCAAATAGAAACTATACCCAATTATTATCTATGACATCTTCTGTAGAAATACAGCTTCTAGTCTCTTCTTTTTTTCTCCTCTCATTGATGGTCAGAAATCAGTTATCTTCTATCTATAGCTTATCTTTCAGTTTCCTTTGCACAGATATCATTATATATCTCCTCTGTAACAAAACTCTTCAGTGGCTCCCTGTTGTCTCCTAACAATAGCTCAAGTTTCTTTCTCTGCATTTAAAGTCTTCTACAACATGGTCCCAGAGCTTTGCACAAAAAAAGAACTTTTTAACTATTGGTTGAATTGGACACATTCTCGTAGTGAAATGGATGCCCTCTTTCCCTGTACATTGACCCTGTTCATTGCTCTAAAAGACATGTGTGTGACAGTAAAGTCAAACCCTTTGTCTAGTGTTAGTCTTGATATTGAAGTGTGACTAATTTATATTTAACATGCTAATGAATGACCAACTCCTTTGAAGAGGTGGGAGATACCTGGGTTTGCAAAATTGCATATAATGTTGGATTTTTTTTAATGTTTTAAACAGTATTAATGAATTTTTTTCTCTTCCTTTTTTTCTCTTTTCACTAAAAAACTACTTGTTGTAAAGGATGGCTCTACATTTTCGAGGAAAAGGAACTCAGAGTGAAATCTAGGCAATAGAAATACACAAATGTCAATAAAAATCTATTTTGAAAATCAAATATTAATGTAATATCCTCTTTAGAATCTGGATAAGTCTGGGATGTGGAGAGGATAAGTTGTAGGAGTTTTGTCATGTAGATGTTCAAATAGCAGAAGACCTAGGACATCAGGCAGAACAACTTAATCCTTTCTATTTAGGTAATATCAAGCCATTGGAGGATTTTGACCAGAAGAGTGACATGATCTGAGACAGCAGAAAAGCAAGAAGTCAGGTAGAAATTGACTGTAATCTGATCAGCAGTAGTAGAAGAAAAGATAAGGAAGATACTGGGAGCTGGATTTCTAAAAGACTTGAGGACAACTATTTTTGTTGGAAATCTTCTAAACAAATACAGTTAAGCAAGGATAAAAACATCATTAGACAAAACTGAGAAATCCTCATCCCCACAAAGGTGGAAAACCCAGCTGTAGATATGAAGCTTCTCTCAGGACCCCCAGGAAATAATCACCCACTTCTCTCTCTTCCCCTTTCCCCCACCACCACCCAGGATAATGAACAAACATACAGTTCATTCTCAGAGCTTAACTATAGTAGCTAACAGCTAGAATAGCATAGAAATGAAGATTTCATTTCCATCCATTAACACGGAATGGAATGGAAATTTTCCAATAACTAGTTAAAAAACTGTTATATTTAAGAAGATTTTAAACTAGCCTTGATGGTGAGAAATGAATTGGACTAACTGATATGTTAAAAGTAATTGGTCTATGGGGGAAAAGCCCATTAAAATTATTCCTGAGCCACTATTTGGTCAGCATAATGAGTCCAGAAGGTCTAAATGATTACTTATTCAAAGATATGGTATTAGTGCTTATTATCTTTTCTGGGATTTTATACTTGCCAATATCTTAATTTTATGAGATTACTTCTAGCAACAATTTGTTAAATGTTAAAGGGTTGGCATTAACTAGAAAAAATATTACAAGTTATTAACTCTGTTGTTTACTTTTCTGAGAACATTGATTGTAGAACAGAGCAAAGATGATGTTACAAAGAAAATAGATTATGAAAATAAGGACAGAATCATCTGGCATTCCAATAGAGTATTCTTTCTTTCAGAGACTATTAATAAATGTAATTTGGATGCTTGATTCTTGAGATCAAATTTTTCTGAGAATCTTATCATATGGAATTTTTTTTAAATGGCAAATATAAGTGAGGAGTGATCCAAATTTTTTTTTGTTTTAGTTATAAAAACCAAAGATAACTTTCCTGTCTTTATTAAGGAAAAATAGTCCAGCTGACTAATGAACTTATTTGGATATATAGTATGACACAAGGATTACTGTTCTAAATACCTTATTTTACACAGAGAGACTAGGTCCCCATTGGGTGGGTGACTGTTTCTGGAGTGTTCAGGAAGTATTAGCACCTCCAGTGTAAGGGCTTACTGAGCCCTTTTCAGAGTTGCTAATCTGTCTTTGACATCCATCTTTACCCAACTCTCACGTGTGGCTCCAAGGAGCTGAAGCATATACAGAGGCCACACCCTGATAAAAAACCATCTCAGTAGATGGGCCAAACCAAGTTAGGACCTCAAACCTTTTGATAAGTCAGAAGGTTGGCTACTCCAAGTACATGAAGATTTCCTCTGGTGGAAAGGGTAGATGAAAACAATTTGTTACAATGGCCATGAAGATGACTTAAGCAAACATTGTGGGGCACTCAGAGCTTGGTAAAACATTGAAGATGCCAAGGTAATCCACTGAAACCCACGCCATCACCAGTCATCCTGACTTTTATCTTGCCACTGGACTTCAATGATTTGAAGAGAGAGTGAAGCTGACAATTTGCGCAATTCTTCCTCACTTAAATCCAATTCACACACAAGTCAAGACATCACCCCATTGTGTCTTTGGTCCTCTTCAAAACAAAGGACAAACAACACTTTTCTCCTCAGAGTCCTCAGGAAAACCCTAAGAGTTTGGGGTGGTTTTCTAGGACTATATAGCTTATGAGCCCCCACCAATATGCTCCTAATTAGTTATCCATTTATCTAGTCAGACTTAATTAACCTTTTCGAAATGGTATTTGCTAAAGTGGTATGATAAGAATACTAAGTTATAAAACATCCCCTCAAACTGGGGTAACACTCTCTCACAAGTACATTCAGACCTAGGTAACTGGGCTCAAGCTTAGAGCACAAAGTGGCAAATCTGGAAGGTGGGGGAAAGATGAATCACTGCTCCTATAGATCCTGATTTTGAAAATTCTTTTCTCAGATCCATAGAATTCCAATGAATTTCCCCTTAGGCATGGGGTAGCTTACTTCAGAAATCAATATTGAGAACTGAAACTCCCTTTTTTCTATTTGTCTAGTTCATCCTTGGCACCAGGTCCAGACACTGCCATCAGTCACTTTTATTCCAAGGACGCTGCTAGAGAGCTTATAAAAAGGCCAAATCTTCTGGACCTTTTGCAGTTATCAGAGGTTATTATATGGCTAAGGAGTGGTGAGAGGAATCAAAGGCCCTTCTCCTCTCCCCCTTCCAAACAATTTCCTCTCACAGACTTGGCTGGAACAATTTTGACGTTTAAGTTGAACTACCTCTTGAATATTTGGAATCTGAACTGCATTGTTATTTTATACAACCCCCATAGGGCAGGACTGAGTCTTCATAATCAATCCCGATATACTTCCTATATAGTGTCATTTCATTTCACCATTTGATTTCAATCCTTTCAAATTGATTAAGGGCTTTTTGCACCTAGTTTCATGCCTTTTATTGATTGGTTGACTGATTTAACAGAGGTATTATGACATGTTGAAGGTAGTTTGTTTTAAGTGGGGTAGAGTGACTGATTGACTGAGCCCAACTCTTACACCTATATCTTGCATAGCTTTAAATAATTAATTTACCTATTACTTTATTGTTAGTCATAATTCGTTTGGAATATATAATTACTGCTTGAAATAAATTTATTGGACTAAGATATTCTATTAAAGACGTATTCTGTTCCTGTGAGGTAGGCTAGAGAAGTTATAATTATTTTCCAGTTAATAGTAATCTACCTTTGTTGTTGTGTTTGTTCAGTCATGGCTGTCTTTTTGTGACTCCATGTGAGGTTTTCTTGGCAAAGAGATTTGAGTGATTTGTCATTTCCTTCTCCAGTGGATTAAGACAGAGGTTAACTGACTTGGCCAGGGTCACATGCTAGTGTCTGAGGCCACATTTGAACTCAAGTCTTCGTAATTCCAGGCCTAATACTCTGCCTAGCACTCTATCATCTACTTGCCTCCAATTTATCTGTCAGAAATCTTAAATTAACGCCCTGACATTAATGAAATAGAACTGCTGGTGCCACTATGATTTTCTGTTGCCATACTAATTATCTTTAACTCTTCTTTCTCTATCACACTGTATAGTCGAATAGTTCACAAGTCATTTAGTTCTTTTCCCAAAAACATGGCACGGCTTTCACATCTGACCTTTCTTCCCAGCAACAGACATTTATCGAGAATATATTGTGTACTGTGTACTGTGCTAGACATTCTCTGAGATATGCAGTTGAGATATGACAAAATCTCTAAGCTTCATACAGCTTAGTCTAGTAAGTTGATAAGACAGATGATACTAATGCATAATGACAACATGTTAAGTTGACAGATGTAAAGTATTGTCCTATGTAAGGTGTGAGGAGAAACGTCATTGCTGACAGGTTTTCCCAGGGGAAAACTGTATTTGAGTTAGGTTTTACAGAATTAATAGCAATTTAACGGGAAGAGAAGACCAGGTATAGGTGACACCTAAGCCAAAGCACAGAGCTAACTGAGAACAGGGAACATTCTGAAGACAAAGTAAAGTCATGTTCAGATAGAATAGAGAATTCATGGAAGAAAGGATGAGACAAAGGTGAAAGTGGGGTAAGACTTGATTGAATTTGTATTTGCCTTTCTATCCTCAGTGCTTTGTATTGAACTATCTGGTATATATAATAAGACTGTGAAGGATTTTGAATATCAGGTAAGAGATTTTGGACTAGATTTAGTAGGAAAGTTTTTAAGTAGCTGAATTATGTTTATAAATAAGAAAGATTAATCTGACACTATTATCAATTGGAGGGACAAGATAATGGAAACAAAAAGACCTGCTCATTCAAAAGTGAAGGTTTGTTCTGGGGTAGTAGAAGTGTGATAGAGAGGAGTGGGTAAATGCAAGAATAGTTCCTGGGTGGATTTCCTTGTGTGTTTGCTTTGTTTTTTTCCTTTTGTATCCTTGGAGAAGTTTTGTATCAGAGACCATTCAGCCAAGCCACATAAAGTCTTGGACAGAAAGAACACTGCAAGTAGGGCAATGACAAATCAGAGACATGAGATCAGGAGCAATATATTCCAATTCATTCCCTTTTCTCTCAGTATCAACAGTCAAAGAATACAAGTGGCTAGAAATTATGGTACTCAGACAAATAAATCTTTGTTTAAAAAAAAATCAAAACACCTCCTAGCATACCACTTTCTCTAGCTAAACCACTGATGTCATCTGAGCCACCCTATGACAACAGGACATAACTCCTTCCCTTCTGGTTTTTTGCCATGAGAACATCTACCTTACACCTCCCTTCCTAGTACTCCTACTATTTCCTTAGCAAAACCAATAGGCCATCTCTTTCCTATTATTTTGAAATCTTCTGAAATTTCATTTCTTTTTGAGAAGAGCTATTATTCCTTGACTTTCCCAATTATGACAAGGAACTCCACACACCATTTTTTCCTTTCTTCTACCCCAGAAGTGTGATTGGCTTGTCCCTCCTACTGTTCTTAACCAACCTTCCAATGTATTTAAATTGTTTTATGCTTGAAACTTTAGATAGTATGTGTTTCAGTCTACTGGATTAATTGCCATTCCAAAATCTGATCTTATTCTATCTTCTCACTATTACCAATGCCATTCTTCAATCTCATGCCAGACTGAAATAAATGAATGAATTTTCCTTATCTCCAGCTGAAACCCTCTCTTTTCTTAAGGCCCAGCTCTGATCCCTCCTCCTTCACAATGCCATCTATGATTCCTTTAGCCAGAAGTGACCCTTTATTCAAATGTATTATATCCCCAAAAGGAGGTTAAAGTCACATAAGAACTTACTGAATATATTCAATCGCAACTCACCTTTTAGTCCAATGTCCCATTGACTGTATTACTCATTTACCTTTGTTGCAGTGATATATCTGCATAAACTTCTGTTCAAATCTAAATAATGAGTTTAAAGCATGAGTTGAACTCACATCAAATTCTAGATAAAAGAAAGTCAGCCAAAGAGAGGGGAAATGCAGCTCTTATTATTATATATAATAGACACTAAAATACAATCAATTAGCAACTCTTAAATACCAACTATTTACATGGTGCTGCATTAGCTGCTATGAAATTCAAAAGAAATATAACTCACACTTAGCTACAGAGTAAGCACATATGTGTCTATATGTCTGTTTCTAATGTTTGTACTGCAGCTTTTTTTCCCCTAATTTTCACTCTTACAGGGAGGCAAACATCAGGTAGATGTATTTACTTGTAAAAGATCCTCTAAAATAAGCTATAGGAGCATGAGAGAGAGGAAAAAAAAAAAAACCTGTGTGCATAGAGGGGCCACCTGGGAAATTTGGGGTATTATGGATATTCAGCTTATAAAACCAATTACTAGAGAAGCCCCAGAAGTACCAGTATATATTCTGAATTTCTTGCAAGACCAGTCTTTCAAAAAGGGTAATTCAACAGGCCAATCCTCTGTGAGAGAACTGCTGAAGCTACAATGCTTGCTTTCAAGCTTTGTGGAGTTTGTTAGGATCCAAGGCCACTTCTCCCTTTTTAGATTACCTGTTTTCCAGAGCTGAGGCCTAGTAAGCAAGGTGTTCCCTGAGCCTGGCATAACAACAATCCTTTGTACTATGGACAAACTTTGCTGCAGCTAAATCACAAATGGTCCCTGAGCTCAGGCAAGCACCAACATGCCCAGATAAGACGCCCTGCTATGAACGGATTTTTTGTCACTAGACAACCTTGCCTCAATGCTGCTGTTGTGCATCACCACTGTTTCTACATTACACTGTTTGATTCTTTATCTAGCCACAAATATATAAATCAAGGTTCAGCCCCACTACCTTGTATCACCTATTAGGGGAGGCCTCAATGCATGCATCTACTTTCTCTCTCCCATGGAATTTGTTTTTAACTTGTGTGAACTCTTTGGTATTTTTGGAGTTAAAAACTTCTGTGACTCTTTGGTCATTTGTTACCAGAGTTGACAGGTTACATAAAAATTAAGCTCTGTGTGTGTGTGAAAGGAATTCTTGAAGGAAAGGTACAGAAGTGTGTAAAACTGCCCAAAAGGGTCTTGAACCCCTGTTCTTAGCCTTTTCAGGCAGAGGTATGTCCAAAAGATTCTTGCTGTCAGTTAAAGTGAGTAAACTGAGTGAGATATTAAAGCAAGGAAAGAAAGTAGTTTTTTAATCTCAACTTTTCACTTTCTGGGTCACTAAGGCTCTGTTCCATTTGTCTCTGCGTCCATTTGTATAAGGTTTTCTAAGATTAGCTTGTTAAATAAGGGAACCGAAGAAGCAAAGTGAGACTCTCCCAGGAGTTACTCTGAGAAGTGGAATCAAAGAAGGAATTTCTCTAAGTGAAAATGCCAAGTATTTTTCTTTGGATTAAGCTCTAGCAGCAGCTTTATACTGATGCTTTCCTGGTCTAAGAAGGCCTAAGACAGCAAAGGCTAATGAGAGAAAGCTAAGAGAGTTTTTGTTACTTTAAAGTTTTACGAATTCAGGTTTAATTAGATCCCAAAGCTAAACTTTGTAGATTATGTTTAAATTAAATCTAGAGAACTGTCTTTGCCTCCTCCCTCCCCACCTCAATATACCTGACAACAGGGCAATGTGTTTAAAACTGCAAAAATGAGTTTTTTGTCCTTAAGACCCAAAGCCTTAAACGCAATCACTTCAGAATTTCAGTAATTTGTTTAAAATGTATATAAACATTGTAAAAGCTGTTTTTATAAGTATTGTTGATGAAGGGTATAAGAGAAATACAGCTCTCTTGATTTGTAAATTATTAAATGTTGACTTTCTCCAGATTCTAAAAGGTGAAGAGAAGCAGAACCAAAAAAAAAAAGGGTATGTTTGATTTTTAATTGGAAAAACTGTGTTAAATAAGCAGTCAGACCCTTTGAAGTATGTTAGCAGAATTTCAGAATAGCCAGAGCCCCACTTGTGTTTCAACAGAAACATAAACTACTTCATGTTTCCTAAACGTTTTTGTAATCACTAAAAGCATTTTAGTGGATTTCTTTTGAGGATTTTTCCCGCAAACTTCATCCTACATTGGGACTAGGAATAGACAGTGCAGTTTTCTATCTTCTTTTGGGAAAATGAAAGATTTAGAGCTCTTTGAACCTCCTAGAAAACATCTGAATTTTGTGATATGCAGATTATTAAAGAGAATACCCTGGGTTGAAATTAACTCCATAGCCGGGGAAAATAAGATTATTGTAAGACATTGGTTTAACAATAGTATGCTTAGTCCGGGATTGGATTAAAATGTAAAGGAAAGTTAGGTAGACTGAGTAATGGGTTTGACAGATTAAGAAAGAGAAATAAAGGCTTGAGACTTTTTGGTAAAAAAAGAAGATATGGGGGACAAGTCAATGTACTCCAAGACCCTCCTGTCTCTAGATAATTGCTTTAGGTGCTCTTAGTGCCAGCTTCAGATGACTTACGTAAAAAGATTGAGAATGAAAATTCCATACCTTGATTTGAAAATCAGTAGACAAAATTATAGAGGGCTAGGAGTAATCAAAATAGTGGACACCACATGTTTGAAGCCCCTCTTGTTATATGGTGTCACTTTAAAATCTTTGGCAGTGGATTAGATGGAAATAGTGAATACCGTTATATGAAAGACTTGGAATAAATAACCCTTGGGTAAAATATAATACTCAATAACTGAAATTATAAATTGAGGCTCTGTATGATAAGATTTGAAAAATAGACCAGGTGTAACTGAGTTTTATTCTGGTCTCATTTTAAGTGAAATTTGTTGTTTATATTATTATTATTATTATTTTATTATGGCAGGAAACTTGTTAGTTGTGTGGTTTTAAACCAAGTGACCCCAGTTATATGATTTATAACATGTATAAAAATAATGCCTAATATCAATTTGATAATTTCTTGTATTAACAAGATTGTTAGAAAAGTCAATCTTTAATTCTTTTGGATTATGCATTTAATTGTTAAAAGACTGATGGAAAAAAATAATAAATCAATAGCAGATTAGTAATTGAGCATTTTAAGATTTCACAATCTACACCCAAAGCTTAGGTGGTTAAAGCACAGTGATATGACTTCATACAACAAAAATAAATGCAAAGAAAAAGATTTCTAGAAATCAGTCTGGAATCAGTTTTAGTTTAAGAGTAAAATTAGATAATCATCTTGTTAATTATTTCCACCTACCTTTCAGGATAAATCTGTAGGAAGACCTTATTAAATCTAAAAACTACATAAATATTGGATGGGGGCAAAGATATTGGTTCTTGTGATTTGTGATTATTATATAAAGTCTTAGATGTTCCCTTATCCTGTTCAATTATTTAAGTAACTGTGAAAGCCCTGGAGGTTTCTCCCTAAGGAAACAAGTCACATCTTGCCAGTTAAATCAAATTCCTTAGGTCTCTTTTTCTGGGCCAGAAAAAAAAAGTAGCAGTACAACTTAGAGTTTTAGGATATATTATCCTAGCACATTTAAAGAGAACCTGATAATAACAGATGTGATCTCAGACTGTTTGTAAAACTTTATATGTATTTCCTAGTATATACAGCTTGAAATTTTAGGAGGATGGGAATAGGGAACTGGAATACTCTTTATCTGGGCAGTTATTTATCTGATAAATTATAAAAGGTAAAGGAGGCTTGCCTGGAAATGGTCAGCACATGATCTTTTTTTAAAGGGGGGAAATATATATATATAAATATAAATATTTATAGAAAATAATCTTTTTCTTTTAACATGCCAAGAGTATTGGGTCTTAGAAATTAAAATGTTTCCATTAGTGATTATAAATCCAGAATTGATTTAAGAAAAAAATCTGTCCTGAAAGAAATAAGAAAAGGGTCTGAGAGTTTGCTTCTTATCAGGATTATGATGACAAATTGCAATCTAAAAGGAGAAGATGTTTGTCACTTGGCATTAAGAAATTGATTAACTGCATGGTCACAAAAAAATTCTATTTACTCCAGTTTACTTTTTTTGTAAGTGGATAATAATAGAACCCACTTCTCAGGGTTGTTGTGAGGATCACAGGATTGTAAAGTGCTTGGCATGGAGTAAATGCTATATGAACGTTAACTGCTTTTCTTATCTCTTTAATTGGATGTAATTGCTTCATGTTCAATAATTTTATGTGGGTTTTTAAATGTGATCAGTATACAATGCCAATGTTAGTGAGATGAATGATTTTTTATGTAAGGTAATTTGAGAGTGAATTTACCTAAATTAAAGTCACCTGATTGGTAATTAATTGGTTTTGTTTCAAGTTTTAAATACATAATATTGTTTAGGGAATTATTATATTTTTAAGTTTTCTTCTGTTGTGTAAATTTGGTAAACAATTGTATCAGCTATGTTGTTAGAAAAGCAACTTCTCTTCTAACCTAGATGTTGTTAGATTAAGAATTCTACTGGATTGTTTTTTGGGGTTTTTTTTTAAGAATAAAAGGAATGGGTGAGTGGAACCAAGATGACAAAGTAGAAGGATGGACCTGCTGTAGCTCTTCCCCCAAATCCCATAAAATATCTGTAAAAAAAGACTCTAAACAAATTCTAGGGAAGCAGAAGCCACAAAATGACAGAATGATAGAGATTTCCAGTTCAAGACAGCCTGAAAGGCCGATAAGAAAGGTCTGTCACACCGGGGTCAGAGTGGAGCATAGCCTGGCCTTGGCCACATGACTGAGCAGGAACAGGACCCAAACAGGCTTCTGGGCAACATCCCAGCAGCAGCTGTGTTTCCCAGATTCATCAACCCACAAACACCAGAGATAGCTTCGAAGGCCAGTGAGAAAGCTCTTTTACCTGGGTGAGAAGGGAGCAGGGTCCTGTCCTAGTCCCAGATCCAGGCAGCTGCCACCACTGCAGCAGCAACTTCCATTTCTGGAGCCCTCAGCCTAAAGACCCTGGGGGAATCAAGCTGCTGATCTGGTTCTCAGTTCTGAATGGTGGAGGAGTGCTGGCATGGTGGAGGTAATGGAGGCTCTGAGGAGGAAATTCTACTCCCAGATCCTTGGCAGAAAAGCTTGAGGTTGTTCCCAGGCCAGAGCACAGGCTATGAGAGGACTAAACTCCTCTCCCTTGATTGTGCCACCTTGGAGGAACTGAGAACTTACACGTCCCTAGAGTATACACTGTACTTGACAAAGGACTCAAAAGTCAAGTGGCTGGTGAAAATGCCCAAAAAGGGGGGGAAAATAAGACTGTAGAAGATTACTTTCTTGGTGAACAGGTATTTTCCTCCATCCTTTTGGATGAGAAAGAGCAAAGCATACTCTTAGAGGAAGACATCAAAGTCAAGGCTTCTTCCTCCAAAACTTCCAAAATAATTTTGCAGTGGTCTCAGGCCATGGAAGAGCTCAAAAAAGATTTTAAAAATCAAGTAAGAGAGGTGGAGGAAAAATTGAGAAGAGAAATAGGAGCAATGCAAGAAAATCATGAAAAGCAAATCAACAGCTTGTTAAAGGAGACCTAAAAAATGCTAAAGAAAATAACACCTTTAAAAATAGACTAATCCAAATGGCAAAAGTGGTCCGAAATGCCAATTAGAGAAAAATGCCTTAAAAAGCAGGATTAGACAAATGGAAAAGAAGGTTCAAAAGCTCACTGAAGAAAATTGTTCTTTAAAAATTAGAATGGAGCAGATGGAAGCTAATGATTTTATGAAAAACCAAGAAATTACAAAAACAAAACCAAAAGAATGAAGAAATTGAAGACAATGTGAAACATCACATTGGAAAAACAACGGACCTAGAAAACAGATCCAGAAGAAACAATATAAAAATTATGGTGCTACCTGAAAGCCATGATGAGAAAAAGAACCTAAACATCATCTTTCATGAAATTATCAAGGAAAAGTGCCCTGATTTTCTAGAACCAAAGGGTAAAATAAATTGTGAAAGAGTCCACTGATCACCTCCTGAAAGAGATCTGAAAAGAAAAACTCCTAGGAATATTGTAGCCAAATTTGAGAAGTCAAAGGTCAAGGAGAAAATATTGCATGCAACCAGAAAGAAACAATTTGGGTGTTGTGACAATATAATCAAGATAACACAAGATCTAGCAGTTTCTACATTAAGGAATTGAAGGACTTGGAATATGATATTTCAGAAGTCAAAGGAACTAGGATTAAAACCAAGAATCTCTTACCCAGGAAAATTGAGTATAATATTTCAGGGGAACAAATGAAATAGAGGACTTTCAAGCATTCTTGATGAAAAGACCAGAGCTGAATAGAAAATTTGACTTTCAAACACAAGAATCAAGAGAAGCATGAAAAGGTAAACAGGAAAGAAAAATCATAAGACACTTACTAAAGTTGAACTGTTTATATTTCTATATAGAAAGATAATATTTGTAACTCGAGATTTTTCTCAGTATTTGAGTAGTTTAGGAATATACATGCATACACACACACACATATATATATATTCCTAAACTATATATATATATATATATATATATATATATATATATATATATATATATATATATATATATAATAGGGATTATATGCATATAAACAGAGGTTACAGTGAGTTGAATAGGAAAAGATGATACCTAAAAAAATTAAGGAGTGAGAGAGGAATATATTGGAAGGAGAAAGGGAGAAATGGAATGGGGCAAATTATCTCCCATAAAAGAGGCAAGAAAAAGCTTTTTCAGTGGAGGCAAAAAGGGTGGAGGTGAGAGGGAAAAAGTGAAGCTTACTCTCATCACATTTGGCTTAAGGAGGGAATAACATGCACATTCAATTGGGTATGAAAATCTGTCTTACACTACAGAAAGTAGGGGAGAAGGAGATAGGTGGGGTGTGGGGGGATGACAGAAGGGAAGGCAAATGGGAGGAGGGAGTAATTAGAAGTAAACTCTTTGGGGAAGGGACAAGGTCAAAAGAGAGAATAGAATAAATAGGGAATGGGATAGGATGGAGGGAAATATAGTTAGTCTTTCACAGCATGACTATTATGGAAATCTTTTGTATAACTACACATGTAAGCCTATATTGAATTGCCTACTCAGTGGAGATAGGTGGGGAGGGAGGAAGGGAGAGAAGTTGGAACTCAAAGTTTTAGGAACAAATGTTGAGAATTGCTTGTGCATGCAACTAGGAAATGAGAAATATAGTTAATGGTGTATAGAAATCTATCCTGCCCTACAAGAAAAGAGAGAAAATGGGGATAAAGAAAGGAAGGGGTGTGATAGAAGAGAGGGCAGATTGAGGGAAGGGGTCATCAGAATGCATGGTGTCTTGGGCTGGGGGGAGGGGAGAGATGGGGAGAAAATTTGGAACTCAAAATCTTGTGGAAATGAATGTTGAAAAGTAAAAATAAATTAATTAAAAATTAAAATAAAAAATAATAAAAGGAATGCATGAGTTGGAAAACTGTTAGTTCATTCTTTCAGCCCTGCTGACTGTGTGCTGTAATATTATAGTAATATAATTTAAGAAATTATAAACTTCCAAATTTTATCTATATTTAAGAGGAAGTTCACCCAAAATTATTTGGCTTTCACTTATGAAAATTGTGAGATTGTTAGCTAATTTATTTGAGGTTATTGTTTTAATCAGGTATTTACATGGGTATTTTAAAAGGAACACTGGGAATCATACAAAGAAAAGACCTTGTAAAATCTCCTTTGTAAACCTAGAAGGATTCTTGGAACCATCTAGTCATAAATTCTTATCAACTCTATGTAAGAGTTTTTTGTGTTGTGGAATTCCTACTGAGTAAATGAGAATTCTTGCACAAAATGGGAGTGAAATTTTCAAGTCTAAGGCAGGGATGGGGAACCTGTGACCCCTAGGCCCCATGTGAACATCTAGGTCCTCAAGTGGAGCCCTTTGACTGATTAAAGGGCCCCACTTGAAGATGTAGAGGATCACACGGGACCTTGAGGCCACAGGTTCCCTACCCCTGATAAGGTTATTTGTCTATCACTCATGGTTATATATATCTTGAAGCACCTTAATCTTAATAAGCTTCACTTTGCTTTAAGGGGTGAATACAAAATACCTTTAGAGAGGAATATATATATATATATATATATATATATATATATATATATATATATATATATATATATATATATATATATATGTTAATCATTTTCTAAGGGTTTAAATGAACTATCACATTCATCATCTCTGTGGGATTCCAGAATGTAATTATTTTTCTTGATTTCTTAATTTTTCTTAATTTCTAGTGATATGTTTAAAGACAAAGAGGAAAAAGATATTGAGTAAATTTTTAAAGGCCTAGTAAATTTTGTTACTGTGATAAGAATAATTTAATTGGCTATGGTCTTTTTGGCTTTCCTCCTCATTACAATGAGGGGAGAGTGGTACTTAAGACTTAGTGTTTAGTAATTTATTTTATTATAGCACTTTGGGATTTATGTTACTTAGATATTTTACACCAACTTAGTCTTCAAAAATTCCATTTTAAGGGTTTATTTTTGCTTTAAGTTTAAATAAGAGAGAGCTATCTGTCATTTTAGAGATTTCTAACTAATTTATTTCATGAAAGTTTAGTAATTATTACTTTTAACATCAGAGTCTTTTTAAGAAAAAGAAATACTTAAGATGGTGGAGTAAAAGCAGGGACTTGTTAAAGCTCTCCCCCCAAACCCAGCCACATACTTGTAAAAAAAAAAATTAAACAAATTCCAGAGCTGCAAAACCCACAGAACAATGGAGTGAAGACAATCTCCAGCCCAAGACAGCCTGGAAGGTTGACAGGAAGCTTCTATCTCAGCAGGCTGGGAGCAGAGCATAGTCCAGCATGGGTCATGCTAGCACAGATGGTACCTGAGCAGGCCTCAGAGGACACTGAATCACTGGCACCAGTGGTAGTTTACAGACTTCAGACTTCAGGACCTCAAAATGCTGAGGACAAATTGGAAGGACAATGGAAAAAACCTGTAAGAACTGTGTGACAGAACAGAGTGGTCTGACCCCAGCAGCAACAGGGGCAGCAGTAGAGGCTGTTTCTAGAGCTCTAGGCCCACGGATTGGTGGGTGGATGGGATTGAACAGCTGACGATACAACCCCCCCACCCTCACTGGAAGTAGAGAACACTTTGACAAAGAGCTCAAAAGTCAAGTAATTGGTGGGGGAAATGAGCAAAAATAAGGGGAAAAAAGCCAAACTACAGAATCTTACTTTGGTGACAAGGAAGATCAAAGCATCCAACCAAAAGGAAACAGCAAAGTCAAATCTCCAACATCCAAAACCTCCAAGAAAGATATGAATTGGTCTCAGGCCATGGAAGAGCTCAAAAAGGATTTTGAAAACCAAGTAAGAGAAATAGAGAAAAAATGGGAAGAGAAATGACAGGGATCTAAGAAAATAATGAAAAACAAGTCAACTGCTTGGGAAAGGAGACCCAAAAAATGCTAAGGAAAATAACACCTTAAAAAACAGACCAATCCAAATGGCAAAAGAGATCCAAAAATCCAATGAGGAGAAGAATGCCTTAAAAAAGCAGAATTGGCCAAACAGAAAAGGAGGTCCAAAAAAGGTCCAATGAGGATAATAATTCTTTAAAAAATCAGAATGGAGCAAATGGAAGCTAAAGCTTTATGAGAAATCAAGAAAACTAAAAGAATGAAAAATAACGGACAATGTGAAATGTTACTGGAAAAACAACTGACCTGGAAAATAGATCCAGGAAAGATGATTTTAAAATTATTGGACTGCCTGAAAACCAAGATCAAAAAAAGAACCTAGACATCATCTTTCAAGAAATTATCAAGGAACCCTGCCCTGATATTGTAGAACCAGAGAATAAAAGAGATATTGAAAGAATACACTGATTGCTTCCTGAAAGAGATCCCAAAAAGGAAAACTTCTAGGAATATTGTGTCCAAATTCTAGAGCTCCAAGGTCAAAGAGAAAATATTGTTATCAATCAAAAAGAAATAATTTGATATTGTGGAAACATGATCAGGATAACACAAGATTTAGCGGCTTCTACCTTAAGGGATTGGAAGGCTTGGAATACGATATTCCAGAGGTCAAAAGAGTTACGATTAAAACCAAGAATCGTCTACTCATTAAAACTGAGTATAATATTTCAGGGGAAACAATGACTATTCAATGAAGTAGAGAACTTTCAAGCATTCTTGGTGAAAAAACCAGAGCTGAATAGAAAATTTGATTTTCAAACATAATAATCAAGAGAAACTTGAAAAGGTAAAGAGGAAAGTGAAGTCATAAGGGACTTATGAAAGTTGATATTTGTAACTCTTGAGATTTTTTTCAGTACTAGGTAGGTGGAGTGATCATACATACAGACATACAGATACACACACACACACACACACATACAGAGAGTACAGGGTGAGTTGAATATGAAGGGATGATATGGAAAAAACTGAAATTAAGAGGTAAGAGAGGAATATATTGGGAGAAGGAAAAAGGGAGAAATACAATAGGGTAAATTATCTCTCACATAAAAGAGGAAAAGAAAGAAGAGAGAGGGAAAGAGTGATCCTTACTCTCATTGGATGTGGCTTAAAGAGGGAATAACATGCACACTCAGTTTGGTATAAAAATCTATCTTACACTACAGGAAAGTAGGGGGAAAGGGATAAGCAGGAGGGTGGGGGATGATAGGATGATAGAAATGGGAGGAGGTGGTAATTAGAAGTAAACACTTTTGAGGAGGGACAGAGTTAAAAGAGAGAATAGAATAAATGGGGGGTAGGATAGGATGGAGGGAAATATAGTTAGTCTTTCACAACATGACTATTATGGAAGTGTTTTGCATTATTACACATGTATGAGCTATATCAAATTGCTTACCTTCTCAATAGCGGTGAGTGGGGAAGGAGGGAGGGAGAGAAGTTGGAACTCAAAGTTTTAAAAACAAAGGTTAAACATTGTTTTTACATGCAATTGGGAAATAAAATATACAGACAGTGGAGTATAGAAATCTATCTTGCCCTACAAGAAAATAGGGGAGAAGGGATTAAGAGAAAGGAGGGGTGTAGTAGAAGGGAGGGCAGATTGGGGCAAGAGGTAATCAGAATGCATGCTATCTTGGGTTGGATGGAGGAGAGATATGGGGAGAAAATTTGGAATCCAAAATCTTGTGAAATTAAATGTTGAAAACTAAAAATAAATTCATTAATTTTAAAAATAATAAAAGAAATATTTTTGAAAGGAATATTTAAATAAAAATTTTTTGTAAAAATAAGTTTTATAAAAAAATATATTGAGTGGTTTTTAGAAGGCCTACTAAATTTTATTTGTAGGCCAATTGATTGCAATAATTTTGTTAAATTAATAGCAACTGTGTCCAAAACCACTGTGATTAGTAAGACTTTATAGTGTGAAGGGAAAGCTTTTATGACACCCTAAATATTCTTGGAATCTCATTCTTAGGTTTATTTTGTCCCTGGATCATGCTTAAATGGGCTCTTTAAGAGAAACATAAGCAGGCAGCTCAACAGAAGCAACATCTGGGTTCTGAAGCTAGTGAATATCTGTCCATATCTGTCCCTGGAAATAAGATAGGGAGGTTACCTTGAGAAAATTAAGGGTTTTCTTAATTCATTTCCCCATATGAGAAATCTATCTACCTAGTTCCATTAGTTAGGCTACTTATAGTGGTATAGGCCTTGAAGATGCTGTTATAACCATGTCCTTGCTTATAAATCTCATAGCAAATTTTTATGATCAGGATAGACAAAAAGTGGAAATTTGCCATTGCAATACTGAATTGATTAGGTATTAGATTAATACTAAGGCATCAAAACTGCAGTTATAAACTCTAAGTGAAAAGGATCTTGTGGTTTTGATCTGAATTTCTTGTCATACCATGGCCTAAGCAAGAGTTAAATTAGTGCTTGAACTTGTCAGATGTACAAGATTCAATTCTTGAAATATCTTATTTTTTGAGAATGATATGAGTGTAATTAGACAAAGGTAAACAAGTCTGTGAAACAGATAAAATCTATTAAGTCATGAGGCAAAATCAGGAGCCTCTTTCGTTTATGTTTTGAGGAACAGGATTTTAGTATGCACAAAATTACGTTAGTGAAGAGCAGTAATTTATGAACTATCTTGTGTCACCCCTAATAGGAAATTGATTTTGTTTATATTTTCTATTTAATCTGGAAATAGAACATGTATAGAAATGAATGCAAACTACTTAAGAGTCACTTTAAAGATGTTCCCATTGTTTAAAAGGATTCTGAGAGCTGTAGTTTGTGTTTATGTCCATTTAGACAGGGCTAATAACTGACCATGTTTTACCATATGCTATTATATGAAACATTGTCTAGTCTGTTCTCTGTACACAATTTGGGATTATTATATTTATTCATCCCAAATCTTTTGTTATTAAGCATCTTAAAGCAAAATCATTTGTGTAATGTTGAACTTAGGAATGATAAAATATCTAGTTAACATGGGTACTAGTAATATCAACGTAAATTGTGACTTTTCATGATGAATCTCTTACTGTTACCAATGTGAGATTATAATTGATACTTATTATCTAGGATATGTAATCCTTGAGAGCTGAACTGACCTGCAGCTCTGATTATTGGAACTTACTATTTAGGACTTTATGGGACTGTTAACTGATATTATTCTAAGACTATTTACTGATATTATTCTAAGACTCTAACTATGATCATCAAGGAATGCTACTGAGCCAACGATCCATGATGCCAGCAACTCTATAGGGTTTTATATGCATGAACTGAAGGTGGAGTTCTCATGGAAAAAATGTTGAAGAACAACTATTAGAATGGGCTCAGGTAGTATTCTCCTGACTCAAGTTTCCCAATATGACATTTCTTGAATGGAAAAAAAAATCCCACCTGACTGACGTTAAGCCTGGCTCAATATAATTGGCCATCTGTGTAACTTTTGCCTGGAATTGTCATCAAGAAAATGGAACACTCTCTTATGTCCCTATTTTTCATTTATGGCAAATTTCTGTAATCATGTCAGATGATCAGTATGAACACAATACTAAATCTTTAGTCTATAGGTTAATATTGGAGCACATCTGAGTTACTATAATAAAATGCAGGTATGAGATTTGAGGTATTTAGCCTAGAATTTTAATCCTTTCTATACTACAAACAACTAAATATTTAGTCTTGACATCTGTTATTAGTTATATATTCCTATGTAAGTTAAAAGTCCTTTAATTTCTCACAGTGGCATGGGGATAATTAAATAAATGACATAAAGATTTGCGAAACAAGAATATGGTTCTGTTATTTAGTGAATATTATACCTAACTTCTGTATTAGTGGAAGGAATATCAGTACAATTAGTTATCATAGAAGAATGGCTTGTGATCTATCTTGTTAATGCCCTAAAGAGATAGTCACTTTTCTTAAGGGTTTGAACATGGCCAGAAGTTGAAAATGTTTTATCATAAATAAATTACCTAATATGCCCTGCTTTAAAATTGATTACTTGGTGTATTTATATATCCCATTGCAAAACATTTTGTTATATTTGAATTAAATCTGGAAACTTTTAAACGAATTCATTTTCCTATAGCAGCCTATTGTCTTGTTAAAAAAAAAGTTCTGTTATTAATTCTTTAGTGGAATCTCATCCTCCTAATTGGGAATGAATCATGCCAAGTATAAAAATTAGGATCTAATTTTCTGTTTGTATCCGAGTTTCATGTTTCATATATACATATGTGTGTATGTGTGTGCATGCATGTGTGTGTGCATCAACATGACAATCGGCCGACCTAAAATTGCAAATTTTGTGTTCTGAAACATTCTAAGTTTGATTTTCTAGTAATAGACAAGCTTTTAGCTAACTTTCATATTTGACTTGGTTATTGGCAAAGTAAATTTAAATTTGTGTTAAGATCAATTTTGTAGGAAATTTTTAACAAAGAAGAGAATTTCTACAAGTAACCTAAGCCAGACAAGAACTGCTCTAAGGTCATACCCAAACCTAATGCAGGACTTCATCAGATATTTCCAGAGGAATCAGAGACACATCCATGAATTTTATTTTGCTGTTTACTTCTTCTCTTTGCATCTTTTATCTATAAAGTCTACTTAACAAAGGGGATTGCCTCCTTTGATTTGTCAAAGTGCCCATCCATCTTTCCCTTTTTCTTCTCACATTGTCTCCCCTCACAAGTCCCATAGTTAGAAACCCTTTATGAAGTCTTTTTCATATCAGTTAGTGATTTATTGAGGAGGTCATGCCCTTCAATAATCAAATGGAATAATGTGAGAAATTATTATTAATAACCAATATCTTGGGAGATTCAGAGACTCCTTCTTCTAGATTCCTCATATTAAAAGTTCAGTTTTTCTATAGAAGGATATTCCTTATAATGAGATTGCATTTCCTTTCCTCAATCTTAGACCCCTTATAAGGAATTTAATCTAAAGTAGGGAAGGTCTGTGTTCTACTTAAGCTTGTGGGGAGACAGATCCTTTCACCTAGATAGCCTAAGACTAGTAGTGGTCTGGTATAGAGACATTTCTCTGTCCAGGGGTGACATGATGATGGGATCACATCAGTCCCTATTGGAAGGATATATAAACTGTGAGCCCATAGCCATGATGGTCTTTGGTCTAAGATAGATGGCCAAATTACCATCCTTTTATTAATAACCTGCTGACCTTATGAATAAAATTATTAAATTGCCTAGAAACTCTCTTGAAGCTTTTTAAACAGCATAACAAAGATATATATAGAGAGAGAAATATATATCTCTATCTATGTCTATTATATATGTGTGTATGTAAATATATATGTATACACACACATACACGTATATTTTTTAAGAAGTCATATGAATTAACTTGGGAAATACAGTGAAACTTTAAGAATATTCTCAAGTATCAAAAAGTGAATGCGTGTGTGTGTGTGTGTGTGTGTGTGTGTGTGTGTGTGTTTAAATGAGATTACACAAACCAGGAAAGAAAGGTAACCAGTGCATAACAAGACTTGGGGTTGAGCAGAGATGTGTAACTTTTCTTATTAAAAAAGAAACAGTCATTGTGGTGTCACTTACTGACTCAAATATCTCTCCCTTTCCAATTATTTCCTCTCCTTAAAAAAGCTCTCTTCTTGTATAGCTTCCATATGAGCACTGTGTCCTCTCCCAATTAAAGATAATTCATTCCACAACAGTGTTGCCTACCACAGACAAGTGTCGTCCATACCAACTGGCTGTCCAAGGGAATAACAGTGACAGGAATAGAAGTGGTTGGGGGAGGGGGAGTGAAACAAAGCAGCCTCACTAATTCTCAAAGGTCTTACCTTGGTCTCTCTACCTCCCACCAGGTACAAATGAACTGATAGACAGTGCCTATGCTGAACCACAGCTGGGAGCACCACCAGTGTCCTCTGTGGGAACCACTGAAATCGTCACTGCAGTGGACTAGAAAATGGTTCTGCATTCATAATATTTTCTGCTAGCAGTGCACCTCAGCACCTATTATTCTGATGTTATTACTGCATGCTGGTCACTTCAGAAAACCTGAGCCCTGACAAAGACATCTGTACCAGGTTTCATATTTAAATAATTTCAGTTTTCAAAAGCCCATCCAAGTAGTCTATCTTTAACAAAGCCTCCATGTTCTAGCATACCAGATTTGGATGGCAGAATGTATCAGAAAATAATGGAATGCAGTCATTAGGTAGTCAGGAAAATTATGTTTTTAATCTTTGTCTTCTATAGTGAGGTTTCCCTGAAGTTTTCTAATTGCTTTACAGAACTTTACAGCAATGATTTGTTGGTCATCTACAATAAATGATATTCCTTGTTATTGCTTGATTTACCTGTTGAACATATATGAGTATAAATGTATTATATTACATTTTAATCAAAGGCAAACAAAATATACATTCTTTTGTGTTTTCAAAGTACCTTATGTAATAGGCTGCCATTATGTTAATGATTTTGAGCTATAAAATAAAAAAAACAGTGTTTATTTGATGTTTATTTCCCACCTCGCTAATCTTCTTGATTTCATGATCTCCATGAAGTCATCCTTCTGCACGATGAATTCAGTTCTGTAACTCGCATCTTCTTAAATCATTTCCTACTGTATCTACAGCACTTCATGATGCCCATCTCTTCCTTCATACTACATTTGGTCTTTCTCCCATTAGATTGCTTTTAGTACAGTGCCTGGAACATATTAGGCACTTTATAAATGTTTATTGACTCTGATTCTGATACTAATTCACAAAAAAAAGACATGCAAAAGAATGAAGGTGATATAATAAAAGTAAAGATCTTCCCCCCTCCCCCTCTAATAGACCTCAGGTAGAGCCCATTAAGGGAAACTTGACTAGGGGAGGTTTGTTTTGTAGGAAGGCCCACACTTTTTGTTAACTTGTAATGACGTAGTGGGTCACCAGGACTGTGATGCCCCCCAGCTCTGAAAAGGGTATATATACTCTGAGGTGAGGTTTTGCTTTTGGGGGCTTACTCTTTGGAAGAAGGTTCATGTGCCAGATGAGACTCTAGGTAACCATTAACAAGCCTTCCCCCATCCCCAGCTTTGAAAACCCAGATGTTGATGCTTCTCTCTCTGATAACTATGTATGTATGTAATGATCAGACAATTGGATCTGTCTGTTGATCTGTGATGTATATGTTACTTATAATCAGACAGTTGGATCTGTCTGATGTATGTCTTGCTTATAGTCAGACAGTAAGAAGCCCTGTCTGTTAGGCTTTATTTTTCTACTTGTATTTTCTCTGTTGGTGAATGTAATTAAAAGGATTCTTGACCCCCTGAAAAATTGCTTTCCTTTTAGAAAAGCAGATCAAAGAACTTGTGCTAGCAGGTCATCCTGGGCATGCTAGAGTGCTTGCAGGTGCGGACCAATTTTAGGTTATTTCTCAGTTACCAACTTGAAAAATCTTTTCTCAAACGGCACAGAGCATTGTTGCACTTTTGGTATCCATGAAAATCAAACTACCAGACTATGACCCAAACAAGAGCAGAGAAATAGGAATTGAGTGGATGCATGCATAATGAAAATGTATTTGTAATACAAATTTCTATGACAACAAATGGGGGAAAGTGTTTTCCACAGGCTCAACCAAATAATGTAGTAGAGAAAAAAAAAACACCTACTAACAGAAATATTTAAAATCTAAGAAAACAACAAGTGCTGCATCGGTATATAAGTTTTCTCATGATTAATTAGGAAATCTCCTATCTCATCAGTTACTACACAAGCAAGTGGGGATTCTCACAGTATTGTCAATTTCCTAATTTGAAGAAATAAACATTTTCAATTACAGTGCTTTGTTAATATAATATAGTATCATGTTAATCTATATAAATAGTGATGTCACATTAAGTTAGTATAAAGGAGCACAAAACCTTGATACTCTGGTTTTGCCTTGTTAGGCTACTTACTGTAGAGTGATACTTAAAATTGGATCTCTTTCATTCGAATTGTTATTAATTCGGATTCAAAAGGACATATGGATGAAATCATAAGGACTCCACTCAACAATCATATATTATGTGCCTACCATATATAAAATATGGTGTTAGGTGATAGGAATGAAGATGAAAGCTATTGGTAGCCTCAAGAAGCTAAACTCTAGGAGGGGAGACAGAATACTTAGAAAAATAACAAAGGTTATGCTGAAATGAATTCAAACCATCTGGGAAGCCCGTTGTTAAATGCTCAGTGTAAGTAAGCATTTACATCTTGAAAACTGGCAAACATTACAAATCATTGGTTTATTGTTTTTATTTTATTTTCTAGACAAAAATATGATGGAGAAAATTATAACAAAGTAGACTAAAATTAAAAGTGCATCCATTATGCTTCTTCCCTCCTAGAGATATTTGTTAAATATTTACCAGCACATCCTTACAAATAACTAACATAAATTTAAATATGACAAGAACATTAAAAAGGCCCCAGGAAGTTCTATGAAAAAGTTGGAGGAAAGATCCCTTCCACCTGGTAGGAGGTCATGGAAAGTTACCTAAGCCAGTCTTGAAAGATTTCAAGAGACAAAAAAATGTGAAAAGAGGGGTAAATCCATTTCAAGAAGAGAGGGTGGTACACACAAAGGCATGGAAAAAAGAAAGGACAAATAGAGATCAGGCAATAGTGACTTGTTCAATTTGAGTTAAGCATAAGGTAAGTAATAAGTTTGTATGAGATAGTCTTAGAAAAGTTTGGAAAGACAAATTGGCACTAGATTTTTATGACCTTGAATATTAGGTTACCCAGAGTCACACAACCAGTATATGTCAAAGGCAGTACTTGGATCCAGATCTTCCTGGCTTCAAGGGCAACTCTCCATTCACTAAGCCATACTGTCATAGTATGAAAATTGTTTGGTGTCCAATTAATTCCATGTTGTGTAGATACTACACTATTACTTTGCCCTCTACGTAGTCATATCCTTGAGCAATGGCATCCTATGTAAACTATCTCATCCTTATTTCTAGTATAATATAAACATCCATTATTTTTTAAATATATTAATTTTAAAAGGTAAGCAGACAGAATGTTAAATTTTTAGAGGCTTTTTCTGCTTTCAGGACATTGTCATAGTGGGCAGTCTATCATTTCAGCAGTTGTGACTAGCAAAATCTTAATCAAAAATGCTTGATATTTATGGGCCCAATACTATTTTTGATAGGTGCAGTAGAGGATGCAAATGATAATTATTTCTTTGAGATGAAAATAGCCAGATCTAGCAAATCAGACATAGACAGCTTTTGTGCTGAAAAAAAAAAAGATTCTCTACAATGCTCAGAATTATATGGTCCTATTTAACAAGCATAAGAAGTCTTTAGAATGCTAATTCTAGGGGCATCTTAAATATATGGTAACCAAATCTACATTCTAGTGAATTTTTAAGGGCACCAGAATATCTACCTTCTGTATAGATAAACCGTGAAATTAATTCCATTCTATTCTATTTTACTCCCTTCCATTTGAATCCATTCCATACACATGAATTAAACACCTGCTCTGTGCATAGCACTGCACTTGGCACTATGGAAAATACAGCCAGTAGATAAGATTTGACTCTTGCCAGCATGGAGTTTACAGTCTATTAGAGGAATATGACACAAATACAAATAACAGAAAATAATTTATTAGAAGTATAGAAGAATACAAGTAATGTGTCTGATGGTTATTACTCATTGATAGACATGGAAGTGGGAATTCTTACCTATCATTTAAATACTGGATAAGAATTCAAAAGGTGGAGGGAGAGGAGGTCATTTTATTCAAAAGAATAGTCTCAACATACAGAGGCAAGAAAATAGAGAGCATACATAAATGACGGTGTGTAGTCCAGTTTAAGGACTGGTAGATAGCACAGTGTTGGTCCTGGAGTCAGAAAGACTCATCTTCCTAGGTTCAAATTTGTCCTCAGACACTTACTAGCTGTGTGATCCTGGACAAGTCACCTAACTCTGTTTGCTTGCTCACCTGTAAAATGAGCTGGAGAAGGAAATGGTAAACCACTTCAATTTCTTTGCCAGGAAAGGTCCAAATGGGATCACAAAGAGTCAGACACAACTGAAAATTACCAAACAATAACAATGAAGTCCAGTTTAGCTGTAACGTATAGTACACAGAGGGCAACAGTATATTAAGCCATAAAAGTAAGGTGGTGGCAAACTAGAGAGCTTTTAGCACCAAACTAAGAATTTTGAACTTTAATTGTTAGAAAATAGGGAGTCACTGAACGGTTTTAAGTAAAGAGATACCAACACGTTCAACATGTTAGCCATCTATTCTGACAAATATTTTAAATCTTTCATGAACATTTTTATCTGTTTTCCATACAGAACATTAAAATTTGTTACTTATTATATATAATATATATTTTTTCTACCTAAGATCATAAAACAATGTTTATATGGTTAAAATCTTACACTATTTTTACCTACATGCTTGCAATTATTGGAATTTTAAAAATAACACAAAGACTTATACATTCTCTCTTACCTTTGTCCATATTGACTGATAACTCTAAATTATTATCTTGGTTCTTTACTATCTATACAAATCAATAAAGTTTTTTTTCCCTGAATTGAAGGACATGACATCTGGTTCAGACTGAGGATAATAAGTGATCAGCTCTTTCCTCTCTAGAGAACGGTCTGATTGCTCAGACTGGAGAAAACCACTATCTTTGTCTATTTCAGTTGAAGAAATAGCAAATTCAACTGCCCTCTACTCTCTTGCTACAACAACTAAAACTGTGCCTTTATAACAAGATCTGACACCAGTATCTTGGGTATACATATAGGTTTCAGAGAAAAGTTTTCCTTTGAATTACAATAGGACACATCATATTTGGTGTTCCAGAATAGCAAGTGTCAAGGAGACTATAACAGGACAGGAACATTATTATCCTTACTCTAGACCAGTAAATAAATTGAGAAAAAGAAGTGTACCAAAATCCTTACTTGTTAACTAGATGATCAATTTGGACAACAGAAATTTAAGATGTTTTACTTTCCTGAAGACATTCCACATATCTCCAAGAACAAAACAGAACCTAGAAGTAGCCAGCCATACTTCTTGAGAGGCTTCCAAACTGCAATGAACTGGCCCAGTGAATTTATTGCATAGCTCTGATTCTGTCATTATCATATGGAAGAAGTTATTGTCATATTTTATCATATATTCTCTACATTTCCAGCCTGTGTCTGTAATACCTCATAACTAGATGAATGTGTATCCCTGAAAAATAATAGTTAACGTTTCAGCTAGGGAGTAAAATGATCTTTTCCCCATTATATTCAAACATCAGGTCATTTCAATCATGCAAGCTAAATGTTGCCACATTCCAACAAAGACTAAAAGTACCAAATTGTGAAAGAACATATGCATGGATGTCATATTATTAGCAATCATGGATTATTAAAATTTATTTAAAGTTTTAATAACACTTTGTGGTTTGCAAAGCACCTTCCTCACAACTCTATAAGGTTGGTAGTACAAGTAATGTTTTCCAAGAGAAACCACTGACCATCAATTTAGTGATTATTAGCTAACCTAATTGATAAATTGATTTTTAATTTCCCAGAAACTCTGTCTCTTGGGTTTTCATTCATCACACACCCTAGATATGGTTCTGAAGTACCTCCCTCCAAGGGAGCTAAGCAAAGGTGCCAAACTACTTTTTTGCAGTTGGTTTATTGTTTTGAACCTTAAGTTAGATTTTTCTCCCCATTAGACTTTAGTATTACCTATATTAGTTGGCCAATCAACATTGTTAAGTACATACTGTGTCAGGCATTGTGATAAGCACTGGGGATGGAAAAAGAGGCAACCCAGACTGAGTGGAGAGGGGAGACAACATATAATCAAATACATACAAAGCAAGCTATATACATAATAAATAGGAAATAACAGAGGAAAGGCATTAGAATTAAGAGAGTTTGGGGAAAACTTCCTGTAAAAGATAGAATTTTGGTTGGGACTTAAAAGACATTAGGACAGTCAATAGGTAGAGATGAGTTAGGTTTTTTTCTGAAGCAAACTGAAACATAATTGAAGTTTATGTTTGGTATAAGCAATGGGTACCACCTACCTTAATAAGAGACAGTGTTATGTTTTGCAAAGGGCCAATTGTGAAATAACGGTTCTAGTCCCACCTCTGATACTGACTCACTGTATGATACTGTCACAAATTCTGTGAGCCTCAGCATTCTCATCTGTAAAATAGAGATAATATTTTTACTACCTTGGTAGTTGTGAGGAAAATATGTTATCAGCCTTGAATCTATAGGCCAAACACCTCCTGAGGTAGAGAGGGTAAGGTGTTTTGTAGATAAGGTAAGAGTATCTATATGTTCACAAACCATTGTCATTTTGTAGATAGAATGAGTAAATAACTCACATTTTTTCAAATTTATGCAGGTGTAATTATGATTAATAAAATACCAATTCATTCAAAAAAGTATCACTCAATTCATAGTAAACTGATATTTTCTCAAGCAACAGACACTAACAATACAAAGTATTATCATATGGGGTATGTGAATATTTTTGACACTAAAAATCAATCTAAAGACTGAAAAAAGTAGTAAATCACTTCCTAAAAACATTAAGTACATATGAATTCTTGTTTTGTTGATCAGGATCTATGTTTTTATTGATGAAGGAAAATATTAAAGAGGAATAAAGCAACAGGTATTCTGCAATTGAGAATCTTACAGGGTTTCCTGGGCCTCTGAGACGCCAACTGACCTGCCCAGCATCATCATCCATCTTCATTGCAGAAGAAGACCATGCCATCAGAGAAATGATGACATGACTTGCACTTCACTTTGTTTTGAGTGAGGGAGGGCTGTGCAGGTCACCAGCCTCACTTCTCCTCCAGAGCCATCTGAATCCAGTGACCAGATATTCGTCAGGATGACTGGAGATGACCCAGGATGAGGCAATTGAGGTTAAGTCACTTGCCCAAGGTCACAAAGCTAGTGAGTGTCAAGTGCCTGAGGTAAGATTTGAACTCAGGTCCTCTATCCACTGTACCACCTACCTGCCCCAAAGGAGAATTATCTGTTATTACACTGGGTCTTGAGGCTGCTCTGGGTATAAGATGTCATAGTCAAAACATCTTATGCCTTCTTTTTATGATTGCTTTCATTTGTCAATAACTTATTATTTCCTAATTAAAATATTTAGTCATATAGTTGTTCATTTTCGTTGTTCTTTGTGTTCAGATCAGACCAAAATGACATCACTGTAGAAGGGCTAAAGTACAATGTGTCTGATCATGGATGACTAATGACTAAGAGAGGCCAGAAGGCTCTACCACAGGTTGGAAACAAATTAGTCCACATGAACATTGAGGTAGAGATGCCTGTCAATTTGCACATCTCACTATTCTTTTGAAATACTATAATTCTTCTTTGCTTGCACAGCACAGCATGTTCTTTGATGTCAATAAGGACCACCCTATACTGGGTGGTCCTTGGCCAGGGTCTCTCATGTCTCACCATTGATCACAAAATTCTTCAGAGAGACCTTAGGAATGTGCTTGTATTATGTCTTCTGACCACATAATGAGTCATCATCATCTACTATGTACTAGCAAAAGCACTTGAACCACCATTGTTCTGACACTGAGACTAGTTCTCCAACCATTATATCATGTTACTTATCTTTTACTGATAATTAAGTATTATTGTTTTTAAAAGTCATACCCTTTTTATTCCTTGTCCCGCAGCTTCTATTCCAGTTTCTATCTCACTTGCAAAGTCAATATTTAGATATGCCAATTTCCTGATGTTATGGATAGATTTTCTTAGAAATACTATTTCTTTTTACTCTGAAATTGAAGACATATATTTCTCTGTTAATCACTGGCAAGAAATGGATTGAAAGATTAGGACCATGTTATCTACTCTGAGACACAGATCAATTCATTTAATTTTCTATCACAAACTGGAGAAATTAAATCAATTGTAGCTTTCCTATTCCCCATCACAATAGAAATGTAAATTTGAAATATATTCTGATGTGTTATTTGAGAGCACATTTTTTTTGGTCTAATATTTTAGGAGAGATAATCATTATCACCACCAAACAACTATTGACTGCTCATAGAATTTGCTGCACAGTTCTTAGAGTTTACATATTTGGGGTTATACATTATTCCTGCTCGCAAAATGGACTAGAATATTTTACACAATAACTAACTCAGAACACATTAGATAGCTTGGAAACAATGGGATGACTTTGACTTATGAGGAATTATGCTCTGAGTTGAGCTCTAAAAGGTAAAGGATTCTCTCAACAGCAAAAAGATTAGATAGAAGTTTCTAGAGTTGGAAATAGCTCCTTAGAAAATAAGAAACAAAAGAATTAGAAACCAAGGGGATACCTATAAATTGGGGAATGACTAAACAAGGGGTGGTATATGATTGTGATGGAATATTATTATGCTATAAGAAATAACAAGCAAGATGATTTAAGAAAAGTCTGGAAGGACTTATATGAACTGATGTAAAGTGGAGAATCAGGAGAATGTTTTACACAGTAACAGCAATATTGTATGATGAACAGCACTGCATGACTCACTTATTCTCAGCAATACAACAATTCAACACAATCCCAAAGGAGTCATGATGAAGGATGCTATCCACCTCTAAAGAAAGAACTGGTATCCGAATACAGACTGAAGCATGCTATTTTTCACTTTCTTTCATTCTACATTTTTAATTCCAGTCTTCTTGTGCAAAATGACTAATTTGGAAATGTTTTACATGATTGCACATGTATAATATATCAGATTGCTTACCATTTCAGGGGGGAAGGGGAGAGAGGGAGGGAAGGTTAGAATTTGAAAAAAAAAAAAGCTTAAAAAGTTGTTTTAACATGTAATTGGGGAAAAGATGAAATAATATATGTGTGTATATATACATACAATCTCTCTTTAAGTATATATATATATATATATATATATATATACACACACACACACATACATATATATACATACTTATACATGGAGAGAGATTGTGTGTGTGTGTGTGTGTGTGTGTGTGTGTGTGTGTGTGTGTGTGTGTAACAGATAGGCATGTCAAAAGAAAGAAAGAAAATGAGAAACATGATAACAGAAAAGCCATTTCAGGCCATAGTGGATAGGGTGACCAGACTAGAGTGGAGCGGGAGGCAAATATAAGTGGGAAGAATGCCTCCCAAGTTAAAACACTTGGTTCCTCCCGTATATGAGCTAATCTTTGAATGACAGCAAGCCAATAGAGATATTCTTGAGAATACAGACTATCTTGCTCATCTCCCCCAGTGTCTTGCACGTACTAGGTACTCATTAACTGCTTATTGGAATGAACTATCCCCTTGATTAAACATCTCCCAAATTTAATAACTTCCAAAGCAAGAACTATGATTATAAAGGGTTATAATCCAAAGGCCATTCCTCTTCAATAGAATAGCAAATGTCCCTTGGTATGGGGTTCACAGGTAAAACAAGCCAGCAAACATAAATCCTTGGTACCGTTTAAATTATAACTAAGAGGAGGTGGATGGAGGAGCTATGAGTCTTATTTCAGAAACAGGGTTTCATTCCTGCATCAGGTCCCTGAATCTGCCTGTTATCAGGGAATTTCTTTTCCCCCTGCTCATCTCTCTGCCTCTTGGGAAGAAAATAAATAACATATGCCTAATCCAAGGTTTATGTTTCCCTTCATGAAAAAAAAAATAGTGATAGAAATTTGTCTAGAAAATGAATGATTTTCAAAACAGTGGGATAATCACCTTAGCAATGTCAGATATATAGAAGAAGGCAAGGATAGAGGTAAACCATTTCACCAGCAAGGCTGGTGTCCCAACCATGTAATCAAAGGCCTCCATTCAAGGCCATTTCTTTCTGGTGTTAGAAGAGAAGTGGTTTAGGATCCATGAACACCTCTTCTCTGGAGGCAGTGATACTTTTGCAGCTGCTGTCACAAGAGAAGTCACTTGGATAGATGACAAACAACATTATGTATTTCTCCCAACCAGGCAATTAGTGCAGCACAAAGGTCCAAAGAATCAGAAATGAAACTGCCCAATAATGCCTTTGAAAAGTTTCTTGTTAGGCTACAGCCTGTTTTGATGGCTTGAATGTTTAATATCAGTTTTAATTTTATCAGCCTTAAGAATGAGTTGAATGAGTTATAAACAATAGAAACTTCTAAGTGGAAAACAGTTAACATCAGATCACTTTTTTTGCAGGAGACCAAGTCAAATACCTACACTTTTCTATACTACTTCCCATTTCCTACAGGATTTTTTGAGTCACATGGCAAGAGCATGGAAGGGTGATTAGACAGCCAGAGATCTCCACTGGTGTCCTCACTATATCAGGAGAAAGGAAAGAAGGCCTTTGGAACATTGGGTACAAACACGTTTGTGAAAAATTTTGGAGGGTCATGGACATAAATCACACAGTCTAAAGAGGCACATGTGGCCTATCATGTTTATTATCACAGACTTAATCACAAATCCTTTAGAATATTTGAAGAATTAATATAATGGTGTACTTGCATAATAGAGCAACAATTAACGAACATATTTGTAGCCATGGTAATCTGGGTTGAAATTAAGAGGGTTTTGAAATTGTCATGTTTAAAATGAGCAATGCCACATACTAGCTTTTTATCAAATTTTTTTTTATCAAATTAGCAGAAGACAGACTTTATCTATTTCCTCTCTGGTCAAACTAGCAAAGCTGTGCACTCTGTACAGGATTAGAAAATCTGCTTGATTTTCCCCTTCTCTTTTGTTTTCAACATCATGGCTTCAGTTATAAATATTTGTTCCTCAGAATTAATTTCTCACATTGTTTAAAAAAAACCCACTAACTTTTTGTGAAGAACACGTCTTGTCATTTTCTAAAGTGGAAAGTATAAGCCTGAAGAATACAAATTAATTTTCTGGTAGAGCTTTGCTCTAAATGAAATGAATTTTCTAAGGAGTGCTTTAGAATTCATCCTTTTAAAATGCCTAGGTTGGTTTACATATTAATCAACTTCCCGAGAAATTCCCCTTTGTGATCCAGTAGGATTTTTAGGGGACGGAGATGTTTGGGTTTTTTTAAATGTCACTCCTCACTATGGGCAGGCATGTTTTATTAAGGGTAATGGGAACTGTGTGAACTTGATTTGAAATTTGCTTATCTTTCTTCAGATGAAATTGGAACACAGACTTTAATAGGTAACCTTGTCATCAGTCTTTGAAAGCAGAGTATGCCAGGGCTTAAAGTCAGATCCTCCTCCTGAAAGCACAGCTTTCAAAGTGGGTATGTCATTGCAGCCCAGAGTGCCCATTGTCTGTAGCCAGATGTCACGTGTGCAAGTGGCAAGCCTAGCTTTGAAGAAATGGAATAAGCTAGTTAGGGTGGGTGGAAAGCTTCCAGACTATAATTTCAGGATAATTCTTTACACTATAATCATCAAGTACTAATAAGATGTTTTTTTACATCCATGCAGTTAGGTCATGGATCAAGTCATCTGAGGTATTTGTTTAAGTCTGATATAACCAGTGAACCAGAATTGGTATTAGTCTTGTCCCACAGGTGTTGTTGAATTGTTTTGGTCATATCTGACTCTTCATGACCCCATTTAGGATTTTCTTGTCAAAGATACTGGAGTGCTTTTCTATTTCCTTCTCCAGTTCATTTTACAGATGAGGAAACTGAAGCAAACAAGGTTAAGTGACTTGCTGAGGGTCACAGATATCATGTGTCTGAGGTCAGATTTGAACTCAGGAAGATGAATATTCCTGACTCCAGGCACAGCACTCTATCCACTCTAACACCTAGCTGCCCCATAGAGCCTCATTAAAGTATTCCACATATCAGGGGTTTTTGTGTTTCCTTGCAAGGAAAAGCACATGACCTTTCATGCTACAGCTTCTAAGAGTTGAGGCCTTCCTATGGTACTCATTCATTTTGGGTTTTCCAGAGTAATCCTGATTGTAATGAAAGGCATTATACTTTCAAAAAGACTTGAAGAAAGGTATATGCATTTTCAGATCATGTATTTCAAGTTTAGATTTAGTTAACATGGTCATTATACACTTACCAAATCCCCAAAGTCTATACTTCCAGGATAGGACCATAATCTCAGGGTCTCTAGACTTGAAGGACTGGAGATCTGGACAAGGTTAGATTCACTGAGGACTTATTCGGGTCATAATTATTCCCTAAACAGCAACTTTACTGTATGGGAAGTCATGCAGTGAATAGATATTTAAAAAAAAAAATTCTGCACTTTACTAAAGAGCATAGGATTATAGATCCAGAGCTGAGAGGGCTATCTGAGGCCATCTGTTCCAACCCTATTATTTTACAGATAAGGGCAAAAGTGGTAAAGTGATTTGCCCAAAGATACATAAGTAGTAAGCGTAAGAGATGGCATTTGAGCTCCACTCTTCTGATTCCAAAAGGAGAGTCCTCTTTCCATTATAATACCTTGATGCTTTCATCATTTTTGAAAGAAGATTCTTGCTGAAATTTTGACAGTGGGGAGAGGAAGGAGTGAAATGTACAAACACTGTCCTGAGAACCAGCCCATACCAAATCCTAGAAGCTAGCCAAGAGTGAATCTCATCCAAAGATTAATATCTGTACTTAGTCCTTCAAGAGGCAGTATGGTATAGTAGATTGTGCACTGACTTGGAGTCAAAACAGTTAGGGTTCAAATTCTACCTCAGTCATTATGTGGCTGTTATATGTTTTGGGGCAAATCTTTAAAGTATGTCTTATCTATAAATCTCATCTATAAAATGAGGGAGTTGAACTTGAAGGGCCAAATCCCCTTAGCTCTAAATTTATGATCCTCCAGAAATTTTATTAGACTCTTGGTCTTCACCTTGTGAGCACCCTGCTCTCCCATATAACCAAGAGTTTGAAAAATAAGAAAGTTCAGTTCCTATTTGACTTGTTGATTCCTAAAAGTTTTACATAAACAGTGTCCCAAACTGGAACAAAGAGGAATATGGGATCCAGAGATGAAAGGTACCTTAGAGATCATCTAATCCAGGGGCTCTGCATAGGTAGATAGATAGGTAGATAGATACACACATACCTGGCATGTTTGCATGCCTTAGAAATAACTATTTCAAAATAATTGATTTCATATGTAATCCTATGTATTTTGTCTTATGTATTTTAAAATATTGCTCTGAAAGGGGGTATAGAAATGCACCAGATTTCCAAAAAGATCCATGAAACAAAAAAGATTAAGAATCCATGATCTAGTTCAACCTTTCATTTAATAGATGCAGAAACTGAGGCCTAGAGAGTTATCTCTTGCCCTACCTTTCCAGCCTCCTACTTTACTCTCCTTAATTCTCTATAATCAAGCCATACTGGCCTCCTTCATGTTTCTTGCACAGGATGCTTCATCTCCCTTCCCCATTATGCTATGACTTCCTTCAATGCAGGAACTGTCTTTTACCTTTTTTTGAATGACCAGTCCTTAGTACAATGCCCAGCACATAACAGGCACTTAATAAATGTTTATAATTGATTTCTCTACCCACACCCACACCATTCACTCCCATCCTTGCCTCTTGGTTTTCTAACTTCATTTAAGACCCTTCCAAGCCACCAACACCTTCCTCTCTAAGGTTATTTTCCATCTACTCAGTTTATATCTTGTATATACCTAATTGTTTACCTCTTTCTTTTCTCCATTAGAATGTGACATCTTTGGACTGGTTTTATCTTTTATTGCTTGTTTGTTTTTTTATCTTCCTACTGCTTAGCAGAGTACCTGGAATATAGTAAGTGCTTAATTAATGCTGAGTGATTGACTGGTCCAAGGTCTCTCAGCTAAGCTAGAAAAGTGGCAGAACTGAAACTCAAACCCAGATCCTTCAACATTAACTTGAAAGTTCTTTCCATTACAAAAGGCTGCAGTCAGGCCTCTCTGAGATTTCTTGTTGTTCCTAGTGAACTTTCTAGACTTATGAAAGAAAGAAAAAGGCGGAGGGAACAGAGACAAAGAGAGACAGAATAACAGAGAGGAAAGAGCCAGAGGCAGAGAGAGAGACAGAGAGAAAGAGACAGAGAGACAGAAACAGAGACAGAGACAGAGAGACAGAGAGAGAGAAAGAGAGAGAGAAAAAGAGAGAGAATATCTTCCTTTTGAAGAAATCTCAGTCACCATTCCTTTCTACTTCAACTATGTTGTGCTCTTTTTCTTGCAAGACTGAATTATAATTAAGTGAAGTTTATTACTAGATATCTTTTACTCATTTAATGGCAAAAAATTATAGCATGGAATTAGAATCAGGATTTCAATCACTCAATTTTTTGATGCCATTTATCTCATTTTAAAAACAAATAAAACAACAAATCCAGAGGGTTAGCATGATGCAATGGAAAAAATAAACTAGGATTCATTATTGAAGACTCTGGGTTCAAATTCCATACTTAAAAGTGGTCTATGACTTTGAGAAAATCTTTTAGCTTCTTCATCTAGAAAAGGAAGAATCTGGAATGTTGACCCCTAAGGACCCTCTGATCTGAAGTCCATGATCCTATGGTTCTTTACAAACAGGTCTCTTTCTTTAATTTCAATGGTGTCAATGAATCTCTATAAATGGAATCAATATGTCACAGAATAGAAAGCCAGGTGTATGGAATTGAGGCACAGCAGACACCATAAAAGGGTCAAGTCAGTTATCAAAAAAAAAATGCCCAAAATGATTTTTCATTGAATTAAGCCATCATAGATGACCTTACCATTGTGATACAATGTAAAAGAGTCCAGGATTTAAAGTCAGGAGACCTGGGTTTGAATCCCAAATCTAGCATTCACTAGCTCTATGAACTAGTCACTTAACCTCTTCATCTGTAAAGCGATTCCTCTTTTCTAACTCTGAAGGTATGATCCTATGAGGAGTACAAATTCTGAAACTGAACCATTGGTAACATGCTAAATATTCTATTACTATTTAGATGAGGGCAGATTAAAAGAAGAGCCCAGTGACTTTGGGCAAGTCATTCAGACCTCTCTGGGTCTCATTTCCCTCATTTGTAAAATAGGGAAGTTGAATTAGAGCATGTGTAAGGTCCTATAAACCTAAATCTATGATCCCATTATCTATTCTCTAATAATTCCTCTTTGGCACAGGGAAAAAATAACCAAATAGGTCTTTTTCAAGTCAAATTTAAGGAAACAATTTCTTCTGGCCATAGAGCAATTTGATTTTGAAAGCCTTTATCCAGGCCTATAAAAAATGCCATCTATGTCACCTCTATTTTCTATTAGGCTACATAGTAGCCAATATCCATTCCAGTCTGGGGCATAGAGTGAACAGTTATTACAGGCGTGTTATTTGCAAACAGTGTAATTTTCCTGGTGTAATTAGCTCTTTGCAACTAGAGAAGCTGTTACAGTCTGTTTGTTAAGTGCTAAGCAAATATTCCATTTCACTTCATGCCACTGATTAGCCCCGCAAGATTTTGTATACAGCACAAATTATGCACCTTAAGTGGATAAGTCTGCTCCAATAAAATCCAGAGAATGATAAGTGAGGAACGAAATCAAACACTCTAGATAAAGAATTCCTGGTTTATTTGGGTTTTTTGGCTGTTTTTTTTCCTACTACAAACCAGCCTAAGAAGCAATGGGCAAAAACTTGGCTTCTAAGTAGATCCTTTATTACGTTTATTTTTAATGGGATCTCAGTGTGTTGAAGGTATAGGAAATGAAAGATAGGAAGGAAGGAATAAAAGAGGGAGGAAAGGAAGGAAGGAAGGAAGGAAGGAAGGAAGGAAGGAAGGAAGGAAGGAAGGAAGGAAGGAAGGAAGGAAGGAAGGAAGGAAGGAAGGAAGGAAGGAAGGAAGGAAGGAAGGAGGGAGGGAGGGAGGGAGGGAGGAAAGAAAGGAAGAAAGGAGGCAGGGAGGAAGAGAGAGAGAGAGAGAGAGAGAGAGAGAGAGAGAGAGAGAGAGAGAGAGAGAGAGAGAGAGAGAGAGAGCGGGAGGGAGGGAGAGAGAGAGGGAGAGGGAGAGAGAGAGCTATGAAATGCATGATTTTAAGAAAGGACCACTTCACTGGAAGGCTTACCAGGCTATTATGCCATTACGGAGCTGAACTTGCCCCAAGGCATTAATACAGGAAATGACCACCTGGAGGCTCTATGCCCTCCCTTTGTGTTGGGTTTTAGGTTTCACAGCAGTGCCCTGAAAAACCTGAGCCTGCTGTAATAAGCAGCAGCTTCTGAGCAGCAAGCTAATGGGATCAACTCCTTCCCCCTTGCACTTTGACTTGTCAGGGTGAGACAAAAGCTGGGCCAAGAGGATACATCATGAAATTTAATTTAAACTTCTGGAAATCCAGAGCTTTGTTTTTGTCAATAAAATGCATGTTGAAATTGAAAGCCATTTGCAATGGCTGAAGGCAAGAACCCTGAGCTTCCAGTCAGGGCTGGGTTCACGCCAGGGCACATGTTCCTAATAAAGGCAGAAAAAATTAAAATTACAAGCATCACCCATTGCTCGTTTAAAAGATATCTCCCAGCCTACGCTGCCCAATCTTCTTGCATGCATAAAGAACATTTAAATACCCAAGCATAACTTTGCTAGCTGTTTACACAATTTGCCTCTGAGTTTGAGAATAGTATCTCCATTATAGTGATTGTGAATTATAGCTTAGCGTTTGCTAAGGAGAAGTTACTGTCTATGCTAAATTACTTTTTAAATAGTTCCCTAATGAACAGCAGGGTTTGATGCCTTCGAAGCTGAAAATACTGCATGTATCAATATGCCAACTATTAAAATAAGTTTCTTTAATTAAAAGAAATTAAGATATTTTAAAGAAGTCTTTTTCTTTTACAAAATAAAACCAAGGTAATATCAGTACAATGTTGTTAGCTGTGGGGATGGGAATCATTATTTTAAATGGTAAGATAAGGGGAAAATCATCTGAAAGTGGACATTTTGCCAACATTTTCCAACATCTATTTCCAGATTTACTCTGCAGTGATAACAATACTGTGTTCATGCTGGCCCCTAGTTTTTCTCTAGATGTCAAACGCTCTCCCTTCTTGGCCTCCCAAGATTATTCATCTCAAAGAAGCAACATAATTCATGCCACAAAAAGATATGTAGGCTTAAAAATCTAAGTTACTTAGAAAAACAAACGTTGCCTAGCATCATTTATTAGTTCCACATGAAAACATGACAAGCAAAACATTATTGGAAGCAATGAGTTGTACAAAAACAGACCTGAACAGAGCAGAGCTACCTGGGAACCAGGGCCATCCTAGTCAGAGACTTACTAAGCTGGCTGACTGGAACAGGAAAATAAAACCCTGCATCAATCTGAGATAAGCCATGAGTGGAGATTCAGCTGCTACCTAAAGGTCTTGGGTGGATTCGGTGCTGGGATGAAACATGGCAAAACTGGTGCTAAGCTGGATTGTTCTTAGGTAAATGTTCTAGTACATTAAAAGCAAGGTTAAGGCATTAAGTAGCAGAATGATTATGTCTCAATGTCATTATTGCAAAGTAACATTGATTGCAGCCATATTGATATGCAGTAGAGTAAAACCATGTATTAATAACAGCTGCATAAATTAGAATAAGTCCAGAGTCTGAAATAGTAATTCACATGCAAATGGCACTTTCCCACAATCATCCTGCAATACAGGAAAATTATCCCCATTTCACAGGTGAAGAAACTCAGGTTCAACGAAATAAAAGGACTTGTTCAGAATCATATGGTCAGCAAGCTTTAGAAAGGATGGGATTAAGAAGAAATAAACTGAAGATAAATAAAAATCAACCTGTGATATACTATCTGTTGGCATCACATCTCTTCAAGCCTCTGACAATTACTGTCTGTAAAAGTATTACTGCTAAGCTATGGGAATGAACACTAAATTCCTCTACATGATTATGAGAAAACACAGATTAATTTTGTAGGGAATGCAGGCTGGTTAGATTCAACCCCTTCCCCAGGGGGATGATGATAGGAGTAGTACGAGTAGTAGAAGGAGAAGGAGGAGTAATGGCTCACATTTATAGGTCCTTTAATGCCTGCAAAGCATTTTGAGTATTATCTCATTTCATCCTGAAAACAACCCTGTAAAGCAAGTCCTATTATTACCCCTAATCCACTCCAATTTTACAGGTAAGAAAATTGAGGTTGATAGAGGGTAAGTGACCCACCCAGGATCAAATGGCTAGTAAGTCAGGATTAGAATTCAGTTCATCCCATCTCCAAAGCCAATTTCCTGGGCTAAAATAACTATAATTCTTGATGTTCCCTTAATTATTGTCCTTTATGACCAAAGAAATTCAGCCAGAACCTACATTTAACCTTATCTAAGATACTCATGATTGGTGAATTCAGACAGGTATCAGAATTCTTACCCTAGTCTGTGGCTATTTTGTCTTTGGTTTCAATGAGGACCAAGGACACTATGGGGTGATGTCTTGACTTGTGCATGGATAGAATTTAAGTGAGGTATAATTGCACAAAGTTGTTGACCTCATTTTCTCTTCCAGAGTCATCAAAACCCAATGGCAAGACAGAAGTCAGGATGACTGGCGATGGCCCAGGATTCAGTAGATGACTTTGGAATCTTCAATGCCTGACCAAGGTCCAAATGTCCCACAGTGCCTACTTAAACCTCCTTCAAGACCATTCAAACAAATTGTTCTCATCCACCCATTCCACTAGAGGATGTCTTCACATGCTTGGGGTAGACAACCCTCTAATTCACTGATGGGTTTGAGGCCTGTTGGTTGTACTCAACCTGATTTAGTCTCTCTACCAAGTGCATACTACAGCTTCTTGGACCCACAGATGAGAACTGAGTGCCAGGTTGTCAGTTATTGTCATCCCATCCATCCAAACCCTAGAATGATGAATTTGTAAAAAAGAAAAAAAAAGCTCCAGACCTTTTCTATGTCAATATGAAAGCATCCAGAGTCTACCCTCCTCAGACTTCTATGACAAAGGTCTATATTCTGGAACTTCGGCATCTGTTTCCTGAATTGTGTTCATATTTGCAGTTTCATTTCCCCAAACCCAAGGCTGAGGTTGAGGAAGAAATATTTGCGTCTTTGTATTTTTTTCATGGGAATAAATTTTTCATCTGTTTTGTACACTAATAATAAACTCTGTAGTTATATTAGAGGTGAGGATGACTGTGTTTCTGTTTCATGATATACAAGATTAGATCTTAAAAGCAGAGAAGTGAATTTCTTTTTAGTCACCCACCCAAAGAGCAGAGTAGGAAGGACTTGGAGAAGTGCTTTGTTTTTTAAGAGAGTTTCACTTATTTTAATAAAACCATAATGAAATTAAGAGACTGTAATAATATCTAGCATCAATTGGTTCCATCAATATTGAGTCCTCCAACTTTAAGCTTATTCAAGTTGGAGAGTTTTTGTCAGTGTTGCACATAATGACCAGCATACCTTAGTACTGGGTAAATGTTAAATAATAATGACTTTCTTATAATTCTTCCACATAGTTTTAATGACTATTATCTTTTCAACTATACTAAGTATCTGACTTCAGGCAAATAATTTAATTTCTTTAAGCCTCAGTTTCTTAATTGGTTAAAAAAATGAGAATATCAATACCTGTTTTACCTACCTACCTCACTGTGTCATCAAATGAAATTATAATTGGACCAGTGATTTCATTGGTTTACAGCGTTTATAGATGAGAAAACTCCCTCTGTCCAGACAGATTGGCACCTCTGCAACTTATGGTCTCAAATGGTTGCATGAGAGGTTAAGTGCTTGCCCAGGGTCACACAACACAGAGTCAGCGGTGGGATGTTGAATGTATCAGTAAAATCTTGAGTTCAAATCCTTTCTCAGACACTCACTATTTCCTCATCTATAAAATGAGGATGTTGGATTCATTGACTTCTAAAATTCCTTTTGACTCTAAATCTATCATCCCATGATTGCTAGCTCTGAAACTGGCTCTTTACTCAGAATACCATGAGGCTTCTTATCAAATGAGATAAGTTTACAATTTTGCAAACTGCATAATTCTATAAAAATGTAGGATGTTTATTTTTTTTGGCAACATTTCTTCAGTTGATAGGGCTTAGCTCATAATACCAAACAGGCAGAATGAGGAATAGTCATATTGTTGAAGAACTGAAGAATTGTGTAGGTACTTTGTTCCCCCCTTCTCTCTCTGTTTTTCTGTTTCTGAGATGATAACTATAGGCATACTCCCACATAATGTTACCTCCAACCACCTGAGTTCAAATCTTACCTCAGACACTTGACACTCACTAGCTGTGTGACCTTGGGCAAGTCACTTAACCCCAATTGCCTCATCCTGGGTCATCTCCAGTCATCCTGATGAATATCTGGTCACTGGATTCAGATGGCTGTGGAGGAGAAGTGAGGCTGGTGACCTGCACAGCCCTCACTCTCTCAAAACAAAGTCAAGTGAAAGTCATATCATTATTTCTCTGATGGCATGGTCCTCTTCAACCTCCAACCAATATTGTTTTATGATAGCATAGCATCAATACCTTACCCATTAAATAAATGCTTACTCACTTTAGCATTGTAAAACTCTGGTTCTCAAATAATCAAAATCAACACAGTTTTGTAGTCTTCTCCATCCCAACATGGCCAACTCCTACATACAGCCATGTAGACTTTCCCTACCTGAACTGATTTGGTACTGGAAAGTTCCTTATGCCTACAGTCTGGTCCCATCTCCCACCTCTCCCTGTTTCTTCCTGTTGAGGAACAGAGATCTAACTTGCTGCATTATTTGTTCTCCGTAACATTTTTTCACCTTATGTTGTGTTGTCTGTTCTCTGTAGTATTTTTTCACCTTATATTGTATTCTGGTGGATCCAACTGAAAATGATAGGTGGGGCATTGATGTTTAGAGAATAGACAGGAAAAAGGAACATGAATTCAAACTAATTGGTGCCACTACTTCCAAATAGTTCTGATAAAAGGTTCAGTAGAGGGGTGAGATTGAAATTAATGATCAAGTTGAGGTTGTATGGTTTGTGTGGATTTCATCATTCATTCTACCTCTCTCACTACAAACTCTTTAATGTGGACTATAAATCTAGCTGAAGCTTAGCTCCCAACCCAAAACTTACAATAATGTCAATTTGCATTGTGTTAATCATAAATTCTCATTCCTATCCTCATATTTCATATGTTCTATATACAGATCTTGCTCTATTGTCAGAGAGATAAACTCTGGGTGTGTAGGAGGCAAGTAGAAATGACTTTGCTCATATTCTTAAATAGTATCTTACTATTTATTCTAAAATCAGGGCAAAAACATGTAATGAAAATATTTCACTCATACAGCTTCATAGAACGTTATATAACTTTATATGATTCTGTTTGTTTCCTTTACATCATGCAAGACTCTAAAACATCAATCAGTGAACAAGTGTTTAATAAACGTTTACTATGGACCAAGTATTGTGTCAGTTAGCACCATAGAAGTATACCCAGTGGAACAATCTCTACTCAAGAATGAAATTATTTTTTAAAAGCATAGGCAAGCAGAAAATCTCCTTCAAAATTTTTATTTTCCTCCGAAGACTTCTACTCCAGAAAAGCTCAGTTTCTAGGGATTTGCCTAAAACTATAGTAGATTCATTTATAATTTGTGTATGTATGTATGGTGGGGTGTAAGTGTTGGGGTATCAAGTTTGGGATTGTGGTAGGGCAGGGAAAGTGAAAGCATCGTGATTGTTTTAGCATTAGTGTACAAAATTTCTAACATTTTTAATTAGTTTTATTAATTAATTTCAATTTATTTATTTCAAACATCATTCAAGAAAGGTTAACTTTTCCATATGTATTATAGAGTTTGGTCTCCCTTTCTCTTAAGTTGGTGGCATGTCTCCTTATGAATGCCACTCTTCCTTCCTTGCTGAAAGCTGAGCCTTGTCTCCTATTATCTTCATATTCTCATCAGCACCCAGCACAGTGGTTTACATATATTTAGTTTTCAACAAATGCTTGAATTAAAATGTTTTAAATTGCAGTATCCAGATTTCACAGACATATAAAAGAGAACAAGAAGATACATAACTGAGATGATTCTAGATCTCAGAGAGGTGGTCCCTTGAAATTGGTTACCGAACAGGAACCACAACACTCCTCAAAGACCTCTGACAACTCATATGGGAATCACTGCTCCACAGAAATGCATATAAACATTCTTTAGACGTGTAACAACTCAAGAATCTATGTTGCTGGTACTATTTTATCATAGATGATTTCCAAACAGTTGTATCAACTTTTCCTTTTAAATTAAAAAAAAACCAATATAATATTTCTCCCATGAATTAAAGATCCAGAGATTCAACAAGTGAGAAATATGAATATTGAAATTAAAGCTCAAGAACAGGGAGTACTTACATCCTGTACCCACTGAAAACAGCAGCAAGAGACTTTGTCAAATGAGCTATATTTAGACTAGATGAATCAGTGATCATAAAACCAAAACCAAGTAAAGCAAATTAAAGAAAATTCCAGCCAATAATTTTTTAAAGGTAAGGGATACAGTTAAAAAGATTGAAAAACAAAATAAACCCAATGTCTTTTGGGGTGGGGTGGGGGCCAGGAAGAGAAAACTAATTGAGAAGGAAATTACTGGTATATCAATATTATTTATAGTCATTTCCCAACTGTTTTGGTGGAGGATATCAAAATAAATTTTATTTGGGGTAAGACGGAAGGGAAAGAGATAGTAGTAATAAAGGATTGTCTTCCTTATTTAGAATTTCAAATGTTAGCCTTGGGGAAAGGAAAAAGGCCCTAAAAGACAGTGCTTAAAAGATGAGCACGCTATAGAGGTGGTAGCCATCAAAAGACATCAAGATTGCAAAAGTACACCATTAGGCAAATGATTTCTTCCATCCCCATGGACCAATTGACCTCTAAACTTGCTACAATTCCAGGATGTAGGAAGTTTGCTTCCTCAAGATTCGTCCAAATAACACTTCTTTTCAGCTTCTCTTCTATTGTTTCCCTCATTCATCCTCTTCTCTTACGACCTCATGATCTATATCTTCACAGCTTTTCTCTTCCCATTCTCTGGAAAGATTTTAGCTACTAGTCACTTCTCTCCTCTCCCCAAAGATTAGTTCTCTCCTTTACTGAGACTTGAAACTCACCCAAAAGAAAGATACCACAACTAGGGGAAGGAGGATGGGAAAATCAATGAAATGCAGTGTCAAAAATAAACATGTCCAATACCAATCAATTAGGAGGGAATCCTAAAGAGAAAGGCTTTTATGGTTGACACCAGGAAAGTATCTTTTCCCCAGGGACTGAGGCCTAGGAAAAACATTAAGTACTAGGTGGCAAAACTTTTGACATTAATTTTTTGTAGATTCCTGACTCACAATATAGTGGTATTACAATTGACTTACAATAGTCTCTCCTCTACTTCATCCTTACCCTCATCTCAGCACCACTGTTTCCTCCCCAAGCCCAAGCAGTACAGGGAAATAAAACTCTTTATGTGATATCAATAATTAAATCTCTTTGCCATTGAAGATTGTTTCAAAAGGTCTACATTCCCTCTAAGAAATAGGGTAGTTTAGTGAAAACATTCCCTCTACCATAATACAAAGGAAAAACAACCCACCAAACAATAACCATTTTAATTGATTATAGATTCTCTTTATATTTTAAATGAGATTGATTTCATACTTGATACCATAGGAAACTTAGGAATCTACGTCATTTTTGCTGTCATTTCTGCTTAGCTGTCAAGCTCCCACAAGTGATGCCTATTGAGGAGATTTAAAATCTTAAATCTTCCCTTTGAGGGAACTTTGCCTTGTCCTATGACACTGGCTAAAAAAAAAAAAAAAAAAAAAAAAACCTTTCTAACTTTAATTAAGACAAACTCCATTTTGTTAGGTGATGGTCACCTCATCCTGGTTATGGCTCTGTCTCTCAATGAATGCATAATTAGTAGTACCAATACAAAACCTGGTGTATCTGTATTTGGGAATGCTTGTATGAACTGATACAAAGCAAAGTGGTGAGCCCTGGTAGAATGATTGAATGTCACTACAGCAAAAGCAATTTTGCCGAACTTTGATCAACTCAACCATCAACCATGATTCCAAAGAATTACATCCAGTATTTCTGCTTTTCCCAGGCCTAAGCACCAAGGGAAAAGACATCTTCCTGGTGTCAACTATAAAAATCTATTTCTTTAGGATCCCTGCCAATTGATCTGTGTGGGACCTGTTTGTTTTGGATGCTACATTCCATTGATTCACTCATCCACCTCCTCCCCCTAATTGTAGTATCTTTCATTTGGTTGAGTTTCAAGTCTCAAAAAAAGGAGAATACTAATCTTTGGAGAGGGGAGAAGAGTAACTAGTGACAGAGAACCTGTCAGAGAACGGGCAAACCCTGCCTACTTCATGACATAGACAGGATAGATTAATATGCAGGATAAGAAACAAATTTTTGAGCATATTCAATGTGGCAATTTGATTTACTTGACTATATTTATATGACAATTGTTTTATGTTATTTTTTTTCCTTTTTCCCCCCAGAGAGGAAAAATAAATGCTTAATGGTTGAAAAAATAAAAATTTATTTTAAAAAAATTCTGATCCAGTGAAGAGAGGAGCAGCACGAAGGGACTGGACACTTCTGACAGCAGGACAACTGAGGCTTTGGCATGGAAAAATAAAAGTAGTTAATGCTCAACTAGCATCAGGAAGATGCTAAGTACTTCTCTATCACTATTCATTTCCATAGCAGCTAGGCACATTGCTGGTAAAGAAAGAGCCAGGAATCATGAAAAAGGTCCTGAGGCAGTCATGAAATTAAAAAAAAAATACTAACATTCTTTTAGGCATAAGGAAAAATGTTTATTTTTATAAAGATTGAGAGAATTAATGATAAGGACACTTGATCTATGTTTAGGAGCTCCAACTTTTCTGGATATTAATAATTTCTATCAACCTTTCCTTTACTGGGGGCACTCTATTTCTTATAACAAATCTATTTGCCATTTTCATTCGATCCCCTGCCTCTGTCTCTTTTTATGGCTACCCGTTTTGCCTGGAGTACTCTGTCTTCAGCTGCATTAGAGCCTCTAGTGCCCTTCAAGGCTCGACTCAAGGAATACCTCCTACTTCAGTCCTTTTGTGTTATACCCAGTCATAGTCTCTCTCACTCCTTTGTTGTTGAGTTGTTTTAGTCATGTCTGATTCTTTGTGACCACATTTGGGGTTTTCTTGGCAAAGACATGGGAATGATTTGCCATTTCACTCTCCAGCTCATTGTACAGATAAGAAAACTGAGGTTAAAAGGGTTAAGTGACTTGCCCAGGGTCACACAGCTATTAAGTGTCTGAGACCAGTTTTGAATTCAGGACCAGCACTCTATCCACTGTGCCACCTAGCTCTCATGCCTCAATTATTTTGATTCTACTTTGAACATGTTTTGTATTTACTTACTTGTGTACATATACTTTCCCCTCTAATAAAGTATGCAAATTCCTTGAAAGCAGGAACTGTTTTGCTTTTATCTTTTAATCTCTACATGTAACATGGTGTATTATCATTACACATAAAAGGCACTTTCAGAATGTTTCTTGAATTCAATCAAGTCAAATATAAGAAGAAAGCAGAGGCAATAATATTTAATAACTCTTAATAATGACACTGTGTTTATGCTATCCAAATCATATCCAAGGCTTCCATACATCTTGTACTGCAAGACCCATAAAAGAAGTTCATTTGAAGATTCCTGGAGGATCATACATTTAATCAAATTCAAATAAACCTGTCTTTATTACTTAAAAAAAAAAAAGAACAAACTGTATTTTATAGGGAAAAAAATACAACTGAATTATCTGTGTTATTGATGTTTTTCTGAGTTGGCCATGCCTAAAGAAGGTTATCCAGCAGGCCTAAAATTATCCTTAAAAAGGACTTACTGTTTGTCCAATGTCAGCTTTCTCAAGTACAGGCCTTGTGTTCCGGAGTTATCCAGCTTTAAGAAGGTTGCTAAGCAGTGTTACTAAATGTATAATATGAGATCCAGAAGCAAAATAATTAAGACAAATCATTAAGAAACAGGGAATTTCATAGCTTCATTAATAAAAAAAATTAATCACAAACTTATACTTGGAAGCCTCATAATGACATGGAGATGGTTACAGCATCTTGAACAATATGCTCATGATGGATGAGTTAAGTCCTACCAAAATGGAAACAGTCTTTGTTACCAGCCTGTCTTAGCAAGTATGGGGAATGAACTGAATATTTTAATGACCTGCAGAAAGGGTTACAATGTCTATGATGTGTTAATGACATGTCACAGACCCAAAAATAGACTTTGTTTGTTACCAGCTTATGTATGTTTAGAGAAAATTATCAGCAAAGGATAGGCTACCAAATGACTTTTTTTAGCCATAGAATCCACTACTAATACTACCACTACTACCACTACAACCTAGCATTCAAACTGAATTTTAAGGTTTGCAAAGTGTTGTACATATGTGATATCATTTAAGGTATTACAAAGTTAAGACAGAATCCTCAAGTCCCTGAAGTGTTGCTAGAATTTCTGCTTTGGCAACCAGTTTTTCCTAACTGGTCACTATCAGGTTCAGAATTTGATTTCTCTTTCTTGTTTACTCCACCTTTAAAAGAATTAAACTAGCATTAAAGTGAGTCAATATTTACTTAATTAGCTGCTTAGCTTTGGGTAAAAAAATGGAGTTCTAGTAGATGTCTATTACATTGAACTCCCCTACCGCTATTTCTTGAACTGATCATCCTTTTCCCCTTGGCAGCTACAATGGCATAGTAGGTGTAATTCTGGGTCTAGAGTCAGTAAGACTTCAGTTTAAATCTAACCTCAGATATGACATAGCTGTGTGATCCTGGGCAAGTCATTTAACTTTTGTCTGGCTCAGTTTCTGCAACTGTAAAATGGGGATAGAATAATATTGAGTTCAGTTCAACAAACATTTAGGGCCTATTATATGTAAGTTATTGCACTAGGTGCTATAGATACACTCACAAAAACAAAATACTCTTTGTCTTTGAGAAGCTTACATTCTGCTGTAGCTATATGACATACACAGTGATAAATATACTACATGAGAGGACATGAAGTAAGAGACAGATCAGATATACTATTCTAGGAATATTTGGAAAGGGAGAGGGGATTAAAAAGGGAAGACTTGATAGTAGAAGTGGCACCAAAGCCGAGTCTCGAAGGTGGCACTTAAATGATGTGGCAAGGAATTGAGTAAGGGGAAGAGAAGAGAGCAAGAAGATTCTGCAGTTATGAGCCTGCATGGCTGAAAGAACAGTGCTGCAACTTGGGGAATCGCAGAAGGCCAGCATAGTTGGATGGGACCTCACAGGCCATCTGGAACAACCTGAACATGACTAACCTGTCCACACCATCCCCAATCAATGGTCAGCCAGTCTTTGTCACTGTATCCTGAGCTGGAGCCAGTCTTTCTGAGTTTTTGCCTTGTCACTGGCCTTGCGATGATCCAGAAAGGAGAGTGAGGCAGTCTGCCTGACTTAAATTCAATTCATAGGGCAAGTCAAGACATCACTTGTCATCAGTCATCTTGAAAAACCGAGGAAGCACAAACTTAGTTTATATAAAAATATGCTAAAGTTTATGCAGGTGTTTGATCCTCACAACTATCTTGTAAATTAAGTGCTATTTTATCCTACCACAATATCTCTGCAATCTGTTTCTCCTTCTATTCTTCCTTGCCAAGTTGCTCCCTTTCCTCCTTCATAGGAGTATATCTTCTTTATATACATCACTCCTCCACTGTCCCTTTTATCTCATTTGTTCTGTACCCTTCCACTGTCAAATTTGTGAGTTTCATCATAAGCATCTCAGTCACATCCATGAAGTCAAATTTACTCTTCATCAAGATTTTGGTTCACTTTTAAATTATTTTAAAGACTGCACATTTGTATAAATATCTGAAGCCATGAATATTATCATTGCACCCTCATCTTCAATACTGTTTTCTCCTGTGAATTATTAGAACTCAATTGCCATTCCTCTTCCCAGGGAGTACCTGTTACTCTTTATGGTATCCAATTTCATTTTCTCCTTTCATTTTTGGCTGAAAACTCTCTTGATCATATTCACAAGGCTGAAATGAAATCTATCCTCCCCAGCCTTGATTAGATAATATTTCATCTCAGGCCAAGAGTCCATCATATTTAAATCCAAATGCCATTTTTTAACCAGATATTCATTCCTCAAATCCTCCTTTTTTTCCATCTGAAGTTCCTACCTTTAATTGATAGCAGGAATTAAGGTACAATCTCTGCCCCCTACATCTTCATTTCTTACCTAAGACTTCAAAACCTCTATAGATAACTTTTTAATCCTCTCTAGGAATATCATTTGACCTCATTTGAAACTAGGGAAGTGGACAATTGTATTTTCCAAATATTTCACCTCTCTTTAGAAAGATCAATTTGCATTTTGTGAAACATGCAATTGTGACTTGGTATCAGCATCAGCATAGACATTGTATTCGTTCTGCACGTTACTGTAATATTCAGTTCATTCTGTATACTTGCTAAGACCAGATTCTCAATTTTCTATCACTTTTGCTGAATTAATTCATTATTAAGGTAAAGACTATTTAGCATACCCATTAGCAGCCCTCAGGGCTCCTGAGTAAAGCTGTTTTCCCCTCTTTTCATTAGAAATTCCTTTTCTTTTCATTGATTTTTCATCTTCACATGATGCTCCTTGCTCAGATATTTGACCCACAATTAGCAGATTCCTGACAATGTGGTAATGAAAATAGTTACTTCCTGCTCTTAGCTATTATCTTTAACAACATTAACATTAACATTTAACATCATCTTCTAAGGAAATCCAGTTAACAACCATTTCATTTCTTTCATCTCACCATAAGCCATCAGATATTAACTGCCCCTTCATAGGATCCTCTCAATAAAGACTTAGATCAATTGTCAATCTTACAGGCTCTCCTTTGAAGAGGAACTCTAGATATTTCATACAAATCAAAATAATCATTGAACCTTGTACTAATATTTTTTTTCCATTTTTCCTGAGGTTTTCATTTAAATTCTACCTAGTGTTTAGCATAGAGGTACGTGTCATCATTTTAAATTGTCTTGAATTGCTACAAATTTTGTACATAAATCTAATTTTGCAGTAATTATGTTAATGGTATTGCAAATTACCAAGGAACTTTAAAAATTCATAATTCCTCAGATCCTACACAACATCATTATCTGTTATTAAAATTCTCTGTCCTTATTTCACTCATTAAAGTTCCATTCAGCTTGATCTTCCCACTCTTGGTTCAGGCATCTAATAGAATATTGGTACTGGAACAGACTTTGGAGATAATGTAACACAATCCTTTCATTACAGAGATGAGAAAAATGAGGCCTAGTGAGATGAAGAGTTCCTGAGCAAAGTCAGGACTAGAATCCAATGTCCTTTCCCTTAATAATAATAATTTATATTTGTATAATGTATCTTAATTACAAAGCATTATCACAGATGTTATCTCTTTATCCCCACAATAGTCTTGGAAAGCATGGTGACAATGCAAAAGAAGAATTATTAATCATATTTTACAGATAAGAAAAATAAAGAGCAGAGAGGCTAACATCCCACAGTAAATGGCAGAATGGGGATTTAAACCTGGGTTTTATAACTCCAAGTCTAATAATCTCAACATCGGATTATGCTGGCTCTCATTTTCTTCACAGTCAGGTTTTGTGTGTGTCTGTGTGTGTGTATGTGTGTGTGTGTGTGTGTGTATGTGTGCTGTACCATGAAACTGAAAGGAATTATAGAAGTAACTAACTTCCCTCATAAAATGGGAATCTCTTCTGGAATGTCCCTAATAAATGGTTTTATGAAGCATTTACAGTGACAAGCAACTCACTTCCTGTTCCACTGTGGTTACTAGCCAATATCCCCCTTAAATTATGACACCCAAAACTAAATATAACACCCAAGATGTGTCTGACTAATGCAGAACATGAGACTAATATTTTCCTTAAGCTAAACTCAATACTTTTGTTAATGTAGTCTATGATTACATTGGTTCCTATAGAAGCCCAACCATATTGTTGGTTCATATTAAATCTATGGTCAACTTAAAGTCCTAGGTCTTTTTTCATATGAACCCTTCGTGAACCAGGCCTCCCAAATTCTATGCTTTTCTATATTACATGTTAATTAAGGGGCAGAGGGAAATCTAAATACCAGAATTTACATTTATCCTTGTTACTTTACCTTGTTGATTTTGGTAATTTGTTTTCAGAGTAAAAGATTTCTAGACCTTACGATGTTTTTTAGATCCTGGTTGAGTCTAGCTTCTTATGATCAGAAGTTCAAGTTTTTTATGATCAGAAAATTTGATGATCAGATTATATCTTTCTAGAAGCTGTTTCTGAAATTCTTGAAAAGATCAGGCATAATAACATTGTCCTGTAGCACTCCACAAGAGACATCTCTTCAGTTTGTCAATGGTGATCCCAATATTGTCTGGTAAAAAGAAGTCAGTCACTGCCCAGAACAGCCTATGAGACTCACCAGAGCCAGATTAAAATGTAGTTAGGAAGCGGTCAAAATAAATAAATAAAAATGCAATACAAAACAGATAATGTTAATTTATGATTTTCTGAATCAAATGTAGCCCACAGGGATCCATTTCCATATCAGTTTGATACTACTGCTAGATCACATTTATCCTTGTGAAAGTCACCATTAGTGACTACCAAATTCCTCGTGAAAATCAAAATATACTTCTCTTACTTAACCCTATCAAAATAAAAAAAGGGTAAATTAGGTCAGTTTGTTACAGTATTTTTTTCTTTATGAACCCATTCTGGTTCCCAGTGATCATCTTCCACCCTTACTATGTACATAATACCTGTTTAATTATCTATTCTAGAACGTTTCCAGGAATCAAAATCAAGTTTACTGATCTGTTATTTTGGGAACCCAACTTTTCGTGATTTAAAATAATTGCATGATATTTGCTTATTTCTAATCTTCTGGTGCTTCTTCTATTCTCCATTATCTTTCTAAGTTTATACATTATGATTCTTGAATTATATTTTCAAGATCTTCCAGGATACTGAGATGTCACAATTTATGTTTAGAGACTTACACTCATTTATAGTAGTTAGGAACTATTTTATTTTCCCTTGTATGGTTTAAGATTTAATTTCCTCTTAGTTATCTACAGTCCTTTCTAGTTTAAATCACTCTCCTTGATAGAGAGTACAAAATGAACTTAATTTGAGTAGTCTTGCCGCCACCCTGTCATGTTTTACCATCTTCCACATGTAGACATATCTAATATTCATTCAGTTTCTTATTCTCTGTATAGTTATAAAAATAACACTATAATCATTTTTGCAAGCTGCACCTCAGTCTGAATTTTGGTGGTCCTTAGCACTATTCTTATAATTTCATGTAACTTTTTTTTGCATTCACACTTGGTTATATATACCCCTTCATCAGACAAAGGGTTCAATTTTTCATCCAGATTTTCATGCAGATTCCCAGGACTATATATTCATATATGTATATTTACATACACGTACATTCAGACCCAATCTCTCTCCTGAGCTAGAGTCACATTTCCAACTACTTCTTGAATATTTAAAACTGGATGTCCTATAACTAAAACAGAAATCATTATGTCTCTTCCCCACCCCTCCTCTCAACTTCCCCTCTTCTGAAACTCCTTATTATAGTTAAGGAATCCACCATCTTCTCAGTTCCCCAAGATCAAAACCTCAGTGGTATCCCTTATTCGTCACTCTCACTCATCCGTCATGGCCAGTGCATTGATAAATCTTGCTTTTTTTACCTTTACATCTCACATATACATCCCTTCCCTCCAGTAACTCAACAACAATCCCAGTTCAGACCCTTACCACTTCTCCACTAGACTTTTGCCACAGACTTTTAACTTGTATCTCCGACTCGTCTCCTCTCCTCACTTCCCCCCACCCCCACTCCAATCAAGTCTCCAGTGACCAGCCAAGATGATTTTTTTCTAAAGGGCAGATAAGACTATATCCAACAGCCCCTCTCTCTTTTCTTGCACTAGTGAACACAAGGGATTCTCTTAATTCTAGGATCAAATATAAAATCTGGAACTGAAAGTTCCTTATAGCTTGACCCTTTCCTACTTTACAGTTCCTACATCTCTTACTTCTTCAGCTTCACACTAGCTATCCTCCATGCCTGGAACACCTGTCATCTCACCTCTACTGCTTAGTTTCCTGGGTTTCCTTCAATTCTCATCTTACAGGTCCTTCCAGCTGCTGATACCTTCACTTCTCAGATTACTTTCCATCAACTTTCTATATAACTAGTATCTACTTATTTACTTTTTGTCTCTACCCATTAGAATTTGATCTTGAAAGCAAGGATTGTTTTTGCCTCTCTTTCTACATCAATACTTGGTTCAGTACTATCACAGAGTAAGCACTTAATAAATGCTTAATGATGGATTGAAAATATATATATATATACATATGTATAATATGCTATCATATTTGTTTATGTAATATATGTACATATACCATATATATATATATAAAATTTTAAATGTCAGTTGATAAGAGAACTCTAGCACAGTGCCTACCACATAGGAGGTTGGTTGTTGTCTTTTATTCTCAAAGAAGACAAAAAATGACAACACTATGTTAGAGTATCCAACTGTGGCTCATCAGATCAGTATGAGCTTGAAATGCTCTACTACAGGTTGGGCATAGATAGTCCATGTGAACATTTGGAGTGGGTTCTATAAATTTGTACATCATATGTTTCTTTTAAGCTACTTCAACTCTGCTTTGCTCATAGTGCACAGCACCTTCTCTGGTGTGGGCACACAATGCTGGGTGGTCCTGCCATGTCATACCATCAATTCCAAAGTTCTTAAGAAAACCTTGAGAGTGATTTTGTATCACTTCTTTTGACCACCATATGAGCACTTGTTCTGAGTGAGTTCTCCATAAAATAGTCTTTTAAGCAAGTGCATATTTCATACTTGAACTACATGCCCAGCCCATCAGAGTTGTGCTCCCTGCAGTAGAGTTTGAATGCTTGGCAGTTTAGTTCAAGAAAGAACCTCAGTATCTAGTATCTCATTTTGTCAAGTGAGCTTCAGAATTTTCCTAATTCAAACAAAAGACATTCTATTTAGATTTCACAGGCATACAACAATGAGGTCAGCACAATAGGTATGTAGACTTTCAGTTTGCTAACCAGTCTAATACTTCTCTCCCACTTTCCTTCAGAGCCTGTCAAATATTGAGCTAGCCCTGGTAAAGCATGCTTCAACTTTAGTGCGCACATCCCCAGAACAAATGCTGTGAAGGTAAGTGAGTTTATCCACAACATTCAAAACTTCTCCTTTTGCTAAAACCAATAGCTCCACATATGGGTGGTGTGCTGCTGGTAGATGGAGTACCTGTGTTTTCTTCTTGTTAATTATTAGGTGAAAATTAGCACAAATAGCAAAGGGTTAATCCATGCTTTTTTGTATCTCACCTGTGTTGTCTGCTATGTAGTAGGCACTTCATAAATGTTTATAGCCTGACTGTATAGCTAAATTAGTTGTCTTAGATGTTTACTTTTCTTCCTTATTTGAATTACTCATGATCATTAGTTCCAAATTATATTTTCAGAGCCAAATTTTTCACAGCATGCTTCTAATCAACTTCAGAAATTTCTGTGTAGGAGGATTGGTCATCTTTAATTTCAGAGACTAGAAAAGTGGTCAGTCTCTCCTCTTTTTTCCTCAACATTTAGCAGCAAATGTACCAGCAGTGGCTTTTAAAATGGATACCTTTGTGGTAGGCACTAAACAGTGAAAACAGAGAACACAAGAAGATAGCTCTATATTAGTAGCACCTTGAATGGTGAGGAAACTAATAGTGTGTCAAGGTGAACATGCCTATGTAGAATTCAGAAAGCATAATTCAAAGAAAGTGGGTTTTTTAAAAAGAGAGAGAAAATAGAAATGATACTGTTGTAGGAATATGATACAAACCACTTAATCAGACACCAAATGGGGATGATGTCTTCCCAAATGATATAAAAAATTGTACAGAAGGGGAGGAGCCAAGATGGAGGAGTAGAAAGACTCACATACGCTAGCTCCGAACCCACAGCCCATATATTTTCTATAAAAAGAACTCCCCACAAATTCTGGATCAGTGCAAGCCATGCAGAAACACAAGGGAGGAGATTTCCATTCCAGAAAGCCCTGGAAAGCTGTCCCCAGGGGTCCATCATGCACCGGACAGCAGAGCCCACCCCTGGGCTGCCCTGGCCACACGGCTCCAGTGGAGCAGATCCAAGCAGGCCTCAGGGACGGAATCTCCGGGGGCCGAGAAGGTCCCTCCACCCACAGGCACTCCAGGTCAGTGAGAGAGACTTCTGGGCTGACCGAGAGGGGAGCAGGGTGTCTCTGTGACTCAGGCTCCCTCAGGAGGGAAGGGGCAGAGGGAGCAGCAGAGGCAGCTGTGGCCTGGAACTCCAAGCAGGAAGAAGCTCCATTGTTAAAGGTCTCAGCATAAATCTCCTGAGGGAACAGAGCCTGGGAGATGGCCCTGCCCCTACCTGAGCACCAGAACTTAAGCTCACATTGAATAGCAGCCAAGCCTGCCACTGAAAGCCCTGAGGCTGGGGAGCAGCACTGGAATCTCAGATCCCAAGCACTAGCTGGGCAGATCTAGGCAGGGGTGGAGAGGAATCTCAGAAATCAAGTAACTGGCTGGGAAAATGCCCAGAAAAGGGAAGAAAAATAAGACCATAGAAAGCTACTTTCTTGGGAGACAGGTGTTCCTGCCTTTCATTTCTGATGATGAGGAACAATTCTTACCATCAGGGAAAGATGTGGAGGTCAGGGCCTCTGTATCCAAGACATGTGAGGTGGATGTCCAGTGGGCTCAGGCCATGGAAGACCTCAAAAAGGATTTTGAAAATCAAGTTAGACAGGTGGAGGAAAAATTGGGAAGAGAAATGAGAGAGATGCAAGAAAAGCATGAAAAACGGGTCAATACCTTGGTAAAGGAGACCCAAAAAAATGCTGAAGAAAATAACACCTTGAAAAATAGGCTCATTGAATTGGCAAAAGAGGTTCAAAAAGCCAATGAGGAGAAGAATGCTTTCCAAAGCAGAATTAGCCAAATGGAAAAAGAGGCTCAAAAGCTCACTGAAGAAAATAGTTCTCTCAAAATTACAGATAGAGGCTAATGACTTTAGGACAAACCAAGAAATCACAAAACAAAACCAAAAGAATGCAAAAATGGAAGAGAATGTGAAATATCTCATTGGAAAAACAACTGACCTGGAAAATAGATCCAGGAGAGACAATTTAAAAATTATAGGACTACCTGAAAGCCATGATCAAAAAAAGAGCCTAGACATCATCTTTCATGAAATTATCAAGGAAAACTGCCCTGAGATTCTAGAACCAGAGGGCAAAATAAGTATTGAAGGAATCCATCAATCCCCACCTGAAAGAGATCCAAAAAGAGAAACTCCTAGGAACATTGTGGCCAAATTCCAGAATTCCCAGGTCAAGGAGAAAATATTGCAAGCAGCTAGAAAGAAACAATTCCAGTATTGTGGAAATAAAATCAGGATAACACAAGATCTAGCAGCTTCTACATTAAGGGATTGAAGGGCGTGGAATAGGATATTCCAGAAGTCAAAGGAACTAGGACCCAAACCAAGAGTCACCTACCCAGCAAAACTGAGTATAATACTTCAGGGAAAATATGGTCTTTCAATGAAACAGAGGACTTTCAAGCATTCGTGATGAAAAGACCAGAGCTGAAAAGAAAATTTGACTTTCAAACACAAGAATGAGAAGAAGCATGAAAAAGTAAACAGCAAAGAGAAGTCATAAGGGACTTACCAAAGGTAAACTGTTTACATTCCTACATGGAAAGACAATATTTGTAACTCTTAAAACTTTTCAGTATCTGGGTAGTTGGAGGACCACACACACATACACACACACACACACATGCACACATACGTACATACATGTGTGCACACACACATACACACATGCATGCACATACAGAGACAGAAAGCACAGAGTGAATTGAATAGGATGGGACCATATCTTAAAAGAAATTAAGGTAAATGGTGAGAGAAATGTAGTGGGAGGAGAGAGGGTGAAATGGAATGGGGTAAATTATATCTCATTCAAGAGACAAGCAGGAGACTTTTTAGTGGAGGGAAAAAGAGGAGAGCTGAGAAAAAAAAAAAACAAGAAGTTTACCCTCATCACATTCGACTAAAGGAAGGAATAAAATGCACACTCATTTTGTTACATTCTTACAATATTCAATCTTACAATACAGGAAAGTGGGGGAGGAGATAAGCAGGGTGGGGGGGATGATGGAAGGGAGGGCAAGGGGAGGAGGGAGCAATTTGAAGTCAACACTTGGGGAGGGACAGGATCAAAAGACAGAATAGAAACAATGGGGGGAAGGATAGGATAGAGGGAAATACAGTTAGTCTTACACAACACGACTATTATCAAAGTCATTTGCAAAACTACACAGATATGGCCTATATTGAATTGCCTGCCTTCCCAAAGGGAATGGATGGGGAGGGATGGATGGGGAGAATTTGGAACTCAAAGTTTTAGGAATAACTGTTTAGTATTGTTCTTGCTACTAGGAAATAAGAAATACGGTTAATGGGGAATAGAAAATCATCTGTCCCTACAGGACAAAAGAGAAAATGGGGACAAGAGAAGGGAGGGATGACAGAAGAGAGGGCAGATTGGTGATAGGGAAAATTAGAATGCTCGGTGTATTGGGGTGGAGGGGGAGGGGATAAAAGGGGAGAAAATTTGGAACCCAAAATTTAGTGAAAATGAATGTAAAAAAAAGTTAAACAAATAAATTTATATTTTAGGTTAAAAAAAATTGTACAGAAGCAGTCACATAAATTACTTACCAGGACAAAAGGCTACACAAAGTCTATACTATGTCATTCCCCAATTTGATATATCAGATATATTTCTTATGAACAAAGTTCATTCTTCAATCACTATGTTTTAGTCCTGAGTTTGCTCATATGATTTATGATTTTAGGAGTAACAATCCAAAAAATGAAGACTGTCCTTGGATACTATATAACTGGCTTTCAAGGTTACATATTCTCCATCAACATGGGATCCAACTTGATAACAGTGGAAAGAGTAAAGGATATAGAATCAGAGGACCTATATTCAAATCTTAGCTCTGTTTCTTACTACTACCCAGGCAAATCCTTTAACCTCTCTGACCCTCAACTTCTTTATCTGTAAAATGATAGGTATGGACCAGTTAGACTTTGAAGTAGTTTCCAGCTCTAAATCTATGATGAGTGATCTACATTAATTCAGGGAATGTTTATTAAATTCCTATTATGTGACAGGAATTGTGTTAAATGGATACACAACAATGCAAAATGTTCCTGCTCTCAAGGAACTTACAGTCACTCAAGGGAAACAAAATATACTTAAACAAATAAATGCAAAAATATGTACAAAGTCAATGCAAAATAATTTGGAAGGTGAGGTGATCTGAAAAGGTATCATATAATAGGTGGCATCAGCTGAGCTTAGAAAGAATCTAGGGATTCTGAGATCTGGAAATGAAGAAACAGTCATTTTCTTTTTTATTTTCCAGAAATTATATTCCTCTTATTTCAAGATAATAGAAACAGAGACAGATAAATGGCCTTCTTCCATCTATCAAAATTGGAAGGAGAAAGGAAGGAGATGTTTAAGGAAAAAGGTATCCTTCCTTAATATACTAGAGATCTCTTTCTGCAGGAAAGGAAGAAGGCTTGACTAATTGGAGTAGGAAGGGAGATTTAGGGTAGATTGGCATGAAAATCAAAAGATCATAAAATTTAAGAACTGTGAAGGATGGCAGAGCCAAGATGGTGGAGTATAAAGATGCACATATTCTAGTTCTTCTCCCACAGTCATAAAATACCTGTAAAAAATGACTCTAAATTCTGTGGCAGAAGCCACAATGACTCTAAATTCTGGAGCAGCAGAAGCCACAAAATGACAGTGAGATTTCCAGCCCAAGGTAGCCAGGAAGGCCAACAGAAAAGGTCTATCACAGGCAGGGAGCAGAGAGCAGCCCACGTGAAGCAGAGCCCAGCCCAGCCTTGACCTCGGCACTGGCAGGAACAAGACCAGAACAAACCTCAGGGCAGGATTCCCTTCAGCACCTTTGGTTCCCAGATCCCTCAGCCCACAAATGCTAAACACAGCTTCAAAGGTCAGTGAGAAAGTTTTTTCATCTGAGTGAGAAGGGAGCAGGGTCCTCCCTAAACCCTGACCCCAGGCAGCAGCTGTGGTGGCAGTTGAGGCAGTGGTGGCAGCAGCAGCACCCATTTTTGTAGCCCTCAGCCTGAAGCCCCAGAGGGAATGGAGCAACTAATATGGGTCTCAGCCCTGAGTGGTGGCCCAGGGGTGAGGAAGAGTGCTGGCTGGCATAGTGGAGCTGGTGGAGACTCTAGAAAGGGGGTTCTACTAGAAGATATTGGGCAGAAAAGCTTTGGTAGCTCCCAGATCAGAGTGTAGACCAGGAGAGGAGTAAACCCTTCTCCCTTGATTTTGCCACCTTGGAGGAACTGAGAACTTACTGGTGTGCAGAATATACCCCCTCTTGACAAACGACTCAAAAGTCAAGTAACTGGCTGGGAAAAGGCCCATAAAAGAGGAAAAAAAAATAAGACCATAGAAGGTTACTTTCTTGGTGAACAGTTATTTTCTTCCATCTTTTCAGATGAGGAAGCTTATCACCAGAGAAAACATAAAAGTCAAGGCTTCTGCATCAAAAACCTCTAAAATAAATATGCAGTGGTCTCAGGTCATGAAAGAGCTCAAAAAGAATTTTGAAAATCAAGTAAGAAAGGTGGAGGAAAATTGGGAAGAGAAATGAGAGAGATGCAAGAAAATCATGAAAAGTGAGTCAACAGCTTGCTAAAGGAGACCCAAAAAGATGCTGAAGAAATGCCACCTTTAAAAATGCTAACTCAATTGGAAAAAGAGGCCCAAAAAGCCAATAAGGAGAAGAAAGCTTTAAAAAGTAGAACTAGCCAGGTGGAAAAGGAGGCTCAAAAGCTAACTGAAGAAAATCGTTTTTTTAAAATTAGAATGGATCAGATGCAAGCTAATGACTTTAGGAGAAATCAAGAAATTACAAAACAAAACCAAAAGAATGAAAAATGGAAAATAATGTGAAATATCTCATTGGAAAAACAACTGATCTGGAAAATAGATCCAGGAGAGACAATTTAAAAATTATAGGACTACCTGAAAGCCATGATGAAAAAAATAGCTTAGCCATCATCTTTCAGGAAATTATCAAGGAAAACTGTCTTGATATTCTAGAATCAGAGGGTAAAATATTGAAAGAATCCACCAATCACCTCTTGAAAGAGATGCAAAGAGAGAAACTGCTAGGAATTCCAGAATTTCCAGGTCAAGGAGAAAACATTGCAAGCAGCTAGAAAGAAACAATTCCAGTATTGTGGAAATACAATCAGGATAGCACAAGATCTAGCAGCTTCTACATTAAGGGATTGAAAGGCCTGGAATAGGATATTCCAGAAGTCAAATGAACTAGAATTAAAACCAAGAATCACCTACCCAGCAAAACTGAGTATAATACTTCAGGGGGAAAAATGGTCATTCAATGAAACAGAGGACTTTCAAGCATTCTGGATAAAAAGATCAGAGCTGAATGGAAAATTTTACTTTCAAAAACAAGAATCAAGAGAAGCATGAAAAGGTAAACAGGAAAGAAAAATCATAAGGGACTTACTAAAGTTGAACTGTTTACATTTTTACATGGAAAGATAATATTTGTAACTTCACAATATTTGGGTAGTTGGAGGGATTATACAGAGAGAGAGAGACAGAGACAGAGAGCACAGGGTGAGTTGAATAGGAAGGGGTGATAGCTAAAAAAATAAAATTAATGGGTAAGAGAAGAATATATTGGGAGGAGAAAAGGAGAAATGGAATGGGGCAAATTTTCTGTCATAAAAGAGGCAAGAAAAAGATTTTTCAACAAAGGGGGAAAGAGGGGAGATGAGAGGGAAAAAGTGAAACTCTCATCACATTTCACTTAAGGAGGGAATAACATGGACACTCAATTGGGTATGAAAATCTATCTTACACTAGTAGGGGAGAAGGGCATAAGTGTGGAGTGGGGGATGATGGAAGGGAGGGCAAATTGAAGGAGGGAGCAACTAGAAGTAAACACTTTGGGGAGGGACAAGATCAAAAGAAGGAATAGAATAAATGGGGGGGCAGGATAGGATGGAGGGAAACATAGTTAGTCTTACACAACATGACTATTATGGTAGTCGTTTGCAAAACTATATATATATATATATATATATATACACACACATATACACACACACACACACACACACACACACACATATATATATATATATATATATATATATATATATATATATATATATATATATATATATATATATATATATATATATATATATATATATATATATATACACACATATATAGCCTATATTGAATTGCTTGCCTTCTCAGTGGGGATGGGTGGGGAGAGAGGGAGGAAGAGAAGTTGGAACTCAAAGGTTTAGGGACGAAGATTGAGAATTGTTTTTGCACACAACTGAGAAATAAGAAGTACAGGTAATGGGGTATAGAAATTTATCTTGTCCTGCAAAACAAGAGAGAAGATGGAGATAAGGGAAAGGAGTGTTAGAAGGAAGGGCAAATTGGGGGAAGGGGTAATCAGAATGCACAGTATTTTGGGGTGGGGGAGGGGAGAGATGGGGAGAAAATTTGGAACTCAAAATTTTGTGGAAATGAGTGTGGAAAACTAAAAATAAACAAATAAATAAATGTTAGGGTACCAAAAAAAAAAAGAATTTTAAAGGACTTTGGTAGCCATCTAGTCCAACCAATACATGAAAAGAATCACCACTATAGTATATCTGACAAGTGGTCAACTAAATTCTATTCAAAGACTTCTAAGGAGATCTTCAACCTTTCTGGGAGGAACCTACAACCTCTCAAGGATGTTCATACCACTTTGGGCTCTGATTATTAGGAAATTTTATTTCTGAAATCAAGCTGCAATTATTTTCTTTGCAACCTCTATCCCATAGCTCCTATAGCTATCCTCTGGGACCAAACAGAACAAACCTCAGCCCTACTCAACATGATAACCCTTAAGATACTTGGAGACTGCTATCATACCCCTCATAAGTCTTCTCTTCTCTAGACTAAACATTCCCCATTCCTTCACTGTATCTGCATATAACGTACTCAAGTACATTCACAATGTTGGTTACTCACTTCTGGATATGTTTCCATTCTTCTTAAATTGTGGATCTTAGAGATGAGTGCAACACTGAAAAGGGTGTAGTAGAATGGGCCCGTCACTTCAGTATTCCTGAAATCCATGCCTCTTCCAATGAATCCAAGATCCCTTTAGGTTTTAGGTCACTATATCTCACTGGTGACTCACATTGAGTATGCTGTCCACTAAACCCACTCATTGCTTTTCTGAACAATAACTATATAACTATGCCTCTTTCAATTTATTCTTATGATTTTGTTTTTTGTACCCAAATGCAATATTTTACATGTATCCCTATTGAATTTCATGTGCATTCATCCAAATGCTCAAGAGTGCCAAAGTCTTTTTGGGTCCTTATTCTGTCATCCAGTAAGTACCCAGTTTTGTGTCATCAGCAGATAAAAGTCATCAGAAATGAAAAAAAAAACTTCAGAGGTAGAAAATGGAATGTCGTGTACAGTAAACATCAAGTAGGTCAGTTCCTCTTGAATGCAGAATGTGTAAGGGGGAATAATGTGAATTCAATCTAAAAAGATAGCTTGGGGCCATATTGTAAAGGGCTTTATATACCAAATAGGGGAACTTGTGTGTGTTTGTCTAATATATATTTGCGTGTGTGTTTTCTCAGTGTGTGTGTCTGTGTGTGCGTATAGACAGTCATGTGGAGAATAGATTGAAAAGAGGACAGAGTGGGGGCAGAGACCAGTTATGAAGCTACTGTTCCAATATTCTGTATGAAAAGTGACTAAACTTTGAACTAGTATTAGTGGTTATCAGGTTTCATTGCATGACCTCCTCCTTAACTACTTAGAGTAGGGAATTACCAGGTATTACAATGTGCCTCTTCCTTCTTTTTGTTTGTCCTTCCTTTTCAAAGAGGACTAATGACATTAAGGAGTGATGACTTGCACATGAATTGGATTTACACAAGGCAGATTTGCACAGTCATCACCCTCATTCTCTCTTCCAGAGTCATTGAAGTTCAGTGGCAAGACAAAAGTCAGGATGACTGGTAATGGCCTGGAATGCAGTGGATGACATCGGCATCTTTGATGTCTAGCTATACTCGAAGCGATTCACAAAACCTGCGTTAGCCATCTTCATTGGCATTGGAAAAAATGGTTCTTATCTACACGTTCTGCTGGGAGAAGTCTTCACATGCTTAATGTAGGTACTCCCTGAACTCACCAATGGAGCCCATTAGTTATCTTTAAATGGGTTTAACCCATTAGCCAAGATGATTTAACAGAGTGTGGCCTCTGCACAAGATACAGCTTTTTGGAGCCACAGGAAAACGTCAAGAGCCACCAAAAATGGATGAGCAGTTCTCAGCAAGGCCTCACAACACAGGTGCTAGTCCTTCTTGAACACCTCGTACATCCCCTCTTCCTTCTAGGGTTACATTAGAAGTACTTCTATTTCCTATTCCCTATAAAGCCTTCTTGTCATGCCCAAAAGTGTGGATTTCTGCTTCTTCAGAAGATCTGAAAACAAGGGATGATCCTCATGACTAGAATGGGATGAAACGTTTAACTAGCCAATGACAATTCTTTAATCCAGGTTTTCATCCCTCTCTTGATATTTTGCCTTTGGGTTAGAGTCCTTTCCCAGTACCTTCCTTTCAGATTTCCTTCTGTATAGATCTTATATGTACCTACTTATTTGTGATTGTCTTTCTCTATTAGAATGTGAACCCTTTGAGGGCAAAAACTTTTGTTTTTCTTTTCCCTTTCTTTGTTTCATGTAGCGCCTGGCACAGAGTGAGAAATTAATAAAAACTTGTTGATTGCCTGGCACATAGGTCAGTCTGGGCCAGTGTTTACAAACTCAACTAACCAAGTCAGCTCAAAAAGCATTTGTTAGGTGCCTACTATGTGCCAAGCTCTGTGCCACAAAAACAAAGGCAAAACAAATAAACAAGTCCCTGCCCTCAAGGAACCCATGGTCTAACTGGGGAGGTAACAAGCAAGCTATTTTACACAAACAAGATGTATATAGGATAAACTGAAAATAATGACAGAGGAAAGGCCACAGCAGTAAGGGGGACTGAGAAAGTCTTCTTGCAGAAGGTGAGACTTTAGCTGGGGCTTGAAGAAGTCCAAAAGGTAGAGATGAAGAAGGAGAAAATTCCAGACACAGGAGACAGCCAGGGAAAATGCCCTCAGTCAGGATATGGAATGTCTTCTGAGAGAAACAGCAATGAAACCAGTGTCACTGGATGATGACAGACAGACAGGCAGACAGATAGACAGATAGGCAGGCCAATAGGTAGGTAGGTAGGTAGATAGATAGATAGATAGATAGATAGATAGATAGATAGATAGATAGATAGATAGACATAAAGATGCCACTGAGTTTTCAAGAAAGTATTAATTATGTTCAGTATCTTGGGCATGCTCAATGTGTACTGACTCAAAGAAGGGGATTGTTCCTGTCAGCCTTTGCCCTTCCCTATCCTCTCAGAGGAAAAGCATACCTGAAACAACCAGTCCAGGTTCTATGTGAGCATATGTTCTGTTTGATCTGTTTGAAAAGACTAGAAAGTACACAGCAATAATATATTTTAGAAATGTCTCCGTCCTAAAAAGGCATGCTTGGTTATGTGGCATGTTCAGTCCTGAAGAATACCTCATTTCTCAATAATGCTGGATAAATGGGGAGTTACTGTGACACAGACAATAAACATAAATCCTAACTACTTTTTAAATAGTTTCATGGAACAACATTTTTTTCTGTTTTTTTTTTTCTCCCGTCTTACTAGGACTTTTCCAATGAACTTTTGGACTAGTAATAGTCAATCAACAAGTATTTATTAAATACCTTCTAAGTGCCAGGCACTTTTTTTAAACTTTGAAGATGCAAGAAAATGGGGGGAGGGGGGAAATAGTCCCTGTTCTCAATGAGCAAACATTCCAATCACCTTTGTCTCTCACCCTCATTAGCAAAAACTGAGGCTGTCTTTTGTTTTTCTCCTTACTGTTTGCAAATCTCTCTACAAGGCTAATATACTGTGGGGAACATTTATTCGGAATACACTCTATGCAAATCAGTTGGTTTGTCATGTTAGACAGTAGAATCAATGGTGAGAACAACTGGGAACAAGGATACATACATCACTTTACACTCTTACCTGTATTCTGCTGTATAATGTTTAGATTTATTTGGGGCAGAAAATTTAATTGTTTTTTAATGTATTTTGTATGTTCATTCAATTTTTTTAAATACTGAGTTTTCTTGAACTAGGAACATACCTTATGCCCCACCCCGTCCATATATGTTTCTCTTCAAGACTTACGCTGTTAAATATTTCAAAGATAATCTCAGGAAAATAGATCAGACTAAATTGTGCATATTATAAAAAAATATTTTCCCCTATGTTTTATTCTTCTAACCTTTCTTCAAAATTATCAAACTTACCTAGATAGCTTTAAATCTATGAAAGTTGTATATCATATATCAAGCCATATATCATCATATATATGCATATATCTTATATATCATAATCAGATTATTTGCTTTGATTATGTATCCATTGAACCGGAGGTCTCCTAAAGCTTTTACTAGCTTTTAACAGACAGACAACCAGATGGCTGGTCCTTTGTCCTTACACTGTTACAGTGCTCCAGGCTCCCGTTGCTTTGGTCCCACTAAAATATAAATATAAATAATCCTGAGAAACAAATAGTATAAAATTTTCCAAAAAAAAAAGCTAACTGCTATTCTGACACCAGCTGCCACTTGGTGAAAATAGAAAACCAACCAAATTCTGAAACTTCAAAATATGTATATATATAAACTTCTGATGTGTGATATTACACATGTGTGATTCACCCCCACTGTGTACCAGCAAAAGCAAATCAAGAAGCTAAAAATGGTCAGCTTCTGTTTTATGAAGTATTTTGTAACAACCATAAAGCAAATTACAGACATAGTTGGTGACCCAAGAGATGTAAATCGCACACATATGCACACATGCATGCATGCATACATACACGTGTATATAGTTGTTTTACGGTCATTTTAGTCATGTCTGACTTTACATGACCCCATTTTGGGGTTTTCTTGGCAAAGATACTAGAATAGTTTGCCATTTCTTTCTCCAGCTCATTTTACAGATGAGGAAACTGAGGCAAACAGGGTTAGCTAAGTGATTTGCCAGAGTCACACAGCTAGAAAGTAACTAAGGCCAGATTTGAGCTCAGGTCTTCTTGACTCCAGGCCCATGTGCTATTCACTGCACTACTTAGTTACTCCCAAAAAAAGTTAAACAAAAAGATTTTGAAAAGAGCAAAAAAAATTTTCTTAATCAAATAAGAGCAATAGAGGAAAAATTTGTAAAAGAAATTAGGCTAATGCAAGAAGATTATGAAAAGAGAATTAATAATAACATGGTTTTTAAAAATACTGAAGAAAATAGCTCTTTAAAAAGCAGAATTGTCCAAATGGCAAAAGAGGCACAAAATCTTACTAAGAATAAATAAATAACTCCTTGAAAATTAGAATTAGTCAAGTCAAAGCTAATGATTCCATGAGACATCAAGAAACAATAAAACAAAGTCAAAAGAATGGAAAAAATGTGAAATTTCTCAGTGGAAGAAAAATTGATCTGGAAAATAACCACCTGAAAAAATATGATAAAAAGAGACATCATATTTCAAGAAATTATATAGGAAAATGCTCACATATCTTAGAGCCAAAGAGCAAAGTAAAAATTAATGAATCCACCAATCACTTCCTAAAAGAATTGCCAAAATGAAAACTTCCAGGAATATTATAGCCAAATTCCAGGACAAGAATATAATACTATAAGCTACCAAAACAAATTATTCAAATACTGTGGAGCCACAGTTAGAATCACACAAGATTTAGAAGTTATTTAAAAAGGAGCAGAGGGCTTGATATATGATGTTCCAGTAGGCAAAGGAACTAGGATTACAACCAGGAATAACCTACCCAGCAAAACTGAGTATAATTCTTCAGGGGGAAATGGACATTTAACAAAATAGAGGCCTTTCAAGCATTTCTGATGAAAAGAGCAGAGCTGAAGAGATAATTTGACATTAAAACACAAAACTGAAGAAAAGAAAAATAAATATGAGTAAGAAATAAGGAACTTAATAAGGTTAAACTGTTTACATTTCTATATTGAAAGATGATGCATGTAAACCTGAAGAATTTCATCATCATAAGGGAGTTAGATGGAGACTACTTAGGCAGAGGGTGAGGACGAGAGTCTGCTATGCTGGCATGATATCAAAAGAAGACCCAAAGATTGTGAAAGAGGGATGCACTGGGAAAAGGGGGAAGGGAGAGGAAGAATGAGAGAAGCTATCTAACATAAAATAAATGTGGAAAGGCACATGAACTGGGACAAAGTGGAGTGAGAAGAAAAAGGACAATGTATCCAATAACAGTAATATTGAAAAGACAATCCCCTGCGATGTGAATTACTAATGTGAATTAGTAACTGATCAATATTATGATCTACCACAACACCAAAACACTCATGATATCAAATGCTATCTACCTCCAGATAGAAAATGGTTAATACAGAATACAGATTAAAGCATTTTTTCTTTATTTTTCTTGCTTTTTATTTTTTGAAACATGGCTAATGTGGAAATGTTTTGCCTGACTTCATGTATATATAATATATATGTATATATATATATATATATATATATACATATATGCATATATATACATATATATGTATATACACATAGTTGATATTGTCTTTCTTGCCTTCTCAATGGTTGAGGGAGGGCTAGAGGGAGGAAGAGAATTGGGAGCTAAAAATAAAAATCAAATTTTCAGAAATAACTGTAATAAGTCTCAGTTTCTACTCTCACAGAAAATCATCACTGGAAGTAACCTACTTCTACTCCTCCTTTCTACTCCTCCTTCCCCATTTTACTAAATATTATAAAGGTCATGGAACTCATTCAAATCATACTGATATTGTAGACCTAGGTATCCTGAGATTAGAACTTTTTTCCCCTAAACTACATTCACTGAGTAACAAAGAGCCCTTCCGGCATTTTAAATCCATAAGGACTATCCTGATTTGTACAGTCTATTACTATTTGTAAGCCTTAAAACTGTGGTTTGCCAAGAACTTTTTCCCCAAATAAGTCCTTTAGTCTGCCTTCTACACTCTATAGTCTGTCACTAGATGCTTAACATCATTGCACAATTATTCTCTTTACGTATAGTCACAGTAAGCTGTTGTCTATGCGGTATAATTTTTAGAGGCACTGGGAAATTGTCTTTCCCCCCAGATCCTTCGTGACTGATGCTAATCCCTAACATTCTAACAAGGAACCAAAACTTTCATTTCACAATCAATGGTAATGTTTAAAACATAAATACTCTAAAAAGGTAATAGCCAAATTAAAATTCACATTGGAGAATAAATGATTGATGTAAAATAAATACCCAAGTATAGGTTTTGATAAGGAAAGGACAGAGAGGATAGAATATGGAGACTGACTTCTGAATGTTGTGGAGTAAGGAAGAAAGCACTTCAAGGTCAGGAGAAGGGAAAGGTAAAGCAAAAAAGAAAATTCACTTTATAAAGGGTGCCCTGATTACTCTAGTTATATGAAGCAGTGCTCCAAAGCATCTGTAAAATATTTCCTCTGCCCTGCTTACTCTCAGTTGCCCTATTTAGCTTCTTGGCATAAAGTAATATAATAAATCTAAATTGATAACTCACTACATAAATACTCCCTCCTTGCCCTTCTCCTTCCTTCTCCTCCCATGCCTTGAAAAGCAATGGGTCAAGGAATGCATGCCAGCACATTTCACTCCCCAGTCGAGATACAACAAGTTCTTTCTAGCACAAAGAAAACAGCATTTGTTGAGTACTGCCTGTTGTACTTAAGGGAACACAAAATGTGATATTCTGCAAGAGTACACACACATAGGGCAACAACAGTAGTTAAAAAGAGAGGGCACTGGCTCTGCAGTCAGAAAGCCTGGATTCAAACCCTGCTTCTAATGAATACTGCTTGTTCATCCTTGGGCACTTTGGTTGCAGGTTTCTCATCTGTAAAATGAATAAAGTGAACTAGTTGCCCCTGAAGGTTTTTTTTCCAGCTCTAGAGCTATAATTTTGCGTGAGATCACAGATTTAGGAAGAGATCTTTTAGGACCATGAAGCTCAATCCATTCATTTGATACATGAAGACCCTCTAGTACAGAGAGAGATTGAGTGACTTACCCAGTAGACTTACAGCTAATAAGAGCCTAAAGTGGGATTTGAAGCCTGGTCTCCCTGATTCCAAGTCCAGTGCCCTATTCATTTCACCACATTGCCAATTGAGGTGCAAAAATTAGAAAAGACTGTGTCAAGTATATAAGGAGAAAGTACAAAGGACCATTGGTCCTAGAGCATCAAAAGAGAATTTGCAAGTATCAAAACTGAAAATGGGTCCATTAAATTTGATCAGATGCCAAAATAAGTTGGAAGAAAAAATATGGAATGTACTAGTCTGAGACAATCTTGGGAATAGTTTTTACAATATTATCAGGATGTATACATCCTCTGGGACTATCTTTTATCAACTCCCTTCTTCCTTTTCCTTGTTCCCTCCATATCTGATATCCTTAAATTATGAAAACCAAAGGACAGTAAATACTCAATTATCCATGCTAATGAAGGAGGGAACATCAGAGATAACCCGAAAGAAAAGGGTGATTTAACTATATGAATTGCATTACAATATTAGGATGTTCTTTGTTTCTTTTGATGATCGAGTTTATCTTCAAATTTGTCTTCCAATTCATAGAAACAACATTTGCATTTCCTAAATATACAGCAACTGCAAGCCAGAGAAAATGGGGAAGCAGCCCCAGAGTGCTACACAGAGAGAGAATCTTAACCTGACACATATCAGGGGGTCTGTGAACTTGCGTGTGAAAAAAATCACATCTTCATTAACTAAAATTTGCCATTTGCTTCAAATTCCTCCTTCTGCAAAGAGCCTTTCCAGTACCTCCTAGCTGCTAAGTGTCTTCTCTTCTAAAACTGTTATTAAGTATTTCATATATTTCTTACATGTGCCTATTACTTGAATGTTGTCTCCCTCATGGGTATGTGAGTACCTTGAGGCCAGGGACTATTATTTGCCTTTTTCAGTACTTAGCTGAGATTCTAGAAAATGGTAAGCACTTAGCTAATGCTTGTCATAAAGAATTGTTCCATGAGAGTGGTTAGAGGAAAAAGGATATAGTAAGAAATATAGATGGTATAAAAATAAAAGATGCCCCAAAAATTTTTTAAAAGAGGACCAATTCTCCCTATAGTATACATATTGAGTCCCTTTCCTTCCAAACACTATCAAGGTAGATCTTACACATAGATAGACTTCCATCAAATAAGGTTGTCTGTCTATTTCTATGTAGGTATGTGTTTTCCTATAAAGTATTTTGCAAACCTTAAAGTACTGTATGAATTCTAGTTGTTACTGTAATTACTTTTATTATTAATGATAATGAAGAAAGGCACTGGACCATCTTCTACTTCCCATCCCAAATGATCTTTCCTTTCCAACTATCTGTACTATGCAAAACTTTGCTGCCTGATTTTCATTAAACCCAGCTGAATTTTCTCAGCCTGATGGGTAGAAGTAGCCCTATACAAAATTTTAAGGTACCCCCAGCTAGCTAGACCCTCCATGCTGCAATCACCTAAACGATCTCATCCAGTTTTCAACTAAATGCCACTGGTAGTGCATAATACCTATCAAGTGAATTCATTTTAATAAGAGACTCCTAGTTCTAAAAGACTTTTAAACACAAAGGGAATACATGATGGAAATTCAGACCACTGACTGACAGAGGATGAAATATGAAGAAAGAATCTTTCCCTAAATCCCACAAACCATCCAATATAGGCAACCATCTATTCTGCTTTTTTTGTAAGGCTAACGCTATAGATGAACTGATGATTATTTTCATTGTTACTCTGAAGAGCTAAACCCTGTCTGCCTGCCTACTTCAATCTATTCTCACTGATGTTAGATAAGAAGCCTGGTCCATTATTATTACAGGAGGTCTACCCATAGCTTCTCCCAAGAACATTCTCAAGATAATCCTTAGTACTTGCACTGAGTAGAACATCTATCCTGAGATAACAGCTACTTCTAAAGCTGTAAAATATTCATCATCTTTAGGTAGGTACTGTCCAGTATGTACCTCTTATTCAGCTAGTAGCCATATGTGTTTAAGATTAGTGAGGGTGTCGAATTATGTGCCTAGGTTAAATAGCCCAAAGGATCAATCACAGTTTCAGAAAGATTGTCCTTGAGCTCAGCCATGTCTTTGTCCTGGCCAATTTAGGACTGTCAAAATCTTCATGACATATTGAAAATGAGACTGAAAATAAGGTGAGTTTTAGTGTATGTAAAGTGGATTTTTCTTATTATTTTTTAGAGTTCAATTTCCCAGGATTCATAGCCATAACAATCTCTTATTCTCAGGCATTAGATATGAGTTCTCATGATTATGGTTCAAAACAGCTCCACCATGCTTGCATAGCACTATATAATGATAAATAATATAAATATTTGTGCTGAAACTGTAAACATCCTCTGCGACTGTGTAGTGAGATACAGATACAGAGGTGATGAAAATTTGTGAGGCTATTGCTGGCAATGTGCCCTCTTTGTTGCCCTATAAAGCAGGTGGGCATTGGTAAGTGAATGGGGAAACTCCGGGTTAGATGCACAAGCTATAATGCTATGTGTGCCTTGAATAGCCCCCATCAAGCTTTTGGAGGAATCTATATCTGCCTCAACTAGCCCCCATTGATGCAAGAGTGGATTTAGGGGGTTGGACAAATTGTGCCTGTCTCAATCAACCCCATCCAGATGTAGGGGTAGTTGCCCCTGCCTTCTCACTGGCTCCTGCAAGAAGGGTGATTAGGGAGTGCTATAGGAGTTTGTTCTCCCATTATCAGCAATCCTTTTCTGAGAAAACTAGACTAGAATAAAATAAGATTATTACCCCCTTTTTAGTCTTTCCTGTCTGACCAGATCAAGAGTGAACCTGTGCTAGCAGCCCTCAAGTGTGTTTATCTGTCTTACATGAGACCTTTGCAGACAAACTGTGTTAAGATTGAGGCTTTTTCTTTACATAAGTAGAAGTTTCTCTGTTTCAAATAGTATTCTTCCAAAGATACCAGGCTGCCAAAGATAAAATCTGACGAAGATTAGCTGTTATATCTCATCACAAGTCCAGAGGACCATAAGAGACAGTCCTGCCTTCCTCCACTATCCTGGAATCTGAAGAAGTATCCTATATGCTCTGGATATATAAGTTATATGCTGGGCTCTTTTTTCACTTTTCAATGATCTGGAGATAATGGTAACCACAAAAAGATCCATTTAAGGAGCATTTGCTGCTAAATGTTGGAGAGTAAACAGGAGAGACTGATTACATCTCCAAATTCTGAATTATCCCCTCAAACTGAGGACAATGAGAAAGTAGAAAAATAGTCCAATCCATGGAGAACAAAGATTACAATGAAGAAGAACCAAAATAGCCACTAATGATAAAGAAAAGCCCTAGTGTTCAGGACTGGAAAATATCTGTTTTAATTCTCTCTAGAAAATCTGTCCTTTCTTGTCAATATGCTTTCTTTTAAATGAAATGTGTTTGAAAGTAACTCCTTTCAGTAGGACTCTTTAGAATGCACCTTTCTTTCTTAATGTGGATTCCCTCTTCTCAAATTAGCCCTTTTTTATTTTCTCTATGTAACTGGTTTTTTTAACTGAGATTTTTTAACCATCCCAGAATCTCCCCGCATTTGGAATATTTTGGCACTTTTCATTTGGTAGAAACTTCCCTCATTGTCCTCAATACTGGTTTTTTTCCTTTCATCTGAACTAAAAGTGAATTTACCATTTGTTATCCTCAGTCATGGTGCTAAAATGATTTATGTCTTCTTATAGCTCATTGAATCAGTCTTTTTCTATGTTTGCTTTCCTTCCTAATTTAGTATAATTTGCAAGTCTGAAAATTTGCTTTCCAAACCATCAATCAGCTCATTCTTACAGATGATAATAAGTCAACCCCCTAAATGTTCACTGTTTTTTTTTTATTTTTAAAGAAAGATCTAAGGAGATCAGTTTATCTTCCGTTCCTGTCTTGTGTTTCTAGTTCAAAAATGTTCTCTAAAAAAAAGATTCTCATCAGTGTGAGCTGAATATATATAGTTGAGGCTCTTTTTTCCTTTAAATACTATGTGAACCTTTTAAAAGTCTACATAAACCTCTACAATTCTTATCTCTTTGAGATTCCCTTTTTTAAATTTTTCAAAATGTTTCTCAGTTTTGTAGATCTTGAATTATCTCTCTGGTTTTACAATTGCCTATGGAAATATAATGACTTCTTTCAGGCTGACATTTAGGGGTTTATTATTTGCTCCTTTGATATAGTGCTTAATGCTCACTGGAACTAAAATAAGTTAGCTGAGGAGAAAATAAGCTGCCTTAAAATTTCCTGGAATGAATAATATAACAGAGCCTCTTCCTTTCCTCCTAGCTCAAAGGATTCTTAACCAATTTCGCCTTCCTTCAAAGCATGCTTTTAAAAGTTTAATACTAGATTTGGGGCTTTTTACCTTTCAAAGATGTGCTAATGCACCTAGAAAATCTGATTGCTCTATTAAGTTTTCTCCTCAGATCAAACTCAATTCGTCCTACCTTACCCATCCAGTCTTATTTTCCATATTCATTCTTTAGAATTGAATCTAAAAATCCCCTCAAAATATCACAAGTGATTGTCAGGAAGCAAAAAGTCCCTTAATATTTTAGAAGGGGAGAAATGTAACTGTGTTGTCCTGTGGTGATTCTTCAGGGGTTCCAATATTGAGGTAACCAAAAATCCTGAGATTTATGTTTAAGTAGCTCTTTAGATACAGAAGGAAAAAAGTCCCAAGATTCCTTTCTGCTCCTAGTTTAGCTTGGCACCAGTTTCATTTCTATGTACTGTATATGCTGTCTGCTTCCATTCAAGCCAGCTGTCTTCCCTTCCACAGTTACTCTGGCCTGGAGCTATAGCTCAATGAGAACTCTGCCAGGACTCCTAGAAGCATTTTGTGTTATGTAAACCTTTAAATCATCACCTGCTAACTATGCAACCTATTAAGAATGTATCCTGCCATATTTAAAGGTAATGGAAGTTTTATATGGACAGCTATTTATTAAAACAATATTATAGTCAATTCTAGTAAATGAATTGTGGTGTTTTTTTTTTCTCCATCATAAAATTTTGATTTTTGTACAAATAACTGAAACCTGGGGTTTCCTGGGTCAGGAAAGAGACTTGTTTTTCTTTTTCGTTGAATTCTAGGCAATTTGACAAGATTTTATTAAGCATTTACTATGCCATAGACCCCATGCTATGAGCTAGACATTCAGAGACCCAAACCAATCTCTGCCTTTAAGATGCTTCCATTCTACTGGGGGTGAACAACAGATTAATACACAAATAAATACAATTGCTCATCTTCTAAGGCAAACAGTAACTATTATACAGTTTTCCACTGAGACTTTAATTTCTACCAGATTCATCACTAGAAATTCTCTCACCTGATATAAAAATGATTAGAAGGGAGGGGTAAGGAACAACTGGTGGCAAGGGCACAGAGGAATATATGACTTCAGGTGCAATCTTTCTTTGTGAGGGAATGACCCAGCCCCCAGTGAGTCTTACCTAGGATGCCCATGATAGGTTGCAGGCACCCCAACAAAAGCCTAACCATGCTTTTCTGATCTTGGCATTGGTGATTAAGATGAGGCACAGGAAGGGGGAGGTATACAGGCCATGGAGGAGTAGTTCCATTGTGGGAGAAAAAGTGCACCCCCACCCAGATAACAACATCCTGTGGATAAAACCCTGATCCTCCTGCCCTACTTATGACTTGAGGATCTTATTTCAGCCACCTGTCTTTCAATCATGACTGTATTTAGTTTTGAAAGAGAAATGATTGCATGTGTGCCTGTATTGTGCTTACCCTGCCCATTGTCCTTTCGCCAGTATTTTCCACTCATTCATCCTTCCTCCAGCTTCAGGTTCTTCTGTGTCTTGCTTACGTGCCCCCCCCCCACCAGGTGCCTCACCAAATTCTGTTTGGAGTGCCAGCTTAGTGGGAGAGAAAGCAAAGTGGTCTAGACTACTTTTAATATCTGATAACTGTCAGGGCTAATTCTATCCTTCATCAGTCTGAATGATAGATCCTCAACCCCCACCATCCCCCTCTGTCTCCAAAACTGGGATGAAATATACAGTCATAGAACATAAAGGGACATCCAGGACTTTCCCAGGTCATTTAAACAGCAACAGATAAAGAGATGAGAATAAGTTAACTCAGGCTTGATTCAGACTAGAAAGGGGCCAGCTAGGTAGTACAGTGAATCGAGCATCAGATCTGAAGTCTGGAAGACCTGAGTTCCAATCTAGCCTCAGCGACTGCCATGTGATCCTGGGTAAGCCAATTAACCTCTGCCTCAGTTTCCTCATCTGTAAAATCAAGATAATAATAACAGTTATCTCCCAGAGTTGTTGTGAAGATAAAATGAGATTATAATTGTAAAATGTCTGGCATACAACAAACACTCTATAAATGTTAGTTATTATTATTAGCTATTAAAAGACCAAGAAAATGTGGCAAAACTAAATTCAGTTGCCTCACAGTCAGTGGACTTCCGTTGTTTAGGAATTGCACTTGATGATCTTGGAGGTTCTTTCTAACTCCAAGGTTTTACGATTTTTTTCTCTATACCAAAATTTCAGACAAAAGACAGAAAGAAATAAGTATTTATTAAGCACCTACCAAGACTCTCACTGTGCTAAGCACTTTACAAATAGCAGCAAGAGCAGCAGCTAACATTTATGTAGTGCTTACCATGCACCAGGCACTGTGCTAAGTGCTTACAATTAGGTTCTCATTTGATTCTTACAACTCTGGAGGGCAGATGACATTTTTATACCCATTTTACAGTTGAGGAAACTGAGGCATAATGAGGTTAAATGACTTGCCCAGGGTCACATAGCTAGTAAGTATCTGAAGCCAGATTTGAACTCAGGTTTTCCTGATTCCAGGCTCTGTGCTCTATCTAGCTGAGAGAGAGACAGAGACAGAGAGACAAGAGAGAGAGGAGAGAGCAAAAGAAAGGAAAGAGAGACAGAGACAAAGACAGACACAATATGGTATGATAGAAAGAACTCTGGATCAGGTGCCAAAGACCTGAATTATGGAATGGATTCTGCTACTCTAGCCATGCAACTTCACAGGTCACTTAATTTCTCTGAGCCTCAGTATCCTCATTTGTAAAATAAGGATAAATAATTTCCTCCCCACCTACTTTCCAGAGTTGATGATAGGATCAAATGAGATAAAGTATGCAAAAGTTCTGAGTAAAGTATCTGGCAGCCCTCTGTAATCTCTCTCTGAGTGTCCTTTTTGACAGCCATTTGATACAGAGATTGTGAGACTTTCTCCCTAATGTGGCGCCAACTCTAGTTTTCCATGCCTGTGAAATATTCAGAGAAGATCACAGTAATGAGTAGTGTGCTGGAAGGGAGGCCTGGAAAATCACCAGGAAGCTTCAGATGGTACTGAATGTGACAATTCAGAGGCTTAAGAGAATTAGTCAGTGAGCATGTTTCATCGGTACCTGTTTGAGCTGACTACTGTTCAATTGAGGCACAATTTTGGATGTAAATTTGAATCTATAAAATTCCAACTTCCTTAGAGATCATTTTTTTCCTACCATGCACCAGTAAGATCTTTTATGTTCTTTTGTCTTGAAGTTTAAAACTTTGATATCAAGACCTCCACTCCTTCAGGGCTTAGCTTTTGCCTGGTGGTTAAAAAGATGGAGCCATGACATGCTCAGGGAGAGTTTTTCCTTTATTCAAGGCTGCATCGTGTATCACTCACATCTCAGAGGTTGTGAAGGTTTTGTTTCTTGTTTTTGTTTTTATTAAACATGAACAGTGAAAATGCCCAGTGATACTATAACTTTCTGGTCTCTTCCACTTCACTGAACATCCTGTTCAGTCCCTGAGCTAACCTAACAGTAAATAGGCTCTCATCTTTCCAAGCACATCCCTTTCCATCTCCAGCTACCTCACATTCAACATCTGCTGTTTATTTAAGACACAGGAAATTGCCTCTTGGGAGAGATCATTATTCAAAGACATGTAAATACCCATCCCTTTGGGAAGAATTACCTGAATCCATGTAAAATTATGGGCTTGATGTTTTAAGGAAGAAAAATATTGAAAAGGAGGATGGAAAACAACCTTACACAACATCCTCATCTAGGTTCGTGCCAAGAGCAAAGCCAGCATCAGTACCAATAGGGAACTTTATTTAGCATGGTAATTAGGTAAACCCCATGTAGCCACAAAGGCTCCAGACAAAGACGTTCTGTGGATAATTATGCTACCAATTAATGTATGGAAGTGATATTTAGTCTATGGTGTCTGAAGAGATGGGGAGGCAAGTTTAATTGCTGGTTGATCTAAGACAGGCCACAATGCTGATATCTACGTCTATTCAGATTATCTTCATTTGTAAAATAAGGGGGTTGGACTAAAAGATCTCTAAGATCCCTTCCACCTCTAAATCTATGGTCCTATTATTCTAAAATGAAACAGAGGAATAGAACTGAGTAATACTTCAAGAATTACTCCTTTCAAGGAAGGAAAGGACTTTTATAAGATTGCGGGGTACTTAAAGCCTTCCCTTCTATGGGTGTGCTATGTGCCTTTTCCAATGTTCTGATCTGATGGAAAGACTAGCGGTAGGAAAGGGAGTTAGATGAGGAAGAAGGGTTCAGGCATGCAGTAATTACATGTCTATCTCTCCCTTCTAGGCATTTCATAAACTATGACTGTGCTTGGTAGTCAGGGAGTTGACAGTCAGCTTTCTTGGAGGTCATTCGGAAACAGTTCAGGCTGTATATCTGACCAAACAAGCTGATACTTGCCTAGTTATTTCCAGAGGCATTCCTAAGGGTATCTTGCATAGTAGTTCTACTTGTTAGACAAGAAACTGAAATTTATTAAGCACCTACTGTATGCAAGACACTATATCAAGCAGGCCCTCTACCCCTGTCACTCTCCAAGACTTCATGCAAGTTGTTCAAAGAGTCAGGGAAAAATTTCAGATAACTTGTAAGTGATGAGCACTCTAGTGGTATTTAAGAGAAAGCAGCCCATCCAATTCACAGTAGCAACCCTTCCTGTGCCTTAAAGTGCAGCAGTAAGCCTGCCTAAGTCTACTGTAGTATTTCCATTCAGATTTAAATTGCCACAAATAGCATTGGCAGCTGTAGCCTAACACTTTATCTATTGGGTACCTAGTCACTTCAGTGTGTATATATACAGAGGTAGATAGATAATAGATAGATAGATAGATAGATAGATAGATAGATAGATAGATAGATAGATAGATAGATGATAGAATATATGATTGATAGAATATATAGATGTAGAGATGTAGAGATATATAAAATTCTTAAAATAATTCCCAAACTTTTTAGTAATTTATTTATTGTAAAACAACCTGATATAAAAAATATAATTTGAGCTAATTTCAAAATTTTATTCTTTTGAAATAAATACTAAATTGGTTTTATTACATTTGGAGTTAATTTTATAAGTATATATACACCTACAAAGCATGTATGCATATTCAGGTTGTACCAAAAGTATTGGATCAGTTTTTACCTTTTAATGCCTAAAATCACATTAAGACTTTTGGAACACCCAATATATATACATGCATAATATATACACATGCATAGAATATATACTTGTATGTATGTGTCTAAAGCATTTGTATATTCATATACATTAAATTTATAACTACATGATAAAGATGAAAAATCAATGATAAGAATGATGATAGAGTCTATTCCTATACAACATAAATATTGTGATTTTTAAAGAGCATTCTTTAAAAATAAAGTCTTTCCTTCTTCACAAACATCAAACAATAAGTCCAATAGGTATTTTTTTCCTGTTCCACAATGTACCTCCTCTCAAAAAGCCAAAAGGAATTTCAGCCCTATACATCTCAAAACAGAGGAGAGGAAGGATGGGGTAGTGGCTGGAGAAGGTTTATTGAACACAGTTCAGAGTGAAGATGGTAAGCCAAAGGGACAAACTGGGAACAGAAAAAGGAAATAACAATAAAATCAGAAAGGGAGAGGACTTATTTAGATGAAGTCAGAATCCCACTTTTTTTCAGCATTTCTCTTTTTTCAGTACAAATATAAATATATTTCATTTATTAAATCTCAGATCAGAAATTCAATATGTTCTTGAACATCTCAATAATTTAAAACTGATAGTAATTTGGCTCAGGGACTGTTTTCTAAAATGCTAAGAACCATAATACAACACTGCACTGTAATCGTACCATGGGTGGAAATTTAATCTTAATGCATGAATTTCTATCAATATTGCATAGCTAACAATCATGGCGGAAACTAGTAGCTATATCAAGTATTACAAGGATCATTAAGCCTCTATCACATTCTTGGAAAGTAATTGTGTTTATTTTTTAAGAAAATGTGAACATATTTTATGGAGAAGATTACAACATATGCCAAAGAAGAAATGAGAGGAAGAAAACAGAGACAATGCCAAGTTTCCTCTAGATTCAGATCTTCCCTGGTCCACACATCTTCCTAGAAAATGTTACATCTATAATGAATGTAAATTGCTACATATAATTAACTATAGCATGATGAAATTTCTTTTTTTTAAGTTCTCTTGATTTCTTTTGTTTTCTTCTATCACAGTAATTTCCAAATATACCTTTCCTCCTATTTCCAATCTCAGTGAGCCTCCTCTTGCAATACAAGTGAAAAAAACAGTTAAACAAAATCCAGGTAACACACAGATCCTGTCTGAGGGTGTATGCAGCATTTTGTTCCCATAGTCCTCCATCTCCTCAACAAAAGGGATGAAATACATTTCCTCATCTCTTATCTAGAGCCAAAATTAGTTATTGTAATTACATATTACTCATTCTTTTTTACAATGTTGTAGTAATTGTGTATATTATTTTGTTAATTCTTACTTTACTGCATACATTTATCCAAGTTTTTCCATGCTTCTCTGAATGCTTCAGATTTTTATTTATTTATCCTACTACAAAACCATTTTATTATGTTCATATACCACAATTTGTTAAGGTTTGGGGGTAAAAAGAATGGTTGGAAGCTTTTTATTTTGCATTTGTGATTTCAGTCGTATAGAGTACTATATAGTGTGGAAATTCCCACACCATGGTAGATTTACAACTCCTTTGTAATTTATAGTTTTAATATAGTATGTTTAGAGAGTTTCCTGGAGAGCTCATAGGTCAAATACTTGTCTGTGCTCACACAGATAGTATGTGTTATAGGTAGAACTTAAACTTAGGACTTCCTGACTCCAAAGCTAGTGTCTATCTATAAAACTGCTTTTCACACTTTATTTTGTTCTTCTACCAACACTTGTTCCAAAGCAAACTATAATCAGACCAATAAACTATCTCAGTTTTCTACCAGGTCATCCTGGCCTCCGTAATCTGGAGGATTTCAAAAACTAAGCAGATGGGAACAGGGATCCGGGAGGAAAGAGACATCCAGATATAAGAGAAACAGGATCTTGGAAGAGGGGCTGGATGTAGGCAGAACTTACATTAATTCAACAGTCATTCACTAAGTAGTCACTAGGACCGTTTCACATTTTGAAGAAAAAGGCACTGGTCTTGTTCTCAAGAAGTTTGAGACTTACAGCAGAAAACTGGAGAGCACTGAACAACATATGCAGAGCTAGAAGGTATATTAAAGGCTATGTGGTCCAACTTTTTAAAGATAAGGAAACTGAGGACTTAGCACACTTTAAATAACTTGGTCATGGTCACACATCACAAATGGAAGAACTGGGATTTGAACTCAGTTCCCCTGACTATAAATCTAGTGCTGCTTACATTATACCAGATTGCTCTCCTCAGACGTATACTATGTGTACATAGAGACATGTACATGTCTCAAATATTCAAATTTATCTCTGAATTAATGGACATCTAACAATGAATACCTCGACCCATGGACACTTGTCCATCTACCCTAAGTTCTCCATAGAGGGTTCACCCAACGGCTGGTGGGCTTTTTGAAAATTTTTACAAACATTAAGAGAATTCCAGTAGAGCACAATGACTGTTCATTGTTATATCTTGCTTCCACCAAATGACCGGTAGATTTTTATTTTCGGTTATATATTTATTTACATCTTTGGTGATACATCTTCTAAATAATTCCTTGTTTGTAATGTAATACAGCCTACTTGGCCCTACCATGTAACTTTTCCCAGGCTGGAAACCAAATGTTGGAAGATTTAACCCTTTCATGCCTGGGATTCCCACTATAAGGCCCTGCTGTGCTGCTAGATAGTCGTTTCAATTGCCCATTGCATCTGAGGTTTGCTCTAGCCACTCCTCCCTCCAGACAGCTCACCAGTCACTGTGCCATAACTCATTTGCCATTTGGTGTTCCCTTCCCTTTCCAATTCTGGAACCATAATCAAATCAACTCTGTCAGAATTGAGATGTATGTTTTTGGGCATAGCCACTGTTTAGCTTTGTTTTGTTTGACTATGCTTATTAGTCACCAGACTTTTTGTTTATCTTCTTTCCTTTATCTTAGTTCAACATCGGGGTAGGGTTTTGAGTCAAGGGCAGGAGGGGCTAAAATAGTATTGTCAAAAAATTTTGAAAAATGCATAGAAGAGAATAGAAGTTCAGAAGGAAGCCAAGTCAAGCAGGACAGTTTTGAAAATACCTATATAACATATGGAAAGGCTTTTTTTTAAAGCAAGTGTTAGGAAATGAAGATGCATAGCTTCACATAGAATTTTCTATTACTGTTCTGCTATGTGAATGCTAATGGTATTTTTTTGGTTGTTTGGTGTTTTAAATTCAGGGGGAAAAAGAAAAGGCAAAATAATCCTAGACTGGTAATCAAGAAAGTTTGTCACTTGAAAACATCTCTTGGAGGGAGGAGAAATGTGATGCAGGCAAAGAGTTAAAAAGTTATTACATTAATTCATTTGAGATGCACTAAAGGTCTGAATTAGGATAATCACAGTAGTAGTAGAAAGGAAGAAATAGGCATAAGAAGTGTTTCAGAGGTAAAATCATCAGCACTGGCAACTTATTGAATATGTGGGGGTCAAAGGAGAGGTAGAAAACAAGGAGAAAATGATTCTGAAGTCATGTGCCTCGGAGACTTGGCTGTATGTAACATCATTAACAAAAATAGGAAGGCAGGAGAAAGAGCTGGTTTGAGGATGATAATACTTATTTTTAGTTTTATCAGTGTCCTTTGATTCTTATACCACAATCATTTGCCAGTATTGCCCTTAAGACCCCATCTCACCCCGAGACTGAAGAAAGACAATTAAACATAAGCCCCCCAAAAGACTATATCTGTAAATATAGGCGATACTCCATAGCGATAAACTTCCATTTTTCTACAGAGAGGAGGAAAATGCATTTCATCATCTGTTCTTTAGAACCAAAATTGCAATACATCTGAATGTGCCTATTGGTTTAACTGCTTATATTTCTTTTCTAAAAGAAAGAAAAGGAGAGAAAGAGAGGAGAGAAAGTGTGAAGTATTTAGAAAGCACTAAAGTGCTTTACAAATAATATCTCATTTGATCCTTATAACAATCTTGGGAGGGAGATACTATTATTAGTATCTCTTTTTTACAGATGAGGAGACTGAGGCAGACAGAGGTTAAGTGACTTGCCCAGGATCATACTGCTAATAAAGTGTCTGAGGATGGGTTTAACTCAGCTACCTAATTCTAGGCACACCTTGTGCTCTATTCAATGGCCACCTAGCTGCCACCAAAAGGGGTAAGAGAAAAGAAAGAAGGAAAAGCCCAAGAGACAGGGTTTCTAGGTAATTAATAATCAATTTAGTAATTAGGCTAGCTGATTATCAATAATTGATGCCCAGTGGTTTCTCTTGGTAACCAAAGACAAAACCATAGAGATCACTAAATGCTTAAATACCTTTGGAAAAGGAGGTGCCTCTGACAAGTGAAAATTAGACCTGACTGGTGAACAATTAATTAGGGAGTGGGCTAGAAGTCTTCAACTCCTCCTGCTGAGAACATGGCTTGATCATGAGACTCAGTTGCCTCCAGTAATTTGGACAAAGGAATCCATCTCTTCCCAGAGCACTCAGGTTAGTTTTCTCCTTTATGAGTTGTTACCCCAAAGTCCAACAGAGGGTTACAAGGACATGAGTTTAATGTTTTGGAACTGGAATTCACCTAGATTAAATTCTGTTTACACTCTAAATAGAAGTAAGGTCTTCTAGTTGGGTGGGATCCAACTGAAGATCCAGCCTCATGTTCCAGGAGGATTTAGGCAATCTCATCTATCAGCAATGACCTTCAAAGACTGATAGACTTAGAAGGGCCAGTCCCTACATAAAGAAATAGAGGGAGGGGGGATGTTTTAATGCTAATTTAATGATTGGATATTAATATAAAAGAAAAATAATAATTTGTCTCACTCCCTTATAACACTACTCACCATCCCTCAATCTTTACAAACCCAAGCATTCCAATTTGGCTACCATTCCCCTATATGTGTAGTCTCCATCATTCTTATCCAAGGACAATGTAAACTCTTCAGAGGTGGGAACAATCTTCACTTTCACATTTGTATCTCCAACGCTTAGCTAAGTATTTGGCACATAATAAGTTTTTCCACTCATTAATTCATTTAAATTCATTCATTCATTCATAGTTCTTTGGGTGACCCTCAATTTTAATTCTTCAAAGATTATAGTGCTCTGAGTCACATAATACTGGAAGAACATTGGTATTTTTTTTAAGTGAACAAGGTGACAAAAACTTTCTAATGTAGAATTCTGCATATAGGCAGCACTTGACAAATATTTGACAATGATATAAATAACATGTCAGTATCGGACATTGGTCATTCTTGGTGATATAACTAATTCGAATGGTATAGGTTGGAGAACATCCAGGGAGGATCCCACTTTTCTTCTCCCTTTAGTCATTTAAGAATCTGTGTTTTTTGTGGAGTGACAAGAAGTGGAATATCATTGATGGGGTCTAGTTAAAAGGAGGGGCAGTCAGGAGAATTGTAGGCCAAGCATGACCAGTTTTGGGGGCATTCTGAGCATGATCACTGCCACAGTCAAGGTCTCATTTCACCAGCCTGGCATCCTGACAGAATGCCATAATAGCATAAGGACATGCATTTCTCTTTTGCCCAGCCAGCCAAGTCTTGAATAATGACATGCAGGCAGTGATTGAAGGTAAGAAAAATTGTTTTGACTACGTTTATGAGAATAACTCAGGGACATCCTTACTGAACTTCCCTGAGGAGACTTCCTAGAATACTTGCTATAATAAATAATCAAAAATCAATTAAGTTTAACCTTTTCTATGAATAGTAAAAAGGAATATCAGTATTAATTAAAAATCTGAAGGACATTTATAAGGTATTATGAGCATCAAACAAAAGTCCAAAGTTCATATATGTATATGTACACACACACACACACACACACACACTGTTAAAGGATGCAGGGGCTTAGAGTCAGGAAGATGTGAGTTTAGATCTGTCCTCAGACACTTCCTATCTGAATGACCTTGGGCAAGTCATTTAATCTGTTTACCTCAGTTTCTTCAGCTGTAAAAAGGGGATGATAATAATATCTACTTTTCAAGGTTGTTGTCAGGATCAAATGATATAATATTTGTAAAGTAACTGGCATGTAGTAGGTGTTTTATAAATACTAGCTTTAATTAATAGCCAAGGCATTTACTTACTCTTCCATAGACAGAACCAAACAGAAAATTCACCCTCCCGTAACAGTCACTGAAAAGACAATTGCAAATGTGTGCAAAAGTAACTATAGTGTGGCTTCTTACAGTGACTGCACTATTGAATTTTGGGGAAAGAGCATCTTAATGTCAAGCAGATCAACATAAGCTGCTAATTTCTATATCACATATGTGCACTTTTATTTTATCTGAATAAGTGCTGGTGTATAAAACCACTGCCGTCATCACCCCTGCCTACTATATTCACAATGTGGCAGGAGATTACAAAAACCAGTGGCAAAAATAAACATTTCCACTGGATTTCAATGAGTGGGATCCTGGAATATGCAGCATTTTACTGCAGGCAGGTTAATTAAAGATAGTCCTGGTTAATGGACAGAACTGGCAGTGTTTGATACCAATCTTCTTGTCCAATACCATTCAAACCTGTTATTTTTGCTTCACATGGTATTCTACTGTCTTTCCTTTATATTTTGCAGCTGCTCAAATTAACATTCACAGCTGAAAATTCCTACACTTTAACTTGTCGTTGGGACTACAGCCCAGGAAGGAATGTTGAATGGCTATACACACAGGCCTACAAAAAGCCTGTCACGTGAGCTACTTTCTTCTATTTACGATATTTTCCTCAGATGCATTGATATAGTTGTCATTTGATAACTGCGGGTACTTCTTCCACCAGTATAAATCACAAGCTTGATGTGTTTTCTCCTCCTGGGCAATTACAGCCTAAGGATTACCATGAATCTATCCAATATGCTGGAGGCCCTCCTCTGGTTCTCTCAACATCTCAGGAACGCCAGAGGTTCATGCTAGAGTCATTTGTTGCCTCTCTCATTCTGGCTACATGACTGGCCCTACTTTTCTACTCAGACATGTTCTCCCTGATGTCTGCTGAAAGCAAATATCAATGGTAGGTGCCAAAGCCCACCCATACCCACCATGTATCTATCCTTTTGGCTTATTCATAATAAAAATAATGATACCTTACTTGCATTGTGTCATATAGTTTTAAAAGTGATTTCACATATATTCTTTTGATTGATTATCAAAATAATTGTGTTAGGTACACAGAACAGATGCTTATCCATAAATGGATGAGGAAACTGCTGTTCAGTGATTTGCCCCAGGTCACATACTAAGGAAGTGGCAAAGCAGGAACTAGAACTCAGGTTTTCTAATACTTTCCTTTCTTTTTAGCCAAATAAAGTAAAACAAATGTTACTGCCATTCTTAATATCTTATTGTTGTGAAATGGAGATTTCTACTGCATCTATATGATGACGAATATTTATCTCAATTTTCATTTTAAATAGTAGCAAGGAAATATTGCATTTTGAGAAAACTCTGATAACAAATCTAGTCATCATAAAATCAATACTATTATCGTTATTTTAAAAGTTATAAATGTGAAAATTAAAAGTATTTTGTCAATAAATCTGTTCATATTAAATAATTTTATTGTGCATTTAAACTGTGATGTTATAAAGTCATAAATGCTTAATTGTATTAGAATAAAATTTGATCTAAGAAAATTATTTGCATGGATTATTTTATGGAAAGTGGGGAGGGACACATTTTTTTCAGAGTGATGAGATTAAAAAACAGGACACCAATACATAGGATATGAGAACTAATGTCCTAGGTAAAATTAAGTCAAAGCCACTAGAAAAATATCCAAGCATTCAAATGAAATTATGATCTCGTTGATATGGGATGAAAAGAAAAACTCATAAGCCATCTAGCAGGCAACAAAAGGGAGTTTATTTAGCCATATCAGGATATTTAGCATGGACACAGTATTAAGTTGACTACTACTTGCCTGCCTATACATGTGGTGACCTGCTGGTCAGAAGTCTGTGTCATAGGAGTCCTGGACTCCTCAGGTGCTGCCTTTCGTATTTAGGCAACTCACTTGTATTCAACCTTAGTCCCTTAAGATCAATTAAGTCTCCAAGAAGATTTCAATACATGTTAAGAGCACTAGACTAGATGAACTCCTTATAATAAGCCATACACCCTCCCACCCCTATTGCCTTGCTTGTAGTACCTTACAAAAATTAGATTGGCATAATTATTTATCATAAAAAATGCATATCACATTCCTACACTCTCCATATCAGTTAAACTAGCCAAGATCTACTACCAGGATCTCATCAAACATGAAAAACATATCTTACTTTTAAATCATGGGATTCCAACATCTGATTTAATATGAGAACACACAAATGCCTACTCACCCACTCCCAATTCCACCTTTCAAAAATATTGAGAAAATATTCTCAGCATTCTAGGTCTTACTTTCATGAAAAGTTTAAGTAGTCTTCCTTTTTAGAGGACAATTAAGTTAAAGGAGAAGCTAGGATTCCCTGAAACTAGGATTAAAGAGAGGCAACATTTTTTTTTTTTAATCAGAGAGGTAATCTCTGATTGTATTCTCTGGGTTATCCATTTAGTAGGACTGATGAGTTGACATTGCTGGAAACTTTTCCCTTTGCTTCCACTCAACTCCCAAAGGACCCTGGACTGTTGAATCTAGGATTCAACCTTGAGAACACTATTCATTCACACATGAGGGAGTCCCAAATCAAAGATCAGCAGGGAAACAGCCAGGACTGCTGATTCTTTCTTATTATAAGCCAGTGCTCTCTGGGTTGAACATGAGAAGGAATGTATTGGGAAATGATACAAAAACAAAAGATATAATTTCCTTAAAAAGAAGTCATTCAGACCAACCTATGTCTGAATAGGAACCCGCTCCACAACATCTTCAACAAGTAGCCATCGAACCTTCAGATAAAGATCTCCAGTAGCTGCGAAATCACTGCTACCTGAGGCAGATCATTCCATTTTGGGACAACTCTACTTGTGATGACACTTTTCATTTTAGTGAGTCAAAATATGCCTCTCTTCATCTTCTAACCACAGCTGCTAGATCTACCCTCTGAGGCAAACCAGAATAAGTTTAATCCCTCTTATACAGAATAGCATTTTAAATCCTTAAAGACAACTCTCATGCCCCATCTAAATCTTATCCTTGGACCAAATATCCCCATTTAGCTCTTGTGTGATATGATTTCCATTCACCTCACCAATTTAGTTACTCCCCTCTACATGCATTCCAGTTTATCAATGTCTTTCTTAAAATGTGGCGGTCAGAATTCAACATGATACCCAATACATAGACTAACCAGAGTAAAGTACTATGGTACAATCATCTGCTTAGCTTTGGATATTATTCCTTTACTGATAAAGGCTAAGATTTCCTTAGCTTTGAGGTAGAGCTTCCCGTCTACTCCAACTCCTAGAGAGTTTTTATAGAAATTGTTGTCTAACAGCAATTCTTCACAGCACATCCATTAGAGTATAACGTCTTTGAAAGTATTGCTGTGTGAGTTGTGAGGTTTTTTTACTTTTTTTTTACCTTACTTTGTACCCCTAGCACTTTGCTTTGTGCCTAGCATATAGTGAGTGCTTAATAATTACTTTTAAAGACACTAAAACGTGACCCATTCCTTCTTTTTATAGACTTTTTACATCTTACTCCCTCATTCCCATTCCAATGTACTCTGCAATCCAGTAACAATGGCCTCCTTACTGTTCCTCACACATAATATTTGTCTCCTGCCTCAGATATATTAACTTGCCATCTCCCATGCCTGCAGTTATCTTCCTCTTCACCTCCTCACTTCCCTTGGCTTCCTTTAAGTCTCACCTGTAATCCCACCTTCAGCAAGACACCTTTTCTAATTTTCCTTAATGCTTACGGTTTATCATGTGTATATTTTGCTTGTTCATAGCTCTTTGCATGTTTTCTTCCTTGAGAACAGTCTTTTATCTTTCTTCACAGTGCTGACCACTTTCACAGTTGATATTTTGAACCCAAATGTAAGACTTTACATTTATTTCTATTGTATTTTGTCTTACTAAATTTATCTGTAGAGATTTTCTGAGAATCTGATTCCATCTATGAATGTGATAACCCTCCAATCCTGCTTTGTGTCATCTGAAAATTTTAAAAGAATACACTGAATTTTGGGATGTATAAATAATTTAAAGAAGTATATATATATATATATATATATATATATATATATATATATATATATATATATATATATATATATATATATATACACACTTAAAACTCATGCTACCCAAGCTGTGTGTGACTCAGGATTTGTAGGAAAGACTGAAAGAATTTGAGGGAAACCCAAGGAATGAAGAATCTTTGAGTAGCTGGGAAATGAGTTGGGAAACAACTCAATTAAATATGGTACATGAAGGTAATGGAATATTAATTATTGAACTATAATAATTCATAGATATGACAAATATAGAAAAGAATGGGAAGACACAAATTTATGCTAAGTGAAATGAGCTGAATGAGGAAAACAATACACTAAATAATCAATATAAAAAAAAATTCAAACAGTATGATGTGAAATTATGACAGCCAAACTTGGCCCCAAAGAATAGAAATGAAAATGTGCCACCCTTGCTTCTTGGCATAGGTGGAAGACTATGGATATGAATATGGCATGTAATATCAGAAATGGTTAATGAGATTAATTAGATTTGCTGAACTTTTTCACCCCTTTTTATTTTTTATTCTAAGGGATGGTTCTTTGGAAGGAGAGGATATATTGGGAAGTGAAGATAATGGGAAAAAAAATATGAATATCAATCCAGTGGAAAAAAAAGAAAAGGGGAATTCTTTGGATGAAGTCCAAAGATGATATCCATTCAAGGTTCAAGGAGAGTACTTTCAACTTGAAAGCTAAATGAATAAAACAAGCACAGAACAACCAAGGTTTATGCACAAAGGACACAAAGGACAGTACTTTGCTAATTAACAAGGGAGTTGAACAAAATAGTTCAGCACTGAATATGGCATGAATAAAAATAGAAGGTTTCTAAAGGTCTTATTCAGTGGAATTGGGCACTTGGACCAAATCAGATATTGATCCTCCAAAGCTGGACTCTGTTGATACCATGGATGTGGGAATCCAAATCTCAGCAACTAGATTAACATAATATAACCTGAAGGTGAAAAGTGCTCTTAGGTTTTCCAGCTTATGCACATCAAAGTTTTATTATCCTTAAAAACTAAACATAAAACATTGCTGCACTGTAAAATGCCACTGAAGATGGGGAACAGTGGAGAAATATATGAGGGCTTCTCAGACTTCTCAGATACTATTACATTAACTCCAGCCTAGGCTCTCGACACAGGAAAGAGATAGGTGGAGTAAGAGTTGGTGGGAGTCATTGCTGATTACCAGGATCTCTGCCTGGATGTATAATCGTGAAGAATTGTGCCAATGCATACTAAACTCTTTTTAAGTCTTATTAAGGAATCCAGGAATCCTTCCTTTTCAAGCATTCTATATACCTCTAATTTGTATTTGGATTCTAAATGACATATCAACATGCAGTCTATTTTCTTCCCTTCAAAGATGAAAAATTTTCCTAGCACCTAGATTCAAAGCAGATTTGTGCAGCCTGGTACTGAGATGGATCTCTCATCCCCTGGAAGGGATCTGACCATGATGTTTAACTGATGTCTGTTCCATTTTTGAATGACTCTCTTTTTCTCAAAGGTATGCTGTGTTAGTGAGGTGTGAGAGAGGGTTGAATGGAGATCAAATTTAGGCAAGAGCATCAAGATCATTGGTAATTTGTTGCCATTTCCAAAAAGGAATTAGAAATTTTTTTTCCTCCTGGGTTCATCAGACACCATAAAGAGATACTCTAGTTGATGTCTCACACATATTTCAAACCACATGAACTCTCATAGGCATCAAACCATATCAATAAAGTATACAATTTCACCCGATGACAGACTGACTTTTAGTTCAGGAGACCTGGGTTTAAATTCTGCCTCAGATACATACTAGCTTTGATGCTAGACAAGTCACTTTTTCTCTATGGGTCTCATTTTCCTCAATTTTAAAATGAAGTGATTGGACCCAATGGCCTGCAAATCTGGTTCTTTCCAGATTTAAAATCTCTGATCCTATTATTTTCTGTCAGAACTCAAACTAAAATTAATGTAAACAGTTATTCTTGCCTAAGGAATGACATTTGACCAACAAAGATAATAATGTCTCAGGGTAGACTTCAATTTGCTTAACAAATTATATCAAAGAGTTCATGATTTTCACGTCCTATGATTCGGTTACCTTATTCAGGTCTGGATTGAAGGCATGGAGTTATTAACCTCAAAAGAGGATACTCTGGGCTGGGGGTGGGGCACCACTCCCTCTGTGTTTACTTCAAAATATCTTTATTAAAACTCACTAATTCCCCCAACATAGCAAATTATGCTTGCCTATTTGTGTTGCTTTGAAATTAATTTTTAAAACAGTAGCTCAAGCTGGAGTAAGAAGTTAATGGTATTCTGATATCCTTTCTGAGCTTTGACAAAGGTCAGCACATAATCTGACATTTTTTTTTCTGTAGTTGAAAACTATCACTCAGCATCACAGAAATCACAATCCACACAAGATCTGTAGAGGAAGAAGAGGTTCTCTCTAGGGCTTAGGCCTTCAAAAATCACAATCAATACCACTGAAACCAGTCTAATTTAATTGCTAAATTCAACATGATTCCTTGCCTGTAGGACTTCAGGAAGAAGGTGTAAAGCTCTCTCTGCTTCCCTGCCTAGCAAAGATGATGACCTATAATGAGATGCTCAGAAATAAAGTCCTTTTTAGAATGAGAGTGAGAGTTGAGGGGCCCCAAATTTTCAAAGTGTTTCCAGTGGAGTCCAAATTCCTGCAGGTCTTACCAGGCCAGAAAATATTCAGATTTGGATGTAGTTACAAATTATGTGTCTGTTGTCCAGAGACAAACCCAATTCAGAGGGTAGGTAGTTAGTACAAAGACATACGCTAGATAAATAGCTCTCTCTCTCTCTCTCTCTCTCTCTCTCTCTCTATATATATATATATATATATATATATATATATATATATATATAAAATTTATATGCATACATATATAGATAAAAATATCTACAGCTAGATGTCTTTATATGTTGGGTGGGGTGGGGAAGGGTATCACAATAACTGATGAAACTGTCAAAAAATACAAAATGGCACTTGACCATAAGCAGCCCTTGTAAATTATATTTTATTTTTCTTAATATAATATTATTTTTAGAATTTTTTAAACATTTTTTTTAAATTTTGAGTTCCAAATTCTCTTCCTCCTTCCCTAGCTCCCTGAGATAGTAAGCAACTTGATATAGTTATATATGTGCAGTCAAGGAAACCCGAATAAAAAGCCCTAAAAATAGCAAAACTTTAAAATCTTTATAAATATGTATTTAACTACTAGAACCTTCTTGTGCAATAAATATTCAAGAACCAGTGAGTTGACATACTTCTAAGAGAAACTGATCAATAGGGATATTGACATTCCCACTATACACAAAAGTAGAAAATGTAAAGAAGTTAGATAAAGGGATGAACATATCACAGATTTTCCTTGTAGAGAAGAATAAAGGATTAGTATGATCATGTACCCCAAAGCAACCAAAAACACATCCTCCTTTTAGTATTTAAAATGAATGTAAGCAAACAGACCCTGGTAAACATAATCACAATTTACACACTGAAGGAGGAGAAATTCTTTGAGGAAGTTGAAAAATCCTCCAAATTGCTTACATATAATTTGAACATTGTTGAACTCAAAATCAATATGAAGTGGGTATTGGGAAAGATAGCAAAAATTAAGTTGCGAAATATTGCTTTTGAAGGAATGAAAGAAACCAAAGTCTTAAGAAGACTCCAAAACATCCCAGATATGTTCATTATAAATACTTTATTGAAAAAGAAAGTAAGAAGGCACTGGTTGAAACAAACACTGAATAACACGATAAAAAATGGAAGAAATAGAGGAAGTAACTAGTTGCAAAGAAGTCATTTCAGAATCAGCTATTTGCAGTCAGACTACCATCTGGTTAGAACAGATGTTACAGTAAATACCAGATTAGAAGAAAAGATAAAGAAGAAAGGCATTTCATGGGATTATAGCAGCTCTAACCCAAATAGCTTAAATCTATCAATTCTGAAAAATGGGAAATGGATAAAAGTAAAGGCAATGACTCTGATTCTGACCATTTCCTGAAAAAAGTTTACTGATACAAAATTAACCATGATGACAATTTAAAAGAGACAAAAAGGTCTGCAAAAAGCTTGGCATATGATATAACTAAATTTGATTTGCCAAAGAATATTTGTAGATGCAGCTGGAAAAAATCATGTGAATTTCAGTATAATTTTACAGGTAAAATTTTCATAAGCAAAACTACTATAAACTAGCACTTTTGTATACTGCCACCTCCATACTGAATACACTGCATGAAATACCAAAAGTTCTACTTGTGAAGGTCCAGAACAGAAAAGGGGCTAGACTAGAACATATATAAACAAAAGCAATCTTTTGGAAGAGAAATTATTTTAAGACACTTAGGAACCAATTCCCAAAGTGGGAAAAACTCCTAAGAGAACATAAAATATTATAAACGGCACTTAAAAAAGACAGAAAATGAAAAGACATTAGCACAGAGCAAAAAATAGCGATTTTTATACCTGGGACAAGAGACAGAAAAGATAGCGACTAGGGTAAAGAAGAGGACAAAAACTTATAGACATCAGTTCAAGGATGGAGTTCAGTTTTACACATCACCTAATAGCTTCTAATCTTGCCCAAATTTAATTCAATAAGCATTTATTGATTGCCTGTATTCTACTGGTAGAATACAACACATAACTTGTGCATGTATGTGTGTGTGTGTGCATGTATGTGTGTGTTCAAGGACCAATGAGTTGACATACTTCTCAGAGAAATTGATCAATAGGCATATTGACATTCTCACTATACATGACAGTGGAAAATGTAAAGAAGTTACAGATAAAGGGATGAAAATAACAGATTTTCCTTGCAGAAAAGAATAAAGAATTGGGATGATCATGTTCCCCAAAGCAGCCCTGACAAAGAAAACACTAACAAAATCAGAAGTATCAGGAAAGGCTTTCCACAGAAGATGGCAGCTGAACTTGGCCTGGAAAGAAGAGTTCCAAATAATGAAGGTCCTCGAGGAGGCAGTAAATTCTATGTCAGCCAGTGCAAAAGGGCAAGAGGGTTCAGGGAAGAGCAAGTATGACTATTTATCTGGAATTAAGATTATATAAAGGGGAATAATATGAAACTGTCCTGGAAAGAGAGGCTGAAACCAGACAGTAAAAGACTTAAATGTCAAAAGGAGTTTGTATTTTATCCCTGAGACAATATGAAGTCACTAAAGGTTTATCAGCAGGGCAGTGACATGGTCAGACTTTTCTTTTAGGAAGGTTATTCTGGCAACTGCAGAAAGAATGGATTGGAAAGAGAAGAGATTAGAAACCAGAAGTCAATCAGGAAGTTATTGCAAAAGTACAGGCAAGAGGTGAGAAGAGCCTGGACTAGAGCTGTGGCCTTGTGTGTGAACAGGAAGGCGAGAAAAGATGAAGCTAGTGGGTGAGATCTTGGGGTACCCTCCCCGCTTACGAGACAGGAAAACTTGCTTTGCTTCCCTATGCATATTTATTACAAGTAATTTCTTTTCTTTTTTAATGGGGTGGAAGATGAGAGAGAAAATAGATTTTTGATTTTGGTTTTAGTTTTTATTTTTTTTTTAATATAAGAGTGCTATAAAATGTGAAATGCTGTGTGCCCTTTAAGATGAGGTCATTGTATTATCAATTTTACTTAATTGTTTTGCCTCATTAGGAGACATCTCACAAAGTAGGAGTTATCTGAAAGTGTATGTAATAGGAAAATAGAACACATCAGAGATAGGAAAGTGAGCTTTTTGTCCTAACCCAGTCATGCCTCTAGAACAGCAATATAATAAAGGTATATGACATATACTTCATTTCAGTATCCCTCTCAAAGACTGGGGAACAGAACAGCCTTGGGGCCATTTTTCCTGTGCCCCTCAAGGCAGAAATCACCGTCTCTTGGAGAAGAATGGACAAGATTCCAAAGATATTTTTCAGTGCCTCCTGGGAGCCACATTGATAACCTGTGTGTTTGTGTGTGTGTGTGTGTGTGTGTGTGTGTGTCTGTATGTGCATATAAAATCTACATGGGAAACATGCATATTATACAAACATGTATAATTCTATATGTAGGTATGCGTTCCTCCAACACCTACTTCACTTCTCAGTTCCCTAGGCAACTTTACAAGACTGTAAGTTACAAGGAAAGGTTGGGTCTGCATTGATAAAGGAAGTATCTCATCAGGAGCTTCCTACCCCAATGAAAAAATAGATAAAGGTTTATTTGTTTTTTTTAAGTGAGGATTCTACTAACTGCAGATGACACCATGTTAATGGCATTAAGCTTCCAAAGACAAAAAAAAAAGAAAAAAGAAACTTCCTCAGAAAAATCTACAGTAATGTCTGGTCTAACTAACCATCCACACTGGAAAAACAAAACATGAAAAATGCATGTTGGCCCCATTATGAATGCAGCCGAATGGGCAGCTCATCAAAGTGTTACATTCATATGAATATCTCAGACAAGCACAGCAGATGAATAATGAGATGGTTCTAAAATGGAGTGAGAGGGAGAGATTAAACCAGATCACATTCAGGAAACTGAATACGTAAAGCCCATCTCTTTTAACACCAATGCTCCTCTGGTGGTACAACATGGTAACAGATCATTAAACACAATGACCTCAAAGAACTAGAGTTACAAGTGTCCTAAAGAACAAAGGGAAAGTGGGTGGAGGGCAGAAGTTTGCAACATAACAGGAATAATTTTTATGCCAGAAATAGCATAAAAGGAATTATTCATTGTCTAAAAATGAACTCATCTTTTCCTCAAAACCCTTCATTCTTCTTAATTTTCCTATTACCATCAAGGGCCCGACCAAAATTGCTAGTTAGAACCCTAGAATAGCCAAAAAAACCAATAAATAGTTAACTTTAGCTCATTTAACTTCCATACCCATCCCTAACTTCCCCTTTATATAGGAAAATAAAACACTTGATTCTTATTTCTTCTTTGTGAATCTTAAGGACCAAATTCAGAGCAGAAAGAGTTTTTAAAGAATGACTGAATCAATGACCACTAGTGAATGTCATGTATTTATAAGATAACTTTATCAAGTTCTTTTGGATAAATGGAGGACAATTTTGCCATTGTCAGTGTATTCATTTAGTTCTATCAAGTCATTTCCTAATAGCTCTATAATTGGTATAAGCCTCCTAACATCAGCCTACTTTGGCCGTAAAATAAATGTACTCCATCTAAAGTCCATTATTAAACTGCTTTCTTTCTCAAGAGTAAGGGATAAACACAGAGTAGGATCCTAAAAGGACATGACTTTGATAGCTTCCAATGGCAAATTGTAGCCCACACTTAACATACTGTCACACAATCTTGCTGTTTTCAAACTGTTCTCTGAGATGAACAGATGTGAATTATCAAGGAGGACGTGAAATCTCTATACCCTAAGACTCATTTGCCTGTCATTTTTGAACCGAGTCCAAATTTCGAAAAGTTGAGACTATGGGTTGGGGGTGGATAGAAGAAACCTAATGTGTCTGCTGGCACTGTTCCAACTTCTGTATCATCAGAACTGTATAACTATATTGCTAGTAGATTCTACGGTAACTGACGTTGATAGAGGAAACTTACAGTTTGTTCCAAAGAATGAGAGTATAGAGGAAGAAGGAGGAAAGGGGTGGAAGACATGATTGAAATAGTCAAGAAATTTTAATAAAATAGCAGTCTCAGACAATAGTGAAAAACACCATGGGCCCTCGTGTCTAAATCTGAAGGAATAAACTAGGATCTTAAGGAAATTAGTTAGAGGGTCTATTGCGAATCTGAGGTAAGGTGTTTGTTGATTGCTAAGGGTTAGAAACTGCAAAGTGCATATATTGATAATATCCACCAGTGTCTTTCTATTACTGCTAGCATCAAATGCAAACTTTGCATTTAAAGATCTTCAGATCCGATTCCAGCCTACCTTTACAGTCTTATTATATTGAATTCCTCTTTGTGTACTGTACAGTTGTGTACAATTGACTCTGGTGCTGTTTCCTACATCTTCATACTTTTACAAAAGTTGTCCAGGTCAAAAAACTCTCCAGAATTCTCCATCCCCTTAGAATTCCTAATTTCCTTCAAATTTCAGCTCAGACATAATCTTTTTACATGGATCACTTTAGCTGCTAATGTCTCCCTCCAAAAATTATCTTGTATTTATATTTTACTTTGTATACACTTATGTATGGATATATTGTTTCCCCTGAATAGAATTTAAACTCCCTGACGGCAGGTGAGTCCTTATTTTATATCTTAGTGTTCCCAGAACTCATCAGAGACTAGTACAAAGTACATATTTTATAAATATCTCTTGATTGTTTGCATGAGCCTTTGATGAGACGTAGATTATTTGATTTACTGCAGATTAAAACCTACAGAGTTTCCTGGCATATTTACATATTTAAATATGCAAGCATTTAAAATATTTAAGTTTAAATACATTTAAATATTTTAAATATGTAAATATTTAAAAGCAGTTCCCATCTCCTTAATGTGCTCACAACCCCTGCATGTTGTGCTAAAGATGGCTACCTATCTTCCCTACTCTTTGTCTCTGTTCTGGTCCAGTAAAAATCAGCTCTACCAAAAAACAGACTGTTTTTCATTCTAGTTTTTTTTCTTGTGATTTTCAAGTGAATCTGGTTCTGGAAGAGAAGAGGAATTTAGTGGTGTACTGAAGGTATATTTAATAGACCAGTGTTAAACTTTCAGTATAAGCCTTTATAACCTGAAAATTAGCAAATGCTACAAATCAGAGCTTGATTTGTTTCATTGATTGTCTAGACTTATTAAGAAAGTGATAGAGAAAATGTCAATGATAGAGATCAAAATTAAAATATTTTTTAGAAATTTTGTCCATGCATTTTTTCAGAGATCTAATTATTAAACATTTTCCAGCTAATCCTTTATTCTAGGTGTGCTTGTGATAGGGTTGTATTCAAGTAGTAGGGTTGGATTCAGGAAAACCTGAATTCAAATCCAACTTCAGATTCTTACTAGCTATAATATGACTGGGCATATCACTTGACCTGTTGTTTTCTTTTTAATTAAAGGGGTCAACCCTTAATTCACTTCTTAAAGAGGTGAGGGCTATTCCCTGAATGGGCATTACCTCACTTTAAGTGAGTTCCTGAAAAGGCCTTAGCCTAAAAGGGCCAGAGTCTCCCATTGCATCCTGGGCCATCTCCAGTCATCTTGATGACTATCTGGTCACTGGATCCAGATGGCTCTGGAAGAGAAGTGAGACTGGTGACCTGCACAACCCTCCCTCACTCAAAGCAAAGTCAACTGCAAATGATGTCATCATTTCTCTGATGCCATGATCCTCTATAAAACTAAGGACAAACACAACCTGTGAAATCCAACATTCTCTCCACTGCACCAACTACCTAGCCTATGTACAAAACCAGAAAAGCCCAATAATCTTTGACCTAAAGGACTTCACATTCTCCAAAACAGTCAAATATATGTATAAATCAGTAAATACAAGGTCATGAAGTTTTGAGGAAGAAGAGAAGAGAGAGATGAAGGAAGACCTTGGGTAGAAAGTTGCCACCACACCATAGTGTGAAGGAATATTCATTTATCGACTAAGTTCCTATAACTCTGGTGAATCTGATAAAGAATTGACCTTAGAGTCAGGAAGACTTGGGTTGAAGTCCTGCCTCTCACAAGTACTGACTGTATGACTCTGGGGTCTGTCACCTGCCATTCAGTGTTCCAGACAACCCTCTTAAACTGTGTATTAGAGAGCAGAAATTGAATGGTAGGAGTTTTCTACACCACTATAAATTATAACAGTAATAAATACTATATATATACAGGTATGTAGATATAATGTGTTAATGTTTGCAAAACACCTTATAGATATTATCTCAGTTGACCCTCACAGAAATCCTGCAGTAAGGTAGATGCTATTCTTATCCCCATTTTACAATTAAAGAAACTGAGGCAGACAGAGTTTAAATGACTTGGTAAGCCATTGGCTAGTGTCTGAGACTGAATTTAAACTCAGGACTTCCTTACATCAGAGCCAGTGCTCTAACCAGTGCACCACCTAGCCTCTTCTGAATGAAATTGTAAACCTGATCAAAAACAAAATACAAAGTTCTGGAGGTATAAAGATGAAAATGAGTCTACTAAGAAGATACAACATGTACACAGAGAATTATTATATAAAATACTAAATGGAGGAAACAGAAATCAGCCAAAGTGCTTTAGGAAATTTTGCAAAGGGAGAGAACATTACAACAGCAGGGGATTTGGAAGATTTCAAGGAGAGGCTGGCATCAGAGCACTGGAAAAAGATGTAGAACTCATCCCTACCACTGGCACTAATGAGGCTGAGATTGTGGGTTTAAACTTCTAATTGGCCAATTAGCATCACAGAGAGAAAACTTGTTCCCCAGTTACAAACTACACTCTTAGCTCAGAGATGGCTATTTTGTAAATATATATATATAGTTCTTCACCAGAGGATGGGATGTGAGAGAAAGTGGATGGCTTTTTGACATTCATCAACACTAATGAATTGGTTTGATGAGAAATGAAAATAGCATGTCTTAAAAATCGTGTAGTTTCTGTTGCTGTTTTGTGGGTGTTTTGTTTTGGTCTAGTTTTTGGTGGGGTAGACCCATGAAGTTGCTTTGATCAAGAGTCGCTTATCTAAACAGGGAGATTTTGGCCTTGATTTTTTGTCATTCTATACAGCCGTAAAAATCAAACCCTCCCCAAATCCCACTGAAGTTCTGGAATCTCACTTTACATCCCTTTCTCTCAAGTTACAGTGATCTCTAGCAGATGAAAAGCAACAGAGCAGCTCTGCCAGATGACAGCTAACCCTGACAGGTGCACACAGTAGCCACAAGCCTCCGTATCATGTACCTGACTGTGGAAAAGCCAAGGTTTTCCAACTTCCTCTGACAACTGAAGCATAGAATGACCTTAACAGTGGCTCTCAGTTCCCTGAAGTGTTCAGAGACTGCTTCAAGAGCTGAACCATTCTACCCCACTGCTGCTGTGGTTAGTAATTCTCTTATACATCAAAGTTTAGCCATACATCTATGTTGTTTTCATCTTAGTGTCTGAGGCCTTCCTGATGGATTTCAATGCAACTTAAGTAGTAGATGAGTGATTCAAAGACTGGGAAACAGCTCTGTTCTCCAAATACTGGCTTATTGAGAAATTTAAAATTAGGAGGCATTATTTTCTGAACAACCTACATTGAACAAGTGCTATCTATGCTCCTATAAATCACCAACAGAATAGATAATATATGTAGTATTTTTAAAACTCTTCAGACTTGTGATAAGGGGGAAAATAAAGACTTGCGTATAATTAAGGGTGGACAGTATGAATTTATTCACCCAAAAGAAATTACTTAGAGGAAATCTAATTGATTTACATACAGGAAAAACAGTGATTTGTTGCCACTGATAACTGACATGTAATTTATCTGTACTTTAGGAAAAGATCCTGATTAAATGTCATAGAAAGGACTTGCCCATAGGGGTAATAAATACAGCATTGGGAACAATATACTTGGTTTGATAGCAAACTAGGGTTTGGCTAAGGGATGGAGGGCAACTGTGTTGTTCAAAATAAAGAGGAATGACCAGTCAAATGTCACACACTTTAATATTAAAACCTGCTTGGCCGTATATTTGATGGATTTAAACTTGGAATGAAAAAAAGCGAGACAGTGATGACATTTTCTGATATAAAGCTAGGAAGAGGGACACTGTTCAGTAAAAACACTTCAGTTGACACTCCAGTTTCCTTTGTGTCAAAGCATAGAAAAGAGATGACGGATTAGCTCCTTTGATGCCTAGCACAGCATTTTCCAATAGTAGATGCTCATGAGCTTACAGAAATTATGGAATTAGATTAACAATACCAATACTAACAAGATATAAGTATTATAAGTATTAGTATTTTGAGGTTAGCAAGGTGCTCATACAGGGTGGCCCTAAACCCTTAGTGTAATTTTAAACTTTAAAGCTTAAATGTCAGGTGATTAGTTAGGTGATTCTCATACTTTATCAGCTTTAAATTGTACTAAGACTTTTCAGACATGCTGTATATTAGCTCATTTGCTCCTCAAAATAACACTGTGAGATAATTGCTAGTCATCATTGTCCTAATTGTGAAGATAAGGAAGCAGACTCAAAGAGGCTGTAACTTGCTGATACTCTTACAGTTAGTTAAGTGACAAAGACAAGATTTCAATCTACCTCTTCCCTGTCCAGCACTCTTTCCAAAAAAAAAGCTATTGAAGTAGAAAGGCCACTGGATTGAGCATGGAAACACTTGATTTTGAAACCCAGCTCTATCACTTACTACTAGCATGGCCTTGGGCAAATCATTTAACTCTCTGGATGTCAGTTTCCTTGTTTGTAAAATGGAAGGGATTAGACTATGTGATTACTATAAAACTTTCTCTCATTCTTGAGTCTGGGTTTCTAAAGACTATGGTAGAGGCATTGCAAAATGCAGTATGTGGTCCATAGAGTATGTGAAGAGTAGTATGACATGCACCTAGAAAGGATGGGTGGCACCATGTTGAGGGCCTTGAATTCTAGGTAACAGACTCTAACCTTCCTGTTAGCATTCTCTCCTTCCTGCTAGCATCTTGTATCTATTTGGTACAAACCTACCTTTGAGTATGTTGTATTCTCCAGTAGAATGTAAGATCCTTGGGAGTAGGACCCATTTCATCCTTGTCTTTATGCTGCCAACTCTTGCACAGTAACTTCCACTTAGGCACTTAAAAATCTTTGCTTAACTGAATCAGATAAGTAAGATTTGCATGACAACTTCAGAAATAATGAAGGTGGGGAGAATATTAGGAACTTACTGAAAAAATAGGTGCAGAAGATTGTGGAGAAGGAACCAACAGTATAAAGAGAGGAAAGCATCCAAACAAATATGGGAAATTGAGTGACTGGTGATAATCAGGAAAATAGTGAAGTCAGAAGAAGGTACTGATTTTGAGTCAAAAGTAATAAACTATGTTGTGAAATGGTGAATTTGATATATCAATGAGGATATCCAGATGATAATCACATGTAGGCATATCAATGATATGTATGACAATGACAGACGGGTCTGCAACTTACAAGAGATGTCAGGACTGGAAATAAATATCTGGAAGTCATTAGCAAAGTAGTATAATTGAATTGATGGAAGTAAATGAGTTTCCCATGGGAGAAAGTATAAAGAAAAAAAAAAAAGAAGACCAAAAACAGAACCCTGGACCACTAAGAGAATTTGAGAAGAAAAAGAGGAACCATCATTCAAAGAAGTCAGAGAAGGAACAATTGGAGAGACAGAATGAGAATCAAGATGGCAGGTTGTATCTAAAACTAAAGAGAATATACAGAACGAAACGGCGATCAAGAGTGAAAGGAGTTTGAAAGGGCTCAGGAAGGATGAATCTTGAAAGAAAAATGACATTGGATTTTGTGATTGTAAGTTTGGGGACCTTCAAGCAAACAGTGTCAGTATAGTTATAGGGACAGAAGTCAGATGACAAGGTGTTGAGTGAGTTAAGTGGTCACAAAGAACTATTGGGCATAGGCAACTTTTTCAGAAAGTTTGGCAGTGAAAGGGAGAGATTAGACATTGACTGGATATATTATAATGGTCAAAGAAATGATTTTTAGTACAGTGGAACCCTGGTTACATTTATTAAGAGATGGGAAAGAGGTAATGGCTAAATTAATTAAGTTAAAATAATGTGTTAGAGGGGATTACATCACCTCCATTAGAACATAAGATCCTTGAGAATAGGAATTGCTTTATATTTGTATACAGAGACTAGGATAGTTCCTGGTACACAGCAGGTACTTAATAAAAACTTGTTGAATGATTGTTTATAGAGAAATATCTTGTAGGAGATGAGAAGAGATGACCTGAAGGGTGCAAATAGGAGGATTCACCTTAACTCGAAGTAGATAGAAGAGTTTTACAAGGAGTACTTACAATAGTTACTATGAAACATAAAGTATTTACAATAATGTTGAGATGCTTTAAGAAGTATAGGAAGCAATACAGTGGGAATTTGTTTCCTAAGACCTCAATTTTCTTAGTGAAGTAATAATACTTCTACCAAGTCATCTCCTATAAAAGTAAGAATTATATTAGCGTTTGGGATTAAGGAAAAAGAAAAGTTTTAAAATAGCTATTCTGGGGAATGTTTTTGTTCAGTTGTGTCTGACTCTGTGAGCCCATCTGGACTATTTTTGGTGATGGTAGTGGAGTAGTTTACCCTTTCCTTCTCTCTAGCTCATTTTACAGATGAGAAAACTGAAGCAAACAAGGCTGAGTAACTTGGCCAGAGTCACACAGCTAAGTAACTGTCTGAGGCCAGATTTGGACTTAAGAAGATGTTTCCCTGACTCTAGGTCTAATGCTCTATCCACTGCACCATATAGCTGGCCTGTGAGATGAGAAGAAAGTAAGTGTTGATTCAAAGAATTACTGCAAAGAATGGCATCTAGCTGAGGCTGGACATCCTAATTGTTGTAGGGGGTGAAATCCATTTAATTTCCTGATTTTCTCCAGTAATACACAGACAAGGTGCAGAGGCATCAGAATGAGTCACCCAGGGGGAAGGCTTAGGAAGTGAGAAGCAGAAGGGCAGGGAAGCAGAATTTTTTAGGGTGGTGGGTGGCTAATGAGTGAGTAAGTAGGTGAGAGAAAAAGATATCTAGTTCAGATGACATCACAAGATGTCCTAGAGGAACCCCTCTCTCAGAAACAAAAAGACAGAGTATACAATGACTAAAATATTACGAAGGAAAATAACTTGTAAAGACACAGGAACTCAATCAATGATATAACCAATCTTGATTGTAGAAAACTAATGATGGAGCATATTTCCCATTTCTAGGCAGAGAGGTGATGGATATAGTTGGCGAAAGAGATATTTTCAGATACTACCAGTGTAAGAATTTGTTACAAAAGAGAGCTGTTACTTGAAGTAGGGTAGAGGGGCAGGGAAAAGAATTACAAGGTTTGAAAAGAGAGTAATAATGATGCAAAAGAAAAAAGTATCAGTGAAATAAACATTTTAAAAACACATGGAAGATGAGAGAGGGAACATAAAGGGGATGGAGGCAAACAGGACAATGTTGCCATTATTGTATTAAATGCAATATATACTTAATAAAGAAATAAGCTTGTTATGTAATGGTGATGATGATGATAATTAACACATAAGGTACAATGTACCAGGCACAGTTTAAAATGCTTTGCTATCTTTGTCTCATTTGATCTCAACAACCCTGGAAGGCAAGTGCTTTCATTATCCCCTTGTGAAGAGGAGGTAACTCTATTTGTAAGACAAATAGAGGTTAAACGACTTTCCCAAGGGCACGTAGCTAGGAAGTATCTGAGTTCAAATTTTAATTTAAGTCCGCCAGAATCCAGGCCCAATGTTCTATCCACTGTGCCACCTAGCAGTAAAAAATAATCCACTATTTCATGAATAATCTTCTCTTTCTGTTTTTTTATATGGAAATGTTCATTTATGCTGATATTTGTCAAGTTCATAATTTTAAACAGTAAATTAATGAAAAAGCATTTATTAATTGCTTATGTTCTGGGTCCTTCACTACTAGCTGGGAATAAAAATAGAAAAATGAGCAGTCTCTGCCAAGTAGCTTATATTCTCATAGGTTCAGACAATACATGGATAGCAGGAGTGGGAAAGGAATGCCTAGAGAGTCACGTGGAGGCTCAATCAATCTATAAGGCAGTCAACAGACACGGCTTCTGGAGTCAAAGCATTATGGTAGTATTGATTTAATTACTGAACCTAAAAAAAAGAGCTAGAAGAATGTGGAGAGGTTCATTCAGGGCAGATAGCAAGACTGTGGATGAACTGCTGGCTGGGATAGGAAGCGTAGTCCTACCTGGTGATTGGGTGATAGGTAGGTATAATGGAATCGTTGAGTTTGTCCCTACTCACTAATCTACACAGCTCTACTTAGAACTAGAGTTCTAAAGCTGTGTGAATGAACACCCTTTGGGACTGGGGACATATTCCCAGCAATTTGCTCTGTAGGTGCTGTTCTAGGTGGGGAAAAGAGAGACAGTGGGGAAATTGATAAGATATCTGGGACAGGGAGCTAACTTAGATGCTTGAAATCATAAAGTGGTACAATATGGATGAGACCAGAGCTAGAGAGAAAAATAGAATAAAAGATTACTTAACTCCCCCCTCATTTTATAGGGGAGAATTAAGATAAGGACTTGCTCTTGGACGCTTGGGAAATTAGTGACAATTGAACGTACTTTTTGCTACGATTATACCTTTTGTGCTTTTCCTTTGCTCTGGTGCGTAAGTCTTGGTAGTGACCTATGTGCCCTATGCCAGAGGCTGTAGCTTATGCTCCACCACGGACCACATCCAACTCAGATTAGTTTTGACTAGAGCCAAGTGAGATATGAATGAGGTCTCAATCCAAAGCTCATCATTACTACAACTCACATTAATTAGTGTGTAATCTAGGTAGTGATGGAATAACTTTAAATGCTTCAAATGGGGAATCTATTTCAGATGAGTCAAGAAGATATGGATGTAAGTTGGAGTCTTAGAAACAAGAAAAAGTTTATCAGCCTCTGCAAAAATTCACAAAGACTTACTGAAGCTGGGAATTTGGGACATTTCAAAAATAGATTTATTAATAGTGAGGAACTGAATGAAAGTTTAGTGGGTAAATGCCAAAAATGCAGGTGAAAATGTGACTAAATAAGAATTCAATCTCAGCATATCCACAATGTGTCCCTATAGAGAGAAGCATATTTGGTGAGAGGGGAGAAAGGGGAGCTGTGATTTCAGTGGTGAAGGAAACTTCCAGTGCAAAAACATTCAATCTCTCTCTCTCTCTCTGTCTCTCTGTCTCAGTCTCTCTCTGTCTCTCTCTCTCCCCCTCTCCCTTTCCCTCTCCCTCTCCAAATTACAGTATTACAGAAATACTCTAGGGGCACAGTGAAGTTTAGTCACTTGCCGATGGTCATACAGCTCATATACACCCAAGGCAGCACTTGAACCAGTATTCTGGAATCCGAGACTAGGTTTCTCTTCATCATGCCACACTGCTTTGAAGGCAACTGAGCATAATAAAAAGAACCGAGGATTGTCCTTCTGGCTTTGCTATATGTGACCTTGGACAACATGTTTCACCTCTATAACTGTGCTTTCTCATCGGCAATATGATGAAAATTCAATCACAACCTCTTAAGTATCTTTGAACCCCAATTTTAAAAAATGATTCCATGTTTTTTTTTCATTGTTTAGGTCCTGTATTTGCTTTGCTTCTCCTAAACAATTAGCAAGCATTAAGCACATACTAAGTAGCTAGATGGTTAGTGGATTGAACTGTTGAACCTGGGGTCAAGTTCAAATATGACCTCACACACTTACTAGCGGTGTGACCCTGGGAAAGTCACTTCTGTTCGCCTTGTCGCTGTTCATCTTTTTTTTGAGGGAGGATGAGGATCAGTGATATCACAGGGTGATACCTTGACTTGTGAGTGAATTGGATTTAAGTGAGAAAGAGTTGCACCAAGTCATCCACCTCACTCTCTCTTCCAGTCACTGAGGAATCATTTGAGTTGAGCTTTGAAAGAAGCTAAGCATTGTAAGAGGAAGAGGTGAGGAGAGTGTACATTGTAATGATTGCCCTATATGTATAATGGCAACAATCTGTGTGAGAAGCAGCAGGAAGGCCAGGTTGGTAGGTCTGAGGAGTTCATAGAATAAGCTTGGCAAAGTTGTGACGAGTTTTTCGTACCAATTTGCAGCTGGCACAATGGATAGAGTGCTAGGCTGAAGTCAGGAAGGCCTAAGTTGAAATTTATACTTCTTCACTAGTTGTGTCATCCTGGGCAAATCACTTAACTTCTGCCTGCCTCAGTTTCCTCATCTGCAAGATGGGATGAATAATAATAGCATTTACTTCCCAAGGTAACTGTAAGGATCAACTGAGATAATATTTATAAAGGACTTAGCATGGTAACATGGCACATAGTAGATGCTTATGTTTGTTTTTTAAAAATGCTAGAGTATTACATCTAGCCACTGAAGTTTATTGAACCAAAAAGTGGCATGGCCAGATTCATGTTTTAGGTGTATCCCTTTGTCTTGAGTGGAGGAAGGAGTAGGGAAACAGAAATGGGAAAAGAAAAGGAAAGGGAAAGAGAAAAGAAAGGGGAAAGGGAAGGGGAGGAGAGGGGAGGGAAGGAATGGGAGGGAGGGGAGGGGAGGGAAGAAGAAAGAAAAGACATGAGGCTGAGAGATTTATTAAGAGGTGATAAGGGCATCAATTAGGGTGCTGGCAGGATGGTAGAGAAAAGTAAGAAATGGAAGAGATGTTGTAGAGGTAGAATCTACAATATTTGTTAATTAGCTGGATATATAAAATGAGAGAAAGGAGGTAATCTAGGATGAATCTTAGGTGGCAAACCTGGGTGACTGGAAAGATGGCAGTGACTTTGACATAGAGAGAGAGAGAAATTGGGAAGAGGGATGGGTTCAGGAGAAATGATAATGAGTTTTGTTTTGGATATGTTGAATTTGATATACCTCTGGTACATTTTTTGGAAATGTCATTAGGAAGTTAGTGATTTAAGACCAGTGCTTATAAAAGAGACAAAAGCTGGATATATTTTTTGGGGCGGTCATCTATATAAAGATATTCAGTGAAATTATGGGAGTTGATGAGGTTATTAAGAGACAGAGTGGAGAAGAGGTCCCAGAGCAGAGCCTTGGGGTACATTCACAGTTACAGATAGAATGCAGATCTAGCAAGGGAGCTTAAGAAAGAAGGTAAGAGAGGAAACAAGAATGAACAGCATTGCAAAAACCAAGAAAAGAAAAAATAACAAGGAAGAGGGGGTGAGCAAGTGCTAAATGCTTCTTAGTCAAGAAAGATGAGATTGGCAATGTTTAGAGACAAGTAGGAGAAGGTTTAACGTATATGTTTCATAAGACTGCTAAGCATAAAGGGAATCAAGAATAATGACTCAGGCCAAATAGATCTGCAAATTTAAGAGATGTTGTTTGTTATTTTAAAATTATTCAAAACAGAAAAGACAAAGCAAGATGATGCCAAAACGAAATTTTCCAACAACAGATTCTTGATCAAATTCTGCCCATTTTGAAAATAACTATATCTTACTTCAGGAATATTTGACCCTGGAAACTGATAGTATGAAAGCAAGTAGTATCGTATACAAATAAGCTCACTTTTGAACATTTTCTTGGGGTACACCACAGTTCGGGACATGATACAGGTGATGATCCAACAAAGGAGCCTCATAGACATCAAAAAGGTAAGAGAAGAATCAAGAATAAGCACCATTGCAAAAGCTCAGAAAAAAGAGCAGATCAAGGAATAGAGGGTGATCAATGCCAAATGGTTTAGACCAATGAAGTTGAGATTTTGAACATATACTGTGGGGTCTACTGAGTAACACTGTCAAATGCATCCATCAAGAAGGACTTGGTGAGCATCAAAGACATGTGCAGTGCTGTGATAAATCATTCCCTGTTAACTTTTAGCCTTAAACATTCTTCATCCATTAAACCATTAGCTCTCCTACCAGACATTTTCTGACATTTGGCTAGGTCAGAACTTAGCAGACTTTGCCCTGACATATAGCATTTCATAGAGTGGAGAGGAGTTGACATTCCCTGAGAGCTATTTTTTTTCCTTCATTTAGGTCGTACTGACATCTCCCCTTCCATTCTATCTCCATATGCCAATTAAGACACTCTCATCACTGCACATGCTAAGATCATTATTTTTGGTGTCTACACTGAGGATTTCTAGGAGTGTTTTAGATTTCTCATTTCAAGTTCACTTTGGACAAGGATTTATGATTGATAGTTCTTATTCTCTTATGAAGAAGGTAAGGCATAATGGTTTTCCAGATGCTGCAGTTTCTTAATTATAAGCAATTCTAACCCAGAAGACAGATTTTTTTTTTCTCATAACCACAATAAGGTGTTTCAAAGTCAACTGGTAATCCAGTTTCTCCTCTCCAGGTAAGAAGGGTGAAATTGACAGTCACACTGAAATAACTAATTGTTTCAGTGCACTTCGTCCTAATTCTAAACTGCACAATTCCAAAGGTAGCTGTGAGATTGCAGCAGAGTCTGTAACTCGACCTTACAAGGTAAAATAGCAAAATGGTTTGAAGCACACTTAAAATTGAAAAATCAGCATAAAATCACCTACACTGCTGAAAGACAATCCTAAAATCCTTGAGATGGCTGCTCTTGTGGGACGCAAAGGATTAAATCCGTGGTCGATTTCGTGTTAGGTATTATAATACCCTGGATACAGTGAATAAATGCTTTATAGATTTGTCTGAAACTGACTGAGAAACATGGTCTGGGCTTCAAGTGCTAGTGGGATTTTTTGGAGGGGAGAGTGACAGGCAGGACTGTGAGGGCAAACTCTCTCAATCAAAGTAGATCAGTACCTGCTTTCGGCTTATAGTTATCTGGGGTCAATGAGAGGTTAAGAAACTTGTCTCGAGTTCCACAACCAGCCGATGTCAAAGGCAGACCTTGAATCGAGGTCTCCTGGACTCGGAGAGCAGTTTGCTATCTACTACTTCAGAGGCATTTCTCCTAGAGCTAGATTGAATTGTACTTGCCTAGGTTTCATTAACACTTTCCAGTTTTTTAACAATACATTGCAGCAAATTCAGCTCTCACAGACACCATTTTCTCAAAACAAAATTCAACTCAACTAAATGAATGCTTATCAAGTACCTGTTAAGTGTAAAATACCACCTTATCTACTGGGAACACAAACACAGAAATCAAACTGTTCTTACCTTCAAGGACCTTACATTCTACTAAAATTACCTCTTCAAAAACGTCTTGGACATCTCAGATTCCATCCAGTATGTTGTTCAAAAAGAATTCCCAGACAAACAGTGTAAATAACAAATGGTGAGTCTTTTTATTTGGGTACTTACAGGCCTAAATTACATTAATTTATACGGCCAGCATGGAAATTCTAGCTCACAGTATATAATATTTTACAAAGCCCTTTCTTCACAGCAGTCCTACAAGGAAAGAAAACAGTTACAATCTGCTCAAGAGTGTGACTCTTCTATTTGTATATGTCAATCAAGAGATTGTTACTGCATCCTTCAACCAATGCATAGTTTGAGGATCCGTATAGAAGGATGATACAAGGAGATACATGAAAATAAGAGTATGGCTCTGGCTCTCACTTAACTTATAATCTATAAGAAAAAAAAGCTTATTCACAAATAAAGAAGCATCCATAATATAAATTCATATATGTGTAGCTTTAATGTTGCACCCATATCTTAGGACCTATTCCCATTTCTCCTTCATTTTCACCTGGAAGCCTACATGCACAGGGATATGTGTCCTCCTTCACCAACTTCACAGATCTTTCAATACAATCTGAAGCAACATCCTCAATTGTCCTGCTCCTCACTGCAAATAGAACATTCAACTTTCAATAAAAAGAACATTGGACTAGGAATCCAAAGACCCCACTTCCAGTCTGGCTATAATATTATTGCTATTAAGAATTTTTAGGAAGTTATATTGGCATCCTTAAACTTTCTGAGTCTATTCCCTCATCTAGAAAATAAAGTCTTTGAACTTGATAATCAGTAAAGTCTTTTCTAGTTCTAGAATTGAAATGTGTACTGAATTATATATGTATATATGTGTAAATATATAATAATGATGTTCCTTTATATTCTTGAACCAATCAACACTGTTTTGTTTTAAACATCCTGTCTACTTTAACTGAAACCTCAGTCTCTCCTTGCAATCTTTTCTACTAGAGACTAAAGTTTCTTACATTTCTTTGAATAAGAAGTTGTTATATAATTTTTATTCTCTACCACCACACTACACAGAGGGCACCTCTACTCTATCTCCATTCCTTAATATCCTTGTAAATCCATGCAATCCACTGGAAAGATCTATAGCCATATGACTGTTGTTTTCATGTGGTCAGAATCTCTCTCCATCATTGTGTCTGTATTCTACTGACCCCCAGGTTACTCTCCCACTTTCTCAATTACTTTGTCAACCCTTTTCTCGCCCCCTTCTCCCACTGATCCCATACCATAATCTTTAGCACATTCACAACCTTGATAAGATCCTGACCATACATACCATTTCTCAATTTCCACCACTTCAGTGTCCTCACCATTTCAATACCATCAGCAAGCAGAGTAAAAACAACAGCCACCAGTACCAACTGTATACAACTAGTATTTATATAGTAGTTTAAGGTTTGCAAAGTACTTTACAAATATTATCTCATTTAATCTTCACAACAACCCTGGGAGGTTGGTGCTGTTATTACTCCCACTTTACAGGCAATAAAATAGAGAGAGACAGGTTAAATGACTTGCCCAAGGTCACACAGTTAGTAAGGTCTGAGACCAGATATTAAGGTTTCTTAACTTTAGTTCTAAGGTCTATGCATTGTGTCACCTAGTAGCACTATATCCAGAGTCTTGAACTTCCTATCCATCTTCTCTCATTATTGCATTAAACTTCTTGGTCAGCATCATCAAAACCTAACCAAAATATTGTGTCCAGTTATGAGTGCCACACTTTAGGAAGAATATTAATAAGCTTCAGAATACCCAGGAGAAAACAGCATGATTGGTAAAGAGTCATATCATATAAGGAATGGTTGAAGATTTATTTAGCAAGAAAGCATAGTAATCTTTGAGGCATTAGAGCATAACCATGTGGAAGAGGGAGTAAACTAATCTGCTTGGTCTGAAAGGACAGATGAGGGAAAATATATGAAAGTTATAGAGAATTAGATTTTGGTTCAATGTAAGGAAAACCTTCCTAACAATTAAAGCTATCAGAAAATGGAATGATCTACCTCAGGAGATGGTAGTTTCCTCCTCACTACAGAGCTTCCAAGATTGAATGGCCATTTGTCTGGGTAGCTATTGAGGCAGGCAGATTTTTGTTTAGGCATCAGTTGGATTTGATGGCTTCTTGAGGTCCTTTAAAACTCAGAGACTCTGAGATCATGATCTTTCTGACTTTTCTCTCTCTTCTGAGTCATCTCTCCTCCTCTGCTCTCACTTGTGTTTCTTTTGATATGCCACTTTAAAGATTCACTAGATATAGTCCTAGAATTGCTCAACTGTTTACCATTCTTCCATTTCTGATCTTCAAAAGCTCCTTGCTGGAAAATAATCATCATCACATTTCTTTTCTCCATTCCCAGGAAACCGAGTATCAGTGGAACAATTTCCAAAAGTTAGTTAACCCTACTCACTACAAATTCATGTTCCATAAATTCAGCTGTATCTTACTGATTCTTGAAAAGCTTTTTACTCTATCCTCATTTTGTCCCAATTTCATTCCCCAAAATGACTGTTCAAAACCTTTTCCTCTTTCTTCAAATCTACAAACTTACCCATATTGGCATCAGTTGACTTAGCCTCTTACTTCACTTAGAAGGTTAAGACTATGTGGTGGGAATTCCTTTGATTATCATTTTTCATACTTCAAAACCTTTTTATCATCATTGCCTATATTTTCTTCCTTTTCTCTAGTAATAAAAAAAAAATTTATTCCTTCTTGCAAAGGCTAATCCTTGTATTCAAGTAATTTACATGGATCTAAATCCATCATTCCATCCCTAATCACTCTTCCAGAACCTTATGCTAGCAATCATCTGTTCTCTTCCATGAATCTTTAATCTTTTCCTCTTGCCTACAAACATACACTTCTTCCCAATACAAAAACAAAACATTTTTCTTTCTTTTTCTTTCTTTTTTTGGTATTTGCTTAACTCTCACCATACTTGACTATTCTGCAGCATTTAATACTGTTAACTACTCTCTCCTCCACCATATTTTTGTGACCAAACTCTCCTGGTTATCCTCTTGCCAGACTGATGACTCTCAGTTTCCTTTGTTGGCTTATCAGCCAAATTGCACCTTTAGTTACATTGCCAGCCTCTTTCCTGTGCTTTCTTCTTTTCTATCCCTATACCTTTTTACTTATTGTCTTCATCAGCTGCGTATGTTTGTTATCTCTATGTAGATCACAAACACAACTATCCATATAAATATATGTGCATATATACATGTATATGTACATGTATCTAGATAGATAGATAGATAGATAGATAGATAGATAGATAGATAGATAGACAGGCAGACCTAGACTAGAAAATGTCACTTAGAGCTTCAGATAATATATTTAAATGGGGAAGCAGACCTAGAGTTCCAAAAAGGTAATAAGTAGAACTGGGTTGAAATCCAAGTCCTCTACTTTCAGATCCAAACACCATGCTATCAGACCAATACTGCATTCTTAACATGTGAAGTATCTAGTTCATCTTTCTTCCCCAAACAGATAATTCTCCCTACTTCTCTATTTCTGTCAACAGCACAATGAATTATTCAGTTTCCCATGATCAAAACCTTGCTTTGTCTTTGGTTAGTCACCCCACATGTCCAGCTGCTTACTAAGTTGTCACTCTTATAATGCCATGATCTCTCTTGAATCTACATCCTCTTCTGTTCTCATTTCTCTCATTCATGTAGAGCCTCATTATCCTCCAACTATTTTCCTAATAATCTTTTTTAAAAAATGGGTCTTTCCACTTCTGTTATTGTTCAATCATGTCTGATTCTTTGAGACTTTATTTGGAGTTTTCTTGGCAAAGATACAAGAGCAAGTTTGGTCATTTCTTTCTCCAGTTGAGTTAAACAGGGTTAAGCAATTTGTCCAGAGTCCCACAGCTGGTAACTGTCTGAGGCTGTATTTGAACTTAGGCTCTTCCTGACTCCAAATCTAGTGTTCTATCCACTGTGCCGCCTAGCTTTCCACTTCTACTCTCTACCTATATCTGATCCATCCTTGATTTGCTGCTAGAATAATCTTTGTGATGTAGTAGGCAATTGATTTGGCACCTCATTCCAGCTTTATTACCTCTATGGGACCCAGAAGAAGCTTAGAGGCAAAATAGTTGAATTTACTCATTTTACAAGTAAAGAAATCAAGGTTAAGGGACATTAAGTGAATTGTCCAATCACACTCAAGTAATAAGTCCCAGAGGTAGAATTCAAAATCAGGTCCTCAGGCTCTTTCCACCATATCCCTCCAAGAAGTTGGAGATCAATATGTATGAGGGATGAGAGGTTGGGTGGAGTCTATAGGCATAGATTTCCACCAATAAAGAGTTCTAAGGGTACTAATGAGTCTGGGGATCAGCATCATACTGTGATAAATCTGCATATGTCATAAATCTGATCATGTCAACCCTTCTTACAGCCTAATGCTCAATATATAATATTATATATATATATTTCCTATATAATATATATAATATTTCCTATAATTCTTTAGAAATCAGTTGCTCAAAGACTTCTGAATATATTTTTCATATGTTAAACTATAAGATTTATGTTTTCCTTCATCTTATTGTCTGTTTCTAAAAACGCAACCATTTACACTGGACTTCTAAAAGCCTGGAATGAAATTATGAAGCTCTGTTTACAAAAACACTTCATTACTGTGCTATTTTTAGAAGTATGTTGCTGCATCCAGTACCCTATACCAGCAATAGATAACAAGGCCGTTTAATGTAGCATATTATAATTATTTGTGACAAAGTGCTTCTATGTGTCAGTCCCATGCAGTGTTATTTCTCAGAACAATTGATTTTAGAGGAGAGTGGCTGAATTTGTGCCACAGTAGCCAAGAGGATGATATTTCTAGTTTAATATCACCTTCCAGCAAACTGTCTTTTCTACTTCCAGTCATGGGGAAGGTGCTAAAGACTTCTTTTTTAGGGCCATGTTTGATGGGTGTCACACATCATCTGTGACTTGTTCTCTTGATAAGGCAAATATTATACTCTCCTAACAAGAATGGGATAGACTCTTTGTTGCTTGTTCTATCATAGCCCAGTAAATCCGGGACTCTGCTAATGCTGAGGGTTAGCTCTGTGTTTCTGGTTTCTTTCTCCCATTTCCATAGGCCATAAAACAAAAATGGCCAAAACCATGTCGTGAGACACTTCATACTACCATAAAATCTCTCCTGAGATAAGTCTGCTCCTGTTTTATAAACTGAAGTAAGTCTTTCATTATATGTCAGAAAACCTATAAAAATATTGACATTCCATACTGGAGAGAGTACTGTACTTGCAGTCAAGAAGACCTAGGTTCAAATCCTACCTCAGACACTTCATACTTGATTAACTTCTCTGGGCCTCAGTTTCCTCTTCCATAAAATGAGGGCATTGAACCACATGGTCTCTCTGGTCCCTTCTAAATCTAGGTCAATGCTAATGTGGAAATATGTTTAATATGATTGTACATATATAGCCTATGTCAGATTGCCTACTGTCTTGCGGAGGAGTGAAGGCAAAGAGGGAAAAAAAGTTTGGAACTCAAAAACTTATAAAAGTGAATGTTGAAACCTATCTTTACATGTAATTGGAAAAAATAAAGTATTATTAAATGGAAAAAATGTAAATCTAGGTCAATCAATGACTTGATGACTATAGCCCTGTGACTCCAGGCAAGTCATTTAACCTCCCTGTGTTTCAGTTTCTTCATCTGCATGGGGATTTGCTAATAACATCAACCTAACTTGGTCATCGTAAGAAACAAAAGAGGTAATACATGTAAAGTACTTTTCAAATCATGACCTCTACGTATGTGGAAACTGAAGGGAATAACCTTGCACCATGATAAGATCCTCTGCCAGAAAAGACTGATTAAATTATATTCAATATGTCTTGTATTGTTCTCTGGTTGTTTTAAGTAAGTAAGCCTTATCCCCCACTGTGTAATTTAATTCAACAAATATTAATAACTGCCTATCATGTATAAAATACTACGGTGGACATTAGAGACAAAACAAAGACAAAAGTGAAACAGTTTCTGTACTCAAGGAACTTACTCTAAGGGGAAGATACAACCCAGAGGAGTAAAGCCAAAGTGACTTGAGGAGGAAAAGAACACTAAAAATTGGGAAAATCCAAAGAAACTCCAGATAAAGGAACAGATGGTTTAAGAGTTGATCTGAGCCTTTGATGAAGCTAAAGAATCTAAGAGACACAGGTGAGAAGAGAGGACTATTTAGGTACAAGGGACAACCTATATAAATAACAAGACTATCAACTACTTAAAGACAAGAATTGTGTCTTTAATTATATAGCTGTTATGCCAGCTGGGTGGCATAGAGGATAGAATGCTGGACCTGAAATCAAGAAGACCTGAATTCAAATCCTTCCTCAGCCACTTACTAGCTACATGACACTGAGCAACTCATTTAGCCTGTTTCCTTGTCTATAAAATGAGGATCATAACAGCATCTCCCTCCCATGGTTGTTGTAAAGATAAAATAAGATAATTTTTGTAAGGCATTTTACAACATTAAAGTTTTAGCTATCATTCTTGTTATTGTATAGGCATTTTCAGTCACATCCAACTCTTCGTGACTATATTTGAGCTTTTCTTGACAGAGATACTGCAGAGGTTTGTCATTTCCTTCTCCAGCTCATTTTACAGATGAGGAAACTGAAGCAAACAGGGTTAGGTGACTTGCCCAAGGTCACCCAGCTAGTAAGTGTCTGAGGCCAGATCTGAACTCAGAAGAATGAGTCTTCCTGACCCCAGATCCAGTTACTGTGCCACTTAGCTATTACTTTTCTTTTACTTTATTGTAGCTATCATTACTATTGTTTTATCTCCCACTTCATCTATTCTAGTGCTGTCTATGTATGGAATCAGAGTGACTGGTGTAGATGGATTGCTGGACTTGGAGTTCTGGTTTCAGGTCTTGCCTCTACCACATTTTGACTGTGTGATCATAGAGGAATCAACCTTTCAATGTCCCAGATGGCTCTCTAAGCTTCTAAGCTACAGATGAAGTAAAGAACTCCTTCAGCGCTGCATGAGGCATTGTTATCCTGGAAAAAGCCTTCTCCCTGAAGCTCTTATCTCCTGATTGATGATTTATTCTCCAGAACCAGGATTTTAGGAAAGAATTTCCATCCCTGGATTCTTTCTCCAAGACTTCTCATTTTTAGCTTGATCTGTTGCATGGTCCTTGCCCCATCCCATCCCCTTTACAACTCTCTTTTACTCATCTTCAGTCATTTGAATGCAAACTCCTTGAGGGCAGGGATTGATTTTTTTTTTTTTGCTTGCATCTATATCCTCATCACTTAGCACAGTAAGCACACTAAGCATCACTGTTACACAGTAAGTGGTTAACAAATATTCTATCTATTTATTGATCTATCTATCTAGGCAGTTTTCATATAAGGAGTTCCCCACACAGATAGTCACAAATCCAGACCAAAAAATAAGATAAAATAAATGTCAGTTATTAGATACCAGTAAGTACCTAACATCTTATAATACAGATCCTTGAAGGACTGAGGTATACTAAAGTATTGACTTTTTAAGTGCATTTTATGCCATGATATTCTAATGTGTTGAAAGTTGGTGATGGATGCTAACTTTTTAATAGCCAGAATATTTGACTAAGAGAATATTGTACTCATCTGGATCATCCAGTTTCTGAGGAGCACTAATGGAACATTAGGCAATCCAATTACCCTAGACAATATGACAGCTCCACACATGCATCTTTTGTAACACCAAAGAGCAATTTACAGAATGATAAATACTTTACATGACTACATCCATTTTCCATACCGAGCAGCCAGACTTCTGCTTAAACTAATTATGGTTATCAGATTAATGAGAGAAGAGTCCTTGAATCCTACTATCCAGAACTGATTGAATCTTTCATTTTTATCCCTTCCACTATGAAAAGATAACTACATAGGCCTTATTCCATAAAAAACAAGTTTTCTGCCATCATCTTTTCCAATATATTTTCTTCATGAAAAGGTGATTATTCTCCTGGCAAAGATCAGAACATCAGCTGAGTCACAAGTAACCTGACATTTTTTTTTTCTGAGAGTTTATGTTACAAATGCCAGCAAGAATTAATCATCCAGTGTACTTCTGTTTGCTCTCAGACAATGTTCCTAAATTAGCAGCCTCTATGCTTTAAATTCCTTTAATTTAATTGATGAATGTAATCATTAAATGCAGACGATGGGCAGAGCATACTGTGCTATAGATGTTTTAAAGACCCTGAGAATATGAGGTCAACCTGAAATGGAACGAAGGCAGGCTTCAAGGCAAACATTCTTAAAATGTCTAATAAGATCTTCCTTTCCTTTCTAGGTTATCTTTGGTCTTCAGATATTTATACATGATTCCTCAGCCCAAGAACACAAATAAGAATAAGAAAGGTTGTGTTTGTCAAAATAGAAGGAAGAAGGCCTGCTAAACCATGACAAGTTCGTGAGTACCTGGTGCATTTTTAACTATATGATTTGCCAGCAATGGAGGAAGAAAGAAGGCCAGGCACCAATTAAGTGTACCTTAACTTTACAGAACAGATATATTCCTGAAATATTGTTCATGAAACAGATTTCTGTACAATTAAGTCAAGTTTCCCACTGATTCCCACTGTAGTGTGAGAGCTAGTCAACTGAGCGCTGATTACATACACGAAGAAAGGAATAGAAGCTGATCTGAGCTGTGACAACCAGCCCTTGACAGGTGGATTTCTTTCCATTTCCCATGACTGCAGTATCCTCTGATGATAGAGATTAGAGTAACAGAGATGGCAACAGCTGTTGTTTGCAACACTCCACCATGGCAATCATTTCTGCTCCTGGAGCTTCATTCCTTCCTCTCTACACCCTTTCTACTGAATGATGAACCAGCACCTTGTGAAGAAAAGGAAGCAGTAGATGCAAGCCATAACTATGTAGACTATCAAGTCTGGTCACTTGTTTTTCCTTCTTTATATAGAGGCAGTGGATAGAAAATTGGATATGGACATGGTGCAGGGAAAGGAATGTTAGATTTAGAACCAGAGAACCTCGGTTCAAATACTGGTTCTGCCACTTGCTGTGTGACTTTGGGCAAGTTATTTAACCCCTCTTAGCCACAGTTTCCTTAAGTCTTAAATTCAGAAATTGGAGTAGATGACTTGAAAGTTCCCTTCCATCTCTAATTCTATAATTTGTAACTGACACTCAAGTAGTGTCAATTTGTGCGACCATAGTTGTTGTGTCACACACAATACTCGTTGTATGATCATAAGCCAATCGTTCAACCTTTCTGAGTTTCCTCATCTGTAAAATAGTTATATTGATATATACCTTACATAGTTGTGAGACTGAAATAAGAAGGCATATGATGTATGTCACTAATTTTAAAGTGTTACAGAAATGTCAGTTAACATTCAATGTTCAAAGAAGATGGGGAAGAAAATTGTTTATCAGCCTAGTGGGACAGCTATGAGATACACTCAGTTAAAAACCACATTTTGTGACTCATGATGGAAAATGCTATCCACATCCAGAAAAAGAACTATGGAGTCTGAATGCAGATAGAAGTATACTATTTTCTCCTTTTTTTTTTCTTTCTTGTATTTTTTCTCTTTTGTTCTGATTATTCTTTCACAACATGAGTAATGTAGAAATATGTTTAATATGATTGTACATGTATAGCCTATATCAGATGATATGTCATCTCAGGGAGGGGGTAAAGGAAGGAGGGAGAAAAATTAAGAACTCAAAACCTTACAAAAGTGAATGTTGTAAACTAAAAATTAATTAATTATTTTTTTTAAGAGGAAGCATAATTTGTTAACGTATTCCTAGAATCCTTCTTCCTATGACTGTGTTTCAGAACCATGTACCAAATTTCTTCCCTACATTTCTTGTTCTATTGTTTATTATAAATTTCCTTGTGTTGAATTACTGTACAAGGCGGGTACTCCTGGGCAATGTCTATTTTCTCTCTTGTTATGTCTACATAAAGATATATATACTGATTACAAAGTAAAAACAATAGAGCAATTAATTTTTTAGATACCATTCGGTGGTTAAGGCCTCAGAGTCAATTTTTTGGCTTTGGTTATAGAGTTTGACTCTCTTTATGCTTGAAATTAACATTGAAATGACCAAATTTCTACTTCTGGCTTTTCTTATATTCCTCTCTATGGCTTGTTTAGGTATACATAGAATGAGATAGAAGACTCTTTGGTGGGGTATTTAAAGCTCCAGGACGCAGACATCCAAACCACTGAGCCATATGCTAATCTTGTTTTTTTTTTCTTCCTAATTATTCAAATTCTTCAAGATGTCTATACCAATTTTTAGGGAGGTTAGGATGTTATTCGTTTCTGATTGCTTTAAAAGTCTTCAGAAAATAGTGTTAGCAAGCACATGGATTGCATAATAAAAGCACTGCTTAACAAAGTGCATTAGTGGAAGCTGTTTTAGCTGCCTGTGCCTATCACCTCACTAGTTTTCATTATAATACATCAAACATTTAAAGGTCGGAACAGTCTCAGCCTTTTTTTTCTTCCTTCCAGATATCAATTGTCCTCACCCTGTGTAATCTCATTTCTAATGAGTTCTTTGGTTACACTGATCACTCAACATTAGGAAAACAAGTTCTCATGAAGAGGACCCTCATTAAGCTGCTGTTACATTACAATTTGAATTCACAGGACCATTTCTCTGGCTTCACAAAAGAATCCCAACAAAAGCAGCTTCTCCAACTTTGTTAGTGACCTGTACTATCTACGTATTACAATGTGACCTTTGATTCCCCAAAGTTCTCTTTAATTACAATTGGGAGGTATTCTACAGCAAAATGGAGAGTCCGGAGTGCATGAAAGGGAATATTATCTATCCGTATTATAGAATTCTCCAATAGCAGAGTAAAAGATCACCTGAATTCAGACCAAACAAATGCAGGCACAACCTGAGGCCTAACTACTCATGTGGGGAAAGGGAAAATACTTCTTGGAGAAAGTTCTGACCAGCTTCCCTTTTGTTTTTATACCCCAGCCCTTAATAGAGTACCTGGCACATTGTACTTATTTAAGAAATGGTCGTTGACTGATCGATTGATGGATTCCATGCTATTCCTCCAGCTTCTAGTGATTTCCTCCTCATGCAAATTCTTGTGATCTCTCAGTACTCTTCATATACTTGAGCATATGTCTTAATTATGGGTATATCTCAACATAGCTGTCAACTCCTAAAAGATAGAACCTGAACCTTACTTAATTGTCACTCCTGTGGTACCTGGCATGGTGACTGGAAAATATGAAAAATACACCAAAGAGATGGAGGTGTGGTAATAGGTGTGAAGACTCTCTCCACCTATGGAGTTAGCAACTCATTTATGAGTTAGGAAGTTTTGTGAGCCCTATAAAAGTGCGATGACTTGCTCACAGTCACATAGGTAGTGAGTAGTAAGACTAGAGCCTAAGTTATTCAGATTAAGAGTTCAGCATATGGACTGATACAATTCTCAGTCATGCATGTAATTAGTGTTTAATAAATGTTGGCCAAAGGTTGAATAAGGGATGGGATGTCCTTTTAGCTTCCATTTTTTTTGCCATCATAAAAAGAGCTTCTATAAAGATTTTTGTACATGCAGGACCTTTCCTCTTAAATAATAGCTAGCATTTATATAGTACTTTAACATTTGGAAAGTATTTATATATGTTAACTCATTGGATCACAACAACCCTATATAATAGGTGCTATTATTATTTCCATTTTTTAGATGAGAAAACTGAAACACAAAGAGGTTAAATGACTTGCTCAGTGTCACAGAGGCTCTGAAGCAAGATTTGAACTCTGGCCTTGAATTCAAGTCCTATGATCCATCTAACACTGCACCACTTTGCTTTCTCCTAAGATCTTTCACTAATCTCAGCTGGTGAATGGCTGAACAAATCAGAGTAAATGAACGGGATAGCATACTACTATGCTATAAGAAAGAGAAAAACAATGATTTCAAAGAGATATTGACAGACTTATACAAACTGATACAAAGTGAGGTAAGCAAAACCAAACAATTTATATTATAACATCAAGATAATAAAAATAAATGATTTTAAAGCCTTATATGAAAGAATTAAGTGAGCAGAAGCAAAACATTTTGCATCATCATCGCTAACATTTACATAGCACTTACTCTGTGCCAGGTACTGTGCTATGCCCTTTACAGCTGTCTTCTCATTTGATCTTCTACATAACCCTGGGTGGTAACTGCTATGATTATCCCCCTTGTACAGATGAGGAAATTGAGACAGAGGAGAAGTGATTTTTTTGTTCATTTGTATCAATTGGGACCCCATTTGGGGTTTTCTTGGCAGAAATACTGGAGTACTTTGCCATTTCCTTCTCCAACAAGGTTAAGTGACTTGCCCAAGGTCATATAACTAATAAATGTCTGAGGCCAGATTTGAACTCAGAAAGAGTCCTCCAGAATTCAGACCCAACCTCCATCCTCTGTGCCACCTAGCTCCCCCATTGATTAAGTGGTATCCCAGGTCAAATAGCTAGTAAGTGACTAAAGTTAAATTTGAAGTCATATTTTCCTGAATAAATAAGTAACTTTGGAAGCTGTAAAAAGCTATGAAACAATGCAATAACTACTTATGGTTAAAGAAGACTGACAATGAAGCATGCCTCCTATCTCCTGAGAGAGAGGTGATAGATTCAGGTACAGAATGGGACATGTAGTGGGGCAGGGCTAATGCGGGCATTTGTTTCACAGTCAACTGCGTACATTTGTTGTAAGATTTTGTTTTTCTTTCTTTCTTTCTTTCCCCAATGGGTGGAGACAAAAAGGGGAGAACAGAGTTTTCTGAATGACTGTAGTAACGATGAGGAAAAGATGAAGAAATAGGAAAATCCAAAGACATAAGAAGCCACCAAGAATAACTCTGAGGATTCAAACCAAATCCTCATTTTCCAAAACTAATGCTCTTCCAAGACATCATACAGGTAGGGTGTGTAAGTTACTTAATATTTTCTTTGCCAGTGGCTATGAAAAATTAGTGTTCTGACAAAAAGTGAAGGTAAGCTTATAGAATCATGGGATTGGAGGGTAGAAAAGGACATTAGGGAACATCTAGTCCCATTTGCTCATTTTACAGATGTGGAATCTGAGGCTCAGAGACTCCCCCAAGTTCTCACAAAGAAATTAAATTGACCTAAGAGGTTTGGGATCAACAAATCAAAGGATATAATAATGTAATGTCTTGCCAATTGTTAATGCTTCTTTTAATACTTCTTTTCAAGCCACCACTTTGGAATATTTTACTCAAGCCATAAATCCAGTCAGGAAGTTAGTGAAAGTACATTTTGTCAAACAGCTCCTTCCCAGAACTGTGTTAACAAGGTGGCCCTGATCCTGCAAGGAAAAGAAGGGAGGGCAGAAATTGCTTGACTTGGAAGAGACAACATTAATTCTCTGGGGTCATTTTGGGTACCACATATAGAAAAATATCAAAAGTAATTTACTAATTGAAGTCTAAGTGAACTAAAAGATTTTATTCACACATATACCTCCCCAAAGCAGACAATCAACTTCCTTCTTGATGGTTGGATCAGTCCTAAGGGATGAAATTAATGGTGTCTAAAGAGGAAATCCACTGAAAAGCTCAGTGGACTCAATCCTAATGAAGAAAGGGCAGGGGGAGGAGGAGGAAGACATCAATATTTGTTCATTTGAAGAGAACCATACCAACTGAAATCATCCCCTCTATTTTCGCTACATGAAAACAAAGAAAGTATGTATTGATTTTTGGAATTTCCTATTAGCACATTATTAAAGAAAGATAACTGAATCATTTCAAAAGGGGGAGAAAGCCCTCTAAAATACCATCTTAAGAAAAGAAAGAAGAAAAAGAATTCAATAGTGTTGTTACTAAATTGAATCCCAAATGTATTATTCTAATATGCCATTAGTTTAGAGGGGAGAGGTATTTATTAAAGAAGAATATTTGGTTGGGGGAAGGAGGATCCCCCAAACACACAAATTGTATAACAGATATAGTCACCCTATTTTGATGGACGAAAAATAAATCCTTCCCTTTTTTCCTAATCAAAGATATGTACTTACCATGCTTTATGCATTAGGAGCAGTATTAGAGATGTCAATATATTATTTTTCTGCTGCCTTCTTAGTAATCATAGGCTACAAAACATTAGAATTTTGTTACCCTTATGTCAATTCCCCATAAAAGGCAATAAAACAGTTTGTCTCTGGAAAAGCTAAAAGCCTCACCTGAGCCAGTCATGTCACTTAATTTGCCTATGTAATGCTAACTATTTAGTGATTAAATTCCAACCTTGGTCTCATTGGCACCATATTCTAACCCAAGCTTCTAACATTTGACAAACTGTTACACACATTGCTAAATGGGGAGGGAACTTAAATATGTGTTTTATAGAGGGTGCTAGTATATAATATAAAGCTTTTATTTAAAGAAAATGTGATTCAACAAAGAGTTGGATTACTTAAAGTCTTGTTTTCATGGTTGCCACAGGTAATATTGCTGAAATCTGAGTACTTTTGTAGCCAAAAAAAAGTTGTGACATTGAAAGACTGTCCATTCATACTTTATCTGTCTACTGAGAGCCAACATAACATTTGCCCAGGTGTGAAAAGTGGTGAGAGTGGTTGAATGTGTCTATGATGATGCAAAGGGAAAGAAAGAAGGTGATATAAGGGTTGATAGCCTTTGAAAAACTGAAGCTTTCATTTACTCACTTTCATTTACTCATTTACAAAACTATCACAACTGAGTGAAGGCTAGAAAGACCAAAATGAGGCAATCTCTGCCTAATGCTTTCTATTGAGCCTGTTTGATTATAATAATGAAGAAAGGAAGATGAAAGGATATAACCACAGAAACTCAATGTTGGTGGTGAGCTTGCAACTTCAAGTGAGACAGGAAAGGAGAATAAAAAATAGAGGTAAGGGAGGTAGAGAGAGCTAGGAGGTAATCTGTCACATGTGGAAATGGTATTGTGTGATGGAGCCAGAATGGGAAAGAATAAGGTAAGAGAACCGTGAATAACCAGTGTGACTAGAATACAGTGTGCTGAGCGGAGTAATATGAAATAAAGTTTTTAAGAAAGTAGAATGGATCCAGATCATTGGGGAAAGGGGAATCTTTAAAATCAAGCTAAGGAGTTTATATTCACTTTCTAGCCATGCCCACTCTATACTGTCTACACTCAGGCCGTTATTTTCATCTCCTCCACTCACCCGCAACCTTGGGAAGCTTGGACTCTGTCCCAAGGTCTGCTGGCTTTGAAGAGTGAGCTTTTGGTTTAATTTTGCTAGAAACAGGTCACTATCCCACTTTCCAACTATATTCATACCACATTCTACTGCATCCTTTCCCCCATCTTTCCAGATCTTCTTTAAAAGTGCTGTCTTGCTTGGGAGGTGGGGCAGAGCCAAGATGGCAAAGTGAAACTAGGGACTCACCACAGTTCTCCCTCAAATGCCTCCAATACCTGTAAAAATGATTCCAAATAAATTCTAGAGAAGTACAATCTACAAAAAGACAGAGTGAAACAAATTTCCAGCCCAAGACAATAGGAAAGGTCTGTTCCACCAGGCTGAGAGAGGATCACAGTCCAGCACAGGTCACACAAGCACAAACCAGGCCCCAGCAAACCCAGAGCAAGCCCCAGGGGACTGAATCACTGGCAGCTGTGGTGGTTGCTAGACATCTCAATCCACAAATGCCAAAAACAACTTAGAAGGTCAGTAGGAAAGGGCTGCCAGACCTGGGTAAGAGACTAGCATAGGCCAGCCCCAGTCCCAACAAACCAGGAGAAGGCCTTGGGAGTGATTGAATAAGCAATGATGGTAGTGGTGATGGAGGCTACTTCCAGAGCTCTCAGCTCATGATAAGGAGATTTAATACAGTCAGAAGGAAATTAGAGGGGTCTCTTTGCTGGCACTGAGGCAGGACTGAGACTTTGCCCATACTTGAATCTAGATCGCAGTCTTGGATGGCAGTCCCAGCCAAAGAGCATGAGTATAGCAGAGCATATAGCAGCAGTAGAGAGGGAACCCTTGTCATAATCCCAGGGCAGAAAAAAGTGCTTGTGGTCACTCACAGATCAGAACACAGGCCAAGAGAGCAGTAAATACCTCTCCTTAGATCAAGTCACCTGGAAGACCTGAAAAATCCCTAGAAGTATCTTTGAAAACAGTTACCAAAATCCCTGAAGCTTAGGACAGTATGACTTCCACACTGCAAGCAGAGCCCTATCTTAACAATGATTTAAAAAGGCAAGTAATTAACTGGAAAAATGAACAAACAATGGGAAAAAACTCAGACTATAGAAACTTATTTTGGTGACAAGGAAGATCTGAATATACACACCGTCGAAGCTAGTACATCCAAAGTCTCCAAGAAAAATATGAATTGGTCTCAGGCCATGGAAGAGCTCAAAAAGAATTTTGAAAATCAAGTAAGGGAGGTAGAATAAAAATGAGAAGAGAAATGAGAGTAATTCAAGAAAATCATGAAAAATGAGTCAACAGCTTGGTAAAGGAGATCCCCCCCCCAAAAAAAAAATACTGAAGAAAATATCACCTTAAAAAACAGACTAGACCAAATGGTAAATGAGGTTCAAAAAGTCATGGAGGCGAATGTCATAAAAAGTAGAATTGGCCAAATGAAAAAAGAGATCCAAAGGCTCACTGAAGAAAATAGTTCCTTAAAAATTAGAATGGAGCAAATGAAAGCTATTGACTTTATGAGAAATTAAAAACAAAACAACTTTAAAAAAAAAACAAAAAGAATGAAAGAATAGAAGACAAGGTGAAATCTCATTGGAAAAACCACCAAACTGGAAAATAGATCCAGAAGAGATAATTTTAAAATTATTGAACTACTTTAAAGCCATGATCAAAAAAGAGCCTACATATCATCTTTCAAGAAATTATCAAGGAAAACTGCCCTAATATTCTAGAATGAGAGACTAAAATAAAAATTGAAAGAATCCTCTGATCACCTCCTGAAAGAGATCCTTAATTGAAAAATTCCCAGGAATATAAGAGCCAAATTCCAGAGTTCCCAGGTCAAGGAGAAAATATTGTAAGAAGCTAGAAAGAAGCAATTCAAGTATCATGGAGCCACAGTCAACATAATACAAGATCTAGCAGCTTCTAATTAAAGGATCAGAGAGCTTGGAATATGATATGCTTGAAAGGCAAAGGAGTTAGGATCACAACTAAGAGTCACCTACCCAGAAAAACTAAGTGAAATTCATGATGGGAAAAAATTGTATTCAATGATGTAAAGAAATTTAATGCATGAGAAAAGCCCAGAGCAATAGAAAATTTGACTTTCAAATATAAGAATCAAAGGAAGTATGAAAAGTTAAACAGGAAAGAGAAATCATAAGGGACTTATTAAAGTTGGACTGTTTACATTCTTACATGGAAAGATATTTGTAACTCATGAGATCTTTCTCATTATTAGGGTATTTGGAGGGAATATATATGTGTGTATACGTATATATATATATATATATACACATATATACATACATATATACATACATACATACACATATACATGTGTATATTAGAGAGGGGGCATAGAGTGAGTGAATATGAAGGGATGATATCTAAAAAATAAATTAAGGGGTGAGACAGAAGGGATGTATTGGGAAAAAAAGAAAGGGAGAGGTAAGATGGAATAAATCGTCTCACATAATAGACGCAAGAAAAAACTTTTACAGAGGAAGGGAAGACAGATGAGGTGAGAGGGAGGGAGTGAATTTTACTTTCACTGGAATTAGTTTAAGGAGGGAATAATATACACACTAAACTGGATATGGGAATCTATATTAACCTACAGGAAAGTAGAGGCAAAGGCAATAAAAGAGTGTGGTGATAGAAGAGAAGGCAGATTGGGAGAACAGTAATCAGAAGCAAATAGTTTTAAGGAGGAACAGGGTGAAAGGAGATAAGTTAATAAATGGAGGATGGGATAAGATGGAGGGAAATATAGTTAGTCTTTTACAACATTACTATTATGGAAGTGTTTTGCATAACTCCATACGTGTAACCTATATTGAATTGCTTGCCTTCTCAAAGAGGGTGGGTGGGGAGGGAGAAAGGGAGAAAATTTTGAACTCAAAGTTTTAAAAATCAATATTAAAAATTGCTTTTACATGTAACTGGAAAATGAGATATACAGGCAATGGGGGATATAAATCTATCTTACCCTATAGGAAAAGAGAAAGGGAAGAGGACAAGAGAAGGAGGAGGGGGTAATAGAAAGGAAGGCAGATTGGAGAAAGGGATAATCATAAGCAAAACACTTTTGAGGAGGGAGAAGATAAAAGGAGAGCGAGAACAGAATAAATGGGGATAGAGAGAATAGGATAGAGGGAAATAGAGTTGGCAGTAGTAACTCTGAAAAAATGTTTTTTGGAAACAAGTTTGTCTGATAAAGGCCTCATTTCTCTAATGTGTAAGGCTTTGTCAAGTTTATAAAAATGAGAGCTATTCCCCAATTGATAAATGATTAAATGATAGAATTGAAAAAATGAAGTAATTAAAGCTATCTATAGTCATATGAAAAAGTATTCTAAGTCACTATTGATTGGAGAAATACAAGTTAAAATAATCATAAGGTACTACCTAATACCTATTAGATTAGATAATAGGACAGAAAAGGTAAATGACAAATGTTGGAGGGGATGTGGGAAAAATGAAACATTAACGCAATGTTGTCAGAGTGTTGAATTGATCAAACCATTCTATAGAACAACTTGGAACTACACCCAAGGGGCTGTGGAACTATGCGTACCCTTTGACATAGCAATATCACAACTAGCTCTGTATCCCAAAAAAGATTTAAAAAAATGAAAAGGAAAAGAACCTATGTACACAAAATATATGTATGGCAGCTCTTTTTCTGGGGATAAAGAACTGAAAATTGAGGGGATGACTGAATACGTTGTGGTCTATAGTTGTGATAGAATACTATTGTACTATAAGAAATGATGAGCAGGCTGCTCTCAGAAAAACCTAGAAAGACTTACATGAGTTGATGCAAAGTGAAATGTATTAGGTACAAAGTAACAGCAATATTGTAAGATGTCAGTCGTGAATGACTTAGCTACTCTCAGCAATACAACAATCCATGACAACACTGAAGGACTTTAAGTGAAAAATGCTATCCATCCCCAGAGAAGGAACTGATAGTGTCTGAATACAAATTGAATCAACTGTTGTGGGTTTTTTCCACTTTATTTTTCTCGAGATTTTTTTTCTATGGTTTTTTCCACAACATGACTCTTATGGATATGTTCTGCATGACTACACATATATAACCTTGCTTGCCTTCTCAATGAGGGGAGTGGGGAGGGAGAAAGGGAGAGAATTTGGAACTCAAAGTTTTAAAAACAAATGTCAAAAATTGTTTTTACATCTAACTGGGGAAAAAATTAAATACTAAATAAATAAAAGTGCTACTTTTCCTCCATAAGAAGGTAAGCTCCTTGAAAGCAAGAGTTGTATAGTTTGCTTCTATCTTTTTCTCAAACCTATAATCCCTGGCATATAATAATCACTTAATAAATGCTTTAAGTATCTAAAGGTGCTAGAGATGTAGCTACTAGAGATTGTTTATATGATCAGATTCATGGGTTAAGAAAATCATTATGTCTTCAGGGTGAAAGATCTCCTAAATAAGAGAGGGGCTGAAGTCCAACTAGCAGGCTGGTATATTGACCCAAGTGGACACAGATGAGAATATGAACAAGGTCTGTGGCAATATGATTATAGAGGGGTGGTGAGATTCATAGAATTCATGAGATCTCGTTATGACAGCATCACAAGCCAGTAATTGATTAGACAGGACAAAGGTAAGGGAAAGGAAAGAAGCAAAGACAATTCTGACCTTTTAAATTGGAGTGTTCAGGAGAAGTCCAGCTAGTGATAAAAACAGAGGAAGCTTGGTATTTTGTCTTTTTTCTTTTTGAATCTAACAAATATTTATTGAGCATCTGCTATGTTCAAGGAACTGTTCTAGTCATCATGGGAAATACACAGATAAAAAAAGCATAATCCTTTTCTTCAAGGAGTTTATAATCCAATAAGCATATTTCTACTGGTCCTTTGCCTTAAGCAGACTGCTTAGAACTGGGGATCATTTATACCTAATCTGCACATAGGTTCATTCATTCCTCTGGAAATGTATACTTGAGACAACTCTGAATGTGCTCAACACCAGCAAATTCACCCAATCAACAGTTACCAAACTGATTTCTCCAGTCTCCAGGCTCTCTTTTCTAAATCTCTGCAGAGGCAAAATCCAACATCTGAGGGAGGAAGAATGAAAATCCAGTACTAGACACAGGTGAATGATACTTTCTAAACTGCAGTGTTGCTAAACCAAGGAGATTTCAGGGGAAATAATTCTAGGAAATAGATAGTTCTCTATATAATCTTCAAAAGATCATTGGAATCTGTAGCTTTCCACTTGCAAGCATTTCTGTGGATACCCATATTCAAGCTGACAATTTCACCTTTGTAACATTTCTCAAATACTCCCCCTTCTCTCTTCCGACACTGCCACTACTCTGGTGTAAGCCCTTTTACTGTCATACCTTAATTACTGCAATAGCCTGCTGGTGAGTCAGCCTGCCTCAAGTCTCTTCCCACCCCAGTCCTCTCTCTATTTAGCCACTGAAGTGATTTTGCTATCATGTGAACACCCCTCCCTCCTTCCCTGCCCCCCACATAAACTCCAGGAACTTCCAATTGCCTCAAAGTGCAAATATAAAATGCTCTTATTTGGCGTTCAAAGTTCTTCATAACCTAGACCACTTTTACCTTTCTATCTCTAACACCTTACTCCCCAACACATACTCTTTGATCCAGTGTGCTGGCCTCCAGACTATTTCACAAACAAGACCCTCCATTTCTCAGCTCTGAGCATTTCCTAGGGCTGTCCCTCATGCCTGAACTGCTTTTCCTCTTCTGATCTGATTTCTGAGCTTCCTGGCTTCCCTTCTTGTTGTTCAGTTGTTTTTCAATCATGTTAGAGTATTTGAAACACCATTTGAGGTTTTCCTAAGTACAGATAACCCCCTAAATTTCAGTGATTTTCCTCTTTTAATTATTTCCTATTTGTCCTGTATTTAGCTTGCTTGTATATATTTATTTGCACACATACAACCCCACCTCACACACCCTGTCCCCAAGCTCTTTGAGGACAGGGACTGTCTTTTGCCTCTTTTTGCTTTCCCAGAGTTTAGCATAGTGCTTGACATGTAATAGACACTTAATGTGCTGACTGATTGATTGATCAATCTCAGCATGTTCAACTCTAAGAACTAGCTTCTACCCTTTAGAGCAAGGATCTTCAAACTCCATTTCATTGTATACTTCAAAGATTTTTTTTTACTTGTAAGTATTAGGTGGAATATGTAACTTTCCAGATGGTACTAGTGTAGCCGTGGCTGTTTGGAATTGGGTTATAGCTTCTGAATCCAGTGACACTGGCTTTATACTGGTCCCCAGCTCGCCAGGCTTTTTAAACATACACACACTACAATCCGGTGATGCCAGACTATTTGTTGTTCCTCTGATAGAACACTTCACTTCCTGACAATGTGCTTTTTCACCAGCTGTCCCCCATCTCTAGAATGTTCCACCCCTTCATTTCTGCTTCCTGCTTTGCCTGACCTCCAGTTTGAATCTGACCATCACGAGGAGGTCTTCCAAGGTCCTAATGCTAGTGCCTTCCTTCTGAGAGTAACCTCTCATACATGTGTAAGTACATATTACTTGCATATTGTCTGCCCTATTCAAATGTCAGCTCCTTGAGGGCAAAGGCTGTTTTTGTCTTTCTTTTCTTTACTTAGCACAGTGCCTGGAACATAGTAATCACTTAACAAATGTTTTTCCCAATTGATAATTAGTCAAAGGATATGAGCATGCAGTTTTCAAATGAAGGCATTAAAGCTATCTAGTCATATGAAAAAATGCTCTAAATCACTACTGATTAGAGAAATGCGAATTAAAACAACTCTGAGGTGCTGTATCACACCTATCAGATTGGCTAACGTGACAAAACAGGAAAATGATAAATATTGGAAAAGATGTGGGAAAATTGGAACACAAGTGCATTGTTGGTGGAGTTATGAACCCATCCAGCCATTTTGAAGAACAGCTGAACCAAAGGGCTATAAAATTGTGCATACCCTTTCACCCAGCAATACCACTTCTAGCTCTATATTATGTACGAATGTACAAAAATATTTATAGCAGCTCTTTTTGTGGTGGCAAACAATTGGAAACTGAGGAGATACCCACGTAAAACAGGTAGACACAGCACACTTCAGGGCTGTTAGCATAGGTTCACTCTCTTGATTTGGTCAGATGTGGGGGCAGAGCCAAGATGGTGGAGTAGAAAGATGCACATACTCTAATTCTTCCCCCACAGCCCATAAAACGTCTGTAAAAAATGACTCTCAACAAATTCTAGAACAGCAGAAGCCATAGAACAATAGAGTGAAAGAGATTTCCATCCCAATGTAGCCTGGAAGGCTGATAGGAAAGGTGAATCACACAGGGCACAGAGCAGAACACAGCCCATCCTTGGCTGCATGGCACCAGGAGGAACAAGATGGGAACAGGCCTCAGGGGCAAGATCACCAGCAGCAGCAGAGATTCTCAGATTCCTCAACCCACAAACACCAAAGGCAACTTCAAAGAGCAGTGCTTTTTTACCTTGGTGACAAGGGAGCAGTGGTGCTGGGAGCACCAGCAGTATTGGCGGCAGCAGCAGCAGCATCCATTTGTGAAGTTCTCAGACTAAAGCACCTGGGGGAATTAAGCAGCTGATCTGAACCTCAGCCCTGTGCAGGGTTCTGGGGGGTAGCATGTTGGAGGCACTTGTGGAGAGGAAATTTTACTACTCACAGATTCTGGGCAGAATAGCTTTGGTAGCTCCCAGACCAGTGTGTAGGCCCTTGATTGTGCCACCTTGGAGGAACTAAGAACTTACAGGTCCCCAGAGTATACTCTCCTCTTGACAAAGGCCTCAAAAATCCAATAACTGACTGGGAAAATGCCCAAAAAAGAGGAAAAAATAAGACCAAAGAAGTTACTTTCTTGGTAAACAGGAATTTTCTTCCATCCTTTCAGATGAGGAAGAACAATGCATACCTTCAGAGGAAGCCAAGGCTTCCATAACCTCTAAAGTAAATATGCAATGGTCTCAGGTCTTGGAAGAGCTCAAAAAGGATTTTGAAAATCAAGTAAGAGAGGTGGAGGAAAAGTTGGGAAGAGAAATGACAGCAATGCAAGAAAATCATGAAAAGTGAGTCAACAGCTTGCTAAAGGAGACCCCCAAAAATGCTGAAGAAAATAACACCTTTAAAAATAGGCTAACTCACTTGGCAAAAGAGGTCCAAAAAACCAATGAGGAGAAGAATGCTTTAAAAAACAGAATTAGCCAAATGGAAAAGGAGGTTCAAAAGCTCACTGAGAAAAATAGTTCTTTAAAAATTAGAATGGAACAGATGGAAGCTAATGACTTTGTGAGAAACCAAGATATTACAAAACAAAACCAAAAGAATGAAAAAATGGAAGATAATGTAAAATATCTCATTGGAAAAACAATTGACCTGGAAAATAGACCCAGGAGAGACAATTTCAAAATTATGGGACTACCTGAAAACCATGATCAAAAGAAGAGCCTAGACATCGTCTATCATGAAATTATCAAGGAAAACTGCCCTGAGATTCTAGAACCAGAGGGCAAAATAAATATTGAAAGATTTGGTCAGACAGGAAAGAAACTAAGAAAGATTTAATAATCTTACTTCCTTCTAATCTAGTTTTCTCAGAAGAGGCTTGCTGATAACAGGAGCACAAACTCCTACAGTGTTCCCTACTCGCCCTTCACACAGGGGCTTGTGAGAAGTGGGGGACAGGGAGTCAATCAATATAGACACAACCTGTGCTTCCCATAAATTCCCTCAAGCCTCAATAAGAGCCAGTTGAGGCACACAGAGCATTTGTGCATTCAACCCTAAGGGTTTCCCATTCACTATCTAGTGACCACGTATTTTCTAGGCCGACAGACAAAGGCATATTGCCAGCAATAGCCTCACAAGTCTATATCACCTCATCCCTGAATCTCACTGTGCAGCCACAGTGGATGTTTATATTATTTATCATTATATAATGCTGCTCAAGAGTGGTAGAGATGTTTTGAATCATAACTATGAGAACTCATATCTAATATCCAGGAGCAAGAGATTGTTATGGCTATGGATCCTAGGAAACTGAACTCTGAGAAATAATAACAAAAATTCACTTTACACACACTAAAATCCACCTTACTTACTACATTAAATTCACCTCACTTACACTAAAATTCACCTTAGAGCCCATCAATTGGGGAATGACTGAACAAGTTGTGAATGTAATGAAATACTATTATTCCATAAGAAATGATGAGCAGGATGATTTCAGAAAAACCTGAAAAGACTTGTATGAAATGAGCAGAACTAGGAGAACACTATACACAGTAACAACAACATTGTGTAATGACTAACTTTGATAGACTTAGCTCGTCTCAGCAGCGCAATGATTTAAGGCTATTCCAAAAAACTCGTGATGGAAAATGCTATCCACATCCAGAGAAAGAACTATGGAGTCTGGATGCAGATTGAAGTGTAGTATTTTCTGTTTTTGTTTTTTATTTCTTGTAGTTTTTCTCTTTTGTTCTGCTTCTTCTTTCACAACATGACTGATGTGGGAATATGTTTAATATGATTGTACATATATAGCTTATATCAGATTGCATACTGTCTTTGGAAGGGGAAAAGAGAGGGAGAAGGGAAATTAGAACTCAAAATCTTATAAAAGTGAATGTCAAAAGCTAAAAACAAATCAATTAATTTGTTAAAAAATGTTTCATTGATGATCTCACTACTCAAGGGGCCACTGCCAGCTCAGAAGCAGGAGTGTGGGAGCTTGAACAGCTATGGAAATAGGTCCACAGGAAGAACACTGGGTTATAACAGGTGAAGGTCAAGTGTTGTTAGGTTGGAGAGAAACTCCATAATTGGCTATTGAGAGAAGGTGGGATATAGCACATCTTCCCACCTATGCCCATTGGTTAATCACACACCCCTTCATGGGTAGAGGGGGGCAAGCTAGAGTTCCCAATTTGGAAAGCACTGGTGTGTGTGTGAGTGTGTGTGTGTGCGCGCGCGCGCGTGTGTGTGTGTGTGTGTGTGTGTGTGTGTGTGTGTGTATCTGAAGAGGGAGAATGCAATGTGTCAATTGATGACAGAGTCTAAACTTAGGGAGGAGAGCAATGAAGCAAGGAGGCAAAAACCAATCGTGAGGGGTGAATTTACCTAAGGCATAAGGTTTGGCTCAGGAGAAGAGCATTAGAGGAAGACAGGACTTTGCATTAACTAGTAAAGAAACAGATATTCTTCCCATATGCTTCCTTCCTACCATTTAAACAAAAGTCTCCATCCCTCTTCTATTCTCCTCCTCTACCCACTTCGGCTCCCTTCCTCCTCAACCCCAGGCAAACTTTTTATTTACAATCCAAGATTCTGAAGTTATTGATCTAAAATTTTATTTTGTCCTTACAGGCATTTCTGCCTCAGACCTAGATCAATAATAGCATAAGTATATATAACACACATACCCACAGCGCACACACACACACACACACACACACGCACATACACACACACAAGGCATGTGCTCATTCTATCTCTAGTAATACAGTACATCAGAATAAGAGAAAAGGACATCTCAGAACAAATAACAACAGATATTTGGATCCATTCCTCCCAAGAAGAGAAAGCCAGGTTGCCCTTCATTTTCTTTAAAGACAAAAGAACTTTATAAAGAGGATTTTTTTTTTATTTAGGACATTTACATTTTTGCCTTGTATAATATCATAAAATCATCACCTCTAATCTGTAAAGACCTTCTTCTCAGACCTCAAACAACATATTGTTTCCATCCTCCTTGGTACTCATGCATTATTTTTTTTAAATATAAATTTATTTATTTAACTTTTTACATTCATTTTCACAAAATTTTGGGTTCCAAATTTTCTCCCCTTTCGTCCCCTCCCCCCACCCCAATACACCGCGCATTCTAATTTTCCCTATCACCAATCTGCCCTCTCTTCTATCATCCCTCCCTTCTCTTGTCCCCATCTTCTCTTTTGTCCTGTAGGGCCAGATGACTTTCTATTCCCCATTAACTGTATTTCTTATTTCCTAGTAGCAACAACAATACTCAACAGTTGTTCCTAAAACTTTGAGTTCCAAATTCTCCCCATCCCTCCCTCCCCACCCATTCCATTTGGGAAGGCAGGCAATTCAATATAGGCCATATCTGTGTAGTTTTGCAAATGACTTCGATAATAGTCATGTTGTGTAAGACTATCTATATTTCCCTCCATCCTATCCTGCCCCCCCATTGTTTCTATTCTGTGCTTTGATCCTGTCCCTCCCCAAGAGTGTTGACTTCAAATTGCTCCCTCCTACCATTGCCCTCCCTACCGTCATCCCCCCCACCTTGCTTATCTCCTTCTCCCCCACTTTCCTGTATTGTAAGATAGGTTTTCATACCAAAATGAGGGTGCATTTTATTCCTTCCTTTAGTCAAATGTGATGAGGGTAAACTTCTTGTTTTTTTCTCAGCTCTCCTCTTTTTCCCTCCACGAAAAAGTCTCCTGCTTGCCTCTTGAATGAGATATAATTCACCCCGTTCCATTTCACAATCTTTCCTCCCCACTACATTTCTCTCTCACCATTTACCTTAATTTCTTTTACAATATGGTCTCATCCTATTCAATTCACTCTGTGCTCTCTGTCTCTGTGTGTGTGCTTGCATGTGTGTATGTGTGTGTGCATGCACACATGTACATGTGGGTGTGTGTGTATGTGTGTGTGATCCCACCAACTACCCAGATACTGAAAAGTTTTAAGAGTTACAAAGATTGTCTTTCCATGTAGGAATGTAAACAGTTCACTTTTGGTAAGTCCCTTATGACTTCTCTTTACTGTTTACTTTTTCATGCTTCTTCTCATTCTTGTGTTTGAAAGTCAAATTTTCTTTTCAGCTCTGGTCTTTTCATCAAGAATTCTTGAAAGTCCTCTGTTTCATTGAAAGACCATATTTTCCCCTGAAGTATTATACTCAGTTTTGCTGGGTAAGTAATTCTTGGTTTGAGTCCTAGTTCCTTTGACTTCTGGAATATCCTATTCCACGCCCTTCAATCCCTTAATGTAGAAGCTGCTAGATCTTGAGTTATCCTGATTGTATTTCCACAATACTGGAATTGTTTCTTTCTAGCTGCTTGCAATATTTTCTCCTTGACCTGGGAACTCTGGAATTTGGCCACAATGTTCCTAGGAGTTTCTCTTTTTGGATCTCTTTCAGGTGGTGATCGATGGATTCTTTCAATACTTATTTTGCCCTCTGGTTCTAGAATGTCAGGGCAGTTTTCCTTGATAATTTCATGGAAGATGATGTCTAGGCTCTTTTTTTGATCATGACTTTCAGGTAGTCCCATAATTTTTAAATTGTCTCTCCTGGATCTATTTTCCAGGTCAGTTGTTTTTCCCATGAGATATTTCACATTCTCTTCCATTTTTTCATTTTTTTGGTTTTGTTTTGTGATTTCTTGGTTTCTCAGAAAGTCATTAGCCTCCATCTGTTCCATTCTAATCTTGAGAGAACTGTTATCTTCAGTGAGCTTTTGAACCTCTTTTTCCATTTGGCTAATTCTGCTTTTGAAAGCATTCTTCTCCTCATTGGCTTTTTGAACCTCTTTTGCCAACTGAGTGAGCCTATTTTTCAAGGTGTTATTTTCTTCAGCATTTTTTTGGGTCTCCTTTACCAAGGTATTGACTCATTTTTCATGCTTTTCTTCCATCTCTCTCATTTCTCTTCCCAGTTTTTCCTCCACCTGTCTAACTTGATTTTCAAAATCCTTTTTGAGCTCTTCCATGGCCTGAGCCCACCGGACATCCACCTTGGATGTCTGGGATACAGAGGCCCCGACCTCCACATCTTTCCCTGATGGTAAGAATTGTTCCTTGTCATCAGAATTGAATGGTGGGTACATCTGTACCCCATCAAAGTAGCTTTCTATAGTCTTATTTTTCTTCCCTTTTCTGGGCATTTTCCCAGCCAGTTACTTGACTTCTGAGATTCCTATCCACCCCCTCCTAGATCTTCCCAGCTAGTGCTTGGGGCCTGATATTCAAATGGGCTATCCGCAGCAGGAGCGGCTGCTATTCAATGTGAGCTTAAGTTCTAGTGCTTGGGTGGGGGCAGGGCTGCCTCCCAGGCTCAGTTCCCTCAGGGGCTTTATGCAGAGACCTTTGGTAATGGCCCTGAACTTCTGCCTGCTGCTCCGGGAGTCTCAGGCTGCCACTGCTGCCTCTGCAGCTGCCTCTGCCACTGCCTCCCGAGGGGGTCCAAGTTACGGAGACACCCTGCTCCCCTCTCGGCCAGCTCAGATGTCTCTCTCACTGACCTGTAGCTCCTGTGGGCAGAGGGACCTTCATGGCCGCTGGAGATTCTGTCCCTGAAGCCTGCTCAGATCTGCTCCTCCAGGGCCACATGGCCAGGGCAGCTCCGGGGTTGGCTCCGCTGTCCGGAGTGTGAAGGACCCCTGGGGCCGGCTCTCCAGGGCTCTCTGGAACGGAAAACTTTTCCACTGTGTTTCTGCGTGCCTTGCAGTGCTCCAGAATTTGTGGGGAGTTCTTTTTGCAGGAAATATATGGGCTGTGGGTTTGGAGCTAGCATACGTGAGTCTTTCTACTCCGCCATCTTGGCTCCTCCCCTCATGAATTATTTTGTAACGCAGTTATTTGTAAATGTGTATCTGCATCAATTTCTTGCTACTTTATAAACTCCATGAAGGCAAAGGCCCTATTTTATCTGAAATTTGTATTTTATCTCATCACCTAACACAAAACTCTTCACAGAATATCTGCTTCATAAATGCGTACTAAATGGAGTTGAATCAGATCTATAGAGGTAGAAAGTGGGAAAGAAACTATACTTTAATCGCTTCCTAAAGAATAACTCCTCAATAGGCATGTCTGAGAAGTCATCATCTAATCTCTATTTGAGTCCCAGAATCTCAGCCCTGGAAGAAGCCTCAGAAGTTATCCATCACTCAATTGATCAAAAAGTGTCCTACGTGCCAGGCATTTTGTTTCATATTGGTGATCCAAAGACAAGCATGAAAGAATTTTTCCCTTAAAGAAATGACATTCTTAGAAAGGAAACAATATGCATGACATGCACATATATAAGTCCATATCCCGTAAAAATGTAGGCAAAATCTATTCAGCCATCTCCTTCACCCTTTCCAAGAATCCCCTTTAAAAGAACCAAGAAAAAGAAGTGGTCATGCAGCTTCCCCTTGAAAAGCTTCATTGTTGGAAAAGAAAATACTAACTACCTCCTAAGACAAATCAAGACTTGGTTGTTTCCTTTTTATTGTCAAAACTTAAGAGAGATGGAGAAAATTATACTAATGCATATTAAACTTAAATGTGTTTCATGTGTACATTTTCCTCCCTGGAGATTGCTTCCTTATTCCAGTCATGTAGCTAATTAGTGGTAGATCAACCTAACGCTAAGATCTTCTAGCTCTCAGTCCAACACTCTTTCTACTTTATCATGAAGGAGGAAAGAATCATTTGGTGACTGGCCCCTGTCCAACATGCTGCAATGAAAGAGAGCCACATGAAATCAATTAACCTATTAAAGGCCTGTTATATGCATTTGTGTTTTTAACCCTTTTATAATCAAACATGTCCCTTTTCAGATTAAATAACAACTTTAAAATGTTTAAAATGTTTAAAAACAATAATTATTCTGCCTTTGAAAGCTTTTCTAAGCATTGGTAGGGCAAAAGTCAATTCAGTAAACATTGGTAGGCTAATTATCAGCTATCTACTATGCACTGAGAACTAGAGAGGGGATGGGAGATGGAAGAGGTCACCCAGCCCTGGAGATGGTTCTGAGGCAGATCACATCATACTTCTATTTTTAAATTTATTTTATGAATCTAAAACCACAGAGCTAGGAAGTGGGTTATATTACCGGGCACGTAGCACAGGAGATGACCCAGGAAGCCTGAAGGCCCAGAAAGTGAGAGGTCTTCCCTTTACATGCAAACCACTACTAGAAGTGGCCTTAGGTCAAGGTCTAACATGGGCCTATTAAAACAGGACTGTTTACCAGTCCCTTTTTTTTTTAAAACAATGTGGCATAGCTTTAGGATATGTTGACTACATGCCTGCTAGCCTTAGAAAAATGGAAAGTGACTAAGAGCATGATAGAGGACAAGATTTTCATTAATTAAACAAGAAACAGACTTAAAAAGCAGCTGGACCTACTCATTAATTATTGCTTGAAAGCACAGCTTAGCCTCAATTATATAGTTACTCGCAAACATCTGTGATTTCCTCAGTGGAGGGATCTCTCTGTGTAGGAAATTCTATCCATCAATGCAGATCACAGCCCATATAAGACTTGCTACAGCAATCCTAGGGTGCTGTCTAAGAGGCACAGGATCCCACAACTGGTGTCAAAGACAGGCTTTGAAGCACTTTTCCTTCTGACTTCAAGCCAAGCACCATATCCAATACACCATACTACCTTTACAGCTTCAAATATGATAAAAGTAAAATTATTGCATTAACCAAATATTCTCTGTATGAACAACACTAGTTATTAGTTGGATCAATTAACTAGAAGTCCCTTCTGACATGAGCTTACCACTGTCCCACTGGAGCTACAGTATGACTTGAAATCATAAAGTCTACTGGGATTGCATTAATTCATTCTCATATGGGCAACACAATCAATTGGTAACATCTGCCCCTAAAATTTTCCATGATATAAATCCCTGAAATCTTTAACAAATAAATGCCCAAATTCTCGAACAGTGGTTCGTGCTACTTTTTATGTCATGGACTCCTTTGGCAGCCTGGGGAAAACTCTCAGAATTATGGATTTAGATTCATAAAATAAAATTTAAAAATAGGAGTATGAGGGGAACCAATTATACTGAAATATAGTTATGAAATATATTCTTTAAATAAAATTCATGAGCTCCAGGTTAAAACCTCTGCTCTAAATTAAATTCAGTGTTTGTGACAAAGAAGTATAAGAATTTCAAGGAATATAAACAAAACGCCATAATAAATCCTTTGAATACGGGGCTTATTGATTTATACAAATCAGCTTCATGAGCATACTCGTACCAAAAAGGAGGGTGTGTCAGATATATAGTTATATCTGAGGCAACTAGTTTGCACATTGGTTAGAGCACAGGACTTAGGAAAACCTAAAGCCTGTTTGAATTCATTTCAGACACTTAACTTGTTATTCTGGACAAGTCAGATAACCTCTCTGTAACTCACTTTATTCACCTGTAAAATGGGCATAATGATAGTATTTTTTACAGGGTTATCATGAGGAGGAAATGAGTTAACATATAAAGTGCTTTGCAAACCTTAAAGCAAGAGTTTATATAAATGCTAGTCATTATTAGTATATGTCTTCATTGTGTATCACTGACATCCCTAGAGTTCCTATTTTGTTGTGATAAGGGATAATTGAATCCTAAGAAACTGAAATAAATTCAATCTGGGTAGCTGACTAGTGCTAGATAACTCACGTACATTAAGGGCTATGGGCGGCAAGGACAGAGTGCTGGCTATAAAGTCAAGAAAACCTTGAGTTCAGATTCCCCTTTAGATAATTGTGGGATCCTGGACAAGTCCCTTAACCTCTCTCAAATTCAGTTTCTTCATCTATAAAATATGAATGACATTAGCACCTGCTTCACAGGGTTGTAAGGATCAAATGAGTTAATGGTTTGCAAGCCTTAAAGAGCTATATAAATGCTATATAAATATATTAATAGCTAGCTAGTAGTAATAGTAGCACTGATAGCATTTATATTCTGGTATTTTAAAAAATGGAACAGGATCCTCTTAAAAATGCAATTCATCTTGGGATGAGCAAATAAGTCTAGGCGTAGGGGTTGGCAGAATTATATTAGTGTGGCGGCCTTACCAGTGAGTATTCATCAGTCATTCTAGCTCCTCTATCCATTCAACATGTATTAAGTGCCATATGATAGGGTTTGTGCCAGGCATTGGGGATCCAGAGACAAAAATGAGACAATTTATCTCCGTGCCCCACCTCCCCTTGGCAAGGGGGCCTATTATAGCCAGCCTGAATCAGCGCTCAGATAGCAATTCACTCACCCCAAATACCTAATAGCATCTATTTATTTGTTCTCTTTAAATGGTTTTTATTCTATTCTTATGTTTCATTATTTGGTCTTGCATATAATTGTCTAAAAATCACCTCAAATTATTTTTTATCAGTCAACAAACATTTATTTTAAATTTTACTAGGCGTTGTGCAAAAGTCCCAGCTTCTCTGTGAGAGTTCCTCATAGCAAACGACTATGACTGAGATAAATAGGTAGGTCCTAGGGAATTGTGTGGAATGCACACAGCTTAAGTGATCTGCCCAGATTCACAAGTCTAATAAGCGTAAGAGGAGTCAATTGAGCCAAGACCTTTCTGACTCTAAGCTCAGAATTTGTCATGACCACAAACTATATTTTTGGGAAGTTGGAATGACATAAATTAACTAGTTAACCAGTTAATTAAAATAAGCAACCACAACAAAAATCTTAGGTTTATATGTATTTATAGCCACTTTAGTGGTTATCCAATACAATCCATTTGTTTTACACACGAGGAAACTGATACACAGGGAGGGTACATGGCCACGTGAGTTAGTGTTATAACTCAAGTCCTCTGGTTCCGGAGGTTCCTCTTTTGTTGTGATAAGGGATAATTGAATCCTAAGAAACTGAAATAAGTTCAATCTGGGTTTTTTTTTATTTTTAGGGTTATTTTTACTATGAAGATCTTGATTTAACCTTGTTATAATGATGTTGTCTTCTAACAATGTACCTCATTAAGCTTTAAGCCTCTAATCACCATCTTCTTTAAAATTTCCAATGTGAATCTGATTGGCTTCTACAAATTAGGAGCAGCTGTAATTATCCATTCTATCTAATTAAATTGGTTTTATTTCAACAAACATGACAATTAAATAACTGGGAACAAACCTACTATTCAAATCTATTTTTGGAATAGAGCATTTACATAAATTCCAATTTTAGACAATGAAATACAACTTCACAAGCTAAGGGGTCAAAGAACATTAGATTTTAAAAACCATGGATTGGTGGTTGTTTCCATTCTAGAACAAAGCCCTAGCCTGAAAAGTCAAGGCTAATTGATTGCAGTATGAAATCCATGGCATCTGAATGGTTGGACATGACTTTAGCTCAATGACATAAAACTGAAACTCACCTCAACCCACTGAGAAAGGATTAAAAAAAAAATCAAGGGAGCAAGAGAATGATTTTCATTAACCCACTGGATGAATTTGCCTTTGTAGTTTGTTTTGGTTTTCCTAGAGGGTAAACTGTCACTGGGAGATACTGGAACAAGAAAGAAGACTTAAAGAAAACCATGCTTCATTTTCTACTTAATAATGTTGTGATGTAGAAAATCTAGAACAAATAAAAACAGAACTGTGGAATGAATGAAATGCTATTTTAGATGCACAAAGAACCCTATTTGATTATTTGATCAGAAATGCTTCGGTTACAGGATAGAGGTGGTAGCTATACAATATGCAGAAGGCAATATATATATATATGTATATATGTATGTATGTATGTATGTATATCCCTACATGCCCAGTGTTTTGTATTCACTTGAAGATATTTCAGAATTGTCACTATTTTTATTTGACAACTTGTGCTTTATCAAAAGGCCAATTAAAGGTGAATTTAAACTGTCTATTTACAACTGGAAAGGACCATAGAGAAAAATCTAATTTAATTTACACATTTTACAGGTGCAGAAATTGAGAACCAGAGAGGTTAGGGACTTGCCTCAGTAATATAGGTAGTAAGTAATGATATTATTTGCCATGATGCTTTATTTTCAAACCCAGACCTTGGCTCTTTAATCCACTGTTCTTTTCATGGTACCACACTATTGTTTAGGGAATTTGCAGTGAAGACAAAGAACTCTTGATTCCCAGGTTGCATTTTGACATTCCAACAAATTTCTCATCCAAAGAAGGAAAAATCTAACCATCCATCCATCCATCCATCTATTTTTATCTATCATCTACCTCTTGACACTGTACATTCTCTCTGGCTGCCTCCCATGCCTGGAATGTTTTCTCTTCTCCACTGCCCTGGCTTCCTTTAAATCCCAACTAAAACCCCATCTTCTTCAAGAAGCCTTTTCCAACTCTTCTTAATTCCAATGCCTTCTTTTTGTTCATTATTTTTTATTTATCCTATATATAGAATTTTTGTATATACTTGTTTTCATGTTGTCTCCCCCATTTGTTTATTCGCTACTTGAAACCTAAGACTCTCCTTTACCTTTTATTTTATCCCTCTGCTTAGTACAGTGCCTAGCACATAGTATATATTTAATAAATGTTTATGGATTGATTTTTGTCAGCCTGTCTATCTCTCTAAAATTTTGTACTTATTAATGTAGCACTTGAGTTTTGCATCCCAAGATGTCTCCTCACACTCCCAAAAACATCTTTTGTACAACAGTATTTTCCTGGAAATCAGTATGATGTGGTGGACAAAGTGCTGGACCCAGAGTCAGCAAGATATAGGTTCAAATCTTGCTTCCAATTATTCTTAGCTATGTTAACACAAGCAAGTCACTTAGCCTCCCTAAACCTCAGAAAACTTTCTAGGATATGTCTACTAAGTTAAAGAAAATACCTGATCTACATCAATCAAAAGATGCCCACACCAACAAAATCCAAGGTCCTCAGCATCATGACCTTACCATTTAGTGATGTTATATAATTGAAAATCATGTAACAATACAATCAATTCAGTTCAAGAAATAAGCATTGGACTTACACTTAGTGCAAGATGTTGCTTTTTGAATAAAAATTGCAATGACTCAAAGGCCAATAGAAAGATACACAATGTACACTGAAAGTGTGGAAAGACACATTGGTTGCTACACAAAGTTCACTTTTAATCTGTGTCCCATGGGTGTAATATTTTTACTCTCATAATAATATAGGACATTGTGTACCCAAAGTGATATCTCATTTACTCTACAGTTTTTTTTTCTTTTCTCATCCCCAAATAGTATGCCAAAAAAAAAGAAAGAAAAATCAAAGAAATGTGTGATTAGAAAAGGAGGGAGGGCAATCTTACCAATCTACATTACAAATAAGAAGTGACTGTGCAAGTCAGTCAATGCTGGTGCTTTAAATGAAACCAGCTGACAGAAATGTCTACAAAGACACCATATACATGAACCTCATTGACTGGTAAATGTGCCCCACTCTGCATAGACTTTCCTAATTACAGATCTTGCTTCCAACTACAGCCAACCCCCAAATCAAATCACATTTCCTCAAATGGCATGGACTCATGGAGAGGAACTCTGATCACCTGGTACAAAAGTGGAAAAATGAGTCCATCCCATCCACTTTGCTATATGACAAATTTGGGGACAAGTAGCTTTTTTAATTCTTATTTTTTTTATTTTTCTTTTATTTATTTATTATTATATATTATATAATAAATATAATTTATTAAATATTTTATTTAATATCTTTGGCATTCTAATGCTGAGCTTTAAGGAAGGTTTTTTAGATGGTCAAGGCTGGTGTGCTTTTCACTATGTGGATTTTTTTGCTTTTCATTACCATTTAACTTTCAGAGGAAAGAAAACAGGAATCTAATATACATGATTCAAGCACTTTTCCCTTGCTCCCCCTACTACCTCATTAGGGGCCTAATGGCAGCTTTAAGGTATTTAGAGACAGTCAGAATATTTATAAACCAGACCTAAATGGGAATAAACAGTATTTAACAGAAGGATTATGGCTGCATATAAGTAGAAATTAAATATCCTCATACAACTAGACCATTGGAACATTCATCCTACCACAATTTTCTTACACTACTACTATGATTTCTCATCCACTAAGAATATTCTTCCATAAACAAGTAATAAAGAACAAATTTGAGTGACTAAGACATTTTGAGTATTATCAAGACCCAAATCAACTGCAATAGACCCATGAAGAAAGATGCTATCTCCAGACAAAGAACTGATAAATTGAAGTATTTATAATATGGTTTTACATATACATATATATACATATGCATACTTCTATGTATATACATACATATGTGTGTATGCATACACCTATATACATGTGTGTATGTGTGTGTGTATATATATGTGTGTGTGTGTATGTGTATGTCTAATGGTAGTTCTTTCTAGGGTGGGGGAAAAGAAGAGAGGGAAAGAAAAAATATAAAACATTACCGCAGAAAATAAAAGAAAATGTAGAAAGAAACGTAGAAAGCAGAGTAGCTTTAAAAAACAATGAGTAATACTTCTCATAAAGTTTTTTTTAAGTAAACAATGTGAAATGTAAATTTCCTTTTTAGGTTGTGCTGTATATATCGAAATATTCCTTTTTTTGTCTTTATATATTTAAAGTTCAAAATGAATTTTAAAAATTTTAAAAGAAGTAATAGTGACATGGTTAAAAAAATTTAATTAAAAATGAAATTAATCTTTTATTTGTTGACACCCTGGTTACTAATTAGGATAGAGCCTGGACCTGCAATTACATTAGTATACAGAACTCCCAGATTGGGAAATTCCTCTTACCAGTGAAGATTGGCAGATTCTCTGTAACTGTTATTCTTAGGGAGTCTCAGTGAGAGTTTCAGTGACTTGTCCATGGTTGCATAGTCAGCATATGCCAAGGGTAGGGCTTGAATCCAGCTCTGCCTGGCTCTGAGGCTAGCTCTCTCTCTCTCTCTCTCTCTCTCTCTCTCTCTCTCTCTCTCTCTCTCTCTCTCTCTCTCTCTCTCTCTCTCTCTCTCTCTTCACTATACCCCATCTTCCTGGATACTGAAACAAAATTAAATTCTGTCTAATATGTTCTAACCTTAAATTTAACTTCCTGTCCCAAGACCTTGCTGTTTTGTTCCCTTTAAAGTATCAGCACTTGTACTCTATTCACAATTTTTGTCATAAGCCATAATGGGAAATGAATATAACCCATGCAAAACAGCTGCTGTTAAGATAGGAGACTGGGTGTCAGTCTTTGTCAATCCACAGTCTGCACTGAGAGTTTGACAGCTAAAATTTAGCTCAAATAAAAGCGATTGCCAAAGAGCATGAAATGAAACTGTTTGCTTACCCAGAAAGGACATTTCCAAATGTTAGCTATAACCAACCCCCTCTTATCTACACTCAAAAATGTCACTAAAGTCTTCCAAATATAAGTTGGCATAAATAAATCCGACTTTCTTTACATTCATGTAGAACTGGGACCAAGAGGATAATTTTGCTTTACAGGAAATACCTTGCACAAAAGCAAACCCTGGTATGTCATTGTATCATGGATATTGTTACACTACAGATCAAGTAACTATAGATAAGGCATATGTAATTTCCATCTATATAGCATAGAAAGTTGATAGTTTGGGTATTGTCCTTAACTTCCAAAACCATGTATAAGAGAATTCTACTAGATGACAAATCTTGCAAATGCAATAGGATAATTTAGTATAATTTTAAAGACATACCATTTCTGTGCCCTCTGGGTTATTCAGCAATCTTGTTCCCCAAATTTCTGACTGGCAAGGTTGCAACCAAAAAAAAAAAAACACCAGATAAAGAAGTCTAGCTATTCTGTTAACAAGCTAGCTATTCAAGGGAAAAAACTCCAACATTCCTGGAGCTTTAGGGATATGGAAAGACTCCACAGGTTTAAGTCTGAAACCGCTGAAAGAAGCATTCACTGAGAATACCTTGACAAATCACAACTGATTCTCCATTCTGGAAAGACTAGTTTGCAACTGTGAGAGATAGATTGCAGAAGGTTCATAGATAAATTTCATCTGAAAAAGACCCTAAGAAGTCCAATCTAGTCCTGATTCAAACAACCTCCAGAAGCTGAAACTGAGTCCAGGGGTACCCTCTAAGTGGAATGAGAGAGGATAGTCAGGCCTTCACTCATAACCCCAAGATACTTGGCAAAAAGAAGTCAGCATACTCCTTTGCTGGGTACAAAAGAAAATTTATTGGGTTTAGATTCCAAGAACCTAAGTTCAAAGCCTGACTCTGCCAATTATTATCTGTGTAACATTGGTTACTTTTTATGGCAAGGCATTTGGGGTTATGTGACTTGCCCAGGGTCACACAACTGGTGTCAAGTGACTAAAGCCAGATTTGTCCTCCTGACTCCAGGGCCAGTGCTCTATTTAGTGCATCACCTAGCTGCCCCAGTGTTGGTTACATATTAGCCTCCTTTTTTATCTCCTTTCCTCCACCATCTTCCCTCTCTAATCCATCTTCTACATAGCTACCAAAGTAATCTTCCTAAGGCAAAGATATAACCATCTTATTGCCCTGTTCAAAATCCTCCAACATGCTCCCAGTTGCCTCAGCCTGGTATTTAGGACAATTCACAATCAAGTTCCAAACTTCTTTTCTTTTTTAAAAAATAAGTCATATATTAAAATTTTTTATTCATTTTTTACATTCTTTTTAAAATTTTGAGTTTCAGATGGTCTCTCTCCCACCCACTACCCACCCACTCACTGAAAAGACAAATAATATAATATCAATAATACATGTGAAATCATGCAAAACATGTTTCCATAATAGCAATAACAATGATAATAAAGTGAGAAAATTTACTTCAATTTGCGCTCCAGGTTCATCATTTCTTTCTTTGGAGGTGGACAGCATTTTTCCATCATGACTCCTTTGGAATTTTCTTGAAACATTGTGTTGATCAGCATAGTCAAGTCTTTCACAGTTGATCATCATTACAACATTGTCATTACTGTGCATAATGATGTCCCAGTTCTCACTTCACTTTGTACCACTTCATATAGGTTTTTTTATGTTTTTCTGAAACTACCCCCGCATCATTTTTATAGCATAATAGTATTTGATTACATTCATATACCACAGCTTGTTCAATCATTAGCCAGCTGATGAATATCTCCTCAATTTTAATTTTTTGCCCCCACAAAAAATCTGCTATGAATATTTTTGGTCATATGTAGACTTTTCCTCTTTCTTTGACCTCTTTGGGGTATAGAATTAATAGTATTATTTCTCAGCCAAAGGGGATATATGGTCTAGGCCTTTGGGCATAATTCTAGATTGTTATCCAGGATTGTTATCTAGATTGTTGAACCAGTTCACTATCCCACCAACAATTCATTCATGTACCTATTTTCCTTCATTTCCTCCACCATTTGTCATTTCTGATAGTTCTGTGGTTTTAATTTACCTTTCTCTACTCAGTAATGATTTGGAGTGTTTTGTCCTATGACTATAAATAGATTTTATGTCTTCTGAAAATGGGCTATTCATATCCTTTAATCATTTATCAGTTGTGGAATGGCTCTTATTTTTATAAAAATTGACTCAGTTTCCTATATATTTGAAAAAAGAGACCTTGATTAGAAAAACTTTCTGTAAAAAAAATTTTTAATATCATTTCACTGTTTAATGGTACCTTGTAGCAAAATGTAGTTTCTCTAATTATCTTTTAATCAGGTTTTTTTGTTTCCTTTTGCTTTGTTTGAAATCAAGATTGCTACCCTTACCTTTTTTACTTCAGCTGAAGCATATTAGATTCTGCTCCACCCATTTATTTTAACTCTGTATGTATCTTTCTTTTTCAAGGGTCTTTCCTGTACACAATATATTGTTGAATTCTGATTTCTACTTCATTCCACTATCAATTTCATTTTATGGATTAGCTCATCCCATTGACATTTATGATTATGATTACTAACTGTATATGATTACTAACTCTCTATCCTATTTTCTTCTGTACATCCTTCTCTCTCTCTCTTTTTATCCTGTCCCCCTCAAAAGTCTTTTTTTTTGGCTTCTAACCACTGCCTCCCTTAATCTGCCCTCCCTTTTGTCACATGCACATATGCACACTCCTTTATTTCTTATCCCTTTTCCCTCCTATCTTCCTATTGGATAAGATAGATTTCTGTATAATTGAATGTGTGTATACATATATATGTATGTATGTATGTAAGTATGTATGTGTGTATATATACATTCTTCTCTCTTTGAACCAGTCCCAATAAGAGTGAGGTTCATTGCCCACCACGGTCTCCCTTCCATTTTCCCCTCCACTATCAAAGCTCTTAATTCTTTGCCTCTGTGTGATTTGTGGAGTTTTTTCCAATCATTATTTAATATCTCTGATTCTAGGGCTTCAGGGCAGTTTTCCTTGATAAAAAATGTTTAGGTGCATCCTCTCCCATGAAACTTTCCCTGATTCCCACAGTCATTATTTCAGTTACATATGTCGTATAAGCCTTGCATAAATAGATAATTCTTATCTGTTTACATGTTATATCTCTCTAGTAGAACATCAGCTCCCTGAGAGGAGTAATTGTTTTGATTTTATTTTGCATCTCTTGTACCTGGTCCAGAACCTTAGGTAAAGATTAAAAAATGTTCAATTTGAGTTTGTTGGAAACCCAATCTGAACCCAAACATTGGATCAAATAATTTCAGGGAGATTAAGATTTTCAAATCACAGAATTCCAGTTAGGACCTCAGCAGTCATAATCTTTAATGCATGCTCCAAAGGAGTCTCAAATATAACAAACCCCCAAAGTGTAATCCAAATTCTACTTGAAGACTTCCAAAGAAAGAGAACTCATTTCCCTTTTGTACTGCTCTAATTGTTAGAAAACTTTTTTCTTCTAACAATCAAGGTCATTTGCCTGAACTCCCTCTCCTTCCCTCATCATGATCTGATAGACCCTTGCTGCCTTCCTCCATTGTTTGCTGTGTTACTTTTCTCTCTGATAAAGATGTGGACCTTCTTATCAAGTCCAACTCTTCCGTATGTACCCTTGATCCTATCTCCTCCCATCTTCTCTGATAGATTGTCCCCACTATTATCCCCTCTCTTGGGGCAGCTGGGTGGTTCAGTGGATAGAGCAGGAGTCAGGAGGACCTGAGTTCAAATCTCACATCAGACACTTGACACTCACTAGTTGTGTGACCTTGGGCAAGTCACTTAACCCCAATTGCCCCATCCTGGGTCATCTCTAATCATCCTGATAAATATCTGGTCACTGGATTCAGATGACTGGAGGAGAAGTGAGGCTGGTGAACTGCACAGCGCTCCTTCACTCAGAGTCAAGTGTATGTCATGTCATTATTTCTCTGTCTTCTTCGGCAACGAAGGACAAACACACATTCCTTGCCAACACATATCCCCTCTCTCACTCTCTTATCTTCAGTCTTTTCTTATGTACTACTTTCTACCTGACTACCTAAAACATAACAAAGTCTCCTCCAATCTTTAAAAAAAATCTTTACTAGATCTTACTATCCCCCATCCATCTCTACTCCCTTTCTCAGCCAAATTTCTAGAGAAGTCCACATTTTGTTTTTACCTGAACTTCTTTGATTCTCCCTCTAATAAACAGTCTGTGATGCAGCATCTGATCTTATCCCTTAACTGAAATACTCTCTCCAAAATTGGCACTGATCTTTCAACTGACAAACATAATGACATTTTCCCAGGTCTTTTTCTCCTTGACTTCTCTAATGCATTTAAAACTGTTGACATTTTTTTTCTGTATACTTTTTACCCTCTGAGTTTTTGTGACATTATTCTGTCCTGGTTCTCATATACATATGGTCATTCCTTCTCACTCTCCTTTCCTAGACCTTGTTCTTTGCTATGCCTAACTGTGATGGAGGCCAAGACTTTATATCACATCCTCTTCTTTTTTTTTCCTGTGCTTTCATATAGTGACTTCATCATTTCCATGAAAGTGACACAAAGATTCATAGTTCTCTCCCTAGATTCTTTCTAGATAATGCTCAGCAGTCACATCATCCAGTTCTTTCATTATGCAGGTATGTAGCTCATCTGAGTCATGGGCCTTGAATTCATCAAGAATAACTAAATACTTTATTATTATCTTCTTAGTTTTATTAGTTATCAATCCTGTTAGCCATTTTTGTTCTGTCTTTTCAGTGTAATGGCACCAAAAAGGCAGCATGGTAGGTAGAGCTGGTCTTCTATCAGGAATACCTGAGTTCAAGTTCCACCTTTGATTGACTGAGTGACTTTGGGCATGTTACAATCTCTCAGTGGTCTAACAACTGAGTTTCAGGGAAGATGATGATCTGTATTAAAGATTGTGAACAGAAAAATGACATAGTTACACCTCTTATCTGGACTATTTCTTTTGTTAAAAAATAATATTTTATTTTTTCCCAATTATGTGAAAAAACAATTTTTACCATCCATTGAGTTTTTTTTAGTTTTGAGTTTTAAATTCTATCCCTCCCTCCCGTGAGATGGAGAGCAATTTGATATAGGTTATACATGTGCAATGATGTAAAACATTTTTGTATTAGTCACGTTGTGGAAAAAGAGAGAGACAGAGATAGGTACTGACACCATCAGTTCTTTCTCTGGAGGCAGAGACTCATGAGTCCTTTAGGGTCACCTTGGATCATTGTATTGCTAAGAATAACTAAGTCACTCACAATTGTTCATCATGCAATATTGCTGTTGCTATGTACAATGTTTTCCTGGTTCTACTCACTTCATTCTGCATCAGTTCATATAATTCTTTCCAGATTTTTATGAAACCATCCTGTTCATTATTTCTTATAGCACAATAGTATTCCATTACAAACATATACCACAACTTACTTGTTTGGGATCACAAAGTACAATGCCTTTATTTGTTCCAGGATCCATGGTCATTTAGATTGTAAAGCCAAAGATCCTGAAAGGGTGGATTACAATGGCAAGCAAAGTAGGATCTTTTGCTGTTTTTGTTTTATTATAATCAAGTTCCTCTGATTGAATCTTGCCTTTGATTGAATTAATCATGAATCTTTAACTAGAAACAGTATATGTATTAGCATTGTTAATTATTTTAATGTGACTAAAGAAGATCTTCCTCACCCATTAATGGGCCTACCCTTAAGGAGAGTTTGATTAGGGAAGATTTGTAGGAAGGCCCACATTTTTTGTTAATGAGGCACTGGTTTTCTAGAATTGTGATGTTCTCTGGCTCTGAAAAGTGTATAAAGACTCTAAGGTGAGGTTTTACTTTGGGGTTTACTCATTGGAATTGTTTGTTGGACCAGATGAGACTCTAGGCAACCACTAAAGAGCCCTCTAGCTTTGAAAATCCAGATGTTGGTGCTTCTCTCTCTAGTAACTATGTATGTGTGTAATGGTCAGACATTTGGAAGCACTGTCTGTTAATCTGTGTTTCTCTGTATTTTCTCTGAAGTTGCTGGTGCTGAATTTTTCCCCTGAACTAAGTGAATGATATATGTGCTTGATTATTGAGCCCTCAAAAGTTGTCTTTTCTTTTAGAAAAGCACACCTAAGAGCCTGTACACCAGGCCCTCCTGCGTATGTAGGGGTCCTTGCTGATATACCTAGTAATGATATTGCTGGATCAAAGGATATACACAGTTTTGTTGCCTTTTGGGCATAATGCCAAATTGCTCCCTAGAATGGTTGGATCAGTATACAACTCCAACAACAAGGTATTAGTGTTCCAGTTTTCCCACATCCCTTCCAATGGTTATTATTTTCCTTTTCTATCATATTAGCCAATCTAGAAGGGATAAGATGGTACCTTGGAGAGCATTTTTTCATATGACTATAGATAGCTCTGATTTCTTTGAAAACTGCCTGTGCATATCCATTGGCCATTTATCAATTTCACCTGAACTATTTCAATAATTTTTCTGGTTGATCTTTTTGCCTCAAGTCCCTCCATCCTATCCTCCACTCATCTTTCAAGCTCTAAAGCATAGCTCTAACATGTCATCCCCTCCCACCTCTCAATTTACTCCAGCAGACTCCCATATTTCTTCTAGAACCAAATATAAAATCTTCTGTTTGGCATTTGAAGTCCCTTAAGTATCTGGCCCTTTCCTGTTTTTTCAGTCCTTTTACATTTTATTTCCCTTAAAACTTCCAGGAGCCAACATGGCAAAGTAAGCAGAAAATCATGTGAGCTCTCCTATACTCACCTCCAAACAACTATAAAATAATGCCCCAAAATGAATTATGTGATGGCAGAACCAAGAAAAAGATGGGGTAAAACAATTTTCTAGCCCAAAACAACGTGGAAGATCAGCAGGAAAGGTCTGTCTCACTTGGATAAAATGAGACCACAATCCATGGAAGGCAGCATTTGGACAGTGCAGCAGTAGTCTCTGCTTCAGTAAGCCAGTGGGAAGCCCTGAGCCCCAGTACAACACCAGAAGAATAGGAAGACACTAGCACCAACCCCTACCCTCAATATGCCTTAGTGAAGTACAAGGTGAGCTGCCAGACCCCTTTGGCACCCTGGCATGACACAAGGGTACCCCATGTTCCTCAGGGCAACACCAACACAACACTGACAGCCAGGGTTTTCAGTCCCTGGCACAAGAACCTTGGGACAGTGTCCCTTTCACTCCAGGAGCAAAGCTCAATTTTAAAAGTAAAAAAAATTGACTGGAAAAGGTGAGCAAAAAACAAAAAAGAACCTTACTGTAGAAAGTTATTATGGTGACAGGAAAGGTCAATGCAGACTCAAAAGAGGACAATAATATCAAAACATCTTTATGCAAAGCTTTAAAGAAAAGTTGGTCTCAAGCTCAAAAAGGATTCCTGAAAGAGCTCAAAAAGGAATATAAAAAATCAAATAAGAAAGGTAGAAAAAAATTGGGAAAAGAAATGAGAGTAATACAGGAAATTCATGGCAGGGGGGGAGTTTGAAGGCAACAGCTTGATAAAAGAAGCACAAAAAATGGAAATAAATGTGCCCAAATTTACTGAAGAATACAATTTTCTAAAAAGTAAAAGTTCCAAATGAAAAAGGAGGTTAAAAAAAGCTAACTGAAGGAAATAACTCCTTAAAAATTAGAACTGGGCAAGAGGAAGTTAATGATTCTATAAGATATCAAGAATCAATCAATGAAAATCAAGAGAATGCAAAAATAGAAAAAAATATAAAATATCTCATTGAAAAACAATTAACCTGGAAATTATATCCAAGAGAGGTAATTTAAGAATCATTGGACCACCTGAAATCCCTGATCAAAAAAGGACTTGGACATCATACTTCAAAAAATTATCAGAGAAAACTGCCCTGATATTTTAGAACTAGAGGGTAAAATAGAAATTTTAAAAATCAACAGATCACCTATGGAAAAAGATACCAAAATAAAAATTCCTAGGAACATTATAGACAAATTCCAGAACTACCAAGTCAAGGAGAAAATATTGCAAACAGTTAAAAAGAAAAAAATTCAAATATTAGGGAGGCACAATCAGGATTGCACAGAATTTAGTAGCTTAAATGTTAAAGGATTGGTGGACTTGGAATAACATATTATAGAAGACAAAGGAGCTAGAACTACAAGCAAGTATCACCTACCCAGTGAAACTGAGCATAACCCTTAAGGGGAAAAAATGGTTATTCAATGAAATAGAAGGCTTTCAAGTTTTCCTGATGAAAAGACCAGAGTCAAACAAAAAAATTGATTTTCAATTTTAAGACTCAAGAGAAGCAGAAAAAAGTAAAGAAAGAAAAAACATAAGGGATTCAATGAAGATAAATTATTTGCTGTCCTAAGTGGGAAGATGACACCTGTAATTCTTAAGAATTATTAGTGCAGTTACAAGGAATACACATAAGCAGAGAGTGTGGGTATAAAGTAACTTTGATGGCATGACATCAAAAAATTAAGGGGTGGAAAAGAGAATTACACCAGGAGCAGAAAGAAAGGAGAGGTAGAATGGGGTAAATTATCTCACGCAAAGAGTTGCAAAAGATTTATTACAGTCTAGGGGAAGATGGGAGAGTAAACAGTGGGCATTTCTTGAACTACATTTGTATTGGAATTGGTTCAAAGAGGGAATAATATACATAATCATTTGGGAATAGAAATCTATCTTACCCTACAGAAAAGTAAAGGATAGAGGGACTGACCAAAGGGAGGGCAGATTTGGAGGGTGGGAGTGGTCTGGTAAGGAGGGAAAGAGAGAAGGAGAAACAGGAGGAAAAATAGGATTGAGGGTAATACACAGTAATCATACATAGTAATCATAACCTGAACGGGATCAACTGTCCCATAAAATGGAAGCAGATACAAGAGTAGATAAAAAGCCAGAAATCTACAACATGTTGTTTTACAAGAAATATACTTGAAGTAGAAAAAGATATGCTTCAGTTGAAGTTTAAAAAAAAGGAGCAGGAATCATGATCTCAGGCAAAGCAAAAATAGATATGATTAAAAGAGAAAAGGAAGGAAACTACATCTTGCTAAAAGGTCAATACTAAGCATAGATGTTCCAAGAAATAGAGCATCCAAATTCTTAAAGGAGAAGTTAAATGAAGGAGGAAATAGACAGCAAAACTAGTGGGGGACCTCAACTTTTCCCTATCAGAACTAGGTGAATTTAATCACAAAATAAACAAGAAAGATGTTAAAGAGGTGACTAGAATTTTGGAAAAGTTAGATATGACAAGCCTCTGGAGAAAACTGAATGGGGATAGAAAAGAATTTATCATATGTGTAGAGATCATATAAGATTGCATGCCATCTTGGGGAGGGAGGAGAGAGAGGCGAGGGAGAAATTTTGAAACTTATGAAAGTGAGTGTTGAAGGCTGAAAATAAGTGGATTAATAAATTTTTGGAAGGAAAGAACATATTTGTTTCTCAATGGAACATGGCACCAATACAAAAGTTGATCATGTATTAGGGCATAAAACTTCAAAATCAATGGTATGAATATTAAATACATTTTTTCCAGATCAAAATGCAATAAAAATTACATTCAATAAAAGGCAGTGGAAATATAAATTAAAAATTAATTGGAAGCTAAATAATCTAATCCTAAAGAACAAGTGGGTCAAAGAAAAAAACATAGAAAGTCAATACTTTCACTAAAGACAATGATAACAATGATACAACATACCAAAATTTATGGAATGCAGCCAAAACAATACTTTGGGAAATTTTATTTCTCTAAATTCTTACATCAACCAAATATAGAAAGAACAAGTCAATGAATTGAATGTGAAACCAAAAAAAAAGAAACAACTATAGAAAGAAGAACAAATTAAAAGTCCCCAATTGAGCACCAAATTGGAAATCCTGAAAACCAAGTTGGATTAATAAAATTGAAAGTAAGAAAGCTATTGAGCTAATAAATAAAACCGGGAGCTGGTTTTATGAAAAAAAAAAAAAAACAATAAGATATATAAACCACTAGTTAATTTGATTTAAAAAAAAAAAAGAAAATCAAATTTCCAAAATGAAAAGGGTAACCACCACTAGGGAAGAAGAAATTAAAACAATAACTAGGAACTATTTTTCTCAACTATATATGCATAAATCCAGGAAATGGATGAATATTTAAAATATTAATTTGAAAAATTAAAAATTAATTTTAAAAATTTGAAACATAAATTGCCAGATTAAACAGAATATAGAGAAAATAGAACAGAGGAAATAGAATACTTAAATAACCCCATTTTAGAAAAAGAAATTGAACAAGCCTTCAATGAACTCCCTAAGAAAAAATCCCCAGTCAAATGGATTTACAAGTGAATTGTACCAAATACTTAAAGAAAGATTCATTCCAATACTTTATAAACCATTTGGGAAAATAGGTGAAGAAGGAGTCAGTCCTACCAGCTTCCTTTTATGGCACAAATATAGTGCTGATACCTAAACCAGGAAGAGCTAAAAGCAGAGAAAGAAAACTATAGACCAATGTCCCTAATGAATAGACGCAAAACTTTTAAATAAAATACTAGAAGATTACAGTAATATATCACAATGGCTGTACACTATGAGCAGGTGGGATTTATACCAGAATTGTGGGGCTGGTTCAATATCAGGAAAACTATCAGTATAATTAACCATATCAATAACAAATCAAAAAAATTAAATTACTAATTCAACAAATGTAGAAAAACCTTTTGACAAAATACAGCACCTGTTCCTATCAAAAAAAAAAAAAATGACCACTAGAGAGCATAGGAATCAATGAAGCTTTCCTCAAAATAATCAGTAATATCTATCTAAAACCACTGACAAGTATTATCTGCAATGAGGATAAACTAGAAACCTTCCCAATAAGATTAGAGGTGAAGCTAGGATGCTCAATATTACCACAATTATTCAATATTGTACTAGAAATGCTATCTATAGCAATAAAAGAAGAAAAAGAAATCAAAGGAATTAGGATAGATAGTAAGGAAAAAAACTATCACTTTTTGCAGATGATATGATGGTGTACTTAAAGAAGCCTTGAGAAACTAAAAAACCAATTGAAATAATGAACAACTTTAGCAAAGTTACAGCATATTAAAATAAACCCACACAAATCATAATTATTTCTATATATTACCCCCAAGTCCAGCAGCAAGAGATAGAAAGAGAAAGTCCATTAAAAATAATTATAGACAGGATAAAATACTTGGGAACCCACCTTCCTAGACAAACCCAGGAACTATATGAGCACAATTACAAAACACTTTTCACACAAATAAAATCAGATCTAAATAATTAGGAAAATATGAATTGCTCATGGTAGGCTGCACCAGTATAATAAAAATGACAGTTCTGCCTAAATTAATTTACTTATTCAGTGCCATATCAATTAAACTACCAAAAAAAGTATTTTATAAACCTAAAAAAAAAATAACAACAAAATTCACCTTGAAGAACAATTAGGAATATCAAGGGAATTCATGAAAAAAAAATGCAAAGGTGGCCTAGCTGTACCAAATCTGAGACTATAGCATGAAGTGGTAACCATCAAAACTATCTGGTACTGGCTAAGAAATAGGGTGTTGGATGAATGGAATAGATTAGGTACTCAAAACCCAGTAGTAAATAATCATAGTAACCTAGTATTTGAAAAACCCTAAGACCCCAGTTTCTGGGATAAGAAATTATTATTTGACAAAAACTGATGGGAAAACTGGCACAGACTAGATACAGACCAACATCTTACACCATATACCAAGATAAGGTCAAAATGGGTGTCTGATTTAGACATAAGGAGGTGACACGATAAGCAAATTAGGAAAGCAAGAGATAGTTTACTTGTCAGATTTACAGAGATGGGAAGAATTTATGAAATACAGAGTACTATGAGTTTTCAAATGCATAATTTTGGACGCATTAAATTGAAAAGATTTTGCACAAATTAAACCATTGCAAGAAAGATTAAAAGGAAAGAAGAAAGTTGGGGAAAAAATCTTTACAGTGAGTATCTCTGATGAAGGTCTGATTTCTCAAAGATACAGAAAAGTGAGTTAAATTTATAAGAATACAAGTCATTTCTCCTTTGATAAATAATCAAAGGATACCAACAGACAGTTTTCAGATGGAGGAATCAAAGCTATCTATAGTCATAGATTTTCTTCTACAACATGACTGATATGGAAATAATTTTACATGATTGCACATATATAACATATATCAAATTACTTTCCATCTGAGGGATGGTGTGAGGGAGGGAGGGAGATAATTTGGAACTCAGTTGGGGAATGGTTAAACAAGTTGTGGTATATGATTATGATGGAATATTGCTGCACTATAAGAAATAATTAGCTCAATGATTTTAGAAAAACATGGAAAGACTTGTATGAAGAGAGAAATAAACAGAAGCAAGAGAACACTGTATACAGAAACAGCAGTATTATTTTAAGAAATATTTTGAGCAAATAAGTTATTTTATCTATTGTAAATACCCAAATTGACTATAAGGGATATATGCAGAAAGATGTTATCTGTTTCTGATAAATAGAAATATGTATAGAATAATTTTACATCTATATACCTATTTGCATCCAGTGGTAGCCATCTCTAGGGTAAGAGGTGGGAATAGAAAGAAGGAAGAAAAAAATTTACATGATAATTTTGCTGTATATTTGAAAGAAAAATCAAATTGCGCAGAATAGATTTGCAGTTTAATTTACAATTTTCTATTGTAGTATTTTATGGAAACGCTTGTTTTATTCCATAAATCAAAACTAAAATTTTTGAAAATAAAATTTTTTGTATAATTGAATGGAATTCAAATTTTTAAAAAATTAATGCTGAAAAACATTTTACTGCCTCTATGTACTTTATGAGAAAGAAGAGAAGGAGGAGGAGAAGGAGAGGAAGAGGAAGAAGGAAGAGAAGGAAGAGAAGAAGAAGAGGAAGAAGAAAAGAGGAGAGAAGAGAGAGAGAGAGGGAGAAGAAAAAGAATGCAAAGTACTGTTATTTCATGTGGTCTCTGTCCTCAGGATATGAGCCACTTCTCAGCAGGGACCATGCTTTTTTTTTCTTTTGTTTGCCTGCTACATAGTGTTTGTCACCTAGTACTGAATTTAATACACACTTGTTAACTGACCGACTGACCCTTGGGATAGAGTTGAAACAAGACCTTTTACATGCCTTCTCACAATATTCTCTATCGTCTCACTTTAGGATCTTTCATTAATTCAAAAAAGCTAGGTTACAATTTATGGGGATGCTTAAGCTTCCAAGAAATGTGGACCACAATTCAATTTGGGCTCTGGCCAGAAATATAACCTCCACCATGGCTGTATGAGTAAGCAACATGGCAGGGACAAGGGAACAAGAAGATGATAGGGAAATTTATGGTTTACAGAACATTTTTTTCCTGCTAATTAGAATTTCTTCTGTTCCAATTCTCATGGTTTTTAAAGCCTTAAGTTTCTCATATGTAAAATGGGATTATAATAACTTGTATGTCACAAAGTTGTCATGAAGCTTAAATGGGATAATGTATTAATGGCAAACCTTGAATTGCTATTCAAATGTCAAATATCATTATTCATAGCTTTAATGCTGGCAAAAGCCATAGAATCTGAAAGTGATTGGAATGTCTGAAATTATTCATAAAAAATCCAGGAAGTCCAAGGAGATAATGTAAGTGAATTTACAGAGAAATATTCCATTTTCAGGGGAAATAGGAGGATGAATCAGTGTATCTGGGCTAACTGGCCAGTAGTGCCTTCTGATGTCATTCTTAGTGTCACTTGTCTAGATTTCAAGAGGTCAAATGCTACAAGCATGGCAATAGACTGGTAAGTTAGGTTGGGTCTGTAACCCAGGTTGCAGGGCCCATTAATCCTGGGATTCTTCCACTTCACTTAACTCTTGCACAAACCAAAAGGGAAACTTTACTTTCTTGTTCTAGCATTATATGAAATAATGAAAACTTTTACTAATATGAAAAAAATAGTCTTGGTACCAGAGTTTGAAGTTCTGTCCAAAAAACCTGGATGGTAGCAGTTAGCATGGAGGTCAAAGCTTAATGCAGTCTCCCTCACCAAAGCCCCTGGTTCCAGCAGACAGAAGTCTGTAACTAAAGTTGTTCCCCCAGTGGCCAGAGGGCTTCAGCTGCTTTTCAAATTGGGACAATTCAGGCTGATTTGCTAAACTTCTGTAGACATAAAAAAATGTCACTGGTCTCTGAGCATGCCCCTTCATTGTCAGATTTTATGGCAGAGACATCTCTTGATCTGAATGCCTAGGGGAGGCGGGGTTGGGGAAATAGTTCTTAGAATCACCAAGTTGAAGATCCAAGGGTTAGGAAGAGTCCCTGGCAACTGGTTAACAATTGCATAAATCTATATTTTAAAAAACTCTCCCTCACTCCCTTCCAATAGCTATCACCCAGGCTGCCTGGCTTGTAAGCTGCCACATTCTAAACAAAGACCTTCTCTTGCAGGACATATTTTCCCTTTTATGAACATTCTGAAGCATATTTTGAATATGACCAAACCTAACAAATGCTTTTCAATCATATTTATGGCAATTCATTTTCCAGCAAACAAACTGTTCCAAATCATTAAAGAACATTTAATTTTATTTTCTAGCAAAGATAGGACTTTACTTTGTTCTTCAAGCATACTACATTTTTCAAGTTCATTTATAGACTAGAAGATTTGCCAACAGTACTGAAAGCAGTGGGTCATAGTGGAAGAAGGGAAGGACTCAATGTCAAGACATGTGCTGCAATCCTGCTAAAGACCCTGGCTAGTTGCATGACAAATCATTCAACCTTTTCTGAGCCTCAGTCGTCTCCTCTATAAAATGGATATAACAATAGCATTTACTTCCCAGGTTTATGAAGATAAAATGAGATAATACATTGTCCCCAGCTCCCCATGATTGTGGTCAGGATACTTTCAATATTTATTTTCCCCACTGGTTCTAGAATATCAGGGTGATTTTCCTTGATAATTTCATGAAAGGTGATGTCTAGGCTCTTTTTTTGATTATGGCTTTCAGGTAGTCCCATAATTTTTAAATTGTCTCTCCTGGATCTGTTTTCCAGGTCAGTTGTTTTTCCAATGAGAAATTTCACATTATCTTTCATTTTTTCATTCTTTTGATTCTGTTTTAATTTCTTGGTTTCTCATAAAGTCATTAGCTTCCATCTGTTCCATTCTAATTTTTAAAGAACTATTTTTTTCAGTGAGCTTTTGAACCTCCTTTTCCATGCAGCTAATTCTGCCTTTAAAAGCATTCTTCTCATTGGCTTTTTGGACCTCTTTTGCCAATTGATTTAGCCTATTTTTAAAGGTATTATTTTCTTCAGCATTTTTTTGGGTCTCCTTTGGCAAGCTGTTGATTCACTTTTCATGATTTTCTTGCATCTCTTTCATTTCTCTTCCCAATTTTTCCTCCACCTCTCTTACTTGATTTTCAAAATCTTTTTTGAGCTCTTCCATGGCCTGAGTCCATTGCATATTTATTTTGGAGGTTTTGGATGCAGAAGCCTTGACTTCCTCTGATGGTATACATTGTTCTTCCTCATCAGAAAGGATGGAAGAAAATACCTGTTCACCAAGAAAGTAACCTTCTTTGGTCTTATTTTTCTTCCTTTTTGGGGCATTTTCCCAGCCAGTTACTTGACTTTTGAGTCCTTTGTCAAGAGGAGGGTGTACTCTGGGGACCTGTAAGTTCTCAGTTCCTCCAAGGTGACACAATCAAGGGAGAGGAGTTAACTCCTCTCCTGGCCTGCACACTGGTCTGGGAGCAACCAAAAAGTTTTCTGCCCAGGATCTGCAATTAGAATTCCCTCACCACAACTGCCCCCAGCTCCACCACACCAACTTTCCTCCTCGCCCCAGGGTCAAACTCAGGGCTGATATTCAGATCAGTGACTCAATTCCCCCAGGGGCTTTAGGGGGAGGTCTCCTAGGGCTACCACTCAGGGCTGAGACTCAAATCAGCTGCTTAGTTCTTTTAGGGGCTCTTGGCCAAGTGCTCTAAAAATGGAATCTGCTACTGCAGTGGCTAATGCTAGCAGTCCAGACCCCGCTTCCCTCTCCTGTCTGAAGGAGCCCTCCCACTGACCTTTGAAGCGGTCTGTGGCATTTGTGGTTTGAGCAATCTGGGAAGTGCTGCTGCTGGTGGCTCCCTGAAGCCTGTTCCAGGTCCTGTCCCAGGTCCTGTCCCTGCTGTTGTGCAGTTCATACTGGGCTGCGCTCCCTCGTACTGGGCTGGTCCATCACACTGGACTGATTGTGGTCAGGATAAAGAGAGGCAATGTACATAAAGTAGTTTATGTCTTAAAAGTAAAAGAGAAATGTAACTGTGGCCTATAACTATTATTGTGATTGATGAACTGTCTGGTTTTCACAATCTTTGGTTTAGGAATACTATATTTAATAGGGTCCAATGTATTTTTCACCTTTTTAAAGTGAATTTTATTATTTTTTTTTGTTTTACATAGCTTAAATTCTCCTTTATGCTCCTCTCTCTTCCTCTAGCAGAAAGCCACACCACATAAAAAATAAAATTTCAAAAAGAAAAGGAAGAGAAAAAATCAGACACAAAACCAGGCAACAAAATCATGGGAAATTATCACCTCTTAGGTCAAAGGGAGCTGGGTGGTACGGTGGATAAAGCACTGGGCTCAAGGATTTCAGACTCTAATGAAGTAGACAATACATCCACATACTATTGTTTATGTATCTCAGATATCAAACTTTACCTGAGAAACTTGATACAAAGATTTTTTTCCTATTCAACTACTCTACTTCTTATCCTTAATGAATCAATTTTGTGTAGAGACTTTTTAATTTCATATAACCAAAATTATTGATTTTATCTTTTGTAATAGCCTATATCTATTGTTTGATTTAGAATACAACTCCTACCCAATATATGTGAAAGAGGAATTTTTTAATGGCATGATCTCCAATGTTAAGGTCATATCCATTTTGAATTTATTGTGGAATATAGTGTAGGATGTTAGTCTAAGCCTAATTTCTCCCAGACTATTTTCTGGTTTTCCTCAAAATTCTTATCAAATAGGTAGTTCTTCCCTAAGTAATTTATGATTTGGAATCTGTCAAACGCTTGTTGAGTTGCACTATTTCTTCTGATTCTATCTTGTCTAAGTTGTTCCACTGATCTAGTTTTCTGTTTTCTAACCAATACCAAATGATTTTGATGAGTGATATTTATAGTAGAGTTTGAGGCCTAGAAGCTCTATTTCTCCCTTTTTTCCTCCCTTTTAAGATTATTTGGCTTGATATTCTAGATCTTTTATTCCTCCAAAAGATTTGATTGATTTCTCTGATGTAACATTTGATAGTATAATTGTTATAGCTATAAAATTATAAATTAACTTTAGTAATATTGTCATTTTTCTTATATTGGCATGGCCCATTGTTAGTTTTTTATATTCTTTATTGTTTAAACTCCTTGCTTCTTCACAAAGAACTTTGTGATTGGATCAATAGATCAGATATCTTTAAATAGGAAATCCTAAAACTTGGCCCCTAGTTCTCAGTTTGCAAATATCACATAAAATGCTTTATATTTAGCACCAATGACTTTGACCAAGTTATTTCCTCTAGGCCAAAATTGCATCTTCTATAAAATGAAGAATCAATTAGGTTATATTTAAGTTTTTATGTTCATTGGACCTTAGTTTACTCATCTATAAAGTGAAATTTTGGGTTAGGTTATTGTCAACTCTATTTTTCTATGACTCTTTTTTTAATAATGCTGTCCTTTCTTATCCAAGCTAGAAGTACAGGAGCCTCTAACAAACCTGATCCCACTGCTGATCAGGACAGAAGCATTGATCAGCTCTATTTCTAACCTGGGTCAGGTCACTCCTCCTTAGGCAGTCTGGGGCATCTCAAACATTAGGTGTCACCATATTGATGTCAGGCTTCGCATGGACACCTGATCTCCTTTACACCTACTGCATATCAGAATTCCTGAACTCAAGCATCCAGCAGCCTCAGTTTCCCCAGGAGCAGGGATTACTCAATCACATTTAGTTGATTCTATAATTATAATCTCAATTATTTAATATTAAACTACCACTTAAGGATAACACAACTTAAAATTGCTTTAAAATATTCAAATTAATTCTTTTCAGTCAAGAGGCACTTATTAAATGTTTACTATCTTCAAGATATTGTTATGTGTCCTTCCTTCTCAAAAAAGGCCAGTGATATCAGGAGGATGATATCTTGACTTGCAAGTGAATTGAACTTAAGTGAGGTGGGACTGTGCAAAGTCATCAGCCTCACTTTCTCCTCCAGGTCATCTGAGTTCAATGACAAGACATAGGTCAGACTGACTGGAGATGACTCCAGATTCAGTAGGAGACCTTGGCCTTTATAAGCTAAAATCTTTCCCAGCTCTCAGTCTGTCTGAGGCAACGCCCATTCAGTAATTTAAGGACAGGTAAGAAATGAGGCAAAAGATGACCTAGTTTATCAATTCAAAAAAAAATCAAACAGAGGGGAAGACTCTCAGAGTTTCTGCCCAGAACAGACATAATTGCTATTTTTTCTTACTCTGAGTCACCAAAACTCAAATATTGACCAGTGGGCTGACACTTATTATTGGCCAGAGTGATTTAGGTTTAAGCCATGGTCTAGTAGTTCCATTTGAATTCCAAAGGGCTTTATCGATGCCTGATTTTCCAGAACTCTATTTCAAGAAATCATTAATAAAACTACGGGGGAAAAAAAGAGTTAATTGCCCTGGTTTAAAAAAAAACAGCATAAATAAGTAGGTATTGTACTAGGCACTGGACATACAAAGACAAAACGGGTCTTTGATTTGACGGAGCTTAGATAAAATTGGGAGAAAACATCATGTATATAGAAATAGGAAGTTGGCCTACGATATATTGATCTATGTGGTAGAGAAGAGTTAGATGAAGAGCAGCAGAGTTTCACAGCAACAGCTAATAAAGCTTTATTACTAGTCACAAAGGAAGGAGGGAAATAAATGACAACAGGGAATAGTCTCCATTGCCTCTAGCCCTTTGCTTAGGGCATCACACATGGGGATGAATAAGGAGTCATTCAACGCTTTTAACACTCTAATCGAAAGCCCAGGGACTTTTGGGACTTAGTCTTATATGGAATTTTAGATCAAACTGGCCAGCATCAATAGAAGACTGTACTATTAGTCAAAGGGGAATAGTTAGAATAAGTGAAGTGAGAGCGTTTTCTAAATTGCCTAGTAAGGAGGGAGGAATGAGGAGCAGGGATGTAGGAACTTAATTCTAACTCTGCCAATCCAGTAAGAGGCAAGGGAAAGAAGGTAATGTCCAGTCTCTAGGTTTATTAGCCTTGGCATCCAAACATTTGGGGAGGTTGGAGACTTTCCAATCAAACTAGTTTTCATCAGCTCACATTCTAGGGAACTTCTAGGTAAGGAAACTTCTTTTATTCAGTGCAAGTCAACACTTTTTGCGCATCTTAAAGTTTTGGAAAGTTGCCTAGAGTACTACCAACGAGGTCAGCACAACGGCTCTGTAGACCTTCAATTTGGTAGTCAGTCTAATACCTCTTTTCTCCCAAACTTTTCTTCGGAGTCTCCCAAACACTGAGCTAGCTCTGGTGATGCATACATCAACATCATTGTCAATGTTAAATGCTTGTGAAACATGGACAGTCTACCAGAGCCATGGCAGGAAACTGAATTGCATCCATTTGAACTATCTTTGGAAGATTCTGAGGATCACCTGGCAGGATAAGGTACCAGACACTGAAGATCTTGCTCAAGCTATGCTGCCAAGTATTCATTGCTTCAGAGAGCACAACTCCGAGGGGCTTGCCATGTTGTTCAAATGCAAAATGTACACTTATCAAAAAGACTATTTTATGAAGAACTCATATAGAGCAAGCAATCACATGGTGGTCAGAAGAAGCGATACAAGGACACTCTCAAGGTTTCTCTTAAGAACTTTGGATTTGACTGTGCAACATGGGAGACACTGGCACAGGACTGCTCAGCATGGCATGCCCACATGAGAAAGGGTGCTATGCTCTTTGAGCAAAGCAGAATTGAGACAGCACAAAGTAAACATAGGATGTGCAAATTTGGAATATCCACCCCAAATATTCACATGGACTACCTGTGCCCAATCTGTGGTAGAGCATTTCAAGCTCATAATGGTCTGATCAGTCACAGTCACAGTGAAATTTCACTTTATCATTGTGATGTCATTCTGGTCTCCTTCGAAGACAAAGGACAACAACCAAGCAACGAACTACAGTACTACCAGGTTAAATGACTTGCCTTGGGTCACACATTTAGTATGAGTTAGAGGCAAGACTTGAATCCAGATCTTCTTGACTTCAATGTCAGCTCTGTACCACAACATGCTCTTTTTATTTATCATGTACATGAAGAAATAAATACAAAATGGACTCAAAAAGTGAATACAAAATAATACCACAGGACTTTAAGAGAAAAAGAGTGCTAACCCCTGGGGTTGTAAAGGAAAGACCTCATGTAGAAGGTGATACCCAAACTATCCTTGGCAGAAAGCTAGGGCTTCTGTAAGGGAGAGTTGAAAAAGAAGTACACTGCCGATGTAAGGGACACCTGTGCAGAATTACAGAAGGGAGAAATTAAATAGAGTCTGCAAATAACAGCTAGAAGATGCAAAACAGGAAAGAGAGTCTTTCATGGAGTATTTAAGAGTAGCTATCCTCTTCAGTCCTCAGGTATATATCACATATCAGGTTCCCATAGAAAATTCTTAATCATCAAAGACAATCCTACTCTAGTGCTATCTGTGAGGTCTCAACACAATTTATGACAGTACTTTTAAAGAAATAAAGAGATCAGTCTAACTCTAAGGTCAGTCAGTGTTGTTCTGTTGCCTAGCAACCTGGCCTAATCTTCAATTCCAAGAATCATTTTATTAATTAGCTTCACAAAATAGTTATGGATTCTTTTTTTTTATTTCTAGGAGAGAAATCATATGGTGCTCCGCTTAGACGTTTCCTAAGGGAAGTCTCTAAAAGAATCAGCAGAAATTCTGCCTCCATGGAAAAGAACATCATTGTGTCATCCTTTGATTCCATTTTATTCTGACAGAGTATTTTTTTTAATTAGACATGAAATGTGTTTTACAAACCAAGTCTATCTCTAGTTTAAGATGGTTCCATGCAGCTGTATAGGCCAAAGTCCTAATTTGTCTTAGGCATGCTGTGAGTTTTCATGAACAATATTATGAACAATTTTTCATGAACCAGTTTTCATGAACAGTATCTTTAGACCTTAAGCTTTCAGTAGGAAAGCTAGAATTACAAGAAAGTTTTTGGAAATGTTTCGTTATGTTTTCATTTCCATTACACCATCATTTGCAAATTAGGTTCCTCAGATGCATGCTTATAATGTATTAAAATTATGGGTTCATAATATTTAGGGCTTAAGAGACTTTAGTGCTATGGACCATCCCCTCATTTTACAGAGAAAGAAGATGAATTGCAGAGAGGTCATAGGATCACACATTTAGAGCTGAAAGAAACCTTAAAACTTACCTTAGTCCAACAGCCTTACTTTACTATTTTTTTGCTGTACAATTTTTTCTTTGTACTGGAGGCTCAAGTGGCACATGATATTTCACCAAATAGCTTCAGAGTTTGGGGTGACAGAGGGAGAAGACCCAAAAAATAAACTAGGGTGGGGAGAAGGGATATCTGGCTCCAGTGGACAAAGGAAGTACTTTCTTCCACCCTTGGGGATGGGGGTGGGGGGCTTGAACCAAATTTAAAAGTTGTTCTACCCTCCTGGGTCCTGGGAAGATGAGGACAGGGTGAAAGTTGCTGTTTCAATGCCATGGATTTTTTTTTGGAGGGGAATGGGAGAGCAGTTAGAAAAAGTCAGCAGATACCAGATAGTTGCTTTAGTTGTGCCCCTAGTTGAAATCACTCCAGTGAAGTGGTAGGGGAGTCTCCACAGGTTAAAGGGATTGAGGTATCCACAAGCTGGTACTGTAGTTCCAATCAGGGCTGGGAAGATGTGTTTACAAGAGGTGGCATGGGCTTGACTACCTCTGTTGGGGTCTCCTGATAGGTAGGGGCACCTGCTGGATGTGGGCCCAGGGGTACTAGCTCTTTGTTATCAGCCTCAGGGGCTGCAATGTGCCAAGGACCAGCAGCCTCCTACATTGAAAGTAAGACTGATTTCAGGGGTGCTGGGGCTCAGGCCTTGAGCTTTCTGTGGGACCTTGACTGGGTTTGGTCTCTCCATCTCCACCTTCTGTGGTAGGCTGCTGTGGAGTCTGAGGATGGAAAGGCCTTCGATATCCAGGTCAGAATCTGGGTGGAGGTGCCTGTTCATTTCCATGCTGCTGGTCCCCTTCTAAGGGAGCTGGGTCTTTGGGTTCTACCCCATCTATACCCTCCACAGGCTGCTGCTGGTTGGAGGGCCGAGGGCCCCTAACAAAATGTCATTGGTAAAAGAAGGGGGGTGGGCAGCAGCATCGAGGTCACTGAGTAGGGTCCTCAGTCCGTTCCCCTTCACTACCTGACTCTGCTATCCCTGTAGGGGCCTCAGCCACCTAAAACACAGAGAGCTTAAATGGCTTGTGAAGAGTAATACAGCTAATCAGGATTAGAGTTGGGATCTGAACCCAGGTTTTCTTAGGACCAAGTACTGTACCCCATTCACTGTGCCATCCATATCACTTGATTTAGTGGATCAAGCATTGTTGTACTGAGGAAATATAGACCAATTATCATTAAAATATAATATCATAAAGATAATTTTGAATGTTATAAAAAAAAGAGTACAGGCGAGATATGGCATCAATCCTTTGTTCCAAAGATTCAAATTGCATTACTAAAAGAAAGTTAAGAATTATTAGTATATCATTTATGAGACAAACAGATAAATTGAAATTTAATAGTGATAAATATAAATTCCTCAATTTAGACTCAAAAAAATCAATTACCGAAACAATACAGAAGTACATGGTCTATATTTAACACAATGTATTTTACACTATCAATGCCTTCAAAAATTTACAAACTGTGTTCTGGATGAAGAATTCTATGTATTCTGTGTAGCTCCAGAGAAAAGAAGCAGGACAATAGGTGGGGTAACCTAGAGGCCAACTTGTTCAATATGAAGATTTTCTTAACGACTAGAGCTTTCTTTAAATAGAACATAGGGTTTTGTAGTGAGTTCTTTTTCTAGAAGCTTGATAACCTGTTGTGGTCAGACATTCAATAGCTATTGAAAACAATCATTGTCAGAAATTATTCCAATCTATTTCAAAAAACATTAACTAAGCACCTACTATATGCAAGGCATTGAGGACACAAAAATAAAGCAATTCCACCTTCAAAGACTTTAACAGCATATATTTATAAAATGCCTAATATATGTAATGATGGTATTGATTATATTTCTGCATGAAATACATAGTTGGAGCAGGTAATACCTATGACTCCCTTTCAAACCCAAGAGCTTGATTCTACATGCACAAATAAACAAGAGCCAGTATTCCTGGATATGCCTCCAATAACACACAGAGACAGAGCAGAGCTCACTTCATTGCCGACTATAAACATTAGATTGCCCTGTTCTCTGGAAGTCACCACAAGAATATTAGACAAGTGACATTTTGTGAAAATAGAAAAAAAACTTCGATTCAATTTCAAATTGCCTTGACAACCCAATGCCAGCTGATCTCTAATGTTCTTTATAAGGCTTATCAATTGGGGCCATTATTTGGGTCATAGTGTCAAGTAGCATCACTTCTGTGGCCATTCCCATAACGCTGAACACTTTGGTTATTTTGGTGTGATGGTTCCCCAGAGAACATAACAGAAAACTGCCTAATCAGAAAGATATTGATCTGAGTGATTTGGGGTCCAGACACTTGAGAAGACAAAGAAATGAGAAATGACCTTCTAACACTTCATCAAAAACTATGATGTACAGAATCCCAAAATATCACTTTTTTTCATTCAATACCTTAGACAAGAGAATGGAGAGGGTCTTTTTTTTTTTTTTGCTCCTAGTTGGTAGAACTTTTATTATACCACAAATGACAGAACTAATGGCACGCAGTCTGGTTGCTGACCAGTTTTCCTGGTATGTCTAACATTTGCTAGCTGTGTGACTAGAGGCCAGTCATTAAAGTTCTCTGAGCCTCAGGCGGCATTCTAAAACTACACGTAGCTTGAAAGCAGTATCCACACTGAGCCCAAAGGGTAATTAAACTGTGCACACCCTTTGATTCAGCAAAACCACTGCTAGGTCTGTATCCCAAGTATATCAAGGAAAAAGCGAAAGGACCTTCTTATACAAAAATACAGCAACTCTCTTTGTGGTGGCAAAGAATTGGAAATTGAGGGGATGCCCATGAACTGGGAAGTGGCTGAACAAGTCGTGGTATATGAATACAATGGAATATTATTGTGCTATTAGAAATGACAAGTAGGTGGATTTCAGAAAACCCTGCAAAGATTTATGTGAACTGTTGCAAAGTGAAGTGAGTAGAGCCAAGAGAACATTGTACACAGCAGAGGCAACTGTGATTGACTTAGCTCTTCTCAGCAACGCAATGATCCAAGACAATTTCAAAAGACTCATGATAGAAAATTCTATCCACATCCAAAGAAAGAACTGATGGAGTCTGAATGCAAACCAAAGCATATTATTTTTACTTTGTTTTTATAGATTTTTTTCCCTTTTGTTTTGTTTCTTCTTTTATAACATGACTAATATGGAAATATATTTTGCATGATTTCACATACATAACTATATGTTGTCTATTGCTGTCTTATGGAGTGGAGAAAGGGAAGGAAAAATTTTGGAACTCAAAATTTTATTTAAGAAAGAATTTTAAAATTTACTTGTAACTGGAAAAAAATAAAATGCTATTTTTAGAAAAGAAAGCATCATCCATGAAGAGAGCTCCCACATTGGGAATTCTCATATCGACAAACTCAAAGGTACTTGATGGCTGTCATGTGACAATTGTAACATTTGTCATATCATATTTACCTCCCCAAACCCTGGCTCTGAGTACCTATCCTCTAGGAATTTCATCAGTTCCAAACAGGTCATCAAAGAGATATAACAAAGTGACTGTTTCCTAAATAAGGGTTGTTTTGGTTGCTTTTTTTTTTTTTGGATCACGAATAAGTTTTTGTTTCTTATTTTCAAAACATCTCATATTAGCGAAAGTTTTCTAGAAACAGAAGCACTTGCTAGACAACTCTCTTGGCTATGCCTTATGTCTCAATTTTCTCTTTTAGCTTTAAATGTCACATCTTCCACCTATTCCGCTTACTAAGAAGCCCAGTCATTTCATACTCTTATGAGATGAAGCAGGCACTTCACAGAGTTCCAAGAATAGTTTGTCCTATTTAAGAAACACCAGATGGAACAGTTAATGCCTCTCATTGCCTCATGTGTACTGTAGCTGTGCTGCAGCTTTTCCTTTCCATGAAGGCCAGAAACAGTTTTACCACAACACAAAGAAAAGGAGCATAATGGCTGTCAGACCAGCTTCTTCCTGCCATGACCTGGCCATGACCAAGGTCCATGATCTGGGGTCCTTATGCCAAACATCATGACCTAACATAGAAACTCATCTCAGATATGCTAGTCATGGTCTACTAAGCAAGTGTCATACCTTGGCCAGGGACCTGACTGTAATTGAGTATGAGGCCATTATCTGTTCTCTGATAGTTCTCAGAAGAGAAATGGGTCTTCAAAATCATACATCCAGCCATGAATCTTGCCTGGGGGCAATCCTGATGAATGAAATTGGTGTGGTAAGCAATACACAGAGAGGAGTCAATTGAAACGAACAAAGTTTTGTTAAGCACAGTGCTAAAAAGTTACATAGATAAAAAGCAACCCAGACCATAGTCCTCAAGGGGCCTATAGACTATTTATGTATGTACAGTATGTACAAAAGTAAATGTTATAATAACTCAATCAACAAGCATTTATTAAGCACTTATTACATACTGGGCAGAGTGCTAAACATTGGTGAAACAAATCAAAGCAAAAATAGTCCCTACCACTACATTATAATATATATATATATATATATGTACATATATATATATATGTACATATAGATAGATAGACAGATACACATGGTAAATGAGAAGTAATCTTGGAGGAAAGGCATGTGAAAGAGACAGGAAAAGCCTTTTGCAAAAGATAAGATTTAAGTTGAGTCTTGTAGTAAGCCAGGAAACAGAAGTGTATAGATACAGTGTTAGTAGATAAAACCTTGCATGTGAGGAATAGTAAGAGGAATTGTTTATATTTTATCTTAAAGACAATAAAGAATAACTGAAGGTTTTTGAAAGGACAGTAATATCATCAGACTTCTTTCACAGTTACATGAGAAATAGAGGAGAGAACAGAGACAAAAAAAATGGCTAGCAAGCTACTAATATAGGCCAGGTGAGACATGATGAAAGCCAGAGTGGCTGGATTATAGAGTATGTAGAGAGGGCAATAAAATTAAGAAGACAAGAAACCTAGAAAGAAGCCAGGTTTTGACAGGCTTTGAAGTCTCAACAAATAACCTTATGTTTGATCCTAGAGATTATAGTAAGTAATTATTGTTTATTGAACAAAGGAAGTAACAGGGTCAAATTTGCATTTTAGGAACATTTAGGAACATGGGCGGTTGAGGAGGGGATGGATTAGAAAGAGGAGAGACTTGTTAGAGAGTTGGACTAAGTGACCTCTTAAGATCCTTTCTAGATCTGATAAGTACCACCACAGCTTTACACAGCTTTTTTGCAGTTTTCTAACATGGAGCTCTAAAAATATTTCCCAAGAATATTACTATATTCCTAGAGAGTATAGTAAAAACCAAAAGAGATTTCTAACCTTAATTTAGATGAGAGCTAGCCTGAAACAGTAAGACGAAGTGGAGCAGTCAAAAGAATGGCTAGTGTTAGCCTGGATCATTTTGTTGATTTTTGAGGGCTACATACCTGGGTTTGGGTCCTATGGTCCTCTACTCTCCCTTAAGTGAACTTCAGCTCTTCCTGCCATGGAGAGCTTACCAGTTGCTACACCCAAGCAGATGGTAGCAAAGAGAAGCAGATGGTTCTGAAAAGACTGAAGACCAGCATGTTGTAGCAGAGAGCACCTTGGCAACCACAAAATCAGCAGAGGTATCCAGCAGAGACACGGAGAAAAGCATGATGACATCAGCAGCATACTTAGAGCATCAGAGGTGTGATTCGCTCCAGCTACCTATATGCCCTGGCCACATGTATGCCTCATTCAAGCATGTCCGATGCCCATATATGTTGCATGGCATAAATACACATATTGTATGTGTACCTTCCATTCAAGTTCCATGGACACATGTTTTCTTAACATTTTTGTTCTCCCCCCACTTAGTCATGGTCATCAATGGTAGAGTGTACCCTATGTGTGGCATGTATGGAAACTGTTCTTGTTGCTTAATTTGTCATACTGTTTGATTAAAAATCATTTGCTTTGAAGTAATTTATCCTTTATTTGTCTGGCAAAATTAAAAAAAAAATACTGATGGGAGGACTCAGGAGCTATGGTTTGGAATAGATTTTAACCTATAAAATGCCTCCATAATGGGACCACTTTCTAGGGGCCCAGATTTGAAAGGGTTACCAAACATCATACATGATTTATCTCATATTTGTATTCTTACCTTCCTTCAAGACTCAGTTTGAGTGCCATCTCTTCCACAAAGTCTTTCCTTATTCCTCCAGTTATTAATGCCTTTTCTCCCTCCTCCAATTGCTGTATATACCTATTTTGTGCCTGTATCATCCCAGTATCTTCAGTGTCAAAGTTCATTTCTTTCACATAGTAGACACTTAATGAACGATTATTGAATTGAGTTGAATATCTGCACAACCCACGAAGTTGAATTTTACAGATGAGGAAGCCAAGACTTGGAGGGTCTTAGCGAAATGTTATCCAGGTGATAAGTTATGGGATCAGGATCAGAATTTAGTCTTATGACTCCTAGTCTAGAATTCTTTCTATTATGCTATAGTCACACAACACTAGAGCTCAATTTTCTAGACTGGGCCTGAACACTTGTTAATGAAAATAACTAATTTTTATAAAGTACTTCGAAGTTTTCAGCATGTGTTACAACCACTTTCTCACTGTAGCCTCATAATAACCCTATGAGGTAGGGTTATTTTGGAAGGGGTGTTGTGGTGGTGTTTTGTAGGAGAGAGTAACAAAGCCATCAATTTCACTGATACAGAGAGCATTGCTAGTAAGCAATTCCTTCTATGAGTGTAGGTTAGCACAGACTTTGCAGCTAATAAGCTTAGAGAGTTACATAGTGTACTGAAAATTTTAGTTACTTATCCAAGGTCACAGAGACAGGATAGGCCAGAAGTTATACCTAAGTACAGGTCTTCCTGACTCCAGGGGCAGTTCTTTATTCACTATGTGATACTTCTTGCCTCACAGACGAGATAGCTAGATTGAAATAGATAAGTGATCTATCATTATTATACTTTTATAGATGAAGAAATGAAGGTTCAGGGAGGTTGAGTTATGGTGCCCATAGACAGTAAGCATAAGAGATGGGATTTAAACCAAGGGCTTCTTGACTTCAAGATTAGCACTCTATCTATTTAGTATTCTCTTTTATCTAGGAACACCGAGGGTCTTCCCCTCCTAGTTTGATTTTGTTTTTGTTATTAAAGGGGCCATCCCCTGAGTAACTACTTAAAGAAGCCTATTCATTGAATGGGTGTATCTTACTCAAAATGAGTCTGATAAGACCTTAGCCTAAAATGGACAGGGCTTCACATTGCATTCTGAGCCATCTCCAGACATCCTGATGAACCACTGGACCCAGATGGCTCTGGAGGAGAAAAAGTGACGTTGATGACTTTGCACAGCCCTCCCTCACTCAAATCAGTCAACTCCATATCATGGCATCATCTTGATATCATGGTCCTCTTCAAGAACAAAGGACAAACACAACCTGCGAGTACTCTATCAATGCTACCCATTACATATCAGCACAGATTCTATACTTCTAAATAAATATATCAGAAGAGTCAGAAGACTCCTCCTTCATTTATTTCTTCTCCTCTGGACAGCTAAAACAGAGGGGGTGGATTTAAATAGGAGTACTTGATGCCAAAAGCTAGAATTTCTAATTATTAGCCTTCCTTGAAAAATTAGTGGGAGGGAAGTCAATGGAACCCAGCCAAATAGACACAAGATAAGAGGAAGGGCTGAAATTCATGTGAGGGAGAATAGAGGACTCTAAGTCCCACACCACCTCTAGAGGTGTCAATGAGAGTGACTTGGTCAAACAATAGAGAGGGCCAAAGAAGAATGAAGAAAAGTCAAAGTTCTGTAGAATTCATAAATTTGCTAATCGTGCCCTGAGTAATTGAAATTTAACTAACAACTGCAAAAATAATGACGCATGCCTCAAAAATTATCATTGCTAATATTGTTCATGTTCAAATACCAGAAGAGATCTTTCAATGCTTAATGTATAAATCTCCCTAAATGCGTTAATGTCTGCTTTTGTTCAATTTGGTTGTTTTGTCACCAGTCTATTACTCATATCTTGCCATGAAAGAACAGATATATGTTTGTCAAAAATGCTTTCCAGTGTCATAGAAGAAATGAGAATGAAAAGTAACCTTCCTATTAATGGTGAGTTTATGAAAATTCTCTTTTTCATAGATAACATTGCACTAATTCAAGATTCAGAACAATACAAATATTCCTTAATGAAGCGCAATCTGTTGAAAAAGAGTGACATAACCACTTACACTGACAAAACAAAGTGGATGAAAATTCATTTTGTCCAAATTATGCCTTCCAACCACATGGGCAACCTGACAAATTAACATATCAATATGTGCATATTGGGCCTACACTGAATACAGACAGTGAACTGAGCCTAGAACTGTGTGAGAAAGAAATTGAGCTTGACTGAAGTTAGAAAGCCAGAAAGTGTTTCCAAAAATTTCATAATTGCTTGTTTCCACAAAAAGCAATATCCTCCATTTAGTGTTGTTGCTGTTTTCTTGATGTATAGCTATTTTCAGGCACATCTGACTCTTTGTGGCCCCATTTGAGGTTTTTTTGGCAAAGATACTAGAGTGGTTTCCCTTTTAATTCTTCGCTTAATTTTTCAAATGAGAAAACTGAGGCAAAAAGGGTTAAGAAATTTGCCCAGGGTCACACAATAAGTCTCTGAGACCAGATTTGAACTCAGGAAAGTGAGTTTTCCTTACTCCAGATCTGGCATTCTATCCACTGTGCTTGTTGATGTTACCTAGCTATAAATCTATAAAATTCTGTAGTTACAGACTGAAAATCGCAGGCAGCTTAAAGTGTGGTGGAAAGATGTACAATGGCTATATAAAGACTGTAGCACTGTCTTTGCCAATGACATGTTCCATGCAAGAAGAGGATTAAATCACATTATACTGGATATATTTGACTAGAAAGTAAGATGGGCCAATTGTATACTGGGGAGAGAAAGCAGATGGCTAATGTAGTTAGTACACTGGTAACTTCAGAATAGTGAGATACAGACAGACACAGAGAAGAGAGGAAGGGAGAGAGAAAGGGAAAGGGAGGGAAAAATGGAGAGAAAGAAAGGGAAGACCAAGAGAGACAGAGAGAGAGGGAGAGAGAGATGTAGTGTGCATGGTAGATCTTCATGTCAGATTTCTGGGTGCTGGGGTGGGGAAATAGATATACAACACGATGGAAATGTATGGAGTGCTTTTCCTCTGCTTTGATAGATGGAATACACACAATGACCAAATCACAAATTGATCAAATTATCTGGGAAAGAAGCAGAGAGACTGGAAGAATAGTGGTGCTTTTTGACAGAAATAAGAAAGTTTGGAAGGAGGAGGGGTTTTGGAGAAAAGACAATGAGCTCTGTTTTGGACATCATGTCTCCCTCATTAAAATAACAGCTCACTAAGAGTAGGGATTATTTCATTCTTATTTTTATCCCCGTTGTCTACCTCAGTTCCAAGAACTTCATAAATGTTTCTCAATTAATTGATTTAGGGTCCCTTCCAGCACTTTCTATAATCCTGTGATCATACTGGTACTGAAACTATGACCCCTGTAGCTTCTCACGCTAAACCCTCTCACCTCCTGGGCATCCACAGGGTCACACCCATTTGCATCCAGGGATGGTTATGGTAAAGGGAAGTGAGTGAGTAGGAAAGGGTGTTGAATCTTCTGCAAGAACAAGAAGAATTAGTTAAAATACAATGTATTTTGTTGTATCTCTTCTCCCTTTCACAACAAAATTACAAGAAAAAGTTATATATACTACTTGACCTCCATTTCCTATATTCACACTTACTTCTAAACCCTTTTTAGTAGGACTCAAGGATCTCACCACTCAACTGAAACTGTTCTCCCCAAAGTCATTTAGAATCTCTTAATTGACAAACCAGACAGACTTTTTAAAGTCTTCATTCTTATTAAGCGTTCCAAAACTTTTGGACTTGGATCACTTTGTCCTCCTGTGTACTTTGAGGCAGGTAGGTGGTACAGTTGATATAGTGTTGAGCTGGATTTAGGAAGATTTGAACTCAAATCTAGCCATTTAACCAGCTGTGTGACCCTGGGTAAGTCACTTAACCTGATTGTCTAAATTTCCTCAACTATAAAATGAGGATAATAATAACATCTACCTCAGAGAGTTATTGCAAGGATCAAATGAGATATTTATAAAGCACTTGGCACAGTGCCTGGCACAGCGTAGGAACTTAATAAATGTATGTTACCCTGCAGTCGGCTAAGTTTTACTGTTATCTCCTACTTATTTGACCACTCCTTCTCAGTCTTGTTTGCTGAACAAGATTGAATTGGGATTGGCTGAGTTTGGAGCAGAGGCTACCAGACAATCCACACTACTGAATCTCACTCCCATCTCTCCCCCCATCATTCTGATCTTTCAGGGCAGAGGTGTCAAAGTGCTGGCCCACTTGCCTGCCAAACCAGATTAAATCTGGTTTGAGATTTAGAATTGCTTAACAAAGTAAACAAAAATACAATATGAAATAGATAATATTAATGTGTGGTTTTCTAAGAGAATATGCCGCCTGCAGGGCTCCTTCTATTTGACACCACTGTTGTAGGGGTTCTGTCTCCCTACCCCCATCCCATCAACACAGGGTGCCTTTCCTGCTTCTTGACCCCGGTACAAATACTCCCGGTTAAGGCTCTGAATGAAGATTGCCATGCAGTGTGAGAGATCAAGAGAAAACTGATAATGAATTAGTACTGGATCCATTCAGTACTGTTGTTACTTTCATTAGTGCTGGTCAACAACTCAGAAGTAATGGGGGGGAAAGTAGGAAAGTATCTCACCTTTAAGCATGGATACCAAGCTACAAAGTGTTTCAAGTTATCTTAAAAGTTCAGTGGATTTCTTTTCCATTTACACTAAGATTCTGGAAGATTTCCACTTTGCTGCCATTCAATTGTACCACAGATCAAGAGACTGAAGAAAACAGAAGAAAAAAAAAACTAGTCCAATCTCTTCATTTTATGGATAAGAAAACTAAGGCCAAGTATGGTCAAGTAACCTGACCAGAGCCAGCATTCAGACTGAAGTTCTCTGATTCCAAATGCAGAAATTCATTCCTTTCTGTGCTATACTGCTTCCTGACTCACAGAGACTATTTTAGGCTTTTAAAAATGGTTGATGTTAAGGAATTATTGAATCATGGACTGTTAGAATTGGAAGGACCCAGGAGATCATCTTGCCTGATCCCTTTATCATACAGATGAGGAAACTGAGGCCAAAAAAGGAAATTGACTTTCCAAAGGTCACAACTTGAGCCTTCTAAGCCTCCTTTGCCAGGAGAAAACACTTCACTGACAAACATCAATCTTTAATCCTCCAGTATTATAGCTCTTGGGCTTCCTAAAGGAATTTTTAAATTGTAAAGTTCCTGTTGCTTTTAAATGGGATTGTTAACCTTCTGAGTGCAAGTTTATACCTTTTTATTTTTCTTTTCTTTTTTTTGAAAGGCCAATTTGTGAAAAAAGACTGGAAGCCTTGAGTTCAGTGAATATTCTGCTGATGGGGTTTCTCTAGTTTGCTTTCTGATTCTCTCTAAAGAGATTCCTATCAACAAGTTCACATTTGACATATAATAAATGATAGTACCAATGCGTTAGCAACTGTATTTCTCACTCTTTGCCAGAGCTATAAGCAAAAAGATCAAGAAGAGCTTTGTCCTAGCTTGATAAATTTAAAAGACACTAAATTTGCAGTCCTTCAACAGCATAGGAGCAATAAAGTTTGACACCTGTTTAGCAAGAAAAATTACCTAAGAGAGGAAACTATCAGATGGACTGCTTCCCAAGTAAACTATTTCCCCACCAGCCACAGTTCCTACTCCTACCCTTGCCCCACCCTACTCTACCCTGCTCTGCACTCATCCCCCTTCCCCAATTAAAAGCTTAACGTGTGACCAGTTATATGTAACTTGTTCCGGGCATGGTTTATGCTATCCAGCGGGCAAAGATTTTGACAGTTACTGCTCTGCCCTTGTCCCATCCTGGCTAACATGTCCAATTATAGGTGCCTCAATTTGTAATTAGATCTGGCACAATTTGAATCAAGTACAAAAAGAAAAGCAATACTAATTTTCAGACTCATCTTCCTCTTCAGTTTGAAATAACCAGACAAAAAACTCTCCTCCCTCCCTTCCCCCCTGCCCAAAAAAAGAAAGAGGGATGAGAACCCTGGCACAGCTTTAGCTTTAACCATCTTTGAGATTTAATTCTCCCCAGCAGCAATCTAACAGCAACATTCTGCAGATGGCATAGTGCCTGGCAGATGTTAGATCTTAACTTGAGCTAGGAAACTGGCATAATTCCTGGCACAGTGTGAGCCTCAGAGCTTGAGCTCACTAGAGAAGGCTACTTCTTGCTCGTCTTATATTACACATCCCTTCTGGTGGTACCAAAGGAACTGAGAAACAATCAACCCCTCTATTTAAAGAGGAAATATGTGCCATTTGGGCTACTTCTGGAAGATATTTACTAGCTTTTTGAATGGATTTTTTTAAGATATCAAGGTTTTTTTTCCTTTATGAAAGTTTTATAAAATCAAATTTCCAAATTATTTTATCAAATAAGAGACTTTTTTCAAAGTTTGTGCAGATTGCAAATGTGAAATTTAAAGGATTTTATCTTGAGAAGCTGAAATCTGTGCAGTTGATATGATTTATATGACCCAGGTTAACATAACTCAAAAAAATAATAAAATAAATGCAAAATTTTTGGTTTTCCAGGAAAAGGCCCAGTTCCCTCAGAGGCAGTTCATTCTTGTGGAGAAAGGCCCAAGAATCTGATCTTGGATAAAGCAGGGCCAATAAAGTGAATGCAATTGTAATGTTCATCATCTTTGTCCTACCCCACTTCTAATTTTATCAGTATGAGGGATTCCTTCATGGAAACTCCTTCCAAGGATGCAAATAACCTGTCACTAACTTATATTCTCTTTGATCAATCTTTTAGAGAGTTGTTTGAAGCACTTATACTCAGAGAGTTTAATAGAGGCCTGGATAAATTAAGTGACCACGCCATACTTGCCCATAGCAGGTGTCAAAGGTAGCAATTGAACTTAAACCTCCCTGACTCCAAGTTCAATCTTCTATCAGCAAATCCATGATACCTCTCAAAGCCAGAGTCCATAGAAATCTATTAAGTCATCACTCCCTTAAAAATGTGCTACAATCTGAAGGCAGGCCTCTATAAGGTAAGCCTGCTAGAAATACTGCAGAAGTTCCTTAGGGCTGCTTCCAGAACTGCAGCTTCCAGAACCAACCTCAGTTAAGCCTCCCTCCAGACCTAGCCTCCCCACAAGGGAGTAGATCAGATTCTCAGGAACATCAACAGAGATCTGTCTTGCCCCATGTTTCTCTTCCCATAGTTCCTATATCTGAATCTCTTCCTGTTCATTGGAACCTCTATATAAAGGACAAAACGTGATAAAAAAAAAATCTGCTTGTTTTTCTATTTATTAGCAAATTTGGAGGGTCAGCTAAGTGGCACATTTATTCACACTATTAATAATAACATGTTATTATCATAACTAACTGGGAACTCTAAAGGATCAGGAAACAAAAAACCTGGGTTCAAGTCCTAGTCCCAATACTTGCTAGTTATGTGACCTCCGCAAATCACATTACCTCTGAACTCTATCATCCTCATCTGTAGAATGGGGGTGATAGTATCTGCTTCCTTATTTCACAAGAGTGTTATAAGGACATGCTTTACTGCCATAGAAATGCTATGTGGCCATGAGGTTTTGTCCTTCAAATAGGACCACTTAAGGACCACAGTTTAGCGGAAAGATTGCTGGTTTTGGAATCAGAGGAGCCAAGTTCCAATTCCAGCCCTGTCACTTAAGACCCATGTGACCTTGGGCAATAATATACCTAAACATGCTGGGTCAATTTTCTCATTTGTAAAATGAGTAGGTTGAACTAAATGTTTCTGAAAATCCCTCCAAGTTCTAAATCTGTGATCCTATGACAGGACCCCAAAAATAATGAAACATAACATGAATAAATCCCTTATTCAATAAAATTAATTCCCCACATGTGCAAAGCACTGTAATTTCCTGTATGACTTTAAGGACCTCATTTTTACGCCCTCCAAACGTCAGCTTCTTCATCTACAAAACCATCTGGAACAGGTTATGTTTATATTATGAAAAATCTACTAGGCTTTTGGACAGGAGACAAAATTAAAATATGGAAAATCCTGACCAAAAAAAAGATATGATCTAATGATTGATTCACACAGGTAAGAAGTGGGAGTGGGACAGAGACTAAGAAACTTGGAATATTTATAGTGGAAGCAAAATTTCTGAAACACATGGTGGATCTCAGATGAGTGAATTTGCCAAGTCAGCCCTAAACCTAGGTGGAATAGATCATTACCTGTAGGATATTATTTGAAAATCTGACTTGCCCCAAGATATCTCTCCCATTAGTCAATTGCTAATTGCTAAATTTCTGTCATTACAACTTTTGAATTAAAATATTGCTCCTTCCCCCTTCTTTTTGAAAAAGAATAGATGAATAGGTCCAAATCTAGTTCTGTCATTTCTAGAACTTAGACCACAGGTGATCAGAGAAGCGTCAAACTGGAAACAATAGGCAATAGTCCAGACAGGTGAACAGTTGGCATCAGGGAGATCCGAGAGCAGGTAGTGGGGACCAGTACAGAGAATCTGGATTGAGACTAGACTGCATCCTTAGAAGGACTGGAATTGTGCCTTGGAGGGAAAAGGGGGAAAAGGGGAGAATGGAGCATATGGAGACAAGGCAGGAGAACAATTTCTGGATCCTGCGTACAAGTCAGGGTCATATTTTCGAAGGAACAAGGCTAGATCACAATTACTAGAATCCAGATGCAAGGACAGACAGAGTGAGGTCAGAAACAAAGCTGATGAACCACTAGCTGCAGGCCTAGGGCTCCCCTGAGTAGTGACAGGACTGACTTCAAAATTTGGGGAAAGGCTGACTCCACAGATAGGAGGTTAATTACCCTCCAATGTGGAGTTTAGAAAAATTTGGTTACAAGATATTAAACAAGTGCTTACTGTTGTGCTTTCCAGGCAGCGCATGAATAAGGGGAATGAGAGGATAAGAATTTATATAGAACCTACTGCACATCACGTACTGTGCTTTACAAATATTATCTCATTTGATTCTCTCAACAACCTTGCAAAGTAGGTGCTGTTATTATCCCCCATTTTACTGTTCGAGAAACTAAGGTAAATAGAAGTTAAGTGACTTATCTAGGAACATACAGCTCTCAAGTGCCAGAGCCTGATTTTGAACTCAGCTTTTCCTTACTCCAGAAGGCATCTAGGCAGGGAATTATATTAGCCAGCTAAGAGTAGCCAAGAGAAGAATAAGGTCCCTAGGTTCCCTAAGGAAAGAGTAGAATTAAACTAAGAAAGGAAACAGACGTCTGTCAAAACACTGTCTACCTCATAATTTTGCCAAAGGACAATTTTGAAATTAATAATGTGGTTCTAATACTATTTTTCTTTTTTTTCTGAACTTAAAAAATAAAATAAACATTTCTATAACACAGTAGGACAGAATAAAATACAATCGCACATGTATATGTGTAAAACCATTCTATACACAGTTCTATTATCATTTCTTTCTCTGGATGCACTTCGTGTCTTCCTTCCTCGGTGCTTTGTGGTTAATTTCAGTATTTACAATTCTCAAAATGACTCATTTAATCAAAGTTCTTCTTAAAACAATTTTGTTATTGCATCCAATGTAATATTCTTAAAACAAATATAATACCGGAATGTTCCAAAAGAAACATGAGAAAATGAGTCGATAAGCTTTCATTAAACATTTCCTATGTGCCAGTAGCTGGGTTAGGTGCTGGGGATACAGTGATAAAAATGAAATGGTGTTAAAGGGGCTTGTATTCTGTCAGAGGAAACAACATGAATGTCTATTTATACATAACAATTATACAAAAATAGAGCTGGGAAGTAATACTTGGCAACATTCAACACTGGTCAGACAACATTAGGGTAATTTCAAATAATTCTTTTCCATTTCCCTTGCCCCTGGCTGTCCCATAGTCATTAACATTACTGAAAGAAGCCAATCAGTATTAAAGCAAAGACCACAATCCAGGGCTCCATATTTCTAGTTCAGTAGTATCTAGTAAGGAACCAGGTAGCATAGTTGGTAGAATACTGGACTTGGAACCAGGAAGACCTGAGTTCAAATGCTACCTCAGTCACTAATCATGCAACACTAGGTGAGTCACTTGATTTCTCTCCACCTCAATTTTCCCTTCTATACAAATGGTTTCAAACCAGTACATCAGAGGATTATTATGAGGATACAAGGTGTTCATAAACGTAGAGTTCTTTGCTAACCTTAAAGCCCTAGATAAATTCTAGCTACTATTGCCTTTAATTATTATTATTTTCTTCTACACCATACATTCTGTTGCCTTAACAATCTCTATATACATTTATCTATAATAGATGAGATTTCATCTTCTGAAAATTTAACTTTTTACACATTCCAAGTTTAGAGTAACTGCACTGGGAGCCATCTGCCACCAAACGTCTGGTTGAGCTTGGACCCAATCCATCTCTGCCAGGTGCACGACAGTCACATACTCCGAAAACTCTAATGCCAAAATTATATGTTCATCAAGGACCTTGGTTTCCAAATTGATCCAATTAAGAAATATTTTTAGAACTCTGCTTAATTTTTCTAGGGCTCAAACTTTCAATATTAGTATCATCATGCAATCAACAACCTTGGAGATCAAATCCGACTGGCTGTGATTTAGAAACTGAAGTCTTGCTCCCTGGGGGTTTCATGTTTTTGTTGATGCAATTAAAATATATATGTTGCCACACTATTTTTTAACAGTGATTTTTTTTTAGACGTCCTGTTCACAGACATGCTTCTCATTTTTACTTGGTTAAAATTAGTGACAAACATTCAGGAGTTTTACTCTCATACAAAGAGAGATGGAAACTAGAGAGTTGATTCATTGCATTCTTGTTGCTGCCTTTGAGAGCAAGGGATCTAAGACACTCCAGCTAGTATTCAAATGTCCCTAAAACCTTATAAGAGTACTGGTCTTATACGGAAGTCATTTCTCCCCAAAGGGCTTTCAAATCTCTTGAGAGAAAAGACTATCTTCTTTTGTTGAGGGGGAGGGACTCCATCATATTGCCTGCTCTAGGACTGCATGCATGAGACAGTGTAGAATACAGCAATGCACCCTGTTCTGGGGCTGAGAAAATCCAAATTCTAGTACAATCTCTAACAGGCCCACTGTTAGCATTTTAGTTGTTACTCAGCAAATCACATCATCTCTCTAGTTCATTTCTCCATTTGTGAAGTACCAGGATTTGTCCAGATTTTTTCTAAGACTCCTTCTTGCTCTGATATTTGGTGCCAGAGTAGTTACTTTATAAATATGAATTAAATCATCCAGGCAGTAACCTTATTCTTTCATTCTTTTGCCTTACCAAGCTCCTTTAGCTGTGAACATTTTGTAATATTCTTGTCAGTGTTTAGAAACCTCACAACATTTCAGAAACTTTCTTCAATAAGTTTATATACTTGTTTGAAGAAAGGTTTTCTTTTCTTTGGATGCAATGCACCTATTCACCAATCTTCTCATTACCTTTGTATACGAGGAACCATATAAGGAGATAGCTTGGAGGAACAACGGACCATGAGTCAAGGCAGACCTGACTTGTAATCCTGCCTCAAATCCTGCTAGTTTGTAAGTCTCAGAAAGTCAGTCTATTCACCTCAGTTTAATCATCTGTAAAATAGTGATTATAATATCTACCTCCCAAGGCTGTGGTGAAGACCAAATGAGTTAATATAAGCAAAGTGCTTTGCAAACTTATTCTCGAAATACTATTATTTATATGGTACCCTAACCTTATTCACCTCCCATAACAGATGTGCTAGAACTTCCTTGTGAACCCCAAGGGATTTTCCCTGATGTTTTTAGTGTCAATCATAGATATTTGCTGAGTAAAAGACTAGAGTTCATTATGCAGGCATCAGGGAAGAGGATCAACAGAGAAGGACAAAGAGTCCAAACATAAGATGGGTTTCCAGAGTCTCCTTATGTCTAGGGATCCAAGGATTTTTTCCCATGACTCTTTGTTCCATGTAGTTTTCTATAAATGTAGAAGTAGATTTATTTATAGTATGTATCCCAAGGTGCTTTTCAAATATCTAATTAACCAACGACCCCTATAAGGGCTGAGGGACACAAAGAGACATCAGACCTGGCTGTATATTTTGGAAGTGTTCAAAGAATGACCCAAACAATGATGGATGCCCAGGGTGAGGATGCTTAAAAGTGAATGTGAACATCTGTGCCTGTCATTTAAAGATTTGCTTAGGTCAGGAACATCTCATAAAAGCTTTTAAATGAATTAGAGTCAGGAAGAAAAGTATCTGATCTGTGAACATCAGTGACTTGTACGGAAAGACAACTTTTTCTTCCTGGACTATAGTTTAAAATATTATTGTAGGCAAATTAAATGTCACAAGATAGGAATATACATTTTTGAGGAATGGAGGATAATTTAGCCTATAGTGTTAGGAATGTAGTCCATGACACTCAGAAATGTCTCCATCCACCAAATTAGCCTCTTTCCATCTGGCAACCCTTGCTACTTTCTTTGAAAAATGAATGAAACTGAAAGGTGTGTGGCTGTTTTTCAAGACTGCAATTTAATGTGGTCTGCTTTCTCATGCCTGGACCAACCTTCACTGCTTGTTGAACTGGACCCTCAGATTGTCCTAAGAGTGGTAGTAACTACTTTAGGGAAGACAACAGGAGACAGGAAAAATACCAAATATACGGCCTGGGGTTTGGTTTAGAATAAGAGTTAAAAAATGTTTGGGCACAGAAGAATTAATGAAGCTCATTTTAGTAGAAAGGTATCCTGAGAATTATAGAAAGAATCCTTACACTTTACAATGTGACACTCATTTCTCCATTTCCATGCTTTCCTCTCCCTACAATTTCTCCAAAACAAGAGAGCTGCCAGAGAAATGCTGTGGATGCTAATCTAACATGGAGTCCTCAGAAAAATATTTATTCATTTTTATATTTATCTGGACTAGGAAGTAGAAGCACAGTAACCTCATAGAAAGAGGACTGGATGTGGAGCCAGAGAAGCTGAATTGTAGTCTTGACTTTGATATTTAACCTCTCTATGGTTTTATGTAACTCAACCTCTCTACGCCCAGTTTTTGCAACTGAGAAAAAAAAAAAGACATTGGACTAAATGATTTCTACATTCTATTTGAATTCAAAATCCTATTATATGTAGGAGAACAAGTACAATTTTTAATTTTTCATTTCCATATACAAATTTTTATTCTTTAGTAATATCCTACTTTTCACTACAGGATTTTGGGTTTTCTTGGCAAAAATACTGGAGTCATTTACTTTTTCCAGCTCGTTTGCTAGATGAGGAAATTGAGGCAAACAGGGCTGTGTCTAGGATCACAAAACTACTAAGTGAGGCTAGATTTGAATCCAGGTCTTCCTGACTCTAGCTAGGCCTAGCACGCTATCTATTGTGCCCATATACAAAGAAAGGCCTAATGAGGATGTAAATTCCTTGAGCCTGAAGATCATTTCATTCCTTGTATTTGGATCCCAAGACCTTGGCATAGTCCCTAAAACATAGTAGACAGTAAGTGAATGTTTTTAATGGATTAATTGATTGATTGATTGAAAAAGAGAATGACATATGGAGGCATGAATCTATTGTATATACCTTGTGAGTATGTATGTATGTATATATATATATATATATATATGTGTGTGTGTGTGTGTGTGTAACTGTGTGTGTATATGTACATATGTATACATAGTCAGTATACATCAGTTTTAACAAGGTGGTACTAAAACTGTCTGTCTATGTTCTTTTGGAATTTCTTGCTTCTGTGTATGTTGTTTACAGGTTTCATTTGGTGCTCTTTTCAATTTTTTGTTGCATTACTGTGATGACCCTCCATTCCTCCCACAATGCTCTCCCTTTCCATAGCAATACAATTTTCCTATTTTAAGAATTTCTGATCAGAATTTTTTTTCTTGAAGACAAATATTTATAATTCAAAAATTGGTTTCTGGTCTTTAATATTAATGGGGACATAGTATCTTTTCCTGTTCCTTTCTGGTTAACTAATTATTGCAATATGAGTCACCAATACATTTTGCCCTTCTCTCTACTACCTTCCCTCATCTAAATAAATGTAATAAATAGATCAATCAATTAAGAGATAAATGAATGAATGGATTAATGAATTAGTCTTCAATCTGCAAAGTGACTGCTGTATTGTCAAAGATCACAGATAAATAATAGATGACAGAAGACTACTGACCCTACAAATGAGTCTGTTAGAAAATAATTGACGTGACATGGCCAGAGCATGAATGAGGAAACCTACAATGCCAGTTTGACATCTGAAAATTGCATGACTTAGTTAGTCTTCTATTTGAAGATGCTAGGGAAGAAAATTACAAGTTGAGGCCATGATACTGGCAAGTTCCAGATATCACTCACTTCCCTGCCAGTCTTTTGATAAATGATTTTGGGTAAGTCTTCCCCAAGACAGGTCTTTTTTCTCTAATCAACTTTCAAGATTATGTTGGTCTATAAATTATTTTAAGATTCTCAGAAAAAAGTCAAAAGCTTTGGTAAAGTAGGAAGTGCTCTCTCTCCGGATATATGCTCTGGGATCAAATTCCATCTCTAATGTTTACTACCTGTTCAACTTTGGGTAAATCCCCAAGTTCAGTTTCCTCAATTACAGAATAAAAAGGCTGAACTAGATAGCCTCTGAGTTCCCTCACAGTTTCTTATCAATTATCCTATAAGTAATTAGTTGCCAAATGAACCATCTTTTAGGTAAATCAATTATTTTGGCCATATAAATGTCAGAGTTTTATACAATCAATTAATTTATCTATACAATCGGTGTATTTTGATCACAAATAACAATAACGATGATGTGACAAGAATAATGCCTGCATTTATGAAAAGTTTTATCATTTTCAAATTTCACATTATTTCATCTGATATTCATAACAGCCCTTGTGGTATAGGCAATAATTTTGACTAAGAGGAAAAGTACACTACCAGTTAAATTGATCATGTGAAAAAAGCAGAATTTGAATTAAGGTTTGAAGGAAACTATGACTTTTAACAAGTGGGGATGAAGAGGAGGTACATTCTAGGCATGAGAGACAGCATATACAAAGACACAGAGTGGGAAGAGAAAATTTTGAGTGTTAGAAACAAGTAGATCAGTTTGCTTGAAACACAGAATGTATGAAGGAAGATCATTTATGACAAGCCTGGAAAGGTAGCCAGGAACCAGACTGCAAACACAATAGTTTGAATTTTATCCTAGAGGAAATAGGGACATCCATAAAACATCTTGAAAAAGGCAGTAACATGGTCAAGTCAGTATTTAAAACTATCCAATTACCCACCATGTGAAGGACAGACTGGAGGACTGGAGAGATGACAGACTGGAGGCCAGAAGTCTAATTAGGAGTCTAGATGAGACATAATACGGGCCTGAATTGGCGTCGATTTAGGTGCAATGAGCCCTAACTCACTCACTCACTCTCTGCCTCTCTGTCTCTGTTTCTGTCTGTGTGTCTCTGTCTGTGTCTCTGTCTGTGTCTCTCTGTCTCTCTGTCTCTCTGTCTCTCTGTCTGTCTGTCTCTCTCTCTCTCTCTCTCTCTCTCTCTCTCTCTCTCTCTCTCTCTCTCTCTCTCTCTCTCTCTCTCTCTCTCTCTCTCCTTTTTTCAGAGGGCAGAACGTACAGCAGAATAAACCTAACTGGAGATCTGATTGCTTAGGAAAAGAGGAAGTCTGTTCAAGTGCATTAATGACAGCTGTGGGATTGATCATCCAAGAGTAGGGTCATCAAAGAAAGGAGTTCTTGACCTGAGTTCCTGACCCCATTCCCCTGGATAGAGGAGGGTGGATTTCTTGGATGATATTAAACTCATGGAAAGTTCTTGCAACCTACCTTTTAGAAAGAGAAAAGGGAACTTGCAGACAGCACAAATGTAGAATTCAGCCTTTTCTAGAGAGAGAAAGGTGAGTTCCTAAATCGTGCCAATCTTGAAACCAGTTTTCCACCAACCCAAAATTCAAGAGTTTGAGAACGTAACATTCTAACTAGAGGAGGAGACATTGCTAAGCAGTATCAAGCTCCCAGGGGAAAGAGGATCATGAGCAAGATCCCATGCCTGAAGAAGCTGCAGGAGACCGAAGCCATGACATTAATAGAACAACAAACCTGAACTTTGCCCTTCCCTGCTACCATGAGTTATTCAAATAGTTTGATGGAGAAGAGGTAATCTCATTAGGAATCTTGAGTTTGTTTTCCTTCTGGGAGAAATCCAGACCTTAGAGCAATACCATAAAGCTAGAGGTTTGTAGGTGTCCTTGAAGCGAATGTAAGAATCACCAGAATGTTGAGTCTGCTATTCTGGCAGCATAGAGATCATTTTCCTTAGGAGAAAAATCTAAAATTCAGAGTTTAATACTCTATAGCTCCCTGGAAGGAAAAATAGGACACAGAAAAGAAATATAGTTGTACTAATTATGATTGTTTCTCTGATTTCTCACAAAAAGCACTGCTAGGAATATTTTCTTATATGGGATACCTTCACTGAATACCTATACTCATCATTGGAAGGTAAGATAAGGATACTAAGGATAATGAAAAATAATTTAAATAATTACTGTCAGCTAACATTTTCTTTTTAATATATAAATTATATCTTACCTTCCAGTGATGAATATATGTATTCAAATACAGAGAAAAGAACAAAGAAAAGATTTAAAAAAGAAAAGAAAAATGAACAATCAAGATAAATTCTTCACACTCCCCAAAATGTAAAAGATTGCACATGTGTTTATAAGTTTATCTTTCTTACTGAGTAGAAAAAGTGCCAGCTTTGAAGTCAGGAAGAACTGGTTTCAAAGTCTGTATCTAACACATATTAGCTTTCTGACCATGGTCAAGTCACTTAACATCTCAATATCCCAGGCAAGTATTTAAGAGTAAGTTACATTATAATCTTCATTGGAACAAGGAATTTCCACACTTGGAAATTACTTACACTAATAAAATTACAAAACAGTACACACACAAAATCAATCAATACAAAAATGTTCATATTGACTTTAGAGCAAAAATATTCATACCATCCTTGCTTTTGTAGTCTTTTTTTGACTGTCTTTTCTATCAAAAGAAAGTTGTTGTGAATATCATCTTTAATAACATACTTGCAATTGATGTTTATGTGATTCTTTAAGTTCTTTATTCATTTTGTATCACTTCATATGTCCTATCATATTTCTTTGAATTCTTCATAATCAGCATTTCTTACGAAGCAATGATATTCCATTACATTCTTATTTCATACCATTCAACCATTCTTCAATTATTGCTTAACTGGTTTATGCTCTTACAAATAGCATTGCTTAGAATTATTTTTTCTAGATAAGTCTTTTTTCTCTAGTCAATAACTTCCTTGAGTTATGATCACAGTAGTAGTCAAAAAACATAAATCTTTGTAATTATCATTATATACTCATATTGCTTTCCAAAAACTACAACCATATCAGCATTGAATTTTGTCATCTTTTATTGTGTGTCAATTTTATGGGAGTCAGGTGGAATCTCAGAGTTGGTTTAATTTGCATTTTACTATTTAATAACTATTATGAATATTTATGTGGTTATTAAAATTTTGTGTCCCTTTCTCAAAGAATTGACTGCATCCTGCTACTACACATCTACAAGAATATTTCTTGTTCTAATAAATGTTGAATGTCAGCTTTTTTTTATTTTTATTCCATCTATTTTAGTCTCATAATTTCATCCAAGTCAGGAAGAACTGGTTTCTTAACTGGTTTAACTGGTTTGTTAAAAATTTATTCTCTCATCACAGTTGTGAAAGATACAGCATTTCTGTGTCCTCTAGATTTTTTATGGTGATTTAAAAAGTCTCTTTGAATCAATGTTTCATTTCCAATTAATTATAGTGGGGTTTTTTTTTTCTTTGCCTAGCCAACATTTCAACTATGTCATCCTCAAAATCTTTAAATAAGATAATTAGCATCAAGCTCACTGCCCACCTCTGATGAGGACCTTATTCCTCATGGCATTATATCAAGTATTTGTTTCTCAAAAAAATTTCTCAGAATTATTTTCTGAGCTCCAATGCTGGTTACTTATGAAAAACACCAAGGTCTTGTAAACTTGTCTGCATTGGTTTAAGGTAATTCTTTCTAGAAGTCTCATGGATGCACAATCACATAGTGTTGGGCACAGACGTCATCTAATCTAGAGGTGTCAAATATGGGGGGCAAAGGGGAAGGGTGAGAGCAGGAAGGGACCTGGGCAGCACCAGTCAGCAATGCTCCTAAGTGAGGTCCAAACCAGATTAAAAGGTAATTGAGAAATGTTTAACAAGATAAATTAAAATTTGATAAAACATAGATACTATTACATTTTAAACTGTTACGCTGTGGCCTACAAGGATCTTATGAATGAATGGCCTCTGTTTCTATATGAGTTTGATTTAATACATTTAGTCTACCTCCCTTGCTTTACAAAGGAAGAAATTAGGGCCCAAGAGAAATGAAATGATTAGCCCAAAGATCACATACACATTTGGATGTGGAACTTCTTCTCTGTTGATTTTTCCACTTAGCCCCTAACAAAAAGCCCTGAAGTATTGTGGATTTGGAGCACAGAACTGGAAGTTAGAGGTTGGGGTCAAACCCTGCCTGTATTATTTACTCTACAGTTGAATTTGGGAAAGTCATTTAATTCTCTGTACCTCATCTGAAAATTAAGAGAATTGAACTAGATGACCTCTAAGGCCCTTCCAATTTTGAATCAATGATCCCTTTACTGGAATAGTTTTGGAGGTTCTATACTGCCCTCTTGTCTCAGGGAAATCTTTAAGCTATAATGATCATGTCAATCATTGATGTCAGGGTTGACCCTGACTACTCTTGAGTCATGTTTATGCTTGAAACATATGCCCTCCCTGCTTTTCTTCTTATCATATTCAAGGAAAAAGGGGAAATGAAAAGCACAGATACCATCCTTTTATCTTGTCACCCTGATTCCACTCCAGTTACAAAAGAAAGGAATGTCTTGATCCCAGAGTGAGGATAGACAATCATATTCCCCTGGCAAGATCATCATAAATCTGATGATATCTCTCTGTACCTCATTTTCTCAGACTCAAATAATTTCCATGAGGCAAGAAGGCAATATAGATTGTCCCATTGGTAGTGTTCCCTTTTTCTAACTGACAATTATAAATTCTACCCTTATGCTACCCTCCCCTTTGTTCCCTCCGAGCCCACCTTTATTGTTTTGCAGATGGAATCAGAACACATAGCCAAACTCATTTTAATATCTTTGTTTTGCAATTTAGCCTAACAATATATTTTTAGACTCAGACCATTTCAATTCATTTCACGGGGGTTTTGAGAGTATTACTCAACTACAGCATGTAAAGCACAAGCAGGTATGTCACTTCTCTGCTCCTTTTAGGAGATTTGCCTGTAGAATAATCAGTACTAGAAACTTCACCTTAATCCAAACCATACATCATTGTTTCTATATTACTGAACAAGACTGATTCTAAACAAATTTGAGAAACAAGTGGAATATTTCGGATTAGATGACCTCTGGAGACCCTTCCATTTCTTAGATGCAATGATTCAATATGAGCACTGCCAAGTGCTGTTGGGCTGCAGGTATAGATCTGTGGATGGTATGAACTCCAGAGAATGAACAAGGAAGAAGTGCCAACAAGAACCCACACAGATCCTCTATTTGGGAACTTGCTTTTAATTGATTCTAGATCTCCAAGAATACACACAGTACCATCCCCAAATTTTCACACAGAGGAGTGATAGTAACTATCAAGGGTACTTTTCAGTTACAACAGCTTTTAATATTAACTCCGATGTTAATTAAAAAGTGTCTTGTCACTGCCAGAAAAAACATTTCAACAAGTATAGAGGAGCTTCCTTATTTTTGACGGATGAGAGTGGATTTATTTTAGCCAGGATGCTGAAGAATTCTTTTTCACCAGTTTAGAAAGCTCGAATATTTTTGCACTTCTAAACCAACAATTTTCAAAAAGATTCACATTTCTGTAAAAGTAAAGATGGCTACTACTATGCATGGTGTGCCAAACACATCATTTTTCCCCAATGAAGCCTGTCATTTCTCTAGGTTAAAGATGTATATATATATATGTGTGTGTGTGTGTGTGTGTGTGTGTGTATACATATATACATATGTGTGTGTCTACCCACATACATCCCAGGGAATTGACTAATTGAACCATCATTAGGCACTGTTATTAATTTGATTGGTTCAGCTGATTAGCTAACAAATAGCCAGCAAGTCTGATAGGTTATGGGTTTTATTTTTTTTTTTTTTTTGGTTGTGGGGAGGGAGCTCATTAAAAGAGAATGAAGAAAATTTCAGGACCCTGGGAGTACCCAATGTACAGAGAATCATAGTTAAGGTGAAAGTATTGAGTTCTAGGAAGTTAGAGGACAGAAGGAAGAAGAAGACATAGAAAATCAGATGGCAAAAAAGCATGCCAAAACAACCCTTTGTTTCCATTTTTCCTATAGCCAGCTCTGCTCATAAACAGCTTAAAACTGTAGACATCATTCACATTATAAACATCTGGGCATAGATGAAATTTCCACCCTAAAAACATCTATCCCCCAGCACTTCCACTAGATAGAGATAGAGATAGATAGATGAATATTTCCTCAATTTATTCATTTATTCAAAAAATGATCCAAGTTTTCAAGAATTGAAGGACTGTTAATAGGAAGAGGAATTGGAGCTGTTTTACCTGTTGTCAGACGACAGAACTAAGGAAAAAGTGGAAGCTGCAGAGAAGTAGATTTCTCATAATTGTATGATTTCAGAGTTGAAACATCAGCTTCTATGTAATCCAACCCATACTCAAAAAGAATACCCTCTATAACAAAGGCAATAAATAATCACCCATCTTCCTTTTGTTTAGTTTAACAATAATTTTTAACCTGCCCCTTCCCATTTCTTTCTACCCTCTTGAATATTTTTTTGAAAAAACCTGAGAAACAAATCCTCAATACATAGCCACATAATTCAGAAAAACAAATTTCTACGTTAGTTATGTCTGAAAATGTGACTCTTTATGCATTTCAAGTTCATTACATTTCTTTCAGGAGATGAGTGGTATGTTCCTTCTTCATTCTTCAGGAATTAGTTTTATCATTGAGTTGATTAGAGTTCTAAAGTCTTTCAAAGTTTTATTTTTTCTATAATGTTATTGTGGTTAAAATTGTTCTCCTACTTCTGCTGATTTTATTCCATATCAGCTCATAAATGTCGCTTCTGTTTCCTCTGAAGTTGTCCATTTCATCATTTCTTGTGGCATAATAATATTCCATTATACCCACATACCACAATTTGTTTATTCATATCCCAGTAGGAGAGTAGTCCATTAGTTTCAAATTGTGGGCTGACAGGAAAAGATCAGCTATAATTTTTTTTTTAGTAAATACACATTCTTTTCCTCTTTCTTTTATTTCTTTTGGGCACCTAGTAGTGGTATAGCTAGTTCAAAGTTTGGTAACTGCGCCATAGTTCCAAATTGCTTTTCAGAATTACTGGTCCACGTCACAGTTCCATCAACAGTTCACTATTATACCTATTTTCCCACAGCTCCTCCAGCATTTGTCATTTTCCTTTTTGTCATCTTTTTCACTCTGATAGGTAGGAAGCAGAACTTCAAAGTTACTTTAATTTGAATTTATCTAATTATTAGTGATTTGGAGTATTTTTTTTAAACATGGCTATTGATAGCCTGGATTTTCTTTTTCTTTGAAAGTACTTATTCATATAGTTTTACCATTTATCTATTGGAAAAGTCTTAAAAATTTTAAATCGGTTCATCATATAGCTTGGAAATAAGAACCCTATCATAGAAATTTGTTGCAAAGATTCTTCCCAGTTATGTTTCCCTTCTAACTACTGCTCGTAAGTGGTGCAGTGGATAGACCCCTTGACTATCAGGGAGACCAGAATCCAAAACTTATCTTAGACACTTACTCTGAGATGTTAAGCAAATCACTTAACCTTTCTAAATCTCAATTTCCTTATCTGAAAAATGGAGATAATAACAGTATTTACCTCCTAGAGTAGTTGTGAAGATATAATGAGATAATATTTGTAAAGTGCTTTGCAAACCATTAATCACTACATTAGGGCTAGCTATTAACATAATTTTACTACATTAGATTTGTACAAAAACTTTTAAATTTTGCATAATTAAAATTGTCCATTTCATCTTATATGAACTTCTCACTTGTTTAGTTATGAACTCTCTCTCTATTTAGGATCCAAAAGATAAATTTTTCCTTGATCCTCCAATTTATTTATCATGTGAACTTTTATATCTAGGTCATACAACAATTTGGAGCTTATCTTAGCATTTGGTAAGAAATGTTAGCATAAACCTAATTTCTGTCCAGGATTCTCAACTGTTTGCCACAAAGAAATGAGCCTTTCTCCATAGTAACTGGGTTAATCAAATATTATGCTATTACATTTATTTGCTTTTATAATGTTTTTTATCTTATCTATTCAGAAGATTGTCCTGTCTTTTCAAAAAAAAGTTAGTAATAAATGTTTTAATGATCACTACTTTATGATTTATCACATAGTCTTCATGCTGAATCAGTTCTTTATTTCTGCTATAACCTGAACTTGTTCATATTATATAATCTTTCTAAAATGTTAGTAAGAACTGCATGATAATATTTTATTTAAAATTTTTGCATCAATGCTCACTATGGATATTAGTCTGTACGTTTATTTCTCTGTTTTGTCTCTCCCTGGTGAGGTGTCAAGGTCATATTATATCATAAAAGGAGACTGGAAGATCTTTTCTGATTATAGCAACAGTTTATATTATAGTGGAGTTAATTATCCTTTGCATAATTTGCTTGAGGAGGTTCAGTGGAACTGTGGGGAGAGTCTTGAACTCAGACACAAGGAATCAAGTGTTCAAGACCCAGTTCTGCAAATTATAAACTGTGTGACCCTTAAGTTGAGCTTAACTTCTCTGGACCTAGGTTTCCTCATCTACAAAATGGAGAAAGGGCAAGGGTCAAATTCAATGACTTCTAAGATCCTTTGCAACTCTAATTTTTTAATCCTCTAGGTCTCTAATGGCTAAGAGGCCACTAAGGTTATCTACCAGATCCCAAACCACTGCCAGTCTAGACTTCAGTGACTCAGGAAGAGAGAGTGAGGCTGATGATTTTGGACAACTCTAAGTCACTTAAATCCAGTTCCCTCATGAGTCAAACATCACCCATGATGTCACTGAGTCTCTTCAAAAACGAGGACAAACCAGAGCCCACTGCCTCCTAAAGCATCCCATTCGCCTTTTAGACAGCTCTAATTGTTAGGAAGTTATGGTTTGGATGTTTGTTTGTTTCTCAAATCAAGCCTAAATTTGCCTCTTTGCAATTTTATTTGTCACTCTTGACTCTCCTTCTGGGCAATTTCCTCTGATGTAAGGAATAGCTTGTTTGTAATTAGAGCAATCCAAAAATGGTATGGGATGCCTTGGGAATGTAGTGAGCTCCCCATGGCTGGAGTTCTTCAAGCTGAGGTTGAACAATAAACTAGCTGGATAATGCAGGACATTTAACCATGGCTTGGAGCAAGTGATCTTTGAGTTCCCTTCCAATTCTGAGACTCTTTATTTTTTGATAAAATGTATTTATTTTCTCTCTTTCTCATCCTCTCCCAATTTAAAATTTTACAAAAAGCAAACAAAATGAACTTAAAAGCTTTCACACGAATAAATCCAAATTTGACTCTATTATGTGGGGAGAAAGTAGAAAAGATGGTGATACTGAACACAGATCACCTGCTCTCTTTCAGGCCTGCATGAGGTTTTTGACCGACATTTGCACAAAAGTAAGTGTTATTGACTAAGGTGCCTTTGCTATTGTAAATAACAGAAAAGAAAAGGGGAAAAAAGTGACTTCCTTTTGTTCCTTGAAAGACTAGGAAATATGAAGTGGAAATCCTGGCTCCTGGGGCTGGGAAATAACTCTAGGTCTGTAACAGATCCTTTTTGGCGATTCTGGACTCTACAATCCTTCTGAGTTCTGAGCATTGCATTGTCTCCATTTTATTCAACCCTTTTACTCAAACTGCAACACTGAGTTGTCTCCATGAGGAGAAAGAGGTAAAAAGGCATTCTTAATTAACTGAACCATTACTGTTAGTTGTGTTTTTATTTTCCATTTTAAAAATAGGCACTGATATGAATTTCAAGAGACTGAAATGACAACATGAGAAATGATCATTGGTACCTACTGTGAACAAAGTCTCATACCAGGTGCTAGGAGGATACAGAAAAGAAAAACACAAAAAGACATTCCCTATCTTCCAGAAACACATAGGTCTGCCCAAGAGTAGCTCTGCATTAAACCTAGTAATTATCCTCAGAAGGGGCCAGTTTGTCTCATGCAATGTCAAAGAGTTGTCTTACAAGCTAACTTATTTTTTCTGATAAAGTTGTTTGTAGGTCACATTTCCCTAAATTTGAAGAAAACCCATACCAATTAAACTATCAGATAATTATTTTCTAGAGCTGGATAAAATAATATCAAAATTCATTTGGAAAAACAAAAGGTCCAGAATATCAAAGGGACTAATGAAAAGAAATGCTTGGGAAGGAGGCCTAGCGCTACCAGACCTCAAATTGTATTATAAAGCAGCAATTATCAAAACCACTTGGTATTGGCTAAGAAACAGAGGGGTAGACAAATGGAATAGACTTGGCACTCAAGACACAGTAGGCAAGGAATATAGCAACCTCCTGTTTGATAAACCCAAAGATCCCAGCTTCTGGGATAAGAACTCACTGTTCAACAAAAATTGCTGGGAAAACTGGTTAACTGTGTGGCGGAAATTAGGCATAGACCCATGCCTGACACCGTACACAAGAATAAAGTCCAAATGGGTACATGATTTAGGTATAAAGATTGATACCATGAACAAACTGGAGAAGCAAGGAATAGTGTATTTATCAGATTTATGGAGAGGGGAAGAAATTTTTTCTAAAGAAACGATAGAAAGCATTATGAAATGCAAGATGGATAATTTTGATTACTTTAAACTGAAAAGTTTTTGCACAACCAAACCCAATGCAACCAAAATTCAGAGGGATGTAGTAAATTGGGAAAAAAATTTTACGGCTAAGCTCGGGGATAAAGGCCTCATTTCTAGAATATATAGAGAACTGACTCAAATATATAACCATACAAGTCATTCCCCAATTGATAAATGGTCAAAGGATATGAACAAGCAATTTTCAGGGGAAGAAATCAAAGATATCTATAATCATATGAAAAAGTGCTCTAAATCACTATTGATTAGAGAGATGCAAATCAAAACAACTCTGAGGTACCACATCACACCTGTAAGATTGGCAAACATGACAGAATAAGAAAATGATAAATGCTGGAGAGGATATGGGAGAGTTGGAACACTAATTCATTGTTGGTGGAGCTGTGAGATCATCCAACCCTTCTGGAGAACGGTTTGGAACTATGCCCAAAGGGCTACAAAAATGTGCGTACCCTTTGACCCAGAAATAGAGTTACTAGGACTGTATCCCCAAGAGATTATAAAAACGGGAAAGGGTCCCACGTGTACAAAAATATTTATAGCAGCACTCTTTGTGGTAGCCAAAAACTGGAAGTCAGAGGGATGCCCATCAATTGGGGAATGGCTGAATAAATTATGGTATATGAATGTAATGGAGTACTATTGTGCCATAAGAAATGATGAACAAGAAGACTTCAGGGAGGCCTGGAAGGACTTATATGATCTGATGCTGAGCGAAAGGAGCAGAACCAGGAGAACTTTGTACACAGCAACGACCACAGTGTGCAAGAGTTTTTTCTGGTAGACTTGGAACTTTGTAATAACACAAGAACTTACTGAGAAAAAAAAAAAAAATTCTAATGTTGGTCTTCTAAGGCAAAATGCCTTCCACACTCAGAGAAAGAAATGGAAGTCATTCGCAGAATGTAGCAGATTATGTTTGTGTGTGGGTGGGTTTCAGTGTAGTATGTTTTGATTTGTTATATGATTTCTTCCACTTATTTTAGTTCAACTACACAGCATGACTATAGTGAAAATGTGCTCAATAGGAAAGTATATGTAGAACCTATACAGAATTGTATGCTGTACATACAGGGGAGGGAGGGGGTATTGGGGGAAGGGTGGGGGGGATAAAATCTTAACTTTAAGGAAATGATTGTAAAACATTAAAAAAAAATTAAAATTAAAATTAAAAAAATAAAATAAATTTGAAGAAAACTATCTCAGATAGTTTTTGTTTAACTATGTTTTGGTTTTGGTTAACTGTGTGGCGGAAATTAGGCATAGACCCATGCCTGACACCGTACACAAGAATAAAGTCCAAATGGGTACATGATTTAGGTATAAAGATTGATACCATGAACAAACTGGAGAAGCAAGGAATAGTGTATTTATCAGATTTATGGAGAGGGGAAGAAATTTTTTCTAAAGAAACGATAGAAAGCATTATGAAATGCAAGATGGATAATTTTGATTACTTTAAACTGAAAAGTTTAAGGAAATGATTGTAAAACATTAAAAAAAAATTAAAATTAAAATTAAAAATTAAAAAAATAATATAAATAAATATAGAAGAATTTGTTTATCTTCTTTCAACTTTGGAAAGCATATACTGTATTCATTATATATCATAATTATTTTTAAATTATACAAAATTTAAATCTCCATTCATCTGATAAATATATTACAGTATTAAAAAATAATCATTATACATGGAAAAGAAAATGTTTCTGTAACTGATTAGATTTCAAGTAGTTTTCAGTAGACTTATACTTTGTCTCTTGCTCTGTCATTAAAAAGAGACCCCTACTGTTTTTCATAGGCTATAATTCTTCCGGAATCAGACCAGTATGAGAAGATACATAGGTGAGATTCCATCTAACAAAGCTATTTAATTAAGTGACTTGTCCCAATAATGATGAAAATTGGAATGAATTGGAATCTAGGAAGTGGGAAAGCATATTTTTATTAGCAGAAACAACAATGCTATATAAAGCCAAAAGGCTTCATTCATTCTAGGGGAAGAGGGAAAAAAAGGAATAAGCATTTATACAGCACTGTGCTAAGTGCTTTTTATAAACATCATCTCACTTTATCCTCACAACTCTCCTGTGAGATAGGTGCTATTAGGCTCTCTATTTTACAGATAAGAAAACTGAGGAAATAAGAGGTTAAGTGTCTATTCTTGGACAGCAAGCGTCTGAGTCCAGATAGCAACTATTCGTAAACTTCAACATTATTTTATTATGATTCTTGGGTCAGAGAACCTGCTTTCCCTGTTGCTAGATGTTCTCATTGGCTCATTTTTGCCTCCCTATCCAAACCCCATTCCCCTGCCCCACCACACACACACAGGAAATTCCTTATCCTTTTTTGATCTAGCCAATTTTAGTAAATCACTTAGACTCCATACTGAGTTAAGAACAAGAACAATTTACTTCAAGATTGTGATAGCAAGGGAGTACTTCACAGGAACTGGTTTAAACAAACCGATCTGTCTCCTTCTGAACCTCCCCCACCAACTCACCCAGAGGCTGAAGTCCATGGTCAAACTGGAATGAGAGAAATGTTGGGGAACAACCTGCCCATCACCGTGACAGGAATATAACCTGACATCTTCTCAGGTTTCTATTTCTAAACTAATTTTTTGAGGAAACATACTGTGCTCATACAGTGAAGTGCCACATTTCTTAGAGATGTATGAGGTCTTGGGCATTTATGGGTCTGAGCAGCACTCTCAAATGTATCATCATATGGAACCCGATTAATGTATTGAAGGAACAAGGCATCAGTTCTGCAGTCCTCTCAGGCTGGGGATGTGGGGCTCACAGGATTTATGAGGTTAAATAAACAAATGAATGAATGAATGAATGAATGAATGAATGAATGAATGAATGAATGAATGAATGAATAAGCTTTTTTCCCTCATTCCAACATTCTATATCCCTCTCACATTCTGTCAATCCCACAATTTCCTCTGTTGAGTGTGCCCCGTTTACGTTAATCTCCTCATTTACTACATTTGCCAAGAGGGAAAAGGAGACTAGAGCTATAGAGGCAGTCAGGTGGATGTACTTTGAAATCAGGAAGACCTGAGTTCAAATTAGACCTCCTACATTTACTACTTATGTAAAATTAGCCAAGGCACTTCTTTCTGCTTCTTAATCTTCAAATGGGGATAATAAAAGCATCTCCTCCCAGTTTTGTTGTAAGGATCAGATGAGGTGATGGTAAATCAATGTGGAAAAGTACTATTTAGACGGCAGTTATTTTATTATTGTTATTTTTATTAGAGACTGAGGACTGAAAAAAGTACTGGAATATCCACTATAGGTATCCTTTGGTGGGCTTCCTAAATCAGCCCTGCACAGACTCCCAAGAGACCAATCAATACGAGAGCCTGGGACTAGACTTGTGTACTTTTGTTGCTATAGAGAAGGCACAAGTGAGGAAATCCCCTCTAACAATGAAGGTTGGCACCTCTCTCCAATTTCAAGTTTTTGAAAATAGCCAAGAGCACTGGGAAATTAGGTGGTGTGCCCATGGTGACAAAACCATTATCTCCAGTTTTCCTGGCTTCAATAACCATTTTCTCTCTTCTAAGACAATCTGAAATACCAAAAAATGAGGGACTCTAGCTGGTGTAAAAAAAAATGCTAACAGCTGAAAACTTATAGAGGACTTTAAGGTTTACCGGATACCTTGCTTCATAGTCTCATTCAGTTGTCCCAATAATAATAGCAAGAGGTGCTGTAGTTTCCATCCAGAGAGATTCAGAACTTTGGTTGCTGAAAAGGAGAAACAAGGAAGTACTGATAGGATGAGAGAAGGGCTAGAGAAGGTGTTGGAAATGAGGAGGATATCAAGGAGACAAGAAGGTGATCACATCAGAAAGTCCTTCATTTCTGGACTGTTTCCCCTGTCCCCCAAGTTATGACCTAGATACAGCAAAACGTTTTTGGAGATCCCCGGCAGGTACAGGTTAATAGAAACCTGGAAAAGTATTTGCTTTCAAGTTTCATTTTGTAATAGAATTCAGGCTTCATATTCTATAATATGAAATCCCTTGAGTTCCCAATTCTTTAGTCTTTGTCTAAAAACTAGCCTTTCTGGAAGTGTAATTAAAACATCAGGTGGTAACAATATTGTATTGTTTATACTTCCTTGACCACATATAGGAGGAGTGACTGTAGAAAGTAAATTCAAACTGGATCTTTCCTAGAACAGCTGGTCTCTGAATGGCTTATATATCTGGGGCCCGCCAGATCTACCACAGTATTATGCATTCTGCCTCTCAGTAAATGTTTTATTGTGGTGCCTTACTTTTTAATGATTTTATATTGAGTAAATTCTGTATTCAATTAATCATGTCTTGAGCATTTGCGTAGGGAGTTGTCCCCATTGTGCCAAAATCTTGTGGGTACGGTTTAGTAAAATAGTGTGTCAGAGAAAAACTGGAATTTGCCAGAGGTAGGGGCTCCAGATTTTATTCTAATTGGGTAAAGCTCCAATAGTCCTTACCACCTACAGAGTAAGGCAGTGCTGCCCCCAGAGAGAGGAGGACAGTGAGGCCTTCTGTTCTCTGAGAACACAAAAGAGTTTAGCCCTGCCACCCAGCAGAGTAAATACATTCATCTACCAAGGTGAGAATGGAAAGAATGTTGGGGTAAGACCCTTCTTGTTGACTAGGCTCAGGATAATAACTATCAATCTGCCTGATGATTGAATAAGTAGTAAAGAAATAATCATCTTCCTCATGTTATAGCTGAGGAAACTGGGGCTCAGAGAAGTTAAATTACTTGACCATGGTTACAAAGCTATCAAGTATCAAAGGAAGGATTTGAGCCCAGGTCTCTTATAATTCCAAATCCAGCATTCATCCTACTATACTATGTTAGCTCTTCAATGAATGTTAATTATCAAAATAATCCATTAAGCTACAGGCAGAGCCCCTTTGCAACTATCTCCAAACCCATAAGGCCTTTCTTTCCTCTCACTATCTTCTTAACTCTTCACAGTCTGGCTTCTGATCTCAGCATTTGATGGAACCTGCTCTCTCTTCAGACTTTTTCTCAGTCCTCATTCTTTTTAACCTCTCTGCATCTAGACGCTGTAGATCTTCTCCTTGATAACTCTAGGGTTATGGGATGCCATTATCTCCTAGTTCTCCTCCTACATGTCTAACCATTCCTTCTTTGGCTCTTTTCCTGGTTCTTTATGGGCCTATTAACAGCAAGAGCCCCATCAGGCTCTGTCCTCAACCTTATTCTCTTCCTCTATATTATTTCACTTGGTGACGTCAATCAGTTTCCAGAGTTTAAATCACATCTCTATGGAGATGACTTTCTACCTGTCCAGTCTTAGCCTCTCTCTCAACCTCCAGACTCATATCTCCAACAAACTGGATGTTACATAGATATCATAAATACAATATGTCCAAAATTGAATTCATTGGCTCAGGGGATAGAGAAGTGAATCTGGAACCAGACAGACCTGAGCTCAAATCCTACCTCAGAAACTTACTTAACCTCTATGACCCTTAGTTTCCCCACCTGTAAAATGGAGATAATAATGGCACCTATCTCTCAAGGTTGCAAGGATCAAATGAAATAATATTGTTGTATGACACTTGGTCAACCTTAAAGCACCATATAAATACTAGCTGTTGTTACTGCTATTATCATTGCTACTATTTCTCTAAATCCTTCCCTCTTCCTAATTTCTTTGTTATTCTTGAGGGTATTACCATCCTCCCAGTTACCCATGTTTGCCATCTAGTCATCAAGTTAGACTCCTTATTCTCATCCTCTCTCCTATAGACCTCGTTTCCTCTTCTGATACCGTTCCCATTTTGGTACAAGCCTTCAACACCTCATGCCTGAAGTAATGCAATATCCTGATAGCTGGTCTTCCTGCCTCGATTGTCTTTGCCCTCCAATTCATCCAAACTGATCTTCCTAAAATGCAGGTCTAACCACATCACACTTCTAGTCAGTAACTCCAATGGCTCCCTGTTGCCTTCAAAATCAAATATAAAATCCACTCTTTGACTTAATAAAACCCTGGCTTTCTCCCATACTTCGAACACTACCTCATCAACTCCACCTACTAATGTCTCTGGCTTCCTTTAAATACCAACTAAAACTCTTATCTTCTACAGAAAGCCTTCCCCAAACCTTCTTAATTATAATAATTTCCTTCCGTTAATTATTTCTTAATTATCCTATCTATAATGTGTTCACATATATTTGTTTGTATGTCGTCTCCCCCACTAGATTGTAAATTCCTTGAGGACAGAGACTGTCTTACGCTTCTTTTGGTTTCCCCAGTGCTCAGAACAATGTCTGGTACCAGTAGATGTTTAATAAACATTTATTGATTGATTTGATTGATTGCAGAACAGGAACTAGAACCTAGGTCTTCAGCATGCACATACAGCTCCAACTTCCCTGTGACAATGCACTTGAGAAACAGCGTGGCAAAGTGGATAGAGAGATTATCTTGGAGTCAGGGGGCAAGGGTTCAAGACCTGCCTCTGACTCCATTTGACTGAGTGACCATGAGTGAGTTGTTTATCCTCACACAACTCTCTAGGATTGTAATTTATAGAGAGTAGCTGTTCTGTATTAATGGAAGGAGCTTCTACCCTGGGGGTTTCACACACAGGTGAAATTACAGGTTGGACAAAAGCCAACATTCATGAGTGTATCTTATGAAGTTTACTGTTTCTGGTTCAAAGGGTTTATTTTTAGGAGCAGATTTTAACCTCAGTAAACATCCTCAACTTACAGGAAACCGTCATCAATCGCAAATATTGAATGAGCACTTATTCTATGTACCTTTCACAGTACTAAGCAACACAAGGAAGATATCAAATAAATATGGGACATACTCCTTCCTCCATGAGTTTATAACCTTAATTATAAGACCAGATTCACTGTTACCATAGATACTTCTTTTTGTTATTTTATTTAGTCCACAAAGTAGGTAGAGTGCTTTAGGGTCTATCAGTAGAGCCTCAGGAAATTGGAGTTTTTGATTCATCCCAAACAGGACAAGAGATTATTGGGAATTAAAGAATCAATCAATCAAAAAGAAGAAATATTGTGAAAATATAGGATATGTGTGGTCCCAGACAAACATGCATACATATATACACACCTATGTGCATATGCATATAAATGTGTGTCTGTATTTATATTTTAATAGTCTTCCAGTTTTCTTCTATGGAATTCTGAAATTTTCTCCAGACCATAATGGTGGACATATATACTCTATATATACTATATATACATATATATATATATATATATATATACTATATATATACATATATATACATATATATATATGTCCTCTATCCATCATAAAACAATTCCATGCCCAAAGTCATTAAATCCAAGTGGAAATTAGATGAATTGTTTATGTGTGAACTTAAAATAATTAAATCTGTGGATATTCAAAAGTAAGGAAAATGAAAGAAGATACTCTCTAATTATAGAGCAATCTCACCCAGGCAGTACATCTCTTCACACTATACAATAAGAGGCTTCTTAATACCTATTATATATATTTATGTACTTTACATAATTATTTTAAGCATTTCAGAAGTGAATATGATAAATATAACCTGGTGAAAAGCTGTAAAGGAAATGATTCTGGCTTTGTCCCTGGAATTCTCTCTTATAAGGTATTGACATGTTTAAACCATTATGTTAATGGGATCACATTAGAAGCTAGCAGCATTTAGTCCCACTTGCTGTTTAGCAGCATTAAGATTCCAAACACCTTCCATTAATGCTGTCAGACTGGACTTCCCACTTGAAAGCCAAGGCCTATTGATCCTGTCAGAAAAATCAGTCATGCCCTGTTAATGACTTGTAAGCACCTTTCAAGAGAGTCTAGCTAAGGGTTAGTACACTAAAACCCAAAACATAAACAACCACAAAATTAAGTTTGGACAGCTTGGGGGGTAGAGAGTGGAGGTAGGAGGTAGAGGTTGGGGAATGGGGAACAGGACAGGAACAGAAGAGGGAAAAAAGAGAAGGAAAGTACTAGGGGAAAGGAGACATAGAAAGAGAAAGAAAGACATAGAAAGATTAAACACTCACCACTAATACTGGTAAAAATTATGGAGGAGAGCATTCTATTAACCATACTTTTCCAAGCCACCCTGAAAATACTATGCTGATGAGCTTATCTTCTGCCTGAGTCAGACAGTACAATGAGGCATCTTCAGGCCAACATACTCCCTGTACATACCAAAACCAAGAGTGTGAAGTGGTGTATTGTGTTTTTCTAGAGAAAGCACTGACTAATAGCACCCAATACCATTCATGTCAATACAAAGAGAGCTCTTAAACAAATTAGACTGGGAAAGAAATGATGCTAAAAATACATCATATAAAGAAAGATGCCTGAAGCTACAGAAGCCTGCTTTATCTCTACAGATCTCCGTTTCTGAGTCCACTTAATAAAATAAAGCTTTTTATAGTTTCATTAGGTTTTGCTTTCTGCCTTCTTTTCACTTTTTAACACTTCAAGAATATAAACAAACTTAGGGTCTGCTCAGCTTTATTCCATGACAGAGACACTGGGAGACTTTATGAGAGCATGTTAAATATGATTCTCAAATCATCCTGGTTTTCCACAATGACCTGTTATAGATCTATCACTTCTGAATTTGTCTAAACCCTTTTTCACAACTACATAATTTCAGCCAATACTATTATTAGTTAAAAGCTGTTGTAAAAAGAAATTGGGAAGAACTCACTGAATGACAGAATATAGATACAAGGATATCTCTGTAGGATAGAATGGACAGAATGGAATAAAATTAAATTTAATATGGAAAAATGTGAAGTCCCATCCTAGGGTTCAAAAAATCCATTGACCAAGTATAGGATAGAGGACATGAGAGAAGTCAATAGTGGAAAAGTCCCCAGAAGATTTTAGGGGCCTTCAGTCTCCCTTGGGGATTTCAACTTCTTTCAAGAGTTAAATTATCAATAGATAATCCCCAAATAGAAGGGCACAGAGAAAAGAGATATGGATTCGGAGTCAAAGGTCGTAGGTTCAAAGCCCATTTTTGTCCCTATACTATATGTCTAACCTTAAGCAAGTCACTTAAATTCTCTGGGTTTTAGTTTTCTCATCTATAAAATAAAGGATTGGAGCAGATGGCCCCCAAGGTCCTTTAGAGTTCTAAGTACATGATCTTATGACCTGCAACTTATAACCATCCTCCTGAATTCCAGGACTGAATAAAGAGCTCCAACTCTGTGTCTCAACAAAATTCAAAGTCATCACATCCAAAATTCAAGTAATCATGTTCTGCTCAATCTAAATTTAACTCTACCCTTAGCACCATCCTCCAATTCACATAAGTTCAGCATATCAGATACCTTTGACTCTTCTTTTCCCATCACTCCCCATATCTAATAAATTACTAAGCCCAATCACTTCTACATCTTTATCACTCACATCTGTTCACTTTTACTACAACTATCCCCTTGATTTAGGTCCTCTACACCAGTGGTGCCAATCTCAAATAGAAACAAGTGCCACTAAACCATACAAAAAGGTCCCTGCAAGCCTTGACTTTAAAAACACATATTAACATTGGCTATGTTCTATTATTTTATTTTGTTAAATATTTCCCAGCTACATTTTAATCTAGTTGAGGCCATACTCTTGAGTATTACAGGCCACATGTTTGACATCTCTGCTCACATCAGTCACCTGGATGGTTGTAGTAACCACTTCCTAACTGGTCTTACTCGTTTTATTTTCTCTCTTCCCTTACCCACATCTGTCCTTCATCATCACCAAAATGAACTCCCTAAGGCACAGAACTCACTATTCCATTACTCTGCTTGAAATCCCTCAGCACCTCCCCAATATCCCCAGGATAAAATATAAACTGGCATTGAAAGCCTTTAAAATTTTTCTACAAACTACCTAACTGGCCTGATTTCACATGGCTCCCTGTCACCTATTTTCTAGCCAAATTCGTTCACTAGATATTCTTTCTCTAAACTCCATATGTCATCTTCCATCTCCATACATTCACACTAGCTGTCTCTATTTGCCTGGAATGCACTCCCTCCTCTTCTCTTCCTTTCAAAAATACTCTTCCTTTAAGGCCTATCTCAGTAACCTCCTCCTTTATGTATCTTCCCTTATCTATTCCCCAGTACAAAGGGTGTGTCTGCCAGACAATTCTATAGATTTTGTCTGGCCCTCTCTATTGCCCCAGTCACTCCCCACCTAGTAAAATACTTATCTTGGAATATCTTATATCACCCTCTGAAAGAAGGGAATCATTCATTCTTATTTCTGTATCTCTAAGCCTGGGTGGTTTGAAGTCTGCTATACTAAAGAGAACATTCATATCAATGAAGCCCCAGATTTGTTGGAATTTTTGGAGCACATTTAGGACATTGCATTTCACAAAGTAAGTACTTAACAAATATTTGTTGAATCGAATGGTGACACCCAGATGCCAAATATGTTAATGGGAGCTTAGGTTGTATTTGTTTTTTAAGTGTTCAAAATAAAAGAAGTTAGAATCTTGTTCTACTGTTCCCTAATCCAATCACATTTAAAGTTTTTTTTCTTTTCTGTTTTCATTTCTAGACCTTTTCTTCTGTACCCAAAGAGTGGATTGCTAGCCTAGGAGAACTGAGCTGATACTTAGCTTTGTTGGATTTTTGGCTTTATTTGGTGAGTTTTAGTCAAACTGAAGAGATGGCAAAAGAAAAAGCAAAGAAGAGGGAATAGTAGGTCCAGAGGCGGAATTTGCGGTGAGTTTTTAATCAAAAGAAGACTATGCCTACTAGGCAGCTGGTGAGAAAGAAAAGGTAAACATGAAAAAGACCTAAAAAATGGTTATTTCTTTCTTAAATAAAGGCCTCAGGAAATCCTTTAACACATATTTGTTTGATATCTAAAATGGACTATCCAGAAAAACCAATATGCACATAGTAAAATATTGATGAATTTAAATACTTAGCTCAAATATTTGTTTCAACTTTTACTACTGAAAAGATTTCTACAATGGACTAGTACCCTTTTCCATTATAGTACCCTGAATATAGCTGAAATTTTCAATGGGGATCACTGATCTTGACATGCCTTTCTGGGCCATGATAATAAATCTTAATAGTGTTCAAAGTCTGATGTAAACATATGAAAAGTGTACAAGATTGTTCTGAATGTGTTTCATTCTTACTAAGTTCCCAAAAAATGTTTGGCATGTGTGAATGAATCCCTGATAATAATTAACTTTTCTGGTGATAGGCCCTTTTGCTCTTCAGAAATGAAGTTTCCCTCAAATCCTAGTTCTGGTTAATTGAAGTTTCATTAGATCAGACATCAGAATTTACAGCCCTAAGCCAATCTAGCAGTAACCTATTGTTTTATGATCATGAGCTAAGATTTCTTTTTATGTTTTGAATAAAGTCTTATTATACTTAAAAAGGTAAAAAAATTAAAAAAAAATATTAGTTCACCAGCTGCACAAAAACAGATGGCAGGATTTGGCTTTTGGGCCATAGTTTGCCTGCCCCTACTCTACATCCTAACTTGGTGTAGCCATTCACTTTAAATGCTAACATCTGTAGATAGGGGTATCAAGCAGAATAATAGGTCTTTATCCCTTCCCCTGAAGGATTATGATAATATTGCTTCCCTCCAGTATGAAGATTAGTACATGTTAAGTGTCTCCTTTTGTCTGGAGCTCAGTATGGTACAATACTGCATCATCCTTTCCTGTTTTCAAGGAAAATGCACTCAATGTAGGCACAAAATACACAATAAATATTTGTTAAATTTAATTGATCATACATCAACTTGCAATTCCATTTTTTGACTATATAGTTCAACAAGCCACTTTGAAAATAGCATCCCTTGGTGTAAGGAATCTCAAGTCTTTATTCAGACTCGATTGTCTGAGGGGCAACTACCAATACTTACTAGCTGAGTGACCCTGGGATAGTCATTGTGACTTCTACATCCAACTGAGTGTAACTCCCTTCAAAGCAGTTGCTTTCAGATGCCATGCCCTTATTCCAATGATGCCACCATTATCCAATAGGTTTTCTTTTGGAATTGTGTGGAGTCCCTATAGTACATTTAATGATAACTTCATTTATTGTAAGCATTCATCCTTGAGGCATGGAGTTGATTGTTCTGATGGGAAAAAAAAATGATGATTTTGGCCTAAATCCAAAAAAATAATGAGTGAACAAGCTGAGTCTATGGCAGGTAGGGTGCTAGATTTGGGGTCAGAAAAACTTGGGTCCAAATTTTATCTCTGATAATTATTAGTTGTATGGCTCTGGGAAAGTCACAACCTCCCTTCCCCTCAGTTTGCTGAAACATCAGGATAATATCTACAGTGAGGTTGTGGTGCAGCTCAAGTTAAACAAAATGTTTTTGTCATTTTAAAGCATCAAGTGTTGAGGTTGTTCAGTCATTTCAGCTGTGTCCAATATTCATGACCCCCTTTTGATGTTTTCTTGGCAAAGATACTGAAGTGGTTTGCTATTTCCTTTGCCAGTTCCTTTTACAGATAAGGAAACTGAGGCAAATATGATTCAATGACTATCCCAGGGTCACTCAGCTAGTAAGTATCTGAGGTAGAATTTGAACTCAGATCTTCCTGACTCCAAGGCTGGGGCTTTCTCCAGTACACCACCTACATGCCCCAAGCACCAGAAAAGTACCATTAATTATTGAGATAATTTTTATTATACATACAGCAACAACAATACTATTTTGGATCAAAAAGGAGTATAACCATAAAGAAATGTAAAATAGATTTTCTTGTGAGAAGTGTAAACTAACTCTGATAGCAATCCCATAAATATAGTAAGAGTAATGATGCATCATCACTAGAATAAATATATAAATTCCCAAAATGACCACTGTGAAATAAAGTACTTATTTCAGTATATAAGTTCTGATATGAAGAATAACCAGTTTTGTTGCATCAACGCACATGAAATAAAGTAAATATAATAAATAAATGAAAAAAGTAAAGTGAAATAAAGCTCTTTGAGACCATAAAGTACCATAATAGTTGTCACCTACTATTATTTTAATAAAGTCTTATTAATATTATAGTAAAGCCTCATCCTTCAGTTGCTCCCATAGACCTGTCTTAACAATAGTATTCACCAAGACACTCCTACCACTTCCTCCAATGAAAACAATTTCTGGTGAAAACATTGCAATCAATGTTTCAAATTTTAGGTCCTGAAGGTTTTTTAAAAATTTTGCATATGCTACTCAGTCCTTCGCACAATCATCTTTAGGTCTTTCACAGGACAACTCATTTTGGGTTGGTTTGTTATTAATTCAAGTTCCCTTGTCCTTCATGTATAATGTAACATTCTGATTTTTTTTTTTAGTTCATCCCCTAAAACCAAAACTTTAATTTAAGCATATATCAACATTTTAGACAACATGGCTAAAAATGTTAATGAACAAGTCCAAAAAGCACCTCAGGCGTATTATTCATTAAAAATAAAAGACCCTTTAGTATAAGAGTCACATAGATTGATCATGAATGATGCTGTTCCCTTAAGGCAAAGCAATGACATAAGTTTAATTGGTTCATAGTAGAAGAAAACTGGAGTCTTATTAGACAAATCTGACTGAAACCTTTGACTGTGTCACCCTATCATTATACTGTCTCCATTTACATCATAAACATACACTAAAACTGGATAGCACAAAGCTAGATGAATAAGAGGCAGTCAATAAATGTTTGTTGATGCTCACACAGGACAAAAAATCTCATTAATTCAATTCAAATTGTCAGAGTGTTTCCAAACTCGTAACTAATAAGCGATAATCAACATACTGGCAATTATGAGTTGTTATGCAAATCTCATTTTGTTGAATGCTTGGAGGAAGATAAGCAAAATCAAATACTGATGATGTGGATAGAATATAATACCATGTCTTCCTTTTAATGAATAGCTATTTAGGAATGAGAACTCCTCAGCTGGAAAAAGTATATGAATAAAAATTATTTAAACTACTACTAAATTTCACTATTATCGTTGTTCAGCTGTGTGCAAATCTGTGACCTCATTTGGGGTTTTTTTTGGAAAGACACTGGAAAGGTTTCCTATTTCCTTCTCCAGATAAAGAAGCTGAGACAAAGAGGATTAAGTGACTAGTCCAGGATCACACAGAGAGTAAGTGACTGAGGGTAGACTTAAACTCAGGTCTTCCTGACTCCAATGCTGGTGCTCTATCCACTGTGCCTCATAGCACCTTATACTTACAGATGAATACCTTGCCAACAGGAAGGCACAGTGGAATGAGGATTTGATTTGGAGTCAGAGAATATGGGTTCAAATCACATATATATATATATATACATGTATATATAGTATATACGTATATAACCTTGGTTGTGTCATTTAACCAATCTTGACCTTACTCTCTATAAAGGAAATTAAAAGAATCTCATTAATTTGATTGAAATGAGGTATAGTACTAATACTTAGAATGATTGGGATGTAGATAGTAGGTAATAGAGAGAAAGCAAAACTACAGAATTCAAAGACCACGATTTTGAAACTAGAAAGAAAAAAAAAACAAAACAGTTAACAGGCAATTGAAACTAAAGGTAAGTGAGGCGATGGTTAGAAAGCACCTATATGTCCTTAATGCATTTGTTATAAGGCCTGAACCACATACCAAGGTGATAAAAGAATTGCCAGATGTAGTTGCTAAGTCATTATGATTAATACTTGAAAAAACAAAGAAAGTTACAATTCAACGTTAGATTAAGAATTTGGATATTATTCTCAATGGAACATGTGACCACTGAAGATTTTTGAGAATGAAAGTAGTAAGTTTGAACTTAAAAATTAAGGTTAATCTAGCAGTCATATGTAGAATGCAAGGAAGGAGAGAGAATAGTAATAAATATAAGAAAAAGAGTGTAAAAATTAAATACACGTCAACAAGACAAGAGATGACATAAGGAAACAATATTAGGTGCCAAATAGTGTTATAAATAAGAGGAGCTTTGGGTTTAATCAATCAGTCAACTAGCATTTATTAAGCCTCTACTGTGTGCCAGGTATTGTCTCTGCTCTTAAGGAACTCACAACCTAATAAGGGAGAAAATGGACAAATAATTCTACATGAAAAATTTATACAGGATAAATTGGAGAAAATAGAGGTATAGCACAAATTTTAAGGGGATCAGATCAGGAAAGGTTTCTTGTAGGAGGAAGACTTCAGCTAAGATTTGAAGGAAATTGGAGAAGTGAGAAGGTAGGGATGGAGAGGAAGAGAGTTGAGGCAGAGAGGACAGCAAAAAGAAATATTTGGAGTCAGGAGATGGGCGTATTGAGTGGGAGCAGTAGCAAGGAGTTAGTGTCCCTGGATCACAGAGTATATGGTCAGTGGAGGACTGTAAGCTGTGAGAAAACTAGAAAGGTAGGAAACAGTCAGATTATGGAGGGCTTTAAAAGCCAAACAGAAAATTGTATATTTGATCCTGGGAGCAATAGGGAGCCATTGGAGTATATGTAATAAAAGATTGACCTGGTCTAGCATCTTCAGGAAGATTGATTTGACAGCTGAGTGAAGGATAGACTAGAGTGGGGAAAGGTTTGAAGCAAGGAGATCAACCAGTAGGCTATTGCAGGAGTCCAGCCATGAAATGATGAGGACCTGAAACAGAATGGTGTCAATGTCAGAGGAGAGAAAGAGGCTTACACAAAAATTGTCACCCAGGTAAAGCTCAGGGAACTTGGCAACTGAGTGGATATGGAGGGGTAAAAGAAAGAGGAAACAGGGATGACAAATAGATTGCAAACCCAAGTGACTTGGAGGATGATGGTACTCTTGACAACAACAGAGAGGTTGGAGGGTGTAGGAGAAAAAATGATGAGTTTAATTTTGTATATGTTGAGTTTAAGTTGTCCACAAGATACCCAGATTGAAATATCTGATGAGAAGTTTGGGATGAAATACTGTAGATGAAAAGAGAAGTTTAAAACAGACATAGATCTGAGGATCTTCACCATTGTCATCACCATAGTAAACATTTATATAGCAGTTACTATGTGGCAGGCATTGTGACAAATACTTTACAATTATTATCTTATTTGATTCTCACAACAGTCCTGGGAAGTGAGTGTTATTCTCCTCATTTTACAGATGAGGAAATGGAGGGAAACAGTTTAAGTGGCTTACTCAAGGTCATATGGCTAGTAAGTAGCTAAGGATGGATTTGAATTCAACTTAATTCTTCCTGACTCCAGCCCTGCCACTCTATTCACCAAACTGCCCCAAGATGCATAGAGATGATATCACTCCATGAAACTGAATAATGAAGGAAGGGCAGAGGTTCAAGGAGGGAGCCTTGTGAGACACGCATTACACAGATATGAGTGACATGGATGAAAATCCAGCAAAGGGGACTGAGGAGAAATAGAGTTTGGGTAAGGAGCATACTAGCAGCTGACGGTATAAAGAAAGATCTTTGTACAGAAAGTGGCACTTAAGCTGAGTCTCAAAGGAAACCAGAGAGACCAAAAAGTAGAAATGAGGAGGGAAAAATATTCCAGGCATGAAGGAAATTTATCACAAAGACACAGGCACAAGAAATGAAACATTTTGTGTACAGTCAGAGAAGTAGAGAAGTATGGCTTCATCATGGAATCCTTAGAGGGAAGTATTGTAAGAAAACTGGAAAGGGTCTAGGTTATAAAATTATTCAGATGCCAGAGAAATTTATAGAGGCAACTCCTGAGCACAGGGATAAAACAATCAGACCTATACTTTAGGAAAGTCATTTTGATTATTAAGTGGAGACTGAAACATGGAAAACTTTGAGATAGGGAAACCAAATAGAAGCTTATTGTAGTAGTCCAGGTGAGTTATGATGAATGCCTGAATTTAATGGATGAATAAAGAGGAAAGGATTTAAGAGAAAGGTGATGTGAAGGTAGAAACAGGATTTGGCAACTGGTTGGGCAATAAGTAGGGTGAGTGAGAGACAAAGAAGTGGAAGATAAGACCAAGGTTTCAAACACAGAAGCCTATAATGGTGGTGATACCATTGACAAAAATTGGGGATTTGAAAGAGAGATAAATTTGGGGGGAAAGATGTTTTTGGAGATGTGGAGTTTGTGATGCCTGCAGGCTATATAGTTCAAAATGTCTAATAGAGATTCCATAATGTGGAATTTTAGCTAAGAAGAGAGAATAAAGTTAGATATATAGATCTGGGAGTCATCGCCATAGCAGTGATAATTAAAAGCTGGTTAAGTCACCAAGTAAAAGAATAAAGAGAGGGAGAAAAGAAAGGAGAACCCAGGACAAAGCCTTGGTGTACACTCACAGATAGTGGGCATGACATGGATGATGAATCAGCAAAAGAGACTAAAAACAAGAAGTCAGGCAGGTACGAGGAGAAACAAGAGAAAGTAATGTCATCAAAACCCAGAGGGAAGAGAGCACACGGGAGTAGGTGGTCAATAATGTCAAATATTGCAGTAAGGTCAAAAAGGATGCGGATTGAGAAGATATGATTAGATCTGGCAGATAAGAGGTTATTAATAACTTTGGAGAGAGTGGTTTTGGTTAAAATATGGTTCAGAAGACAAAGTTAACATGAGGAAGAGCCTAGAAGACAATCTATTTTACCATTATACACAGGCTAACTTAGTTTATATTTTTCATTAGTGATACTAAAAACTCAATGACCAGTTCTCCATACTCCTTATCTGAAAATACTAAAAGTAATAAAGAAGATACAGGATTAGCCTTATGCAGAAACAACTGCCTGAATGGTGACTGGGATTCAACCATACTATTATATGGGTTATTATTCTGGCAAAGTAGTTTAATTATTAGGGGTCTTGAGAATAGAGATCCAAGAGGGCTGAAAAGAATCATCTAATCCAGAGGGGTCAAGCATGGGACAATATTCCCAGTGCTGTGAAGCAAATGGAGAATATTTAACAAAATGAATAAAGATATAATAGAACATAGATAATGTTTATGTGTGATTTCCTAAGCCAATATGATGGCCTTATGTACAGACATCCTTATGTACAGTTTAGTGGCCCCTGTTTCTATGTGAGTTTAACACCACTGCTCTAGTCCAACCTCTTCATTTTACTGAGAAAGGAGCTAAGAATTAGAGAAAATGGTATGATTTGCCTAAGGTCACGTAGTTAACAGCAGAGTTGGAACTAAAACTCAGATATCCTAATTCCTGGTCCAGGATTTTTCCTAAGCTTAAACTGCTCGTGAAATCTAAATAGTCTTAAAAGATATTTAACACTGAGTGGATGGCCACTGGAGAAGAAGACTTGGAAGGGAACAAAACCATAAGGGATGTCTAGGGTGTGGATTGAAGGTGGATTTAGAGATTCAGAGAAGAAGAAAGATAAAGAAAACATTAGGAGTAGGGAAAAGCATAGGCAAAGAATAGCAAAGATATTTTACCCACTTTATAAATTTTGTATAAAGCTTAATTTGGTGATATCTCTCCATCTTGGTTATAATACTAATGATAACATACATTTATATAGCACTTTATGTTGATCATAATGGAATCCAAGGGAGGTTATGCTATCACTGCATGAAAGTGAATAAAAGGATGAGCAGAGGTCCAAGGAGAGAGCATTGGGAGACACCCATTATACAGACATGAGTAATATGGATGAAAATCCAGGTGGCTGTCAGAAATCTCCTGGAAGACCTCCAATAACAACAAAAACTCAATACCACTTTGCAATACCTCTACGGTGACATTAAGAAGTTTTTTCTTCATGTGAAGTTGAAATCTTCTCCTCTACAAATAACTGTAGAGAAGAAGAATTCCAACTTCTATCCTCTTGGGTCAAATAACACAAATTCCACTTATACACGATAACTCTTCAAAGATTTAAAGAGAGTTATCATGTCTTTACTAAATCGTGCCATCTTCTGGACAAACATCTGCAGCTTCTTAAAATGATGATGATGATGATGATGATGATGATGATGAAGATAGCTGATATTTACCCAGCACTTTAAGATTTGCAAAATACTTATATACATTATATCATATGATTGTATGAAATAGTTTCTACTTTCCTCACCATCCTGGTCTCCCTCCCCTGGACATGCCCCAACCAGCCATTGTCCTTCCTAAAATGCAACGTCCAGAATGCAAGATAGTACTCCAGCTGTATCCTTCTATTTCCAGGAGATGGTATGTTGTTGTCAAATGAGCATCAGACCAAAATTCAGGAAATCTGGCTTCTATTTCCAGCTTATGCAACTTTTATTTCCAACTTGCTATATATAATCTTGGGCAACCCATTTAATATAACTGAACCTGTTTCCTCATCTGTAAAAGGGAAGGGAGAAATAGTGTGCATAATCTATAAGTCCTTTTCAGCTCTATTTTGGCTACATTTGGTTTTTGCTCTAAACACTAGTATGTTTGTAGATGAATTCTGAATCATACATGCAACTATTTATATTTTCTTAGCATAGCGTACAGAGCAGTGGGAGGAGATGCAAATGATTAGGATGAAGAAGACCCTGTTAAGTGTGGGCTAACTAGGGATACATTTTAAAAAATCTTTTTGCAGATCTAAATCATGTAAAATGAGGAGGTCAGATTAGATCACTTTTAAAAAAATCAAAGGATGTTTCATGTGTAGTGAACCTCTCTATGCTTTACAAAAGGATGGGACAGGAATAATGTCTTTTTTAAACTCTCCTAGCACCTGGTATAGTGTTCTTCTTATGGTTGGAACTTAATAAATTATTGAATGAATGAAGAATTTATTAAGCACTTTCTACGTGCCCAAAGCACTGTGCTTAGCGCTGGGGAGAAAAATCAGAAAACTAAGACAATTCCCACTCTCAAGGAACTCACATTCTAATGGGGAAAATAACTTCTATGGAAGGTGTCAGCTGCAAGTCAGATGGAAAGATCCTATGGTTCTTAGGGCACAGCAGCAAAGCAGATGGTAATGCCTCTTCTTTAATGTGATTTCAACTTATAATCATATCAGTTTCTGAATTTGAACCCTTTGACAATGCCAAGGACATTGGTAACAAGTAATTATTTTTTCCCTAGGTCTGCTACAACTGTAGCTGTGGCACCTCCAGTAGCAGCTGCCAAGCCTCCTCTCCACAGGGATTGCCTCCTAAGACAATGGTGAAGGTCACTGGGCAGGAACTGTTATTATTCCCAAGCCTTTTGGGCTCAGGATTCTGGGTTATCTCTAACAGGACCTGAGGGGAGATGGTGACCAAAGTAGTGGCAGTTTGATTTGCATGGCACATGCTGCCTCCAGTCTTTCTTTCAGGATACCAGTTAGACTTCCTATGTGCAGGGTTCCATCACCCTCTGTACTCCACTCATCACTATCCCCCTGTCCCTCTGACTGGAGGGTGGAGGCATGAACTCCACACTTTCTACTTTAGGTTGGAGCTCAGCTCAGAACGATTCATCATTTCTCACCTGCTGCACTGCTTTGGAATCCTCTGGCTTCTTCACCTTGCCTCCATATCAGGTATCTTTCCCAACTCACCCTCACCTCTTTTCAGTTTCTTTTGGGGTTTCTATTCCCCCACTAGAAGCTCCTTAAGGACAGGACTTGTCCTCCTTCCTTCCTTATTTTTTGCATTCCTAGGATTTAGCAGAGGCATATAGTGAGTGCTTAATAAATGTTTATTCACTATGGGCTATTGACTGTGCGTTGCAATTACTTGGCAGCTGGTGAGGGTTGGCTGGCCCATTCTCTAAAACAGTTGTTTCTCTGGATTATAGCTGTGAGGGCTGGGATGGAGGCAGAACTAGTAATCAAAGGTGCAGTCACTTCCAGGGTTCATTGGTCAGCCTATTGCTGGCAGCTGGTCACCAGGTGATGAAAAAAGTGAGCCCCAGCTCCACAATGACTCCTCCCTTCAATGATGCTGTGGAAATTGAGTTGAAAATAGGTTTGGTGGTTGGGGGACAATGTTATTCCCATATTCAATATGACTCAACACTGTGGCATGACAGCCAAATAAACTAATTCCATCTTAGATTGTATAAACAGAAGCAGGATGTTAAAAGCCAGAGTCACACTTGTCTTGCTTTGTTCTGTACCCTAATCAGACAGTATCTGGAGTATTGTGTTCAATTCTTAGAATCGCATTTTAGAAAGGACATGAACAAATTAGAGAGTGACCAGCATAGAGTAGTCAAAGCCATACCACATAAGGATCAATTGAAAAAACTTAGCAAACCAAGAATCTCTAAGTGTTGGAGGATTCCTTAACACCCATCATCATCAAACAATGACCAGTTTTACATCCAACTGCCCTTTCTGAATCCATGGAAACCAATTCAATTAATTTCCTCAAGCCAACAGAACGAAAACAAATTCCTGAAAATTGCTTCATCCTCCAGTTCAGAAGTTCAAGGGAAACCCTCAGATGAAATCACTGGGTCCAAATTTCTCTAAATCCACTACCCATGACCCAGTTGTCAGGTCCTAGACATATATCCTTCAAATCTCAGGAATCTGTTAATTACCATAAATCCAGTGTCAGCCTGTTCCCTTAATCTTTAAGGACTAGATTTCCTTGATGCTGAAAGTCTGGTCTGATTTCCCTTTATGCCCCAGAATACAGTATTATATGTGTCCATGCAGAACATGTGATTTTGGAGAAGGCCCAAAAGGTTAAAAAGCAAAAATGAATCTGCCCTTTCTTAACTATAAATGGGAAGGATATAGCATGAGTGCCCTGAGAATAAAAGACTATTAGTTCTATAGGCCTCCTAAGCAACAGGAAGAGGTGGACCTGATTAAGATAAAGAGGCCCTTGATAAGAGTGGGAGGATGAGGTGTTCATTTTAAAAATCTTTTTGCAGATCTGAATCGTGTAAAATTAAAGGTCCAGATTAGATCATCTCAAAGGATCCTTTCCTCTCTTTTTTTCTTTCCTTTTTCCTTTCCTTTCCCTTCAACCTACTGCACTCTGAAGCCCATAGACTGGACAACACTAGGCCCTGCTCAACCTCTGCTTAAGCGTTGTTTTCTGGACCCTCCTGGCTTCAGAGTGATTATCAACAGTAACAGATTATCAACAGTAATTGCTGTTTCCCTCCCAATCTGATGTAGTTATTTTTCTTTGCCTCATTAAAGGGGCCATCCCCTGATTACTTCTTAAACAGGCCTATTCCCTGAATGGGCGTTACCTCACCCTAAGTGAGTATCTGAATAGACCTTGACCTAAAGAAGCCCAGGTTCCCATTGCACCTTGTGCCATCTCCAATCATCCTGATGAATATCTGCTCACTGGATTCAGATGGTTCTGGAGGAGAAGTGAGGCTGGTGACCTGCACAGCCCTCCCTCACTCAAAGCAAAGTGCAAGTCATGTCATCATTTCTCTGATGGCGTGGTGTTCTTCGGCAATGAAGGACAAACAACAAGAAGAATTAAAAGTAGAATTAAAAATTTCAAGAATAAAATTGTACATTTACCTTTGTCAAGAGGGATGGCACCCTAACTTGTTATAAAAAATGGAAAATAACATATTATGGTGGAAAATACACTGGACTGGGGATCAAAGACCTGAGTTCAGATATAATTTGGACTGAGTATACATTATTTAACTTTTCTTTTTAACATATTTTAACATTTTATTTTTCCCAATTACATGTAAACATGATTTTACATTGATTTTTTTTTTAATTCTGAGTTTCTAATTTTCTCCTTTCCTCCATCCTTACACCACACATTGAGAAGATAAGCAATTTGATATAGGTTATGTATATGAAGTAAGCATATTTCCATATTAGCCATGTTGTAGAAAAAAAACATTAAAACTTAAGAAAATAAACATTGAATACATTATAATTCAGTCAAAATTCAAAAACCCACTGGCTAATTTAAACTCATGCTAACAGATATATGTATCTTAAGGCAAAAAGAAAATCTTTAAAAATAGAAAAAATAATTATCTTTAAATCTTGGGTCTGGTGGCTTAAAGATGCAACTTCAATATAAAATGTTCCACATACATTTTATAATTTTCATAAGCAGTGGCTAAACCATTTATTAGATAAAAATCTTTGTATCAAACTTATAAACTACCTTATTTCATCCATGATAAGTGTTAGTTTCTCACTAAAATCACTTCATTACTTTAGAGTTTCACAACATACTGTCAGCAAGGCCAATAAGGTTGTATGTACCTAATGAATAGAAGGCTCCAAGGAGCCTGATATGTTCTGAAAGAACTTCACAGATTAAAAAAAAAGTCAGTGGTATTTTTTCAAAACAGTAAGTTATTGTTATTATCCATTCTGAAGCAAAATATATGCAATAAATATCTAACAGTTTTTAAACACTGTGACAAGATTCTCTAAAATCTCAATTTATAATTAAACAGCATCTAGATTTAAAAAGAAGTTGTTTTTAAGGTGACAATTATATTATTCTCTAAATATCATCTTTCAAATTCACATCATTTTTAATACAATGATTTTTCAAAATCACAATGGAAGAATAAAATGTAACAACAGCACAAGCAAAATTATGGATTTTTAAAACATAAAAAACCTTATTGCCAGTCAAATAATTGCCAGTCAATTCATGTGAATGCATTTCTGAATTATCTTAAGTATAAAATCATTCCATCCATCTATAAATTTGGCATTCTATACTATACAACATTATTATATTTCTCCAACTATTTAATTGTCTAAATGTGTGTGTGCAAAGTGTTGTGTAACTGTGTTCACATAGTTCCTATGTGTGTCTTTGAAGCATTTTATATTATCTGCAGTTATTTTAAATGGAATTTCTCTTTATATAGTTTATATATGCAGTTTTACTGGTAATACGTAGACATATTAGCGACTTCAGTGGGTTTGTTTGATATTCTGCAACTAAAGTTGTTCATTATTTCAACAAGTTTTTTTGTAGACTCTCTAGGATTCTCTAAGAATACCATAGTATCTACCATCTATACCATCATTACCTATGCCTATCCCTTCAACTTTTTCCTTGTCATATTGATAAGCTTGTATCTCTAGCACAATATTGTAGAGTAATGGTGATAACAAACATCCTTACTTCTGCTCTAATCTCACCGTAAAGCCTTCTAATTTATTCCTATTAAGTAATGTTTGCTCTTGTTTTTAGATATATATAGATTACTATTTTAAGAAAAGCTCCATGGATTCTTGTTTTACATTATTTTTAACAGGAATTACTTGTATTTTGTCAAAAGCTGTCTCTACATCTGTTAATATAATCATATGATTTTTGTTTTTTTGTTATTAATAGAGTTGATTGTTCTTAACTCCCACTTGGTCAGAATGTATGATCTTTGTGATATATTTTTCAAATCCTTTCTACTATTTCATTTAAAATTTTTACATCAATAATCATTGCAGAAATTGATCAATAGTTTTTCTATTTTTGTTGTCTCAGGTTTAGGTATCAAAACTATATTTGTGTCATGGAAGTAAATTGGTAGATTCCCTCTTTATCTTTTTTCAAAGAGTCTGTATGAAATTAGAATTAATTATTCTTTAAAAGTTTGGTACAAACTTTTTTGCTTACAAATCCATCTGGTTCTGGGATGGTTTTTCTTAGAGAGCTCATTTGTTCAATTTGTTCAATTCCTTTTTCTAAGATAGGATTGTTTAAGTATTCTATTTCCTGTTCTATTAATCTGGGCAAATTGGATCTTTGCAAATATTCATCAATTTCATTTAAGTTGTCAGTTTAATCAACAAAAAATTGGGCAAAATAGCTCCTAATAATTGCTTTAATTTTATCATTAGTAGTATATTAAATCTTTTCATTCTTGACACTGTTAATTTGATTTTCTTCTTTCTTTTTTTAATGCAAGTTAGCCAATGCTTTATCCATTTTATTGATTTACTCATAAACCAGTTCCTAGTTTTGTTTATTAGTTCAACTGTTTCTTTTCTTAATTTTGATTTTGTTCATCTCTCCTTTGATTTTTCAAATTTCTATTTTGGTATTTAATTGAGTATTTTTTATTTGTTCTTTTTCTAGTTTTTTTTTTAATTTACATACACAATTTGTTGATCTACTCTTTTTCCTTTTCTGATGCTAGCTTTTTTAGATATTTTCCTCTAAGTATTGCTTTGTTTTCATCCCACACATTTAAGTTATCTCATTGTCATTTTTAATATGATATTTTCTATGTTTCTAAGTTTCTGTGATTTGTTCTTTGACTCACTCATCCTTTAGCATTACATTATTTGGTTTCCAATTAATTTGTAATATATGCTTCAAAGGTCCTCCATTGAATATAATTCTATTTCATTTTGATCAAAAAAGGGTCCATTTAATATTTCTGCTATTTTGCATTGGTTTGTGAGATTTTTAATGCCCTAATGCATGGTCAGTTTTTGTGAAAGTGCCATGTATAGTTGAGAAAAAGACATATTCCTTTCTTTTCCTATTTCATTTTATCCAAAAATCTTTTATTTATATATATATATATATATATATATATATATACACATATATATATAAAACTTTTTTTAATTCTATTCATCTCCTTAACTTCTTTCTTATCTAGTTTATGTTTATATATATATATATATATATATATATATATATATATATATATATATATATATATATACACATATAGATCTGAGAGAGATAAATTAAGGTCCTAGTAGAGTTTTACTCCCTATTTTTTCCTGTAATTCATTTAAGTTTTTCTTCAAGAATTTGGATGCTATGTCATATGCATATATATGTTCAGTATTGATATTACTTGATTATCTATGATATCTTTTAGTAAAATGTAGTTGCTCTGAATAACTCTTTTAAGGTCTATTATTGTTTTTGCTTTGTCTGAGATGATGATTTGTTACCCCTGCCATGTTTGTTTCAGCTGAAGCATAGTGATTCTGCCCCAACTCCTTATTTAAACTCAGTGTGTTTCTTTGTGTTTCAAGTGTATCTCTTAGAAACAACATATTGTTGGATTCTTGTTTCTAATCCATTCTGCTATCCATTTCCATTTTATGAGAGAGTTCGACCCATTTATAGCTATGATTTTTCTGTGTATTTCCTTCCAACCTCATCTCTTCCACTTAACCTTCCTTTTTTTAACCCTGTCCCCTCCTCAAAAATTAGCTTAACTTTTGATCACTGCCTCTCTTAATCTACCTTCCCACTTATTATCATCATTCCTCTTTCTTCTAGCGCCTTCCCCTCCTACTTCTCTGTGGCATAAGACAAATTTCTATACCCAACTCTGGGTGTGTGTATTTCCTTCTTTGAATCAATTCAGATGACAGTGAGGTTCAAGAATTGTCTGGTCCCCTCCTTGCATTCTCTCTGCATTGTAAAAACTCTTCCTTTGGTACCTCTTTTATTTTAGATTATTTGCCTCCATTATTCCTCTCCCTTATCCCTTACCCTGGTGCTTCCCTCTTTCTCACTCTTCCATTCTTTTTTTGAGATTTCAGCATAATAGGTTAGCACTTATGCCATCTGTCTATATAAATTCTCTCGAATTGCCCTAATAAAGTATACAGGTATCACTTTCCCATATATAAATGTAAGTAGTTTAACTTTATTAAATCCGTTATTATTTCTCTCTCATATTTGCCTTTTTATGCTTCTCTTTGAGTGTTTCAATGTCAAATATTCTATTCAACTCTGGTATCTTGGATTTTTTAACCATGAATGCTTGAAAGTCCTTTATTTCATTAAATGTCCATTTTTTTCCACTGTAGGATTATATTCTCTTTTGCTGAGTAGGTCATTCTTAGTTGAAATTCTAGTTCCTTTGCCTTCAGGAATATCATATTCCAATCTCATCTCTACTTCATAGTGATAAATGCTAAAGCTTGTATGATCCTGACTGTGGTTCTATTTCTTTATGACTGGTTTCAGTATATTCTCTTTGACTAGGAAGCTCTAGAATTTGACTGATATTGTTGGGAGTTTTTTCATTTGACGATCTTTTCAGGAGATGATTGGTGAATTCTTTCCATTTCTATTTTACCCTCTGGATCTAAAGTATCAGGGCGGTTTTCCTTTATGATTCCTTTAAATATTATATCTAGTCTAATACATTATCTCTCCTCAATCTATTTTTCAGGTTAATTATTTTTCTGATGAGATATTTCATATTTTCTTCTTTTTTTCATTCTTTTGACTTTAATTTATTGTCTTTATATCTCACAGTCATTAGCTTCTTGATCAATTCTAAATTTGAAGAAGTTATTTTCTTTAGTGAGGTTTTATACCTTTTATTAGTCAGTATCTATAAGTGCTAGTTATACTTACATTTTTCCACATCTTTAATGTTCCAAATTACAACATAAGCTTGCTGAATTCCCTTGTTTTGAAATGATTTAGCCTTTTATTAGCCATAGCATTTCTTTCTACCACTTACTTCCCACTGGGAACCACAAAACGGAAACAAAACTATATAGTTATATCCAAACTGGTATCCTGTCTTTAGGGTCTTGCCATCAGTATATCCTCCATATTCCAGTCTGTTGCCTATATAATATTGTTGATGCAGTAAGCAGCTAATGGAATAGTGGATAGAGGGTTGGACATGGAAACAAGATGATCTGAGTTAGAATCCACATTCAGACAGTTACTAGCTCTGTGATCCTAGGCAGTAAGTTTACCTCTGATGAGCCTCAGTTTCCTCATCTCTAAGATAGGGATGATAATGGTATTTACTGCACAAGGTTGTTATAAAGATTAAATGATAATAACATATGTAAATGTATTACAAATCTTAACATACTATATCAGTGCTTTGATGATGATGATGACGATGATGATGATGATGTACCTGTCCGGTTATATCATTCCTGAGCAAAAACTTTTGGTGACTCCCTGTTGCCTACTAAAAAAACATGCAAACCACCTTAAAGCCTAGAAGGCCTCTACAGTTTGGCTCTAACCTAACCATCCAACCTTGATATTTTGATAATCAAATTATCTTAATTTTCCCCTTCCTTAACTCTATGATCCAATCACACTGAATTGTTCACCATTCCAACATCCCAATATACTCTCACCAATTCTAGGTATTTCCATATACCATCCCCTTCATCCAAAATGTACGATTCCATACATCAACTTGACAATATCCTTCTCTGCCTTCAAGGCCCCGTTCATATATCTTCTGGTCAATGAAACTTTCCCTGATGCCCAACTTGGCAAGATTGCTTCTCCCTTGATTCTGTCATGTCACTCTAATCTTTCCTATGCACTTAATCATATTCTAATTCATATTCCTGTATATTTAACTGTATGCAGGTTTCCTTGTCCCCTACTGGGTCATAATCTCTTTAAAGGAAGGAAATGTATTTTTTCTTCAAAGTCTTTCTAGCACCTAGCACTACTTTGCAGCACAAAAGAATAATAAATGTTTAATAAATGTTTGTTAAATTCTTGAATTTGATGGTCCTGGATAAATTGCTAATAGAATTCTGAAGCTAGTGCAATTCACAGTATTGTAACAGTTAGCTCTTTTTCAAAGACATCATCTGTCATTTAAACCCCAAGGTAACTCAATAATTCTGGTCTTTTGATTCTAACAGAGGTTTAAGGAAATTGCAAAGACCAATGCTCCAGCATTTTGACACAACTTAGACAATTTCCTGTGAGATTTAGAGACTGATGGCTTAAAGAATCATTTATCTGATCTACTACAGAATATGTATTTAAGTACTTAAATCCTTTCAAGTAGTGAATACAACCTCAAAATCTCTATTGATAGGGAGTAGGTAAATCATTTACTCCAAACAAGGAGAAATGAAAATAAACAATATTGGTTACTGGCTTTATGACCTTTTACAAGTTAGGCCTCAGTTTTCTCATCTGTGAAATAAGGGGACTGAACTAGTTAGTTCCAAGAGCCCATCTGGCTGTAACTTGCATGATTTCAATTTACTAACAATAGCCCTCCTTGAGAAGAGGGAGAGTAGGCTAATAAAAGATAAAAGTGTAATAAGTTTGGAGTAGTTGTTTGTAAAACTATATGAATAATTTTGAGTAACACACTTTAATCTCTTCTTCATCGACCCAACAAATAGCATTGACTTCTCCCTTCTCTAAAATCAATTCAATATGGATGAAAGACCGATTAACCCAAAGGTAGCAGGGCATCATGGCTTCCTATGTCAGAATCTATTCTCATAGACTGTTAGAGCTGAAAGGGGCCTTTGGGGTAATTTAATACAACTGTTTTATCTTAGAGATGAGAAAATTGAGGCCTAAATGGAAATGACCTACCCAAAGTCACAGAGCTAAATAGTGGCAGAGGATAGACTCAAATTCAGATCTTTTGACTCCTTGTCCAGGGTTCCTTCCATTATCATGGTTTCAGTAGATATATTATCCATCTACCATCTGCAAGACAACCTATCATATTCACAAAATTCTTACTCCCAATAGCAACAAACTCTAAAATATTGAAAAACTTCCTAAATGAGTCTATAATAATTCAAAAGTTCAGAAACCAAGTGGATAAAAAACATCTTCTGTCCATACTTTTTCAATACCTTCTGTCATACTTGTCCAATTGTATGGACAACCTAGAGAATTTATTATATATATGAGAAAATGCTGCAGACAGTTGATGAACTGGTCACAGAATTAAGTAGAGGAAAAAAAGAATTGACAGGATTGCTTTTGGGAAATTGTTCAATGCTCTTAATGACCTCAAGTATCTCCCTAATCAATAGTATATATTTTTAACATCAGTATCCTTCCAGTTACATTGTATAGTTATGAGTCATAGAATACTATAGTCTTGAAAGAAATGAAGTTATGGGTCAACCAAGGGCAATGGAAGAGTAGGGGCAGGTTTTAATATATTACAAAAGAGGAATTTTTCAGTAGATGTAGAAAAAATTATAGACCATTCAGGCAATGATTGCAAAGGACAACTAATAGATTGTGTACTTTATTGGTATGTCAAGAGAAGGCAAGATATGTTCCTAGCATATTGTCTATCTCATTCCTACCCCATGCCACATTTGTGAGAGGAAATGAATGAGAGTTGCATGAGATGGTCAGGCATGCATTTTGATATTCACAAAAGACCCATAACAACAAGAGCATAGTTTCACTGTAATATTGGGGAATTCCCAAGGCATTGCATTAAACTCTGTGGGGAATTTAAACCTTAGAATGTGATATACGCTCTATCTCAAGGGACTGACTAGATAGTAGCGTAATTATAAGATATGTGCAAATAGCTGCTACATAACAAAAATGAAGATGGAAAGTCCAAAAAAAGAGGCACAACAAGGAGTTAAGCCATTCATTCCTCATCAAGTAAGGATAGTGAGAAATAATGGAAAGAGTAATAAATTTGGATTCAGGAAATCAAATTCAAATCTTACATCCGAGAATTACCAGTTGTGTGACTATAAGCAAGAAACTTAACCTCTTTGAACTTCACTTTCCTTAGCTATAAAACCAGAATGGCACTCATAGTAACTATCTCACAGGCCTATTACGAGGGTCAACTAAGAATATAAATAAAATACTTTGCTAACCATAAGGAACCTTATGATGTCAGCTATTATGGTTATTAAAATCTTGACAACAAAAAAGGAAAATGAATAGTTTAAATAAAGGTTTTTCCCATAATGCTCTCCTACCGAAAAGGCAACTTTTATAAAAATACTCACTTGGACTGTGTCTGTTATAAACCTGAACTTGTCAGTAGTGTGATTCAATTTTTCCAGCACTCAAGAAGACAAATTAACATTTAAATCTCTTGTAACAGAATCCTATCTGTGCTGCGAAGTCATCTTTGGGCAAAGGTGTGGATGAGATGAGGCCTGGATTTCTATCCAGGGAGGATATGATTAGGGGATAACAGAAGTGGGAGAAAAATATACTTCTGATTAGGCCTTACCTAATCTTTATAATATAGTTTATAGAATCACATATACCAATCTATTGAGGGTACTTATGGGGAATACTTAATCTGATAGAAAAGTAGCATCTTTTTTATGAATGTGCATTAGTACAAATAAGGTAGTTTTGCTTTCAATTACAATCATCTGTTGAAAGTGCATTTTTATGAGTTGCCTCCTGAATACAGAGAAAAAACAGATGTACACTTAGTCTCAAATCACAAAGGAGCCCAACATACACTTCTAAAGCCTCATAAAGTGTCTGGGATTTCATATGCACACATTTAAAATAAATTCGTTTGCTCTGTGTATTAATAATTAATGCAGAATTAAAGTGTGTAAATAAGGATATTGATCTCTTCATTCTGATACGGTCTCAATCTTCTCTCTCTTCCTCCATCTTTCCCTCCCTCCTTCTCTCTCTCTCTCTCTCTCTCTCTCTCTCTCTCTCTCTCTCTCTCTCTCTCTCTCTCTCTCTCTCTCTCTCTCTCCCCCCCGCCCTTCTCTCTCTCATATATGTGTGTGTACATATATATTCATATCATGACTACACCTTTATTTTTAACACTTTAAAAGAGTTAAAATTGATTTAGTCTTACTGACAAGGTCAAATGATTTGATCTAAGGTGAAAGTATATACAGTACTATCCTCAGAAGAGAGAATTGACAGGATGAGGAAATTGCTGACCTAAATCCAAAACTATTAACCCTCACAAGGAACAGCAATGGTCAGTACCCATGCAGCATGTTTTAGTCTAATGAGTTTCAAGTATTTTATAGACATTAATTCAACTGCAGCTGGAGACACATCTGACATCATAAAGGACATCTTAATAGCTTTGGAATACACTCTCACAATGGTTGGGGAGTCTTTTTTTCCTGGATATTTTAAAGGAAATAATATAGCTGTCTGTTTTCTGAAATTAATAATCAGTGCAATCTCCCCAGCAGTATGGAAAAACTATCAAAATTGGAGTGAGAGGGCCTGAGTCTGAATGCCAGCTCTGCCACTGGCAATCATGCACATTGGAAAAGTTCATTCTCTTTTGCAGATCTCATATGTAAAATGAGAGGGCTAGACTCTGCAGTCATTTCCAGCTCTAAATCTAAATCTATAATTCCTTGAGAATATGGATCACATTTTATCTTTCTTCACATTCCCAGTACTTAGCATGTCTTATATGCCATTGTTGCTTAGTGTTTTTGATTTAAAGATGAAAATGATTGCTCAAAGTCCCTTGAAATGTACAGGGTAACTAAGACATGGTAGACCTGAGATTGGAAAGAATAGTAAAAAATCATATAGCAAGATAACAGCAGGGAATAATGTAGGTACAGGCTAAAGGAAATTAATAAATTTAGCGACCATTTATTACAACAGAAGCAGGAAAGTGATTCTTGTCCTTTGACAAACAGTAGTACAGATCAGCCAAAATTAAAGGTTGGCACCTTCTTTGAAATTTATTGTTTTAAAGAGTTGCCTAGATTACTAAGAGGTTAAATTATTTGCTCGGGGTCACACAGCCAGTATGTGTCAGAGCTGGGATTTGAACCCAGGTCTTGATAGCTCCAAGTGCACTTATTATGTAATGTTCACTGTATGTGCATCACATGTAACTTATTTTATGAATTTTTTTTGGACAAAAAAAATTCCTCTTAATGTTACTTTCTACTTAAATCACCCCAAAGTGCTTGAAAACTCTTCATATTACTAAGTCCAAATTTAGGGCCATGGAACTACTTTTGTTTTTAGGGTATACCTTTGTTTTGTTTTGTCTTCCATTAGAATACTATAATTGGTGGAGTAGTTTTATCCATTTTCTGACCTCTCCTAAATTGGATTTCATAGCCACACACCAAAAATTCAGGCAATTCATCTCTTTAGCTTCAGAGTTTATAAGGAGTTCTGTCCACCCAAGAATCACCAAAAACCAAGGACTACAGAGAAATTTGAGAGTCAGTTTCCACCACTTGGCTTGCTAACATAGAATATCTGCTTCTAACTCCAGTCTTTAAAATAAACATAATAACTACATAACAAGTGCTAGGATAACAAACTCAATTATTATATTTTTGTAATGAAATTTTACTACTATGAATGCATTCCTAGAAATTAAGCCACAGCAATGTTAATTTCATAGAATCTCAGAGTAGGAAGAGACACTTCTGAAAACATCTACTGCAACCTGTCCTCAAACATCAAATCTAAAGCAACAGAACAAACACAAGTTATTGATCAAGGCAAAATAAAAATAGGGATTGGACTTATGATTTTGGTGATATCAGTAACTCCTGAATGGACCTTCTCTGCAATTTATAATCTTAGAGAATTTCCCAGGGTATTGAGAAGTTAAGTGACATTCCCAGGATCACATAACTACATGTTTCAGAGGTGAGACTTGAACCTAGGTCTTCTTGAATCCAGGACCAACTTGCTATTCATTAAGTCAAATAAGCTCTCAGAGGTAAGATACCAAGAGAAACAGACAGAATGAGATGAGGCACAAAAGTAGGAAAACTAGGATATAAATACCCAAAGAGTTTGGAAAAGTAAAAACTAAAAACTTGTCATGTGACAGAGATGCTAATCTATAGCCATTTTTTTTAGAGTTCTGGTAGAGTGAGTGCATCCTGAAGGAAGTGCAATGTAGGAAGTCCAAGTCTTGGCATACATCCCCAGTCTGCACGACAGTCTCTCCTTTGAGTTATGAATTGCCTTGATTTCTCAGGAGAGGGATAAGTCACGATCATTTTTCCACCTCACATTCCAGCATTTATGGTATATTGCTTTTGTTTTAGGAAATTATTCTCTCCAAAGTGGTTTGTGTGGTTAGAATACATGAAACAAGAAGAAATACAGAAGAAGTAATTATTCCAATAAGAAATACAGGGCTTAGCTACAACTCAATTTCCTCTCTCCCCAACTTCAAAATATGCTCACAAAATCAAGGTGGGAAGGGACGGGAGAGAGGGTTATTTTTTTATTTTCTCATTGAATGACTTAAACAGACAAGCAGTGAGAAGACTTATTTGTACATGTTGAACAGAATCCACTATAACTATATCCTACCAAAAAAAATTACTGTATGGATGAATCATCTGCATGGATATGGAAATGATTGTCATTTGATAGAACACTTTTAATAACAGCTTACAATGTAATGAGATTTTACCTAAATAAAGTAACCTTACTCTTATCTTCCTTTGGATCTTCAACTTTGAAAATTATCTAAGGCAAACTTAAATTCTCCAGCCAACTCTCCTCTTGTATATGTCATGGCCATCTCTTTCTACCTACAGATATTGCCTAGGCTGTATTTAGGGATTGATGACTAACTTAATGTTATCTTAAGAAAAATACAGTTACAAAAGCAAATCTATCCCAAAAAAACATGATAACTTCTTAAACAAAAAAACAACAGTTTAGCATCACCCTTCCTTTGGTATTATTCACACCTCTTTTCTCCTAGAGCATAGAAAGACATTATACTGTAATGGGAAGACAGCTAGATTTAATGACATGGATACAAAAATAGGTCAAAAGCACATAATATAACATATCAGAGTCTTACAAAACAGGAATAAGAAGATTTGTAATGCCTACCTAACAAAGATTTTGTGAGGAAACCTTAAAGTATTATTCAAATATAGGTTATTATTGCTACATTATCTTCTCTATATCTCAACTTTCTATTTAATTTTTTTTCCCCAGTGTTCTCTGGATATCCCAATATTTCCACATTAAAGAGAGCCATTCTTTTTTACAAAAAAAAAAATTTTTAAAGGGAGTAGCAGTTCAGTTGAATTAACCAACACAGGAACTAAGAGTCTTACAATACGTACAGTGTTTCACATCCATTCCCCACTCCCACTTCTCTATCTCTGCAAAAAAAGAAAAAGAGGTGATCTCCCATGTCTCTTCTCCAGGGTCATGCATGATGATTAAAATTATATGTGTTTAGTTCCAATTTTCAGTTACTATTTTTTCACTTTATGTTATGTAGTCACTTTATATGGTTTTCCCAGCTCTGATAACTTCACTTTGTATCAGTTCATTTAATTCTTCCCATGTTTATTGGTGTTCTTTATATCTATACCTTTTTTATGGAACATAATACTCTAGTATGTTCACAGTTTCTTTAGTCATTCTCCAATCCATGGGCATCTACTTTTTCCCAGTATTGTTACTGTTGCTGCTATTATTGTTTTTGCTACAACAAAAAGTGTCTCTCAAATAAAGTGATACATGTAGAAACTATCTTTGAACTCCTTGGACTATATACTTAGCAGTGGGATTTCTGAGTCAAAAGCTATAGAAATTTTAGTCACTTTCTTAGCCTAGCTCCAAATTTATACATTTGTCTTCATTTGAGTAGTTAAGAGGTTTCTGCTTACACTCTCTACTAAACATTCTCTGAAGTCCATAATCAATCTTGCCAATGATTGGTCCATTTCTGGATAGAAGCACATTTAGCCTCCCACCACTAATGAGCTTCTCTGCTATCTCTTTAGCCGTCTAAACTTTACCCAATGTCTTTTCCTAAAGCCATTAACATCTTGATCTTGACCCAAAGAACTTTCCATCTCTTTGATCCTTAAAGCAGAAGGAATTTTATTCCATTTTGTTTCAACCTCACTTTAGTATTGGATAAAAAATCTTCAAAGACAGACAAGTTCTCATATTGAACTGAACAGAGATTTTTTTTTGAGTGTGCCTCAACTCAGAAAGGTAGCCCATTTGACATTTTTACTTCAGATCAACTTATTAAAAAACAATTCACCAATTCCTGCTTCCCTGTTTTAAATGAGTTGCTTGTAAAACTCAGCTGGGTCAATTTATTCCTCAATATTCAATCCAAATTTCGTACCAATTAGGCTCATTTCCAGCACATTTTAAACAGATTTCTTGATTGTGGCTGCATACATCTCACTCAAAGAACACAAATCCCCAGGCTTTTAACAGACATGCTCTAAATAAAACAGTAGGTGTGCACCCTTTTCCATGCCTCACATCAGAGGGGGAAAAGCTATTTCTTCAAAGATTCATTTGCAGGTCACAAGGAACATTCTTCATCCCTGGGTCTAACACTATAAGTGTGAACTTAGATTTTCGTTGTCAGATAATTGGACAGATACCACTTCATACTGATATTAACTGAAGTAAAACATCCCTCTCATTGTCTCATTAATTAGCAGTTAGTTGGGGAGCAGGCATAATTTTTAAGACTCACGGATGCCTTTGGTTTGTCCTATTGTTGGTGAAGTGCTGGTTTAAAAAATGAACAGGAATTACTCTGCTATTTTTTTTATTCATTTAGCTGCTCTACTTTTATATGGCATGGCAAATATACAGAACTCTACTGCTCACTTACTCACATCTGTCACAGACTCACATGAGGGGGATGGAGTTCAGTGAATGCCTCAAAAAAGAATTCAAAGGCACTGAGTTCAGCTAATGGTCAGAACCCTCCTGGGCATGGGCTGAGGGTACCATACTACAAGGAAGCAATAGATCATTCATCTCTATGATTTCTTAAAAACCAAAATACCTTTAGCTATGAACTTTTCCCCTTTAGTTAGAAATTCAAGTGTATGTAGACAGAAATTTAATCATAGAAGTCCAACTTAGCTAAAACACATGCAATGAAATACTCAAGGGGGTGATTTGAAGAATGCTACTCTATTCATAAAAGTCTTCCAGGTTTCTCTGAAACTTTCTCTTTTGTTATTTCTATAGGAAAACAGTATTCCATTATATTCACATAATTTGTTCAGTCATTCCCCAGCTAGTGGCCATCTCCTTCACTTTTCAGTTCTTTGTCATTACAAAAAAGAGCTTTTATAAATATTTTTTGTGTATATGAATCCTTTCTCTTTCTCTGATTTCTTTGGAGTATAGATCTAGTTAGTATATGTGGCTGACCAGAGTGTGCCTACATAACAAACAGAATGTCCTATCTTGAGTATTCAACAAACAACGTTTTATTAGGCATGTCCTATGGGCAAGGCACTATGAAGGTACAAAGATAACAATAAAAAAACCCTACCCTCAAGGAGTTTAGAGACTACTGTACAATATATACACAGATTTCATAAAAGGAAAATTGAAGAGGGAATTATGAAATGACTGGTAGTCTAATTTGAATATAACAAACTTTCTGAAGAGAAGTTTCATGAAACAAGGCTGAAAAGATTAATTAGTTAGGTGGTGGAAGATTTTATTTGGCAGGATGGGGAGTCTGGATTTTATTCTTTAGGCAATAAGGAGCCACTGAATACCTTTTCAGTAAGGGAGTAATATGCTGTAACTTAAGAAGATGATTTTAGGCAATGTATGGAGATGGATTAGAGAAGGGAGATAACAGTTAGGGAGCTATTACAGTAGTCTACGAGGAAAGTAATAAGGATCTGAACTAGGGTAATGACTCTGAGCAAAAAGATAGGGACAGACATAAGAAACATTATGAAGGTAGAATCAATAAGACTGATGGAGGAGTATGAGAAGAGAAACAATGAAGGATAATTCAGGCTACATAATTAGGTAATTAAGATGATCTTGGTGCTATCATCAGAAACAAGAAAGTTTGGAGAAAGGATGGGTTTAGCGGGAAGATAATGAGCTCTCTTTGTAAGAAGTTAAGTTTGATATGCCTAGAAGACATCTAGAGGAAAATATCTATCAGGCAGTTCATATTGTATGACTGGAGTTCAAGCAAGAAAAATAGATTTGGGAGTCATTTGCGTGAAGATGATAATTGAATTGCAGAAATTGATGGACTTACCATGGAAGAGATTGATGAAATAGAAGACAAGAACGTCCAGGCCAAAACCCTGGTAAGTACCCATTTTTAAAGAGCTGCAGATGAATAATGATCCAGATAGTTGAGTCTGATCTCAGTGCCATGTAGCTTATCCCTAAATGTTTGTTTTTATCATCAGGCTGCTAGAATTACAACTGACCTGGGCCCATCTTTAGATTTCAACCCATCACTAGTTTTTCTTACCAGTTAGAATCCCCAAGCCCCAGTTTCCCAAAAGGAAAGACAGCATTCTTTATTTCACTTCTCTTCTCTTGGGCTTTCAGAGAGAATTTGTTTTAAAAGTATTGCACCTAGGTGGCACAGTGGATAGAGCACTGGCCCTGGAGTCAGGAGGACCTGCATTCAAATCTGACCTCAGACACGTAACTCTTACTAGCTGTGTGACCTTGGGCAAGTCACTTAACCCCAATTGCCTTGCCTTCCTCCTTCCAAAAAGCCAAAAAAAAAAAAGGTATTGTAAGAAAATATTTGAATTTCTAATATGGTAAACATTGATAGATATAATCCACATAAATAAAAGTTATTTGAGTTCCCTGATAATTTTTAAGATTGTAAGGGGGTTCTAAGACCAACATGTTTGAGAACCTCAGCTCTACTGGGAAGCCCTATGGGCTGAGTCTTAGCTACTCTCCACTTGAAAAGATGCTGGCTATATTGTACCCAAAGTTTTAATAGAAGGAAAAGGAAACCAACAAATCTTAGGTACTGGACAAGTTAGAGCATCCTGGAAAATGAAGTTCAGCAACAAAATTCATTCTCCCAAACACAGCTCAGAAACATTTCTACTTTTTTCCATTTTATATTGATTAGAATAATGATGATACAAATACAAACAGCAGTTAAAAATATGCTTCACCTAGCCTATAGCAACATTCAGAAGGTCTTTTCTTTAGTTAGTAGTAAAAATATTTGAAGTGTTTGGACTCCAAACCTTAATAATAGTAAAATTTTGACACTATCTTTGACTCTGAAATCCTAGAAAGCTGTGATGATGATGATGATGATGATAAATAATGGTTCAGTAAAACAAAATAATATAACAGAATATAAATATGTAGATTAATTTTGAGAAACATTTAATAATGTGACCATTTCTTGATTGCTTGATATCTGTCTATATCTATATATGTATTTCTATATATAATATATATATCTATACATACAGACTCATATATATATGTGTGTGTATGTGTGACAAATAACAGATCTACATATAACATATTTTATAAATAATATCAAAACATTTCTATATCATATATGCAAACATATGTAACACAATATATATAGCAGATGTCAAAAAAGTGTAAATAATGGGAATATGATTAATGGCATTACCCATATATATAATACACAAAAATATTGATGTCATTTATTAGACATGGGTAATATACTATATGTAACACATGGGTGAAATGTGTAGAAGAAAGACAGGAAGAAAGAAAGAAAGAAAGAAAGAAAGAAAGAAAGAAAGAAAGAAAGAAAGAAAGAAAGAAAGAAAGAAAGAAAGAAAGAAAGAAAGAAAGAAAGAAAGAAAGAAAGAAAGAAAGAAAGAAAGAAAGAAAGAAAGAAAGAAAGAAAGACAGGAAGAAAGAAAGGAAGGAAGAAAGAAAGAAAGGAAGAAAGAAAGAAAGAAAGAAAGAAAGAAAGAAAGAAAGAAAGAAAGAAAGAAAGAAAGAAAGAAAGAAAGAAAGAAAGAAAGAAAGAAAGAGAAAGAAAGAAAGATGACTGGTGTGAGAGCACTCAGAACGGAGACTCAATAAAGAATTCTTTATTACTCACTCAAGTACTCTGAGTAGAGGGGCAGACAGATCTGAGTGTACTTCGATGAGGTGTGAGTACCAACACTCACATAACTGCATGTTGTTGTAATCTCCAGTGATGGAGCTGTATAAAAGGAAGTGGGCCTGGTGGGAGCTAGCGGGATGGCTGTCCTGGGAGTCGTTTTTTGAATACAGGCTTTGCAAAGATTTTACTCCACCTTACAGTTATAGCTATTATTGTTGTTGCTATCATTATCATGAGAATTTATTCAAAATTTCTAAAGTCATGAGCATCTTATTCATTTAAAGAAAGAACCATGTGAGTTATGTTTTCTTCATTCAATTGATATATCACTAGTTTCATATCATATATTTTTTAATCCCACCTGAAAGGGATAGTTAGTTTATGAGGTGAGAACAGCCCCAATTACAGTCACCTGGTTTGGGGGTTTTGTGGGATTAGACTGTCTGCCCTCCCCAACTTTTATACTCACATACACAGGCACCTTTCAGAATCCTTCTCTTCCCCCAAAGAGTAGTTTGGGTATCAGTCTCCTCTAGAAAGCCTTCCCTCATCCTCTTATCTCAAAGTTTTTTGTCTCTTTTTTCATGTTTTCTAAAGAAGTCATTTGTCCAGTTCACTCCTTTTCCTTTCTACTACACCTGAGTTTGGATTACATTTCTTGTTGTGCTTATTATCCTTACCACCACTAACCACCATCTTTAAGCATAAAATGTTAGCTTCTTGAGGTCATGGACTATATCTTTTTAAATATTTCTTCGCCCAGTTAGCAGAGTATCTTCCACATAGTAGGTCAATACCAATTTTTTTTTTAAACTAGATTGGATTGGACTTGACCACACTGAACATCAGTGGACCAGACTGGACTGAATTTAAAGAGATTGGACAGAACTGAACTGGAGTGGACCAGATTAAACAAAATAGAATAGGATGAGATTGGATAGAACTGAATGGACCAGATTGAGTTGAACAAGATTGAACTGGATTAGATCATATTGAACTATATTAGATTGGATACATTGACCCAATTAAACCAAACTGTACTGGATTAGATTGTACTGAACTGGTTTAACTTAGGTTAGACTGAATACACTAAATCTGACCACATCTGGATTGGATATATTGTACCAAATGAGACCAAAATGAATACAATAAAACTAGACTGAATGAAACTTTAGCAGATCAAATCAGATTGAAACAAAAAGACTGGATTGAACCAGACTGCACTGGATTAAACCAGATAGGACCAGGTTGAACTAACATACCAATGATAATGGAAACATGGTAAGTAAAAAAAATAAAAAAAGATTTTTAAAAATTAAAAAATAGTAGAGTCTGATTTAAGAAGTTCAGAACTAAGTGAAGAAAACAAATTAAGTATTCTTAACTCTCCTCATCACTTGTAAATGTTTTATTTTTTTGTTAATATCACTTCCCCTGCCCCCAGACCTATGGATTTCATTAATGAAGAGAATTCCTGGCAAAGAAATTCCCTCTACCAAAGCAGATAAGCTACTGTTGTATAGTTTATTATTTTGGAAAAATACCTGGCCACTGATTGGGAGGCTGAGACTTAAGTACCATCATTTAGCCAAGTATGTGTACTAAACACAGCTAATATGTATCAGAGGGAAGACTTGAATATTCCCCTATCAAATGCTTCCTGAACATTTTTATCATAGATGTGTGATTTCTCCACAAATATAAAAAAATCACAGATATGAAATTCATAGCTTAGTAGATGTGTTAGAGATGCCTGAGATACAGATAAATGACTTTTCCATGCTTATAGGGATAAAAATTAAGTCTCCAAAGAAGGATTTTAACAAAAGTCTTCAAAATTCTATCTACTAGGTCATGGTGCCTCTTTTCTGATTACTATGCTTTTCCTAAAATACTATTCCCATCAAGTGCAAAATTGTCAATATTTCCCTATTGCCTATAGACTAGAACCCAAATTCCTTAGTATGGCATTCAAGGTCTTCCATCTAGAGCCATACATGAATTTTTTCACAGTCCGTAAGGCACATCATATGTACTCCTCCATCTGGGCGTTAGCTTATTCTATCCCAGGGAGAAAAACAAACTCTCCCCTCTCCTCTCCATCATCTTCGAAATGTCTCCTGATTTATAGAGCAGGCCTCCCTGGGCACATTTTTATAGGCCTTAGGCAGCAATTCCCCTCCTCAGGCTGCTGAAAGGCTGCCTGTGACCCATCTGCTAGTGTCATCGGTACTGTGTGTCAGATGCCCGTAGAAATGAAGGATGACATGTGTTTCTTAGCTTCCATTCTCTTCTGGCAACATTGACCAAAAGCCATGCCTAGGCATGCTGTGTTCTTAGTGGCTTGAAAACTCACATGCTAAGTTCTTTCATCTTTTGCAATGATTGCAGTTTAGCCCATGGCTGAATCTTGGTTAAATGTCCCAACCCTTTTATTTTTTAAATTCTTCATGCAGTGTTGCCTTAAGCTAGCATTTCTGGGTATCTTAGATCAAAGTTTCAGCAGGAACTTGAAACACACTTGCTCAATGATTTCTCATTGAGGGTTTCATTATTTTTTTAACTAATATTCAGCTAAATTGAGGATCCAAGTAAGTAATCTAATGAAGATTTCTGGATTTTATCCTACTTCCGATTTGGATCAAAATTGTTGTTGTTTAGTCATATAACTCTTTGTGATCCCATTGGGGTTTTCTGGAGTGGTTTGCCATTTTCTTCTCCAACTTATTTTAAAGAGGAGAAAATGGAAGCAATAGAGTTAAGTGACTTGCCCAGGGTCACAAAGTAAGTAAGTACATGAGGCCAGATGTGAACTCAAGAAGATGAGTGTTCCTGACTTCAGGTCTGGCATTCTATCCACTAAGCCACCTAGCTACTCTCTCAAATCAGAATAGCCATCACCAACTTAAAAATCATATTGAGGATGGAGGTAGGGTAGAGATATCAAGGTCTCCTTTCCCATATGCCATGCCTGGCACACTGTTGTTGAATTATTTTAGTTGTACCCTAATCTTCACGACCCCATTTGGGATTTTGGGTACTTAGTAAACATTTGTTCCCTTCCTATATGAATAACTTAGGGGAATAAAGTGTAGCTTCCCTTCAAATGTGATGGATGAGAAAGGTATGGTATTTGGGAGAAACTGAAGAAGATAGGAGAGAGGAGAGTCCTGTGTGAAGAAACCAGGGGAAGAAAAGAATGACACTAGGGTTTTTTAGTCATTTTTCAAAGAGAAAATGGTATTGAAAGATAAGAATACTCAAATCTAGTTCTTTCTTGACATGTGAGAAATTTTTTTAAAATGAAGTATATCATCAGGCCTCAGCTTCCTCACTGTAAGATAAAATGGATGACCAAGTTGCATATGATTGTGATGGAATACTACTATGTTATAAGAAATGATGAGCTGAATGGTTTTAGAAAAACATGGAAGGACTTGCATAAAATAATGGAGAGCAAAATGAGCAGAAGCACGAGAACATTGTATACAATAACAGCAATATTATTAACAACTACCTTGAATGAGTAAATTATTGTTAATATTATAAATACCCAATTTAAATATAAAGAACATATGAAGAAAGATGCTATCTGCAGTCAGAGAAAGAATTGATAAATAGATGTATAAAATAATTTTACAGAAGATGGCAGAGTGAGAGCAAGTACTCACCTAAGCCCTAAGACAAACTCCTTCAGATACCTCTAAAAAAAATCTGAACAAATTTTAGAGTGGCAGAATCTACTAGGAGACAGAGTGTGGCAGATTTCCAGCCCAGGACAGCCTGGAAGGTAAACAAGAAGGATCTGTTGCATGGGACTGGAGAAGCGCAGAGTGCAGAGTGTATATCAGAGGGACCTCACCATAGCATAGCCAGGCAGGAAGCTCTGGGTGGTCTGAAGCAGCAGTAGCACTGCAAATTCTGAGACATATGAGCCCAGCATGGGAGTCCAGTGGAACTGAATGAGACAGAAACATAGAACCCCAGGTAACAGTATCAGCCCCTCCAGAGACGATCAGCCTGTAGATTAAATGCCTGTAAGTTACCTACTTGAACTTCTGGGAACCAAGATGACAGAGTGATCTGTAAATGCTTTCCTGTAAAAACCCAGAGAATATTTCCAAAGGAAAAATCCTGGAATAGTGGAAATGGCCAAAGGGGTAAACAGTCTCTAAGCCCATGAGGCTAGGAAAGTTCCAAAGGGGGGTGTGCCTCTTGCTATGACTGAAGGGAACCAGTGCAGAATCAGCGCTGTCCCAGACAGCCCCACCTCAGCAAACCAGGAAGAGATCCTGAGCTCTAAGAAGATATAGTTGAGGACCCCAGGCATGTCTTAGCACAGCCAGGGGAATTGGGAACGCACTATCTCAGACAAGATTCACCAGCCACTGAGCCTGCCTGTGCTCAATAGAGGAGACTTCCTGTGGCCAGACTGTCCCCTCCCCCACACCTTAAGCAGCGAGTTCCAGGGTAACTCTAAGGAAATTCAGAAAGACTTCAGTTGGCCTCTCCTTTGGCACACCAGCCAGCTCAGCACCAGAAAAGCTGCAACATTCTAGCTTCTAGCTGAAAGAACCAGAGGCACAAGTTTCAAGCACAAAAACCATGGGACAGAGCCCTCTGTGCCCTAGAAGCAGAGATCCACTTTAAAAGCCAGGAAAAGGGCAATCACCATGAGCAGGAAGCAAACAGAAAAGAAAAGACCACAGAATCCTACTATGGGGACAAGAACTAAAATACTAATACCAAAGAGGTCAGCATTGAGACTGTACTCCCTTGTGAAATCTAAGAGGGGAATGTGAATTAGTCTCAAGTCCAAAGAGCATTCTTGAAAGAGCTCAAGGAGGATTGTAAAAGTCAAATTAGAGAAACAGAAGAAAAAATGGCTAAAGATTTTTAAAATATGAAAAAAGAAATCACAGAAGAATGTAAAAGAAAAATTGGACAAATGCAAAAGGAAACAAAACCTAACTGGAGGAAATAACTTCTTAAAAGGAACAATTGGGCAAGTTGAAAAGGAGAGGCAAAAGTTAACTGAAGAAAACAATCTATTAAAAATTAGAATTGGGCAAGTAGAAGTTAATGACTCTATGAGACATCAAGAATCAGTCAAATAGAATCTAAAAATGAAAAAAAATTGAGGAAAATGTAAAATATCTCACTGGAAAAACAACTGACCTGGAAAATAGATCAAGGAGAGAAAATTTAAAAATTATTGGTCTACCAGAAAACCATGAGGAAAAAAAAAGCCTGGACAATATCTTCCAAGAAATCATTGAGGAAAATTGACCTGAGGTCCTAGATCCAGTGGGCAAAACAGTCATCAAAACAATCTAACGATCACCTCCTGAAAGAGATCCCAAACTGAAAACACCATGTAATATTGTCGCCAAATTCCAAAACTATCAAGTAAAGGAGAAAATACTGCAGGCAGTCAGAAAGAAAGAATTCAATTATTGAGGAACTTCAGTCAGGATCACACAGTACCTTGCAGCTTCTACATTAAAAGATTGGAGTTTCAAGGAGGAAACAACAAACTTAGTTAAGTATAGCAAACTAGTAGCCCTATAGGCAGTAGAAGGGGGAAGGGGAAAGAAAAGGGAGGGGAGGCTACAATGGAAGGAAGAAGTAGTAATGGAAAAGGGGAAATAAAGGGAGCAAGGCTGATAGAAGGGAAGGAACACTGAGGAAGACAATAGTAAAAAATTAAAACTCTATTGTAGAGGGGAAGGGAGAAGGTAAAACTAAAAGCATGGGTGGAAAAAGGATGGATGGAAAGACAAAGATGGTAATCACAACAGTGAATGTGAATGGGATGAACTCTCCCATAAAAGGCAGATAACAGAATGGATTAAAAAACATAATCCAACAATATGTTGCTTACAAGAAACACATCTGAAATGAGGGATATATACAGGGTAAAGGTAAAAGGCTGCAGCAGAATATATTATGCTTCAGCTGATGTAAAAAAAGCAGGGATAACAATCCTAATCTCAGACAAAGCAAAAGGAAAAATAGATCTAATCAAAAGAGTTAAGGAAGGAAACTATATCCTACTAAAATATGCCATAGACAATGAAGCAATATCGTTACTAAACATATATGCACCAAGTTGTATAGCATTCAGATTCTTGGAGGAGAAGTTAAGAGAGTTACATGAAGAAACAGACAGTGAAATTATACTAGTGGGGGACCTCAACCTCCCCTTCTCTGAACTTGATAAATTAACCTCAAAATAAACAAGAAGGAAGTTAAGGAGGTGTATAGAACTCTAGATAAGGTAGATATGATAGATATCTGGAGAAAATTGAATGGGGATAGAAAGGAGTATACCTTTTGCTCAGAGGTACGTGGCCCATATACAAAAATTAACCATGTACTAGGGCATAAAAACCTCACAATCCAGTGCAGAAAGGCAGATATAGTCAAAACATCCTGCTCAGATCAGAATGCAATTAAAAAGTATACATAATAAAAGGTCATGGAAAGATAGACCAAAAATTAATTGGAAACCAAATAATCTAATTATAAAGAATGAGTGAGTTAAACAACAAATCATAGAGACAATCAACAACTTCATTCAAGACAATGATAATAATGAGACAACCTACCAAAACTTATGGGATACTGCAAAAGTAGTTCTTAGGGCAAGTTTTATATCATTAAACACCTACATGAATAAAATAGAGAAAGAAGAGATCAATGCATTGGGCATGTAGCTGAAAAAGCTAGAAAAAGAACAAATTGAAAATCCACAAGTAAATACTAAATTAGAAATACTGAAAAGCAAAGGAGAGATTAATAAAAATGAAATTAAGAAAACTAGTGAACTAATAAACTAGGAGTTGGTTTTATGAAAAAACAATAAAATTGATAAACCTTTGGTCAATTTGATTTAAAAAAAGAAAGAATTTCAAATTAATTTCAAATTACCAATATGAAAAATGAAAAGGATGAATTCATTCCAATGAGGAAGAAATTAGAACAATAATTAGAAATTACTTTTTCCAACTATATGCCCATAAATTTGACAATCTAAGTGAGATGGATGAATATTTTTTTTTAAAATGCCCAGATTAACAGAAGAGAAAATTGAATACTAAATAACCCCAACTCATAAAAAGAAATTGAACAAGCCATCAATGAACTCCCTAGGAAAAAATCTCCGTGGCCAGATGGATGTACAAGTGAATTCTATCAAATATTTAAAGAAGAGTTAATGCCAACACTATATAGACTATCTAGGGAAATTGGTGAAGGAGTCTTACCAAATTCTTTTTATGATAAAAATATGGTTCTGATACTTAAACCAGGAAGATCCAAAACACAGAAAGAAAATTATAGACCAATTTCTCTAATGAATATAGATGTTAAAATTTTAAATAATATATTAACAAAAAGAATACAGCAACCTATCACAAGAATAAAACATTATCATCAGGTAGGATTTAAACCAGAAATGCAGGATTCATTCAACATTAGGAAAACTATTGGCACTATTGATCATGTCAACAACGAAACTAACAGAAGCCATATGATTATCTCAATAGATGCAGAAAAAGCTTTTGACAAAATATAACTCCTATTCCTATTGAAAACATGGGAGAGCATAGGAATAAAATGAGTCTTCCATAAAATAATGAGCTGTATCTACATAAACCATCAGCAAGCATTATATGTAATGGGGATAAACTAGATGCATTTCCAATTAGATCAGGGGTGAACCAAGGATGTCCATTATCACCACTGTTATTGAATATGGTACTAGAAATGTTAGCTTTAGCAATAAAAGAAAAAAAAGAAATGGAAGGAATTTGAATAGGCAAAGATGAAACCAAGTTATCATTCTTTGAAGATGATATGATGATATACTTAGAGAGTCCTAGAGATTCAAGTAAAAAACTACTTGAAATAATAAACAACTTTGGCAAAGTGACAGGTTACAAAATCAACCCATTTGATTTTGCATTTCTATAAATCATTTGCATTTCTATATATTACTAACAAAGTCCAACAGCAAGAGATAGAAAGAGAAATCCCATTTAATGTTATGGTAGACACTATAAAATATAAAATATCTGCCAAAACAAACACAGTGACTACATGAATACAATTACAAAACACTTTTCACACAAGTAAAGTCATATCTAAGGAAATAGAAAAACATCAGTTGCTTGTGGGTAGGCCAAGCTAATATAATAAAAATGACTTTTCTAACTAAATTAATTTACTTATTCAGTGCTATATGAATCAAACTATGAGAAAATTGTTTTCTAGACCTAGAAAAAATAATATCGAAATTCATCTGGAAGAACAAAAGGTCCAGAATATCAAGGAAACTAATGAAAAGAAATATTAGAGAAGGTGACCAACCCCTCCAGAACTCAAATTGAATTATAAAGCAGCAACCATCAAAGCCACTTGGTACTGGCTAAGAAACAGAGGGTAGTAGAATAGGTTAGGTACTTAAAACATAGTAGTCAATGAATATAGCAATCTACTGTTTGATAAACCCAAGGACCCCAGCTTCCAGGATAAGAAGTCACTGTTTGACAAGAACTGCTGAGAAAATTAGATAACAGTGTGGCAGAAACTGGTCATAGACCAATGCCTGACACCATACACAAGAATAAAGTCCAAATGGATACACGATCTAGGTGTAAAAACTGATACTATAAACAAATTAGGGGAGCAAGGAATAGTGTATTAGATTTATAAAGAATGGAGAAATTTATGACCAAACAAGAGATAGAGAACATTATGAAGTGCAAAATGGACCCTGAATGGTGGAGTGATCAGTAAATGCTCTTTCCTCCCCCCTTGATGACCTTGAAAGAACCATAAAGTATTTCCCCAGAAATATCCTGGGTCAGCGAGAACAGCAGAAGGGGACCAATAGTCTTATAACACCTGAGACGAGGAAAATAGCTAAGTGGGAATTCCTTCTACTGTGATGGAGCAAACCTAAAGGACAGAGGACCCAGGCAAGCCTCAGCACCAGGAGAGGAGCCCCAGAAAGGGTGAGAACAAACATTAGCATCTAGGCATGCCTCAGCATTCCAGGGGAATTGCAAAGACAATAGGGAAGCTGGGATCACCATCCCCTGAGCTTGCCTTTGCCTCAGTTCAGCTGAGGAGATCGCCTGTGACCAGACCACTTCATCGCCACACTTAACAAGCTAACTCCAGGGTTGACTGGGGAAACAAAAAACAAAAACCTGCTTTTAGCTTTTTCACACATCAGCTCAACACAAAGTTCTGCAGCTTCTGACTGAAACCAGAAGCCACAACACTCAAATCAACATCATGAACAAGAAAAAGCAGAAGGGCAAAAAAACCACAGAATCTTTCTGTGGGGTTAAGGACCAAAACACAAACACCAAAGAGGTCAGAGCTAAGACTGTACTTCCACCTGAAACTTCAGAAGGGACTATGAATTTCTTGCAAGCACAAGCAGCTCTCCTGGAACAGCTGAAGAAGGAAATGGAAGAAAAACTGGCAAATGAATTTAAAATTATAAAAAAAAATTCACTGATGAGAACATCTCTTTGAAAAGGAAAATTGAACAAATGGAAAAGGAAGTTCAAAAATTAACTGGAGAAAATAACTCCCTAAAAGGAACAGTTGATCAAATGGAAAAGGAAATCCAAAACCTAATTGGGAAAATTGGTCAAATGGAAAAGGAAGCACAAACCTAACTAGGAAAATTGATCGAATGGAAATGGAAGTACAAAATTAAATGGAGAAAATAGCTCCTTAAAAGGAAAAATTGGACAGATAGAAAAGGAGATGCAAAAGTTAACTGAAGAAAACAATTTGATAAAGATTAGAATTGGGGAAGTAGAAACTAATGACTCAGTGAGACAGCAAGAATCAGTCAAACAAAATCTAAAGAATGAAAAGATAGCAGAAAATGTAAAATACCTAATTGGAAAAACAACTGACCTGGAAAATAGATCCAGGAGAGAAAATTTAAGAATTATTGACCTGCCAGAAACCCATGATGAAGAAAAGAGTCTGGACAAAATCTTCCAGGAACTCATCAAGGAAAACTGCCCCGAAGTGCTAGATTCAGAGGGCAAAATAGTCAGTGAAAGAAACCACCGTTCCCCTCCTGAAAGGGATCCCAAACTCACAACCCCAGGAAATATCGTTGCCAAAACCAGAGCTATCAAGTGAAGGAGAAAATACTACAAACTACCAGAAAGAAACAATTCAAATATCAAGGAGATACAGTCAGGATCACACAGGACCTTGCAGCTTCTACATTAAAAGATCAAAGGAATTGGAACCCAATATTCCATAAGGCAAAGAAGCTGGGACTACAACCAAGGATCAATTACCCAGCAAAGTTTGGCATAACATCTCAGGCAAGGAAAAAGTCATTCAACGAAGTAAGGGATTTCCAGACTTTCCTGACAAAAAGTCCAGAACTCAATAGAAAATTTGATCTACAAATGCAGGTCTCAAAAGAATCATAAAAAGGTGAACAGGGGGAAAACAAAAACAAAAACTTATTACTCAGTTAGGGCAAACTGTTTACCTTCCTATAAGGGAAGAGGATACCTGTTAATCTTGAGAATTGTGCAGCTACTATGAAATATAAAAGGGATATACATAGAGGGAACAGGTATAAAGTAAATGATGTCATATTAAAAATATGATTTAAGTATGAGAAGGGATTGTAATAGGAGGTGTGAAAAGAAGGAAGTAGAAAATAGCAAATTACATCACAGGAAGAAGTACAAAATTATAGTAGAGGGAAAGAGAGGAGGGAGATGAGCATTGTTTGAGAGGTACTCTCATCTGATTTGTTTAAAGGAGGGAACAATAAACTCAAAAATAGATGATCCTAACTAGCTCTATAGGCAGTAAGAGGGGAAGGGGGAAGAAAGGGGAGGGAGGCTAACAGGGAGGGGAGAAGAATAAGAATAAAAGGTGGTAAAAGGGAGGGGGGCTAAAAGGAGAGGAAGGCTGCAGGAGGAGGTGGTGAAAAGTGAATACTATTGAGGAGGGGAAGGGAGACAGGGGAGCCAAAAGCACAAATGGTGGGAAAGAGGATGGAGGGAAATACACAGATTGTAATCATAATTGTGTATGTGAATGGAATGAATTCTCCCATAAAACAGAGACAGATAGCAGAATGGATTAAAAGCCATAATCCAACAATATGCTGCTTACAAGAAACACATTTGAAATGGGGGGATACACATAGGATAAAGGCCAAAGTGTGGAGCAGAATATATTGTGCTTCAGTTGATGTAAGAAAGGCAGAAGTAGTAATCCTAATCTCAGACAAAGCAAAAGAAGAAATAGATCTAATCAAAAGGGATAAGGATGGAAACTATATCCGGCTAAAAGGTACCATAGACAATGAAGCAATATCATTGCTAAACATGTATACTCCAATATCATTGCTAAACATGTATGCTCCAAGTGGTATAGCATCCAGATTCATAGAGGAGAGGTTGGGGGAGTTGAAGGAAGAAATTGACAGCAAAACTATACTAGTGGGGGACCTCAACCTCCCCCTCTCTTAACTTGATAAATCTAACCTCAAAATAAACAAGAAAGAGGTTAGGGAGGTAAATGAAACTCTGGATAAGGTAGATATGATAGATCTCTGGAGAAAACTGAATGGGAATAGAAAGGAATATACCTTTTTCTCAGCAGTACATGGAACATTTACAAAAATTGACCATGTACTAAGACATAAAAACCTCACAATCCAGTGCAGAAAGGCAGAGATAATTAATGCATCCTTCTCAGATCATAATACAATAAAAATTATATGTAATAAAGACCATGGAAAGATAAACCAAAAATCATTTGGAAACTAAATAATCTAATCCTAAAGAAGGAGTGGGTTAAAAAAGGAATCATAGAAACAGTCAACAACTTCATTCAAGACAATGATAATAATGAGCCAACATACCAAATCTTATGGGATACTGCAAAAGCAGTTCTTAGGGGAAGTTTTATATCTTTCAACGCCTACATAAATAAAATAGAGAAAGAGGAGATCAATGACTTGGGCATGCAGCTGAAAAAACTAGAAAAAGAACAAATTGAAAATCCCCAGGTAAATACCAAATTAGAAATACTGAAAACCAAAGGAGCGATTAAAAAATTGAAATTAAGAAATCTATTGAATTAATAAATAAAACCAATAGTTGGTTTTATGAAAAAAATAATAAAATTGATAAACCTTTGGTCAATTTGATTAAAAAAAAGAAAGAAGAAAATCAAATTACTAATATTGAAAATGAAAGGGGTGAACTCACCTCCAATGAGGATAATTAGAAATTACTTTGCCCAACTTTATGCACACAAATTCAATAATCTAAACGAGATGGATGAATTTTTTAAAAAATACAAGTTGTCCAGATTAACAGAAGAGGAAGTTGAATACTTAAACAACCCCACCTCAGAAAAAGAAATTGAACAAGCCATCAATGAACTCCCTAAGAAAAAATCTCCAGGGCCAGATGGATTCACAAGTGAATTCTATCAAGCATTTAAAGAACAGTTAATTCTAATACTATATAGACTATTTTTGAAAACTGGGCAATAAGAAGTCCTCCCAAATTCTTTCTATGACACGAATATGGTTTTGATACCCAAACCAGGAAGAGACAGAACAGAGAAAGAAAATTATAGACCAATTTCTTTAATGAATATAGATGCAAAAATTTTAAATAAGATTTTAGCAAAAAGAATACAGCAACTTATCACGAGAAGAATACATTATAATCAGGTAGGATTCATGCCAGGAATGCAGGGCTGGTTCAATATTAGGAAAACTATTAGCATTATTGATCATATCAACAATAAAACTAACAAAAACCACATGATCATCTCAATAGATGCAGAAAAAGCTTTCAACAAAATACAACACCCATTCCTATTAAAAACACTGGAGAACATAGGAATAAAAAGAGTCTTTCATAAAATAATGAGCAGTCTTTACCTAAAACCTTCAGCAAGCATTATATGCAATGAGGATAAGCTAGATGCATTTCCAATAAGATCAGGGGTAAAACAAGGCTGTCCATTATCACCACTATTATTCAATATGGTCCTAGAAATGTTAGCTGTAGCAATTAGACAAGATAAAGAAATTGAACAGATAAGAATAGCCAAACAAGAAACTAAATTATCCCTCTTTGCAGATGATATGATGATATATTTAGAGAATCCCAGAGATTCAAGTAAAAAACTGCTTGAAATAATAAACAACTTTGGCAAAGTTGCAGGTTACAAAATAAATCCATACAAATCTTCTGCATTCCTGTATATTAATAACAAAGTCCAACAGCAAGAGATAGAAAGAGAAATCCCATTTAAAGATAGAGTACACACTATAAAATAGGAGTTGACCTGCCAAAACAAACCCAGGGATTATATGAACACAATTGCAAGACACTTTTTGCACAAATAAAATCAGATTTAAGTAAGTGGAAAAATATCACTTGTTCATGGGTAGCCTGAGCTAATATAATAAAAATGACAATTCTATCTAAATTAATTTACCTGTTTAGTGCCATACCAATTAAACTATCAGATAAATATTTTCTAGAGCTGGATAAAATATTATCAAAATTCATTTGGAAGAACAAAAGGTCCAGAATATCAAAGGGACTATTGAAAAGAAATGCTTGGGAAGGTGGCCTAGGGCTACCAGACCTCAAATTGTATTATGAAGCAGCAATTATCAAAACTACTTGGTATTGGCTAAGAAACAGAGGGGTAGACAAGTGATATAGACTTGGCACTCAAGACACAGTAGGCAAGGAATATAGCAACCTCCTGTTTGATAAACCCAAGGACTCCAGCTTCTGGGATAAGAATTCACTGTTCAACAAAAATTTCTGGGAAAACTGGATAACAGCATGGTGGAAGCTAGGCACAGACCCATGCCTGACACTGTACACAAGAATAAAGTCCAAATGGGTACATGATTTAGGTATAAAGATTGATACCATGAATAAACTGGAGGAACAAGGAATAGTGTATTTATCAGATTTTTGGAGAAGGGAAGAATTTTTTTCTAAAGAAGTGATAGAAAGCATTATGAAATGCAAGATGGATAATTTTGATTACATTAAACTGAAAAGTTTTTGCACAACCAAACCCAACACAACCAAAATTCGGAGGGATGTAGTAAATTGGGAAAGAATTTTTACAGCTAAGCTCGGGGATAAAGGCCTCATTTCTAGAATATATAGAGAACTGACTCAAATGTATAACTACACAAGTCATTCCCCAGTTGATAAATGATCAAAGGATATGAACAGGCAATTTTCAGAGGAAGAAATTAAAGATATCTATCATCATATGAAAAAAATGCTCTGAATCACTACTGATTAGAGAGATGCAAATCAAAACAACTCTGAGGTACCATATCACACCTATGACATTGGCAAACATGATAGAACAAGAAAATGATAAATGCTGGAGAGGATGTGGGAGAGTTAGAACACTAATTCATTGTTGGTGGAGCTGTGAGCTCATCCAACCATTCTGGAGAGTGGTTTGGAAGCCCAAAGGGGTACAAAAATGTGCGTACCCTTTGACCCAGAAATATTGCTACTAGGACTGTATCCCCAAGAGATCATAAAAATGGGAAAGGGTCCCACATGTACAAAAATATTTATAGCAGCACTCTTTGTAGTTGCCAAAAACTGGAAGTCAAGGGGATGTCCATCAATTTGGGAATGGCTGAATAAATTATGGTATATGAATGTAATGGAATACTATTGTGCCATAAGAAATGATGAACAAGGAGACTTCAGAAACACCTCGAAGGACTTATATGATCTGATGCTGAGTGAAAGGAGCAGAACCAGGAGAACTTTGTGCACAGCAAAGACCACAGTGTGCAAGAGTTTTTTCTGGTAGACCTGTAACTTCGTAATAACGCAAGAACTTGTTTAAAAAAAAAAATCCCAATTGTGGTTTTCTAAGGCAAAATGCCTTCCACACTCAGAGAAATATGGAAGTCATTCGCAGAATGTAGCTGATCATGTTTGTGTGTGTGTGTGTGTGTGTTTTGTGTATTATATTATGATTTGTTATATGATTTCTTCCATTTATTTTAGTTTGACTACATAGCGTGACTATAGTGAAAACGTACTCAGTAGGAAAGTATATGTAGAACCTATACAGAACTGCATGCTGTCTTGGCGAGGGAGGTAGTGGGGGGTAGGTGTGGGGGGTTAAAATTTTAATTTTATGGTAGTGATTGTAGAACATTAAAAAATAATAATAAAAATAACCAAAAAAAATTGAAAAAAAAATTAAATCCCTTGATCATCAAGAAAGTTAGCAGCAGAGTAGGGATCAGAACCCAAATCCCTACATTCATAGCCCATTCTTCTCACCACTACCCCACCCCACAGCAAGTAATACTTTTCCAGATCCACTATAACCCATCTACACTCATTCCTTCCATCCCAATCCAAATAGATACTGAGATTCAGCGAAAAGTTTCCTGGATTTGGACTCTAAATGCCTAAATTTAAAAGTCAGCTCTTTCACTCACTACCTGTATGACTGTAGGTAAGTCAGTAGGCCTCAGTTTTCTTATCTGAAAAATGAGGCATTGAACTTGATGGTCCCTAAAGTATCTGGAAGAGTACAACTTTAAAACTATGATCCGGTGAAAATCCCTAATGTGACTTTTGACCAGATTTGTATTGCTTTGCAGAGGCAATGGGCATAATGGGCTTCAGGGTTCTGCTGTCAAGTGGGCAATTACTAAAATGCCATGATAGTCAACAGTATTGCCCCTGATAAGCAACAGGTATCCAGGAACTGGGATTCAGATGAGGGGCAGTAAAATAAGCAGTTACCACGAATATAAGATTAGCCTTTTGCTGGAATGGGCAGAAGCTGTGTGGAGATTCCATCACATCATCCTGTTATGAGGAAACTGTACTCCATGTGCTCCACTCATATAAATATCAAATGATATATTTTTATTCTTCCAAGTACAGTTTATACTATGTCTAAATTAGAAATTTTTCTTCAAGGGCTTTGCTGAGTTTAGGTAATGGCCCAAGAAATCATTTTTCCTCTCCTTATCTTAATTATAATTACTGATGCCGATTAGTAACTGCGTTTGCATTAATTATTCTACAAAATGGTCTTCATTCTCTTTTTATTTCTTTATAGAATATGGCAGAGTAATAGAAGTAGAGTTAAACATAATAACATGTTATTTTACTACCTATAAAGCTAAATTGCCTATTGGCACTCTAAATATAAGACTTGTATTCACCAAATTATCATATTTCTAGAAAGAGTGAACTACATTAAGAGGTATATTCTTACTATAAAGTAACAGTTTCTACACTATTCTATGGAGTTGTACAACAGCATTTATTTTTTGTTAGTCTAGTTTTCATTGAGGCAGACTTCAGGGACCACTCACTTTGCAGGCTAAGGCAATTACTGATCGTAAGCCAATCAAATTCCTTCCATGCGGTGCAAAACTGAGTTTGGAGAACATCTTAAAATTTTACAAGCGATTGAATTTAAAAGAGTTATTCTTTTATTATCAAAATGTTTGATTTTTGCCTTAAGAAGAAAATTTATTTCATGACACATTTTATAAATTTTAAAAGCTCAATATTTGTTATTGGATCTGTGGAATTATGTCCTTGAATCTGTGATCTCATTAATGTGTGTACTCCCCCTTGTGATATAAATCTCAACCTATCAATACCTTCAGAACCTATGCAGCTCTTTTCAGTGTCCTACTAGAAATCCTACATTTATTTCACCAAATATGCCAGGGTCCTTCCTCTAGATATCTTGATATAGTATGGGTTCAGCATAGGACATACTCTTAATATCTGACTAATCCACTTCCTTCTCTGATCATACATCTCTTAAATGACATATTTTCCTATACTTTTTGTGTGCAATTCATCATTAGTACAAGAGCCTATTTTATGACTATTATGGTTCTTTTCATTGCCTTTGGATAATCTGTAATTTTAATTTTGGGGGCACTGTGGTATTCCACAATGCAAAACCATATATACAGAATTACCAGAAGAATGTTGATGTTTAAAAAGGTAGGGTTTTGTTTCAGCAACAAATTTGGGGTCACTGAAGGCATAGGAATAAGAAATGGACCTATTATTTCCCTTATTGAAGGAAATTCCTGGTGAGATATCTCCCTCTACCAATGCAAGTTGGCACTTTCTCTGAAGCTTCCTGTCTTATTCGCTTACAACACTGCAAGTTTAAGTGACTTGCCCAGGATCAGTAATGTAAATGTGTCAGTGGAAGAACTTGAACCTAGGTGTTCCTGGCTCTGAATGATTCTCTCTACCCACACATTATGCCATCTCTCATGATTCATTTGGGGTCACTGAAAGCACTGCAAAATATTCCAATTCCAATTTAATCTGCTTTCTATCTCTATTCAGTTCTAAGCCCAGTTAATCATACCATTAACCAAAACTCTCCAAAAAAGTGAGAAAAAATGTATTAGGGTGTTATAAATGTAAAGATCTTTTATTATTAATTAAAATCAACTCAATTCAACAAATACTTATTTAGCACTTACTGTGTCTAAGGCACTGTCCTGGGCACTGCAGGAGACACAAGGTTTAAGTAAAGCACAGTCCTTCATGTAACTTATACTCGAGTAACTGGGTGTTCAACTAATAGGGAGGCAAGTATGGGTTTTATAAGGTTTTTATTACAGAAACCACTGAGATTTTGTTATATATAACAATAACTATGGGCAAGCATAGTTGGGTTTCAACTTGAATTATTGGAGGGGACATCCAAATTTATGATATTGCATATCTATTTGAGTGTTTAAAAGCTACCTGTTAGCATATTTATAGTCTTAAGAATTATTCATTAAATGTCCTACCTCCTCTTCTGAAGTCTTTCTCTGTCAGCGAAGTAATATCTTAAAGGCTTCAATTATGGGTAATGAGCTATATACAAATTATCCAAGGATCAACCTAAATAAATTTGGAGAGATTTGCCACCAACTTGGATAGAAAGGTGAACAAAAACAACAAATAATAATGCTGACTGTTGGTGGAGTTGTGAAGTGATCCACCCATTCTGGAGAACAAGATGAAACTATGCCCGAAGAGTTATAAAATTGTGCATAACTTTTGATCCAGCAATACCACTGCTAGATCTATGTCCCCAAAAGATCATTAAAAAGTCAAAGGACCCACGTGTGCATAAATACTTATAACAGCTCTCTTTGCATGAGCAAAGAATTGGAAATTGAGGGGATGCCCATCAATTGGGGAATGGCTGAACAAGCTGTGGTATCTGAATGTAATGAAATACTATCGTGCTATAAGAAATGATGAGCAGGCAGATTTCAGAAAAACTTGGGAAGATTTACATGAAGTAAGTATGAAATGAGAAGGACCAGGAGAACATTATACACAGTAATAGCAACATTGTTCAATTGGATAGATTTGATTCCTCTCAGCAATAGAGTACCTAAGACAATTCCAAAAATCTCATGATGGAAAATACTATCCACATGCAGGGAAAGAGCTATAGAGTCTGAATGAAGATAGAAGTAGAATATTTTCTTTTTCGTTATTGTTGTTTCTTTCTCTTGGTTTTTCCCTTTTGTTCTGATTCTTCTTCCACAACATGACTAATGTGGAAATATATTTAATATGATTGTACATGTATAACCTATATCAGACTTCTTGCCATCTTGGGGAGTGGGGTGAGGAGAGGGAGGGAGGGAAAAAAGAGTTTAAAACTCGAAATCTTATAATATTTTGAATGTTGAAATCTTTCTTTACATGTAATTGGTAAAAAATAAAATACTATTAAAAGAAAAAAATGATGCTGAGATAAAGTATTTTCACAGTAATATGTAGTACAGATTGGGACAGGAGCATAGAGATGAGAAAATCACCTAGACATGTTGACAAAGTAACCTAGGTATAAAGTCATAAGAGCCTGGACAAGATCCCGTTTTCTAAATAATCCATTTCTGCCCCAAAGACTCTCTCTTTTAGCAAGAACAGAGAACTAGTCACACTTATCCAATCAGCGAATGTAATCAGTTAAAGCCATTCCATGGCTGTGGTCTTTACTTGTATGTGGTGGATCGAAACAGATAGGAGAAGCTAATAAGATTGCTGTACATTCAGAAGCACATCTCAAGTGGTTATTGATCAACGTGACTCTAAATTTAAGAGAGCTGCTGGCTTACAATTCAGGAAGTGACCCTTGCTATGGTAACTTCACTTTCTATATTTCTGGCATGTTTGCTGATTGCTAGTTTCAAGGTGGGCTACTCAAGAACGTTGCAATTAGTGTATTTGGGAATTCTTTTTCAAGAGGTTAATACAAGCGCTGTACATTGGTCACAATTATTTCTACCAATCAATAATGTATCTAGAATGAATTTCTCAAAAGCTAATCAAAAATGTAAGAGGTTGCTGCCTCTTAATTTTTTCAATCAACTGAATCTGCCCACTCTTCTGTACAGAGAATTGCTACACATACAAGGAAATATAACAAAATTTTGTATCAGGTGCACAGAATTATGTCTTTTCTTTCTGATTTCACTTGGGAAAGCAAATAACTTTCTTAGGGGCTTTCCCATGAAAAACTGGACATGTGCATAGATTTTTGATGGGTGGATGCTAAAATATCTATTGGTAAAAGTAAAGGAAAAAGAATGTGCAGTTGTGGGCTGTTCCCACTATTCACTCTCATGTTTGGAAACACTAAATTTCATATTTCCTTTAAAATTCATTCTTGAGCTGTCTGAGACCAAGATTGGAAATGTTCAGGTGGGAAGGTGACTCATGAAAAGGCTGTGAAAGCTGGGCTGGCAGCAACATCTGGATGGCAATTCAGATTCTAAGATCACCAGGGCCTGAAACTGGAGTCTGAAACTTCTCCCTGTACCTCAAGCTAAGAAGTCCAAAGACTAAGACTCATTTCTCAGGGCCACAAACTTTAAAGAGGAGAAAGGGACCCTTCCTTCACCCAGCTTAGCTCATGGTGCCCATGCTGAGAGTGAACAAGACCATCACCCCTGGACACCACCAGAGAAAGAGCAATTGTGCCTCCATCAATTAGATTTAAAGATTCAGCCAGTTCCTGCTAGGTAGCTAATGAAAAGAGGCTGCTCCCACCCATGGCAGGGGAATAGAGAATGTTCCCCCCCCAGAAGCAGATTCCTGGTATCTCTCACATGGGTACCTCCATCTTAGGTGATCTAGACATACATGAAAGTCCTCTAATAAATAAAAGCTAGGCACCAACAGCACCTTGGGTTGTTTCAGTTTAAGGGAAACTCTGTTACCAGAAGTGCACGTTGCGGACTACTGGAACCTGCGGCCTCAAGGCAGATTTGTTCTGTGAAGTTTTAATTCAGTCAAAGGTCACATTTGAGGACATAGAAGGCCTTGAGGCTGCAGGTTCCCCAGCCCTGAGCTAAGGCATCAGATAGGGCTCCCAGAGCAACTTATGGCTCTTTTATAATGAAATGATCAGAAAGAAATATCAACAGTCCCCTGGACCAATCAAATCTCAAAACTATGCCTTTATTTTTTAATAACCTCAAAAATATACCTTTTAAGGAAAAGCTAGCCTAACTTGCAAAGGTTACAGGTAAAGGTAACAGGGCAAAGGTTAAGATATTGCTCCTATCATATTCTACCCTTTGGTGGTAAGGTCTCTAAAGTCTTCTAGAGGATCATTTACCACTAAGATAACTTTTGGGCTATTATTACTTAACCTTGACACTGGATATTGAAGAGATCTAATGTAGGCAGCACTAAGGAAAGAAAAGAAAAACTAAAACAGAAGCATGGCAAAAATAAAATGATGAAATAGCTCCCTGAAGCAGTGACTGAATCTGGGACAGTCTCAAGAAGGATCAAGTCCTAGGTCTAAAGGAGCAGATCCATGTTGTGGGTGATGCTACATTTTTGTACTTCATAGAGCGCTCTCAACGTAAAAAAGTAATCATAAGTAGCAGCAGCATCAGAAACATCGGGATTGTAGCGTAAGTGATGCTACTTCTTACACAGTCACTATCCTCTTCACAGTTCAGGGACAATTGCCCTATGGCACTAACCACTTGGTATTCTCTGCTCCATCAGCCAGGACCTTCTCTCTCCTAGTAGCTTCATGGGAGTGAGGGGAATACAAAATCTTTGTTTCATGAGAAACCTATGAGGGACTGCTCCCCTTCTTTTGGGGGGTTGGGTTGGCTATATACTTTCATCATCCTTTCGCTGCCTGCAAACAAAACCCCATCCTAACGATTTGTCCTCCAAGACCTCACCAGGAAGGATTTATACACTGATCACTGGTAAAATTGGAAGGGCCAGTCAGTTTTACTTTACACTAAACAGTAGGCTGGAGTGACTGTGCTTTTTGTCACTGCTGCTTACTGCTGGTGGGGCCCAAATCTGTGCCTACTGCCCCCAAGCTAGTCAGGATCTGGAGCTCCTCATGCCCATTCTGTCCTCAGGTGATCAAGAAGTGATGTCACTAATCTGCAAATTAAAAAAAGAACAAAGGTTGCAAATATTTTTGTCGATTTTGATGATTCTGACAATTGTGATATGCGTATGTATTATGTTATAATGCATTATATTAGTGTAATATAAAATAACGAGATTATTTTTAAAAATATTATATAACATATATTACATATAATATTTATATACAAGAGAATATGTCATTAAATATACATACATTGTTTAACGTATTTATGGCTTGCATTTATGTAATGCTTTAAAGTTTGCAAAGCACTTTTATGTGCATTATCTAATTTGGGCATCACAAGAACGCTATGAGGTAAATACTATGGGTATTCTCTGCTTAGTTTCCAAATGAGGAAGTTGCAAAGCAGAAAGGGAACACAACCAGTAATTGTCGAAGGTGGGACTGGAGCCCAGGCTTTCCAAACTTCACATCATATTGGGAAGAATGAGGTGATAAGGAAGGAGGCAAAGTGTTAGGTAAATATTTATTGTCAAGGGGATGGGACTTGGGAGGGAAAGGGAGAGCTACATGGAGATGAACCCAAACACAGAGTGATATTTATTGTTGCTTTCCATGCTCAGATAGTATCAGAATTTGGGAACTCCAGATCTCCATTTAGGGACGGCAGAAGGAAGCAGTCACTTTTAATAAAATCATATAATCCACCTAAGGAGCAGACCCTTCAACACCTGGATAAAGGCCTGAATACCTCAGACAAGGTCACAATTGGCTAGAAGAACTAACTTTCTTATTAGACACCAATAAGAAGGGACCTTGATTGGAGAAGGGCTAGTTTTCTTTAGGGAAACCAAAGTTACCACTGTCTTCCCTGCGTTCTTGACTCACAAAACTAGAATATCCTATCTGGGTTTGGGTTCAAGTTTGAAAAAATTAAGCTCCTAAGAATCTTTTGCAGTGTGAGTAGCAACTGTCTTTGAGTGTTCCCTTATGCCTTGGCCATTTACTCATTCATTCATCAAACAATTACTATATATTATTATGTGTGCATACAGCCCAAATTCTGACTTCAAGAAGCTTATCAGCTAGTAGACCACCTGAGGGAAACTTTTATTGCCAGTCTGTTGAATCTCTCATCCTGAACTCCTGACCTAGTTCCTACTCTGCCCATTTGACGTGAAATGCCCTGATTCGTCCAGTTGATGCAGGAACAACCATTGTCAGCCTAACCACACTGTCTCATCCTTTCCCATAAATCCGACCTCCCTCTTCCCACCCCCACCTCACCCCAGTTTGATGTCTGAATGGAGCAAGAAGGCTTATAATATTTACCTGCAAATGTTCTGTCTGTTCTTTGGCACTTATTTGCACACAGGCATATCCTTGCAAATAGGCAGTATCGCTATATCTCCTTTATATTTATCTGCATCCATCTGCTGCCACTTAGGTGTGACTGTTGCTTTATATTTGGGTCTTTATCCACATCAATGCAGTGTAATGGGGAAGAGGGTTCCTCTCTTCCCTGAATGCTACTATCATACAAGTAAGCTCCTATGGGTAATGAAGTTGCCTGAGATGAAATATCATTTTGCTGCTAACAAATGTAGTATATTATATTCATATAACATATTATAACAATATAATACATACACATATCAGAATCATCAGAACTGACAAAAATATTTACAGACTTTGTTCTTCTTTAATTCCATCTTAAAAATGGACATAATAAAACTGATGAGAAAATAGAAACTAGATAGCATTTGGATAGGTCTCTTCTGCCCACTGGGAAATAGACACATGGCATAATGAATGGAGTATTGCACTTGAAGATAAGAATACATGGTTTCAAATCTTACCCCTGCCAGTTTCTTACTTAACCTGACAAGCTTCAGGTTCCTTGTCAATGTCATCACTCAGTCAACAAGCTTACTACGTATAAGGCACTGTGCTAAGCACCGAGGATAGAAAGAAAGATCCTAGAAAGAAACAAGTCCCTCCCCTCAAGGAGCTCACCTTCTAATCAAGGAGACACGTAAATAACTAGGTACATGCAAGATATATATAGAATAGATGGAAAATAATCTCAGAGGTCAAAGTCCTAGCAATTAAGTGGACCGGGAAAGTCCTCCTGCAGAAGATGTGATTTGAACAGATTCTTCTGTAAAATAGATTTTCATTGATATATTTTGTTTTTATATCACCTAGATTTCCCTCTGTATCTGCCTTCCTCTTCCCTCCCAGATATCCCTCCCTTATAACAAAGAATTAAAAGAAAGAGGGGAACAAGAGACAATAAGTTAGCAAAACAAATCAGCCAAAAGAATCTGTCATTGTATTCCATGTTCCACACCTGCAAACCTCTTTCCAACCTCTACAAAGATATCAGACAAGATGTCTTCTCATGTTTCTTCTTTCCAGCTACATTTGTTCTTTATAATTTCACAATATTCTGCTTCTACTGTCTTGTGGTGTTTTTTTTGTTATACTCATTAAGCATATTATGTTCCTGGGTCTACTTACTGTGCTCTTCTTCATTTTATATGTCTTTTATTCTTTTCTCCATTTGTCATATTCATCTTTTCTTATAGCACAGTAATATTTGATTATATTCAGGTATGAAAATATGTTTAGCCATACCCCCAAATAATGGACATCTATTTTGTTTCCAATACTTTGTTATCGCAAAAAAAAAAAATCTGCTCTAAATATGTAGGTACATGAGGAGATTTTCTTCTTATGAATAGTGTCCTTAGAGAAAAAGACCAGTGATTGAATTTCTGGGTCAAGTGGTATTGATATTTTGGTCGATTTGTTTAACTAAATGAAGGAAGCTAGGAAAGCAGTCCCTCCAATTTAGATCATTTTCTTGTTTATTAAAATAGACTCCTAATTGATCTACCTACTTCTAGTCCAGAGATGTGTAGAGGTGCCTAGCCTACCACCTAATTGTACATCTCCTGTGAGGAGGTACCAAATTAAAATATAATTAAGAAATAGTTAACAAAATAAATAAAAATACAATAGAACATAGATAATGTTAATATATGCTTCCTAAGTCAATATGCATTCTCAGGGATCTTTATATACCTCCCATTTCTGGTTTGACACCACTGGTCTGGCCTGTCTTCTTTCTAAGGAATCCTTTACTTTTGCCCAAATGATCTTCCTAATCCATCACCATGATCATTCCTTTATTGAAAAAACTTCTATAGTTTTCCATTGCCTTTTAATTATGTGGAAATTCCTCATCCTGGTATTCAAGGCCCTCTGCAATCTGGTTCCAACCTATCTACCCATGCTTCTCTTCTGCTCTTCTTCTTCAAGTATTTTATATTAGTAAAAATGGCTGTCCTTTCAATGTTCTCATCCTTGCCTTGCCCATCTCCACGACTTTGTTCATGCCATCTTTCATGCTCGAACCCCCACAGATCTTCATATGAGGCTGCCCTTCCTGTGCTTTAAGGCCCATCTCAGATTCTACTTCCTCTATGAAACTCTTTTTCTTTTACACATTCCCCCTTCACACACACACACACACACACAAGTCAAAGGGATCTTTTTTTCTTGCTTCAAATTTCTTGCAATACTTTGAGAGAAGGGTTGTCTCTCTTTTGCCCTTATTTCAATTTCTCTTGTATTATAGTTGCTTGTATATTTGTTATTTCTTCCCTGCTTTCTTGAAAGGAGAGTCTGTATCACACTTGTCCTGGTATCCCTAATATCTAGTCTACCCGATGCCTTACACAACAAGCACTCAAAAATATTCGTGAAATGAATTAATGGCTAAAAAATTCTGTAATTATAAAATGTTGTATGTATATAAGGTGGTATTAAACTATTATTTAAACTCCTCTTTTTTCATTCTTACTTCTTTCAGACAGATTCTCAATTTTCCCTTGAGATTAGATTAGCAGCTAAGTAGCATGGGGTATAAAATGTTGGACTTGAAATATAAAGGAACTGTGTTCAAATCCAACCTCAGACACTTACTAGCTCTATGAGCCTAGGTAAGTCAATAAACTTCTCTCACCCTCAGTTTCCTCAATCTCTAAATGAGGATAATAATATCATCCACCTCACAGGGTTATTGGGAGGATCACATGAGAAAACATAGGTAAAATACTTTGGAAAACTTGAAGCACTACACAAGTGCTAAATATTATTATCGGTTTAATGTGAAGGGAGGGGATGCTGAAAGAGGGTGGAGATAACTCCTTGGTCTGCTAAGAAGAAAGACTTGTAAACCCTCAAAGAATATCAGGTTGAAAAATGAGTGCTCTGGCTAAAGAGAATAATTTGTAATCTAAGAACAAAAGTGTTAAAGATCGATCTCTTGAGAGAAGACATGGGATACCAGTCACAATGGAACTCAAGAGACAGGATAATGCAGCCTCTTTCATGCTAGCAATCCACTTTGAAAGCCATTTCCTTGTAACAAAAGGAAAAATGTCATGTAAGAAATTAAATATATGGCATGGGACACTTTACCCAAAACTACAAGCAAGAGCTCTGGAAGCATTTTCATGCTTTGTACTCTGGCATAGTCATTCTATTTTCTTCTCTATCTTTCAGGCTCCTCTGGTATTGCTGCCTCCTGGAGAAGGTCAAGGACACAGATTTGTGACAGCATAAAGTCTCCCTAAACTAAATTGACTCCAACAACCCAAGTGACCCCTCCCATTCAAAGCAAATGTTATTTGCCATGAACTTGATTACCTGGTAGGACACTCTGATGCAGGAATCAGAGCAGTCACAAATCACTCAGGACCTGAAAATAAAATTGTTGCATTTGAAAAAAATGTTTTGTCTTTGATTTGTAGCTCTTTGTGATTAGGAATCAGAATTTATTTGTTGACCATGATCTTATCCTCGGATCCTCAGCAATAAGCAAAGAGCCATACTATACGAAGAGATAAAATTTTGCAAACTGAGAAATGTTGGGTCACTCTTCTGGGGACATGTCCTCTAATATATAGAAATGGCCAATATGATTCATGACCACAGTAATGGTCATATGATTCATGATCACAGTAACACAAGAATACTTGAACAGCCATGTGAAGAAAGATTGTGGGACTTAGTGTATATATAGTAGCATCTGACATTATCAAATACTCTTTCCTCCTAGATACGTCCTTTTTTGGGTTTTCATGGTACCTCTCACTCTTGGTTCTACTACTTCCTGTCTCCTACCTACTGCCCACTGAGGCAGCTATGGATAGAGCATTTGACCTAGAGTTAGGAATATGGCCTCAGACATTTACTAGCTGTGTGACCCTTGGCAAGTCACTTAACCTTTGCCTCATTTTTCTAAACTTAACATAGATGTAATAATAGCACCTGCCTTGCAGGGTTGTTGTGAGAATCAAATGTGATATACGTAAAGAGTAAGTGTAAAGTATGGTGCCTGCACTAGCAGATAGATAGAGAGACAGACAGATAGCTGGATAGACAGATGGATATACACATACATATATATTTTATTTGTTTATATGGATAGGTATACACACACGCATATGTATATAGATAAAATTATATACCATATCTATAAATGCTTATCCGCTCATGCTTATTCCCCTTCCCCCTGTCTGACCACTCCTCCTCAGCCTCCTTTGATGGATCATCATACCTATCATGTTCCATAAACATGGATGTCTGCCAAGGTTATGACTTGGGTCTTTTTCCCTTTAAAATCTTTTACCTGATGAACTCACCAGTTTCCATGGATTTAATTATAATCTCCATGTAGATGACTCCCAGAAATATAAATCCAACCCCAATTTCTCCCTTGAGCTCCAATCTCAAATCTTTTAAGGTAGATTGTCTCATAGGTACCTCAGTATCCAAAACAGAATTCATTATCTTTCCCTCAAACCCCACCTCTCTTCTCTTCCGATTTCATTAGACATCTTCTTTCTAGACCCCAAAGTTAACAGTCATGGTGGTCTTCTTCTTGACTCTTCATTCTCAGTCACCCCACATACCCATCCTGCTGTCAAATCTTATCATTTTTACCTTCACAACATATCTCACGTGCTATCTTTTGTCCTCACACATTTACCAGCCTAGTTCAGATGCTACTAACCTCTCATGTGGACTGCTAAAATAGTCTCCCAGTTGTTCTGTCTCAAGTCTTTCTCTTTCCCAAACTATCTTACACATAAGTGCCAGAATAATTTTACTAAAATGCAGGTTTGTCCATGTTGCTCTCCTTTTCATTGGACTCCAGTGGTTCCTATTGCCTCTAGGATAAATGTAACTCCTTTATTTGATATCTAAAATTCTTTATAATCTCATCCTACCTTCCCAATCTCATTATAGATTACTCTTCCCTTCCTCTGAGGTCTGAGCAAATTGGCCTTCTCTCTTTTCCTCAGATACAACATTCTATCTCTCATCTCAATGCTTTTGTGAGGCATCCATCATGCCTCTCAGTTTTCCCCTCTGCCTCTTGGAATCCTTTATTTCCTTCAAGATTCAGATTTCTTTCAAAATTCTCCATGAAGCCTTTCCTGAGGTACCTTGTTCCCAATGTCCTCCCTCTCAAATTCATTTTGTATATATTCTATACATATTTATCTACACATCATCTTTCCTAATAGATTGTGAGTTCCATGAAGTGAGGGTCATTTCACCTTTGTTTTATTATCTCTTGCTTTTGGTATAGTACCCAATACATAGTAGGAACTTGATAAATGCTTGCTGGTTGACCAAGTGCTAGACCTAAAGGTAGGAAAACTTGAGTTCAAATCCCACTAGTAACATTTATAGCCATATAACCATGGGAAAGTCATTTAATATTTTAGAGGTTCAGGTCACTTTCTAGAATTTATCTTCTAGGCAATAAATGGGTTACAATCTATTTTGGTGAAGGGAATTCCAATACCTAACAAAATCACAGAACCATGTGTACCACAATAAAACTTTTCAAATACTTTCCAAAAAAGTTTCAAAAACTTTTCTTTTAAACTTGTCTTAGTAAATGTTTGCTACTATTATTATCATGTGCTTCCTCTCAAATGAGTATTTTTCCAAAATTTGGTCACCCAAATATGGATTTATAAAGTCCAACCTCTAATTCCTTTGATTTTGGGCAGATCCACAAACAACTTAATCCTCAAGTAATTAAAGTAACCCAAAAGTTAGAGACCTCTGCAATATAGCTCTTATTTATCTTTCCAGTTTTGTGTCATATTGCTCCCCCGTCATTCATTCTGAGTTCCAGGCAAACTGACAGGCTAAAATCTAACATTCCATCTCCTGCCTCATTCCAACTGTAGTTTTGTATAGGTGGTCCTGCATGTCTGGAATGAATGACTTCCTCACCTCCCTACCTCCCTCTTGTAGAATTTCCAGCTTCTTTCAAAGCACTCTGCAGATATCACCTCCCCCAGTCTTTCCTTAACTCCACAGTCATTCAACCTCTTCATTTCTTGAAATTGCAGCACTTCCAATAAAATTTGTATGTACTTATCTTCATAGAAGTTATATCTTCTTGATCCTTATGAGTACTGTAAGCTGCTTAGGGCAGGGGTACTTTTTTGCATATAATAGTCACTTAAGAAATATTTGCTGAGTTGAATAAAATTAAATCAGTATAATTATGCTGCTGGTATTTTCCCCTAAGCCATTTCCCAATTCATCTAGAGCTCCCCCTCAGTGTTGTGTCATTGTGATCCAAGAGTGCATGGCTTAAAATTAGTAGCATCCAATAGAACTTGGGCATAACCATGTAAAATGGAGATACTTCTAAATACTTTCCTGAATTAACATGCATAAATAAGTATATTGATAAGGCATTTTTGCTTCTCATGAATGTAATTTTGCTTCTTAAAAGAAAGATCTTCCCCATCTGTTAACAGGCCCATGTGACCTGCTTAAGTCACATGGAAGCCTGAGTCACATGAGTCAAGACACATGGAACAGGAAGGGGTGGACCTGGAAGGATAGAACAGAAAGAGGTAGAGCTAGAGTAGAGCTGAGAGGAAGTTAGGGATCAATCAGAGCTGGGAAAGGCAGCAACTAGCATGAGTGGTGATTTTGTTTAAGGGAGCTGGTTTGTGGGAAATCTAACAGAGAGAAGGCTTAGGATGGTGTCATTCTCTGCATCATTATTGTGCATAGAGGTCATTGTTACTATGATAGATTCTACTTTTCTTGTTTTGATTCTATCTTCCATGTGGAGAATCTGTTGTATTCTGTGATTCAGAATTACACCGGCATATTCATGGCTACCATAGGCATTGTGAATATCATGCTGTAGCTACACTAAATTAAGGTGGAGGAGGGAAAACTGGAAGTTTCGTCATATAGGTTCCCCAGCTGGTAATCCCTTTCTCAGAATATGCACAGCCAAGTTATATTATTCCAATCAAGGATATGGACTTCCTTGCTGTCCCTTTAAAGCAGGAGCAAATACTCTCTATTTTCCATTAACCACCAGTAATTCAAGAGTTCCTTGACTGGAGTTATACATTATCTTCTTGAAAATTATCCTCCAAGAGATATCCACTCAAAAGCCAGGTAGCACGATGCTGTCATTAGATTTGACAGCTCAACAACCATCAAAATACTTTGACTCATCTTTAGTACAGACCCTCCCCACTGCCCAAGTCATCATGGCTGACAGGAAGAAGTGAGAGGATATCTCTGCATGTGCTGAAGGAGGAGGTATCCATGAGTTTGACTGGAATACAGACTGAACATGCACTAAATCAGGACCAAGTAGGGGAACCTACACCCTTTTTACCTTTCCACCTGACTGTGCTCTTCTCCCAGGCTATCATATTAGAGTGCTAACAAGAATAATTGGGGGAGAAAGATAAGAAAAAAAGATTAAAAAACTAGAAAAGGAGTCATCTCATCTATTTATAAATGAGAGTGTCATAACTAAAGTCTGCAAAGAATGGAACTTTCCTTCATATATTTCTCCAACTTTTACCCTTAACTATTTTGCAGGAGAATGTTGCCCAGAATGTCCTTCTACAATATTACCCAAATTCTCTTGAGGCCCTTAAAAAAACAGCATTGCTAACGAACAGAGAACTATACTCACTTGTGCTTGTATTCCCAATAGAAAATACAACGTATGACTCATAGTAGACATTTAAAATGCTTACTGGTTAATCGATTGAGACAGACTTGGATTTGAATCTTGCCCTAAACATTAGCTAGCTTTGTTCTCTAGAAAACTCACTTAACCTCTCTGAGGCTGTTTCCTCATCTGAAAAATAAGAGTTGGATTTTTTGGCCCCTAATTTCCTTCTAGTTCTAAATCTATAATCTAATATTCAAAGAAAGGAGAGAGGTACTTAATTTACTTCTCTACTGTGACACTGATACTTTACAATTTTGATTTAAAAAGTGGAAATGACTGAGAGGTAGAAAAGTAAGATCCTGAAGACATTTTTCTATGCAAGACTGAATCTGGATGTCCCTTTGTCTTTCAAATCTCACCTATTTCATTATCTTCTTTAATAGTTTTTTATTTATCTTTTTTACAATGTATAATGGATATAACCAATTACTGTGAAAAGTGGATTAGAATAGTCATTCTTTAAACAATGAAGATTAATTTTTAAGCACTTATGATGAGGAAAAAAATGTAACATTTCATGCACAAGACCTGAAGCTGTCTGATTTCATTTTAAAGCTAGAATGCTTTAATGTCAACTTGGGAGCTAATGGATTAAGTACTATTGTCTTGTTTCTTGCACAGTACTGATTCATTTTGAGTTGATGTTGAGACAGCTCAGCTCATGGCACCATGTGGTAAATGTCTCACAACTGCCAGCCAGAAGAATTAATCTGACTGTTCTCTAGTAAAAGAATTTTTTTTTAATTTTTCTTTCTTTAAATGACCCATTTGGGTGTGCCATCTGCAATGATGTAAGGGTCAGAGGATAAAAGAATATTCTTTTCTCATCTGGTCATTTCTCTGCTTCTGATTGCCAAAAAAAAAAAAAAAAATTTATAGAGGTATTCAAAGTTTATCCATTGAAAATATGGCCATTGACAGTAAGTTTGGGACTTCATAACATGATTGGTAAAGTATTAGGGACTCAAATATCTTTCCTTAAGGATAAGGGCAGTATAGAATAACAGAAAGTTCTGGACATTGAGTCAGAGGAACTGGATTTGAATCTCATCTCTACCATCCACTAGTTGCATAATGTTATGTGTGCATGGTCATGAAAGTACTTCATTTGCAAAATGCAAGGGTTGTATTCAATGCCTAATAAAGTACTTCCTAACTCCAAAGAGATGATCCTACCAGTGAAGCAAGCTTTAAGATTCCCTGGCAACATGCTAAACAATCTAGTAACATTCAGATGGGTATACTTTGGGACAGATTATTTAACCTCCTTGGCTTTTTTCCCCATCTGCAAAATAAGGGATGCCAACTCTGAAAATAAATGACTAAAGAGTCACAAAGGTTATTCAATTGCTGTTAACTGAAAAATACAAAAGAGATTACAGAGGAAATACCCTATTGTTAACTTTGAAAAACACAATGAAATAAGTAAAATACACCAAAGACCTAACAGCAGTTATAAGCAAAACATATTCTTTATTCCATTGGAAAAATTAGATACATGTGCCAGGGTCTCTTGTAAGAGACCACTGCATCGAGGCTGAGCTTATGACTGGACAAAGAATCAACAGTGAGGGGTAGCAACACTGGTGAGGCACAGGAGCAACAGTGAGGCAAGGTTGCCTAGTGACAAAAAAAAAGGCTATTCATAAACTGGGCTTTATGACTGAGTCTGCTGGTGAGATGACCATCAGATCTTTGATTTAGTTGCAATAGAATTTATTTAGAGACTGAAAGCAAAGGATTGTTGTTATAACAAGCTCATGGCACAGCTTGTTTGTTGGGCCTTAGGTCTGGAAAACAGGGTGTCTCCTAAGAGTAAAAAGAAAAGAGTGAAGAGAGGGGTGATCTTGGCATGGGGATCCTGACAGGGATTTAGATGGCTCTAAGGACTCTTCTAGCTCTAGATCTATGATGCTGTGAGCTTAGAAGATGAAGAATTGTTGAGAAAGCCTTGAAAGGAAGGTCAAGGTTTTGAACTGAAATTCTGAAACTGGAAACTGCAGTTCTAAAAAAGAAAAATAATAATATTTGGCTTACACATTATATAATTCAGGGGGAAAAAATCAACTTTGACACTAACTATCCAGCTTTCTGGCAGAATAAGGCCTAGACTATGATTTCCTTGGTGTAAAACACTCTGAATGACAGGCTTCCTCTACCAATATAAGTAAGCACTAGCACTGACGAGGTTAAGTGATTTGCATTGATATGCATCAGAGGTAAAACTTGAACTCAGATCTTTCTCAGTTCAAAATCATTTTTTTTCTTTTTAAAGCTGTTATTTTTTCCTCAGCATTTTTTGGTTCTCCTTTAGTAAGCTGCTAACTTGTTTTTTAAGGTCTTCTATTGCCTGAGCCCAATTTAAGTTTCCTTTGGAGACCCTGGAGGCAGAGGCCTTGACTTCCTCTGACAGTATGCCTTGTTCTTCCTCATCTGAAAGGAAGAGGGGAGACATCTGTTCCCTAAGCAACTAACCTTCTTTTGTTTGTTTTTCCCTTTTTGGGGCATTTTCCCAGCCAGTTACTTGACCTCTGAGTTTCCTCTCCATAACCACCTTACCTCCAGTTCTGCCGAGCCAGCGCTGGGAGTTGAGGTTCAGATGAGCTGCTCCAAAGACTCAGGGGCTTTACAGGGGCAGGGCTACTATTCAGTGTGAGATTAAGATCAGCTGCTCAACTGCAGGCAGGGCTGCCACACAGGTCTCAGTTCCCTCAGGGGGTTTATGATGAGACCTTCAACAATGGATGAGGGCTACTGCATGCTTTGGGAGCTCCTGTCCACTGGCTGCCTCTACTGCTGCCACCTGAGGAGGCCCGATTTATGGGCACCTTGCTAGGCCAGCCAAAAAGACCCTCTCATTGACCTTTGATGCCTGTGGGTTGAGGGATCTGTGCTGCTGCTGGAGATTCTGTCCCTGAAGCCTGCTCAAATCTGCTCCTTTCAGTGCCGCATGGCCAAGGCAGGGTTGGGCTCTGCTCCACATGTGGTGCACGAAAGACCTTTCCCATCTGTCTTTCAGGTCACTGTGGGATAGAAATCTCCTCCACTCTGTTCTTCTGTGGCTTCTGCTGCTCTAGAATTTGTTGAGAGTTCTTCTTTATAGGTATTTTATGGGCTGTGGAATAAGAGCTAGCATATATTCATCTTTCTGTATATTCATCTTTCTACTCCACCATCTTGGCTCTGCCCCCCAAAATCATTTTTTCTCTGTGAAACCATGCTGCCTCTCTTGTCTATACAAAGAGTCCCTACTTCATTTCACTAAGGAAATGAATTTTATATTGATTATTAGGGGGAGGAGAGAATGGAGCTTCTAGTTCAGTTGCCTCTGATTACTCCCATACTTTGATTACATCTTTTAAGCCACTGATTGTTGCACATAAGCTCTCTATCACATAGTTTTCCATTGTATTTGGGTTATTAGTGTAGTGAGAGTTGAACTGGTGCATACCCCATGGGGTATTGTATTGTTTCCGCTAAAAGTGAGGGTGAGAAGGAGGTATGCAAACTGTTATATCTTGCATAATTCTTGCATTATAATACTATACAACAATTTCACAATTCTACTATTTTGTTGCTTAGTCATTTCAGTTATGTCCAACTCTTCATGACCCCATTTGAGATTTTCTTGGTAAAGATACAAGAGTGGTTTGTCATTTCCTTCTCCAGCTTCTTTTATAGATGAAAAAATTGAGACAAACTTGCCTAGGTTAATAAGTATATGAAGCCAGATTTGAATTGAGGAAGATGAGTCTTCTTGACTTCTGTCACTCTATCCATTACACCATCTAGGTGCCCCATTCCACTATTTGTAGGCTCTAGTTTATGAGGAGCTGAGGTCTATTTTATCCTTGCTCCTCAGTGTATCAGAAGAGATATTACCATTATTTACAAATGGCATCAGCCTGGCAACCATTTGATGATTGAGCCCTGACCTCAGACTGATCCATACCATCCAGAAGCTCATCAACACCACCAAGTCAAATAAGACATGCATGGGCAATCATTCTTTGCCAGTTGAGAACACACTCACCTTTAAAATTTTTCTAGCATCTCACACTAGGTGATGTTTAAGTGATATCCATAAGAAGCAAATAAAAGATAGAGTGTGTATTCTCATGGTTTCAAAGACCAGAGTTTACTGTGCTTTGTTCCAGACTTGAAGAACTTAGGTAACCTGAGGAAGTTTATTTATGAGAACTCATGTAAATAACGTTAGGTTTTTCTGAATACCCAGTGGCAGTTTATAGCTAATATATTTTATTTCATTTGCATTTTACATAATGCAATTTGATAGTCTCATATTGTCTAATTTAATTCTTCTCAGTTCACTTTTCAAAGGAAAAGAATTACTCAGAGCTTCCTTTTTGTTTTGGTTTAGCAAAATCTTCATATGAACTATACAAAATTATCTTGCAGAAAATTTGTTGCCATGGCTGTTGGGGTGGGGGGTGGAGGGGAGTTACTATTATTGGGCATATGGAAAAAGACTGAATAATTGGTCTCTTATTTGGGCTTAAACCCTGAACTTTGGATGAAAATAATATGATAGAACCATTTTATCATCAAATGAATCCAAAGTAATGGAAAAATTTTTTTTCTTTCCTTTAAAAAATTAAGGATACATATATAGCACTGAAACTAGAGATGCCAGTTACATCTATGTTGGGCTTTTATCTCAGTTTCTCCACCAAATGCTTTTTCTTTTATTACATATAAGATTTTCACTGGTGTTTATTTCAGACACCTGCAGAAGTCACATTAAGCTTTATGATCTTAGGCAAGGTTACTTGTTCTGAAGCTCAGTTTTCTCTTCTATAAAATGAATTACCTTTTCTTTTTGTCATACAAATCCTTGATAATATCCTTTACACTTATTCTTCTTTAAAGTTCCTTATTACTTATGTGTTACAGCTTGCTTATATTCACCAAACACCTTTCCATTGCCCTCTCTGGGATACTCATCTCTAGTTCTTCAAAAAAAGTAGTGTTCTATGTCTTGATACCAGATATATAGTGTAATAAAATGGGCCTTTGCTTTCGTGGAATGTTTGGAGCCAGCAAGAGCTTTGCAATTTCCTGAAATCAATCTTTTCCATTCTCCTTGTCCTTTTCAACTCTGGGCCAGCTCATTCTCTAACTGTACTGTCTTTCTCAGATATAAATACTATGGGATAGGCTCTATAAAGTGTCCCTCTAAATGCATATTGAAACCTGGGTAATAAACAATCTTCATTCGCTAGTTTTTACATGGATAACAGGAAGAGAAAATGGTCTGGTCATGCAGCAAGAGCAAAGGATGATGGTTAGGAAACCAGGATGCTCTCCTGGTAGCCTAACAACGTCACAAGAAAACAAGCAAGCTAGCCAGAACATTGGGTGGATGACTTGTAGCAAAATTATGGGAAAACATGGCCAAGAGTTATACTAGTTAGAGTGGCAAGAATGGCTTATCATATATATATATATATATATATATATATATATATATATATATATATATATATATATATATATATATATATATATATCACTAGAGGACACTCCTGAATTGATGGGCTCATAGATATATTTGAGTAAAACTGCATAATTAAACCAGATTAGAATGTAATTTGTTCAGAGTAAGGATTGTTTCATTCTTCTTATTTGTGTCTACAGCATGTGACAAGTATTTAATAAATACATGTTGATTAATTGATTGCCTCTAACATCTCATCTACCTCTGACATTTGGTGATTTTGTTTGTAATGATTAATTATAATAGGTCAGGTTTATGTAAAGTCTGGTAGAAGAGTTGAGGATCCATTAAAATGAGTTTGTATTTCCCTACCGGTGGAACTGAGTTCAATTCCTTCTGAGAAAAACTACTATGAGTGGTTTTATGCATTTTATGCCTATTTATGCATTACTATGAATTCATTGTGTCTTCTACATTTTCTGTTAGGTAAAATAAAGGCTATCCTTTGCCCAACATTCATTTGTTACCTTGAGAGCTTGTAAAGGAATTGAGAACACTTTAGCCTCAATCTGTGTAAAGTTAGATAAGAGATATGTTTGAAGATTTACCTGGAATTAACTGCAGATGGGACAATGAGTCAAAAGACAAAATGATCTTTTTGAGGTCAACCTTTGAAATTGAACTCAACCTGTCAGCCCAGCTCTTGGGAAGCCCTAGGCCATGTGTTATTCTAGTAATGTTGACTTTATCCTAAAATCTTTACTGGAATGCTCTTCCAATTTGGATTCCTTTACCTGGAAGTCAGACTTTCACAAACTGGTGCAATGTTGTTGGCTCTGAAGTTAGAGGATTTTGGTTCAAATCCCGCTGCTAACACTTCATACTTTGACTTAATCTCTCTGAGTCTCAGTTTCCTTTCTGTAAAATGGGACTGTTGAACTAGATAGGCTTTAAAAATGCTTCTGCCTCCACGTACATAATTCTTTCTTAAAAGTTTTATTCAATGTATTCTATGATCCAGCCCAAAGAGTTTATTCTTTTACTGTCAAGTATTCCCTGTACATTGTGGCCACTGGATAGACAACCTCTTTTCAGTTTGACTCTTTATGACCTATTTGGTTTATTCTTGGTAAAGATACTGGGATGCTTTGGCATTTCCTTTTCTAGTTCATTTTTATAGATGAGGACTTGAAGCAAACAGGGTTAAGTGACTTGCCAATGTCACACAGCTTATAATTGTCTGAAGCCAGATTTGAACTCTGGAAGATGAGCTTTCCTGACTTCAGGACCAGTACTCTATCCACTGTGCCACCTACCTTCCCGTTAAACCAATAGTATTTAAATAATTCACTATGATAGCAAGGGAGGTGGCAAGTTCCACTGGCCTTGCCCCCCACCATGGTGTAGCTTTAGCCCAAGCTGTTCTTCTGGCTGATAGAACCATGCAGATTACAACTTTCTTTACCTGAAAATAATGCTATCCAAGAATTTTCCTTCTCTTTATAAAAGCCATCAAGATTGAGGTTAGTCTTGAAACAACCCCCAATGTTAGCCCTGCCCAAGTAATATCTCTTCTCTTTTAGAAGATTAGATTCTGGGATAATATTATCTAACAAACTCCTGCCTTCTACACATGAATTTGAGATTCAGAGTCCATAAATAGATTACAGGCCTAGTAGACATTCACATTTGCACTTCCCCTGTGCTATAGGAAGTTTATTATTGTTTTCAGTTGCTACTATCTCTTGGGATGGTAAAGTCTACTCTCAAGAACCCTCCTCACAAGAAGAATGGGCAAGATAGCTGTGAGTAAACTTATGTGCTTCTGTCCAAAGGTAGCTCAAGTGGGAGAAGACTGTGAACATACACAGACTTCTTTTTCTCTCTGCCCTGCTCCAGCATATAAATCCATTCTGCTGTATCATCTGAACAGGAAAAATGAAAAAAAAAAAAAACCCTAAGGAGGTCTGTTATTGCACCTTTATAGGCAATAGCTTCTCTTTTTTTTTAATATAAATTTATTTATTTAACTTTTTACATTCATTTTCACAAAATTTTGGGTTCCAAATTTTCTCCCCATTTATCCCCTCCCCCACCCCAACACACCAAGCATTCTAATTTTCCCTATCACCAATCTTCCCTCTCTTCTATCATCCCTCCCTTCTCTTGTCCCCATCTTCTCTTTTGTCCTGTAGGGCCAGATAATTTTCTATTCCCCATTAACTGTATTTCTTATTTCCTAGTAGCATGAACAATACTAAACAGTTATTCCTAAAACTTTGAGTTCCAAATTCTCCCCATCCCTCCCTCCCCACCCGTTCCCTTTGGGAAGGCAGGCAATTCAGTATGGGCCATATCTGTGTAGTTTTGCAAATGACTTCCATAATAGTCATGTTGTGTAAGACTAACTGTATTTCCCTCCATTCTATCCTGCCCCGCATTGTTTCTATTTTCTCTTTTGATCCTGTCCCTCCCCAAGTGTTGACTTCAAATTGCTCCCTCCTCCCATTGCCCTCCCTTCCATCATCCCTCCCTCCCTGCTTATCTCCTTCTCCCCCACTTTCCTGTATTGTAAGATAGGTTTTCATAGCAAAATGAGTGTGCATTTTACTCCTTCCTTTAGTCAAATGTGATGAGGGTAAACTTCATATTTTTTTCTCAGCTCTCCTCTTTTTCCCTCCACTAAAAAGTCTCCTGGCTGCCTCTTGAATGAGATATAATTTACCCCATTCCATTTCACCCTCTCTCCTCCCACTACATTTCTCTCTCACTGTTTACCTTAATTTCTTTTAAGATATGGTCCCATACTATTCAATTCACTCTGTGCTCTCTGTCTCTGTATGTGCATGCATATGTGTATGTGTGTATGCATGCACGTGTGTACATGTGTGTGTGTGCGTGTGTATGTGTGGTCCCACCAACTACCCAGATACTGAAAAGTTTTAAGAGTTACAAATATTGTCTTTCCATGTAGGAATGTAAACAGTTCACCTTTGGTAAGTCCCTTAAGACTTCTCTTTGCTGTTTACTTTTTCATGCTTCTTCTCATTCTTGTGTTTGAAAGTCAAATTTTCTTTTCAGCTCTGGTCTTTTCATCAAGAATGCTTGAAAGTCCTCGATTTCATTGGAAGACCAGTTTTCCCCTGAAGTATTATACTCAGTTTTGCTGGGTAGGTGATTCTTGGTTTGAGTCCTAGTTCCTTTGACTTCTGGAATATCCTATTCCACGCCCTTCAATCCCTTGATGGAGAAGCTGCTAGATCTTGAGTTATCCTGATTGTATTTCCACAATACTGGAATTGTTTCTTTCTAGCTGTTTGCAATATTTTCTCAACTTGGGAATTCTAGAATTTGGCCACAGTGTTCCTAGGAGTTTCTCTTTTTGGATCTCTTTCAGGCGGTGATCGATGGATTCTTTCAATACTTATTTTGCCCTCTGGTTCTAGAATCTCAGGGCAGTTTTCCTTGAGAATTTCATGAAAGATGATGTCTAGGCTCTTTTTTTGATCATGGCTTTCAGGTAGTCCCATAATTTTTAAATTGTCTCTCCTGGATCTATTTTCCAGGTCAGTTGTTTTTCCCATGAGATATTTCACATTCTCTTCCATTTTTTCATTCTTTTGGTTTTCTTTTATGATTTCTTGGTTTCTCAGAAAGTCATTAGCCTCCATCTGTTCCATTCTAATTTTGAGAGAACTATTTTCTTCAATGAGCTTTTGAACCTCTTTTTCCATTTGGCTAATTCTGCTTTTGAAAGCATTCTTCTCCTCATTGGCTTTTTGAACCTCTTTTGCCAATTGAGTGAGCCTATTTTTCAAGGTGTTATTTTCTTCAGCATTTTTTTGGGTCTCCTTTACCAAGGTATTGACCCACTTTCATGCTTTTCTTGCATCTCTCTCATTTCTCTTCCCAGTTTTTCCTCCACCTGTCTAACTTGATTTTCAAAATCCTTTTTGAGCTCTTCCATGGCCTGAGCCCACCAGACATCCACCTTGGATGTCTGGGATACAGAGGCCCCGACCTCCATGTCTTTCCCTGACGGTAAGAATTGTTCCTTGTCATCAGAAATGAAAGGTGGGAACATCTGTTCCCCAAGAAAGTAGCTTTCTATGGTCTTATTTTTCTTCCCTTTTCTAGGCATTTTCCCAGCCAGTTACTTGACTTCTGAAATTCCTCTCCATCCCTGCCTAGATCTGCCCAGCTAGTGCTTGGGGTCTGAGATTCAAATGCTGCTCCCCAGCCAAAAGGCTTTCAGCAGCGGGTGGGGCTGCTATTCAATGTGAGCTTAAGTTCTGATGCTCAGGTGGGGGCAGGGCTGCCTCCCAGGCTCAGTTCCCTCAGGGGGTTTATGCAGAGACTTTCAGTAATGGCCCTGAGCTCCTGTCTGCTCCCAGGCTGCCGCTGCCTCTACCACTGCCTCTGCCGAGCCTCTGCCACCACCTCCCTAGGGGGCTCAAGTCACGGAGACACCCTGCTCCCCTCTCGGCCAGCCCAGAAGTCTCTCTCACTGACCTGGAGTGCCTGTGGGCAGAGGAACCTTCGCGGCTGCTGGAGGTTCCTTCCCTGAAGCCTGCTTGGATCTACTCCTCTTGGGGCCACATGGCCAAGGCAGCGCAGGGGTGGGCTCCCCCTCCGGTGCACAATGGAGCTTTGGGGTCACTTTTTCAGGGCTCTCTGGAACGACAATCTCCTCCACTGCATTGGTGTGTGGCTTGCTCTGCTTCAGAATTTGTGGGGAGTTCTTTTAACAGGAAATTTATGGGCTGTGGTTTCGGAGCTAGCATATGTGAGTCTTTCTACTCCGCCATCTCGGCTCCTCCCCCAATGGCTTCTCTTATAAGAATCTGTCCTTCCTAGAGTCCTTGCAAATCATTGAAAAGATAACCCCAATCTTTGAAATCCAGTAAGGAGCCATCTTTCATTTTTTTTCTCTCCATGGAGAGGTGCCTATAAGATGCACCAAACAAAAGCCTTACAATCCTATAAGTTAATCAAATTGATTAGATATATCTGCCAATATATTCCCTTTACATTATAACTACCAATAAGGAAGACTAGTCTGGTGATAACCTAAGGGATGCATTAGAGTAGAGTCAAGAAGATATGTTATTAAGCTATTACAGTCTAGACAGATGGGAATAAGAGGCTAAACTAAAGTGATAGCAGTGGACAAAAAAATTAAGGAATGGATTAAGAAATATTAGGAATATAGAATCAAAAGGATTTAGATCAGATATGACAGATAAAAAAGAGGGAAGAGTCAAATATAACACCATGGAGAGCTATAACTAGGATAGGGAAGCCATACTTTTCCAGTGTACCCAAGTTTGGAGGCTGCCAAAAATTATAACACACTCTTTCCTTCAGCAGCATAGAATCAACCATAGTTACTAATTTCCTCTTCTGTGCAACTGAATCTGTCTTAATCATTTCTTATATCACTTTCACATCTGGAATTATAAAGCTGACTGGAGGAAGCATTTTGCATTGTCCACACTTTTGTGTATGTTCTTGCCCAAGAACTAGAGTGGTTAGTTATGGTTTTGACATCAAGGTTGCTAATATAGGATACTTGGTTGGTGCCATTGACAGAAACTGGCAGAAAAAAAGGCATAAGTTTAAGAAGAAAACTTTAAAAATTCAGATTTGATCTTTCTGGGTTTGAGATGTTAATGGACTATCCAGGTGGAAATGTCTTGTAGATGATTCAAAATATAGGCCTAAATCAAAACAGATAGGTCAGGACTAGAGATAAGAGACCTGACTTATTCACATAGCAATGATACTTGAAACCAAGGAAATGAATGATATTGGAAAGGGAGGTGTGATAGGGAGAAAAAAGCCCAGGAATTGTGGAATACCTACCATAAGGAGTCAAGAAAGGGTAAGGATAGAAAGCAAATGTGATAAGAAAAGAAGAAAAATCAGGACAGTTATCTTTAAACTGAGGGAGAAAAGAATATCCAGAAGGAGGGGATGGTCAAGCACCAGATGCTGTCCTTAAGATGAGCATTTAAGAGAGACCACTGGATTTGTCATTTAGGAGGTCACTGGTATTCCTTGAGATAGCAGTCTCAACAGAGTGGACAGAAGAAGGAGAAGGATTGTGGAAAAGTTGGGTTTGTGAGAAAACAGATGAAGCTAAATTTTAAGCCTAATGACTCACTGAAAGCTGAAATTAAACTATGTCTTAAGACAATTCTTGATGAATCTTGTCACTGTAAACTAGTTGGTATAAACCACATCCTCTGCCTTTTGGGCAAAGGCAATCCACTACCAAGATTACTACCACTGCTTTTCTGAACTATAAAATTAGTGAACCATAGCTCCCAGTAATGCAGTGAGAACACAGGCAAATTGGGAGAGGGAAAATTGGATAAAGGCTCTGCAGGCCTAGTGCTATTATTCTCTCTCAGGATCTTTTTTATCCAGTTACTGCTGCTGCTGTGTGCCTAGTGACTTAGAAAATCTGATGTATGCACACCCTGTAGGCTGAGTCCATGTTTTCTGGTCGTTAGATATAGCAGAACAAATGTCCTTTGTTTTGAGTCTCATGGGCTCCTTCAGCTTTTGACTCAAACTGAGTCTTGTCATCTATACTTGTCACTGTTACTTCCCGGTCATCACATCTCGGTGCCTGCCACGCTGCTATGAATGGTACATAGGCATCTCAAGGCAAATAGATGTGAATATTCAATTTCTCTTGGTACCTTTTTTAAGACCCAAAATATTGCCTGAGTGCCCTGGGTCAATATTTCTGTGATACATTGAAAGCCTTAAGGAACTGGCTTCTGGGCCTACACTGATTTTTCTAAGTAGTGGGTCAACAATATGAGATGATTCAGTGTTGATGGAATGCCAACAACCTACTTTATGCTATACATAACATAGATTAGATCCTGTCTCTGCCAAGGGATTTTTATACTCTGAGTTTGACAGACAAGCAAGACACAAGTATAAGGAAAGAATGTGAATGCACTCTGGGGAAAAGAGGAGGATTACCATGGCACAGAACACAAGCATCTAAAGTAAAGTTGAATTCATCCAAAGCAGTAGCAAAATACAGGTAAAATATCTCTCTACAGTCCTATCCTCAAACTCAAGTTCCATCCCTCTCTAATGAAAGAATTCAGGGAAGACATATCCAATATTCCCAGGTATGAAAATTATCATTACTTTTCATGATTTCAAGTTTGAAAGCCAATCCTATTTCCTACTGGGTGCTTTCTCTATGATAATTAATAATAGATAGCACTGACATGTATTTCAGGTTTGCAAAGCAGTTTATGTAAGTTAGTTCCTTTGGTTTTCACAATAATCCTGTAAGGTAGAAGCTATTACGCCCATTTTAGACTAAGATGAGGAAACTGAAACTGAGAGAAGTTGCCCAAGTTCACGCAGTTCCTACGTGTGAGGCAGAATGAGAATTACTTTCTGACTCCAAAGGTCACCCCGCAAAGATCTTCAGAGATTGTCATGACAATAGCATTGAATATGAGTAAAAAACTAAATGAAGAGCCCCTCCTTCCCCCTCCACTCTCCACCTTCCTGGTCAATATTCTGGCCTTTATTATGTTCCCATCCAGCAGTAGCAACAACATAAAGTCAAAAAACTTCTGTGCCAAGTTTTGGCCAATGTAAAACCTCCCTGTTGGTTTCCATATTAATTCAGTATTCATTCTTCAAATCTTTTTTAGGAAAGGCAGAGCACTAAATACTAGGAGAGATCCAAATATGTCAAGCTGTGGTCACTGCCCTCAAAGGTATTACAAGTTATTCCTTAAATATGGAGAGATACTTCTTCCATTCCTGCTTCTAACTTTCCTCTGTCTTTTCCATTCAATTGTTCTTCAGGTTATTGGTTGTTTTAATTTCTCAGAGAATTTCCTCCCCCTACTAAGAATTTGTATTTCATTTTATTGTACTTCTTTCTGTACTATGTTTCTTTTATATTAATTCCTCTTTTCTTAGTCTTACTTCTCCTATTTTGCTATTGTTGAAACTTTTTGAAATTTTCTTGAGCTCAACTTTTTTTTTTTTTTTAATGTTTACAGTGTATCTGATTTACCCCTATTTTGTTGGGTTCTTTTTGTCTGATTTCTGTCCTCATTTTTCTCTCTCATTTCTTCTCTAAAATGATTTCATGAATCCTGTATTATCATCATCTGTTGATTGCACTATGACATTAACTTGTAAAGAAAAGAAAAACTGATCTTGAAAAGCTTCACTTATATTTTGCTGTAATACTTAATCAAGCACATTTTTCTGTTTTTAGGAGGGTAGAAAATATAAGAAAAGCTGACCTGGAAAAGTAGCTTTGGAAGGAATAAATTTATTTAGGGAGTGCTAGATACAGATAAATCAAAGAAGCAATATGTGTATTTGTATTAAATGCCTACTCTGTACAAAGCACATTTATGGAAAATTCAAAGATCTACAAAGGATTTACAAATTAAGTTTTCTGCTTTTGTTTTGTTTTAACTGAACTTATGATTCTGTGTACACAACTCCTGGTAAAAGAACCCTCTCTACCAATGCATATTCCACCTGCTCTAAAACTTAGTCTTAAAATATTTTCTTTGCGCACAGAGAATTTAACGTGACTTGTCCAGTTTCACAGAACATATCAGAGACAACACTTGAATACAGATCTTACTGACTCCAAAGACCAGCTGGCTGTCCACACCACATTAGCTGCCCATCCCTATTCCCTAGATAGCTGTGGCATGACCACAAGATATATGTAAACAATCAGAGGATACAAAGATAGGTTCAATTACACCCTCCTTTTAATAGCCAGTCATGGACCTCATTTCCAACACAACCAACACTCTTCCACTCCATTTTCTACCTTTTCACCTTTGTTAGATATTTACCCTCCCCATTCTAAACTGGGTGTTGGTGTCTCAGGACAGTTATAATCTCTTTAGCTAGGTGTCCAGAGCTGGACCTAGAATCAGAAGTTCAAACCTCAGACACTTATTAACTATGTGATGCTGGACCAGTCATTTTACCTTTGCCTCAGTTTCTTTAGCTATAAAATGGGACTTACAATCACCCTGCATGACAGATACAGGGTTGCTGTAAGGATTAAAAGAGGGAATATTTGTTATATTTACTTAGCACAGTGCCTAACACATAATAGGCTCCAAATGAATGCTTTCACAGGTGGAGAACCTGCAGCCTCAAAGCCACATGTGACTTTCTAAGTCCTTGGGTGAGGTTTTTTTGACTGAGTTCAAATTTTACAGAATAAATCCTTTTATTAAGAGGATTTGTTATGTGAAGTTTGGATTCAGTCAAAGGGAGACACTCAAGGACCTAGAGGGCCACATGTGGCCTTGAGCACACAGGTTCCTCACCCCCTAGGTCTCTTCTCCTCCCCTTCTCTACCCAGAAACTGTGCATATGCCATTGGGAAAATTCTCTTCATGCCCACTCCCCTACAATCTTCCCCCCACTGCCCAGTTCATCCCTGGATCACACTGTGACTATGGTAGGCATCCCTCTGAGGTAGGCTCTGTGATCCAGGACAGTGAATCAATAAAAGCCCTATCATTCTCTTTTTTCTTTTTGGGTTGGAGCAGGATAATCATTGAGAGATGAGTTTCTATCTCCATAGTAGATCTCTCTACGTTATCTTTTCCTCAAACCCATCCACTACTACAATAAAGAGAGAGAGGAACCTGTAATTTAATTAGCATAAGGATCTCTCAGATGAGGAAACTCTTTCAACCAATGCAGGTTATCAACCACTCAATAATTAATAGTCCTTGGAGAGCAGCCCCAATACTGAGAGGTTAAGTGACTTGCCCATGATTATACAACCAGAAGATATCATGGGTAAGAGCTTAAAGTCAAATGTCCCTGACTCTAGCCATCTCTTTATCCACAACAGCTCCAACAAAACACATACAAAAGAATAGACAGAGATATGACAGATTAAGACAGACAAAGAAAGAAGCAGAAGGGGCAAGGGGGGAGCAGGAAAGAGAGTCAGAGAGAGAGAAACTAATAAGAGATAGGGAGGACAAGTGAAAAGTCAGGTAGGTGGCACTGTGGATAGAGCACCAGCCCTGTAGTCAAGAAGACCTGAATTCAAATTTGGCCTCAGACACTTAATAGTGTGTGATCCTGTCATTTAACCCTGTTTGCCTCAGTTTCCTCATCTGTAAAATGAACTGGAGAAGGAAATGGAAGACCAATTCAGTGTCTTTGACAAGAAAATTCCAAATGGGGTCACAAAGAGTCAGACTTAACTGAAAATGACCAAACAATAACAAAGGACAAGTGACAGAGTAGAGCTAGTGAAGCTGAGAGGAGGGAGAAGCCAGTATGGGCAGGAGTAATTAAGGAAGGCTTTCTAGGGAAGTGAAATATGAACTAGTCCTGGCTGGATTCACACAGGCAGAGCAGAAAGTAATCCAAGCACTATTATCCTAGTGCTACAAATAAGGAAAGTGAGAACCAGAGCCATTAGATGACTAGCAAGTGGCATAGCTGGTTGCAATTGAACCCAGATCTTCTGTCTCCATGGTCAGTGCTCTGTCATAGCTAGAACAGAGGGCTCACGAAGGGTAGAAGTGGGAAATAGTGCGGAAAGATAGGTGAGGGCCAGAATACCAAAGGCGATGAATGCTGAATGCTGGCTAGGTCAACATTTTTCAAAGTAGATTCTGCAGCCCTCTAAGCTTCCACAAAACAGTTCTCTGACTCCCAACCTACCTAGCTGCTTGTTAGTTAGCCACTGACATAAAAATTATCCAAGGATTCTTTGGCAGGTATTATTGCTAAACAAAAACCATCCACACAGAGAGATCTAGCACTCGGCACATTGCCTTTCACATAATAGGCACTTTAATCAATGTTTTTATTGATTGATTTGGAAGGAAAACTGGTTTAATTATATGCTCAAACTATAGACCCATGGTATATAAAAATGAGTGTACCCTAAGCAACAGATTCAACAGCCTTTCATGGGTCTTCACTACATAAGCAGGGTAGGCACAATGGAATTTTACAAAGAACCGAAGGACAAGTTGAAGATTTACACATCAAAGAAGGGATAGCTAAAGGGAAAGATCAGCATTTGGTAAAATCATGAACTGGTCAGTACACACCAGGGATAAGGCTAGATCTTGAAGACCAACTGTTAACACAAGAGGCATAGCTAGTTACTTAACATCTCAATTAAAGTAAATAGAGATAATAAAGCTGATCCAGAAATTCTCTTATGCCTAACCAGTTAATCAACTGAGCTAATAGTTTGAGGTCTTAGCTGAATTCTTCAGTCTCTAATTATATGACTCACTGTCAAAAGGGCATGGTGGTCGTAAAGCCAAGCCAGAAGAATTCTCTATGAAGTCATTTTGGTGTTTACCCAATAGAATGTATATATGTATGCCTATATATACACGTGTATATGCATATATACGTATATTTATATATACAAACATGTATATAAACTCTACCCTTCCACAGAAATCTGACATTATCTCTTTCATGCTTAGTGTGGCACATGGTAGGAGCTCAATAAATACATTTTAATTGATTAACACTTGTTGTAGCAAGGTTGAAACTATGGTAGCTTCCTTTCCTAGCTGTCAATAGCCTCTCTGCCTTTCATCATCTTAGGCTGCTCTTTTGTCAGTCAGCACTCAGATAAGATGTTTTTGATATCTTGGTTCTATCCCTTGTCCATTTAGGATTTATCTCAGTAATAGACAACAACTTTATGAAAACTATTTCCTTCAGCAGTGACAGACTTTTATTAGACTCCTTTCCAGTGCAGGTCTAGAGTATCCTATAACAGTGATCCCTCTTGAGCTCTCTAGAGGCATCCATCAAGTACTATGCTCCATCACAGTATTAATAGTCCTTTCCAAGACTAACTTAGGGAAGTAAGCCTAAGTAGCACACCCCATACCCCCAACAGAGTGACATTCTAAGCCAGGGGTGGGGAACCTGCAGCCTTGAAACCACATGTGGCCCATTAGATCCTCAAGTGTGGCTTTTGACTGAGTCCAAGTTTTACAGAACAAATCTTTTTATTAAGGAGATTTGTTTGGATTTAGTCAAGGAACCACACATGAGGACCCAGAGGGCCACATGTGGACTTATGCTGCAGGTTCCCCACCCCTGTTCTAAACACTTCTCAGGTTTCCTCCTATTATATAGGGCTGAGATACTGATTGGCACTTAATAGGACTGGGATCCTAAAATAAACCCAGGGAAATTTGATTGGCTCTTCTTAAGATGAGATACTTCCAGGAGCTACAGTTTGGACAAATTGTTGTCCTTGGAGTCAAAAGACCATCACTCAGATCCTATCTCAGATGTTTACCAACTATATGATCTTGGACAACTTCTCTTGTATCCAATTTAAAATGAGGGTTGGACTCAGTATTCTTTGAGTTCCCTTTGACCTCAAAATCTATGATCATGTAACCCGGTGCTATACATAAAGTTGCCTGCATAATAAAATAAAACTGTGTCATTATGTTGTCCTTTATACTCAAAAAGAACCAAAATGACATCACGATGTTGGAGTCAAAGTACAGTGTGTCCAACTGTGACTGATAAGACCAACATGAGCTTGAAACTCCACCACCAGTCAGGCACAAATAATCCATTTGACATTCGGAATAGAGATGTCTCTAAATTCATGCATCCTAAGTTTCTTTTGAGCTACTGAAATTCTACTTTGCTCCTAGAGCACAGTGCCTTCTTTGATGTGGCTACACCATGCTAGACAGTCCTGTGCCAGTGTCTCCCATGTCTCACAATCAATATCAAAGTTCTTTAGAGAGACCTTGAGAGTGTTCTTGTATTACTTCTTCTGAACTCAATGTAAGTGCTTACCTTGTGTGAGTTCTCCATAAAATAGTCTTTTAGGAAAATGTATGTCCACAATTATATAATTAAGGGAAGCTACCCTAAAACACAATTTAACCAATGATGATTTTCTATAAATATATAATTCTCTGTGGATATAAAAGTATTAATATTTAATTCACTAATTACTGAATCTATGAGTCTCTTACAATTTGCATAATGATTTTAAGTAAATGTACAATTTAGGGCATAATTAAAAGAAAAATAGGACAAAGTAAAAGTTTCTGATATGCAAGTTAAGTATTTTCACCTACTAAAACCAACTTCTATTAAGCACTGCTCATTCTGACCCCAATAATCATTTTTAACTTGGAGAACAGATTTTTGATAATTCAGCACTTCAACCTGAGTCCAGGTGTTACAGACATTTGTGTGAACAAAAGATAGTGCATAGGATTATAGACATGTGTTTGTTCCTTGCTGAAGAAGGAGACTGTGCCATCAGAGAAATAATGACATGACTTGCACTTGACTTTGTTTTTTGAGTGAGGGAGGGCTGTGCAGGTCACCAGCTTCACTTCTCCTCCAGAGCCATCTGAATCCAGTGACCAGATATTCATCAGGATGACTGGAGATGACCCAGGATGAGGCAATTGGGGTTAAGTGACTTGCCCAAGGTCGCACAGCTAGTGAGTGTCAAGCATCTGAGGTGAGATTTGAACTCAGGTCCTCCTGACTCCTGCACTGGTGCTTTATCCACTGTACCACCTACTGCTCCTTAGGATTAGAGACATAGATGTAGAAGGGAAGAAGAAAGAACAAGTATTTACTAAGCATCTATTATGCAGCAGGTAGTGTAATGGATAGAGTCCCAGGTCGGGAGTCAGGAAGATATGTGTTCAAATCCAGGTTCAGACACTTACCAGCTGGGCAAGTCATTTAACCCCATTTGCCTCAGTTGCCTCATCTGTAAAATGAACTAGAGAAGGAAATAGTAAGCCATTCCAGTTTCTTTGCCAAGAAAACCCCAAATGGGGTCATGACAAGCCAGATGTGATTGAAATGAAACAGCAATAAACCTTAAGAGGGCTTGGCAGGAGTAACTGAGGCAATCAGAAAAGGCCTCCTGCAGAAGATAGCTCTTGAGCTGAGCCTTGAAGGAAAACTGGGATTTCAAGAAGTAGTCACTGGGCTAGAGAGTCAAAGAGAATGTCACTAGGTGATTCACTGACAGACTCAGCTTGCTTGTTGAATAATTAATATAGTGACACAGTGCCTTTCTGCAGGTTTAAGAAAGGCAGCATGGAAGCCACTAACAACTGCTTACAAAGCATTGCTACTATTGCAGCGCCCCAAGTGTCATCTGTACACAGAGGATATGCAAAGTGTCTTAATTACTGAATATTTTAAAATTACTGAGTATTTTAAAACACAATTTGGGTAGTTCAGAAATGCAAAGGAGAATATTTCTTCACAAGACCTTCTCTAAAGGTTTGAATGGTATAGTGAAAAAAGCAATGGATTTGCAGTCAGGGGATATGGATTCAAATCCAGACCATTAGTTACTGCCTGTGTGATCTTAGGCAAGTCATTTTAACCCTCTGGGTATCAGCTTCCTTATCTTTAACTAGATGATCTTTAAGGTCCCTTCCAGGTATAGATCCTATGGACTTAATACATCAAACATGTGTTAAGCAGCAACTACATTCAAAGCACTGAGGTAGGTAAGATTTGAAGGAAAACAGAAAGATAAGCAGAATACAGTTCCTTTCTCTAGGAGCTTTCAGGATAGAAAAAAAATATGAATATGATGAGTATATAATAGAGATACAAAGAAATTCACAATAATAGAAGGAAAAAAATTCATTTCTGAGAGGAAAGGTTCAAATGAATGAGGTAGCAGTTGAAGGGTCTTAAAGAATAACTAAGATTTCAATTTGGATAGATAAGAAAGAGTGGAAGAGGTTATTCAAATATAAGAAAAAAAGTGCTTTGTATAAGCAAAAAAACAGATGGAAGACAACTGGTAGTTTAGTTTGATTGAAGCATAAAGTATCCTAAAGGTACAAATAGAAAATCAGGCTATAAAGGTAAACTGCTCTTCAATTATTTTGGGTTTTGAATGCAAGTCTAAGGAGATTGGATTACATCTGGAAGGTCCCTTAAGAGTTTTGAGCAATTGGATGCCACCATTGAACCTTTAAATGAGGAAGATTCATTTGGCAGAACAGTATGATCTGGAGCTGATAGCAACTTAAAAGCAGGAGACTGATTAGGAAGCAATTGCAATAGTCAAAGTAAGAGGTATTGAGACACTGGGAAGTTGCTAGACATGGTGGTAGAAAGGTTGGGATGGATATGAGAGATACTGCAGTGGTAGATTTGTTAAGAGTTGGCAACTAAATAGATGGAACATTATGGTAGAGTATGGAGGCAAGGATGAAACTGAGATTTCAGTCATGGGTGACTGGGAAATTGGTGGTACCATTATAAGAAATGAAAAGGAGGGACAGGTTTGGGCCAAAGATAAATATGCTTTGAGACTTATTGAGTTTGAGGTAGTAGGGGAATAGCCAGATATAGCTGGTAGAAATAAAGAATTCACAGGAGAAGGCAGAGCTGGAGGTGTCCATCCATATAGCAGGTAGGAATATATCCATATGGAATTTACCACTGAGGTCAAGAGATTGGTAAGATCACTTAATGTTGAGGGTATAGAGCAGAGTTTCCCAAATTTATTTGGCCTACCACTCCCTTTTCAAAAAAAATTAGTCAGTGCCCCCCTGGAAATCTTTAATTAACCCTTTAATGTTTTTTTTAAATGATGCATCCTAAATTTAATAATTTATTATAAATTTGTGGGGTTTTTCTGCATTGAAATTTTGATGATGCAATATTGCATCATGTAACTGCATAGTATCATATTGTAGACAAGTCATTACATGCACCTATTCCTGCCAATATATGCTGGATTTCCCAACAACGTGTGACATGCTAGCCTACCAACACTTGTTAAGACTTGTCAGCAGACTTGACCACTTATCAGTTAAAACTTGAATTTTGTGCGTTTACTTGGAAAATAACGTAATCACTATGACTTTAACTCTGTTATACAACAGATGAAACAAAATTTTCTTCTCTTCTCTTTTCTTCCACCACCCCTTTATTTTCATTCAACTCCCCTAATTGCACTTGAGGCTACTACTGACCTGTGCAGACCACTCTCCCCTCCATCATTCCAATGCCCCCCCAAGGGTTTCCCAGGGACCACCCATTCTGGGAACCTCTGGATAGAAATAAAATAAAAGACTTCTAAGGCCAGAACAATGTAGTCTGATTACATTAAGGAAGTGAGAAGAGAAAGAGAAACCAGTAGAGAAGAAAAAGAAGGATGGATTTGAGAGCTCAGAGAAGAGAGGGTCAAGAGAAAGTGTCATAGAGCTGGAGAAAGAGAAATATTCAAAAGGACAGGTAACACAGTGTCAAATAATTAAAAAAAGAATAAAAAGGATGCAAATTGAGAAAAGGTCATCAAATTTAGGGATAAAAGTTGTATTTTGAGAGAGACATTTCAATGGCATGTCAGAAATGAAAGATTGCAAAGGAGTATGAAATGAGTGAGCAGCATGATCATGGAAGCAGGGAATGCAAAGGACATTGACTTACAAAAGGCGTGGCAATGAAAGGCAGAGATAGGATGGTAACTCAAGAGAGTGGAAGAATAAATAGAAGCCATTTTTAGTCCAGAGGTTATTTTAATTTAAAAAATTAAGGGAGTAGAACCAGGAGAGAAGAGACATTTTAAAGTGCATGTGGCAGATATATAATGCATATAAGGATGTATATAGGTACCTAGAAGGTGCAGTAGGCAGAGAATCAGATCTAGAATCAATATCTAATTTCAAACCCAGCCTAGGAGACTTAAGAGCTGTGTGAACCTAGGCAAGTCATTTAACCACTGTCTACTCCAGTTTCCTTATCTGTAAAAACAGGATAATAATAACCTATTTTGTTGCAGTGAGGATCAAATAAGATATTTGGAAAATGTTTTGCAAACTTTAAATCATTATATAAATGTATGAAAAAAATGATTTTACAAAAGAAGTAGAAAGAATTGAAGCCCTGGCCACAGAGATAAAGAGTAAGGGACAGGAGCCAACTAAAAATGGTGAAAAGTTTGGGGTCTAGACAAGGAGAACTGAAGGAGCTCATGTGGAATGGCCTTCAACTTCTCAGGAAAGAATGAGTTAAGACATTCTGCTCAGTGTGTCTGGGTAGGAGTAGGATTGGAAGATTGAGAAGGGGGAAAGTTCTGAACAACCACTGTAAGGAGTGAGGTAGAGAGAAAAGCAATTAGCTAACATTTCCTGGATCGATGCTAAAAATTCTGTATTCACGTTTATTTTTAAGATTTCTAAAGCTAAGAGAAATGAATCTCCTAAGAAGGGAGCTGTAAGTAGCCCAAGGGGTTGAAAAGTGGATATAGGTAATTAATGAAAGTGTCTCTTCTTCAACATTGTTAGGTGAACATTTAGAAAATGTTGAGGTTATATTTTTATTTTATTCTTAAAGTTCCTTTGGGGAAAAGAGATATATTTGCCAGAGAAGCAGGTTTATCTTTCACAAAGTAACTTGAACTACACATTGAAAAGACTTTTAATATGGCAGTTTGCAAGAATCCAAAGCTGAAGCCACAGAAAATCACATGATCCATCATTGGACAGAGAGAAAGGGGGCCAAAAAATGAATCCCGGAACACAACATATCTTCTTTGCTGCACTCCAATATGACTTTTGCAACCATAAATGTTAATTCAAGGTTTTGAACATACCTTTTATAATGAACTGTTGTTTCTCCAACTCTGTGACTGAATAGTTTTCTCCATCTGTATAGAGATTTCTAACTTTAATAAACATTGACTAAGCATCACTCACTATGTGTGAGCCACTGTGCTGAGCATAAAGGATACAAAGATGGATAGAACATAGACCCTATCCTCAAGGTAACATACAGTCTAACGGGCAAAAAGATATGTACACAAATATATATGACACAAGGGAATGTAATAGGTATAAAGAAGAGGTGCAAAGTGCTATAAGAATTTTGAACAGAGATATTACTTTTTTAGTTGGAGGAACAGGTAAGGACTTTGGGAAGGTTAAATCACTTGAGTCAAGCTTCTAGATCAGGGATTTTTAACCTTTCTTTTGTGGCATTTAAAAAGTTTGAGAGACATAGTTCTGGGCAATTTAATCATTTTATTTATAAGGCTATCATGTTTATTAATAAAAAGATAGCCAAAAAGATAGTCTTAGACCAAAGACTCCCTCATGATGGTGGGCACACCATGTTTATATACCCTTGGAACTCAGGATGCTCCTGAGGGTGGCAATCAATTCAGATGAACATTACAATGAGAGACTAGGCTATATTACAATGAAGTCTTGGAGTATGATCATCCAAATCTTGGTCACAGATACTTTTCAGTTTCCATATTACTTGTCTGACAAAAGGGAGAATCAACATTTTCCTAGACCTATCTGAATAAATACAATGAGTAAGAATCCTCCCGTTACCCCAACCTTAAAATTTCTTATTCTATCTGATTAGATCTTGGCCTGAATAAATCTTTGAGAAAGATTTCCCACATGGATTGATTATTGAATGAGGAAGTAGAAGATGGGAAAAACGTGATCTTAATACAATACTTTGTTATTAATACAATGGATAAACAATGTTAATAATATATTATATATAATATATAACATAATGTTATTAATTAATTAAAATAAACTTTGTTATTAATACAATGGAGAAACAAAAAAGGCTTTGTTTTAAGAATCCCTTGGGCAGTCTAATTAAGCCTATAGACCTTTCTCAGAATAATATTTTTAGACATATAAAATACATAGGACTACAAATGAAGCCAAGTGTGTTGAAATAAAGTTATCAAAATATACTTTTCAAAAAATAAGTTTATGGACCTAAGGTAAAGATATCTTGCCCTAAAGGAAAGGAGACATAGCAACAGACAGAGGTAAGAGTGGCATCATCTACTCAAAGCATGGAGACTAGAAGACAGAATGAAAATGTGGGATGGACAGAAACATATTATAGAAGAGTCATATGATATGATACTGGAAAACTGGGTTGCAGCCAGATTAGAAGACCTGAATGCCAGACTTAGGAATTTATACTTTATTCAGGAGGCATTTTTTAGTACTCCCAAGCTTCACCCTGAACTAAAGGCTCTTCTTTTTGTTAATATTCTTCCATGATAAACAGAAGTACAAGATAGATGGCATAGGGGTTAGATTTGTTCTAATTCATCCTACAGATCAAAACCATGAACATGAATGAAAACTGCAAAGAGAAAACATTAGGATTGATATTAGGATAGATCTTCTGACCGGAACTATCTATAAGGGGAATGAATTGTAGTATAGGTAGTAGATTCATGCCCATTCAAGGTCTTCTATAGCAAAGACTAGATGATGACTTGCAGGGTATATTTGGGGATTATAGGTTGGATTAGATGACCATTGTGGTCCCTTTCAACTTTAAAATTCTATGATTCTTTTTCTGAGATATGAAAGAATAGTAAAATGGTTAACCTGACAACAAAGACTTTCTCCCCAGAGCTTAAATTGGGTGTGTCCAAGATTTCCAATGTATATGAGTAGTATTACAATAAGAGTAAAAAACAGAGATAGTAAAAGGTAGAGTCATGATTTTAATTTAGGAACTGATTCTGAATCTAGTTTTCTTTCCAGTGCACTACACACATTTCTTCCAAGGGGAAGTATATAAGGCAGAAAAAGTACAATGGAAAACAATATACTTCAGTTTTCTCTCTTTTTAACTCCTCATCCAATTAAGCACTATAAATTTGTAGGGCGCAGAGGTGCCGTGAGGTAGCCATAGAGGTAGAAAGGTTCTCAGTACTCTATGGACTTGGATTAGAATTGTTTTGGTAGCCATTGATTTGTAAATTAAACATATATTTTATGCCTTATAAATCTGAGTGTTTATAACGAAAGCTGTTAGCTATGCTTGGGGAAGGACTGTCACATTCTGATAATCTCATGGTTCTCCTATATGGGACAGCAAGGCAGATAAGTGAGAGTTCCTCAAAGTGCACCTTAATCCTTAACTTCAGCAAGAAGCCATTGATGTAAGGTTATATGTCATGAGTTTTATAAACCATAAAATACTATAAAAATGAGTTATTAATTTTAAAATGTCCTTTCATCGTAATAGTAGTAGTTTAACTGATAAAACTGAAAATTATTATATTGAGAAGAGTTCTCTTCCTTTTGTCTATCTAAGAACATAAGAAATATAAAATTGGGTTACCATCATAGTTTGCCTGGGCCAGGCAAGAATCTGTCTCTGAAGTTGGCATCAATGGACATCTTATGGGCAATCATAATTATTGACTTCTATGACTTTAACTTCAGAATATCATCATCCTTATTTTTTATGGTGGGAATTTTTTTAAAAGATGCTTCTGGGACATCTAGTTTGAAATGTCTAATAGGAGGAAATGGAAGCATTTCTCTTCTCAGGTATTTTTCTACTTCAATTTCAAGTTCAACACCTTTGGATATACCATGGTTCCCAATCCATCATAAAAGACAAACAGAATATTTACTTCTGTGCATCTCTAGCAAAGAAAATACAAACAGAACAAGTAGAAGAAATGAAGAAAACCAATGATGAAAACAGTATCAGAAGTGTCAGATCTCATACATACCAGGCTTATAGCACCTGTCAATAACAGAAATTCAATTATTTCCCATAAAATAATTGGGGAATTTTTAACTCTATTCTGTTATTTCACTGGCATCATGAAAGGTTTCTGTTGATATAAATCCCTTCTACTTCTTCTCTTCTTGTAGTGTCCTTATACATACTTTCAAAATCATAAGTCCTCACTAGGGATTTACCAACACACTGGAGACTTTCATAGAATCTTTATGTTGGAAGGAGTCTCAGAGACTATCTAGTTCAATTCATACTTAAACTAGAATTCATTGTTCCTCTTCAAAAACAAAGGACAAACAACAACCCTCTATAGCATACCTAACAAGTGGTCATCAATCTTTGCTTGGGGACTTCTCATGAGGGATCATCCATCACCACAAAGGAAATCTTTATGCCTCTAATTGAATAGATCTAATTAATAGGAAGTATTTTCTTACATTAAGCTTATGTTTATCTCTTTGACTTGCCACTGGTCTTGTACACATCTTTGGAGCCAAGTAGAACAAGTCTCTACTACATTACTCATTCAAATATTTGAAGGCAGTTATCAAATATTCCCTTTATATTTTCCATGTTCTAGGCTTTACAACTCCATTTCCTTTGTAGATACGACATGATTTCAAAGTCATTCCCCTATTAGACATTTCAAACTAGATGTGCCAGAAACATCTTAAACTATCTTAAACATTTTTTAATGTTTAAAAAAACTAGGTTCATTTTCCCCTTAAACTCTCTCCTCTTCCAAATATTCCTATTTCTGTCAAAGGTCTCCAGTCTCCCAGATTCCCACCCCCAGTACTATCGTGAAGCTTCACTCTTGCTTACCATACATGTTTAATCAGTTGTCAGAGCTTACCATCTCAACATTCTCAACATTTTGTGCATCCGACTCCTTCTTTCCATTCACCCAACTCCCACCTTAGTTCAGGCTTTCATCACCTCTTGTCTTGATTATTACAATAACCTCCTAACTGGTCTCTCTGCCTCTCTCTCACCATTCCATCCATCCTACAGACTACTAACAAAGGAATTGTCCTCAATTGCTCTTCTTCTATTCTGTCAACTCTAGTAACATCCTCATACCTCCAAAATAAAATATGAATTCCTCTATTTAGCCTTTCAACCCTGGCCCCAACCCAAACTCATTGGGCAACACTACCTTTTCCACACTCTTGGGACCCAGCCTAGATGGCCTTCCTCTGTTTCTCACACAGGACATCTTTCATGCCTGGAATATACTTTCTCCTTATCACCACCTGGGAGTCACTTTCTTTTTAGATACTGTTCAAGCATCATTTTCACTTTGAAGTCTTTATTTATAGTCCCAACTCTTAGTGCCTTCCCTCCCAAAACACCTAGTATTTAATCACTTTGTATATATTTGTACTTATTAACTTTTTATTTATTCTGGAGATAGGTATTTATATTTACATATATTATATACTTATCTCCCTATTTAGAATGTAACTGATGACACCCCACTCCCACTCCCTTGTCTCATCTAAACTACAAAACTTAAATTGAATTGCCATAGCTTTCAGCAATGCCTCCCTCTTCTGCAGCCCACTTCATACATCTACCTATCATTTATTTAACACTTTGCCTGTTGTTACCTTACAACATTATCGTCTTATATACCTATTTTGTTTCCTCAACTAAACGTTAAGTTCTATGTAAGAAAAGTTTATTATGTCTTTTATCCCTTATCTCCCTAGTCCCTAGAGCAGTTGCTGAACAAATATAATGTGCATTCAATTTTGTTGATAATGATAAAGTAATTGTAATTATTATCTACTTACAAACAGTTAATGTATGTGTTCTTGAGTCCAATTAGTTCCTGAGTGGATTAAACATTCTTACTATAATCTAACTTATACTAACTTTGCCACAGCTGAAAACGAATGAACACAAATTCCAAATTAATGCTGCCCAAATAAGTGAAGTTTATTGAATATAAAACCAAACTGTAGATTATCCCATTGATCCTTTATCTATAGCATAGTTTTAATCCCAGGATGATTTCCCTGCATGTTCTGTACAAGACTATTCCAATCAATGTTGCTTCACAATCTCAGTCAACAAGCATTTATTAAATCCTTGCTGTGTGCCAGACATTGAGGATAGAAGGAAAGGCAAAAACATGGAACCCGAATTCAAGAAACTTACATTCCAATGGAGGTGACAATAAATTTGACCATGCAAGGTATATATAGCATAAATGAAAAATAATCTCAGAGGAAAGGTATTAGCAGTAGAGGGAACTCAGAAAACTGTCCAGGGAAAAAAAAGTAGGATTTTAACTGAATCTTGAAGGAAGCCAGCCAGGGAAGCCAGAATGTAAAGGTAAAAAAGGAAAGCATCCCAGGCATAGGAGGCAGCCAGTAATAGAAACATAATCAAATCATCTCTATCATTATTCCTGGAAAAGATGTGTCAATCACTTCCCTATGGCTCTATTCACTAACCTAATAATTTACACACATCCCCCCAAAAAATCATTCTTCCCTGCTTACCCTTCCCCAATTTGTGTTATCATCTCCTATTAGAATAAAAGCTCCTTGAGGGCAAGAACTGTTTCCAATTTTGTATGATAGCCCCAGTACTTAGCAAATTGATTAACACATAGTAAACACATAATAAATGTTTCTTTTATTCATTCTTTCATTATCACCACACCCCACTATAAAATCCCAAAATCTTGCTCCTTGGTCCATCCCTCATTTACAACATTTACAACAATTTTTCTTCAGAACAAACTGCCCTCCTAACATCATTTTGGCTAACATCAGGTCTTCGTGGACTCAATTAAAGACATGAGGTGGGACATATTTATATATAGACTTAAAGACGAGGCAGGATACAGATATATACACTTTGGTGCTGCTTCCTTCTATTGCAATCTGTTAATTTGTGCTCAGGGAATGCAAACTAATTAATTGTACTATCAACCTAAGCTATGGAAAATGTGGAAAGCCACAGCTGCTAGAACATTAATTATACATTCCAAAGATAAATATAAATAAGTTGTCTGTTATCTGCTCTTTGGGATTATCTGTACAGTTGGCTATATCCCTAAACATGGATAACTGAGAGTTAACAGCATATGGTATTTTCCTTCATATCTGACAATGGTCATACTTGCAGCATCGCTTTCTAGCTATACAAGGGTCACTGAAAAGACCCATGAATATTAAGCAACCTTATTTGTGTTCTGCCCATCTGCTCATGACTATGGCTTCAGTTGCAAGGCTTGCCTGTTGCTATTTGTAGCTCTGCCTCTTCCTCTGGCTGGCTGACAACTGTTTTCAGAAGAAGCTCCTTTCCTCCCTTCTGTATCCCATGACCCCTTCCAGGTTGCTGAGCCCCAGCTTTCTCTATCTGCAGCTGCTTTTACCCAACAGGTGACAACTATGTAGCATTTCTTTGAAGTTGTGCTTCATTAAGCCTAGATAGTATTTCTCCCATCTGCCCCAGTTTCAATTTATTCTACAGAAGCCTCATAGCTAGCTACTCACTGCTAGGATCTTGCTAGTGAGATTGAATCAGTTATCACTTCAGTAGGGTCAGGAATATTACTACTACTAATAATAACAATATTAACATATAGATGGTGATTTATGGTGTGATTGGTACTTTATATGTATCATTTCAGGCAGGTGGCAGAAGGAGAACATCAGATATCCGGACAAGGGAGTTAACAATGGTAAGAAATACTAAAATATTACAACTAATGTCTTAAATTTATCAATTTAGTTTACAAAAAGTGACTCACAAACCGAGACTTTGTGGCATGCCGAGAGAACCTTCCCCTCAGAGACAGGAAGACCTAGGTTGAAATCCAGCCTCAGATCTTTTAGGAGTAATTTAATCTAAGTACCCCCAGGCTACATATTAAGATTATAAATTGTATTTATAAATTATAAATAGAGAATTTATAAATTATAAAATCGTGGCTCTGTTGTAGAAGGTGTTTGCTACAATGAATATCTCAGGTTGCTATGCTGTTGGGAACCATATGCTAGAATGAATAAGGCAGAGAGCTCAGTCACTGGACCATTCACTGAAGAGATGGATGCCCTGATTGGCTGGACTTCTCAGAATATATCCAATGTGCAACTACAGTCTTCTGCACCTTCAGCTTCTAGCTTGACTGGATGATGATAATGTTCTTTTCAGCAAGGGCAATGACTCAGGCTAGGACTGGCAGCAGGCTTTCTCTGACTATTTCAGAACCTCTGTTGGGGTCAGCAATAGGGTTGGGGGTGGTGTTACCTCATGTAAGGGATGAAAAAAGTGCTAGGCTTTATGGTCCCATAATTCTTCCTGGTAGGGGCAGCTAGGTAGTGCAGCGGATAAAGCACCAGTGCAGGAGTCAGGAGGACCTGAGTTCAAATCTCGCCTCAGACACTTGACACTCACTAGCTGTGTGACTTTGGGCAAGTCATTTAACCCCAATTGTCTCATCCTGGGTCATCTCCAGTCATCCTGATGAATATCTGGTCACTGGATTCAGATGGTTCTGGAGGAGAAGTGAGGCTGGTGACCTGCATAGTCTTCCCTCCCTCAAAAACAAAGTCAAGTGCAAGTCATGTCATTATTTCTCTGATGGCATGGTCTTCTTTGGCAACAAAGTACGAACACACACACAATTCTTCCTGGTTCAGAGGTAGCTTGCCCCAGACAGGTGTGGTGTTTGTCACAATTATACTTTCCAGACTCCAATTGGATCTAACGCAGATGAACAACTGGAACAAAAATATTCAAGCAATGTGTGTGCAGGGACAATTCATACACAACTGAACTATTCAAGTCTCAGATCCTCCATTATATGCTTTGCATTTGAAAGGTCTCTTTCAATGTCCATTTTTTGCCCACACCATCCATCAACTTTGCTAAGTCTTTGTCAGTTCTTGTGCTAGTAACAAATCTAAAGAAGCAGGATAGGTTTCCTTATCCCTTTTTTACAGACATTACTAGGGAACTGAGGGTTAGTAAGGTTAAATGGCTGTGAATAAATCTTTGTGGTTGTTCCTGCCTATCCAACTACTCATGAAAGGAGTTTGGTAGGATCCCTTCCTTGCCTGTTATTCCGAATAATTTGCTTAATATTGGAATTACTAGAACTTTAAATATTTGATAGCATTCACTTGTAAATCCTTCTAGTCCTGGTGCTTTTTTCTTTTTTTAATTTAGAAATTTTTTTTTAAATTAATTTATTTCTTTTCAGTTTTCAACATTCATTTCCATAAGATTTTGAGTTTCAATTTTTCTCCCCTCCTGCTTCTTCCCCTGCCCCAAGATGGTGTACAATCTGATATAGTCTCTACTTATGCATTCATATTAAATATATTTCACATTAGTCATGATGTAAAGAATGTCAGAAAAGATAAAGTTTACCCTCCACAGAAAGAAACATCTATCTGGTAGCTATGTGATTGGGAGAGAGTACTGAGAAGAAGCTTCAAGATCCTGCTACAGCAGGAGATGTGCCACACTAAGCGGGGAGATGCTTGCTTATTTAAGTGCTTGCTTAATAAACTTCATGCAAAAACTGATATGCTGGGCATAAAAAAATCCCTCCATTTTCTGATCATGGGACCTATGTTGAAGTATAACACATCAAGGAGTGACAGGTAGTGGGTGGGCTAGAAAGATTGTAACTTGAAAGAGCTGGGACCAATCTTAGTTCTTAAAGGAGGGACCAGGAGGTGTTAACCCCATAAAAAGGTTCATTTTGGCATCTGTGTGCCTGTTCTCTGTGAATGTGTAAAATAAATTGCCTCCTCCATCCACCCTGTTTTTGAGTTATTTTCATGAAAATGGCATGTTTCCAACAAGAAGAATTAGAACTAATGGAATGAACCACAAGAAAGAAGAAACAAAACAAAAGAAAAAGGAGAGCAAATAATATGCTTCCATCCTCATTCAGACTCCAGAATTCCTTCTCTAGATGTGGAAAGCATTTTCCATCATGAGCCTTTTGGAGTTGTCTTAGATTCTTGCATTGCTGAGAAGCTCTAAGTCTATCGAAGTCAGTCATTACACTATATGGTTATTACTTTGTACAATGTTCTCCTGGTTCGGCTCATTTCACTCATCACAGTTCATATAAGTCTTTCCAGGTTTTTCTGAAGTCCACATGGTCACATTTTTTATAGTACAATAGTATTCCATCGCATTCATATAGCACAACTTGTTCAACCATTTTCCAATTGACAGACATTCCCTCAATTTCCAATTCTTTGTCACCACAAAAAGAGCTGCTATAAATATTTTTGCATATGTAAGTCCTTTTCTCATTTTTATGATCTCTTCGGGATACAGACCTAGAAGTAGTATTGCTGGGTCAAAGAATATGCATAGTTTTTTAGCCTTTGGGACATAATTCCCAATTGCTCTCCAGAATTGTTGGGTCAGTTCACAACTCCACCTGGTGCTTTTTTCTTAGGAAGCTCATCTATGTCCTGTTCAATTTCTTTATCTAAACTAGATCTATTTAATTATTCTATTTCCTCTTCTGCTAATTTAGGCAATTTATATTTTTAAAATATTCATCCATTTCACTTAAATTGTTCAATCTATTCGCATATAATTGGGCAAAATAACTCCTTACAATTGTTTTAATTTCATCTTTGTTAGTGGTATATTCACCCTTTTCTTTTTTTATATTATTGATAGTAACCACATTTTGATAAAAGATACCCTAGACAATGAAACAATATCAATTTTGAAGCTATATGCACCAAATACTATAACATCTGTTTTTTTAAAGAAAAGTTAAACTCTTCCCCTTTCAGAACTAGAAAAATCTAACCAAAAAAATAAATAAGAAAGAAGCCAAGAAAGTGAACAGAATTTTATATAAAGTAGATATGATAGATATCTGGAGAGTTGAATAGAAATAGAATAGAATATACCTTTTTTCTCAGCAGTTCTTTATATCTTTACAAAGATTAACCATATATTAGTATATAAAAATTTTATGGATAAAAGTAGAAATATTAAAAATATCCTTTTCAGATCATAATACAATAAAAATTGTAATTAATAAGGAACCAGAGAAACATAGATTACAAACTAATTAGCAATTAAAAAGCCTAATCTAAAAGAATGGGTGGGTTAAAGAACAAATCACAGAAACAATCAATCACTTCATTTTAGATAATGACAATGAGGCAACATATCAAAACCTACTTGATACAGCAAAAGCAGTAATCAAAGGAAAATTTCTATCTCTAAATGCTTATATCAAAATTGAAAGAGCAGACTAATGAATTGGATATGCAATTAAAAAACTAGAAAAAGAACTTAAAATTTTCATTAGCTTTATCAGATTGCCAAAGGGGTCTATGATACAAAAAAGGCTAAGAATACCTAATTTAGAGTTTGATGGAATTTAGAGCTAAAAGAGACCCTGAAGGTTTTATTCCAGTTCTTTAATTTAAAGATAAGAAAACAAAAGTCTATGGTCATTAAGTGACTTGACCAAAGGCACACAGCTAATAAGTAGTGGAATTAAAATCTAAAGCCATTTTCTCTGATTGAAAAATAAATTTTCTTTTTAATACGCAAAGCCTCATAAAGAAACATGATTGAAAATTCCAAAAGAAGACAGGCAGTATATATACAAACCATTTGATGAAATGTTAAAGACCATTCTTTCAATCTAGGACTAAGTAACAAACAATGAATGAGAAAAATTCAGAGAAATATGTGAAGTTGTGTTTAAACTGAGTAAAATTAACAGACCCAGAAAAGTATACAGAACAACTATAACAATATAAATGAAGTCCTTAAAAGGAAACTGAACTCCCAGTCATTGAAAAAAAAACTCATAATCATCACAGAGAACAGATAATGAAAATATATTCCCTTCCTCAGGGGATTCCTGAAGAATACTCTCAAGAAGGGGATTACTATGACAGAATGCTGTATGTGTGTCAAGTGCTGTTTCTTGTAGCATAGGGGTATTATTGTATACCTTGAAAGGAAGCAGAATCAACATCATTAGCCTCTTTCCCAATCTTTCTCCAAGGGAGACTTTAGTTCCTTCCAGGGGAAAAACAGGAGTTGAGGCCAGGGGCTGCTATTCTGCTGTTGTCAGAGAGATGGGGTAGCAGGCTAGAATGTTATCTACTCCCTTAAATATCATTAGTCTAGAAGATTTGGTTTTTTCAGACCAAACTAACTTCTGATCACTGTTTCATTAATTGAAAGAAAGAAGACCAAACTTGACCCCTTTCCTAACAAATACCAATTCCATAATGAGGATATAAAAATTAGCAAAGAAATCCATTTACCCAAGTTGAATACCAAAAACAGAAGTCAGAGAAATCGTGTGTATGTATATATATATATATATGAGAATATATACCAGACAATGCAAGTGAAGGTGGTCTCCCAAGGTAACTCTCAACTTAACCCAGAGGGAGAAAGTCCTTAATCTCAGCCAATAGGAAATTCCTTAGGTCTCTAGTGTAACAAGCTGAAGAGAGAGATGATGAAGACTTCCAGCTACTCTCTGTGGGTTTTAGAGACTTCCTTCAGCAATCTGAAATGAGGGTGATGTTTTCTGTCTTCTCTCTCAACGCTGGCTTCAGAAGCAAAGTATGAAGCAACTCTACAAGTTGAAGAAAATGGGAGAGACTCCCAAAAAGAACTGCCATCCATTCACACAACTCCATCCCACCCTTCATGCAGGTGCAAGGCATTCATTTCCATCAATGAGAAGAGAGTCTCATATCAATAGACTCTGGACTGGAATTACATATGCATTGTGTACATTACCACACATGATGCATCATGTGTTTTGCTTAATTGTTTTAATTACAAGGGACAGTTAAGTGATGGGGAGGAGAAACTGAATGACAATGGAAGGGGTATATTTCTAGAAATTATTCTGATATTAAAACAAAAGGCAACAATAAACCTTTTTTTTAAATATCTAACACCACATCTTCTGTAGATTAGAGTATGACTCTGGACTAGGTAGGACTGACAATCAAAGTCAGAATCAAATTACCAACCAAAGTATCTTATACACATATCCTATATAGGACTCAACCTCAGCATTTGTTAATATGGACAATAGGTATGGGAATGTTCATTCTTTGGGATGTTTCATGTTCATCTCTGAATATAGATATTCCCATCCTGCACTAGGGTCATTGAGCAAGGTTAATATTAGACATCAGAGCCCTTTATCTTTTAGGTATCAAAACCAGACTCTTACTTTTACCTTTCCAGTGGCTTAGTTCACTTTATCTTCTACTATTTAAAGACCAGCATTTCATGGTCCAATTTCTTTACAATAAAGAAGGAGGGACAAGGGTTTCCTACCTCATAATTTTGCCTTAGCTCATAGATTTTGAAAGTCATGACTCAATTAAAATGCCCTCATGTTATATCTCAGTCTTTTTTTGCTCATGTGTACAGATAATCCTAAGAGGAAATAAATTATGCTTCCTTTGAGATACATGCTTAGAGAAAGAGCATGTTGGTCATGTAGGGATCAATACCAAATACTGAGGTTTCTATAATACTTACTAGCTGTGTGAGCCTGAGCAAGTCACTGTACCTCTCCAAACCTCACTTTCCTCATCTATAAAATGGACATAATAATTCTTATAATACCTATAAGGTTGCTGTAAGAACTTTATAAAATTTAAAGCACTATATAAATCTGTAAAATTGTTATGCTTCACGGAACTGAAAAATTCTAAAGTACCATTAATGCTCTTTTTTTTCATTAATTTTTTTTGCAACATATATTTTAACTCATCTGTTTCAAGTCCTGAGACACTTTTTCAAGAAAGTTAAGTAAGTGTAAGCTCAATGCAGAACCTTAAAACTACCATTTTGAACCCTGTATTATTAAAGTCTATTCTAGAACTAGGACAAGAATCATTGTTTTTCAGAATTTAATATTCGTTATTCAGAGAATCAAGGATTTTCTCCACTTTCTCTTAAGACTTATATTGACAATAAAAAGAGGGGGAAAAAAATCACCTATTCCTCCCTTCCCCACCTCCTGTCAAAGAAAAGAGTCAAGTGGGATCAAAAAAAAAAAAGTAAAAATTACATTTTCCAAAAGGAGAGGAGGCCTAGAACAGATACCCAAATGAAATTCAAACTAAAATAACAGTTAATTAAAAGTATATTCATCAAACTATTTTAATTTTAGTCCAAGTACTAGGGTTTAGATAATAAATGATTTGGGTAACACTGAAAATGCTAATTATAGACAAATATTTTTTAAAGATCTAATAAAAATTTATACAAAGGGCAGTGGGTGCAACACATGCTTCTGGTAGTGCCTGTTGCCTGGTTACCATCAGGAGGAGAAACTCAGCTACATAAGAATTGCTTACAAATTATACTAAAAATAAAGAACATTTCTTTTTTTCCCTGTCCTGCTGTTAAATACTGAATCACACAGCATAACAAATTAAAACTAGATTATATGCTTCAGTATAGCAGCCTTTAATATATAAATATAATTCTGTTAGGATATTTCCCTGGGTCTTGCAGCCTCCTCAGTAAGTAATTGACAAATGTATCTTCATTTTCTGCGTTAAGAAAGACCCAGCAGCATTCAGTCAATGTTCTATTCAGGTCAGAGTTTTCTCCAGCAGCAAAAGCCTGTCGGTGGGAAGGAAGGTTGGCCTCTAGATGCTTTCTCTTCAGGGGCATTGTGAGGTTCAAATGAGATCATGGATATAAAGCACTATGCAAACATTAAAGTGCTATGTGAAGGTTACTTATCATCATCCTCATCATCAACATCATTATTGTTGCCTGCAGTCACCAGGCCCCCAGTCTAGGGATGATTTCATACTCTGAGCCTTCTACTGAAGTTTTACTAAGTTTAAACAGTTTTAGAGGGCAATAGAGGGATGTGCTGGTAAATATTTAACAACCAAGCTCTCTGAGGCAAAAAAAAAAAAAATAATGAACACACACTTTTAAGCTTAATCTGTATTGTAAACACTTTCTTAAGTCTAGAAAATCAACCAAACAATACATTAAGCCTTGATTTCTGGTGCTTGTAGGATTTCTGAGGTTTAAATTCTCACACTGGAAATTTAACTAATAGTGCTGCCAATGAAATAGAGATGTTTGCCTCCAAAGGTGAGAGAATAAATTACCTATTTCAGAGATCCTTGTTCTTTTGATCACTTTTTTTGGTTTGGGGGATTTTTTTTGTTTTCTTTTTGGGTTTTTTTTGCACTGTATGCCTTTTAGGAAGGTTGGCTCTTTGGATAGTGGATCTGGGTTGTGAATGAACATTAGTCATCTAGTTCAACCCCTTCATTTTACAGATGAGGACACTAAGGTTCAAGGAGGTTATAACTTTCCGAAATTCACATGAGTAGCAAGTTTCAGAGGCAAGATTTGAACCTAGAACTGGCATTCTTTCTGTTATTCTACACTGCCTCCCATAATTAGAAACAGTCCTATGGATCAATAAGCACTGACTTTTTACATGTGATAGTCCCCTAAGAGAGTACTAGATCATAAGGTCATATATCTAGAGTTGGAAAGACCCTCAGAAGTCATCTGCTGTTATCCAGACTCAAGGAAGTTCTTCTTTGTAGGCAGGAAGTTTCAGATTCTATACCTTTGTGAATAAGTTATTATCCCAAGGATTATCAAAGTCAAGGGGATCTGAGGTCATTAATAAAAAGAGCAGAACTAAATGATCTGGACCCTGAACAAAACTTACAAGAAGAATAATCAAAATTAAATGAAGTGCTATATTAATAATGAGATGTGAAGTAAATATATCAAATTGGGTGAATAAACAAGCAACATCCAGACAGAGGGACCCTGTGGAATAATTGAGGACTGAAGGCCTGTCAGCTTGCGTAGAAACTTGATGAATTGTTAGAAGGGTTCTTATTGTGGCCTGGATCTCTTCAGTCTCGGAAAGGAATTCTTCCTTCTAAAAAGCTGTGGTAGAGAACTGTTCTTACTACCTTTCACTTCGTCTTTAAGCAGTGAGATCAATTCACATTGCACACATTTGTAGTTGGGGATGGTCTTCAACAGGAAGGCAAACATAGCAAAATCCCTACAAAACACCTGTTCCTTTGGTCTACCTACTGATAGGCTATGCCTTTTTACTAGTGCTGTTGGACTCTGAATCACCTCTGCAGACTCAGAGAATGCCCCTATTTATAAAGCTCTCCCTTCCTCTTCCCCCTTATTATTTCATTTTACCCCAAGCTAAGTGGCCCAGATGAATAAGCAAAAAGTTGGTGGCCTAGGCCAGGAATGGAGAACCTGCAGCCTCAAGGTTACATGTGGCCTTCTAGATCCTTGGTTATAGCCTTTTAACTGAGTCCAAGTTTTACAGAATACATTTTTTATTAAGGGAATTAGTCTGTGAAGTTTGCATTCAGTCAAAAGGCCACTCTTGAAGACCTAAAGGGACACATGCCTAGAGGTCATGGGTGCCCCACCCAAGCCTAGACACTCTATGCCTCTCTTGTTTAAGGAAATGTTAATCAACTAAGCAATAAGCCAATCAATTCCTTCAACTTTTACTTGTCAGTTACTGAACCATGATAAGTGATATAAAATTGTAACCCAGGATTCTCTGGGAATGCCCAGTTCTAACATTGAGCCATCCCTTAAGGAGCTGTTGTGAACATGCCCCAATATGCCCACCTATCTCACTTGCTTTAAAAATGCAGGCAGCTTATCAAAGGAAGCTACCTTCTCCCACATGGTTGGGGATGCATAGTGCTACATGGTAGGCAAACTGGGTATGCTCAAAGGTATTTCAAGAGCATCGCCATGTTAAAAATAGGTGCACCAAGAGAATTACTGATTACAAAAACAAAGACTGAAATAACTGCTCTGGAACTTACATAGATGCCTTGAAAGCAGAAATATTGGCATTTACCTTTCCTTATATCCTCAGCACTTAGCGCAGTCCTGGCACAAAGCATTAATAGACATTTGCTGACTGACCACTAGATAGTCAAGAGAAGTCCATTGACTAAATATTCAAAAGACATTCACTTTTTCTTGCCTATATACTTCTGTTTCTGGGCTCTGAATTTTCTGCTTCAATTATCTTAATATAAGTAATAATGAATATAATTAAAACTTAAAACCACAGTGATGTTTTTTATTTTAAGATGTATAGTTTTTCTTCAGAGGACTTAATACTTGAAAGAACTAATTTTGAATAAACTTTATTATTTTATTCTGTAAGAAAGATTGAAATACTCATCTTTATTTAAAAAGTAGACATAATCTGAATAAAAATAGTTAGCCATCTGGCTCAAGGAATCTCCCCTAAAGATTTTCAAGATTCAGATAGCATTACTCCTTCTGCTAGTACTTTACTCTAGGGTAAAATAAAATAAGAGTATAGACTTTAAAAAAAAAATCACCTAGAACTATTCAGCCTGGAAATAGAAAGAATATAATGGAAGTCTATAAAATAATAAAAAAGATGTGAACAGAGTCAGCCTCAGGCAAAATTGTGAAGTAGTTGACATTTATTTTGTCACCACCACACCTTTCCTTTCCATGCTTTTTATCCATTATTTTATCCCCCTTCTCCCTGACAGGTGCCTATTGCCCTCTTGTCATGGAAAAACACTGTCCATTAACTAATTCACACAAAAGTATTAGTGACACTTAAGAAGTTATCCTCACCACCAGCACCAGGAGTTTTTGCATTTTAAAAGATCTTTTTTACCATAATCAGGAAAAGTGGAAAGGTAAGTCTGGCACCTTAAACTAGTAAAAGGCCAAAGGCAGTAGTTACTAACCATACATTTAAGAGGCATTATTATCAGTTGGGGAATGGCTAAACAAGCTGTGGTTTATCATTGTGATGGAATACTACTATATTATAAGAAATAATGAAAGAAAGGTATGGCGAGACTTACATGAAAGGTTGAAAAAAGAGGTGAACAGAGCCAGGAGAACATTGCTTTCAGTAACAGTTATATTGTCTTAAGAAAGACTGAGTGACAGTCATTTTGACAGTTATAAATACTCAAATGAAAAATAAAGGACATATCAATAAAGATCCTATCTATATCTAGAGAAATAGAAGTACGTATACCATAATTTTATGTGTGTGTGTATGTGTGTAGCTATCTCTGGGGTGAGGAAAAAAAAAGAAATATCCATGAAAATTTTATTATATATTTAAAAGAAATAGTAAGTTGCATATAATAGATTTGCAGTTTTGTGCAATCAATCTTCTTTTTTTATAATACTGTGTTATGGAAATGCTTGTTTTATTCCATAAATTAAAAATTGAATTAAAAAAAAGAAGGCATTATAGTTTTTCCCTTACTCTGAAGCTAGTTATTTGCGAAACACAAAAGAATGTAAGGAGGTGAAAGGAATTAAAATGAATTTAGAGCTTGTAGAGTAAAGGAATTGCAACATAGGAGAAAAGGGGTGGAGAAAGACCCTGAACCCCTGGAGATGTAAAGCACTTTTGAAACTATTGTTTAGTACTTCTGAGTGAGAATTAGTATCCCCCATACAGAGAGAGAATGAGAGGAAGGGATATAAATGTCAGCAGGTCAGAAGAAATTTATTACTGTGGAATTTTAACCTGGAAAAGGGAAAGACAGAGCAGATATACAACCAATGCCTTCAAATATTTGAAGGGCTGTCCTTTGGAAGTTGAGGTTGATTTGTTATATGTGACTATAGTGTTCAAAACTGGGACTAAAAGGTGGAAATTATATAAAGACAAATTGTGGTATAAGATAAGGTAGAATTGCCCAGTGTTTATAGATATATGAAAATAGAATGGACTGTCTTGCATCGTCTTGAACAGTTTTTTATGTGGCATCTGGATAAATTATTATCTTAAAGGAAAAAAAGAGCTTCATGCTTTAGATGGGGCGTGTTATTGGTGGTGGTGTTCGTCCTTTGTTTTCAAGGAGGATAAATGACAACATGGGTGATAACTCGTGTGTGAATTGAATTTAAGTGAGGGAGAGTTGCAGAGAGTCATCAGTCTCTCTCTCCTCCAATGTCACATTGCTTGTTGTTCATACTTTGTTGCAGAAGAGAACCAATGACATCAGAAGGGTGATATTGACTAGCAAGTGAATTGCATTTAAGTGAGGCAGAGCTGGGCAAAGTCGTCAGCCTCACTCTCTCCTCCAGAGCCATCAAAGTCTGGAGCCAAGATGTAGATCAGGATGACTGGTGATTACCCAGGATGAAGTGGATGACCTTGTTCTTTCTAAATTAAGGTCTTTCCCAGGCTTACAGCATTAGCAGCTATATGGCGCATAGCTACATAGATTGCCTGACCTAGAGTCAGGAAGATTTGAGTTCAAACTCTGCCTCAGTTGCTTAGTGGCTGTGCAACCCTGAGAAAGCTGTGGCTTTCTAAAATGAGCAAGTTAAACTCAGCCTCTAAAGTACTTTCTAGTTCTAAATTGGTGACTAAAAGACTGCAAGAGTTTTTTTGCCTCTGAAATTTTGTAAAAATGCACTATTTGGAGGTCTAGTCATGAGTTGTTTTTCCTCCTTTGTTTTTTGCTGAGATTTTGAAATTCCTTTACCATCAAAATGACCATATTTGAAATGAAGATTTTTCTCTAAGAAGAATAATGTGCTTTTAACATGTAATAAATCTTTTTTTTAGTTACTGACTTTTATACAAAAAATTTTGGTATACTTCTTGCAAAAAAATAGCAAAAAGATGTAAAATTCTGGGATTTTTATATTTTCCCTGATTATGATGTTTAATATATATATCCACCTGAACCTATAAGTGTGTGTTATCTCTATGCTTCATATTCTATAGTTCTATATAGTATTCTGTATCATTCCTGATAAAATCTTAGGTTCACAAAGGCTTTCATTGTAAACTGATTGTCCATGATTGTTTTACTGGGGGATTAAGTAGAGAAGAATCAGCATCTTTTCTACCTTTGCCTGTCTCTGAAAGTAATGATTTTGAAGGTCCAATGATAATCTGGGCTTAGATTTCTCACTAAAGAAATGAGGGTTTTTCTGCAATCTTTTTTTCTAAATACATTGGCTAACTATACTGAATTTTGTCTACCCCTTTATTTGTGGCATATTGTCATACTTTAAAATACACACCTGATAACAGCGGAAGTGAGAAACAATTGTAAGCTCAGAGAAGAAACAGGTTGAAGCAGATAAAACTGAAATCTCTATACTGCTTTTCAGCAAAACACCTTTTAGTAGCACTGAAAATATAGAGTACAAAATGCCAAATCACAAATAAATACAATGTTTTTCAAGATGTAACATAAGGTGTTAGCTGCTTTAAAGAGGGAAAAAAAGATTGGAAAATATCCTAGAAATGTCATTGCGGGAGTGGGCTGAAAAACCATTTGTACAAAAAGAATAGAAAAAGACGTCTTATTACACTGTTCATAATTTAGGGAGGATGATGGAATAAAAAGTGTAAGATTTCCTTTGGAGAAAGATAATTAAGTCAAGTAAAACTAATTTAAAACATAAATACAGTTGAATCTTCTTTTCACAGAATATTGTGATGAAATTATAGTCAGGAAAGAGAATTCAGAGACTACCTGGTCCCTGACCATACCTCCAGTCAATTCCATATCTAAGCCACTTAAAGTGTCTCTTCTCTTTTTAGTCACCCCTAAGGAGGAAATTATATAATCTCTCAAGTATCTACTTCACATCCTCTCAACAAAAGTTCATGGATTATCTACTGTAAGACCTGCTTTTAGGCCTTAATGTCAAAATATCAAGATGAACTGGGAAAAGTTCAGTCAATTTTTTAACTAATTTCTTTAGCTAATTTATTTCAACATGAATTCTTAACCTGAGTCCATGGGTAGATTTTAGAGAATTTCTGAAAATGGAAAGAAAAAGTTACATCTTTATTTTTACTAATAACTAGGGGCAGAGTCAAGATGATAGAGTGAAAGTTGGAACTCACCTGAGCTCTCCCCCAAACTCCTTCAAATACTTCTAAAAAGAGCAGCAAAATCCATAAAGAGACAGAATGAGGTAGGTTTCCAGCCCAAGACAACCTAGAAGGTCGACAGAAAGGGTCTATTGCACTGTGCTGGGAGAGGAGAGGAGTCTAGCTTGCAGACCTGATTATAACAAGACCACAGCAGACTTGTGGGATTGAATCATTGGCAGCAGTGTCAATTTCCAGACTTCTCAGCCCACAGACACCTTAGAGACAACTTAGAAGGTCTACAAGAAGGAAATCTGTCAGAAGTGGGTGATAGAGAAACGTGCTTCTGCACAAGAAGTCTTAGACAGTGCCTCCTGGGCCCCAGATGCAGAGATAAAATAGTCATTGCTTGCATCCTTCAGTTCTGACTGCTGTCTCACTAATTTCCTCTCAGTTCAATTCTAGCTCTGCCTCTTCCTTTTCCATCTTTCCTGCTCCACTCATTCAGCAAACTCCCCCTACCTCAGGCTTCATGTGACTCCAGGTTTCCATGTGACCCATGCAGGTCACATGGGCCTATTAATGAATGGGAATTAATGAATTTAAATTACCATTATACAGGTAAGATCAAAACAAAAATTCAGGAGAGGACAACATGGTCAATATACCCACATCTGAAACTTCAAAGGGGAATATGAACTGGCCTCAAGGTCAAAAAGTCTTCATGGAAGAGCTCAAAAAGGCTTTAAAAATCGACTAAGTGAAGTAGAAGAAAAAATGAACAATTCCTTTAAAAATGCAAACAACAAAATGGGGGAGGGGAGGGGAGAGTACACTGAAGAAAACAACTCCTTAAAAAGTAGAATTGGCCAAATGGAGGAGGTACAAAATTTAACTAAAGAAAACAATTGTTAAAAATTAGAATTGAGCAAGTGGAAGCTAAGGACTCTATAAGACATCAAGAATAAGTCAAAGAAAATCTAAAGAATAAAAAACAGAAGAAAACATAAAATATCTCACTGGAAAAACCAGTGACCTGGAAAATAGATCCAGGAGAGATGATTTAAGAATTATTGTTCTACCTGAGAATCATGATGAAAAAAAGAGCCTAGATAGCATCTTTTAATAAATAATCAAGGAAAACTGCCCTGAGTTCCTAAAATAAGAGGCTAAAATAGTCATCAGAATAGTCCACTAATCACCTCTTGAAGGAGATCTCAAATTGAAAATGCCAAGGAATATTGTAGCCAAATTTCAGAATTATCACATCAAGCAGAAAATACTGCAAGCAGTCAGAAATAAACAATTCAAGTTTTGGGGAACTGCATTCAGGATTACACAGGACCTTATAGCTTCTCCATTAAAAGATCAGAGGGCTTGGAATGTGATGTTCTATAAGACAGAGGAGACTGGATTATAGCCCAACTACCCAGTGAAATTGAGCATAATTTTTCTGGGGAGGAGATGGATATTCAGTGAAATAGGGGGCTTCCAGACTTTCCTGATGAAAAGATCAGAGTTCAACAGAAAATTTGATCTTCAAATATAAGAGAGACATGACAAGGTACACAGGAAAGGGAAGGAAAAAAAGACATGTTTTTAAATATGGACAAACTATTTGCTTCCCTACATGGGAAGATGATGCTTATAACTTTTGAGAAATGTATTTTTATCATATAATCTAGAAGAAAAACACATAGGGGATGAGTTTAAGTTCATTTTGGTGTGATGATTAAAAAACTTAATTGGTAAAAAAGGAATGTAATGGGAGAAGAGAAAAGGAGGAGGTAGAAAAGTAAATTACATCACATGAAAAAGCACAAACACATATGCAATAGAGGGAAAGAAGGGAGAGAGATGAGCAGTGTTTGAACTTTTACTAACCACTCACTAAAATTAGCATCTCTTTCCATTGTGAACCTAGTCAACAAAGTTTTTTTTTAATAGGGATTATCATATATCAAAGAGGTTTCTCTCTTTCTCTCTCTGTCTCTGTCTTTGTCTCTCTCTCTCTCTCTCTCTCTCTCTCTCTCTCTCTCTCTCTCTCTCTCTCACACACACACACACATGCTCACACACACACAATTAAGATCTTCTATTTAATATGGCTGAGTTACATTCTGCCACATGTCTTGATGTCACCAGTTTCACTTTCTCTCTTCACTTTTACCACACATTTTCCCCCTTCCAACATCTGCCCTGTCTTTCACTCCTAATCTGGCATCCTCCTTCATCATCTTATGACAAGTTGCCTAAAACTTGTCATAGCCATGCCTTCTATTGGATACTGGTGAAGGCAGGGGGGTGGGGGGTATCTTTCTCTATGCAATCAACTTGTCCCTTTTTGATAATCCCTACATATATCTATATTTTTTATTCCTCAAAGATTGCAAGTTGGAAACTTACAATTTCTTAATTAATTGATACTTCCATGCCTGTGACTTCAGAACAGGAAACTCTTGAATGGATTCTCTTTCCTCACTATAAACCACTTTATCTGCCCTAACTCCAGAACTGTCCCCATGCATGGAGTGAAAATGGACCTAGGAGTCCCAATGAATCTCTGTGTTACACTGTATCAGAAGACAATCATGAACTCCCTACTTCTTCCATGTTCTGAAGACCATAGTGCACAAGGTTTCTGGCAATAGCACTGATGGTATTACTTCCATGTGTTTTCCTGTACCAGTTTTAAGGTTTCATTACTAGCCCTATCATGGGATATTGGCAGGTTTCCCCTCAGTTTTGAAGGTGTTTATTGCTTCCTTGGTTTGGGTTGTGTGTCCTGCCTTAATTTCTTCCTTCAATTATTCCTACTTTTTTACTCCATGCTCTTTTGGAAGTTTTTATTCAAACTATGTTGATTTCCTTTAAATGTGCCAAATAAAAAGAGTTTATTGATTTGAGTATTTTATATATGTCTGAATCTTCTAAAAAAAAGTCCCTTTAGTCTTAACAACAGCCCTAAGACATACTTTCTCCAATTAAAATTTACCTGTTTTTTTATTTTATCCTTTTGTGCTCTCTATGTCTTCAAAAATGTCATAGGAGAAGATGGCTAAGTATTAGGAAGACATACAACCAAGCCACCCCCCATAAATACTTTCAAATGTAGCACCAGTCTAAGGACTGATAAGGAAATCTAAGAAAAAAATCACAATGAGTTGTTTTACCAACTCAGGTCACCATAAGGAGACAGAAAAAGAAGTCTACTAACTCTGGGGCTGGTGTTTAGCCAAAAATGGCAACATGAAGCATGTGCTATACACCAGGTCAAAAATTAGATTCCCAAATGCAGTGAAGTAGGGCTCAATCTTGTGCAAGGTAACAGAAGAGATGGCAATTAGCAGCTCTGTTGCTTGCTAACCAGTTCTGGATCAAAGATCCAAGGACAACAAAAAAAAAGAGGATCTGTGCCTAGGCAGTGGCATTACAGGGTAAAGAGTGATCACAGGCCTAACCTCTGCATTTATTAAGGAGACAGTTCTGAAGCAATTAGCTTCATTTAGCTTGAAGTTATCAAGGAGTGAAGGTGGATTTAGGAGTCCCAATGATTCCTTGTGTTTCAGTTTACCAAAAGACCATCATCTTCTTCCACCCCCTGAGGATCACAATGCATAAGGCTTCCTGGCAATAACCCTGATGGTATTTTTTTCCTGCCTTTCCCTGTTTCAATTTTAAGGTTTCATTAATGGCCACATTATAAAAAATTGGTGGGCTGACTAAGATTTAGTAGTTTTTCCCATCCAGTTTCACAGAATCTCTAAAATCTATCCATACACCCAGGTTAAGAATGATTGTTGAAATAAAATAGTTAACTAAGTAGTCTCCTCCACCTTTCCTCTTTGTTTATATAGAGATTTCTTGTGCATCAATTTTGTGCAATATTTTTTCCTATCCTTCATCTTCCTTTTCCCCTCCCCCCAGAATATTCTTCTTTCCCTCTCCATTCAGTTGCCACAGACAAAAACTTAATAGAGAATTAGTTTAATTAGTTTAACAAAACTGCAGTATACAAAATCAACTACAGTCTTATTTACTAGAAATAATGATCAAGAACACATAATTTCAAAAGAAATTCCTTTTGGAATAACAACAGAATTAAATATTTGGGCATTAACCTACTTAGGATTACACAAGAACTGTATAAGTGCAATCGTAAAACTAGTTACCCAAAGGAAAGCAAGCTTAAATAAAAAGAGGACATTCGACATTTGTGGATAGGTTGAATTACCCTCAAAATAATACATATAACAAATGTATAACACTCCTCTGGGTTATTCCCCCAACTAGCACTACAAGATTTGGTTTCTCAGGAAACAACTACCTCAAATTCAGGTTACTCTATGGGTCTGTACTCCCAAAACAATAGTTCATGAGCCCTCACTAGTATGCTGACCTTTAATAGTCAGCCAGAAAACAGAAAAAAAGCAGTCATTTACTGAGACCATATAAAATGATGAATTTCCCTTACACACTTTTGGCAGAAGAAGTGGTTACTCATATAGAGTACACTAGTAGAGAACAGTTTGTGAATATATATAGTCTAGATAACTCACGCCTCTAGAACGGTAAGGCCTCCTTTCCATTCTTATGTTATTTTCACATTGCTCTCCCTTGGTGCAGCACCTGGGCTACACAGGTAGGATAGCTCAGTTCTTAGGCTCATACATTTGTAGTTCATCTCCTAATGGTCAGATTCGGCTCTCTTCTTTTCTCAGAAAGATTATACTTCTCAAAAATGTCTCCTGCTACATCTTTCAACTGGCTGACCCTTTTCCCTGAAAGTTGTAGTGCCTCCTTCTGTGCAAGCAGTTCAACTATAAGATACAGTGAACATTAGTGGGAAGAAGAGAAGCCAGGAATTCCTTCTCAAGGGTTGGATTATTTCTCCATAGCTAGTTTTCTTCTCTCTTGCTAGAGGTCACACCTTTCAGAGTTATCCCCTGCTTATCTGACTCCTTAGAGAGTGGGTCTCATTTTAAAGGGCCACCATGAGCGTATCTGATCTTTGTAAAACTAATATATAGATACCTTTTAATTCCATCACTTTTGATCATTGAACTTCTTTACAAGGTACAGACATGTCCTTGAACTTATCTTTTTATATTTCAAATTTAAGACCATACAACTATTAAATCAATTCTACCCTAAGGCTCAGTTAGCCCTCTAGGGCCACTGTTCTAATCACCCCTGGAAAGAGAAGTTCAGATCCCCAAAGAATACCTGCTACTTATTCCTTCAGATATCTGGGGCTATCCCTGAGGGATTGGTATTGCTCACAAATAACCATCAATGTGTTTTCTTCCATGATTATGAGTTGATAACAATTATCCAGGCAGACTTAATTTGCTTTTAGAAATAGGTACAAAAAAAATTTCCCCAGAAATCTATAACACTCTCCCATAAATTCATAGAGAGCCTAGGGTGAATCCTATCAAGCTAATAACATGCGTGGCAATTCATAACTCTTCAAGTCCTTTTTGCTGGAGTCTTCAAGAACTCTAGTTATGGTATAATTTTTCTGATAGACCCAATCATGTCTTCTGCAAATAATGTATTTTGACCATTTCATGTCTTACATTAATTCCAACAATTATTAGAATTTAATACTTTTCTTTTCTGTCTCACTGCAACTGTTAACTGTTTCTAATACCCCATCCACTAAAACTGGCAAAAGAGAGACTTCTTGCCTCACTACTCTTTATCGTAGGAACACTTCTGTTTCTTCACAGCATATTAATTATATTGATTCAAATTAAGGTAAATGCTTTTTATTTTGTTGAGGAAGAACATCTTTCTAGGTCTACTCTTTTTAATATTCTTGCCATGGAGGAAGACTGACTATCAAAGTTTTTCTATGCCAATTAACGTAATCACATAGCATTTTTAGTTTATTAGCTTAGATGTTTTATGATGTTAATAGTTTTTCTGATGTGAAATCAGTCTTATAGAAGACTGGAATAAGCCTTGTCTGATCATGGTAGATAATTTTTAAAATATATTGCTCTGTTCTGTTAGCTAAAATTTAACTGAACATTTTATTTGCTTTAATTTTTTTATTATAAGCCTAGCAATCATCAAATATGTATATATATATATATATATATATACATTTCAACATAGAAAGAATACAAAAAAAGAATTATATAAGAAACTATGGTTTTTATTATTTTTTTTAAGAAATATATTATGTATAGCAATATATTCAATTTAGTGTTAGTAACAAATTATTCTATTAAATTGTTCCCCTTCTATTCGTCTTGTTTCATTCTGAACATTTTAAAATTGTTTTATGTATATTTGTGTGTGTTCCCTTTTTTGTGTATTTATTACTACTCAGGAACACGTAACCACCTCTACCACACCCATCATCCAATGAAAGCCCTCTCTTGTGAAAATATGGACAGTTCATATTCATTAAGGAAATTAGTATCCAATTTTCTTTCTATAACATATATAACTTAGCCTGGTTTTTAAGTTAATATCATATTTGCCTAACAAAAAGTACCAGATATTTCATTTTCCTCTATTTTTATGTATATAAAGGTTCTTAAAATCAAGATAAACAGTTTCAAGACATTTAATAATTGTCACCTAAGCTTTCAGTCTCAGTTTCTTCATTTGTAAAATTGGAGCAATAACAGTATCTACTCACAGGTTTGTGATGATCAAATAAAATTATTTATGTAAAGCACTTTTTAAATCTTAAAGTACTCTATAAATGTAAGTTATTTTTTGTTATAATTAGATATTTTGAAAGAATCATGCTGTTAACCTAGGTGAGGTGAATTTTTTTCAGGATAAATCACTGATATATGTGATTTCTTCCTCTAATGATGATCTATTTAAATTATTAATTTCCTATTGTTTCAATCTTGTCAAGTCATATTTTTGTAAATAATTGTCCATTTCCTTAATTTTTTGATTTGGCTGAATAGAGCCACATGTAAAATTCTCTAATAACATTATTATCATGTATTTATTATTATCTCTTGGTATCAGGGCCAGTCCTATGCAATATGTATATGCATGCAATATGCATATGCAATATGAATATGTATATTCAATGTTCTCCAGATTTCATCTTCAATCATACACTCTCTCTCAAACTTCAACCTTTCCCTTTCCTTTTCCTTCAAACAAATTTGTCTCCTTCATCCTTCAAAATAAAAAATCTTTCAGTAGATCTTAGATATTGTCTTTAGATATTGTCCTATCTTTGTCCTGCTCTTATCAGCCAAGCTCCTTGGAAAAAATCATCTATACTTGGTGTCCTCACTTTTTATTCTCTTAGATTTTTCTAAATATTTTTTCTCTTGACCTTCCGATATTACCACTTAAATGATACTACTCTTTACAGTTACCAATGATCTCTTGACTGCCAAACCTAATGGTCTTTTCTCAATCCTTATGCTTCTCAATAAATCTTCTGCATTTGACCATGTTGACCATTCTCTCCCTGGAGACTCTCTCCTCTCTGAGTTTTCATGATATTACTCCCTCTTGACTCTCCTCCCTATTTCTGACTATTCCTTAGTCTCATTTACGGGCTCATTATTCATATCAAAACTGCTAACTGTGGGTGGTTATGGTTTTGTCTTAGCCTCTCTTCATTTTCCCTCTATACTCTCTCTCTCTCTCTCTCTCTCTCTCTCTCTCTCTCTCTCTCTCTGTCTCTCTGTCTCTCTGTCTCTGTCTCTGTCTCTCTCTCTCTCTCTCTCTCTCTCTCTCTCTCTCTCTCTCTCTCTCTCTCTGTCTCTCTCTGTCTCTCTCTCTCTCTCACAGTAACTTCCTCAACTCTCAGGAGGTTAACTATGCTGATGACTCCAAAATCTATATATCAAGTCCCAGTCTATCTCTTGCACTTTAGTCCTGTGTCATCAGTTGCCAAGTGGACATTTCAAATTGGATATTTCAGAAACATCTTATATTCCACATGTCAAAAACTGAACTCATTATTTTACTTTCCTCCCCCAAACATTTCCTTCTTCCAAACTTCCCAACTTCTGCTAATGGTACAACTATGCTGCCAGTCCACCAGGTTCATAGCCTCAACATTAACCTGGACTCCTTTTTCTCTCACATTCCATATTTCCAGTTACCATATCTTGCAGTTTCCATCTCCACAGTATCTGTAGCATCCAACTCCATCTCTCCTAACTACAACTTTAATTCAGACCTTCACTACTTTTCACCTTCCTTATTTCAAAAAGTTTCTAATTACTTTTCATATCTCATCTCTCTCCACTCTAACTCATTCTACACACTACTACCAAAGCAATTTTCCTCAAGTGTAGATTTACTATTTGACTCCTTTTCTTAACCATTCCCACGGTCTTCTTCTTGAGTAGGATAAACTATAAAGTCCTCTATTTAGCTTTTAAAGTCCTTCACAATCTGGCCCCAAATGGTATTCAAACCTCAATGACCATTACTCCCCCTCCTGCAATCTGAGATCCAGCCAAATAGGGCTTCTATTTATTCCACACACTTAATGCTGAATCTTGTATCTCTGTGTCTTCTCACCAACAATCCCACATGCAAGGAAATTGATTCCCTCTTTTCCTTTAAGATACAACTTTCTTTAAGACATAACCTCCTGGGACTTATGATGAAAAATGCTATCCAATCCCTGAAAAAGAATCAATGTTGTCTGAATACAAATTGAAGCATATTTCTTAAACTTTATTTTTCTTGAGGGTTTTTTGTCTATGTTTTCTTTCAGAACATGACTTGTGGATATGTTTTGCATGACTACACATGTATAACCTATATCAAATTACTTGCATTCTCAATGAGAGAGGATGGGAAGGGAAGAAGGGAAAGAATTTGGAACTAAAAGTTTTAAAAATGAATGTTAAAAATTGTTTTTACTTGTGACTGGGGAAAATAAAATACTAAGGTAGAAAAAAAAAAGAGACATAACCTTCTGCATGAAGCCTTTCCTGATCAGTCCAAATGCAACTTCCCTCTCAAACCATCTTATATTTAATTACTTTGTATATATTTGCATTTATTAACTTTGAATTTGTACCATATTAATTTATATGTTCTTTTTATCTTCCCCCATTAGAATGTCATCTTCTTGAGAGTAGGATCATTTCATTCTTTCTACTTACATAAGATTGAATCATTGGTAATTTTTCTGATTTATATTCTCTCTCCTTTCTAAAAATTAACATTTGCTAATGGTTCATTCTTGTTGGGAGGTTTTGAGTTTTTTTTAATAGCCACAGGTTTTATTTATTACTTCAGTTTCTTCTTACTTTTTAAATCTATTTCTGTTCTTTTATAATCTCTATTTTATCACTTTCCTTTGGGTGATTATTTTGTCCCTTTTCTATGCTCTTTAAATTCAAGCCCATTTTTTTTCTTTTCTTTCTTAATGGAGGAACTTGGCCATAGGCATGTACAAAATATTTCATTAGAATATGTACTCAGGGAATTTTATTTTACTTTTTTAAAGTGAACATTTATTGAATACTCAATCATAAAAGACATTTTTTGTCATCAGACTAAAAAAACTAAAGCAACTAAAGTTCATTTAGTAATTTAACAAATGAACTTTGCTTAAGAAATACAAATCTTAAAAGTAAGATGCAAAATACATTTTTTTAAAAGACATTGGGATGTGACTGGGCATTCCAAGTACACTTAGCACACCATATAGGTATGCCTATTCATTTAGCAATATAAATTTGGCCCTACGAGGAGCTATGACTGCATCCCAAAAGTTTTGATACACAATATTGGTGTTACTATATTTTAAATATTCTGCAATCATTTTTTCCGATTTCTTCTCTAAGTATCATTAGTCGCTAGATTGTTTCTCCATTTCCACTCTCCCCAGTGCCTAAGGTGGTGCACGGGACAATACTTTCCCAATTCTGGGTGAGGTAAGGTGGACAGGGTATACTGCTGTTCTTAATATATCTTCTCCATAAATATACCTTTGTAATTGATACTAATTGATTAGCTAATACAGGGGCACTAATTACTAAGTTAATCAATGCTTTAAGGGAGAGAAAAACTACACCTGGTGATTGATAGTAGGGAGAACACTCCAGAATGAGGCCTTGAGTCAATAGCATTAGAAAGTAACCCCAAAACCCTCAGAGATAACCCCTAGAATTCTGGGGTAGAAATATGTAGTTACCCTCCTACTTTGGGGGCCCAACTCATTAGTGCAAGGAAAGAGAGGATAAAGACATCCAGAGATTACAAAGCTACAATAATAAAATATACTTTTATCCCAAAATTCAGTTTTGTTATTTCTATCACATTTAGAAAAGACTATATACCTTACCCTTATATCTTATTTGTATTTAATCACCAGGCAGAAGCAGATTTATGACAAGTTATAACAAGTATGTTTTTATTTTGTTAGTCATTTATTATTCATAATTTCACTGTGGGTAAGAATTCTATGGATTGTGGATTTTAGTTAATAAGCTCTTTCAGGTCTACTTTGTCTATGAAGTGAGTTACATTTATTTTATGCTATGCACTTGACAAATATCAACAGACATGAACAGTTTCTTACACAAAGTTGGAGATCAAATGAGATGAACCATGTAAAGTGCTTTTCGAACCTTAAAGTGCTATATAAATGATAGCTAATGTATTAACAGAAAAGAGGGGTTGCATATGAAACCATCAATCTCAATTGCATATAAATTGTTTCTTTTTTAAGATATTAAATTTAATATAGTACTACCAATATTGCCTGGCTTGTCAATGACTGTTTCTGAATTTCTATCTTTTCTCTTTTATGTACTTTTAAATATTTCATCAACATTCTTTTTTTGTGTGTCTCTATTGATATTCTCTACTCCATACCTCTAAAATAAATGACCTCTGTTGCAACAAATAAATGAGGTCAAGCAAAACCAGTTCACATTCATGTCATGAATTCTTCAGTTTTCAAACAATATAGCCTTTTTTGCAGGGTAAGTAATTTGGAGATCAAGTAAAAAATTTTGCACATTTCAGACCAACTTTGACATTTCTTCTTTGTCATTTGTGAAAAGTTTGATGTCAACTCTACTTGTTATTTAAAAGCTACTTATCTTTTCTTTCTCAATACTTGAAAGTTTTTTTCTTCCATTTTGTAATGTCATGTTTTTGCAATTCTGAGTATTGCCAAGTAAGGGTCAGAATTTTTCCTTTTTGGTGTCTTGTATATTTCCTCTGCTTTTAGAGTGTTGTCTGCTCTAGGTCATTATGGAAATTTTTCACTAATTTAGTCCTTAATTACAGTACCTAGCTTTTTTCCCCAATAGCTTCTGGGAGCCTAATTAGCATGCTATTTGTTCTCTTGCTCTGTCTTGCAAATCTCTTATTTTATCCTTCATACTTTAGTTATTTTTTCAGTTTTTTTGCTTCCTGGGTTTGTTTTTCAATTTCACTTATTTTTGTTATCCCTTGATCCAAAGATTTTATTGATTCTGTTTCTTTCTGCCCCCATAGATGTTCATAGACCTTGTTTATCATCTTCTCATTCTTTATTCCATCTCTTGTGTTTTCTAGACTATTTTAGAGCCTTCGCTTTAATTTCCTTAAGACATGTGTTATCCATTTCAAATTTTCCACTTTTTCCATCCCATTCATTGTTGTTTCACCTTTGCATTCCTCCCACACTAGACTAAGGGGAAGTGACATGAATCACGGAGGATCTGGAATTTTTTATCTCTGAGCAGCGGAAGATAGCACATAAACCCTAAAGTAGGAAGTACTTGTGGGCTTAACGAGACTCTGGTGGCCTGGGTGGTAATGGGAAGACTTGAGGTTGGAGGACAGAGGACCTGACTCATCTCAGTCAGGGGAGCTAGACAACCCAGGTTCTGCTATCTAGGGCAGATTGTGCCTCCAGACCTGATAAACTTAGGTCAGCACAGGCCAGGAGATGAAACAGGGTGGGAAATAGGCCCCAGTACCTTTGCCTTCTCACACTGATCTTGCAAAACTATGTAAAGGTATGGAGGGGGAGGTTCAGAGAGAGCGACTTAAGTCAGGGGGGAGAGAAAGGAAGAGGGTAACCTGCAGCCTCGAGGCCACATTTTGTTCTGCAAAGTTTGGATTCAGTCAAAAGGCCACACTTGAGGATCTAGAGGGTCACATGTGGCCTTAAAACCACAGGTTCCCCACCCTTAGTCTAAATCAACAGTAGACACAAGGCTCCATGGGGTTCCAGCCTGCATGGCTCTTAAGGCAGCAGTTATCCTCTCCCTATTTCCTAGTGATTCTCTCCACTTTATTATTTTTTATGTTTTTATTCTGACTTCTTTTCTTATCTCCGTCAGTGGGGAGAGAAGAGATTCAAGTAACATTTCATGATTGGTGAAGGGATTTCAGGAGATACTCTTTTCTATGCCTTCTTACTCTTCAACCATCTTTAAAACAAGTCTACAAATGCCTTCTCAATCATAACATTGCCATGGGGATAAATGGTTCCCTTTGGGATAACTTACCATCTGTTCAAAAAGGAAAACTGCCAGCCTTTTCTAGGAGGATAGGCAATGTCTCCTCACCTCAAAAGCAGTGAATAAATCAGCCACCTTTAGCTAAATGATGAAGTAAACATCACAGATCATAATGCAATGAGAAAAAAATGGGTCCAGAATATAAACTCCTCTAATTGGAGTTACCTTGGAAGCATGGAGGTCTATATTAAATCTTGTCACATTTTAATCTACATTTAATTATCATAGATCAGACTTTAAATGCCTACTAATGAGAAAGAAAATCACACAGCATATGGTAACCAGGGAGCACAGGAAAAGTTGCAATGTGTCTCTCCCATTGCCTCTGTGGTAAGACTAATCAATATTCACATGGCCTCCCAAAATAGACCAAATCACGAGATGCTCAAACCGTTCCTTTAATATGGATGAGTAAGGGTCACCAGACATGAAAGCTTCTACTAATTGTTAACAATTACAGGTTGCCTGAAAGCTTTTATTCCCTCTGGGCTTCAAACCCCAGACAAGACTCTCAAGGATGGTTATATAGTTTTTGTAAGTATCGTGAGATTAATGCTTTCTACAGTGTGGCTTAGCCTTCCTTCCATCCTAGCCTTTAAAAGTTTATATCTTACCAAAATTTATTCCTTACTTTATCTTCACTATAAGCAGAGGAATCAATCAACACCCCTGCTAACCTTAAAAGTATAATAAAGTAGAATAAGATTAATCTGCAAATAGATTAAACTCTCACACTCCTTTAAAATCTCATTTTACTTCTAAAGTCTCTGTTACCTGTTATGTACCACACAGTAACATTTTAGTATAGATCCTATCATCCCCATTCCTCACCCCAAAAGAGAATTAAGCAAGTATCTAAATTAAATGCCTTGTGAAAGGCATATGGTACATGTTAACCAGAGTTAGTAAACTAGATGACCTCTAAGCTTCTTTGAAAACCTAATGGACTATCCTTCCATAGAAACAAGTAAGATAATTTAAGAAGAGGATAAGTGTGAAATTGATGATCAAATTTTCACATTCTCATTTCTTCATGCCTCAAACTTTATTTATCTGAAAAGTAATGCCACTGGGGCAAGCAGATGGAGAAACCAAAGTGTATGGCAGTCTTTTTTGACAAACATTGTATGATTGAGCCATGCCAATTTATCCCCAAATGGCAACGGAAATGTTAAATAGCAACCTAACAGGCCAGAAGTCTATCTCCATTAGTAACCTGGTTATCATATTCAGAAACTATAGAACAAAAATTTCTACAGAAATTGAAATGTATTCCCCAAAGAAGTTATTTGTACTTGGGTCCAGAGTCTTACTGTGTTTTTCCATTACGGGAAAAAAAAGTGATTATTGTCACAAGTGTTTTTATGCTCAGAAACCAAAGAGACAAGGATAAGAGAATAATAAGAAAAAAATTACTTTCTAAGATATGTATTCTTTACATTGATATATGTGATGCAATGCAGCTGCCTACTAAACTTCCTTTTTCTTCTTTCTTATTACAGTGAAAAATTCCAAGAAGTCTTAGTTTACAAGTAAGATTTTACTAGATGTGAAATTCCTTAGCCATCTTCCAACTCCTTTTAGGAAACAATTTTAAGACTTTTTTCCCCTGAGTTCTCCTTCTAATCAATAGTATCTTTCTTTAGAAATTAGTATAATTGAGGGGATATTAGTAATCCTGAAACCAGAATAAGGTCAAACTAGTGGACACATTTTCCTGTCAATTGTTTATGTTTTATATTCTTGGCAATAGGCCTTTTCTTTCCTAAGAATGAATCACACTATCAGAGTTTTCTCAGAAAAAAATGCCATTTTTTCTGACAAAAACAAGAACTTAGTTTCATTGCTCATGTTACATTTGTGATGTGTTCAGTAGGTCTCACTGCCCATAATTTGATCATGAGAAAAACTCATATTGATTGTCAAATTTCCAGTTCTCAGAATTGAACCTTTGGTGATATCTCAATTGTACTTAATACATATATCATATATAATAATATTAATAAGTCAGTTGCATTTAATATACAATTCCAACTGATTCACTGTAGTCCATATGATGAAGAGGATGCTGATAGGATTATCTGAATGAGCTATGGAAAATTAGGCAAATAAGATATTTTCACCACATATAGTTAGGCCAAACTTACATAGCCACATACTTTGTTATATAGCTAGAGCTTTAGATAGTCATGAAGAACTGGAAAGAGATTATTTAATCCATCCCACTGCTGAGGGACAGAGATGCCATGGTCTTTTGTGGTATCTTGCTCTAAAATAAGAGACCTAACTACTAGACACTTGGTCCTCCCTTTTATCAGAGCATTTACTCTTCTTCTATTTGCTATAGATGGAGAGTAATAGATCACTGTAACCTCTATATTGAATTCTGTTATATTACTTTCTATCTTTCCCTTTACTGGAGAAATAATCTGATACAGTGGAATATACTGGCTTAGGCATCAGAGAAACTGGAGTCAGGTCCCACCATTGTTGTTTATGGCCTGTCATTTAAACTTTTGGGGAGTCAATTTCCTCTTCTATAGAATGAAGAGACTAGAAGGTCTCTGAGGTCCCATCCAGCTCCTGATAAATAATCCCATGACCCCTTTCTTTTCGTTCCCATTTTCTGCTTCATTTTTTCTATCCATTTCCGAGTCCACTCTAAGTCCTTCATGTCTTTAGGGAACCTAAAAGAATTCAACCTACTCTTCTATAAGTATATAGCAAACATACTTTTTGCATTACCTACCTCACTGAGTTATTATGGAACTCTTTGTCAAGCTTAAATGTGAATTATAGTATTTCTTACATTAGAAAGTAACTTTGCAATTTCCCCTTATACTTCTAGTTATTTATTAGTTTGGGGTTATTGTTACTAGAATTATCATCTATAGTACAGTGACTAGATCAGCACTACATCAAGGCCATAAGGGCTGGCAACCTGGGTCAATCTCTGTCCTTTATCTGCCTTCCCGTTGTGAAGCTCTAGTAGAAATCTGACTTCTATGGAGGGGATATAACCTCCCCAATTTCCACTTTCATTGGTTCATCATTCTTCCCTTGACTTCCTGAAAAAAAATTGCTAATTAAAGTCTAGAGATTTCCCAAAGAGCAAGACAGTTTTAGAAGGGGCATGAGGAGATTCAGTGTACAAGTGTAAATCACATATGGAATAGGTTTATTCTCAGAAAGTAAAAGGAATGATAAGCATAAAGAAATCATAGTATATATTGCAGAATGATTACACCAGAACCTAGTAATATCACTAGTCGCATAATCATTTCAGAGGCTAAAATTCCAGCCTTGTTGGGACACACGCAGCTATTGCAGTGCTACTAATTAGCCATTTTACAAGTCATGCTTCACTGAGCATAATCCAATCAAATGAGAAGCATAATTTTCTTTCTAGTGGTTCCCTCTCTCCAAAGTTAACCATTTCTTCACAACAGACCCTTCTTGCAGCTGATGCTGCAGCAAGAATCGTTCCAGTAGACATTGCAACTTGTTTCTCATCAGTACTCTCAAGCTTCTGGGATCTTTCAGTGTCCACAAGGTTAATGCTAAAGAAAAGAAAGAGGCAGCCACGGGCCTTGGTACAAGCACCTTTAGTTGGACCTATACTCGACACGGGGAGCCTCCAATACCGTTACATCAAGGTGAAAAGGACTGTCCTTCACACCTCCATGAAATTACCTTTTGTCACCTGGAAAGCCACAGCCAAGGGAGTCACTAGGTGAAAGTATCTGCTTTTATCAGTTAAAAACTCTATCCCCTTTTTCTGCTGTTAGGGGGAGGAGGATAACCAAGGCAACATTCAAGGTTTATCATGTCATGCTAAAGTGCCAAAAAGTTCTTTCAGTGCTATACCACCACATAACTGGAAGCAATCAGAATATTTATCCCTAAAAATCTAAGGAATAAGTCAACTTGTCCTATACTCCCCAGATGTTTCCAGGGGAACTATGATCATATGCTCTCTAGGATGACCTCTATAAAATTCTTACAGCCTCACTACATACCTACCTATGTTCATTTCATAATCAGGTAGGACTCTTACCTCCTTTTTTGGTCTAGAATGATCATGATTTGGGAAACATCAGTTTTATTTTTTTTCTTCCTTTTATAATTAAAAAATACATTAAATATTCACCCTTCTTACCACAGAGTAAGAAGAATCTCCTTCTGACCCATTCCTATGTTCTCTGGTATATCCGGAGGTCTACCTACTTATTCTAGGAAGTCACCTGGTTATCATCTCCAGGCATGCTTTGTGACAATCAGAAATACAAGAGTCTTAGTCACACTTGCCAGGTGCAGAGCAAGGTCAGCTCAGGGGAGAATCATGCTAGAACACTCGAGTTTAACACTAGTTATTCACTTCCCACTCAAGAGGGCATACATAGACATCAATATACTCGAGAGTAATATAGCCACTCACTTCTCCACATTCACAAAATTGTTAGTTAACACTCAGCCCCCTCATGTTCCATGAACCGTGAAGAGAACACGTCTCATTGCTTGCCTGTATTGCTGTTGTCACATCCTTTACAATTTCTCTAATCGCTTTGTAGTGTCTCTGATTTCTACATTACATACCGAAAGATTGTTTTTACAAGTTTCATGAAGTGGAACTGCAATTCTGCAATGCAGCTGTCTTCCTTTCATTAAGTTGTTGGCATCCCACTCTGTTCATATTTCATTTTCAGTTACAGTTTATTTAAAGACATCATGCTCGTGCTACACAAAAGTCTTCTTCTTTGTCAACTCTTCCACTGCTTTAGCATCCCAGGACAAATTTAATTCATCATATGACTCTAGTCATCTGATTGTATTTTACATTCTTCCCTTATGAACTCCAACAGAGTACTAATTTAACAGAGTGTGATAAGCAAGTTTTCAATTGATTATTCTTCTCATTCATCTTAACACTTCAAAAAGGAAATAGGACCCACACAATGAAACGTAAGACACAGTCATCCTAAGCTGACCCCAAGCACAAAGAACAGATGATAAGCAAAGAAAAATAATTTTTTAAAAATAATAAGCCAAAAACCATAGTATGTTAACATTGTATTGACACCTAAGCTTGGTTTTTTATCCCTCAAACTATACCACCAAAAGTAAATTGAATTCAAGTAAGACTTACAATAGAACTATAGGTTGAAAATATAATTTTTTTTTATCAGAACTCTTTTTGTTCTCTCAACTAGAATTTTTGTTCTAAGCTCTTAAAGTATTTTGACAAACACCTGAGATTTCAAAATGTGAAAGTGTTTTGCTCTGCTATTTCTGTAACAGATAAAATTTTTATCAGGAATGGGAGTGGTACTTCAAGCCTCAAGTTTCCCATAATAAAATGAAAAGGCTTTAAAAAAAATAGCTGCACTTTCCCTCCATTAGCAGCAAAGACTCAAGGAGAGAGTAGTGTTCAACAAAATTACAGAATTTTCAAGTTAGAAGGGGTCTCTGAGAACAGTTTTTCAACCCATGCATGAACAAGAACCCGTTCTACAATCTGCCTGACAAAAAATTATCCAAATTTGATTTAAAGACCTCTAGTGTGGAGGAGTCTACGGTCCAATTCCACTTGTAGGAAACTCCGATTATTAAGAAATTTTCGTTGCGTTAAGCCTAAGCAAGCCCCTTTGGGACTTCCACACCATCACTCCTAGTTATTTCCCTTGAAGACAATCACAACAAACTTAATCCTTCTTCCATGAGATAACTTGAATTATTTAAATATGTCTCTGCCCTAAGCCTTCTATTGTCCAGGCGTCAATGTCACATTTCAAGAAGGATATTCAATCTGGAAAGTCTCTAGTGGAAGACAAATAGGTTAGTTAAAATCCTTTAGGTCATGGCCCATGAAGAACTCAAGAAGCTTAGCAGGACAACAGAAAAGCCAAATGAACAGTACCAAGAGACTATTGTATACAGTAACAGCAGTACTGTTTTAAGAACACTTTGAATGACTAGGTCATTTTGGCTATCATAAATACCCAAATTAACCACAAAAGACATATGAAAGATACTATTTGCATCCAGAGATGGAACTGCTAAAAAGAAGCATGTTTTACATAATGTATATACATGTGTAAACATGTATATACATATATAAAAGGTATGTACATATATGTGTGTGTGTGTGTGTGTGTGTATCTCCTTGTATCTAATGGTAGGCAGAGGGGAGGGGAGAAGGAAGAAAAAAGAGGAAAAAAAAGAAAGTTACATGATAACTTTATTATATATTTTAAAGGAATAGCAAGTTGTATATAACAGATTTCCAGTTTCATGTACAATCATCTATTTTTTCTATATTTTTTCTGTTTTACTATGTTATAAAAATGCCTGTTTTATAATGAATTAAATTTTAAAAAATTAAATTAAAAAAAGAAATATGATATCTAGGAGCAACTAAGTGCTGTAGTGGATAAAGCACCATCCCTGGAGCTAGGAGGACCTGAATTCAAATCTCACCTCAGACTACTAGCTATGTGACCCAAATAACCCTGGTTATTTAACCCCAATTGATTGCCAATAGATAGATAGATAGACAGACACATATATACAAGTATATACGTGTGTGTGTGACATCTACATTAATCACAATATTCTAGATATGATTCTATGCTCTAATCTCTGGAGAAGTCTGTCTGCTCCTCTCTCTAGGCCCTCAGGCCCAGTCTAGCTGATAGATGATCGAGACCATGACAGCTAAGTCGCTCAGGTCACCGTATCTGCTGGCTGGTCCCAGAAACAAGCGATATTTCAGTTTCACATCCCTATGACCCCTCCACCCAAGCCACCTCATCCTCTGCTTACCACCACCTCTATATGTCACATTCACTTTTTACTTTCTATTTCCCCAAAGCAAAGAGATGTTTAATAAATGTAAATATACTGAAATGTCGTGAGTATCAGATAACACATAAGGTGCTATACCAAACTTAAAGAAGCATATAAATGCCAGCAGTGGTGATAATTATAGCTGTTATTAAGGTTCTCTTCTAGTTCTAGTGACCATAAAATAGATTGTTTTACATATGGGTTATTTATTTTGGAAAAAAGAAAAAACTTCACAGAAGTTCAGGCAATTAAATGCTTCTAGATAGACTGCATATCCTGCCCTTGTCTCCCCAACCATGCACCCTTCCACACTAAGCACTCCACGCTTTGATGACTTTTTCAACACTGACTCTTTTCCCCTCATTATACCTTTCATATTACAGATACTAAGAGCATTCATTCATTAGCATTTGTAACCTAATAGTTTCAATTTCCCATCCCATCCAACCATCCACCCAGGCCATCTCACCACGTATTTGCCACCACTGACCAGTTCTCCTCCCTCACCTACACCAGCATTCTCCATACTAGACCTAAGACCTGGACCCACCTACAGCATCTTAATGAATGCATGCCTATTCTCTGGAGAAATAAGTTGATTCATCTTTGGGCCTCAGGACCCATTCTAGTTGATTGATGACTCAGTCCACTATATCTATTAGATAGGTAGACACCAGATCATACCTCATTTTCACCTCTCATTTATTTCTACCCAGACAACCTCAAAATCCACCCACCATCACCCCTGTATGCCTCTCACCTCTTCATTTCCTCCTCCCCAAAACAGAGCATCCCTCCCTGGTCCCCATCCACTTAGAAGTGCTATTTTCTCCTATTACAATGGAAGTTCCTTGTGAACTGGAACTGTCTCCTTTTTTTTTTTTTAAATATTCATGCCCCTAGTGTTTAGCATGATAGCACATAGTAAGTATTTCTTTGATAAACGCTTTTTCACTCCTTCATTCACTTATTCATTCAGTAAAATGGAAGCCTAAAGGGACTGACACAGATGGAGAATTCTCACTGTAAATACTTTAGAGTGAAAACAATTCAATCCTATGGTCACAAAGTGACCCAGAGATATCCCAGTGTAACCCCATTACCAAAATGATCAAAATCAGTGCTCCAGAGAGCTATGGCATGTCCCATAAACATGTAAAACCATATGGACTTTCATAGAACTTTTCAAATCATTATGTAACTTAGATTTAGAAAGTTATTTATGGTTTTAAAAATTGCAACAAAGCTCAACAATGAGAAGGAAAAAAAGGAGTTGGGTAGATCTCCATGCCTTTGACCCTTGACATCTGACACAGAGTAGGCGCATTTTAATTGAATGTTTGTTGAATACTTCCCTCATATTATCTCCAGTGGTTCTGGAAAAGCAGCAAGCTCATGTTACATGCTAGAGTAAATTTGAATGAAAGCAGCCTAGAATTATCCAAATTGTAATAATTAAGGTCGTTACAAATTTGGAGAAGAATTAAAAATTAAAGCAGTACATTTTTTATATTCAAGAATACTGCTTCAGACCACGCGATAAAAATCACCCATAGTTTACTATCACTTGTAAGTACCATTCTGGGTATTCATGAATAGAAATTGATTTCAGTGGCTGTATACTAATGAGTACAACAAATTCAAGGCTAACTGCCCCTGTTTTTAAGATATAGACCTTATATTTTTACTTCAAAGAGTAGATAATATTCTGCTTACTGAAATGGGGATAATTATTCTTACATATAAAAATATTCTTCCTTTTTTCTTTGGCTTACACGACAGAAATGCAATTATCCTTCCAAATTCACTTACAAAGATTACTTATCTAAGACACTCTCCTATCATGAATCTCATCTTTTAAACAACATTTTGTTTATATTCCAGCTCTACATTTAAAACTTTGTCTTTTGATCCATAAAGAATTTATTTTCAGGTTATATTTGCTTCACTTCAAGATGAATGGCAGTATTTTTTCCAGTTCTTCATTGCATATTCACTTTTCCTCTATTAAGTGGAGAATAAAGATTCTCTTTCTGCCCAGATCAATTTCTTTAGTACAAGAGCCAAAAGCCTAATCTACATGTGATGAAAGTATTTCTTACACACTATAACTATTGATCTTACTTCTCCCTACCTATCATGAGAGAGAGTGCCCTGTCAGCTCTACAGAAGGAAGTATTTTCGTCTAGAACTTGGCACAGAGTTATGATGGAGGTGTAGAAGAGAAATGTGGAAAAACCCTGCCTAACATTCGCATATATGTATATACACATACACAAACTTATATATGTGTGTGTACACATATATGCAACTGACTACAGTTTTTTTTTTTACTAATACTTTCAGATTCAGTTAAAAAAAATCTGCATGTAGCAATTTCACTCTCTGAAAATTAGAGCAGTGATAGAATAGAAGGAATACTTGATATGAGCTCAGAGACTTGGGCTCTAGTCCCCGCTCTGATACCAACTAACTATGTGACCTTCGGTAAGACACTTTTCCTTCCTGAGTCTCTTCTTTTTTATAATCAGTACAGTGAAAGGGCCAGTAATCTTCAAATTTAACTACAGAAGCATCTGATTGCCTACCCCTCCCCTTTTAAGGATATTTTTGATGACCACACCTTGATTTTTCCAGAAGTTTGCCCATAATAAAATTCAATTAACTTCTTTCCATAGGAATTCAGCTTGCATGATGACATTTCTTTTAAAGTTGCTTTTTGATGACTGATTAATTTAAAAGCTTTAATAAAAGTTTATTATTGCCAGACTCTGTGCTAAATACTAGGGACAAAAAACTTAGAAAAGGTAAGAGAACTCCAGCTCTTGAGGAGCATAATTTAATTGGGGAAGACACAATTTATAGGGGAGTGGGGATCAGTGAGGGATGTTAACCATGACAAAACTTTTGAAAACATAAACAGGAGACTTATCTGAGCACAGGGGCATTAGTCAAGAATCGATATTCCATATCCATCCTACGGAACATATTCAAAGAGCTCAAACTCTAGAAGAGGAAGATTTTTAGCAAGCCTTAAGTTTAAAAAAAAAAGTAATACAACAGCTGTAAAATGGTTGGCATTAAGGCCACCTCTAAAATTAATGCATACATCCAATAATGGCATTAGTAAGTCAAAGGGTATGAATATTTCAGTCACTTTCCTTGTATGGTTGCCAAATGGTTTCTTGAATTGTTGGACCAATGCAGAGCTCCATCAACACTGTATTAATAGAAAGGACCAAGGAACAGTCGATAGGGTGTTTGCTGCATGACAGCTCTAGGGGAAATACTAGGAACGGAACAAAATGCTCATCAATCTAACCAAGGCTAGTTAGAAAGAGAAAGAAAAGGAGGGAAGAAGGGAGGGAGGGAGAGAGAAAAAAGAGAGAGAGACAGAGAGAAAAAGGGAGAGAGAGAGGGAGGGAAGGAGAGAGAGAATGAGAGAGAGAGGAAGAGAGAGTGAGAAAGGGGGAGGGAGAGAGTAAAAGAGAGAGAGAGAGAGAGAGAGCAAGAGAGAGAGAGAGAGAGAGAGAGAGAGATTTTCATAAAGATTTTATACAGATGAAAATTAGATCTAGGGGTCAATAGTTACTGAAATACTTGCTAGTCTCCATTAAATCTCTCTATGTGATAGCATGAGTTTATCAATCAGCCATTCCCCATAACACTGATAAGATCCATGCCTCCCTCTGTCCCCTATTGCTACATGAGTTAGTCTACTCCTCTTCCTTCTTAAAGGATTGCTTTTCCCTAAATGGCAACAGAACTTTCTATCTGCCTCTCCTATCAATTCCCTAGAGTTCAGCCCACTGGATGTCTTATTTGACATTGCTAAAGACTACTCCAAGAACACTGACCCTTTACAGATTGAGGCATGTCAGACTTGTTAATGTGACCTGCCCAAAGTCACACATGGACAGAAGAGGAATTCAAACCAAACTCAAAGTCTTCCTAAAACTAAGTATTATGTTCTTTTTATTGTGCTGTGCTAATTACAGAGCTGTAACCCAGAATATAAAATGTCATCCAGAGTAATCATGATGGGCCCCAAGATGTTTAAGAATCAAAAGATTGTTACTGTGTATTACTCAGGATAGCAAACTCCTACATAAAGAGTAACTGGGTCTTAACTACTGAGAAGAATTCCTCTTCCATCATTCATAATTAGCTCTCAAACTACATCTTTGCCCTTCGGTGAGACCATCTCCCCTTTGGCTACTGCTTTTTCTTTACAATAATTGTACCTACTGACACTGTTTCTAATATGTCCTAATATTATTACCTCTGTTGAACAGTGCTGCCTCTGCTATTTATTTTTACCAGATGTTATGGAGTGGTGATATCACACAATGTAATTTGCCTTGGGACTCATACTTCTAGATGTGGTTCTGCCTACACTAAAAATATCATGCAGCTGTAAGAATTTTTGAGAGCTCTTGGAATTATTTGAAAGAATGAGAGCCTCATAATCAATCTTTTATTTATATAAAACTTATCCTACAAAACTATTAAGCAGTCAACCAAAAGCACTGATGCTTCTATCAGGTCACTCAGAATTTCACCTCTGAAAGATTCCTTCTCCAATAAATTCCTGAATTTGATAGCTTTCATAACAAAAATATCTCACATTTTATAGTTCTTTAAGGTTTGCAAAGTTTCTTCATAATAGCCCTGTGCAATAGCTAATGCTTTTTTCAATTAAGGAAACTGAGTCTCAAAGACATTAAGTGATTTATCCAAAACCACTCAACCAGAATGTGTCAAATTCATGTCTTCTGATAGTAACTTTTAACATTCTTCTCACTGCACCATGTTTTGAGGCATCACCCCATCTGCCACTCTTTCTGTCTCTGTCTCTGTGTCTTTGTCTCCATGTCTCTGTCTCTCTCTTCCTCCTACCTTCTCTTTTATACTGAGACCTTAAAAGAAGTTACCAATTTGAAGTAATCTTAGTGTCATCCTAAAAAGCAACAACCAGACAAATAATAGAACATTTGTTTCTAAAATTCCTATAATTCAAGGCTCTCTTCTGAGATTCTTAATAGCCTACTTTATGACATTTTTCTTCATTCCCTTCTCAAAACACTGCAGATTTCACATACCTTTCTGTCCCCATCTGTGGCAATGAGTAGGAGGAAAGGGAATGGCTCCTTGAAATTGATGGTATTTGAAAGTTTCTAAATAGATAAAATCCTATTTATTGCTATATGTAGAAAGTTGGCTCACATTCCACCCAGACTTCTTGAGTAATGCCCATGATCCTTCCCCTGACCCTTTCTAAAGCCCTATTCTTTCTGAGCACTCAGGAAACAGCTTGATTACAAGAATTTGGATTTGATTGCGGTGATATACAGTTGTTGAGCAAAATCACAAAACTTTTAGAACAGCCATGCAGATTTAATTCAGTGACCTTATTTCTCCTGAGATGCAAATATACATACATACAGATACATATATACATACATGCTACCTTTCCTTTGATTCACTCAACAAACAGTAAGCATCTGCTGTGTGCTAGTCACTGAGAATGCAAATACAAGGTGAAATGTGATCCTTGTGCTGAAAAAAGTTTGCATTCTATTAGAGGGATGCACTTACAGATGCAATTTAAATTTAATTTAAATATTAATTGCATTGAAATGCAATTCTGTTTCATTTGTTAATGCAATTAATTAAGCTATATTTTATAACAAAGATTTTAAAATAAAGAAAAAAAGCAATAGTACAGCAAAACTAGTTGACACATCAACCACACCTGACAGAATATGCAATATTCCATGTTCATAGTCCTTCACTCTTTCAGTGAAGGAAGGGAAAGGTCTCATTTTACAGATTAGGAAACTGGAGCACAGAAGCATTAAGTGACTTACTTGCCCCATGTTTCACTGTTGATAATTATCTGAGGCAGAATTTCAAGGTCTTCCTGACGCCAAGTCCGGTGATCTCTCATTCTGTCTCTCACTATGCCATATGCTGAGATACCTTTCATAGCAAATGATCATGTAGGAATATAGGCAGGACATTTCAAAATACGCCATATGATCAAGAGATTATTGGCTGAGAGTATGCCTGGGATTAAAAAATAGTCAAATGAAGTCAGGCTAGCATGCTGAAATAAATAAATCAATAAATCCCCAACTGGCATAGGGTGTTTGGGGGCAGGGGGCTCCATTCTTTCATGATGATCTGAATTCGAATTTGGCCTCATTTATTAGCTATGTGACTCTGGGCAAGTCACAATTTCTGTCTGCCTGGGCAAGTTGCTTATCTCTGTCTTAACCTCTGTGTCAGTTTCCTCAACTGTAAAATGGGGATAATAAAAGCATCTAGCAACCAAGGCTGCCCTGAGGAACAAATTACATAATATATACAAAGGGCTTTGCAAGCCTTAAAGCACTATATAAATGTTAGCTATTATTAGAAGCAGGAGTTTGTTCATCTGGCCTTTCAGATGACAGAATCCTAGGGCTAGTCATTAAGAAAGAAAAATGGAGAACTAAGGCTCTGTCATAACATTAGGACTTAGAATGCTATCATTACCTGGAACCAAAATGAAGGAGCAGTTGGCAGAGTCCATTGGTGTCACCAAATTTAACTTCTAAGAACCTTACAGTTTACTTCCTGACATGAAGGAACAACAAATATAACATGGCCTTGCAGCTCAAATACACCCTATATGAATATTGGATTGCATCTGGGTTGTGCAAGATACAATAGTTTTGCAGAAATGCATGAATTCAGAGACCTATTGAACCAGGTCGTGAAGGTTCATTTTAATGATAACTTTATCTCTTCTCAGAATCCCACCTAAGATGTCCATTTGGTCAGAACCATCATTTATACGAATACCATCTATTTAACATATTGAAGAAATGCCAATTTTAGAAGGAATAGATGAAGTTCCTGAAGTACATAATAGAATAAAAATAAGTATATATGGATCCCCACAAGATGGAATCCACGATGAGTGGGAAGCACTCCTCTCTATGGAAGACCAGCAATGGTTCCCTGAACCTTTGGCACTACATCTTCTGACTTGACAATGATTACTTAAAATAATAGTTCAGAGACTTGTCTGAGTTCTATAATAACTCAGGTCTTTGTCTATTCAAAACAAGCCCTTCTATACAAAGTATGATTCCTACTAACAGTTGTTTTTCTTTTGGTTGCAGTATTTTTCAACAAATTCAGATTTATTAAAAAGTGAACATTTAAATTAGCTACAATGTTATGACTGTTGCAAAGCTGGATAAAAGAAGCTAACACACCAATAGGAAGTAAATGCAGTAAAAAGTAAGTACAGAAACTATTTGACCTTAGTGTTCTTTGGGCAGCATTTACTTTATGTATATATTATTACATATTTATAATTACCCTAAGGCATCAAAGGCTAAATAGCAGATTGTAATACTATTTTGTGCTCAGAATTTGAGAAATTTGTCAAGAAGTTTGTGTAGTTAAAAAAAACCAGAAGCACAGTTTAATGTTTACACGAAGGAATGATTTTTTTCATTAAAAATACAGTAATTATTGGACAAACTGAAAAAATAATTTTAAAACACTAAATTATGTTGAATGTATTAGAATTATTTTTTCTGATACAGGTAAATATTTAATATTACCTATCCTTCAAAATAGCTTTTTCGCACTCAAGATATGTTTGGTTTAATAGCTACTTGAAATTGTTTTGACCTACAAAAATATATACCTAATATATAAATTATCTGGGTGATAATATACATCAATCCTATACTCTCTGACAAAAAAAAATTATTAGCAAGAATCAACTGCTAAGGGTTGAAGATTCAGTTGACCAACTGAAACAAGTTGGTTATTTTACTCCTAATTTTCAGCAACAGGAGATGAGGTTTCACTGAGAGCATGGAAAATTAGCCAGTGTAGAAAGGATTGGAACTAGGGACTCATTAGTTCTGGATTTGAAATTTATCTCTGTTTTTGAAAATTTGTGTTTAAAAGTTGTTTTTTCTCCTGAACTCACTTTGTACACTACATAAGTTAGTTTACTCACATCCTACATACCACTAAAGTATCATACAAAAAAAGGTAGATCTAACCCTGGCAAGTCCTAGGGAATACTTTCATGTAGGAAACCAGGTCTAGCTCTTTTCCCACACCTTTCTCACCAGGAAAAGTTCCTGAAAACTGGTAGAAAGACTGGAGCCTATATCTTATCACACAGTTAGTCAATCCTTTAGCCTGTCAACTCAGATTTTTGTCTTTATTCCATAGCTATGCCATATTTCAGCCATCTTTGCTAAGATGTTATTGTAGGTTGGAAGGATTCATCATTAAGGATATTCTTGACACATAGAGGTGATGAAATCTAGTCCATTGTCCAAGGTAGGAAGAGCCAAAAGAGAACATAGAGACCAGGACACAACATAGGTGGTCCAAATTTGGTAAAGACCTTCTACCAATGTTATCACTAAGTCACAGCTTTGGGACCTGGAAAGAGTTTTAAGGACAGAGATAGTGCATATGCTGAAGATCTAAAAGGAGTTACTAAGACAGGTGGAGGTTTGGTTGACCCTGCCTGGGTCTGTGTTGTCATTTCTTACACTCTATCATCACCAGGAACTGAGAGATGTCAGATCTGAAGGAATCAAGGTGAAAACTTGCCTCCCAGGCATTCTCAGACTTCCTAATCCAGCTCAGACTCCCCAGTCCCCAAATCTCTATTCCAGTAACCACTCTTAACATTCATTTCAGACTGCTAGATTTCAAAGTTCCTCAGACAAACTGGTGTTTATATTGTGGAATTCCATGGTCTCTCCTTACAAATCAGACCCCCTTCCCTCTCCCACCTTTCCTCTCTAAACAAAGATTGCCTGTACTCCTTTGCCTAGAGGTTTGCCTAATAGCTGGTATATATGAGTCCTTCCTCAGAAGGGACAGAACACTAATATGTCCTTCCTCAAATTTCACATTCCAAAAATTTTGTAGCAGTGATTATTGGGCAGCAGCACTAATTAAACAGAGGTTGGTGGACACATTTCTGCCCTCCTGGTTGAATCTCAAGTGATGGAGTGAGTGGAGTGAATCCTGGCAATGGAAATCATTTATTTACAGGTAGAAATATGAAGGACGTATCTGAATTAGACTGAAATACAAATAAGCAACAACATTATAGGTTGTTATTTGAAAGGTATTTATGTTCTCAGGTCCAGGAAGGTAGTCTGGCACCCTGTCAATTATCTCTCTTCTAAAGAATAATCACAAGGCCTCTGTATAATACAACCACTGACAGCTCTTGCTTATTCCCTATTCCATATAGCTATGCCTTCTGAAGCATGTAAAACAAAGTGGTCTCTACTTGGAAATACTTTTGTCAAAGCAAGAAATTAGCAAAGATATAAATGGTACCAGAAGCTTGTCTCAATCTCAGAAAATATTCAGATTTCATAACCCTAGAAAGATATTAAGGTCTGATTTGTAAGGGTCGCAGCAATTAGACGAATCCTGATGGAGCAGAAGGATGTATAATCAGAGGGGAAGGGTAGGTTGGGAGCAGGTTTTTAAGAGTATGAAATGGCAGCTATGGGAGCATCTGTTTGATCACAGACCAAATAGCCAATGGAATTTATTGAGTAGGAGATGGAAAGGGGGCAAACAGGAAAAGGGAGAAAGGTGACATGGATGACATTGTCTTGCCCTTTAGGAAAATCGCTTTGGTAGCTGGGTAGAAAATGGATTCAAATAAGGAGAAACTTGAACAGATTTGAAACAGGGACACTAAACTGGAGGCTATTCTGTGATCCAGATGAGAGACAATGAAGGCCTAAATGTTGTCTGAGAAAAATAAAAACTTGTACGCGAAAGGTATCATGGAGTCAGAAGTGACAAGATTTGGCAACTGATTACGTAAGTGTGAAGAACAACGGTGAAGAAAAGAGATTGGCAACAAGGTTGGAAACCTGAAGGACCAGAAGGAGGGTGCTCCTTTTCTAAAAGTTAATGCTTTCTGCCAGTTGTCCCTGGTACTGGACAGTACAAGGAAACCATGCTACTCTCTCTGTTTTTCTGTACTATTGCCAACTTCTGTTCTGAAACGTTTGACCGCTTCTCATAAAAGGGTTCCTAGATTACTCTCAGTTATGTAGTTTGGTCCTACACTTTTTGAAAAGGTCAACAAAAAATTGCCTAAAATGCATAATTAAATTTAATATTAATCATTCAATAAGAATTTATTGAATGACTCCTTTATGGAAGGCACTCCATTAAGTGCTGGGAATACAAGTACCAAGGAGGTAAAAACAAATTCTATACATAATGAGCTCACATTTAAGTCCTACTATGAGATGCCCCAATGTGGTAAAGGGGCAAGACTATATCAGATAATTGCAAGCTCTGTCAAGGTCCCTCAAGGCTAAGGGGACCTTAGCTGCAGTACAGTCCTGATGAAGAACTCTCTGCCTATTTTGTGAGGATCAGTGCCACTAATTTCAGAGAGACTCATACCCAGAAAGTTGGCCACCATACAGACTACTCCTACAACCAGTCATCCCTTGTGGTACAATGGAAAGAGAACTGCTTCTGGTCTCAAAGAACCTGGGTTCAAATGCTACCTCTGCTGCTTACACCCTCGGTGACTTTGTGGGCAAGTTACAACTTCTCTTACCTTCAATTTCTTCATCTGTGCAATGAGGAAGTTGGACTAAATGGCTTCTAAGATCTCTTATAGCTCTTGGTCTATGATCTCTTTTGTCTCACTGCAATTGGCACTGAACTCTCCAACCTGGACCAGCTCCAGTCTCAAGAGTAACCTTTTCACCCCCATCCATCTCTTGCTTGGGGAACAGAGACCAAATGATTGCTACCACTAATTCTGGAAAGAGTATAAAATAAATACCTTGTTTCTCTGTTCACCATGCTTGTGACTTGCCCTACCAGGGGTAGGAAACCTGCAGCCTCCAGGCCACATGTGGCCTTCTAGGTTCTTGGAAGTGGCCTTTTGACTAAGTCCAAGTTTTATAGAACAAAGCCTTTTATTAAGGGGTTTATTCTGTGAAGTTTGAATTCAGTCAATTTGAAGACCTAGAGGGTAACATATGGCCTCAAGGCCACAAGTTCCCCATCCATAGGCCTAGACCAAAAGACCTTTCCCTAGTCACCATTCCCCATGTAGTTATCTCCTATTAGAATATAAACTTCAGGAAGGAAGTTTTGTACCTTAGTTTTGTACTTGTATCCCAGTGCCTAACAAGGTGCTCGAATTTTTCATTCATTCGTCCATCTATTCATTCATACAAAGTAATGAATATTTTTGGCCATAGCAACTCATTAGATTACATAGTAAGATGTAAAAAAAAAAAAAAACCAAAAAAAAAACCTGTGGTCTGTATCAGTGAAGGGAGTATCTGTGCTGTTAAAAGCACAGGCCAAGTTTTATAAGTAAACCAAATCATGTGTTCTTTAATTCATAAAATTACTTTAGATCTGAAAGCAAAATAATAATTAAGCATTGCTTGAGCTAGATGATTTCAAAATTCCCTTCCAGATCTCAAGTTTTGTGATTCTGTATCTTTTATGTTAGCCACATTTTTCATTTTTCTCCCAAGAGGAATAAATATGTATATTATTTTGTTGCTTTCCCCCTCAAAAAAAAAAATGCTTATTACCTATTACCTAAGTCAAGGTCAGGGTATACTCTCATGTAAACCAGTTAGTTTCATTCCCATTCGTTCCTGAGCAAGGATTGCAACTCTAAACCCATCTTGCAAATGAGATCATAAGAGGATTCTGTGTGCAAATCTATTACCACAACTAGAAAAATTTAAAGTTCAGTCTATTGATTTCCAGTCACGCAAAACTGTGAAAAAGTTTCTTTTCAGGGTTGCTTGACTCCCTTCTCTCTATTCTTCACCATCCCACAAAACCTTTTTCAGTCAAATTTGTGAAGTAAGCAAATTTTTTCATAGTCCCTGCTTCCCCAAGCAGGAATCCCTTTGCTTCTCTATGGATGTTATCTTCCATCTTGTGTCATATTTCATATTTCTGAAGAGCCTATAGTCTCAAAATAGGCATCATATTAGAAGATAAACCATAAACAACCTTTTTTTTTCCCCACCACACCTGTGATTTTATCAGTGTTGGGAGTTTCCTGTGAGGAAATTTCGTCTATCAATAGATTGTCCAATTTATAATTCAATTTGATAAACGTTTTTTAAGTACCTACTATGTGCTAGGCACTATGAACTAGGCACTGGGGATACAAAAACAGGCAAAAGATAGTCCCTCTCCTCAAAGAGCTTATAGTCTAATAACCTCAGAGAGTTGTGTTGGTGACAAGAGATTAAGGGTTGGCCCAGAGTTGGCCATTATAACAGAAGTCATGCTTGCACTCAGGTCTTCCTGATTCAGAGGCTGATTCTCTATCAACTATAACCCAGCTGCCTGTCTCTACCACTCCAGGCTGACTCATAAATTCTTTTCTAATTGTTTAGAGTTGTAGGTCAGAGAGAGGGGTTACTTACTTTATAATCATTCACTCATGTATTAAGGGTCTATCATGTACAAGATCATTTGCTAGACTGTGGAATGAATACAAAGATGAATGAGATCTAGTCTCCACTCTTATATCACAGCTTACATTACAGTAGGATACAGGTACAAAATAAATATAATGCAAATAAAAGTGTCAACACATGTGAGAGGCATAAAATTTCAAAAGAAAGAAAGATCAGTTCTGGTCAAGGGTATGTAGAGGACCTTAAGGTAGGTCTAATAGGTTAGAAAATGGTGGGCTTTGAAAGAAGGCCAAGATTCTTCAGATAGAGATATGGCCCTTAGAGATAATAAAGCTTCTGAAATCTGCAAGTGAATTTCTAAGAGTAGGAATTTTACTCCTCCTTTGGTTATGCCTAGTATCATTCACTAGTGTCTTGTGTAGAGGATAGTGTTCCAATATAAAGTATGAGCTTTCATACTTTACCATCACAATGGAAGCATGTTCATATAAATCACTATAAAGAGAACAAATAGATAAGCTATAAGTTTCCTTCTAGTACTCACATTGGATGAGTCTTCTATCACTGTATTAATTAGATAAACTGAGTTCTTTTAAATACTTAACTGTTCTATTTTTTCCTACTTTGCTTATGGCCTTGAACAATCAATTCACCTCACAGTTTCATACCATGCATCTGAATTGATAATTAATTTATGAAATTATGAAATAGGTGCAGGCATGCTGGTTCTTTGAGTATTTGCCAGGAACGACCACAATTGGCAGTGGGGAAACTTTAATTAAACACAGAGGGTATAGAGGCAAAAAGCCCATAAAGGCGGAGACAAGCAGTGAAAAGTAGTACAGAAGCAGATGGTGGTGTGAGGACAGGGATGGGATGGTGAAAGAAAACAGCATGGGGAAAAGGATGGGGAGGGGAGAGGCAGAGAATATTACTCCTATAACCATGAATTAGAGTTGAGAGCACTAGGCAACATGGACCCAGTGGAGATGTAAGAATACTTGGGGTATGAGATTTTGAGGTCTCAACTTTACAGGGCTTTTTTGGGAAAGAGGCTACCCTTATCTGTACCATCTTGAGGTTTGTTCATTAACAATCCAAATTATCTCAAGCTTATCCGCAAAACTTCAAAGTCATGATCTCAAAATTATCGTACCTTTCGGATGTTCTGTTGGACTGGAGATGTAGAAGTCTGGATTTTGTCTGGAATTTACGTATCATAAGACTGGAACCTTGGCAAGCAGAACCTAGATGGTTTCCCCTGATTCAACATGTCACCAAGATGTGAATTTTAGTTAATATATGATACAATTTCTGAATTATGCTCCTTTGATTTCTTTAGGATAGTTTGTAAGTGACTTCCAGGTACCCCTTTAAAATCTTATTTCCATCTAAAATTCACTATATTGGGGTAGCAATGCGGTGCAGTGGATAGAACACCAGCCCTAGCATTAGGAGGACCTGAGCTCAAATCTGGCCTCAGACACTTCCTAGCTATGTGATCTAGGTGAGTCACTTAACCCTGAGGGCCTCAAAAAAATAAAATAAATAAAAATCACTATATTGACCACAAGGAAAAGATTGATTGGGGGGGATCAGAAGAAGATACAATTTTAACACAATCCACCCCCTGGTCTCCTGACCACCATCATATAATACCACTTCTGCAGTGTGATCTAAACAAAACCACAGCAAATACAATAACTTCAAAGGATCCTCTCAGGAACCCTGCCAATTTGCCTGGAAAAATCCAGGAGAAAAGACCAGTGAAAATACTCATAGGCCCTGGCAAGATGTTTTTGCCGTCTGTGATGATGACATCAACAGTCTTTACTTAGTTTCTCATATGGTTCATGATGAGGGCTATTTCTCCTTAGGGGACAATCTGCATGTATTGGATGAGTTTACAAAACCACAAATTCTTCTCTGGCTGGTTAACAGATAGTCCCCCAGTGGTCCTTCACCATAGTTTCCATAGTACATTTTCCTTCAGCCAATTTGCCAAGTCCTCTGGCAGTGTCCTCAATTTGATCCTTTAATTGCTGTATAATAGCTATCTGTACTTCCTTTGGCTTCCTATGTATCTATCTCTCTACAATTCCACCAGTTATGAGTCCAATTAAGGGACCACAGGTCTATCAGGTCATGTCTCATGGCACATCAGTCATGGTGCAAAATACCCAGGGGTCTGGTGGATGTTCTTGAGGCATCCCTGTAGAAGGTGAGGTCCACCTCCATGGTGACTAGGATGGGTGTCAAATTAAGCAAGAAAGGTATTGGAATGTGCATGTAGACAAGATACTGGAGAACTGGTAATGTACACGCCCAACATGTCTCTTCCAGCACAACCAGTTGGGTCTAATTGTGGTGTTGAAATCTGCTGACTCACGACAAGTGTGACTGTTGGGGACACACATTTTCATCTATGGAAGCGGTACCTCAGCAATTTGTGACACACACTGGTGTTGTCCAAAATGTCACAGAATCCTATGCTATTGGGCTGAAGCAGTCCATGGGTAATGGCTGGCTGGAAACTAAGAGGTATTTTTTTCTTCCTTTGGTTGTAAAGCTTTAGTGAGGTTAAGAATGCATGAGTCAGCTGTGGTGGTGAATTGTGTACTCTAAAATTCTGGTGGTTTAAGCACATCCAGTATGGGGTGAGGCTCTGTGCAGAGGCAGTTGCTTTAGCTATTGCTATGTGAAGATTGTTCTTTGATGGGGGCGTGGGGAGCAACCTAGCCTTTTCAGGACATTGTTGCTAAGACAAGTTCAGCAAACTGCAAGAGACTGATACAATTTGGGGTTTCACATACCTTGGCTGGCACTGTGGGGTGCCTGTCAAATTCTCCTAGTTACATGAAGATGGCCAGGATGTAGGGGCGGATGCATGGATCAAGATGGTCCCCACACTGCATCTGTATAGAGGGTTGAGCTAATTGGCTAAGACAGGTCAGGTCAGGCAAAATAGGCCCAGCAGGCTTCACTGAATATCCTTATGTTTCTGAGGTTGAGATGAGTAAACGAACAGACAAAGCTGTGAGGGCTATATTTACCAGTGTTTAGGTTCCTAGAAGGACAACACCCTGGCCAGCCCCTTGGAGGCTGGTCCCATAGATTTTATTAGATCCTGAGACTTGACTCTGGGTTCTAGCTGGTCCCTTGGCCCTATATCTAGAGGATTTCTGGTTCTGTTGGAGCTCTCAGGATTGCAGAGGGATCCTCAAATCTCATTTGGCCACTCAGCGAGCTTCCCACTGCTGTACCCCCCATTGCTGTACCCCAAACTGCTGCTCCTCCTGCCATTGCACTTTTAGCTGTTGTACCTCCAACTGCTCCTGCCATTCCCACAGCTCCTGCCCCTCCAACAACTCCTATGAGGCTCGTCCTCCAAAGATGCCAGTGATCAACAGGATCACCTCTGAGGAGCTTCCTTCTTTCCCTGCAGCCACCAATTGTACTGCCACATGAGGCATGATGAATTTTCTGTGGGTAGGTACCAGGGTGTGACCCAGGTTAGCATGTGATACCAGTCATAGTGAGGGTCCAGACCAGTGCTGAAGGTGAGCAGGCAGTCAAAGAGGTGATGGCCAGGAGCACAGTGGAGGAGTCCAGTATATAGAGATGGTGAGGGCCTCCAGAGCCTCTGAACAGAGTGTGAAGGGTACCTTGTTATCCACAGTCAGTGGGGTGGTGGGTACCTTCTCAGGAGTCATTGTCCCTTGGGTCCATTGGTTGTGACCTTCAGGATGGTGAAGGAGGGGGATTGCAGATGATGAAGAGAGCTATGCGTCCATGAGTGTCCCGCACCATCAGTGGAGTGGTCTCCATGGCACCACTCTCTGTGGTGCTTACTGACACCCCCAGGGTAGAGGACACACATGCATTTCTTCTGACACAGGCTCAGTGCCCCTGGTGAGACCTGAGACTATTATTTGGTATTGTTGTGTGAGGGGGTTTCCTGATCTAATGGCTGACATCCTTCCCTGTGACATGGGAAACAATCATGTCATCAGTGCTCAGGGTTGCCCTCATTGTTTCACCTGTCAGTGCAGTGAACTTGGTAGTCTGAGGTGTTCCAGCCACTGGTACTATGGGTGTCTATCTTCCTTCCGAAGGATTCCACTGCATAGTCACTCCCTTGTCATGCACCTGTACTACTTCACCCTCCTACACCCTTTGGTCCCCTACTACTGCAAGGGGAAAAAGGTATAAGTTTCCCTTAGAGATGAGGATCAGGAGGTCCAGGTTCCCTCAGGAGGTCACTTGAGGGCATCTGCTTTGTCTTACACACTGAGGAAAGGACCAGGATATGAACTGTGTGTAGAAGGGTGGAGTCTCAAGGGGTCATGCGGGTTGCTATCTAGAGTACAGAGTATTTTGGGCACTATCTGCTCCCACTTAGGGGTCCAGTTTCCCTCTAAAAGCTTGAGCAGGGTGTTTTTCAAAAGTTCATTATGATTTTCAATCAGTCCAGCAAGCTGGGGCCTTTAGGGCAGGTGGAAAGAACATAAAATATCATCATCTTTTACCCACAGTTTTAATACAACATCCAAGTTTTTTTTTAATTAGTGACATATTTTATTGAACAGTTTGATTCAGTTACTTTCTTTTAAAATCAGAGCATAAAAAATCCAAAGATTATACCTGAAGTGTTGTCTATAATAGAAAGTAAACACTGTCCATTAAATTAAGACAAAAGTAAAATTAAAAAGAAAACAACAAAAAAAAACTTCTGCTTGCCATGACTTATTTTCTCAGCATCCTAAAAAGAAAGTTGAATGAATGCTTTCTTGTTCTTGTAACAAATGCATAATCAGTTAAAACCAAAATGTCATAAATCTGGCAGAACCAAGATGGCCGAGAAAAGGAATCAACTCACTTGAGTTCCCCTTCAAAACACCTCCAAAAATCTTTAAATAATGCCATAAAAAGATTCCTGGTGCAACAGAACCCACAAAAGGATGAAGTGGAATAACTCTCAAAGACATCTTAGAAGGTTGACAGGAAAGGTCTCTCACACCTGGGGTTAGAGTAGAGCACAGTCCAAGGTAGGCAACACCAGTACATACTAATCCCCAGCAAGCAAGGATTAAGCCATTGGAGTGACTGAATCAGAAGCACCAGTGGCTTCTTCCAGAGCTCTCAGCTCACAGATGGTAATGGCATCAAACAGCTGTCAGAAGGAGATTACAGGGACATCTTTGCTAGCCCTAAGGCAAGACTCCATTGCTTTGCCTATACTTGGATCCAGGTCACGTACTTGGATCCAGATAATAGTCTCAGGTGGCAGTCAGAGGGCAAAAAGGAACTCTAACACACCAGAGCTTATAGCTACAGTGGAGCAGGGACCCTCATAACAGGGCCAGGGCAGAAAAGAATAGTTATGGTAATTCATAGACCAGATCACAGGTCAGGAGTTAACATACTTCTTCTTATATCACCTTGGAAAAACTGAAAACTTAAAGGTCCCTGGAAATATTTCTGAAGACATCTGTACAAAGCTGCTAAGGCTTGGGACACTGTGCCCTCCACCCCAGATGCACAGCCCTATTTTAACAAAGAGTTAAAAATCAAGGCATAGGTTGGGAAAATAAGAAAAATACAGAAAAGAAATTCTGACCATAGAAAGTACTATAGTGACAAGAAAGATTAAAACACACACTCAGAAAAAAATAACAAAGTCAAAGCTCTTACATCCAAAGCCTCCAAGAAAAATATGGATTGATCTCAGGACATGGAGGAGCTCAAAATGGATTTTGAAAATCAAGAAAGGTAGAGGAAAAATTGGGAAGAGAAATGAGTGATGCATGAAAATCGTGAAAAATGAGTCAACAGGTTGGTAAATGAGATATTACAAATACTGAATAAAACAACACCTTAAAAAACAGACTAGGCCAAATGGTAAAAGAGGTACAAAAAACAATGAGGAAAAAAGTGCCATAAAAAAGCAGAGTTAGCCAAATGGAAAAAAAGGCACAAACATTCACTGAAGAAAAAACTCCTTATAAAGTAGGATTGGCCAAATGGAAAAGGAGGTACTTAAAAGCCCACTGAGGAAAATAATTTCTTAAAAATTAGAAGTGAGCAAATGGAAACTAATGACTTTATGAGAAATCAAGAAAAAAATAAAACAAAACCAGAAGAATGAAAAAATAGAAGACAATGTGAAATATCCCTTTGGAAAAACAACTGACCTACAAATAGAACCAGGAGAGATAATTTTAAAATTATTGAACCACCTGAAAGCCATGGTCAAAAAAAGGGCCAGATAGCATCTTTCAAGAAATTATCAAGGAAAACTGCGTTGGTATTTTGGAAACAGACAGTAAAATAGAAATTGAAAGAATCCACCAATCACCACCGTAAAGAGATCCCAAAACGACAACTCCTAGAAATATTGTAGCCAAATTCCAGAGAAAATTCTAGAAGAAAATATTACATGCAGTCAAAAAGAAACAATTCAATATCATGGAGCCAGTCAGGATAACACAAGATTTAGTAGCTTCTATATTAAAGGAACAGAGGACTTGGAACATGATATTCTAGAGGGAAAAGGAGCTGGGATTACAACCAAGAATCACCTACTCAACAAAAGTGAGTATAATCCTTCAAGGGAAAAAATGGGTATTCAATGAAATAAAGGATTTGCAAGCATTCTTGATGAAAAGACCAGAGTTGAATAGAAAAATTTGACTTCCAAATACAAGACTCAAGAAAAGCATAAAACGGTAAGCAAGAAATGGAAATTATAAGGGACTTAATAAAGTTAAACTGTTTACATTCCTACATGGGAAGTTGATACTTGTAATTCATAAGAACATTCTCATTAGTTAGAAGGAGCATATAGGGGGCAGAGCCAAGATGGCTGAGTAGAAAAACACACATACTGAGGCTGCCCCCACACAGCCCATAAAATACCTGTAGAGAGAGACTCTCAACAAATTTTGGAGCAGCAGAAGTGGAGAACAACAGAGTGCAGGAGATTTCCAGCCAAGGGTGACCTGAAAGACCCACAGGAAACATCAGTTGCACCTGATGCAGAGCGGAGCTCGGAGCTCAGAGTCTAGCCTTGGAGGCACGTGCACAGCTTCTGAACAGCCCTCTGGGTCAGAATCTCCAGTCACGGAATCCCCAGTCCCAGCAGCAGAGGGTCCGCAGATCCCTCAACCCCCAGGCACCAAAGGTCAGTGACAGGGTTTATTCAGCTGGCCAGGGAGGGAGAAGGGCCTTCACATGGGGCAGGCTGCAGGAGTTCTCAGGGCAGCCCCTACAGCAGCCTGAGACCATAGCTGGATCGTAAAAACCCCTGAGGGCACTGAAGAACTGAGTCTTACCTGAGCCCTGTGTAGATGCCCTGAGGCAGATGGTCTTTGTCTCCCACGAATGGAGGGCTAGCCCCCACAGCTTGACTGAATCCAAGCCCCCACCCCACCCCCAGTGCTAGCTCGGCAGAACTGGAGGTCAGGTGCCTGTGGAGAAGAAACTTGGCTAAGATTCTGGGCACAAAAATCCTTCCCTGAGCCCAGACAAGCACACAGTTGATTGTGCCACCTTGGAGGAACTGAGATCTTATAGGTCCCCAGAGTATACCCTATTCTTGACAAAGGACCCAAAAGTCAAGTAACTGGTTGGGAAAATGCCCCAAAAAGGGGGAAAAAATAAGACTATAGAAGGTTACTTTCTTGGTGAACAAATATCTCCTCCCATCTTTTGGATGATGAAGAACAATGCTTACCATCAGGGAAAGACATAAAAGTCAAGGCTTCTGTATTCCAAACATCCAAAATAAATATTCAATGGGCTCAGGCCATGGAAGAGCTCAAAAAGGATTTTGAAAAGCAAGTTAGAGAAGTAGGGAAAACACTGGGAAGAGAAATGAGAGAGATGCAAGAAAAGCATGAAAAGAAGGTTAATACCTCGCTAAAGGAGACCCAAAAAAATGCTGAAGAAAATAACACCTTGAAAAATAGGCTCACTCAATTGGCAAGGGAGGTTCAAAAAGCCAATGAGGAGAAGAATGCTTTCAAAAGCAGAATTAGTCAAATGGATAAGGAGGTTCAAAAGCTCACTGAAGAAAAAAGTTCTCTCAAAATTAGAATGGAACAGATGGAGGCTAATGACTTTCTGAGAAACCAAGAAATCACCAAACAAAACCAAAAGAATAAAAAAAATGGAAGAGAATGTGAAATATCTCATTGGAAAAACAACTGACCTGGAAAATAGATCCAGGAGAGACAACTTAAAAATTATGGGACTACCTGAAAGCCATGATCAAAAAAAGAGCGTAGACATCATCTTTCATGAAACTATCAAGGAAAACTGCCCTGATACTCTAGAACCAGAGGGCAAAATAAGTATTGAAGGAATCCATCGATCACCACCTGAAAGAGATCCAAAAAGAGAAACTCTTAGGAACATTGTGGTCAAATTCCAGAGTTCCCTAGTCAAGGAGAAAATATTGCAAGCAACTAGAAAGAAACAATTCCAGTATTGTGGAAATACAATCAGGATAACACAAGATCTAGCAGCTTCTACATTAAGGGATCGAAGGGCATGGAATAGGATATTCCAGAAGGCAAAGGAACTAGGACTAAAACCAAGAATCACCTACCCAGCAAAACTGAGTATAATACTTCAGGGGGGAAAATGGTCTTTCAATGAAATAGAGGACTTTCAAGCATTCTTGATGAAAAGACCAGAGCTGAAAAGAAAATTTGACCTTCAAACACAAGAATCAAGAGAAGCATGAAAGGGTAAACAGCAAAGAGAAATCATAAGGGACTTACTAAAGTCGAACTGTTTACATTCCTACATGGAAAGACAATATTTGTAACTCTTGAAAATTTCTTCAGTGTCTGGGTAGTTGGTGGAATTACACACACACACATACACACACACACACACACAGAGCAGAGGGTGAATTGAATAGGATGGGATGATATCTTTAAAAAATGAAATTAAGTGGTGAGAGAAATATATTAGGAGGAGAAAGGGAGAAATGGAATGGGGCTGGTTATCTCTCATAAAAGAGGCAAGTCAAAGACTTTCCAGTGAAGGGAAAAAGAGGGGAGGTGAGAGAAAAACATGAAGCTTACTCTCATCACATTCAACTAAAGGAAAGAATAAAATGCACAGTCATTTTGGTATGAAAACCTATCTTAAAATATAGGAAAGTGGGGAGAAGGAGATAAGCAGGGTGGGGGGGATGATAGAAGGGAAGGCAATGGGAGGAGGGAACAATTTGAAGTCAACACTCAGGGAGGGACAGGATCAAAAGACAGAATAGAAACAATGGGGGGCAGGTTAGGATGGAGGGAAATATAGTCTTACACAACACGACTATTATGGAAGTCATTTGTAAAACTACACAGATATGGCCTATATTGAACTGCCTGCCTTCCCAAAGGGAATGGGTGGGGAGGGAGGGAGGGATGGGGAGAAGTTGGAACTCAAAGTTTTAGGAACAACTGTTGAGTATTGTTCTTGCAACTAGGAAATAGAAATACAGATAATGGGGTATAGAAAGTTATCTTGCCCTACAAGACAAAAGAGAATATGGGGATAAGGGAAGGGAGAGATGTTAGAAGAGAGGCCAGATTGGTGACAGGGGCAATTAGAATGCTCAGTATTTTGGGGTGGGGGAAGGGGAGAAATGGGGAGAAAATTTGGAACCCAAAATTTTGTGGCAATGAATGTTGAAAAACTAAATAAATAAATAATTTTTTTTTAAAAAAGGGAGTATATATAGACAGAGGGCATAAGTATGAGCTAAGTATGAAGGGATGATGTCTAAAACAATAAAATTAAGTAGTAATACAGGAATGTGTTGGAAAAAGGAGAAAAGAAAGGTAAAATGGGGTAAATTATCTCAAAGAGGCAAGAGAAAGCTCTTATAGTGGAAGGGAAGATGGGAGAAGGGAAGGGGAGTGAGTGAACCTTACTCTCATCAGAATTAGCTCAAATAAGGAACAGCATACATACTCAATTGAGAATAGAAATTTATCTTACCCTACAGAAAAATAAGAGGGGATGGGGACAAGAGGAGGAGGAGGGGTGCTAGAAGGGAGGACAGATTGGGGGAGGCAGTAGTCAGAAGCAAAACACTTATGAAGAGGGACAGGATATAAGGAGAGAGAGAATAGAATATACAAGCGGGAAATAGTATGGCCGGAAATAGCAATAGTAACTGAGTAAAATGTTTTAAAGCAAATTTCTCTGATAAAGGCCTCATTTCTCAAACAGAACTGAGTCAAATTTAAATCAAACAGTATGAACACTTTTCAGATGAAGTAATCAAAGCTATCTATAGCCATATGAAAAAATATTTTAACTCACTACTGATTAGAGAAATGCAAGTTAAACTATTCTGAGGTACTACCTTGTATACATTAGATTGGCTAATAGGACAGAAAAGGTAAATGACAATGCTGGAAAAAATTAGACATTAATGCATTGTTGGTGGATTTGTGAACTGATTCGATCATTCTGTAGAGCAATTTGAAACTAGACCCAAAGGGTTATAAAACCATGTATACCCTTTGACCTAGCAATACCACTACTAAATCTGTATCCCAAAAGAGATTTTTTTCAAAAGGATCTATATGTAGAAAAACATTTATAGCAGGTCTTTTCTGGTGGCAAAGAATTGGAAATTGAGGGAATATTCATCAACTGGGGAATGACTGAACAAATTGTGGTATGTGATTATGAAGGAATACTATTCTGCTATAAGAAATGATGAGCAGGAAACTCTAAGAAAAACCTGGACTTACATGAGCTGATGCAAAGTGAAATACATTTTGTACAAAGCAAGAGCAGTATTGTAAGATGATCAGCCATGAATGACTTAGCTATTCTCAGCAATACAATGATCCGAGATGACTCTGAAGAACTTATGATGAGAAATTCTATCCATACCCAGAGAAAAAACTGATAATCTCTGAATACAGATTGAAATATACCTTTTTTTTTTACTTTATTGTTCTTGAGGTGTTTTTTTTGGGGGGTGGTTCTGTTTTCTTTCTCAACATGACTAATATGGAAACGTTTTTCATGGTTACACCTGTATAACTGATATTGAATTATTTGCCTTCTCAGGGGGGTTGGGAGAAGGGAGAAAGAAAGGGAGAGAATTTGAAACTCAAAGCTTTAAAAATGAGCATTGAAAGTTTTTTTACATGTGGCAGAAAATAAAATGCTAAATAAATTGAAAAATAAATAAAAGCAAAATGTCATATATCCATCTCCTTAACAGTTTAAATTAGATGAACTACATTAAAAAGAAAGAAAAATATAACATGTTTCAGGATCACATCTCTTGATTTGTTTGGATTATTAACTTTTAGCAAAGCACAAATCAGTTGGTTGTGGGTTATAGTTAAAAAAATTTTTTTGACAAAAAAATAACTACTTTGATATACCCTTAATACAGCTAAGAGCTATCCTGTGACATTCTCTGTCCCAGGTTACCCACCCACTCCCTTCTTTTTTTCCTTACAATAGGTTAGGAGAAGTTCCTGTTGATGCTATGTCTTTTGAGATGGACTCACTCACACACACACACACACACACACACACACACACACAAAACCAACACTCCAAAGAGTTGTCCATTTCTTACTGTCCATTTCTCTACCATTATTGTATAACTGTTAAATGTCAAGCTCATGTCTGACAGTATGGGCTTCTGTTCAATAGGGCAACAACACTGCAGAGCGATCAATTTTCTGCCATCGATGAGAATCAGACACTTGGACTTAAATAAAGATTCATTATTAAGCTGTCTCCTTCCCTGAAAATGCTTCCTAACAGTATTTTTCAAGTATCGCATTTATACTTTACAAAAAAACACAGGATTTTTTTTTTAATCCTGTTTCCTTGACAACTTGGACAGCATATAATAATTTACCTAACCAAGACCAAATACTTTAGATAGCAGAAGGAATAAGTTGATTCCAACTCTTCTCATCATTCAGAAAACCTTGATGAGACAAGTATGTCATAAAGATGAAAATGATCTTAAATGACAATTGGAAATGTTATCATTCATTACCATATTATCTTTTCAAAGGTGTACAGTGATATTAAGCCAAATATTTCAACATCCACACTGCTCTGAATTAGAAAATATTAAATTAGAAAATTATTATAAATTTATCATTATTTAGAAATTTATTATTAGAAAATAATAAATTAGAAAATACCATTGTATACATCCTTTTTGTGGGGAGGGGAAAGGGAATATGAACCCCTGATGCATGACATTCCAATTACTTGGATTCTTAGAGTACCTGCAGCATTAAAAGGTTAAGTTAGATCACACAGCTCGAATAATTAAATAGCAGAACATATACAGGTTTGAGAAATTAAACTTAACCTCAAAACAATAAGTTAAAAATATAAATTCTGTTACTTTTAATGTATGTTTTTGGGGAGAGGGTAGTCACATGGAAATATGTGATTTTTATTCACTGAAACATGAATTATAAGAGCAATAATTCCCATTTTCTTGCTGAGGAAACTAAGGCTAAAAGAAATTAATTGATTGCCCAGTGTCTCACAGCTAATGAGTACAAAAGGCAGGTCTCCCCAACTCTAAGGCCAACACTCTTGTCCCAAACAACAATTATTCCACACATCAACGATGGTGAAGCCACATCCATGTTAAACAGGGCCAATATTTTCAATCAAATTAACTGGCCTCAAATTTTCAAACCCACCCAAGCCTACTGCATGTTAAAAAGGACTAATGAAGATACCTACAACATTCATGTAGCTGTGTATAGCAGGGTGATTCTAAAACCTATTTCTAGAGGACAGTTAAGACAGCAGCAGCTCTTGTTATGAAGTCTAAGCACTGAATTTTGTCATCAAATGATCATGTTTTTTTAGCAGCTAAATAATCTATAGTTTACTAATCCTTTAACAGTTCCCTAGATTCTAATTTCTTAAAGCAAACTTCATTCTTTCTTTTTTAACCTCTTCTTACAAGAGAGACCAGGGAGATCAAGCTACCCTTTGAGCACTTTGAACTGGCCTTCTTTCACTAAGGCAGAAGAAAAAGTCATATTCTCTATCCAGGTCACTGAAAAAATCATCACGGTATCCAAAACTGCCTTAAGGAAGGCCCTCAGTTCTTTGTCATTTCTCCTAATAACCCTTGCAGTCAACTCCCCTGGAGAATAATTTAAAGATGAGGAAACTATATGTTCTTTCTGTCTTCAATCTAGAAGAATGTGAACTTGGATTGTGTAACCAAATCAGATCAAAATGATAGAAAGAATAAAAGGAACTAAATTTCTAAAGATATGTTTCAATAATATGTTTTAAAAAAATAGTGAAAATGAGGGGTCTGTTGAAATTCATGAGAAACTGCCATTCCTTCTACATGACGTGACCTTACCTTCACTAACATGAAATCTCCAAGTGAGTAAAACTTCTATAATGATTGACAGTCAGGCAGAGTTATTATGAAAAGTGAGGAAACTATTTTCTGTCAAACTATTCTATTTGGTTTTAAATTAAAACAAAATTTCAGATTGCATCTCTGAAACAGAAAGAAAATGTAAGAAGTTAGTTTGAGTAGGAAATGCTGCATAGTGAAGATGAGATTAGTATGAGGGACAGTATTCTCTACAAAGCACTTGATCTGGTTTACAGGAGACACAGCAAATCCTACCTATGATGCTTATTAGCTATTTATTCTGGGAAGGTCATTTAAGTTTCGTAAGCCTCATTTTCCTCATCTGTAAAATAAGAATAAAAATACTGCTTCAAACTATGTTATGGGTTGTTGTAAGGATAATACGCAATGAACTTCAAAGGGCTGTATAAATATAAGCTGTTGTTATTAACCTTAGAAAGGTGCGAGGAACCAAGAAGGATGAATTTCATAATCTGCGCTTCAGAATTGAGAGTAAATGTAACTCAGAATGTAACATCAGACCAGAAAAAGGGTGATTATAATAGCCTTTAAAGAAAAAGCATCGTAAAATGATACTGATGGTGCTTGGTACCTGGCCATCAAGTCGCCCTCCAAGTTTTCAGTTCTCATTTAAGCCACAGGGAGAGAGAATATGAAAGGAGCTCTCCTGCTGGGATCATGGAAAGAAACCCAAGGGTTTAAAATGAGGGAAAACAGTCTGGAACACAGGAATAGATATTGTCCTAGCTATAAGAAATTAGAGTTAGCAACTCATTAAAAACTCCTTTGGCAAACTCTAACACCTACAGCCTCAAGCAGCCAGGATTCCAAAAAAATAAAAATCAGGCAAATGGCTTTCAGTATTCTGCACAGAGTATGACAAGTCTTTCAAATTCCAAAAAGTGTCCATTCAAGACTCTTTAGAGTGTACAGTTCTCATCAGTCAAAATATAGCCAGTTGTTCTTAATTTACTTCATTTGTTTTAAATCTTGTTTCCATTTTATAATACTGTTAATAAGTCAATATAGTTTAGTGTTTGATCAATAATATAACAAAACCTATATTTATATATATGTATATACATATATATATAAATAACTATATTAAAGTTACATTTACACAAAGGGAAAACATACTCATGCTGAATTATGTGACTTTTAACACTGAGGCATGAACTAGTCTAAGGTACTTATATCTAATAGATGATGGAAATTTCTAGAATGTTATGCAATAAGATTTCAATAAGAATAATTAACTTTGATGTCTTACTCTCAGGTCTCATGGTCACATCCTACAAAGCCAATTTATTTTACCTATCACAAGTTAACATGAGACAAGAAAGTGAGGTTCAATGGATTCCTGACACAGAATCAAAACTTTTCCCCAAAAAATAGAAAAAAATTATTTCCTTAGAAAATAGGTGATTATTTTTTCTTATTAAAATAAATTTTTGGTAATCTAATTGGGATGACATTGAACATGTAAATTAGTTTAGGTAAAACTGTCATTTTCATTATATTGGCCTGCCTACCCAAGAACAATTAATATTTCTCCAATTATTTAAATCTGATTTTATTTGTTTAAAAAAGAAGTTTTTTTAAAAAATAATTTTGTTTATATAATTCCTGGGTTTGTTTTGTCAGGGGTAATTCCAGGTTTTTTACACTGTCTAGAGTTATTTTAAGTTGGTTATCTCTTACTATCTCTTACAGGGTTTTGTTTGTGATACATAGGAATGCTGATGGTTTATGTGGATTTACTTTATATTCTGCTACTTTGCTAAAATAATTGTTTCAACTAACATTTTAGTTGAGTCTTTGGGATTTTCCCAAAGCTTATCATCATATTGTCTGCAAAAAGAGATAGTTGTATTACCTCATTTCCTATTCTGATTCCTTCTATTTCTTTTCCTTCTCTGATTGCTATTGATAGGATTCCCAATACAATGTTAAATAATATTGGTGACAGTAATCAAATAATAATAGCAAATAATTTAAAATATTTTAAAAATTCATTTGTTAAAATAAAAAGAATATTTAAGAACTAATGAAAAAACATAAATCTAAGAGGCTTAGCATTACCAGATCTTAGACTATATTAATATCAACGGAACAGAGTAAACATACAATTTGTATCAACAATTAAACACAATAACTTTATATTTGGCAGGACTAAAGACTTAAGATTTCAGGATGAGTCCATTATTTGGTTAAAAAATTGTTGGGAAAACTGGAAAGCTATATGGCAGAAAATGAACATAGACTATTATCTTAGACCATTTACCAAGATAAAGTCAAAATGGACACATGACCTAGATATAAAGAGAGATATTAAAAGAAAATTAGAAAAACAAGGTATATATTACTTATCAAACTTATGAATAGGCAAACAGTTTATGAATAAACAAGAGGTAGAAAGCAGAGAGAGACATAAAATGAATAATTTCAATTACATTAAATTTAAAAGGCTTCATATAAATAAAGCAAAATGTAGCCAAGATCAAAAGGAAAGCAAGAAATTGGGGAAATTTTTTATAGACAATTTCTCGGATAAAGGTCTTGTATCTCAAATATATAAATAACTTTGTAAAACGTATAAGAATATGAGTCATTTCCCAATTGATTAATGAACAAAGGATATGAACAGACAGTTTTTAGATAAAGAAATAAAAATAATTTATAGTAATAAAAAATGCTCTAAATCATTATTGATTAAAGAAATGCAAATTAAAAATATAGAGATAATTTTACACCTATCAGATTGACTAAAATGATTACATGGGAAAATGACAAACATAGGGGATGTGGGACACTAATTGGAATACTAATTCATTGTTGGTGGAATTGTGAACTGATCCAACCATTTTGTACCCAGAGCAATCTGAAATTATGACCAGAGAGTTGTTAAACTGCCTGTACCCTTTGACCCAGCAACAGCACTACTAGGTCGATTTCTAAAGATAATTAGGAGAAAAGGAAAAGAACCTAAGTGTTCTAAAATATTTATAATAGCTCTGTGACGCAGGGAATTTTGAGTATTATAAATACTCAAATTAACTACAAAGGACATATGAAGGAAGATGCTATCTGCATCCAGAGAAAGATCTGATAAATAGATGTGTAGAATGATTTTACATACATACATACATATATATACATATGTATATATATACACATATACATATTTGTGCCTAATATTAGCTACCTCTAAGGTGAGGGAAGGAGGAGAAGAGAAAAAAAAGAAAAAAATTTACATCATAACTTTATCATATTTAAAAGGAATAGAAAGTTGTACATAATATGTTTGTAATTTTATATGCAATCATATGCTATGGAACTGCTTGTTTTATTCCATAAATTAAAAATAAATTAAAAAATTTTCAAAATGGAATTATCAAAACATTTTAAGTGATGCACTAATCACATGGCAGGGGACAAGGATTTTAACAAGGACTTTCACTGCTTTCTTTTTTTCATTTCTGCCTTCTCAGAAATAAAAGTCAAGTTCTAAGTTTTTATGTTTCTAGATATTAAAGAAATTTCCAAACCAAAAAAAAACAGAACAAAATATGATTTTTTTCATTCCAAAGACCCTCAAAGAAAGGAGATGTCACTAAAGCAATAGGGCATTTCATTCATATTTATTTGTTTTGTTTTAAAATTTTGATTTTAGTAAAAATCTAGCATATGTCATGTCATAAACCTAGTCTTTGAAGGGCTATGAGTGTTGCACTTCATCAAAAAAGAAAGAAAACCAATTAAATGTCAACAAGGGAACTGATTTCCTTGATATGTGTATAGATTATTCTCACAAAAACAAATGTTCTGTAGTCAGTAGCTACTGGTGTTCTTCTGTACTTTCTTGGTTAATAACATTACCAAAGTTTTGGTGGATTTTTTGTTTCACCTTTGGTATCTTTCTTTCCTTCAGATACCTAGAAAATCAATCTCTACTTTTTCCTCCTTTGATTTCTTTGGTCTCATTTCCACTTCCTCAATGAGCATGTCCAAATGTGTTGGTTCTAATCACCTCAATGGTTAAAACACATTATTATAAAAATCTTTGTCATTTCATCTATTTGTTGTCTTTCTTCTAGCTTCATTCTAAAATGTCTTCAGAAAGACTATGCTAAGTTTGGTCTCTTGCAAAGATTTTTTAAAACATTTTTTTCTTCTACTATGTGTTGTCTTAAAAGACCATGCTACCCAGTCATCCATCATTCTTCTTCATAAGATTTTACGAATGAATTTATATTCTAATCCACTGTTACTCTTCACTGCCATATGTCTCCACTTGGCAAGTAAGTCAAATGTTTGCTGACTAAGGTTGGTTTAACCTTATTATAGAAATTGATTGACAACAGTTAAAGTTTTCTATGAAATTACTGTAACTGGTGTTGAAGTTCTTTCCTCCAACCATTTCCCATATTTTATAATCAATAGCTCATTTAAATAAGCCAGTTAGAAATTGTTTTAATTGCATGCTTTAATTGCATGCATGTTTCTTTTCTCATTTTAATTTTTCTTCTCTTAATTTGGTGATTTGATTGTATGTAGCAACTGATTCCCTCTTTAGTAATAAGTAATTTGCTATTTTTTAAAATATAATCATTTTACTCTTTTAAATGTTATTTGGTACTCATCATGTCCAAAGCTTTCAGATTCTTTACTTAAGAGAGGATTCATGATATATAGATATGAGATTTCTGAATAGTCTACAATTCTTTGGCCTCTTTCATTCCTTATTACTAGACTGTATTTTTTTGCCAACCCCAGCCCTTATACCTAATCTCTGAATCCTCCAAGTATCATAAGATCTGCTGCTTTAATTTGGAGGGATTTTTTTTTTTAAATAGGATATCTTTACCTTTATTATCCCCTGCAATTTTCAATAAACTGCAGTTATTTTCTTGGTGGTATTTTTGCAAATATTTATAAGGACCATTACAATATAAGAGGAACAAATATTCTATGAAATGATATTTCTGGTTGTCTTTGAGAACTCAGAGTTACTACCACTCCAAGATGAGATGTCAGACAAGATTTTGTGAAAAAAAACTTGCCCTAAATCAATTAACTCTCCCTTACACAAACAGTGGGGAGAAAGAGCCAGATTTTCAGGGAAGCATAGAGCAGTTTACCAAGATTAACCACAGGATTTAACCAAGAGAAAAATCTAACCATAAGACTAAGTCCCTGGCAAGAAGACTATGAAATTAGTCAAAAAATACAAAGGACTAAGACTCTAGCTCCAAGTAAGCATGAAGGGTAAGAAGAATTTTATAGTGACCTGCAGAGTACTTATTTTTTCCTTCCTGTAACAAAAATGACTGTATGTATAGCCCATATAATCTCTGAAGACCCTTATCTGAATCTCACCTTCCACTAACAAGACAGATCTTAACCGCATCTCTCCCCCCTCAAGATTCTGGTGGTCATAAAGTACTCAGGTGCCTTTCTTATACCACTGACTCCAGTCTTAAAGAGGCTGTTGTACCCCAAAAAATATTAGTAGAGATAGCTAGACTTAAGTAATTTTGGGAAAGGTTTATTTATTAATATGGCACATTGAGAAAGGTTAATACAAAATATCTCCCCACAGTTCAGGAATGCACATTCCCAAAAGTCCATATAGAGTCCAGAGGAGAGTGGAATCAAGGGTAACTCATAGGTCCTGATCACTGGAAGTCCTTTTTTCCCATTGGTGAGGTATGCAAGAAGTTCCCCTGGAGCACAGTGAATCTGTGTCCATCTTCCCTTGTCTCCTGATTTAGATTCTCCTTTCAGCTAATCCAGGGATGCTACAAGGATACTGCAGGGAAGATGAGAAATCTAAAACCTTCCATACCCTTTGAAGATCGCAAAGGCCTCTTCCAAGCAAAAGGGACTAGAGAGAAAGCAGACCCGGTCAAGACTAAAGCCAAAATTTTTCCTTCTGCCCAGGCAGTGCCTCCTCAGGGGTGCTTTGGAAAGCCACACTTGCTCTAGTTTCTATAATCAATCCATTCTCAATTCACTTGGTAACTTATGAATGATGCCAAGGGTGACCCCAAGTTTCCTTGGTTTATCTAAACATGATTATGGTACACCATCATTTCAATTCAAAGGACTTCTAACATTTAGTCTAAATCCTATGAGTAAGATTGATGGATTGAGACATGCTATCTAGTCAATTATCAAGGCTAAAATAGGATAGGTTGGTTTCAACTTCACCCTTACATATGAAAGTTGGTCTCACTTTTAGGGGAAAAGTCAAAAGGACAGAAGAGGCCATCTTTCTACTCTCCATGTTAGCAAGGAGAATAAAGTGTTCTTTGAAGGAGTTTAAGAAGTATTTCAAGGAAGTAACAAAGAAGGAAAAACATGTGGAAAGGCACAAGGAATTTTCACCTACATCACAAAGTTGGACAGTGGGAAGATGTGACCCAGCAAAAGATGGGAAAAAGAAGGACCATGGGACATCTGTAACTAAGTAATAGTAATGAGGTTTTTCCTATATAGGTCAGAGTTAGACCATCTCAGGAGAAGGCAGTTTCTTAGACTACGAACAACAGTGATTTGGCTCTACAGGTGACATCCAGTAAGAGGTCATCTCATCGTGACAAGTTAAAAAGTGACAAGTAGTAGGGGTTAATCACTTCCTGTCAAGGGATACCAAGAAAGCAATTTATCAGCCTCACACACAAAAAATAGAAAAGATTGCTATCTTCCCTGGAAAGGTATTGGAATGTGACAGAGAACATCTCAAGACTCATTAAACCTGACAACTACTACCCATTCTGAGTAATTTATATGGAGATAAATGATACCACCAGGAATCTAGAAAACATGTAAATTACAAAATCCTGGGTAAAATCCCAAAGATGCTAGGGACACCAGTGATATTGTCCTCCTACTGCTAATTGAAGACAAGGGATTCAGAAAAGAAAGAAATAACTGAGAAGTAAACAGCTTTCTAATTGAATGGTAACTGATAAGGGAATACAGATAATTAGAATATAGTTTAAAATTCAAGGACGATGAGCTCATGGCCAGAAACTGAGAGCAAATAATAAAGGCTGGTTAAAAATTAATTAATAAACAAATATATATATATATATATCTTTACCTGAAGTACAAAAGAGGGAGAAAGCTGAAGACAGCTACTCACACAGGTCTTATACCCTAGTTATTAAATAGATCAGCTACCGCACGGCAAATGTCCGTATTTTCAAAAGAAGAAAGAAGGTAGAAACAGTGAACTGTATAGCAATGAGTTTGATTTCTATTCCTAGTAAAGGTCCAAAATATCTTTTTAGATACATTTTCTGAGTGACCCTTTAATGACCACGAAAGGCCAGTTTGACTTCGCCAACAACAAATTAGGCCAAAAAAACTCATTTACCTCTTTCCCTGGATTGCTAGACTGGTAGATGAAAACAACGAGAAAAATATTTGATAGAGTTTTTGTTTTCCTTGTAGATGTAAAAGATATTTACCATAGATAAGTGACATAGTAGATAGAATGTGGGACCTGTAGTCAGGAAGACAAGTTCAAATTCAGCTTCAGGCATTTACTATTTTACTCTACAAAAGTCACTGTAAAATGAAGAGATTAACAGTATCTACTTTCCAGAAATTGTTTTGAAGATAAAATGAGATGATATTTGTAAAGCATCTTGTAAACCTTAAACTCTATGCAAATGCTAATTATTATTAATATTATTATTATGCAATGGAGAGATGTGGATTAGAGGATAGTAATTGGGTGGATTCAAAACTATTTTACCTCCAAACCCAAAGAGAAGTCATTAACAGATCAGAAAAGGCATGTTTCCAGTGGAAAGGGCTAAGGATCTGTCCTTGGCTCCGTAAATATTTAAACTATTTTATCAATGACTTGGAAAAAGTATAAAGAACATGTTGATCAAGTTTGGAAATGACAAAAAACTGAGAGGGATAAGGAATATGCTGGACAACAGAATTAGGTTCCAAAAAGAACTCAACAGGTTAGAGGAAAGGGTAAAAATCTAATGAGGCAAAACCCAATAAGAAAAAATATTAAGTTCTACACATGGTTTAAAAAAAAATCAGCTTTACAAGTATATGGGGAAATGAGGTATACCAATATTTCATCTGAAAAAGACTTAGAGATTTTAGCACAGTGAAAGCTCTGTGATATGGCAATGCAAAAAAGATAATGTACTTTAAATCTGAACTAACTGAGGCTGATAATTTAGAACAGGCAGGTAGATGCCACAGTGGATAGAGGATAGGCCTGGAATCAGGAAGTTCTGAGTTCAAATCTAGATTCAGACACTGTGTGACTCTGGGAAAGTCACTTAACCCTGTGTACCTCAGTTTCCTCATCTATAAAAGGAGATGGAAAAGGAAATGGCAAATCACTCCAGTATCTTTGCCAAGAAAATTCCAAATGGGATCACAAACAGTTGGACATGACTGAAATGCCTGAATGGCAATGACAACAGTTCCAGCCCTTTTGCCTTTCCTCCTAAAACAGAGGTCAGCTTTCACATTGTACATATGTAAGGGTGGGGGTGAAACTAACCCATACTATTTTACCTTGATACCTTAACCAAAGAGTATGTCTCAGTCAATCAATCTCACTCATAGGATGCTAAAAGGCTAAATATTGTCTTTCAGATTGAAACGATGGTGCACTATAATCACATCCAGATAGGCTGAAGAAATTTGGGGCCACCCTATAAGTTATCAACTGAGTTGAGAAGGGATGAACCATTGCATTTGTTCAGTCAACACCGATAGAACTGTGTATGATCCTGGGCCATGTTTTAGGAAGTGTATTAGTTAAGCTAGAGTTAGTCCAGAAGAGGCAAACCAGATGGTAAAAATGTTGGAGACGATGTCATAAATGGATCAGTTAAGGGAATTGGGATGTTTAATTTGAAAAAATGAAAAAAGAAGGAAAAAATATCCATCTTCTAGTTTTTGAAGAATTTTCATGTGGAAGATGGAACAAACTCTGCCAATTCCATTCTTTGCCTCTCTAAGAAGTGACCTGTGACCAAGTCTTCCATTTAGCTTCAATGCCTTCTGTCTTCACATTTTACTAATAGTAAGAATGACAAGACTGTTACGATTTACTTCCTCTAGCAGAGTGGCCACTCATTAATCATTGGACTGTGATCTCATTTAGAGTACTAACAAGGAAATTTTTAAAGTTTTGAGACAAGCCTCTATTCCCTTTCCTGTCCCTCCACCACTGTCATGACAGAAAGAGAAAGGAGATACAAAGGGTTGAAATGAGGACCATTTTGATACTTTCTTCATTCTGTAGGTTGACAAAGATTTCATTACCAGTAGTTAGCCTACTGACGACAAGTCTCTCACAGCACTTTGTTAAACTGGCTCGTATTGGACTTATTCTGTTGATGTGTCAATTTTCAAAGCCATCCCAACACTGTACAACTTGCCAGAGCTTATAACCACTGAGATCTCAAGGCTACTTCTGTCCCAAGTCATTTCTGTAAAATGAGTAGTACAGTATAATTATATCATTACTACCTATCCCCAAGAGTTTTTGAGAATCCAGTAAAATAAACTTACAAAGTACTTTGCATCAACCATCATGTTTTTAATGTATCAGCAAGCTGGACAAGAGTGATATATGTGAAGGGAACAGAGACTTTTCCAAGTACTCCTGAAATTATGGCAGGCAGGTAAATAAATAAACATATCCATAATTTACTAAGTGCTTATTTTGTGCTGGTTACTGTATTAAGCATAGAGAATGTAAACAAAGAACAAAAAACATTTCTTGCTTCAAAGACCTTTTTTTTCCATTGGTGGGCATAACCTGGATAAATAAATATATATGAGGCAACTACAGAGTAAATGAAATCTTAAAGAGGAAGGGATGGCAGCTATAGGAGTGAGAAAAAACCTACAACAGAAGGTCATAAGAGATGCCAGGGATTATAAGGTCTGAGTTTGGGAGAAAGAGCATTCCAGACATGAGAACCAGTAGAATTAAAGATCTTGCATAGGACATATAGTGTCAAGAAAAAGGATAAGAGAAAAAAGAATTAGTGAGAGAGAGAACCCTTAGAACTAGAAAGTACTTTTATAACCCCTTCTCACTTCACAAAAAAAAAAAGAAGAAAAAGAAATTGAAGGAATTAGAAGAGGCAAAGAAGAAGCAAAGCAGATGATACGATGAAATACGTAGAGAATCTTAGAGAATCAAGTATTTAAAAACTACTTGAAGTAACAAGCAAATTTTAGCAAAGTTGCAGGATATAAAATAAATCCACATAAATGATCTGCATTTCTGTATATTACTAACAAAGCCCAACAATAAGAGATAGAAAGAGAAATCCCATTTAAAGCTATGGTAGACAGTATAAAATATCTGGGAATCTACCTGCCAAAACAAACCCAGTGACTATATGAACCACAATTACAAAACACTTTTCACATAAACAAAGTCAGATCTAAGTAAGTGGAAGAACATCAGTTACTCATGGGTAGACTGAGTTAATATAACAAGAATTTGACCTAAATTAATTTAGGTCAACAATTCCACCTAAATTAATTTACTTATTCAGTACCCTACCACTCAATCTAACAGATAATTATTTTCTAGAGCTAGAAAAAACATATCAAAATTCATCTGGAAGAACAAAAGGTCCAGAATATCAAGGGAACTAATGAAAAGAAATGCTAGGGAAGGTGGCATAGCCCTACCAGATCTCAAATTGAATTATAAAGAATCAATCATCAAGACCTATAGTACTAGCTAAGAAATAGAGGGATAAACCAATGGAATATGTTAATTACTCAAGACACAGAAGTCAATGAATATAGCAATCTACTGTTTGATAAATCCAAGGACCCCAGCTTCTGGGATAAGAACTCACTGTTTGACAACAATGGCTGGGAAAACTGGATAACAATGTGGTGAAAGACGGGCATAGATCAAGGCCTGACAGCATGCACAAGAATAAAGTGCAAATGGATACATGATCTAGTTAAAAAGAATGATATTACAAACAAATTAGGGGAGCAAGGAAGAATGTTATTTGTCAGATTTATGGAGAATGGAGAAATTTATGACCAAACAAGAAAAAGAGAACATTATGAAGTGCAAAATGGATAATTTTGATTACATTAAATTGAAAAGATTTTGCAGAAACAAACCCAATGCAACCAAGATTAGAAGGAAAGCAGAAAACTGGGAAAGAATTTTTGCAGCTAATGTCTATGATAAAGGCCTCATTTCTAAAATATATAGAGAACTGAGTCAAATGTACAAGAATACAAGTCATTCCCCAATTGATAAAAGGTAAAACGATATGAACAGGCAATTTTCAGAGGAAGAAATTAAAGCTATCTCTAGTCATATGAAAAAATGCTCTAAATCACTATTGATTAGAGAGATGTAAATCAAAACAACTCTGAGGTACATCACACCTATCAGATTAGCTAACATGAAAAAACAGGAAGATGATAAATTTTGGAGAAGATGTGGGAGAGTTGTAACATTAATTCATTGTTGGTGGAGCTGTGAGCTGATCCAACCATTCTGGAAAACAATTTGGAACTATGCCCAAAGGGTTACAAAAGTGTGCGTATCCTTTGACCCAGCAATATCACTTCTAGGACTGTATCCCAAAGAGATCATGAAAATGGGAAAGAGTCCCACATGAACAAAAATATTTATACCAGCTCTCTTTGAGGTGGCCAAGAACTGGAAATCAAGGAGATGTCCATCAATTGGGGAATGGCTGAACAAGTTGTGGTATAGGAATGTAATGGGATACTTTTGTGCTATAAGAAATGATGAACAGAATGACTTCAGAGAGGCCTGGAAGGACTTATATGAACTGATGCTGAGTAAAAGGAGCAGAACCAGGAGAACTTTGTACACAGTAACAACCAAAGAGTATGAAGAATTTTTCTGGTAGACTTAGGACCTAAAAAATTCCCAGTGGACTCGAAGTGAAATGCCTTCCACATCCAGAGAAGAAATATGGAATTGGATTGCAGAATAAAGCAAACTATTTTCTCTTGTGTTATGTTTTGGTTTTGTTTGGTTCTTTTCATGGTTTCTCTCATTCATTTTTATTCTTCTATGCAACATGACTAAGGTGAAAATGTATTTAGTAAGAATGAATGTGTAGATCTCATATAGGATTGCACACTGTCTCGAGGTGGAAGGGGGAAGAGAGGAGGAAGAGAAGGAGGAGGGAGTGGAAGAAAATTATAAAATGTATGGAATTGATTGTAGAAAACTGAAAAAAAATTAATTAATTTTTAGATAAAGAATTGTTGTTGCTGTTGTGTTCATCCATTGTCAAAGAAGACCATGCCATTAGAGAAATAATGACATGACTTGCACTTGACTTTGTTTTGAGAGAGGGAGGGCTATTCAAGGTCACCAGCCTCACTTCTCCTCCTGAGCCATCTCAATTCAGTGACCAGATATTCATCAAGATGACTGGAGATGACCCAGGATGCAATGGGAGACTTTGGCCCCTTTAGGCCAAAATCTACTTGGGAACTCACTTAGGGTGAGATAACACCCATTCAGTGAATAGGATTCTTCAATGAGAGAGAACCCTTAGAACTTGAAAGTACTTTCATAACCCCTTCTCACTTCACAAAAAAATAAATAAATAAATAAGAGAAGAAAAAGAAATGGAAGGAATAAGAATAAGCAAAGAAGAAGCAAAGCTATCACTCTTTGAAGATGATATGATGCTATACTTAGAGAATCCTAGAGAATCAAGCAAAAAACTACTTGAAGTAATAATCAACTTTAACAAAGTTGCAGTATATAAAATAAATCCAAATAAATCATCTGCATTTCTACGCATTACTAACAAAGCCCAATAGCAAGAGATAGGAAAATTTCATTTAAAATAACTGTAGACAATATAAAATATTCGAGAGTCTATCTGCCAAGGCAAACCCAGGAACTATATGAACACAATTACAAAACACTGTTCAATACAGAGATAAATAATTGGAAAAACATCAGTTGCTTATGGATAGGCTGAGCTAATATAATAAAAATGACAATTCTAGCTACAATAATTTACTTATTTAGTGTCATACCAAACTACCAAAAAATTATTTTATGGAACTAGAAAAAAATATAATAAAATTCATCAGGAAGAACAAAAATTCAAAATATCAGGGAATTAATGAAAAGAAATGCTAGGGAAGGTGGTCTGACCTATATCTTGTAGAATCTATGCCATCTTGGGGTGGGGAGAGGGAAGAAATGGGGAGAAAATTTGGAACTCAAAATTATATGGAAGTGAATGCTAAAAACCAAAAATAAATGTTTTTTTTAATTGCTAAAATGGCTAAATTTTCCAATTGAAAATTTGAAATGGAGCTCCCTAGCAACTTCCTTACTTCCTTTCAATAGTTAATTTCGATTTGTTTTCACTTCCCACTCTAAAGTGGAGGGGTGAGGGAGCGGAAAATGTTAGTGCTTTGAAGAAGAAAGCAAAAAGAGTCAACGTTTTCAAAAGAGGCACTTCAGGAAAAATAAACAAAATGACAGTTATATTCCCATTCTGGGAGTGGCAAAAAAGCATCAGCCATCAATGACAGGTAAGTAGTTGACCTCTGCCTTAGAAATTTCTCAAAGTTTGTGGGATAACAATATTAATAACAATTTGCCTTTCTCTCGACCTTTCTCAAAGAAGCTCAAAACAACTCAGAGAAAAGATCTCATTCATCCTCACTGACATGTGAGATTTTAGAAAAATATCATAATCGCAATACCTCTATTAAGTAGACAAGAGAAAGGTATTCTCATCTTACAAATAAAACAGAGATAGAACACTAAAGTGACTTGCTTCTAGTTACAGATTATAAATCAGTCATGGAACTGCAACAAATCTCTTGACTCCTAATTACCATGTTCTCCCTCCCTCTCTTTCTCTCTCTCTCTCTCTCTCTTCTCTCTCTCTCTCTCTCTCTCTCTCTCTCTCTCTCTCCTCTCTCTCTCTCTCTCTCTCTCTCTTTCTCTCTCTCTCACACACACACACACACTCTCCCCCTCACTCTCTCTCTCTCTCACACACACACATACACACATACACACATGAAAAATAAACATCGGCAAATCACAGGTTTATGGTTGCTTTTAACATTTTTTTTTCAGTTTAGAAACTAATCTCCCCCCTCTACTGCCTACCCTCCCCCCAAAAGAAAACAAGAAAGAAAAATTTTGTAGGTGGCTATCTTGGAAATTACTATTCCATGGTATATTTGACAGTAATTCATCAAGGGGGAGCATTTGTTAATTAAAAGTGCTGATTAAAGAGACAAATTGCAAAGAAACACCTGCTTCTAAAATTGATTTCTGTTCAAGTATAAATATTTTAGCCACAATGGATGTGAAAGCAGAATGTCAATGATGTTTAATCTTTATCTCTCATTACACCTATAGATTAACCTTTGCAAAAATCAGGCACTACACCCTGGTGTTCAGAATGAATTACTGTTAGGGACGAGAGCTGAACCAATTAAACACAGCATTAGTGTGCTTTGCTAAAGAACAAAAACCCATCCAGAACAAATATTCTAGCACTGAAGTCATAATGAGATGGTTCAGGTTAAAGTGGCAGCTATATTCAAACCTCCTGTATTTTTGAGTTTTATAATGAGGATAATAAAGGGAGAAAAAACTCTTTTCAGGATGGTATTTCTCATCTCAAGTATTCTCTTGACCCTTGCAGGATACATTTTTCTTGTTAAATTTCAAGAAATTTCACTGAACTGTACCCAACTTGCCTGAAGGCAAATAAGATTCCCTCCTCACGTCCACTTCAACTCCATTCCCACCCTCATCATAGCCAAGCCTCCTTTCAGTCATCAAGCATTCACTAAGGACTATGTGCCAGACATTGTGCTAAATTCTAGGAATACCAAATAAAAGCAGACTTTACTAAGGAATTTCCAGATCATGTGAGCAGCAAGAAGGAGACTAGATTTTTTTTTCTCTGATCCCCTGCAAACAGTAATTACGCACCAAAGATAAAGCAATTTCAGTTGTCTCCCTGGTCTGGGACACAAAGAATCCAAAACAAAGCAAAAATAAACAAAGAACCCCAAAATTCTGAACTGACACTTACTGACCTTGATCTCACTCATTATCCTTCCCCCACCTCCCATACTACTGGCACCCAGGCTGCACTAACAGATCCAAGGACATGACACAGGCTTACAATAAAAATCTGTCTTTACACCTGAGGCCCCCTCACTCTTTTCAGCACCATGGAGACATCAACTCCAGGAAGCAGAAATTTGTTTGTGCTGCAACAAAGAATCAGTGGAGCCTCAGCCTTCCAGGAACAAAAGCCTGGCAGGGGCCACAGCCCTATAACACCAGAGCTGCAAATACCTGAACTTCATGTGACACTATTACCAAAATTAATTGACATTTTTAATGCTACACCAATTAAATTACCAAAACAATACTCTACAGAACTTGATAAAATAATAACAAAATCATTTGGAAAAATAAAACATCTGGAATATCAAGGGAAATGATGAAAAGAAGCAAGGATGAAGGGGGAATCACCTTTGAGACATCAAAAATAATAAACATTATAAAACTAGGCATGAGAAATTAAAAAACAATAGAACTTTTATAAAGTTAATATTTGATTTTTTAAAACTAGCTAGAAAAACTTGAAAGCAGTTTGGCAGAAATTAGGCTTAGACCATCAACTTACACCACACTTCAAAATATATTCTATACAGGTATATGACCTTAATATTAAAGCTGATGTTATTACAAAAAATTATAAGAGAAACAGATTATACCTCTTATAGCTATGGGTAGAAAATGTGCTTTTATTTTTTTTATTAATTTTATTTATTTTTAGTGTTCTACAATCACTACCATATAACTTAGATTTTTTTTTCCCCTTACCTACCCCACACCTTCCCCCTCCCTCCCTGAGACAGTATACAACTCTATATAGGATCTACATATACATTCCTATTAAACACATTTTCACTATAGTCATACTGCATAGAAGAACTAAAATGAATGGGAAAAATCATCTAACAAACCAAAACATAATACACACCAAAAAAATGATCTGCAACATTCTGCAATTGACTTCCATAGTTCTTTCTCTGGATGTGGAGGGCATTTTGCCTGAGAAGATCATTCGGAATTTTTTTTAAGTCCTTGCATTGCTAAGAAGTTTCAAGTCTACAAGAAAAAAACTCTCACACACTGAGGTCGTTGCTGTGAACAAAGTTCTCCTGGTTCTGCTCCTTTCATTCAGCATCAGATCATATAAGTTTTTCCAGGTCTCTCTGAAGTCTTCTTGTTCATCATTGCTTATAGCACAATAGTATTCCATTACATTCATATACCACAATTTATTCAACCCTTCCCCAATTGATGGGCATCCCCTTGATTTCCAGTTTTGGGCCACTACAAAGAGTGCTGCTATAAATATTTTTGGATATGTGGGACTCTTTCCCATTTTTATGATCTCTTGGGGATACAGTCCTAGAAGCAATATTGCTGTGTCAAAGGGTGTACACATTTTTGTAGCCCTTTGGACATAGTTCCAAACCAGAACTATGGTTGGATGAGCTCACAGCTCCACTAACAATGTCTTGTAATTGTGTTCATATAGGCCCTGGGTTTGTTTTGGCAAGTAAACTCCCAAATATTTTATAGTGTCTACCCTAGCTTTAAATGGGATTTCTCTTTCTATCTCTTGCTGTTGGACTTTGTTACTAATATATAGGATTGCAGAAGATTTGTGTGGGTTTATTTTGTAACCTGCAGCTTTTCCAAAGTTCTTTATTATTTCAAGTAGTTTTTTACTTGAATCTCTGGGATTCTCTAAGTATATCATATCATCTGCAAAGAGGGATGATTTAGTTTCTTCCTTGCCTATTCTAATTCCTTCAATTTCTTTATCTTGTCTAATTGCTACAGTTAACATCTCTAGTACCATATTGAGTAATAGTGGTGATAATGGACATCCTCGTTTCTTCACCCCTAATTTTATTGGAAATGCATCTAGTTTAACTCCATTGCATATAATGCTTGCTGAAGGTTTTAGGTAGATATTGGTTATTATTTTATGGAAAGTTCCCTTTATAACTATGTTCTCCAGCATTTTTAACAGGAATGTGTGTTGTATTTTGTCAAAAGCTTTTTCTGCATCTATTAAGATAATCATGTGGTTTCTCATGTTTATATGATTGATAATGCTAATAGTTTTCCTGATATTGAACCAGCCCTGAATTCCTGGTATGAATCATACCTGATCATAATGTATTATTCTCATGATAAGATGCTGAATTCATTTTGCTAAAATCTTATTTAAAATTTTTGCATCTATATTCATTAGAGAATTTGATCTATAATTTTCTTTCTCTCTTTTGTCTCTTCCTGGTTTAGGTATCAAAACCACATTTGTATCATAAAAAGAATTTGGGAGAACTCCTTCCCATTTTCAAAAATTCAAAAATTTCAAAAAATTTTTGAAATTAAGTGGAATTAACTGTTCTTTAAATGTTTGGTAGTATTCACTTGTAAATCCATTTGGCCCTGGAGAGTTTCTCCTAGGGAGTTCATCGATGGCTTATTCAATTTCTTTTTCTGAGATGGGGTTGTTTAAGTATTCAACTTCCTTGTCTGTTAATCTGGGCAATTTGCATTTTTTAAAATACTCATCCATCTCATTTAGATTGTCGAATTTATAGGCATAAAGTTGGGCAAAGTAATTTCTAATTATTGTTTTAATTTCCTCCTGATTGGAGATGAGTTCATCCCCTTCATTTTTGATATTAGTAATTTGGTTTTCTTCTTTCTTTTTCTTTAATCAAATTGACCAAAAGTTTATCAATTTTATTAGTTTTTTCATAAAGTCAACTATTGGTTTTAATTACTAGTTCAATAAGTTTTCTTAATTTCAATTTTCTTAATCTCTCCTTTGGTTTTCAGTATTTCTAATATGGTATTTACTTGGGGATTTTCAATCTGTTCTTTTTCTAGCTTTTTCAGATGCATGCCCAAGTCGTGGATTTTCTCTCTCTCTATTTTATTCATGTAGGCATTCAAAGATGTAAAACTTCCCCTAAGAACTGCTTTTGCAGTATCTCATAAGATATGGTAAATTGTCTCATTATTATCATTCTCTTGAATGAAGCTGTTGATTGTTTCTATGATTTGTTGTATAATACTTCTTTAGGATTAGATTATTTAGTTTCCAATTAATTTTTGGTTTATCTTTCTATGGCCTTTTATTACATATAATTTTTATTGCATTATGATCTGAGAAGGATGTATTGACTATCTCTGCCTTTCTGCACTGGATTGTGAGGGTTTTATGCTCTAGAACATGGTCAATTTTTGTATATGTGCCATGTACCACTGAGAAAAAGGTATATTCCTTTCTATTCCCATTCAATTTTCTCCAGAGATCTATCATATCTACCTTATCCAGAGTTTTATTTACCTCCTTAATCTCTTTCTTGTTTATTTTGAGGTTAGATTTATCAAGTTAAGAGAGGGGGAGGTTGAGATCCCCCACTAGTATGGTTTTGCTGTCAATTTCTTCCTTCAACTCCCCCAACTTCTCCTCCAAGAATTTGGATGCTATGCCACTTGGAGCAAAAATGTTTAGTGATGATATTGCTTCATTGGTGGTGTCTTTTAGCATGATATAGTTTCCATCCTTATCTCCTTTGATTAGATTTATTTCTGCTATTGCTTTGTCTGAGATTAGGATGCTACTCCTGCTTTTCTTACATCAGCTGAAGCACAATATATTCTGCTCCAACCTTTTACCTTTACCCTGTGTGTATCCCCCTGTTTCAAATGTGTTTCTTGTAAACAACAATTGTTGGATTATGGCTTTTAATCCATCCTGCTATCCGTCTCCATTTTGTGGGAGAGTTCATTCCGTTCATATTCACAGTTATGATTACAATCTGTGTATTTCCCTCCATCTTTTTTCCCTCCATTTGTTCTTTTAGTTCTACCATCTCCCTTCTCCTCCTCAATAGTTTTCAGTTTTCACCACCACCTCCCACAATCTTCCCTTCCTTCTTTTAGCCCTGCTCCCTTTTACTCCCCTTTACCCTTACTATTTCTTCCCTCCCTTTTAGCTTCCCCTCCCTTTCTTTCCCCTTCCCTCCTACTGTCTATAGAGTTAATTAGAATTGTATACTTGAGTTTTTTGTTCCCTCCTTGAACCAAATTAGATGAAAGTATCTCTCACACATGCTCATCTCCCTCCCCTCTTTGTCCTCTACTGTAATTTTGACCTCTTCCTGTGATGTAATTTACCATTTTCTGCTTCCTCCTTTTCACATCTTCTGTTACAATCCCTTCACATGCTTACATCATATTTTTATCATCACATCATTTACTTCATACCCATTCCTTCTATGTATAATCCTTTTATATTTCATAATAAATGTACAATTCTCAAGATTAACAGGTATCATCTTCCCTTATAGGGAGGTAAACAGTTTGCCCAAATTGAGTAACAAGTTTTGGGTTTTTTTCCCCTGTTTACCTTTTTATGCCTCTCTTGAGACTTGCATTTGAAGATCGAATTTTCTATTGAGTTCTGGACTTTTTGTCAGGAAAGTCTGGAAATCCCTTACTTTGTTGAATGACCATCTCCTTGCCTGAAATGTTATGCTGAACTTTGCTGGGTAATTGATCCTTGGCTATAGTCCCAGTTTCTTTGCCTTATGGAATATCAGATTCCAATTCCTTTGATCTTTTAATGTAGAAGCTGAAAGGTCCAGTGTGATCCTGACTGTAGTTCCACAATATTTGAATTGTTTCTTTCTGGCTGCCTGTATGTAGTATTTTCTCCTTCACTTGATAGTTCTCAAATTTGGCAACAATATTTTTGGGGGTTTTTAGTTTGGGATCCCTTTCAGGAGGTGAATTGTGGATTCTTTCAATGACTATTTTGCCCTCTGGATCTAGCCCTTCTGGGCAGTTTTCCTTGATGATTTCTTGGAATATATTGTCCAGACTTTTTCTCATCATGCTTCTCTGGGAGGCCAATAATTCTTAAATTTTCTCTCCTGGATCTATTTTCCAGTCAGTTGTTTTTCCAATTAGGTATTTTACATTTTCTTCTATCGTTTCATTCTTTAGATTTTGTTTGACTGATTCTTGATGTCTTATAGAGTCATTAGTTTCTACTTGCCCAATTCTAATTTTTATCAAATTGTTTTGTTCAGTTAACTTTTGCATCTCCTTTTCTATCTGTCCAGTTATTCCTTTTAAGGACTTATTTTCTCCAGTTATATTTTGAACTTCTTTTTCCATTTGTTCAATTTTCCTTTTTAAAGAGATGTTCTCTTCATGGAATTCTTTTTTCATGCTTTTAAAATCATTGGCCAGTTTCTCTTCTATTTCCTTCTTCAGTTGTTCCAGGAGAGCTGTTTGTGCATGTGAGCAGTTCACAGTCCCTTCTGAAATTTCAGGTGGGAGTACAGTCTCACTATTGACCTCTTTAGTATTCATGTTTTGGTCCTTGTCCCCATAGAAAGATTCTATGGTTTTTTCATCCTTGCTTTGCTTTTTCTTGCTCATGATGGTGATTGTGTGTTGTGGCTACTGGTTCTTTTGGTTAGAAGCTGCAGAGCTTGGTGTTGAGCTGACTGGCATGAAAAAGCTAAGGGCAGGAGCTAGTTTATCTTTTTCTCTGTGTGTTTCCCCAATCAGCTCTGGGGCTAGCTTGTTAAGTGTGGAGAAGGAGTGGTCTGGTCACAGATCTCCTCATCTGAGCTGAGACAAAGGCAAGCTCAGGGGTTGGTGACCCCAGTGCCTTATTATCTTTTCATTTCCCCTGGAGTGCTGAGGCACACCTGGATCCAGTGCAAGTTTCCACCCCTCCTGGGGCTCCACTCCTAGGGCTGAGGCTCTCCTGGGTAGTGCAAGTTTCCACTACCCTGGGGCCTCTTTCCTTCCAGTTCATCTCTGCAAGAGTACAAGGAATCTCTCTTAGCTATTTTCCCGAGCCTCAGGTGTTATGAGACTGTTTGCCACTGCTCCCACTGATCCACAATTTTTCTGGGGAATTATTTTATGGTTCTTTCAAGGTCAACAAGGTGGGAGGAAAGAGCATTTTCTGTTCACTTTGCCATTGTGGCTCCCGGAAGTTCAAGTAGGTGACTTACAGACATTTAGTCTTCCAAGTGAAAGTCTCAGGAGCTGCTACAGCTGATATCTAGAGCTCAGCAGCTGTCACTGGTTCGACTCTGCTGGTCTCTTGCCCTAGGCTGCCACTTTGCCTTTCTGCCATGTTGCTGTTGTCTGCAGCTGCCCCAGGGTTTTCCCGTTTGGCCATGCCACTGCAGGATGCACTGCATCGTGTGCTATGAGCTCACCCCCAAGGAACAGATCCTTCCTGTTGACTTTCCAGTCTGTCCTGGACTGTGAATGTGCCACAATCTGTCTCCTATTGGATTCTGCACCTCCAAAATTAGATCAGATTCTATGTTTAGAGGTATCTGAAGGAGCTTGTCTAAGAGCTTAGGTGAGTTGTTGCTTTCACTCAGCCATCTTAGCTCGAAAATATACTTTTAACAAAATAAGTGATAGAGGTAATTACAAAAGATAAAATAGATAACTCTGATTACTTGAAACTGAAAAGCTTCTACACAGACAACATTAATATATCTAAGATAAGAAGAAAGTAGTCAAATAAGGAAAAATTTTATATTAAATTTCTCTGATAAAGATTTGGTATTCATTTATATGTGTCTGTGTATCTATGTATCTATGTGATGTGTATATAATTAAATATGTGTACATATATATGTGTGTGTGTGTGTGTGTGTGTGTGTGTGTATATATATATATATGTAAAGCCATTCCCTGAAAGATAGTCAAAGAATTTGAATAAATAGTTCTCCAAAGAAGAACTGAAAAGTATTTAAAACCATATAAAAAATGTTCTGAACCACTAATATTTAGAGAAATCCAAATTTTTAAAATTATGAAGTTTCACTTCACACCCAGAAAACTGGAGGGAGAAAGATATTGGCAGCAGTCTATGACAGAGATGTTGTTGAAAGATAGGCACATTAATACATTGTTGGTAGAACTATGCTACAATATAACCATTTTAGAAAGCAATTTGGAATTTTGCGGATAAGGTAACTAAAATGTCCATACTCTTTGAACCAGAGGCTCCATTACTGGGCTTATACTTCAAGGAAGCAATGGATAAGAAAAAGTTGCCATAGATTCAAAAATATTTACAGCACTGCTTTTTGTGATAGCTAAAAATTTGATACAAAGTAGATACCCTGTGACTAACAATAATTAATCTTTGAGCTTTTTCACAACTTTTTCTATTTCATAAATGAAGTAGAAATTCATATTGTCTTCTCTCAGCCCCTTGCTTCAAGGCTCTATATCTAGAAAGCTCTAATTGTTTTAAAGTTTGTCCTTACATCAAGCTTAAATCTGCCTTTCTTCAATTTCCACTCATTCCTGCTCATTCTGTCCTCTGGGACAGAACAAGAGTAATAATATCTCATCCATGTGACAGCACCTCCTATACTTGATCTCTAATATCTTGTCCCTGAAAATTCTCTGATGTCCAGGCTCTTGTCAATCCATCCTCAACTGGAATGCCAGTTTTTCCCTGACCATCCTCTAGTCCCTATGAAACAGGAAAGCAGGTAATATAAGGAACAATAGTGTCCTAACTCATTTAGTTAGAGTATTAGACTAACAATTAAACCATTAGAGTAACTGGGAAAAATGGTTCCAGCATTGATACATTATTTTTTATGCATTTAATCAACTGAAAAGGGATGCAATTGAATGTATGCTTTATGATAAGCAAGTTTTCTTTCTAGGGTTTCTGGTCTATGACATACTGGGCAGGTTAATGGAAGCACTAGATTTGTAGTCAGAAGACCTTGGCTTGAATCTTAGTTCTGAAATTCACTATTACTTTGAGCAAGTCATTTTCCCATTCCAAGTCTTGGTTTTCCCAATCTAAAAATAAGGGTATTATAACAGATGAACTCCAAGGACTTCCAGTTCTAAATATATGAGTTATGATTCCCTGATTTTCCAGATTTTGCCCACTCTTTCCCTATGTCATTCTCAATCAATCACTCCTATGGAAAAGAAGAAAAAGTGGAAGAATTACAGTTAACTTTTGGCTAGCAGTGAGTGGCATGCAGGCAAAACCAACTCTTTTTTTCAGTTCCTACATAGGAAACGAAATATAAGCAGCCAGGTCTACATAGAGCATAATAGAAGAAGTTGGCAAATATCTAGCAATTTGAGCAGTTAATACCAATATAGATCATCAGGAAAGACCAAACTTGGTCAAAAGTCAATATAGGTCATTCAGCAAAAACAAAATCCTCTGTTTCCATATCACTTTAGAATGACATCCCTTCATACTGCATCCATCATGACCTTTCCCTGTTGTCATTGTCATAAAAGAGGATTTTTACTTCCCTTTTAGGTATAATTTTGACCTTAGCTTATGATGGGTATGAAGTGTGTATTATTCACTTTTAAGTGAGATTATCAATGTGATCCAACAATCACTTGTGATTCATGGGAATTATCTAGTATAACATTTTTCACGGGTGCACTAAACTCAATAAATTCCAATATTAAAGCAAAAAGGAGCCAGGAAAAAAAATAATTTGGGAGGTAGGGAAATTTCATTTCTGAATAGTCAGAATATCATTCAAGAGATTCAGCTGTGGCCATTTGCATAAGCATAATAATGTGCCTATCTTTTATGACTAGAAAATTATTTAGACATTCAGTCTGAAAGTGGAAAGTTATCATTCTCAGCTTTTAAAAAATATTCCTGTCTGATAGTCTGGCTTTTGTTTAAATGATATTCCCAGATCACAATGATGGCTGTCTCCCTTTCCTATTGTGCCAAAAAGAATACATCTTATCCCTTTGGTTTTTAATTTTATAAAATTATCCCCTCATTTTTTTTAAAAGAGTTTATGCCTTGTAGTCTGTTTATAACTTTCAGAAATTACATTTTCTACCAAGAGAGTGAATGGATTCTTTTTTTTTTTCAGTTTCAACAATGGAGGTAAGGGAGGTAGGGAGAGAACTTCCATTTAGGCATTTTTATTACGTTTTCCAGTCTAATACATTTTTAATGAAACTTCATAGTTTTAATGTTTCCTTAACTTTTCTTCAAAGGTACAGATAATTTCCTAACATTTTTATTGAACCTATCAACTTTGCAAGGGAATATTTATGAAATAAGGACTTTAATAGACTTTAAAGCGAAAAAGAAAGTATACAGGTATACCTTACTTTAAGCAAACTTCCTTAACAAAAAACCAATTACATATAGCTTCCAAGAATTGTTTGCTTTGTAAAATGAATCCCTCGAAAGGAATTGTTGTTGGGTTTTTTAAAATTGTAACAATATAGCTGATATCTGTATAGCACTTTAAGATTTTCAATGCTGTGTGTGTGTGTGTGTGTGTGTGTGTGTGTGTGTGTGTGTTGGGGACGTTAAAAAAAAGTTCATAATCCCTACCGTTAACAAAATGATTTATCCTATGTATGTATGTGTGTGAGAGATAGATAGACAGATAGATAGATAGATATACAGAGAGAGAGAGAAACTTTGAACTTACCAATCATGTCCCAACCCTCACCAGGAACCTCACTATTCCGTAAGATCACATCAGCCTCGGTACTCATACCTCATTTCCCACTCACCTGCACTCCTTTAGATTTGCCATACCTTCTCCCCGCTTTTATAACCTTTTTCAACTTCCTTTTGTATATCATCTTCCCTCATCAGATTTTAACTTTCAGGGGGACAGGGATTGTCTTTCTTTTTGGTATCTTTATCCCCAGTACTTGGAACACTGCCTGGAATATAGTAGTTACTTAATAGACATTTATTGACTGACTATTAAGAGTAGGAATTATCTTTGGTTTTGTTTGTGAATCCCCAGCACTTTTACACAGCACTTGAAATAAAAATGCCTAATAAATGCTTTTGCTTCATTCATTCCTCTCATTTTATCTTCACAACAATCTTGTGAGGTAGGTGCTAATATTTTCCTCATTTTACAAATAAGAAAACTAAGACTATGTTAAATGACTTACCCAAGATCACACAACCACTATGTACATGTCAAAGGCAGAACTTGAATCCAGGTCTGCCTGACTCCAAGTCTAGCACTCAAAGATACTTTGTCAAGCACTAAGAGAATTAGGCAAGTTTTCTAATACATTTTCACTATTATTTATCACATTCTTTTCTTTTTAAATTTTGAGTTCCAGATTCTCTCCTTCCCACCATCACTCCCACACCCTCTTAGAAGGCAAGCAATACGATATCAACTATGTGAAATCACGAAATACAGATAATTCCATACTAGTCATATTGCAAATGAAAAATTAGAAAGTAAAAAAAAAAACATACTTAAATTTGTACTCAGAGCTCAGTCTTCTTTCTGGAGGTGGATAGCATTTTCTCATCATGAGTCCTTTAAAGTTGCCTTGGATCATCAATGACAGTAACCAAATCTTTGACAGTTGATCATCATTACAACATTGCTGTTACTAGAAACGATGATCTAGCTCTCCATACTTCACTTTGTATCGGTTCATTTGGACTTGCCATGGTTCTCTGAAACCACCCTCCTCATCATTTTTTATAGTACAAGTGTACCATGAAAATCATAGGCCATAACTTGTTTAGCCATTGCCCAATTGATGGGCATCTCCTCAAATTTCAATTCTTTGCCAACACAAAAGAGTTGCTATATATATGTATGTATGTATTTGTGTGTGTGTGTGTATGTGTGTAGGTCTAATTCCACTTCTTGTGATCTCTTTGGGATACAGACCTAGAAGTGGTATTGCTGGGTCAAAGTGTTTTATAACTCTTTGGGCACAGTTTCAAATTGCTCTCCAGAATGATTGGATCAGTTCATACCTCCACCAACAATGCACTGTTGTCCAAATTTTCCCACATCTCCAATATTTAACATTTTCCTTTTCAATCATATTAGACAGTCTGATACGTGTAAGGTGGTAGAGTTGTTTTAATTTGCATTTCTCTAATCAATAGTGATTTAGAACTATAGTTTGTTGACTATAGTTTTGATTTCTTCTCCTGAAAACTGCTTATTCATATTCCTTGACCATTTATCAATTTGGGAATGGGTCTTATATTTATAAATTTTATTCAGTTCTATGCTCAATATATTTTGACCTATTATCAGAGAAAATTATCATTTTTTAAATAATGCTTCATTGTCTATAGTATCTTTTAGCAAAATATAGTTTTCCCAATTATCTCTTTTAATTAAATCTGTTTCCTTTTGCTTTATCTGAGATCATGATTGCTACCACTGCCTTTTTAATTCATATAAAGCATATTAGTTTCTGCTCCCCCCCAGACCTTTATTATAACTCTATGTGTGACTCTTATTAAAAAAAAACAAAACACCTATTGTTAGATTCTCACTTGTAATACATTCTACTATCTGCTTCCATTTTATGGTTGAGCTCATCCTATTCACATTCACAGTTATGATTTTTAACTGTGTATTTCCCTCTATCTCATTTACTTCTGTTTCTTCTCTCTCTCTGCTCTCTCCTTCTTCCAAAGTCTATTTGCTTCTAACCACTGCCTCCCTTAATCTGTCCTCCCTTTTATAATCATCCCCTCTCTCTCTTTCATCCTCCTTTCCCTCCTATTTGCCTATCGAGTAAGATCTATTTCTATACATAACTGAGAGTGTTTCCCTCTTTTAAGCAATTCCAATGTAAGTGAGGTTCAAATATTGCCAACTAATCCCTCTTCCCTATTTTCCCATCCTCTATAAAAAACTCTTCATTTCATGTCACTTTTATGTAAGAAAACTTTCCCCATTCTACCTCTCCCTTTCCCCCTTTTCCTAGAGTATCCTCTTACTCACCTTTTCATTTTTTTTAGATCATTCCATCATAATTGACTCCCACCCATAACCTAATAATGATAAAGTTCTTAGGAGTTACATGTATCCTCTTCCGATGTAGGAATGTAAACAATTTAACTTTATTGCATCCCTTACAATTGTGCTTTCATGTTAACCTTTTTTTGTGCTTCTCTTGAATCTTTTGAATTTATTTAGCTGTGGTATTTTCATCAGAAATGCTTCAAAGTTCTTTTTTTTCATTAAATATCCCTCCTATTCCCTGAAGGATTATACTCAATTTTGCAGGGTAAGTTATAATGGGTTGTAAATCTTAGCTCCTTTGCTTTCCAGAATATCATATTCTAAGGCTTCCATTCCTTTTATGTTGAAGCTACTAAATCTTGTATGATCTTAACTGTGGCCCCACAATATTTGAATTGTTTCTTTCTTGCAAATTGCAATAATTTCTCCATGACCTGAAAGCTGTAGAATTTGGCTATATTTCTGGGAGTTTTCAGTTTGGAATCTCTATCAGAAGGTAATCCATAGATACTTTCAATTTCTATTCCACCCTCTGGATCTAAGATATTAGGGGCAGTTTTCTATGATAATTTCTTTCTTTATTTTTCTTATTCTTCTATTTTTTTATTAATTTGTTTTCAACAATCACTTCTATGTTTTAAATTTTCTCCCCCTTCCTCTCCAAGACAGCATGCAATCTTATATGAATTCTTTATGTACATTCTTATTAAACACATTTTCACATTAGTCATGTTGCATAGAAGAATTAAAACGAATTGGAGAGACTATGAGAAAAAACAAAACAAAACAAAAGAGAGAAAATAGTTGCTTCATTTTGTGTTCTGATTCCATAGTTCTTTCTCTGGATATGGATGGCATTTTACATCAAGAGTCCTTTGGAAATATTTTAAGTCTTTGCCTTGCTATGAAGGGCTAAGTCTATCAGAAACAGTCCTCACACACTGTGGCTCTTATTATACTGTGTATAATATTCTCCTGCTTCTGCTCATTTCACTCAGTATCAGTTCCTATAAGTCTTTCCAGGTTTTTCTGAAGTCTTAACTGTACATCATCTCTTACAGCACAACAGTATATTCCATTACATTCATATACCACAACTTATTCAGTCATTCCCCAAATAATGGGCATTCCCTCAATTTCCAGTTCTTAGCCACAACCAAAAGAGCTGCTGTAAATATTTTTATACATGTAGATCCTTTTCCTATTTTTATGATCTATTTGGAATACAGTCCTAAAAGTGATATTGCTGGGTCAAAGGGTGTGCATATTTTATAGCCCTTTGGGCATAGTTCCAAATTGTTCTCCATATCCTTGATAATTTCTTGAACTATGATGTCTAAGCTCTTTTTTGATTATGGTTTTCAGACAGTCCTATAATTCTTGAATCATCTCTCCTCAATCTATTTTCCAGGTTAGTTATTTTTCCAAAGAGATATTTCACATTTTCTTTTATTTTTTCACTCATTTGAGGTTGTTTTACTGTTTCTTGATGTCTCATGAAGTCATTAACATCCATTTACCCAATTTTCATTTTTAAGGCATTACTTTAATCAGTGAGCTTTTATGCCTCTTTTTTCCATTTTGCTGATTCTGCTTTTTAAAGAGTTTTCTTTTCTTTAGTGGACTTTGGTGATTTTACCACTAGGTTAATTCTGTTTGGTTTTGGTGTAATTTTCTTCATTATTTTTTATGCCTCTTTTACCAAACTGTTAATTCTATTTTTCATAATTTTCTTGCATCACTCTCATTCCTTTTCCCAATTTTTCTTCTATCATTAATCTCTTTCTTTAACTCTTTCAGGAATTCTTGTTGGTCTTGTGTCCAATTAACAATTTTCTTTCAGGCTTGGCTTTTACCTGTTTTCACATTATTGTCTTCTTCTTATATTGTGTCATGGTCTTCTCTCTCACCACAGTAGCTTTTTATGATTAAGTTCTTTTTTTTTTACTTGTTTGCTCATTTTTCCAGACTATTTCTTCACTTTGAATGTTATGTTGAAGTTGAACTGTGTTACCTGAGGTTGGGAGGTATTGTCCCATGCCTTACTCTTTTTGTGCTGCTATTTTCAGAGATAGTACTGGGAGTCTGCAAGTTTTCACTGCTTCCAAAGTGGTATGATCCAAAAAAAAGTGCAGTCACTGCTCTCCTGATCTGAGCTCTGGTATTTATTCAGGAAGGGACCCTGCTGCCCTGCAGCCACAAGTACTAATACTCCTCTGCTCCCTTGTACTCCTTTCTGCCCTAGCACTATGACCCTGAATTATGTATGGGCAAGAGAGTTGCCGATCAGTACCAGCTATTCCCAGTGCCAGCAAAGAATCCCCTGTAATCTCTTTCTGACCAGTTTTCCAACCTCTTACTGTCTCTGAACTGAGAGCTCCCCAAACTGCTGTTGCTGTTGTCACTAATGTTTGCTGTCACCTCCAGGCCCACCACTACTACTGCCACCTTGTGTGCTCTGGATAGGACTCCACCCTTGTATCACAAACCTCTCTTGCTGACCTCCTAAGTTTTCTTAGACCAGAAAAAAAAGTCTCACACTGATTTTTCCTTAGCTCTGCCTCTCCAAAATTTTACTTGAGATATCATTTTAAAGTTGTTTGAAGGGGAATGTATAGAGTTCCACTAGCTTGCTATTTCTAATCCAGTACCTTGACTCTGCCCTGCCAATATATTCTCAATATTATTTCATGTACACTAGTGTTCATCCTTCATTGCTGAAGAAGACTATGCCATCAGAAAAATAATGATATGACTTGCACTTGACTTTGTTTTGAGTGAGGAAGGGCTATGCAGGTCACCACTTTTCCTCTAGAGCCATCTGAATCCAGTGACCAGATATTCATCAGGATGACTGGAGATGACCCAGGATGAGGCAATTGGGGTTAAGTGACTTGCCCAAGGTCACACAGCTAGTGAGTGTCAAGTGTCTGAGGTGAGACTTCAACTCAAGTCCTCCTGACTCCTGTACTGGTGCTCTATCCACTGCACCACTTAGCTGCTCCTTTCATGTACACCAAATTTTCCATGAACACATACAAAATTTTGAAAACCCAAAAAAGAACTCAATTGTCTGGAATTTGGTAAAATATCTTACTGTCACTTTCTGGTCTACACCATAACTTGATTTCTTTTGATCATGTTACTAACATTGCAAAAGGACAATATATCTGGTTTTTTTTTTCTTTTTCTATAGTGGACATACAAGCACCACATTTGCATGATGCAGATATTTGGGATATCTACCCCAAATATTCAAACAAACTATCTGTGCCCAACCTGTGGTAGAGCATTCTGAGCTCATATTGGCCTGATCAGTCACAGTCGGACACGCTGAAATTTCACTTTAAAATGGTGATGTCATTTTGGTCCTCTTTGAAGACGAAGGACAACAACCAACCAACATATATCTACACTACTTTTCCATGTATTTTTTTCTTCCATGCCATAGTAAATAAAGTCTATGCATTCAGACAGTTCCTCATGAGACAGGGCAACAGTTGAAGGTTTAAATAGGAATCAATAAGACACAAGTTCAAGTTTATTTCTGACAATATTTACTAGGTGACCCTGGGCACGTCTCTTAACCTTGTGATCTACATTTGTAGTGGGTTTTCCTCACTGACAGTTCCTATACCAATTAAGTCACAGATCAAGCCCCCACTCACAAAAAAACTAGTCATCAAAAACTGGGAAATTAACACACTATGCCTATACTAGCATGTTTTACACATAGACTTTAAAGGGTCACTGTCTTCACTGAAGGTGGTAAGCACAACAGAAGTGTGTTCCGTCCTCTATTGCTAATTACTGTGAGGGAGAATGGGTCAGGGAGGAGTAAAATGTTGAAAACTACAGACAGCTAGATAAGGCAATACTATAACAACTTAGGAAAGTACAGTCACTTTACAATCATTAGTAATCAAAAACTTTATAGACATATTTATGAGACAGAAAAGCAGGTGCTTGTTCATTTTCTGACGATGCCAATATTTCCACCAGCCTTTCCACCATTAGGAGATCTAGTTTCAACATTTATAAGGCACTCTGGACCTGTGCATCTGTGTCTTACAGAATCTATGTGCCTCCACCCTCCACTAAAGTTAATCTCACCTGTCTTTGGCACACTCGCCAGTTAATTAATGACTGAGCCTGTGCAAGCTAGTTCACTTAGCCTTTTATATCTACTGCTGGCCCCAGACCATGCTTCAGGTTCCCATCCTATCCAGTCACTCACCCAGGCCATATCACCATATGCCTGCAGCTAGGTATATGCTACCCCTGCCTTCAGGCTCCCCAGAACAAACTTCCTTTCTTGGTCATCACTGCCCTGCAATACATTGTCTTCTGCAATTGGAATGTAAGTTCCTTGAAGCAAGGACTATCTATCTCTTTTTTTTTTCCATCTGTACCCTGAGCACTAAGCGCCATTTCTGGCATATGGTAAGCACTTAATATTTTTTGTATCATTCATTCAATATTCTATTTACTATATATACTTTCTCTTCTAGGTCTCTATAACATAGCTAAATGGTTTGGGTAAGGCACAGATTACAACTTGGTATAGATTTTTCTTATTATTTTATGGAGTGAGAAGGTAGAAGGTTAAGTCAGTCAGTCAATAAATTTCTATTAAGTGCCCACTATGCAGAAGGCACAGTGCTAAATGTTAGGGATTCAAAGAAAGGCGAAAGGTAGTCCCTGATCTCAAGGATCTCACCATCTAATGGGAAGACACTAAGCAGATGACTATGTACAAACAAGCCATACACAAACAAGTTTATTCTTTCTAAAGAATAAAAAGGGAGAAAGTGTTAAAGTTAAGGGAGGTCAGAACAGGCTTCCTGTAGAAAGTGGGAGTTTAGCTGGAATTTGAAGGAAGTCAGGGAAGCCCAGAGGGAGGGCTGAGGAGGGAGAGCACTAGAGGCATGGAAGACAGACTGTGAAAACTCATGGAGTCCAAAAGTTCCCATGTACTCCAAAGTATTTCTAGCTCCACTTTTTGTGATAGCCAAGGACTGGAAACAAAGTAGATGGCCATTAATTGAGAAATGACTAAACAAATTATGGTACACGAATGTAATAGAACACTACTGTGCTGTAAGAAATGAAGGATGTGATAAATACAGAAAATCATGAAAAGGTCTCTTTGAACTGCTGCAGAATTAAATAAGCAGAGCCAAGAAAATAATGTACTCATTAACTATACTATAAATTGATAGAACAATGACACATCAAAAAATCAAAAATAAATGTAACAAAATTAAAAAGATTAAACAGAATTCAAATGAAGAAATATGAGAACACCCACCCCTTAATTCCACCTTGGAGGCCAGGAGACCAACTCACAGGAGATTCAATAGTCTAGATATGCAGAGGTCCTTCACCAGAGCGTTGGCAATGTTAGAGGAGAAGAGGGAGGGTATGTGAAAGGTGTTATAGTCAAGATATTTGAAGACACCCTGTTTCCCAGAGCTAAGGCCCAGCAAGCAGTCTGTGTCCTGAGCTTGGCATATCAACAATCCTTCTGGATGATCTCACTCTCTGGCAAAGTGTTTTGTTTTGACCAACACCAGGTGTTTACTGAGGGATTTATGTTTGGAGTTTCCCCTGTTTCCCAGGAACCTGAAAGCCATCCATCACACCTCTTGTCATGCTTGAAATCCCTGTTTCTTGTAACAGCTAAGTGAACCGAACCAGGCACTGCACTCCTGTTCCCAACGTGTTAACTCTGCTTCTGTTTGTGTCTGTGAGACAATCAACTTGGAGACTATTCCCACAGGACCGAGGGACTCCTGCATTGTCCACACATGAGCCTGATGTGGGAACAGCTCCTCAAGAGCTAAGAATGGTCATGTCATGATCCAGCCCACTTGTGTTGAAACAAAGTGAAGCAAAGACAGAGACAAAGATAAAGGAGAAAATTATAAACAGAAGTATACAATGAGAAAATATCACTTTGGAGTTTGAAAGCTTTAGTAGTGCTCATTATTTGGTACATTAGTTACAGGTAGCACCTTATTGGGAAATGTTAACTGTTCTTTAACAGGATATAGTTGTAGAAAGAAAACCATTTGCACATAAAGTGGGGGAGGGGAAAAGAGAATAAGCATGTATATGGTACCTACTATGTACCACATACTTTGCTAAGCATTTAACCCTGTGAGGTAGGTACTATTATTATCCCCACATGCAGCTGGAGAAACAGACAAGCAGAGATGAAGTAACTTGCTCAGGGTCACAGGATTTACTAGTTGGAGTCCCAATTTGAACTCAGGTCTCTCTTCCTGACTTCAGGCTCAGTGCTCTATCCACTGTGCCACCTAGCTGTCTCATTATCATTATTAAAGGCAGGCAGATACATATATTATTGCCTTTAGAAGAGCTTTTCTTAAAAGTCAATAGAAACAGTCTGATGAAATAAATAAATAAAAACTCTCATTGGTTGCTATGAGAACCAATCCCAGAGAGTATTGTTAGCACTGAAATTCCTTGCCTTCTTTTAATATAAATAAACGGTCATTATCTCATTTCTAGGAATAAGGAAGGCAAGGAAAGTTCACAATGCTGTTAAGTTTCTGGGTATAGGCTTAAAGCACATATGCTAAGACAATTACAGGGGATAAAAAACACAGAAAACAAGTAACCCTGCTCTTCAAAGAACTCATTCTCAGGAGAAAGACATATATGCTTACCTATATTTTTATTGGACGTTTTGCTTTATTGGTTCTTGATAAATGACATGGATTCAATTACAGGTAAAGTTGGTGTTAATTTAAGGAACCTTAATCCTGGGACTATTTTACAGGAAGAAAAGTCTGAGAAAGTGTGTTGGAGGAAGGAAGCTCTTCTGGAGGGAGTGAGATTGAAGGAGAGAACCCTGTAAAATAAAGTTGAGAATATTTTTCTCTTTCCAAACCCTTTCCTTCCTGGCATTTTCCACTTGAAAATGAGTTTCAGGGTTTTTTTCTAAAAAGCAATCCAAAACGCATTTGCTTTCATTTACCTTGCTCAGACCATTTCTCTTCATTTGTCTGGTGGAATTTCTTACATGTTGCTATTGCTTCTTATAAATCTGCACGCACTAACAGAGAACTAGTGCTCGCATAATCTAAGCTTTAAGGCTGAGGCAGATTTGAGCATAATATATGAAAGAATTTTTCAGCAATTAGGGCTGTCTGAAAAAGGAATGACCTGCCTTGTGAGGTAACGAGTTTCTGGTAAAGATGTTGGAGTCAGAACTAGATGAGATCTTGGCAGAAATGTTGTAGAGAGAATTCATATATCAATAAAGGGGTGGTAGGTCAGAGTAAGGGATCTATGAGGTTTCCTTCTCATTCTGTAAATCTATTTTTCTATGTAGTATGCTAAGAGAAAGGGGGGTATAAGGACCAGAGATCTCAAGCTGGAAAGGGTCTCAGAGGCACGCTACTCTAACCCCACAAAGTTGTTCGGTTGTTTTATCAATCATGTCCAACTCTTCATGACCCCATTGGGGCTTTCCTGACACAGATACTGGAGTGGTTTGCCATTTTATTCTCCAGCTCATTTTTCAGATGAGGAAACTGACGCAGAGTTAAATGACTTGCCCAGGGTCACACAGATAGGAAGCATCTGAAATTAGATTTGAACTCAGGAAGATGAGTCTTCCTAATTCTAAGCCTAGTCCTCTATCCACTTTGCCACCCATCCCCCCCTCAAGGTTAAACAATTTGACTAAGGTCGCCCAGAGAGTATCAGAGACAGAATTTGAACTCTGTATCTCTGATTCTAGAACTACTGTAATTTCCATCGTACTATAGTAGTATCCTTCTGACCATCGTGACATAAGCAGGCAAACAAAAATAGCCAAACCTCTCCCTTTCCTAGACATTTTTTGGCCTCTTTTATGGTGCTGTTGGCCAAATCAGTTTTCTTATTTTTGTAAATTGCTGCCTTCATCATCAACAGCAGGGGAAAAAAATGTGTAGAATCTGCTGTCCCTATTAAAGTTCTGTTCCATATTCCAATGTTTCCAAAATGATGTGTGGTTAGTTGGGTATATTTATCATCTTGTTTTCAATTTCTGTTTGCCTTGGGCATCTTCCTCCTGCAACATAGCCATATGAGCCCAATGTCAGCACATGCAGTGCCAGATGCTAAAAATGCTATGATACAGAGGCACGTGACATGAACATGAGCTACTGTTTCCATCGTAATTAAATGAGAATACTGTGGGTAAATTGTCACTAGCTCAGCACCATCACAAGCAAGAGTCAACAGATGCCACTGCAAACGATTCATGTGTGCACAAAGGTAGGTTGCAAATATATCCCCTTTAAGGGGATATCAAAAGGCAATTGCCTAGTGAAGTGTGCCAGATGTTGAGGTGAAAGAAAGAAAACTGTATCCAAAGGGCCAAGAGCCTGGTGGCCTCTGTCCAGTGCCTCATCACCAAACTGACAGTATTTTTTAGCCCACCTGTCACTTTCTTTTCTAAAGAGGCTGGGAACAGTTTGAGCATGTCTGTTGCAAGGTATGATTAAAACTCACTTGCAAAGCATCTGCACCTCGTATCCCTCAAAATTACCAGCAGAACTATCTTTACCAGGGCTCAGTAAGTGTAGTTTAAAACAGACAATACAAAAAAAGTAAGACAGCTCTCTCTTACCTTTGTATTCATTGACTAACAAGCTTTCTTCTAATCACTTTTTTCCCCCAGAGCTATGGCTAATTGAAAAAGGGGTTTTTTCCCTTGGTTCCCAATCCCTAAATATCAAAAAAGCGTTTCAGGTCAAAATAAAACTTGAAGAATTCTGTGTATAAGTGAAAGGAAGGAGTCAACAAACATTTATTAAGCACCTGCTTTGTATTAAATGCTAGGAATATAAAGAAGCAAAAGACACTTCTGGCTGCCAAGGAGCTCACAGTCTAAAGTCTGGACAACACACAAAGGACCACATCAGAATAAGATGTACATAGGAGAATCCTGGGTCTTCTCAGAGGGAAGGTACCAAGAACAAGGAGACCTGATAAAGGCCTCCTGCAAAAGTGAGACTTTAGCTGAAACTGAAAGGAAGCCAGGGAGGACAGGAAACAGAGGGGAGGAAGAGAATTCCAGACATGGGGGCAGTCAACGAAAGTGCATAAAGACGGAAGACAGAGTGCCATGCAAGAAACAGCAAGGAATCTGGTGATGTTGGTTTGCACAGTTCATGGAGTAGCCTCAGGTACAAAAAAAAAATGGAAATGGAAAGGAGGTCAGGTTACATAAGACTTTGAGTTCCAAAGAGAGGATTTTATACTTGATCCTAGAGATGATAGGGTGCCATGCTGTCAGGAATGATAGTTTGACTAAAGTACGCGAAGCCAAAGGGGCAAAATCATGAAATTTATAATGCTGTCACTGACTCATTCTGTGACCAGGATTCTTGGGCTTTAATTTCCTCAAATAATATCTAACACTATCTGTTCTGCAAAAGAATTTAGACCATTCATTCTAAATGCAACAGTCCTTTGGGAAGAATTTAAAAGAAAGATCACCCTGAGGAACACCCAACACAAGGAACAGGGAGGAGAGGACAATGGCAACTGGGCAAGGATGCTAAGGAAGTGCTCACTGCCCCAATCTAGGGGAGGGGTCAATCCTGACAAAATTAGGCCAGTGCAAACTGGGGGATGGGCCTGGGAAGAACAGGGAAGGGAGACAACACAACTGAGTTATGATCAGAACCTCAGACCTGATAACCTTCAGGTTACTACCCTTTGAATATGTTACATCATGATACCAAACTCTCACTATTCTTTTTAAAAATAAGTTTTATTGATTTTTTTATATCATCATATTTTTTCCCAGTATCCTTCCACCTTCCCCTTCCAGGGAGTCATCTTATATAACAAATAGTATATTTTAAAGACAAAAAAGAGGAAAAAATCAACGCAACCAATCAATACATTGAAAAAGTCAGAAATATGTACCACATGCAATATCTGTCTACCTTCTACCTCCATGAAAGAGTAGACTGGAGGTACCCTCTCAAATAAAGCAATATCTTATATCTATACTTTCAAATCATACTTGATTTTTATCTCACTTGATGCCTGAGATTCCTGGATCCATTAAAGCAACTCAAGTATTGAAGAAAACTAAGGGTTTTATACAGATGGGTAGGGTCTTGCTTAAGTATTTATGACTGTTTTCCCATCTCTAATATCACAGGCAAGGAAGTGTTAATTATTGTGGGTATTTCTGTGGTTATTCAGTTATTTCAGTTATATCAGACTCTTTCCTTCTCTAGCTCATTTTCAGATAAGGAAACTGAGGCAAACAGGGTTGCCCAGGTTTACACAGTTAATAAGTGTCTGAGACGAAATTTGAATTTAGGAAGATGAGTTTTACTGACTCTAGGCCCAGAATTTTATCCAGTGTGCCACCTAGCTGTCCATTGTAGGTATATGGGAGAAATAAGTTTCTAACAAAGAAAATTCTCAACATAGAAGATACAAAAAAAGGAGGAGATACAAGGCTGGAGAAGGTGTTTAGAACAAGTTCAGATCATCATAAAAAATACAAGTTCTCAAAACCTAGAGGTTTCCTTCAGTCTAATGCACTATCATCCCAATTACTGATATCATATCTATTTATATGTGAAGATTAAATGGTTAAGGAAGGAAATAAGCATTAATTGAGTACTCATTATGTTCCAGGCTCTATGTTAAACATTTTACAAACATTATCTCATTTGATCACAACCCTGGAAGGTAGATACTATTATTATTCCCCATTTCACAGTTGAGGAAACTAAAACAAAAAGAGATTAAATGGTTTACCTAGGGTCACAGAGCTGCTAAGTGTCTGAAACCAGATCTGAACTCAGGTCTTCCTGACTCTAGGTCCAGTGCTCTATCTACTGAGCCACCTAGCTGCCTCACTTTTAGATAAGGCTAAAAACTCCTGGTTGTGCATGGTACTGTGCTAGGTACCATAGAAGGATAAGAATGAATCAAGTCAATGTTAAGTAAGATCTTCCCTCTAAAAATAAGTTAGGTACTCTCAGTTGTACACCTACTCTTTCAGGCATTTAATATCCTGGAGTAATAAGCTAAGGGTATGTTAATATGTCATTGCAAGTTACTAACAAAATCCATCTCTCTTAGTGGAAACAGTTCTCTCCTAAAGACACTGTGTAATCCAGTTCTCCTTCACCTCTCTATTGTGAGAAAATAACATTCTACTCCCATAACTCAATGGGAGAAAAGTAGATCTTGAACCATGGAACTATCAGCCTCTCTGTTTCTCATAATTAAAGTCTAAGACATGACTTTATCATCATCTTCAGATCATCATCTCCTTATATTTTGCTCCAACAAAACTGAACACTCAGTGGGTTCCTCCATCATTCAATTCAATAAGCACTTATTAAGCTTCCATTGTGAGTGCAGTACTGTGCAAGGTGTAGGGGAAATATAATCAGCTAAAGCATAATCCCTACCTTCATGAGTCATCCATGTCCAACCTCCTAGATCACAGGCGTTACATTTTTCCTTTCTACCAAGTCCCATATTTTCCTCCTCAATGACTTCAACATCAATATTGATGACACATTTTGGAATTTTTAATTTCAAAAATTTCTTTTCCTCCTCAATTTTACTGACCTCCATGTCTCTACTAGTCAGAAACCAATTTGACCATATTCTAGATTTAACAATTCCTCATCCAGGCTCTCTAACTCAATATTCTCAATCCCATAGGGCAATCTCTGCTTCTCTCATTTCTCCTACTCTTCGATTCCAAGTATCCTCTGTGGATCATTCAAGAGACTTTTATAGCAGTTATAGGTTTCCAGAGAAATACAGATTTTAGCTAAGGCAAAGTCCCTAATGCAACTTCCAATCTAGTTTTCTCAGGCCAATTGCTCTATTCCCATGAGTTCCTACTCTACCCAGACTATTGTTTTAGCTACTTGAATGTTATTCATAGCCTACAATCCCTTGCCCTCTAGACATTCCAATAAACCCATCCCCAACCTGGATTACACTCACCATCCACGTTCTTTTCTCTTTAGCTCATTCACTAATCACTTTATTTCCTGCCATGTAGTATATTTTTCACTGCATGTGTCATGTAACTACCGCAGACCGTAGGTTACTCAAGGGTAAGGATTACTTTGTTTTTGTAAGTGTATCTCTAGGCTCTAGGTCAGTAACTTATACATAGTAGGCCCTTAATGTTTGTTGAACTGAATTAAATATTATTCCATCAGTCAGAAGCTATATCATGTAAAGTCTTTACTACTACATTGAAGGAAGGGATAAAGGCTGAATGAATCACAATATACAGAATCCTAATTCAAAAGACACCTAAGAAATAGTGTCCTCCTAATGCCTTGTTTTATGATAAAGGAAACTGAACCCCAGAGATGCATTGTGATATAAAGTCACAAAATCAAGTCCATATTTTATTTTAAACGTTTCATCCTTCATTCCAAAAAAATTAATTTTTTTTCCAATTTAAGGGAGCTGGGGAACTTAATTTTTTGATGGAGTATTTCTATATTTTTATGAATTTTTCCCCTGTCCTTAGCTTTCAAAGCCCTAGGTATGACTTCTCTAATCAACTAAGATTTCTTCCAATTTTGAACCTGTCTTCTTCTATCACATCACCCCAAACTCAAACTTAAACATCTTATCACCTGGTTCCTTGACAGGAATATTAAATCATGTTTCCTACAAAATCCAATTTGTTGGGTTTCTTCTAATCAATTCTGATCCAACTGATAACCATTCTCTGGTTCTTGCCTCACTTTTGTGTACTCATGAAATTGTTCTTTATTCTTACCTACTTCTACCTTCTGTAGGAAGTAAAAGAAAATTATGTTTGGAACCAACCAAGAAAAAAACTAATATGTGAAATAGAGGAAAAACTTGTCTCATTCAGGAAAATCTCCATATTTCAGACTTGAATGTGTTGGGTTTTTTCCTTCTTTTAGAACATTCAGGAGCAAATTGCTGGTAGTGATAGCCCAAGAAACAAAACCAATGAGACAACATTCTAGGTGACAAAATGCCAAGAGTTTTTTATCTGTCTTCCCTTCCCTAGGAGAGAACTAATGGCCTTTCTTTTTTCCTCAGCTCTTTTTCTTAAAATAAATGCTCTCTTTCCTTCTCTCTCTCTCTCTCTCTCTCTCTCTCTCTCTCTCTCTCTCTCTCTCTCTCTCTCTCTCTCTCTCTCTCTCTCTCTCTCCCTCCCTCTCTCTTTCTCTTTTCCTCTCTCTTTCTCCAGCCCTATTTTGGGCAGCTCAGTTGGTGTTATGCTGACCATCCTGCTGGGGCTCAAGATATTGGTGGCAGACACTGGATCAGCTTTAGCCCACTATGACTCAGTTCTCTCCTGAGCTCAATCAATCAACCAGCCTCAGCCCCACCCCCACCCCCAGTGGTGGGGATTATGTACAGACTTGGGCCACCACTGTTGGCCATGTTTTATATGTAATTGAAACTCTGCAAGGCACTATATCCCACAAAAACTTCCTTTGTTTTACTTTAATACTGATATGTCTCTGTTCAAGCATTTTTATTTTTACTATTTTTCACAAATTGACATCAACTAAATGCTACTAGCTGGATTCCTTAAAGTTATAACTTCATTTTCAACAAAATTAAAGGCACTGAAAACAAATTCATTTAGTAAATTTTAAACTAGCTTAATCAGTTACAATTTTCATATATCAAAGGATGATTTGCTGAGTCAAAATTCATTCATAATAAATGTTTTTCTAAACAAAATTATTTTTGATCTGTAAAAAGAGAGGAGAGAGAGAGAGAGAGAGAGAGAGAGAGAGAGAGAGAGAGAGAAGGGAGAGAGAGAGAGAGGGACAGAGAGAGAATGAAAGAGAAGAGAGAGGAAAAAGATAGAGGAGGAGGAAAAGGAAGAGAAGGGGAGGGGCCACATATACTGTATGGTATATATTTCTTTTAATATGCTGGGATCAGATCACTTTCTGTGAGCCCCTATCCAGAATTCTGAAAAATATTCTGGTCTAGAATCCCCCACTGGAGGTCTTTCCAGGGAAGGAAAAAAGGCAATGAAAAGACTTAGTAATAGAAATTCCCAAGAAAGTTGCTTTATTACACTCATCTGGGCAAGAACACGTTTCTGCTTCTGTGTGAAATAGGAGATTTACATGGCATTAGTTTATTGTTATATAGCATAACATGTATGGAATGTTGTTTTATAGCATAAAAACCTAGAGCTGGAAGAGACGTTGGGAATCCGTTCCATCTATTACCCTGCTTCAGGCATTTAGGACTGCTACTCCTAAACTACACTGCTTGTTATTTTATTCAGATGACAAAGAGAAATTGTAACCACTTTCAAAACCTGAAACCCTTTATTTGGTGACTGTCCCCATCTTTCACCTGAAGCCTGAGATAGCAGCAGACTTTTAGTAGCTGACTGCTGTATTGGCATTACAGGGGCACCAGTCCTTTCGGAGAGCTTTCTTCCTTTTTCCTTGGAAACTGTCAGTTATCATTAATGCTTCTGACAGCTCACTGGAGCTAGGGCACCTTTCCAGGTGGAAGGTGTGACTGCCAAGTCTCCAATTTATAAATGCAAAACAACATCCAACGTGACAACTTCAATCACACCAGCACCCAGGGAAAAGTCTCCATCCCTCCTATAACCTCCAACACTTTCCCATCTCCTGTAGATGGAGATTACAAATGATTACAAATGCATTTACTCTGAAAATTGAAATGTCCCTTTGAAAAGAGAGAAAGGAGTCTTTCAGAAAGAATAAAATGCCCTCAAAAAGACATCGATTATGGAAGCATCTATACTTAGGATAGTAAAAGTAGTTGTTTATTTATTTCAACTGAAATGAATAAAAATCAAATGTGGCCATATGTAATCTGATAGAAGAAACAACATATCCTATTGGCAAGGGACAGTGCAGATGTTACATCAAACATGAGTATATGATATGATATTATACCAGGGAAAAAATTAAAAGAGATCAGTGTTATTTTGAGCTTTGTAAAAAAGGGAAAAAAAGTCATTATGTCATAGAACAAGAAGAGGATAGTTTCTTTCTATGTGGCTAAAAAAATTACAACAGGAAGGCTATATTGAGCAACACGTGCCTCAGTACCCCCAAATGCAGTACCAAGACAGACTGGAAAGGATTCAGAGAAAAGAAACAAATTTGGTTGGCAATATTGAGGTACCAAAAGAACTAAGAATTTCTATCTTGGAAATAATCATGATCAAGGAGGAACATGACAAATTTTCAGATTAAAAACCCTGAGGCCCGCAGCCAGAAGTCACTCTCTCCTCCCAACCACCACTCAACAGATGTTTCAACAGTTGGATTCTAATTTTCTAAGACTTCATTATCAATCACCAACCTGTAAACTTAAACTAAGCAGCATTGAGTGTGAAGCTTTCCTTCCTAAAAAAAGATATTGTACTTTTTCTTCAAGTAGTCAAATAGAGGACGAGATCACTCCCCTCCTGGAGATTATTACACTGAAGAAGTTACTAGGCATTTGATAAGGGGGTATTTGGAGACAGGGAAATTAGAAAAGAAAGCAAAAGTGGGAAATCTGAGAAAAGGTAAAGTTTTGGGTGCCGCAGATATATGTACTTGCTCATTAAAACTAGTGACAACTTATGGAGGATGTCCGTGGATGCAATGTGGTGATAATGTTCTTTTTTATTTCCCTGGTGTTTTATACCTTTTGATTTATGTCCTTGAAGGCAACAGTATGATTCTAGAATGGGTTTTGTATCAGATGGCTGTGCAGTTCTGTTTATAGGGTCATAGAATTTAGATCTGGAAAAGACCTTAGAGTTCATGGAATCTATTCTTCATTTTGTAGATGATTCTGAAACTCATAAAGGTGAAGGAACTTGCCCAGAGTCAGTTGGATTGAAGTTTAGTTCTACTGAGGTTTAGTTGTATTGAAGTCCTGTTATCAATATCCAGTGACAATGTAACAACAGTAGACCACAGCATCTTCTGGCATAGTGTACCCACATGATTTTGTAAATTCTTGATACCCCAGGTTGCGTGCTGCAATTTGGGTAACCATAAATTTGGAAATAAGGGCAGCTAGATGGCACAGTGGATAGAGTGCCAGGCCTGAAATCAGGAAGAAGACTCCTCTTCCTGAGTTCAAATCTGGCCTCAGACACTTATTAACTATGACCCTAGGTAAGTCATTTAACCCTGTTTGCCTCAGTCCTTCATCTGTGAAATTAGCTGGAGGAGAAAATGGCAAGTCACTTCAGTATCTTTGCCAAAAAAAAAAATGCCAAATGGGGTCACAAAGACTTGGACAAGACTGGAAAATGACTGAACAATAAAAAAATATGCAAATAGGACTCAATCTTCCTTCTATTGTATCCTCCATGAATAGACCAGGAAGAAACCATAAATTAAATGGTATAGCAACATTTGATTGGGACAGAATAACGGGAAAATCAATCAGTATGATCATTCTTGGTCATATATACATGTTGGAGTTACAATCTCCCACAGATTTCCACACAGCTAATGATCCAAATTGTAGAAGGGCTCCATGAAGGCTGGAACATCATTGCTCCAATTCCAAGCAATCTGGTTTCATTATAACTAGGGTGTCCCCATGTTCTAGCTAATACTTCAGATCCAGGTTCTTCTTCAGTGCCAAACAGAAGTTTGACTGCACCAGTTTTCCATAAAAATAGGCATCTTATTAGGTAAGCCCAACCTCCTTGTCTTACTTCCCCAAGGGCACTCAGTGCTCTGTATAAAAGGAAATAGCATTTCAAACCACCCAGTGATTAGGGCCTGGAGAAGACCTGGATTATATTAAATCTGAGACCCTTCCTAAAACTTCCTTTCTCTCAAGACCTTTCTTGGTCACCCCTAGCATATGTTGCTGAATATAACTGGAGAAAATCATGAAATCATGTGGAGGATGCTACAGGTTAACTGGGACCTCACTGAATCAAGGAAATCCTTTTAAATAGATTTACTTTTCTATTCACCACAGTGTTTTTTCCAAATGTTTTCATCCTTCCTCAAACCTTCATGGTTCCCCTTCTTCTCACCTTCTCTTTAAAAATTTGTCTTATTAGAAGGGAGGTGGGAAAATTGGGACACTAACACACTGTTGGAGGAGTTGTGAATTGACCCAACTATTCTGGAGAGCAATTTGGAACTATGCTCAAAGGACTATCTATTTTGTTCATCAGAAAAGAAAGTACTGATAGAATCTGAATACAGATTGAAGTATACTATTTTTCATTGTATTTTCCTTGTGGTTAGTTTTTTTGTGTTTTTTTTAAGGGGGCCTTTGTCTTCTTTCACAACTAACATGGAAATATGATTGCACATATATAACCTTACTGTCTTGGGGAGGGGGAGGGAAAGGAAAGCATTTGGAACTTAAAATTTTTAAAACAAATGCTAAAAATTATTTTTACATGTAATTGAGAATAGATTATTATTCTAAATTTTTAAAATGTAATAGAGAAAAGATAAAGAGGAAAAAAGAACTTTATATCATATTTTACTGAAAAAAAATGGTTCTAAGAGCTTTCTCCTCTCCTCTTCATTTCTTATCCTTCAGATGCTTTCCACTCCAATCTCCTCCCTCCACTCATTTCACAAGAGGTAAACCTTTTTCTACACCAAGGCAAATCCATCTACATATACAAGTGATCTTTTTCTATCTAATCTTTGCCAGCAGATTGTCCCCACTATTATACCTATTCTCCCACTAATCTCTACTCTCTTATCTACTGGTTGTTTCCCTCCTGCCTTCAAAAATTCCCATGGTTTCTTCTATTCTCAGAAAATGTCACTTGAGCCTTCCATCCCCATTAGCTATCTTATTTGTCTCCTCCCTTTTGTGGCTAAACTCCTTCAGGAGGAGGCGCCCTTCCTCTCATTCTCTTAACTCTGTAGTATGGCTTCCAACATCATCATTCGTCATTCTGTAGTATGGCTTCCAACATCATCATTCGTCATTCTGTAGTATGGCTTCCAACATCATCATTCGTCATTCTGTAGTATGGCTTCCAACATCATCATTGTTCTCTAATAGCTCTAATAACGTCATGATACCTAATGACCTTTTGTCAGCTTCATCCTTGTTGACCTCTCTGCAGCCTTTGACGCAGTCAATGATCCTTGTCTTGATATTTTCATATTTCTAGGTTTTCTCCTTATTCTCTTACATGTCTTAGCCCTCCCTCCTCAGGCTCCTTTGCGGGATCTTCATCCAAGTCACACCAACTAACTATAGGCGTTCTAGGCTGAGTCTTCTCTTCTCGCTCTGTACTACTTTTCTGCTCTCATTAACTCCCATAGATTCAATTATTCCCTCTCTGCAGATTATTCTCTGATTTTTCTAGCCCTAACCTTTCTGTTGACCTCCAGTCTCACCAATATCCTATAGATAGCTTAAACTCCATATGCCCAAAATTGACCTAGTGAGCTAGATTTAAGTCCTATTTTTGACATTTATTAGTTGTATGATTATGGGCAACTCCACTTAATCACTCTAAGTTTCAATTTTTTCATCCGTAAAATGGGAGCATTAATACCCATGGAACTCACCTTGAAGAACTGTGGTGAGAGACAAATAAGTTAATGTTTTGAAAATCTTAAAGCATCTTGTAAACTCAGAAGTTGATAATAATGCCATAGTCAAGATGACTTTGAATGTGCTTGGTACTCCAGTCTCAATACCCTCTGATTAGACTCTTTGCTGGGAGGGCAGGCCATGGGTTCTAGGGTTTCAATTCAAAGAGAGGACTCAGCACAGTTTTTCTCCCTCTTCCAACAGCTACAGTCCACTACTTTTGGACTTCTTCAGAACTCTCTGTCATGCCCTTGGGTGCCTTGACATCCCCCCACCCCACTGCCTTTTCAGCTTCCTTTTGTATGTTGTCTTACCCGTTAGATGGTAAGCTCCTTGAGGGCAGGGACTGTCTTTTTTTTATTTGTATACCCATAAGGAATTCAATATACTACTCACATTGGAAGGAAATTAGCATTTATTAAGTTCTAACTAAGTGCCTGGTCCTGTGCCAAGCATTTTTACAAATATTACCTCATTTGATCCTCACAAAAACCCTGGAATGTAAGTGCTATTATTACACAATTTTACAATTGTGAAAACTGAGGCAGACAAAAGTTAAGTGATTTGCCCAGGGTCACTTAACACAGTGCCTAGCACATAGAAGGCACTTAAATGCTTATTGACTGACTACTCCCTGCAGTATGTAACTAAAAAGTACAACCTCTGGCTTCCTTTACAAGAGGCAAAAATGTTTCACTAGAACTCAGAAAAGAGGTGTAAGTCATAAAACCTACAAAGTTTTTTTATTGTGTGGGGTGTTTGGGAATGGAAGGAAAGAGTCTGCATTTTGTTTTCACATTTACAGAGACAAAGTAAGTCATTATGAAAAATGGAAGGTAGTTTCAAGGAAAAAGAGGCTAAGAAAGGAAGATAAAGGGACAAGCAGAAGAGCAAGGATGGGGAGCAGGGATGAGGAAGGTGACATTAGGACAGAAATAAAGATCAGAGCTAAAAGGTAGACTGTTTCGCTTCCCATGTTCCTCGCTGCCCAGCTCTGATCCAGCCACCACCTCCAAGGCTCTTCTGCAACTCCAGGCTAGACCTGCTGCAAGAAAATGAACAAGTTAAAATACAAGAGACACTCAGCTCCCTCTCTCTGGCTCTGCTCAACCACAATCTGTCTTCAGGGTGCCATCTCTGACATTTAGTCCTCTCTTGGCCTCAGGCTGACTCTTCCTAAAGGTGGGAGAGATTTGGAGAAGTTGTTTCTTCCCACCTTCTCTCCCCCCACCTCCAACAATATTCTTGCCCTGGTCTAGTCTGTCCATGTTCCTAGGCCTAGTCACAGTTTGGGTTTCAAATTTAGAAGCTCAGAAGCTCCTTGCCAATTTGCTCTTGTTTAACAGATTTCCCCTAGAGAGATACTTTTCCCTGGAGGTGTAGGAAAAAAGTAGATGCCAAGTATCTACTTGGCAGGCTCTGTTTTAGGTATCCCTGAATACAAACTGGGAAATGATATAGGAATTGCTCTGTAGGGGTGGAGGGTATGGGGAAGGGGAAGGAAAAATCATGTATATGGCACCTGCTATGTGCCAAGAGCTATGCTCAGCACTTTATAAAACATCCTATCATTTGACCCTCATACCAACCCTGCAAGGGAGATGCTATTTTACAATTGAGGAAACTGAGGCAAACAGAAATGACTTGGCCAGGGTGACACAGCTAGTAAATGGCTATTTAGTGTTCTACACACACATGGCATTGGTCATACATTCTAGGGTCTCAGATTTACGAGCTGGAAAATACCTTAGAGGCCAAATAGCTCAACCTCTTCATTTAAAAGATGAGGAAACTGAGGCTTCAGCACGGGTTGAAAAATGCATTGCAATGGAGAAAGTAAGTCTTCACTGCAGGAACATAAAGGAAGACCACACTTTGTGATTCTGCTCCTTTAAAGACTATTCTTTTTCTCTCTCTCTCTTTTTTTAATCAGATCTGTGATTTCATTTGGATAAGGAGAGCAAGGTGAGGAACTTCCTTTGCCAATGCAAATAAGTACCTTCTCTGGATCTAGTCCTCTTAGACAATTGCCTAGAACTCTAAGAGGTTGTGTGAATATCTCATGGTTAAACAGAAAATATTTGACAGAGGTAGAATGTTATCCTAGGTCTTCTTAAATTACAAGACTGACCATCCATCCAGAATGCCAGGCTGCCTCCTTTCTTTTCATCTTTTTCTATCTGTCCTTACCCCTGACAGTGACTAGCATTTGAAATATGCCCGTTAAGCAAACTCCTATTTTGCTTTAAAGAATAACTTCTTTATTAAATAAACTTCTTTATTTATTTATTTATTAAATAGCTTCTTTATTAAATAAAAACTTCATGTTTTGCTCTCCTCCCTTGCCATTCCACTCCCCACCGATAGCCTCCTGGAATGGGACGACTAAGCATAACTGACAACTAAGCTTCCTGGAAAGGAGATACTCCCTTCCTTTTTCCTGCCTTCCTGAACAATGGCTAGTCTTCCCCATGAGCTTCACCTCCGGTTCTAATGCCCTAGGATAGCTCTTCCCAACATCTCCAGTACTACCAGTAAGAGTACTTTTCCATACAAAAATATCAAAATTCTACTTTCCCACATTATAGCTATAAATTCTTTTGGCTTGTTAGTAATAACTAATATTTATGTAGCACTTTAAGGTTCACAAAGCATTTTATATGTTATCTCATCTCATATAAGCTACTTACTATTATTACCCCCATTTATATGAGGAAATTGAGGCTGAGAAAGGTTAGGTGACTTGGCCAGAGTCACACAGCTAACTCAGGTTTTATTCATTCCAAATACAATACTCTACCCACCTGATGCCAAACGGCCTCCCTGATCATTCCCCCTTTATTTATCCTTTCTTAGCCAAATTGCATTTATCTTAATCTCTCCTTATAAATCGACAATGCACATTCATTGATCACTTGGTTTTTTTCTCTGACTTCAGACCTAAAGATTAAGCTATATCTTCTTGCCAATAAGATGCCTACTACCATAGATGACAGTACATGATATAAAGGAGAAAACATTGAACTAGAATGGGCTAGAAATCAGATCAGTCCACATCCAGACTTGCCTGAGATTATCTGTCCCTTAAGCTGAATCAGTTTCCTTAGATGAAAACTTGGGATAAATCAATCCACTAAATTCCTACTTTAATGCCTCGTTGTAGTGTTGAGATGACCCTGGGCAAAAAAAAAAAACAAAAAAAAAAACCATGCTAAATTAGAATGGCTTTGAATGTAAGTGTGAGGTCCTGAACAGGGAAAAAGCCATAAAACACAGGAATAAGTGAAAACTTAAACCCTGTGAAAGGTAGAAGCTTGGACATGTTGACCCGTTAGAAATCATAACTTAGACCCTGAATCATGACTTAAGATACTATGGTCTATGAAAGCCAAAACAAGAGTATTGTGACCCATAAGTGACCAGTACATGATCCATACATAAACTTATGTTTGAGTATAACATTGGCTTAACTCCCAAGCTCTTTACTAAGCAGAAAACCAAAAATCCACCAATCAGTAATAATAAACTCTAACTCCTCCTGCCTTTGTCTGTTTTCTATAATTGCCACAAAGATTTAGGGGTTCTTAGTGGGGATCCACAGAATTGTCTGGCTGCCACCCCAGACCAAAGATTGGCCCCTCTTTGTAAGTTTCATAAATTGATTACATTAATACCTATAATCAATGTAGAGCTCCATGACCTCTTCCTTTGTTATCCAAGCAACATCCCGCAGTTATGGGGGAGGTAACAGGGATCTCTACCCAGGTGAACACTCACAATAGGCCTGGGAAGATACTTTCATTTGAGGACCAGTCTAGTTAAATTTAGAAAAATATCCCCTAAGATGATGGATTACACTACAGAAAATCATAAAACCATCTAAAGCAGAGTTGGCAAATAGAAGTGGACATTATTAACCAGCAACATTCCTGACCAGCCAAACCAGATTAAAATATAATTGGAAAATAATTAACAAATAAAAAATACAATAGAATAACATACAGTGTTACTATGTGGTTTTCTAAGTGAATATGCTACCCCTACAGGGATATTTATGTACTTAATGGTCTTTTTTTTCTGAGTTTCACTCCCTGATCTGACACAGAGAGGTTTGCAATCTGCATTTATGGAAAGAGTACTCTCCTTGATGAACCATGAGTCCTTTGAAATACTAAGAAATAAATTAGAGATGCTGTCTTTCCCACTAGGTTGTTGCAAGGATCAGTCTAAATAGACATTTAAGTGTTTATTATGTGCCAGGCACTATGATAGGTGGGGAGATAAGAAAAGCAAAAACACTTGCACTCAAGGAATTCAAATTCTAATGGGAGAATGTTCGTAATTTTTTTTAAAAAAGGATTACAATAATGATCAACTCAAAGTAATTAGCACGTGATGAACATTTCCACCTTGATATTATTTACAATGTGTAAATAATTTTGTAGATACAAGATAGAGTAGACAGAAGGTAATCTCAGAAGGGAGGCACTTCGGTGGAAGGTGGCGGAGGGGAAAGAGGAGCAGAAGTTAGTCTTCCTATAGAGGGTAGGATTTGAGTTGTCTTGATGGAAATCAGAGAAGCTAAGGGGCAGAGATGAGGAAATAGAGTATTCCAGTCATGGGAGACAAACAGGGCAAAGGTTGGTGCGTGTCAAGAGATGGATTCCGTAAAGAACAATAAATCGGCCAATGTAGCTAGATCATAGTGTGTATAGAGAGGAGTAATATGTAAGAAAACTGGAAGAATAGGAAGGAGGCAGGTTATGAAAGGCTTTAAAAGTCACACAGAGGACTTCATATTTGATCCTGGAGGTAGAGTTAGACCTACATTTTAGGAAAATCAATTTCACATTTTAGGAAAATCACACTTACGGTGCAGGAGAGATTGTATTATGGAGACATGAGGCAGGAAGAAGATTTAGAAGTCCACTGAAGTAATCCAGGTAAGAACTGATGAGGGATTGGACCAGGGTAGGGGGTTATTGAATACTAAAAGTTGGAGGGGGATTGATAGAAGAGACATTCAAAAGTAGAAGTGGTAAAATCTGCCAACAGAATGGCAGTGAGTGTGAGGGAAGAATTGAAGGAGAAACCAAGGTTGTGAGCCAAGGTGACTGAGATGATGGTGGTACCCTCAACAGTAACAGGAAAGTTAAGTCAAACAGGATAATGCAGTTAAAAACTCTTTATAAATTATAAACCACTATCCAAATGCAAGGTGGTTTTATATCATACCACCTTAGCACCAAGAAAAGCTAAGTGGTACAAAGAAAGTACTAGATCTAGAGTGAGAAAGAACTGAGTTCAAATCCTGCCCCTGATACTTTACTAACTGGGTAACCATAGACAAGTCACTCAGCCTCTCTGAGCTTTGGTTTCTCGTCTGTAAAGTGAGGATAATAAATAAAGCAACAATATCTACCTCACAGGGTGCTTAGTAGGATCAATTGAAATGACATATTTTGTGAACTTTTTAAAGGTGGGGTATATAGATATAGATATTACATACCATATACATATATACATAATATACACTAAATATGTGTGTGTGTATAATTTTTATAGCAGCTAGGTGACACAGTACATAGAGCATGAGACCCGTAGTGAGGAAGACCTGAGCTCAAATCCAGCCTAAGACATTTACTAGATGTGTGGCCCTAAGCAAGTCATTTAACTGCTGCCTGCCTCAGTTTCCTCATCTGTTCAATAGAGATAATAATAACACTTACCTCCCTGGGTTATTGTGAGGATCAAATGAGATAATATTTATAAAGCACTTTAAAAACTTTAAAACACTTTGTAAATGCTATCATCATTATTATTAATCCCATTATTTAGAAATAGGTAGGCATTGATGAGAAGAAAAACATGGAAGGGAATTTCATCAAATGAGGTGAGTATAATTTTGAAGATGGGGTTAATGAAGGGAAAAGAGCACTTGCTTTGAAAGTAACAACCCCAAAGTGTACTTACATTGTCATTGTACCAGGGGTCCATGCCTCCTTTATATTCAATTTAGTATTCAGAACATTAAAAAAAAAATGAATGCAATAATCATCAATAAGAGGTTATTTAGCATGTGATGAACATTTCTGACATACTATTAGTCATCAGAATGATAAAAGACTGATAAAGAAGAAATTGATTCTCTATTGCTGTTATAATAAATACATTATGTGAAGGTTACACAGTTTATAGAGACAACTTTCCCATTTCCTTCCAACTTGTAGGTGATCATTTGTTACAGATTATTGTCCAGAATTTCTCTCTTCCACTGATTGCATGACCTTTCATTATTTATGATCAGAAATATCAGTTTGCCTTTTTCAAAGAAGACCATTGTTCCCCCTCCCCCTGTTTTCCATTATTTTAAAATTTAAATCTATTTGCCTTTTCCCCTCTGTCTGATTAGGCATTGGCAACCCACCCATTTCATTTTATCATCATCTCCACATTGCATGAAAAACATTATGGCTTGTAGATAATCCTAATTGATGAAGGTGTTCAATGGTCCCACACTAATGTCTTGCCCTGATAGGTTTTCATTGGCTATGCTAAAGGCAAACAGGTGCTGGCAGAAGATGTCAACCAAGGGCTTGGTAACAGACTATATATCTGTCAGAATTGACAAGCTAGTTAATTTCAAAAGGTTCACTGCTAGAGGGTTGGCCACCAGATGATATTTTTTTGCCACAACACCTTATAATAATGATCTACTAAGACATAGAGATGTTGTGAGCTACACCAATGAAAATAATGATATATTCCATATAATCATAACATTTATTTCATAAGTCTATAATGATTAAATAACATTTAATCAAATGATTTTATCACATATAATCAAATATAAAAGATAAAAAGTAAATCCTTGAAGAGCTACAGAAAAGAAAACTTAATTTGGAATTATATTAAATTTTAAAAGATATAGCAAAGAAGTTCATTAAGAATGTGATAATAGGAGGCCCTCAGCTGGACATAAACCAAGCCTCTAATACAAGAGAATTCTGGATTTGCCCTTCCATATAGCTAACTTTCATCAATCCAAAAAACAAAAATCTCAAACTTGCAAAGCAATATTGTGGGAGAAGGAATACTAGAACAATATGCCTAGGATAATAGATGATGTATATTTATATGACTATGAGCAAATCATTGTTCTTTTCCTACATATAGCAGGCATATGCATACAAGTTAAATGCATTGTGTAGGACAGACAGAAAAGGAGGCAGAAGAGCATAAGATGACATGCACAGGAGTGTCACAGGATGAGCAGGCATGGATGGAAGGATGGAGTAGGGTCAACATCATAGTAAGGAATAGCCTAAGTAAAGAGATATGCAAATCCATTTGAGTAAAAGAATCATCCATTTCAATCTGGATTAGGCCTTGGACGTTATCTAGTTCAACTCCTTCATGTAACAGATGAGAAAACTAATTCCTGGAGAAGTAAAGTGATTTGTCCAGGGTTGGGGAACCTGTGGCCTCGAGGCCATATGTGACCCTCTAGGTACTCAAGTGTGGTTCTTTGACTGAATCCAAACTTCACAGAACAAATCCCCTTAATAAAATGATCTGTTGTGTAAAACTTAGAGTCAGTCAAAAGGCCACATCCAATAAACTAAAAAGGCCACATGTGGCCTTAAGGTCACAGGTTCCCCACCCCTGGATTTGTCTAAAGGTCACACAGGAAATAAATGGCAGAATAAGAAAATGAATCCAGGTCCCTTTATTCCAAATCTAGCACTCTTTTCATTACTCCAATAATCCTCTCTAGGGAATCCTAGTCTACTCTGAGCAATCAAGAACTCCAGATAATACATGGCCAGGTGAGTGCTGGAGTAAACTTTCAAGGGCTGGCAGAGTGTGAGCATTTACACTTCAGAAACTGCAAATACTATAATCAAGGGCTTGGCTTAATGTATTGTTGATTGTCTAGACTTAAGAAAGTGATGCAGAGAACATTGATAATGCAAATGAAACACTAAAAGTGTGTCCTGCCGGAGGGGTGGAGCCAAGTTGGTGGAGTAACAGCATGCACTTTCTAGAGCATTTCCCCTAAGCCCAGTCAAATACCTGTAAAAAATGACTCTAAACAAATTCTGGAGCTGCAGAACCCACAGATTGACGGAGTGAAGCAAATCTCCAGCCCAAGCTAGTCTGGAAGGTCACCAGGAAGTATCTATCACACCACAAAGTGGGTACGGTGCAGTCCAGCATGGGCTATGCCTGCACAGAGGAGACCTGAGTAAGCCTCAAAGAGACTGAATCTCTCACACCTGTGGCAGTTTCCAGACTTCAGGACCCTAAAACACTGAGGATAAATTGGAAGGTCAGTGAAAAAAGCCTGTGGGACCAGTGTGGTAGGGGTAGAGGAACCTGCAGTAACCACAGCAGCAGCAGGGGCAGCAGCAGTGACTATTTCTGGGGCTCGCCCACAGATCATGGGGGGATCGAGAGGCTGACAGTACACCCCCCACCTGCACTGGAAGCAGAGATCCACCTTGACAAAGAGCTCAAAAGTCAAGCAAATGGCTAGGAAAATGAGCAAAGAATGAAAAAAGAATCGCACTATAGAATCTTACTTTGGTGACAAGAAAGACCAAAACATGCAAATAGAAGACAACAAAGTCAAAGCTCCTCCATCCAAAGCCTTCAAGAGAAATACGAATTGGTTCTAGTCCATGGAAGAGCTCAAAAAGAATTTTGAAAATCAAGTAAGAGAAGTAGAGCAAAAATTGGGAAGAGAAATGAGAGTAATGCAAGAAAATCATGACAAATGAGTCAACTGCTTGCTAAAGGAGACCCAAAAAAATGATGATGAAAATAACTCTTGTAAAAAATAGACTAACCCAAATGACAAAAGAGATCCAAAAAGTTAACGAAGAGAAGAATGCCCTAAAAAGCAGAATTGGCCAGATGAAAAAGGAGATCCAAAAGGTCACTGAAGAAAAGAATTCCTTAAAGATTAGAATGGAGCAGATGGAAGCTAATGACTTTATGAAAAACCAAGAAATTATAAAACAAAACCAAAGGAATGAAAAAATGGCAGACAATGTAAAATATCTCATTGGATAAACAACTGACCTGGAAAATAGATCTAGGAGGCAATTTAAAAATTATGGGATGACCTGAAAGCTATGATTAAAAAAGAACCTAGAAATCATCTTTCAAGACATTATCAAGGAAAACTACCCTGATATTCCAGAACCAGAGGGTAAAATAAATATTGAAAGAATCCTTTGATCACCTCCTGAAAGAGATCCCAAAGGAAAACTCCTAGGAACGTTGTAGTCAAATTCCAGAGCTCCCAGGTCAAGGAGGAAATATTGCAAGCAGCCAGAAAGAAATAATTTTGAGTATTGTGGAAATACAATCAGGATAACACAAGATCTAGCAGCTTCTACATTAAGGAATCGAAGGGCTTGGAATATGATATTCCAGAAGTCAAAAAGCTAGGACTAAAACCAAGAATCACCTACCCAGCAAAACTGAGTATAATACTTCAGGGGGAAAAGTGGTCATTCATTGAAATAGAGGACTTTCAAGCATTCTTCATGAAAAAACCAGAGTTGAATAGAAAATGCAATTTTCAAGCACAAGAATCAAGAGAAGCATGAAAAGGTAAACAGGAAAGAAAAATCATCAGGGACTTACTAAAGTTGAACTGTTTGCATTCCTATATGGAAAGATAATATTAACAACTCTTGAGACTTTTCTCAGTACTAGGGTAGTAGAAGGGATTATATACATATAGTCAGAGGGCATAGGGTGAATTGAATAGAAAGAGATGATATCTAAAAAAATAAAATAAAATTAAGGGGTGAGAGAGGAATATATTGAGAAGAGAAAGGGAAAAATAGAATGTGACAAATTATTTCTCACATAAAAGAAGCAAGGAAAAGCTTTTTCAATGGAAGGGAAGAGAGGGGAGGTAAGAGGGAAAAATTGAACCTTACTCTTATCACATTTGGCTTAAGAAGGGAATAACATGCAGAGTCAATTTTCTATGAAATTCTATCTTACACTACAGGAAAGTAGGACAGGAGGGGATAAGTAGGGGGTTGGGAGAATGAAAGAAGGGAGGACTAATGGAAGGAGGGCGTAAGTGGGAGTAAATACTTTTGAGGAAGGATAGGGTCAAAAGAGAGAATAGAATAAATGGGGGGGCAGGATAGGATGGAGGGAAATACACTTAATCTTCCACAACATGACTCTTATGGAAGTCTTTTGCATAACTATACATGTATAACATACATCAGATTGCTTGCCCTTCTCAGTGGAGATGGATGGGGAGGGAAGGGAAAAAAGTTGAAACCCAAAGTTTTAAAAATGATGCAACTGGGAAATAAGATACACAGGCAATGGGGGTATAGAAATCTATTTTGTCCTCCAAGAAAAAAGAGGATATGAGGATAAGAGAAGGGAGGGATGTGATAGAAGGGAGAGCAGACTGGGGAAAGGGGTAATCAGAATGCATGCCGTCTTGGGGTGGGCAGAGGGGAAAGATGGAGAGAAAATTTGGAACTTAAAATCTTGTGGAAATGAACGTTGAAAACTAAAAATAAATTATAATTTAAAAAAAAAAAAGAAAAGGCTATTTTTAAAAATAAATGAAGAGTTCCATAGCACACAAAGAAGAAAGAAAAAGGCCTCTCTTCTAATTAAAAAAGTGTCCTGCTGTTTTCAGAGGGCTAATTTTTTTCCAACTTCGATATTTCAAGGGATTTGTGTTTTCACTGGTGTGGTTACTTTTTTCATCAACATAGACCACAATCCCTCCATGTCTTATGATATCATCTTGGTAAACTGCTAAACCATAATAGTCCAATGACCTAGTAGGTAACTTTCTGACAATGAGGATAACCATACTGAACTTCTTTGATGCTTGTATAACAAACAAACCAGCCGTCACTGGGTCAAAACTTGCATTCATTTGGCCCCTAGGTCTGGAATGTTCTCCCTCCTCACCTAACTCCAGCTCTTAACAATACCTGACTTCCTTTCAAAACTCACTCAACTACAGGAGGCCCTTTCTTGTCCTTCTCAGATGCCAGTTCCTTCACCTCTAAGATTACCTTGTTATCTATCATTTCTGAACCATGGAGTAGTTTCTGAGCTGCAACCTAAGACTGCTGACATTATGGCCCAACAAACAACACTTCCTCAGTGACACACTCAAATTAAGGAAAGACCAATGGAAACAGGAAAAAGGGATTAGGAACAGCACACCCTCTCTGCCCTGAAGAGACCTCACTTGGTATGTTTTCCCACTCCACCCTCTCCATTACTCCCTCTCTTCCTTTCCTCCATCTCTCTCTGTCACACACACACACACACACACACACACACGTACACACACACACACATACACATAAATACTATAGTTAGCTACAACATGGGAGAGAGACTAGTGCCTGACTTGGACTCTTGAGAGCAACTGATGCCTTCTTGTCCCCCTCAGCAGCTGTCTTACAATTGTGGCACCTCAGTGCCCCTTAAAAGATTCCTACTCATGTTATATTATTATTATTTTATTTGTTATGAATGCGGGCAGCTAGATGGTACAGCGGATAGAGCACTGGGCTTGGAATTGGGAAGACTCATCTTCATGAGTTCAAATCCAAGCTCAGACACTTTTGTGTGACCCTGAGCCAAATTACTTCACCCTGTTTGCCTCAGTTCCTCATTTGTAAAATGACCTTGAGAAGCAAACGGCAAGTCACTTCAGCATCTTTGCCAAGAAAACCTCAAAAGGGGTTATGAAGAGTCAGACACAACTGGCCAACCAACAACTTTAATTAGGAATAATAAAAACCCGCCTTCTTAGGGAGCTTAAGAACTGCATAGTACTTTCCTCATAACACCATTAAAGAGAGGCAGGTAGTAGAATAATTAGGGTCCCTGTTTTATAGATGAGGAAACTGAGATTCACAGAAATTAAATGGCTTGCACACGGTCACATAACTAGGATATATGTGATCTGGGATGTATACTCAGGCCTTCTAATTCAAAGTACAGTGTTCTTTTTACTATATCTACTGAGTTAAATGAATCAACCAAGTAGGTATCCAAACTTCCTTCCCTATCTCTACCTTTTCATCCCTAGGCACAGACTTCCAGGGATAGTGGTTCATAGATCTATAGCTGGGGGTACCTAAAAGATCATTTATTCCACTACCACTTGCTTTAATTTTTACAGATGAGGAAACCAAAGCCTAGAAGATCGAAGTAACTTACCCAGGATCACAAAAGTAGTAAAATTTGAATCCAGATCTTCTGACTCTAAGGCCAGTGTTGTTTTTTTCCACTGTACCACAGTATTACTCTTCTCAGATAATGAGAACAGGAATAGAGGGAATTATAACTCTGAGAACAAACTAGAGTAGCCGTTAGCCAAGCTTTCCCCAGGAAAGACTGTAGCAATAATAACAGCAGAGAGGACATTTCCATCCTATCCTCCTTAACCCATCTTCTACCTTTCAGGTATTTAAGAGATCACCGTTTTGTCAAGGGGAAAAAGAATTATTCTGTCAAAGAATATTTTTCCCTTCCTAAAGCTATCTAAATTTGTAAAACTGTGCTTTTCCAAGTCCCTGAAAAAGAAATGCTATTTTCTAGTTTTGGATAACAGGCCTAGTTATAGAACATGTTTTGAGCAGTTCAGTTTTGGCTTTAAAAGGTCAGGTTTGAGGTTAACAGCTACCTGTTCTCTTCTTATCCCATGGCAGAGCACGTCTAATATAAGAAGATCCCAAGACATATAAAGTTTTAACTATTGCATTCAACTCTCTTTGAAGAGGGGAAGGCAAATAATTGTAATGCAAGTTGAACATTTAGAAGACAAATGTCTGAACTCACCCATAACTCATCAACAATGCCTCTGTTGGAGCTGTCAGGAACCCAGGGAAGATTCAAAGATGAAATATGGTAAATATGTCTAGAAAGGCAAATGGTGATCAGCATTCATCTTTATTGGTGGATAGGGAACAGAGAATGTACTTCATAAGCTATTTCAATTGAAGTCTATTATGAATCAATTTTGGAAATAGTGTGATCTAAGGGGAAAGAGTATTAAGAGTCCATCCAGCTCTCTGACCCATAATACTTGTGTTACCCTGGGCAAATCACTTTATAAGTCTCAGTTTCCTAAAATAGAAAATAGGAAAAATTCTTTCACATTACCTACTTCACAAGATACTTGGAGAAAACACTTTGAAAATCATAAAACATTAAGGGACAACTAGGTGGCACAATGGACAGAGAGCTAGGTCTGGAATCAATGATATAATAAGTGTAAAATATTTAGCTTGACACATAACAGGTGTTGTATAAATGTTAACTATTACTATTTTTAGAGTAGAAATGGAGGTCTTAGAAATTAAGAAGGCTGGGGGCGGAGCCAAGATGGCGGAGTAGAAGGATGCACGTCTACAAGCTCCAAAACCAAAGCCCATAGAATTAATGTAAAAAGAGACCCCCATAACTTCTGGGTCAATACAAGGTGTGCAGAAATGGAGTGGAAGAGATTTCCGTGCCAGAGAGCCCTGAAGAGCCGTCCCCGGGGTCCGTTGCACCCTGCCCTGGCCGCGGCCCCAGAGAAGCTGACCCGAGCAGGCTTCAGGGACGGAAGCTCCGGCAGCTGGGAAAGTCCCTCCGCCCACAGAAGCTACAGGTCAGTGAGAAAGAAGGCTGGGCTGGACGAGAGGGGGAGCAGGGCGTCTCCGTGACTCGAGCCCCCTCGGGAGGAAGCGGCAGCAGCAGAGATGGGGGCAGGAAGCGGCAGAGGCAGAGGGGTGGGCGGCGGCTGAGGCGGCAGCGGCCTGGGACTCAGGAATCCCCCAGCAGCAGGCAGGATCTTCATTACGGAAGGTTTCTGCATAAAACCTGAGGGAGCTGAGCCTGGGAGACGGCCCTGCCCCCACCCCGCTCTATTACTGAAGGCCTCTGCATAAAGCCCCTGAAGGAACTGAGCTTGGGAGGCGGCCCTGCCTCCACCCCAGCGCCAGAACTAAAGCGTGCTGTGGAAAGCACATTTGAATCTCAGAGGCCAAGCACTAGCTGGGCGGATCCAGGCAGGGGTGGAAAGGAATCTCAGAAGTCAAGTAACTGGCTGGGAAAATGCCTAGAAAAGAGAAGAAAAATAAGACTATAGAGAGTTTTTTCCAACAAATGCAAATGATCCCGACCTTCAGATCTGAAGACAAGGACGTATTCCTGCCATCAGGGAAAGACGTGGAGGGCGGGGCCTCAGTACCCCAGACACCCCAGGGGGGTGGCGGGTGGGCTCAGGCCCTGGAAGAGCTCAAAAAGGATATTGTAAAGCAAGTTAGACAGGTGGAGGAAAACCTGGGAAGAGAAATGACAGAGATGCAAGAAAAGTATGAAAAACGGGTCAATACCTTGGTAAAGGAGACCCAAAAAAATGCTGAGGAAATTAACACCTTGAAAAACAGGCTCACTCAATTGGCAAAAGAGGTTCAAAAAGCCAATGAGGAGAAGAATGCTTTCAAAAGCAGAATGAGCCAAATGGAAAAAGAGGCTCAAAAGCTCACTGAATTTAATAGCTCTCTCAAAATTAGAATGGAACAGATGGAGTCTAATGACTTTACGAGAAACCAAGAAATAACCAAACAAAACCAAAAGAATGAAAAAATGGAAGAGAATGTGAAATATCTCATGGGAAAAACAACTGACCTGAAAAATAGATCCAGGAGAGACAATTTAAAAATTATGGGACTACCTGAAACTCATGATCAAAAAAAAGAGCCTAGACATCATCTTCCACGAAATTATCATGGAAAACTGCCCTGACATTCTAGAACCAGAGGGCAAAATAAGTATTGAAAGAATCCATCAATCACCACCTGAAAGAGATCCAAAAAGAGAAACTCCTAGGAACATTGTGGCCAAATTCCAGAACTCCCAGCTCAAGGAAAAAATCTTGCAAGCAGCTAGAAAGAAACAATTCCAGTACTGTGGAAATACAATCAGAATAACCCAAGATCTAGCAGCTTCTACATTAAGGGATCGGAGGGCGTGTAATATGATATTCCAGAAGGCAAAGGAACTAGGACTGAAACCAAGAATCACCTACCCAGCTAAACTGAGTATAATACTTCAAGGGAAAATATGGTCTTTCAATGAAACAGAGGACTTTCAATCATTCTTAATGAAAAGACCAGAGCTGAAAAGAAAATTTGACTTTCAAACACAAGAATGAGAAGAAGCATGAAAAAGGAAACAGCAAAGAGAAGTCTTAAGGGACTTACCAGAAGTGAACTGTTTACATTCATACAGGGAAAGACAATATTTCTAACTCTTAAAACTTTTCAGTATCTGGGTAGTTGGTGGGACCACACATACACATGTACACGCATGCACACACATACACACATGCACACACATACAGAGATAGAGAGCACAGGTTGAACTGAATAGGATGGGACCATACCTTAAAAGAAATTAAGGTAAATGGTGAGAGAGAAATGTAGTGGGAGGAAAGAGGGGGAAATGGAAGGGGGTAACTATATGTCATTTAAGAGGCAGGTAGGAGTTTTTTTTAGTGGAGGGAAAAAGAGGAGGGCTGAGAAAAACAAAAAAACAAAAAAAAACCCCAAAAAACAAGAAGTTTACCCTCATCACATTTGACTAAAGGAAGGAATAAAATGCACACTCATTTTGGTATGAAAACCTATCTTACAATACAGGAAAGTGGGGGAGAAGGTGGGGGGGAATGATGGAAGGGAGGGCAAAGGGAGGAGGGAGCAATTTGAAGTCAACACTTGGGGAGGGACAGGATCAAAAGACAGAAGAGAAACAATGAGAGGCAGTGTAGGATGGAGGGTAATTCAGTTAGTCTTATACAACACGACTATCAGGGAAGACATTTGCAAAATTACACAGATATGGCCTATATTGAGTTGCCTGCCTTCCCAAAGGGAATGGGTGGGGAGGGAGGGATGGGGAGAATTTGGAACTCATAGTTTTAGGAACAACTGTTTAGTATTGTTGTTGCTACTAGGAAAGAAGACGTACAGTTAATGAGGTATAGAAAGTCATCTGGCCCTACAGGAGAAAAGAGAAGATGGAGACAAGAGAAGGGAGCGATGACAGAAGAGAGGGCAGATTGGAGATAGGGAAAATTAGATTGCTTGGGGTATTGGGGTGGGGGGAGGGGATAAAAGGGGAGAAAATTTGGAACCCAAAAATTTGTGAAAATGAATGTAAAAAGTTAAATAAATAAATAAATTTTAAAAAAAAGAAATTAAGAAGGCTGATAAATGAAAGGACTAGGGTGTTAGAAGGGTTATCATTGTGAATTTTGAAGTCATCAAGGATGAGGGCAGTGGTTGGGGTAAAGATAAAAATTGAACCAGGAGTTGAAGGGATAAGGTTTTTGGACTGGGTTGACACAACAGAGGTAACGAAAATTCCAGAGAGAGGTGATATATAATGGCAGACCAAGAGTCTGTATGTGGTAGCAGGGGAAAAGAACTATGACATCTCTCAACAACTCCAGATCTTAGGAATCTGGAATCATGAGAGAAGGAACAGCCAGCACTGAAGAAGGTGATGAAAGATGTGATATCTTCCGGGGAAAGCCAGATTCCAGTTAGGAGGAAGAAGAAGATTAAGAGGAATATATTGATAATAGAGCATGGATTCCAGGAGGAATGGAGTGGAAAGGAGTCAGACAGAAGATGATAAGGACGGGTAGGGCTGAAGTTGATGTAGAATACATGGAAAAACTGAGGGAAAAGCAGTTTTCACCTATGTGAATGTTTGGAATGTCAGGGATAAAGAAAGGAAGTTGAGATTTGCCAGCCATACAGAAGGAAGAGAAACAAACAACAGAAGCTTCCATAATGAATCAGCCCCATGTCTTTAATTAGAAAGTTGGTGTGATGGAGACATCCTAGGTCCTGTCTCCCCGGTGAACCTCATAGGCTTGACTGAAGCTGGGCAGGGCTGGAGGTTAAGCTAAGAGCCAGAGCAGCTGCAGCTGACATTTGTACAGCTGTAGGGTTTACAAAGCCCAAGGAGACTGAAGGTGGAAGGTCTTCACTTTAGCAAAAATAACTTCCCTGATGCTTTGTTGTAGCTCTACCACCTGAAAATTTAAAATGTCATGTATTTTACTCAAACTCAGTTTGCATGCAACTTTTTCAAAAGCTTATATAATTCAATTCAATTCAAGAAACATCCATTAAACCACACATTTCTGCATGCATGGGTCATTGTGCTGGGACACAAAAATGAAATAGTAATAAGTTCAAGAGATGCATAAAGGGAAAGACAGACAAGGAAACAAATGATTTCTCTTTTCTTCCCCAAACATCTGTAGCATCAAGTAGAGATGGTTTCTTAAAATTCAGTTTCTCCAAAGAAGAACTGATGAAGCTAAAATGCTATTTGTTCCTTGAATTGAATGGCTAGACTATCTTAGTCTTCTCAGTCATGTCCTCCCTAGAGAAGTGTGGGAATTACCTGATCCCCCTTGCTCCTGGGGAGTTATGTTTCCCTTAAACGGCACCAGACTCTTGGCAAAACTAGTTGAAGAGAATCTGGCAGGCCTTATATGGATACAGGGCATCCCTCGAAATAGCATTGTTTCCTCCTCAGCATGGCTTTCCTAATCAACAATAGTAACAAAAAAAATATGAGCATTGACTTTATGCCAGTATTCCTCTCCCCCCTGAAATGATTTTGTATTTATTTTTCTGGAAACATACTGTATTTCCTCAATCCCTGGTAAACTGTAAACTTATTGAGGGCAAGAACTATTTCATTTCTGTCCTTGTGTCCTTAATATCTGATTAATAAATTCTTGTCGAATGGGCGTCACATAAAAGAGGGAGTCATAGGTATTAGCTCTAGAATCTAAAGTATCTGGAATTCACAAAACAGATAAAATAATTGGAATTCTGAATAATTTTTTAACTAGAGGAGCAGTTTTTAACCTGGGAACTTTGAATTTATTTCTTAAAAATAATTTTGATATCTGCATTTCTTTTTTCTCTCATTTTCTTCTCTTAATTACATTTTTAAAAATTTTAACATTTTTAAGAATTCTAAATTTCAAATTCTTTCCCCTCTCTCTCTCCCCCTCCCCCCTTATTGAGAAGGCAAGCAATTTGATATAGATTACACATGTGCAGTCATGCAAAACATATTAGCCATGTTGCAAAAGAAAGTACAAACAAAAACAAACAAGCAAGAGAAATAAAATAAAAGTATATACTTCGGTCTGCATTTAGACTTCCATCAGTTCTTTCTCTGGAGGTGGATAGCATTTTTCATCATAGGTCTATCAGAATTGTCTTGGATCTTTATATTACTGAGAATAGCCAAGTCATTCACAGTTGATCATCATACATTATTGTTGTTACTATGTACAGTGTTCTCTTGGTTCTGCTCACTTCACTCTGAGGCAGTTCATAGAAGTCTTTCCAAGTTTTTTATAAAATCACGCTGCTCATCATTTCTTACAGCACAATAGTATTCCATCACATTCATTTACCACAACTTGTACAGGCTTCCCCCATTTAACGAGCAGCCCCTCAATTTCCAATTCTTTGCCACTACAAAAAAAATTTCTATAAAAATTTTTGTGTCTGTGGGTTCTTTTCTTTTTTCTCAGATCTCTTTAAAATGCAGACCAAGTAGTGGCATTGTTGAGTCAAAAGATATTCACAGTTTGCCCTTTGGGCATTAATTCCAAGTTTCTCTCCAGGCTGGCACAATTTCCACAACAGTGTATTAGTGTCCCAATTTTTCCACATCCCCTCCAACATTTGTCATTTTCCTTTTCTCTCTTATTAGCTAATTTGATAAGTGTGAGGTAGTACCTCAGAGTTGTTTTAATTTATCTTTCTCTAATCACTAATAATTTAGAGCATTTTATATAACTATACATAGTTTCAATTTCTTCTGAAAACTGCCTGTTCATACTCATTCCCCATTTTGGAGAATGACTTGTATTCTTAAAATTTTGATTCAATTCTCTATGTATTGGAGAAATGAGACCTTTATCAGAGAAACTTGCTGTAAAAATATTTTCCCATTTTCCTGCTTTCCTTCTAATCTTGGCACTTTTGACTTTGTGGAAAAACTTTTTAATTTAATGTAATCAAATTATTCACTTTTCATCCTATAATGCTCTCAATCTATTGTGTGGTCATAAATTCTTCATTTATCCATAGATCTAACAGGTAAAAATTTTCATGCTTCCCTAATTTGCTTATGATATCATGCTTTTTGTCTAAATCATGTACCCATTTTGATCTTTTCTTGGTATCTGGTGCAAGATGTTGGTCTATACCTAATTTCTGGCAAAACATAAAATTGATTTCTTTTATAAGCTATTGTGTTCTACTCTATGTATTTAAAAACATTACTCTGAGGAGGAGAGTTCACAGCCTTCACTAAACTACCAGAGAGGTCCAAGACACAAAAAAGGTGAAAAATATTTGTGCTAGAGGATTCATCACGGATTGGCTTTTTAAAAAGAGTTCCCCCTGGGACATTTTAAAATGTAATTTGGTTTACTAAAACTTAATTTGCATTCAGTTTTTCAGAAAGATATCCATTATAATCACAGGTTCCCAAAGTGGGTGATACCACCCTCTGGGGGGTTCTGGAATGACCCAGGGGGGTAGGGTTGTAGCCTCAGGTGCAATTGGGAGGCACCGAATGAAAATAAGGGGTCAGTGGAAGCCAGAGAAGAGAAGAAAATTTTGAAAAACCATTCGTACATGTTTCATCTGTTGTGTAACAGTTAAAGTCATAGTGATTACATTATTTTCCAAATAAACACAAAAAATGAGAGTTATAATTGATCAGCAGTCAAGTCTGCTGACAGGTGCTGGCAGGCGAGGGTGTTGAGCATTTTTGGGAAGTCCAGCACGCATTGACAGGAATATGTGCATGTAGTGACTTGTTTACAATATAACACTATACAGTTAGTTACATGATGCAATATTGTATCATCAAAATTTCAATGCAGGAAAAAACTCCAGAAATTTACAATAAATTGTTAAATTTAAGATGTCATTTTTTAAATATTTTATATTTTTTGAAATGATGCAAATTTTTTTGAAAACTGTTAAAGGGTTAAGGAAAGTAGATTTCCAGGGCGGCACTTAGTAATTGTTTTTAAAAAATGAGGCAAGAGGTCAAATAACTTTGGGAACCTCTAATTATAATGGTATTCCTAAAAATATCCAGCATCAAAAATAATAGTCAGATATAAATACTCAAAATGATATTGAAATGAAAATGAAGACTTTAGAATTCAATACTTCCTTAAACACTTTCCTTTAATTCAGAACAGTGTCAGGATAAATCCTAATAATACAAGAATTGTAGAGGTTTATTTTGAAACAGAATATTCATCAATAAAATCTATTTTTTTTATTGAAACTAACAATTCTTTTTTGGCCAGAAGAACTGGAAGAGTTGATTAAATTGGTCACTGATCAAAAAGATTTTAATCAACCAAAATGACTGATTCTCTGCCACTCACAGCCTATAAGGACAGCTATAATTGTTCAACCTTTGTGTGTGTGTGTGTGTGTGTGTGTGTGTGTGTGTGTGTGTGTGTGTGTGTGTGTGCCACTATTTCTACTTTGTTCTTGTACATGCAGATTGGCTTTTAATCAAAATTACAACTAGGATAAGGTAACTGGGGCTTTGGTCCATCGAACCTGCGATTTAGAGGGTATCAACTTTAGAAGATGTTAGTGGCACTTCCAGTGGTTTGGCTATGTGCCCATGTGTTCCACCTTCTTCCTTTCTACACCCCCTCAGCTGAGGGAGGGTGTCATGCTGCTTGTCTTGAAAGTGCAGAAATCCCTACAATTCTGCTTTCGGTTCACAGTGACTGACAACTATTCTGTGGCTAAGATTCTTTTCTTTCTGTGTGTTCTTTCAGAGAAAACTTCAACCCTTCTTTTCTTAGCAGCCCAGAGTACTGTCAACTCATTTAAGTTGGTGATATGACATACATAGAAGTGGCACCACTGCTTCCTTAGAGACTCAGATCGCTTTGAGGTGATGGGTTCTAGCTCACACACTGGTTTCTGAGTAAGGTCTGTGGAACATTAAATGGTTTAATGAATAACTTCACAGCATTATTAAATAGATGTGGTCCTCGGGTTTTATATTGGAAGAAAATAAGCAGACGCAAAATTTAAGGCATTTGAGTTGATCTTTTAAATATGCCAGTTAAAAAGTGAAAATATTTCCAGAGTCAATACTTTTATTTTCTTCTTCTCCAAGTTTGACTTTTAATTCATATTATAGTATATCTTCAGACAGTAAGTTAATTATTTCCACAGAGCTTAGTATTTGCAGAGCAGATAGGAGAATAAAGTTTATACCTTCATTCAAAAGCACATTTCTGTTATTTAACACCTGATAGAAGATCGGGCAAAAAGAACTCATTAAGAAAAACTGGACACAGCACCCTATGAACAAGTCACAGAGAGAAAGAGAAAATGGAAAGGAAGCTGGCCTGTGGTTATTCCACTTCCTGCCATGTCTCAACGTCTTGTGGGAAATATAGTTCCCAAGGAGAAGATGCCTCCCCACATGTTAAATATCACTGGCATAAAAAAGAAAAAATTCAGTCTCCTAGTCTATGAGAAGAAAATTTGGGGGGTGAGATTTTTGTTAAACTGTCTCAATCATTTGTTTGGTATCAGACAGCTAAAGAACCTACTACTGACACACTGACACAAAGTTTGTCTTATCCCCATGCCTTTTACTAATCTCAGCACCTCCTTCTAAAGATCAGAATATTGAGATCTGGTGTGGTGATAGCACACCTTGTTCCTCTTAGCACAAACCAAAGGTCAGACTCCGCACACTTTGTTCCAAATAAACTCCAACTTCACAATCTAACGGTCGCAGCAGGTGCACCATTATATCACTTACTCTGTCCTCCAGTGGAGTGGCAAAACAATTTTATCCTACATTGATTCTCGTCTAGTGAAGTCCTTTGTTTTCCTCACTGATTGTGAGGAAAGTAGTTTCTTTAGCCGCTCACAATATCTTTAAAAAAACAGTTCTTTAAGAACCACACCAAATACTGCTGTATGTAGATGGAGGCTAGATAATAATGTACCCACTTCAATAACACATTCACCATCAACACAGTATTTTCTATTAACTGGCACCATGGGACCTAGGTGCCTAAGCTGTCAAAAAAATTTCCCTTGGGTCCAGATAACTTCAACACTAATGAATCTCGTCCTATTTGCTTCACTCTTAAAACCATTAAATAAATTGGTTCAATTCAGCACAAGGGATAAACACAGTTCACAAGAGGCCACAGAATTTTTTTTAAAAAGAATGTAGAAGCTTGGTATGGCATCAAGATACACTTGGTATTGAGGCAGATTCACATAAAATGTTTACGTAAGTCCAGAATGCACTGTGCTTCATTGAATGAAGTGTATTTGTAATCAAAACATTGATACATTTAAGATTTTAAAGCATGAAAGTATTGCCTACTTCAAGAAATGCCAGGACTATTTCCTATTTTCAATGGATTAAGCAAACCATCTGAAACATAAAAACCAGAACGTAATCTTTTCACTGAGTTCAATTTCAGAGCAGTAACTAGGAATTTTTGTGCCTGAATCAGGAGGATTCATGGAGCAAGGAGCCAGTGATGGAAATTCACCTGGGACTGGGCTTTAGGGAAAACAGCTGTGTCCTCAGACACTATGAGGTTCCTACCTTACCAAAGGACCAGCTGCCATTGGTGTGTGAAGTTAAGGGCACAGCTGAAGGTGACCCAAGGGGAAAAAATATGTCCTGGTACTTATTGTTGGTGCCTTCTGAATTTCTAGACACTATGACAAGACTTTTCCCTAAATGAGGCTCAATGTTGGCCATAGACTCAGAAGAATTGGTCTAAATTATACTAATCTATACATGGAATTGCTATTTCATCAGACCTTTTCTTCTCTCCTCCAGACTCCCATACCACCCTTTCCTCCCACTTTCTTGTCTCATAATTATAGATCATTGGCTGGCAAATCCCTCTTCTCCCATATTCTACATCTAAAAAACCATTGACATGATTCCACTACTCTACTTTTACTCCAGCCTCTGATGAAGATAAGTGACCCATCTCGTTACCATAGTCAACACCTCTACTTGTATCCTTAAGTCTATCGTTTTCAATCTCCTCAGGCAGATTTCTCATATCCCCATTCTCCCTACTCCTATCCTTCAGTTTCTCCCTGTTCTCTTTCTCTGATGCCTAAAAACATACCCATCTTCTCTCATCAAGCTGACTGATGAAGTGTACTTTAACTATTCCTGAAAGGTAACTTTCAATTTCCTTCTGCTCCTACTCGGTAGAATATAAGTCCCTGGCGGGTAATATGTTTTTCATTTTGTTCTTCCAGTATGAGCGGTTAGGCTGCTCACAGGTTTTCCTGAAAAGGGTTCTTTGATGCTGCAGTTTATTATTTTAGAAGAGGAGCATTAGGAAAACCTAGCCTTCTATAGGTTCTTCCTTTGATTTGGATTTTACTCAGAATAACTTGCATAATAATTGTAAAACATTAATTTCCTTGAGATATTGGCATCAAGAAAACACAGTATGAATACTCAGCCAAGCTCTGTTGGAGCAAAGTTAGATCAATGGTTATATCTTTAGTAAAGTACTACAAAATTTCAATGAACAAAAGAAACAACTTGTCTGAAGAGAGCTCTCAAGGCTGAACTTTACTCCGAGTTAAGTGTTTGCATTTTTGAAGTCAATAAATAGAATGTATAATAAAAAGCACACTGCATTTTGGATCAAAGGACCTGTGTTCAAATTCCAGCTATGCTACCTGCTACTTGCATGAAACTTTTACATATTTATATACATATATAATATATACATATACACACATACACATATATACATACGTGTGTGTATATATGCATGTGTGTGTATAATTGATTTTTCCCCCATTACATGTTAAAACAACTTTTTAACATGGAGTTTTTTTAAGCTTTGAGTTCCAAATTCTGTCTCTTCCACCATTCTCCCCTCCCTGAGATGTATAATCATGTAAAACATTTCCATATTAATCATTTTACATGAGAATACTTGAATAAGAAAGAAAGAGAAAGAAAGAAATTGAAAATATCATGCTTCAGTCTGTAGTCAAACAACATCAGTTCTTTCTCTGGAGGCAAATAGTATGCTTCATCATTAGTCCTTTGGGATGGTCTTGGATCATTGCATTGATCAGAATAGCCAAGTTGTTCACAGTTCTTCATTGATCAACATTGCTGTAACTGTGTACAATATTCTCTTGGTTCTATTCATTTCACTATGCATCTGTTCATGTATGTCTTTCCAGGTTTTTCTGAAATCAGCCTGCTTGTAATTTCTTATAGCACAATAATATTCCAGTACAATCATATACCACAGTTTGTTTCACCATTTCCCAATTGATGGGAATCCCTTGATTTCTAATTCTTAGCCACCACAAAAAGAGCTACTATAAATATTTTTGTACAAATAGGTCCTTTTTCCTTTTTTGTATCTTTGGGTTATAGAACTAGAAGTGGTCTTGCTGGATCAAAGGGTATAGACAGTTTTATAGTTTTTTGGGCATAGTAACAAATTGCATAGTTGAATCAGTTCATAACTCCATCAACAACCCCTCCCACATCTATCATTTTCCTTTGTCATATTAGTCAATTTGATAGACTGAGATAGTACCTCAGAGTTGTTTTAATTTGCATTTCTTTAATCAGTAATGATTTAGAGCATTCTTTTCATATAAGTATAGATGGCTTTTATTTCTTCATCTGAAAACTGCATGCCTGTTCCTATCTTTTGACCATTTATCAATTGGGAAATGACTTGTATTTTTATAAGTTTGACTCAGGCCTCTATATGTTTGAGAAATGAGGCCTTTATCAAATATATTTATTGCAAAAATTCTTTCCCAGTTTTCTGCTTTCCTTATAATTTGAATTATATTGGCTTTGTGCAAAAACTTTTTAATTTTATATAATCAAAATTATCTATTTTACATTTTGTATTGCTCTCTATTTTTCCTTTGGTCCTAAATTCTAACCTTATTATAGATCTGATCAATAAACTATTCCATACTCTCCTAATTTGCTTATGTTATCACCCTTTATATGTAAATCATGTACCCATTTTGACCTTATCTTGGTATACAGTGTGAGATGTTGGTCTATACCTAGTTTCTGCCACATTCTTTTTTTCACTTTTCCCAGAAGTTTTTGTCAAATAATGAGTATTTGTGTACTTTTTGAATATTTAGGAGTTATTAAACTTCTACAGGTCTCAGTTTCTTCACATATGAAATGAAAGATTGAACTAGAAGGTCCCTTTGTTATCAATCTATGATTCCATAAGCAATAAGTGTAGGAGAGTTTTGTTTTTCCTACAACTCTCTGTCTAGCAACAATGTAGTGCAAGTCAAGTCAACAAGAGCCTACCATGTGCCAGATACTGTGCTAAGTGCTTGGGATACAACATAAGGGAAAAAACAGTCCTTTGTGATCAAGGAGCTCATAGTCTAACATAAAAGACAAGATGCAAATTACATTAAAAAAACAAGATATATACAAGATAAGTCAGAGATAATCAATGGGGAAAGGTATTAGCACTAAGGGAAATTGAGTAAAGTTTCTGGAAGAAGCCAGGGAAACCAGTCTACAGTAAAATAAAAATTGTTTGTGAATACCTGCCTGCTTCCCTTTAATTTTTTCATCAAGAATACCCTCAATTTTTATATAGATAATTCTCATTAGAATAATTATATACATAATAAATCAACCATCCAAACAAAAACAAAGGCTATCATTTTCTGTCCTGTTCTCAGAATTGTCCAGTAGATCTTTGCTTTGTTAACATATTCTAAAGATTTGGATCAAACATTCTGAATTTATTTCTACTTTTCAAATTTAGTAAGCAAGAAAGCAGATTGGACAGAACATTGCACTGGGATTCAGGAGAGCTAACTTGATTATCTCTGAAGTCTTTCCTGATCTAAAATGCAATGATTCTGTACCCCTTTATTTTATAACTCAGGAAACTAACCCTCAGAAAGGTAAAGGGAGTAATCCAAAGTCACATATTTAGTGTCAGAGATGGTATTCAAATTCAGGTATACACATCCTCAGGATAGTGTTCTATATACCAATCACTATATCATGAAGCCTCATTTAATGGTAATTTCTAGAACCCATGTTAGCTCGCAAATTCTGCAACATTCTTCCTCCTGCCTAACCTAAGTATGTTTTCTGTCACTTAGAGCCCACTTAGAAAGATCAACTGCTCAGTACCAGTCAACAATAATCATCCTTCAAAATCAATTGCTCACCTGGGTAGGAATCAACGACAAGAATAAGATTCCCAATAATAAAAGCTAGCATTTATATAGCATTTTAAGATTTGCAAAGTTCCTTACAAATATTATCTCATTTTATCCTCACAACAACCCTTGGAGATAAGTTCTGTTCTCTCCATTTTACAGATAAGGAAATTGAGGGAAAGTGACTTGCCCATGGTCACAGGACTAGGAAATGTCTGAGACCAGATCTTTTTTAACACAGGTCCAGTAGGCTATTCACTGCACCAGCTAGCTGCCCCTTACTTTCTTTGCCAGCAACTTTTTGCATACAATAAATATATACTCATCTACCTTTGACATTTTAAGTATAGTATTTTTCTATGCAAGATTTATACAAAGAAAATTTTAAAACTATTTTGACAGAGATTAAGAAAAATTTAATTAGAAGGATAATTTTTTCACAGCTTTTAATATGATTAACCACCTCTCAGATAACCACTATCTCTTTCATGGGTTTCTAGATCACTTTTCCCTCCTGAATCCCCTTTTCCCCTTTTTTCAGTCTCCTTTGTTCAATCTTTCAAGAGACATTTATTATGTTTCTATTATATGTCAAGCACTGTGATAGAAACAGGGAATAAAAATACAATACAAACAGAAATACAAACCCCAAAAAAGCAAACAAATAAACATAGAAATGAAACAGTCCCTACCCTCAAGGAGTTCATATTTTATCTGAGAAGACTACATATGCATATATATATATATATATATATATATATACATATGAATGTGTATCTATCATATATATGTATATACATATGTGCTGCTTTATCCCAATTATTCACCTTCCATATGTATATAGAGATGTATGTGCGTATGAGTATGGTTACATATATGTGTGTGTATGTATACTAAGATACGCAAAATGACATTTGAGGTAAGACACTAATAACTGTTTGAAGCAAGAAAGATTTATGTAGAAAGTGATCCTTGTGCTAAGCTTTGAAGAAAACTAGCAATTTCAAGAGACAAAAGCTGAGGAAGGAAGGAATCCCAAGCTTTTGGACAGTTCATTGCAAAGGCAAAGGAAATGCGTGGGGGCACAGAAAGACCAGTGTGGATTATGGAGTTCATGAAAGAGAATAATGAAAAATACAGGTGGAAAGGGAGAGATTGGAGTCAACGTACAAAACATTTTAAATGTCAGAAGAGAGTAGCATGTATTTGATCCTATATGGAATAGGGGACCACTGGAGTTTTCTGAGCTGAAATAGGATGTACTCAGACAGCATACCAAAGCCTACTCCCAAAATTATCAGGAAGGCATCATTATCTCTATACACCATTTTTCTTGGTGATCTCATCAGTACCCATGAGTTTAATTATCATCTTTCCACAGAAGACTCTTAATTCTATATGTCAATCTCCATTACTCTTAAATTCTAGCCCCTCATCACAAACTTCAGTTTGATATCTCCAGCTGGATGTCCCTTTGGCATCTCAAATTCAACACATCCCAAATTGAATTTATCATATTAATCCCTATCCCTGACTTCATTCCCAGTATTCTTGCCCCTCAAGAAGCTTATGATCTATACTTAACAGTTGAGAAATGATGTAGGAAGAGGATAAGTGGCTTGTCCAGGGTCATCTCTGCCACCGAAGATGTGGAGATGTCTATTAGCACTTCAGTGAGAGGACTGACATCATCTTCCAATTAAGGTTAAGTGAATTGGCTAACTAGGTCTTCTATGGGACAAATACTGGAGGAGCAATGAGACATTTATGGCAGTCTAGACAAGAACTTGGCAGAACACCGTGGGTCTTTTGCCTTTGAGCAGAGATTCAATGGAACTAGGAATCTGAGACCTGGCTGCCTTGGGATGAGGCAAGAGGTGGCCCAAGGTGTCAGAAATGGCAGCCCCTTAAGAAAAGTGGCTGCTGCCAAGAAGTCATGATAAGCCAGCCCCAGGGAGATAATGGGCAGTCAGTGCTCTCAGAAACATGGCCTTTGTAAAGAAGAGAACCATGTTGTATGAGTAGCTAGAATTCTTGAGCTCCAACAGCACATGGGGTGGTGGTGAGCATTGTTCCTTAGGGACACTTTCTCTATAATCTCAAATCAAGAGTTTTAGAATCAAGACTCTCTTAGAGAAGGTGTTTCCTGAGATTCCTGGGGCAGTGTCCATGTCAGGGGTTACAGGATCCAGACTCTCTCTCTACTCCATTACTTCCTAGATTAATGCCATCTCTTTACCTGTGAGACTGCCATCTAGGAGGCCCCTGGCTACCTGGTGGCTCCTTTCTGTAAAATTATGATAATAATACATAGCCTATCCTTATACATTTTTATGAGAAAATAACTTAGTAATTCTTAAAGAAACTAAATAAGTGTTAGGTTCTTATCATGAAAGGAAGATTCTCATCCTACCAGATTATAAAATATACTACAAAGTATCAGTTATAAAAATTGGTACTGGATTTTAAAAAAAACCCTGCAACAGAATATAAAGAATTCAGAAATAGATCCTAACCAATATGCAACTAATGCTTGATAACCCCAAAATTACAAAACACAGGGGCATGGAGTCATTAAATATAAATTGTTGGAAAACTTGGAAAATAGAATGGCAAAAAAATCACTTAGATTGACAACTCAGCATATGCTACAATAAATCCCAATTGGATCAATCATCTAAGTATTTTAGGAACATAAAAAATAAAAGGAAAGGAATAAGTTTCTCTTCATCGTGGAGAAAAAAACGTTTCACCTATCAAAAAGTAGAAGAGAATATTGGAGATGAAAATGGATAGATCTGATTATACAGAGACCAAAAAAAAGATAGTACAAGTAAAAGCAATGTTTCCAAAATAGAAATAAAAGAAATAGATTGAGGAAAAATCATTGCAGTAAATATATCTGATAAAATCTGACATTCATAAGCTTTAGAAGCTGATAGAAATCTATAAAAAATAATATGTATTCCCCAATAGAAAAGTGGCTGATATGAACAGAGAACATTTTTCAGGATTTTAAGGTATACCATCTTATCCATCAAGTTGGCAAAAATGGCTTAAAAATGATAAAATTCAGTGGTGGTGAATTCAGCTGCAGTGAAAAATACATTCTTTTATGTTGTTAGTAAACCTTTCAAATATATACTTTCTGAAGAATAACCTGAAAATATGCAGTAAGAATTACCAAACTGATCATATTTTTTAACTTAAGTGAGATTGCTATTACAAATATTTCCTAAAGATGTTATTAAATGGGGGTGGAGATGTAGCTGTACAGAGATATTCCTAGCTGCTTTATTAGTAATAATTGAAAACTTGAATCAACATACATGACCAAAGATTAGGGAATGGATGATTAAATGATAGTATGTCAATGCATTACATTATTATACCATAACAAATGATAAATAAGAAATTCAAAGAAATATAGGTACAAGAAAGACATGATGTGATTTCAAGTAATAAAAGTAAAATTGGAAGAATATACATATTGACAATGGTATTTTTTATAAAGCCCAACAACAAAATAATTTCACGAATGAAAAGTAGCAAATAAACTGTTATTGTTGATATTTTATTAAAATTAAGAAAATGTAGAAAATAAATTTTAATCAAATGACATTTTTTTCCATTTTTTTTTTAACCGAAGTGAAAATAACTGGTTTCTGGGGAATAGGCTCATAGCCATAAACTTGGATTTTGGGCCAATTATTAGCAGTATGGCCTCCATTGGCAACTTTTTTGGCTTCACTTTCCTCTTATGTAAAATGAGAGTGTTGGGATAGATGATCTCTAAAGTCTGCTCTAACCAAAACACTTAATAAAATATTCTTGACTCTGTATTTTTTAAGAATGCTAAGTTTATATAGCCAATGCTGAAATCTTTTTGCTACCCTCTCATTTCTCTTCCTCTCTCAAAATCAGCAGGGTCTGCCATCCCTTTCCCCTAGGTTGCATGGATAATCATTTCACACAGTTAAGATTCTTACTCGAGGGATACTGTATCAATTCCTAACCAGGTAAGGTGTGCTCTATTAGGGCTAGAGAAAGGGTATCACAATTTATAAATCATGGGCAGCTGACCAGGGAGCTGTTGACAGGAACCCTTTTCAAGTTGGAAAGCAACAGGGTCAGTCCCATCTTCTCCCTAAACAAGCTTTTGTGAGACCAGAAAGAGCAAAATCTCTTAATCTGGCTTTCCATCACTACAGCTCTGAACTGTAATAACTCAAGGAGACCTGGGTCTCCTGCCATACCGTGACAATTCTGAAGGCTTTCCCTTATTTACTCAGTTACCCAGATTTTCTTTGACGGAGGGTTTTTAAACTTACCTGAGAGCACTGCTTGGTGCTGACCTCTGGGAGCCAAGAAGAGCTGCAGGAGGAGCCACACAGAGGGCAACACCTGAGAACAAGACAAGAGGGTTTCTATTTATTTCCAAAGGTTCTATTTTGACTTCTATTCTTTTTTCTCCAAACTCCTAATAAAGTTTCCTAGTTTAGGGCCACTTGGTGGCACAGTGGTTAGAGTGCTGGACTTTATCTGTCCTTCCTGACCTCTAATTAGAAAGAGCTGAGTTTGAATACTGTTTCAGACACCACTAGCTAGTTGTGTCATCCTGGGCAGTCACCTAACTTCTCTTAAGCTTCCATTTCCCCATCCATGAAAGGGGAATAAAAATAGTATCTACCTTACAAGATTATTGTGAAAATCAAATGAGATAAATATACAAAAATTTCTTCACAAACCTTAAACAGCATTATAATGAATGAATGGGGGAGAGGGGAAAGCATATATTAAGTGCTTGCTGTATGCTAAGCACTAGTGATAGAAATAGAAAAGTATGACATTCCCTCTCTCAAGGAGCTCACATTCTAAAGAAATGCTAGCTATTATTTTATTGATGTCTCTTCTTTAATACTGGGAACTTCATGTTTGCAGTGGGAGTTTTTATCAGTACACAATGATGACACATTGTGATATTTCCAGTGTTTGGGGGGGAGGGGTTAGAGCTACAGGTCAGAGAAATTGGATTTCTCCAAAATGATCCTGGGTCCTTCATATTGTCCTTGGATTCAAAGATTGCATTTATGATTTCTTTTAAAAATGTGCAAGGGTAAAACAAGGGCAGCTAGATAAGAGTGCTGGACCTGGAGTCAGGAATATTCATGTTCATGAGTTCAAATCCAGCCTCAAACACATACTTGCTGTGTCGCCCTGAGCAAGTCACTTAACCCTGTTCACCTCAGTTTCCTCGAATGTAAAGTAATCTGGAGAAGGAAATGGCAAACCATTCCAGTTTGCCAAGAAAACCCCAAAAGGGGGCCACAAAAAGTCAGACATGACTGAAAACAACAAGGGTAAAACAGAGTAGTCTTTATCATTAAATATCTCTTCTAAACTCAGGTTAAATTGAATTGAAGGGGTTGGGGAGCTTCTACACAGACAATGACCCAACAAGATTAACTGCTTAATCCCAGTGGGGAAACTGCAACCACAGTTGCAGAGGCCACAGGTTCCCCAGCCCTGGCTTAAGTGATGGATCAATCACAAAGGACGGCTCTTCTGAGAGATCAGCCCCAACATTGCAATTTTTACCACTGGCAGAGTGGAAGAGAGCCCTATCTCAGAATTTCTTCGGAATTCAAAATTTCTGTGCCTCTGAAGTCAGTTATCATTTCACAAGGGCTTGAAGTGTTTGTCAGTCAACAATAAACTCTGGACATTTTATTTCTTTTTTCAGACTAAAAAATTAGTCTCTGTTACAAGAAAAATCATTCCAGTTTGTGTGCATGTGTTTCCTTTCTAACCAGAAGTCTACATTTGAGTTAGTGCACTGCTGTTAGTTTTCAGCATAAATTAGGTAATTAGATGATTCTATTTTTTCCTTCTTCTCTCCCTTACAAGCAAATTTGCCTTTACATGACACAGTGGGAAATGAGTTTTCCTCCTCCACACAACACTGTCCTCATTCATCCTTATTAATCTTCATTGGTTGTCTCAAGGATTAATAAAAGAAACTTCTGCTTTGGTGAATTTTATTCTAGGCAATTGGATTATTAAGTTGGATACATGCAGGGGACACATGACAAAAACATAGGGTGAAAACTGTCAGGAATGAGAATTGAGGAAACTCAACAAATTTGAAAATATCCTGGAAATAACAATGAGCTTCCATGTCATCTCATGTTATTTCCATGAGAATTGCCTTTTTTTCAAGGATGCAGACAAAAAATCATGTACAAAATTTGATCTTTATCTTCTCATGTTTTTTGCATTAGACCTTTCCTAAGTAGTATAAGTTTCTTATACCTATGCCTCAACTAGGAATTCAAGTACATTTTTTTCTTTTTCTAAAGCAAGAGTTCTTAACCTGGGTTCTATAAACTTTTTTCAAAAAATATTTCGACAACTAGATTTCAATGTAATTGGGTTTCCTGTATAATAATATGTATTTTATGAATTTTAAAACCTTATAGTGGGAAGAGGTCCATAGGCTGGACTGGCCTGTCATGGGGGTCCATGACTCAAAAAAGGTTAAGAATCCCTATCTAAAGGATCAATTTAGGTACTTCAAGATTTTTGCTGTCTTCCTCCTTGCTGAAGGAACCTTTTATAAAAAACTAAAAATTTTTAAAAGTTCTCCCTTGTCTTAAGAAACTCAATTTCTAAACTAAATGACCTCTCCAGCGTGACATTGCTATCCTTTCATAAAGACTGTAAACCAAAAATCATCTATACTGGGAAAATAAACTTGTTGCCATCTCTTATCTTCAGTCCAAAGACTTCCTGTCTTTTGAAAGATATTCACAAAACATTTACCTTCTTCACACTCCATTCTATCATAATATCAAAATCCCTAGTCTACAATTTGGAGCTATCTCTCCCTCTGTCTTCTTTGAAATACTGCCATGTTCTTTTTCCATCCTGAAACAGATTGCCCCATCCCCCAATGACATTTACTTCCTATTCCAAATTCAAATCCTTCAAATGCTTTTAAAAAAAAATCTACACACTTCCCATCCTTAACTTCCTGCTGAAGACCTATTTTTATTCTAATATATATGTGAGGAAGGAAAAAAATATTTATCAAGCACCTTCCTTTTGCCAGGCACTGAGCTTTAACACTTTCCAAATGTTATCATATTTGATTTTCACAACAACCTTAGATGTAGGCGATATTATGATCCCCATTTTACAGTTGGGCAAACTGAGGCAGGCAGGGGTTAATTGACTTACCCAGGGTAAGATACCTAGGAAGAAGGAGAGGTGGATTTTAACTTATGTCTTCCTGACTCTAAGTCCAGGGTTCTATCTACTATACCACATAGCTGTCTGATGGTACCATATACCATTGCATCTTGCTCATTTCTTCCCCTATGACTGCTTAAGTCAAAAATCCATCACTGTTTCTCCATGTAGCAGTTTTCTCCTGCTCTCTAAGTACTTTTCCCATACCTTTTATGGCCTTTACCCTGCTACCCATCATGCTGTCCTCCTATACAGTTACCTTTTCTCTAGTTACTTTACTTCTCAATACAATACTTCTCAAACATTCTTTAAATAAAGACCCACTTCCAAATCCTTTTTGTTCTGAAGATGATAATGTGCTGAATAAAAATGCATTCAAAATTTCCATAACCTTATTTTCTCTTTTTAAAAAAGCCACCTTTTTTTCTTTTTCTTTCAAGAGATTTGAGAATGGCAGTGTCTTTTTATTCACACCCTTACAGTTAGCTTCCTTCTCATGAAAATTTTTGCTTCCATCTCTTTTATTTCCTAAAGTTGAGTATCTCCTAAACTTTGTCCTTGTTTAAGTAACTAGTCTTCACCTCCCTTTTTACTGTAATGAAATTATCTTCCAAACTTGAAAAGAAAAGTTTGAAATGAAAATGGCCATGTCAAGCTCCTTGATTATCTTAGGGATTATGCCCTTTTACCACTTCAAATTTTCCATGGGATTATCCTTTCCTTCCCACCAAGTTAATTCTTTTTCCAAAATTACTCCTATTAATATCCCTATATTAGACATTAAGATCATGTGTCATTGCAGATTCTAGGACAATTTTTTCTCAAGATCATTTTGTTTAAAATGTTTTTTAATATTTTAAATATACCTTAGCATCAAAGATTCTAAATTACAATCTAAAAACATACTTAAATTATTTTAAAATGTGGACATCTCAATTTACTCTAAAAAAAATTTATTAGCCCTAATGCCCAAGACACTACAAATCTTTTAGACTTTTAACCCTTAAGAATCCTCTTTTCTGGGTCCCTTTAAAAGAAAACCTTAGGGAGACAAGTCAGCACTCAGTTTGTGAATGTCACTGAGCTCAGCAACAGCAACAAGGAGCTGACCCGCCTAAGAAGGAAAACTCTTTTCTCTTCTTCCTGCCCTTAAACTAAGAGATATACCCATGGAAGCCAAAGGAAAAAGAGGGATCTAGTCAAGTAGTCTCCCGTCTACAATAAGGCTTATACATGTGTCTTGTAGAAAGAGACATAGTCCCTGAGGACTGGGTTACTTACCAAGTTCCTGAATAAAGGATTCAGCCAAATCAACAAGCTGCATATGAGTGTGCTGTTGCCAAAGGATGAGAAGCCAATAAAAGTATTGTTTTTTTAAGAACTCTTGTGTCGAATCTGCTTTGGAATCCAAAGGTGAAGCCATGATGTTCACATCCTAACCAAAAAGGACCTCTCAAGGCTTAACCAGCAGTATTGACATGCCTGCCACAATTGTGACCTTTCTTAGGATGTCATAAGAATCTGGTGTTGCCTTGGAAACTTCCCAGATTGCTACATGTAAATTCTGTTTTCTCTAGCAGCCAATGTAAGGTTCTTTCTGAACTCTGTATATCTCTTCCTAAAATGAAAAAAAAATAAATAAATAAATTTTCTTGGGGTAGTAATAATGCTAGGAGAAGAGATATTATTATAAATCAAGATTATTACAGAACTCAAAGCAATCCACATTGGAAAATCAGGAAAGAAAGGTTTCATGGAAGAGCAAACATATACTTATTTGACGATATAACAATGAAAAGGAACTTAGCAAACACATACTTAATTTGACCATATAACACTGAAAATGAATTTAGTTCACAACTTAACCCCAAGTACTTTCTTTTATTTCTACTGGAGTTCTAGAAAATTATTTCCCTCTTCCCCTACTCCCTCATCCTTAGAGCTGAAGGAGAGGCTATCTCTCTTACTATTCCCCTATTCAGCTTCAGTAAACATGCATTAAGCCCCTACTATATGAAAAACAATGTGCTAAGGACTGGGGAAAACATATTTCCTACTCTCATAAACCTTACAGTCTAAAGGAGATTTTACAACTAACAACCCAGCATAAATAAAAATAATTTATTGTGGTTTAGTTATTTTTCCACTCATGTCCAACTCTTTGTGACCCCACTTGTGGTTTTCTTGGCAAAAACGCTGAAGTAGTTTGCCATTTCCTCTCTAGTTCACTTTACAAATGAGGAAACAGGGCAAACAAAGTTAAGTGACTTGTCCAGGGTCACACAGTTAATTTAGAGTCAGGTCAGATTTGAACTCAGAAAGATGAGTTTTCACCAACTCCAGGTCAGGTATTCTATCGGTTGTACCGCCTACATACCAAAAATAGGTAAGATTTACATAATCCTTTAAGGTTGGAAAATCACTTTGTGTATACCATTATATTCCTCACTACCTTGGGAGGTGGGTGCTCCTATTATTTCCCCAGTCTAGGATTAGGGAGCTGAGGTAGGCAGAGGTTAAGAGAATTGCCCAGAGTCACATCACCTCTGGCTGGACTTGAACTCGTTTTTGCTAACTACAGCACCTAGGTGACTCAGTGCAAAGAAAATACCAAAGCCTTCTAGCTAGGATGGCTTCCAGGACAGAGGCAGAATTCCCAGCTCCCCCACACCTACTTCAACAAAAACTTGAAGTTCCCCCCAGACTGAATAGCAATTAAAAAAATCTCCTGATAAATTGTAGTGACTTTTCCCGTCAACCCCACTCCCTTGTTCTGCCTCCACCAAAGAACTGTGCATGTGAAAAAAGCCAGCCAGACTCCTACAGGCTTAAGAAAAGGGGCTGCCGACAAGGCCAGTACCAGTACAAGGTCCAGTTTCCCAGCCCAACAAAGACACATGTCGTCTGTAAGGATCTATGTCTAGAGGCATTAAAATAAAAGACTCATCCCTGAGAAGGTCCCAGAAAGATGTGGCAGCTCTCAGGCAGCGACAGTCCAGCTGTTTAGGGGCTCTAAAGTCCCTAGAGATCTTTCCTGGTACACCACAGAGGGCTCTCAACTTTAATGATCTAGGGACCTAACCATAAGTAGATAGACATCAAGCAGCTATGCAAGAAACCTGTCACAATGGAAATAAAGCTACACTGAGGCAACAATGACCAATTTATTATCTAAGCTTTGTTATTCAGTCATTTTCAGTTCTTTCCTACCTTCATTACCCCATTTAGGGTTTCCTTGGCAAAGGTACTGGAATGGCTTGCCATTTCCTTCTCAAACTCATTTCCTAGATGAGGAAAAGTGTGACAAACTAAAGTTAAGTGACTTGCCCAGAGTAACACAGCTAAGTTAGTATCTGTGGCCAGATTTGAATTCAAAAAGCTGTGTCTTCTTGACTCCGGGCCTGACACTCTATGCACTGGGCCACGTAAGCCAAAGATAGAAAGAATCCATTGATCACATCCTGCTAGGTGGGCAGTAGCCAATAAACTGGCTTAATGACTCCTCAAAGACCCAAAGGTAAGGATGATAGGCTCTTTTATAGTTATTAACAAGATAACAGAGCGAACTAGATTTCAATGAGGGGTGGGATGAGTGTCATCTCCATGCCTCCCCATTACATCATTGGGAGGTTGAGACAAGTTCTTAGGTGAGGAGAGTAGTTCTCAAGTGATGGAATTAGTCTGCAGGTAATGGGATTTTGAATTTGAAACTGACCTTTAGATTAATCAAATTTCTCTGGAAAGTGCATGTGGGGTGAAGGCACAAGTCAAAAGACCAGGGTAGAGAGATACAAGCCCCAAGAATAGAATTGTGATCCAAGTGACCTGAGGTGACCTGAGTAAAGCTTAAAAGGGTAAGGAGAATATTAAATCTAGCTTGATTAAGTCTTAGTAAAATATAGTATTAAAAATCAATGTTCAAATTCACAAACCAAAGGGCCCCAAGGCAAGATCAAGTAGGGCCAAGTACCCCACCCAAAAGCATAGGAGTGATTAGATGCGAACCCTGGCACAAACCCCCAGTTTAAGAACTAAAACTAGACAGATAAGTATATCAAAGAAAACATTCTTTCTTTCCCAACTTTCTTTTGCTGTGATGACACCACCTTCCTCTCACTTACCTTCACTATTTCATTGTTGTTCTTGACTCCGGTCTTATAAAACATTAACATATCCAGTCTGTTCCCAAGTCTGGTTGCTTTTACTTCTACAATATATTGAGTTTGAGAGAGATGCATGGTATATAGTGCATAGGGCCCTGGGACCTGAAGTCAGGAAGAACTGAGTTCAAATCTGACCTCAGATACTTGTAATCTATGTGACTCTAGGCAGATCACTTAATCTCTGTTTGCCTAAATTTCTTCATCTGTAAAATGAGAGATAATCATAGCAATTACCTCCAAGGGTTGTTGTGAAGATCAAATGAGATATTTATGAAGCATTTAGCAGAGTGCCTGGCAAGAGTAAATACCTTGAAGAGTACTTATTTCTAAATCTATATATACCTTTCTCTCTCCTTGAACAGTCATCACCACATTGCAGGCACTATTCAATTTATCATTCTAGGCTTTGACGCTATTTTGAATTCTCTTTGTTGTCCAATATGGTCATTATTTCTTCTAGCTTCATGTCATCTGCAAATTAATATGTGTGCTGTCCACACTTTCATTTGCATCATTGATAAAAATCTTAAAACAGGACAAGTCCAACTATATATTCTGATATTCCACTGGGAACCTTCTTTGAATTTGCTATTCATTCATTAATGACTGCTCCTTGGGGTCAGCCATCAATCAGCTCTGAATCTATCTAATAGTAGTATCATTTGGCCCACATCTTTCTATCTTATTCCTAAGGATAGGATAAATTGTAAATTTCTCTCCTTTTTACTTTCATAATTATGTGGTTTCAGAAGTTCAGGGATTTCTCTCCCCCTCCCACCCCAAGACCGGAGTATTAGACAGGGTGGTCTGAAATGAATTCACGGACTCCAGCATTGAAAGACCAGATTTGAACTCATAAACATGAGTGTTCCTGACTCCAGGGTAAGTGCGAACAAATAGCTTGGTAATGTAATATTTTAAATTCAACTCATACTAGCTATCCAACCCTGGGCAAGTCATTAACCTTGTTTACCTCAGTTTTTTCATCTGTAAAGTGAACTGAAGAAGGGAATGGCAAATCACATCTTTGTCAAGAAAACCTCAAATGGAGTCATAAAAAGTTGGATGCAGCAGAAAAACAACTGAACAACAATAATTTAAGGATAAGCCATGAAATCTCAGGGCTAAAATGGGGAGACCAGTTGAAAGATTATTTCACTAGTAAAGAGGAAAGATAATAAGGGTCTAGATTAGGATAGTGATAATGGAGATGAAAGGAAGGGGCCAATATTAAAAAGATTGGAGAGAGAGAATGGGATAAGCAGGTCTTGGCAACTGATCAGATGAGGAAGGTGAGGGAGGAGAAGTCAAAGATAACACTCAACTTTTGAGCCTGGATAACTAGTAGGAGAGTGGTACCAATGACAGATAGAAGGGAATCAGGAGGAAGCATAGTTTGGAGCTTGTTTAATTTGAAGTGCCAGAAGGAACACTGTGCTTCCTTACAGGAAGTACTTAATGAATATCTGTTAATTGACTGACATAAACTCATAGATTTCCTATAAGCTACCACAAGATTCAGTCAGTCTCTCTGAAGAGAGGCTGAGAATAGAGATACAGACATATGAGTCACCTGCATAAAGAAAACATTCAAAGGTGTAGGAATGGCTTAAGTTATAAGAAAGATGTGGTCCAAAATTTGTCCTTAATTAATTGTCAGTACAAAATAATGATTATTGGCATCATCAACTCCCTCAAGTTCATCTTGTATAACTGAAACTCTTATCACTGTCATTTGTTAATTCTTGAGGTAGTTTACATGTTGTGTAAATATTTTTCTTAAATCTTTAGTAAAAAGTTTAGAAAGACATAATGAATAATTTGTTGGACAAGTCAGGAAGATTTGGGTTCAAATTCTGCCTCTGAAGAATATTAGCTTTGTGACATTGCATAATTCATTAAACCTTTCTGGAGCCTTTGGCAAGTTTCCAAGAATATATTCTTATATAATATATGGTTATATGTTATAAATATATTGCAATCTACATCAACCAACAGTTCCTAAACCAAAGAAATCACAAATCCTTTATATTCAGTCACAATGAAAACTCCAGTTCATTTTCTAAGGAATCCATTGTACATTCCAGTTTTATTGCTCTATTAAAATTCAGCCAGAGACTTAAAGCCTATTATGAATGTGAATATTGCAAGGTATTTGGGTCTACTAATTGTGTTCTCTAGATTTCAAGACAGAAGTCTAACTTCTCAGAAAGATTCCAGATCTTAAGAATCTTTAACACTCTATATGTATTTAGAAGCTTAAAAAAAGATATTTCCTTTAAAATATTCTGATTCATATTTTTCACTACTTCATACTTCACTATGAATTAGTGAGTTTTATTACAACTGCAAATTATCAATGAGTCAAATGATAATTGATCTCAAAAAAAAGTCTTTAGAAAAAGCTTAAAGAAATATCATTTTTCATAAAACTTAAATCATCGTCTCCTTCTTGTCGTCTTAAGCATCAAAATTAAAGACACTCTCCATTGCCTAAAAGTAGTTATGTTATTCTGGATTCACTCACTTCCCAAATCTCCAATGATTTCATTTTGAACCTTTTTTTTAACTAGACCTCTAGGTTCTGTTGAATTATTGGTAACTCTTCAATACCAAAGTCATTTGGAAAACCATTTTCCTAAGTGCCTAAATCTCCTTCCCTGTTTAGAATTTCTTTGCCTCTGCTGACTGCCTTTTTCTTCCCCATGGAAATAAGAAACTTGATCAGAAGAGCATTTACACATCCCACAATCATGACCACCCTGCTTCCATGTCATAATCAGCAAGCGTTGCTGTGGCAACCTTAAAGGATCCATTTGTGACTTTCTGGATGGCAATCTCCAGATTGAACTGTGTCTGAGCTATTACCCTTCTTCCCAGGAAAGACTTATTCTTTATGAAATTTCATCCTTCAGTTTCAGTCCGCTAATGTAGGAACAGTTGATTATGAATGGTCCTCAGGCAGACAGACTGAACCAAAGACGATTTGCCTGGAAGGCCCAGTATATCTGAAGGCCTTCTTTATTCCTGTATAGGAACTGATTGTATGTACTCAGGGCCAGAGAGGAGTGGGGTAGAGAGAAAATGGCCTACAAAGAATCATCATTAGACTATGGGACACTGACATTGTATCTGTCTTACCATACTTAGTGGCACTACACAGAAGTTAGAATGCCCACTGATACATTAGAACATTGAGAGGTATATGGCATGGTAGACAGAGAGTTAGCCTTGATAGACAGAGAACCCAGGAGGTTGTGGGTTGAAGTCCTACCTCTGACACACACACTGGTCATGTAATCCTAGGTAAGTCCCATCTTTAGTGCCTCAGCTTCTCCCTGGGAGATGCTGTTGAAGTATACTTGTAGATCTGCCTTAGTCAAAGGAATTTCATTACCTGTCATAGTTGAGAGTTTCCTGAGTTATACCACTGAAACCATAGGTCTAGACAAATTTGTGCACTGAATCATAAAGGGAAAAGGCTAGAAAAGTATATTGTTTTTTAAAAAATCAAATCATATGTCATTTGGAGCATCATGTTGTTTTTTATTTACCTTTTAAAAAAACTAGGGGCCTCAAAAGCTGAAAGAAGTCTATTCTTCATTCTTGATGTCATGTAGTCAGGTGGGTTGAGTCAGGAAAAACATACATACAGCTAAAACCTGCAAATAGAAAGGAAATGGTTGTCCATGGCTCCTGGTAAGGAGAATAAAGTTGTTGGGAATTGCAACCCAGAAAGTTTTTAAGTCCCTACTGCCTACCAGGCATTATACTAAACCATGGGAATCCAGAAGATTTTTTTTAAATAGTTTTTATCCTCAAAGAGTTTACTTTTTTACCGGTTGAAAATAAAATATACTCAAATACATGGTAGATAAGAAAGAAGGAGAGAAAGAGAAAAAGAAAAAGAGAGACAAAGAAAGAGGCATACATACAGATGGAGAGATAGATGTGTGTGTATATATGCTTGCATAGAAAGCAAACACAACATAATCTCCAGGATAAAGGAACACTTGTAGTGTTTAGGAAAGGTCCCATACATGGGATAGTACATAAACTTGAGCCTTGAGGAAAATCAGGGATATTGCTAAAGGGAAAATTTTTAGGTGAGTCTCCAAGAATTCAAGGGTTAGCTAAGAACTTCCACACAGGCAAATACAAGAACTGGTAATTTTCTATATCCCTAGGTGGCTCAGTGAATACAGGGCTGGACCTAGAATCAGGAAGACTCATCTTCCCAAGTTCAAATCTGGTCTCAGACATTTATTACCTTTGATCCAGGGCAAGTCACTTAACCCTATTTGCCTCAGTTTCCTCATCTTAAAAATAAACTTGAAAATAATATGACAAACCATTCAAGTATCTTTGCCAGGAAAATCCCAAATGGGGTCATGAAGAGTCAGACACAGCTGAAACGATTGAACAACGACAGTAACCCCCACTCCCTTGAAACTTTAGGGCCAAAAAAGGGATCAATAGAAGCACTGGTGGAGAAAGGATAAAATACAAGGAACTCAAGACAGCAGTGGAAACAAAGGCAAGAACTAAAAATTAGATGGGGTGAGAGGCAACTAGATGGCACAGTTCATAGAGTCCTAAGTCTGGAATCAGGAAGATCTGAGTTCAAATCCAGCCTCAGATACTTTCTTGCTGTGACCCTGGCCAAGTCATTGAACCTCTGTCTGACTCAGTTTCCAAGGCAGTTGAGAGATAATATCTTTAAAGCATTTAGCACAGTGCCTGGCATATAGCAGGTACCATATAAATGCTTTTTTTCTTCCATCCAAAGGTTTCAGAAAAATTACCTTCAATTTTCAGTCATTGATGGATTTGTGATCTCTTTAATATAGACATTCAATCGAGTAATGCTGTTCAATAACCCATTTGGACCTGTTCATTCTGTGAGACAAGATGTTCTGCCATAAATTTGCCACGAAAGTCTTCCCATTTGTGCTAAGTTTTCCATTAATTTTCTTAACATTGTGGAGATATGAATGAGACATGTAAAACATCCATAAGTTATCCTTTGCTCTTTCTATATGATTAGCCAATTTTTTTCCCAAGTCATACATTTTTCTGATAGTATAATCTTCTTACAGCATTTTTTCTGCATAATTTCTCACTTATACTGTGTTGCAGTCTGCTCACGCCCATTACGCTCTTCTCCATTACCATTTGGGTGATGCTTAACTTTAATTTTTCAGAGATAGTGGGATTCCATGACTTGCAACTATATATCATTGGAAGAATACTGTTATTTAAAATGTTGAGCCTTAGGCCTATATCTACTTTTACACTACTATTTATCTAAATCTTGTCTCCTCTCTAACCCCAAAATATATGCAAAATACTATTTGACCCATGGGACTGGTTTGGGGAGTAGCTTTCTAAAAGGGGTGGAGTCAATAATACAAGGTGCTTTGATTGCCCTGATACTGAATAAATGTGTAAGTGTACAATTTTTAAAAAACATAACTATGCAGTTTCCCAGAGGCAGTCCAGCCTGTTCCCCACTTCTGTTTAATTCTGGTTCAAGTTCATTGTCTATTTGTCGTAACTGTCCCAGATATAATACCAGTGCACAAACCCCATGGGTTGCCTGACTAGCACAATAGTAATTCTTCCTACATTTGTTTTGGGGTTTTTTGTTTCTTGGTATAACAAACTATTTTACAGTGTCATCCACAAATGAAAGGATTCTGAGGTTCTCACTATCTACTCACTATTCTTTTCAATTTGGACTGTTGGAGTTACTTCATAACAGGGCAAATGTGTTTAATAAGCATGTTTTTCTATTTTATGCCTTGCTTGGTATTAATAATTAAAAGGTTATCAAAGTTCTTTGTTGCTAAATTTTTTAAAGAATCTTGTATGATTTTGATTTATGCATAGAAGACATACAGGTGAAAGAAAAGCTTTAAGATGAGGTTTTATAGTCACAAACAACAAGTGCAAGGGAGTCTTTAACTCTGTACTTTTCAATTAATTTTATGACTATAAAGATGTGATTAAGCAGCCAGGTGGCACCATGGATAGAGTGCTGAGCTTTGGGTCAGGAAAACTCATTTTCCCGAGTTCAAATTTGACCCTCAGACACTAGCCATGTGACCTTGGGCAAGTCATTAAATACTGTTTGCCTCAGTTTTCTCAACTTTAAAATGAACTGAGGAAAGAAATGGCAAACCTCTCCAGTATCTTTGCCAAGAAAACAAAGAGTCAGACACTACTGAACAACAATGAAAGACATTATCTCCTATAGAATACCATCTGCAAAAGCCTGTCTGTGCCTTCATTTTCTTTCATCAAGGTTGCCCTTGCTCCATTTGTGGATTTTTTTCCAAAAAACACTCAAAGACACAAATGGATCTTGATTTCATAATCTTGAATATAGAAAATTTCTCTTAAAAATTGAGGTAAACTAAATCAAATTATGGTGTAGAAAAAAAAAACCAAGTATGGGAGTCCAACAATGTGAGTTCAGTTCTTTTTTTTGATATTTACTCTTTATGTGAGCACAATGAAGTGGATGGCTATTAGACTCAAAATCAGTTAAAATAGGCATTTATTGATCACCTTTTGATAGCCAGTTTGTTGATGTACCCCATCATTCCCCCCTCAAACAAATGGGACCCAAATTCTCTTGGGGTAAAGGGTGAAGGTCTCAGCTTCTGAAACTGTTTCCTGCTGGCAATGACTGTCTCTGCCTCTCTGGGTCCTTGTTCAAGAAGTATGTAGCCTAAGTTGTCATCTGGAAGTTGATGGCTTTCACTGCCAAGGAGAAAAAATCAGGCAAGTAAAAGGAGTATAGACAAATGACAATTTCCCTAGCATAAAAAACAGTTTCTCTGGAGGGAATTAAAGATGACTATGGCAAGGCCAAAACATAAAAGGAAAAGGACATGCTTGATAAGGGAGTTTTTTGCTGTCAGATATCATGGGCATGTAGGACATGGAAAGTATACTTTGAGTCAGTAAAAACATCCACTGGCCTGGGGTCAGATCCTAAGCAATGGTTAAGACTCCCAAAGTCTGTTTTCTCCTTTTGTCAACATACAGAGTAAAAGGTTTCTCTAGATTAGGTAGAGTTAATATTGGAGTGGTGGGCAATTTAGTTTTCAAAGTCTCAAAAGCTTTAGCCTGGTAGAGGACCCTACTCTGGAGGGAGGGAGTAAGGGCCTTGAGTAACAATTGATGGTTGCAGTCCCTCCCAGGTCTCTGGCTTAATTGGATATAGATGGTAATGGGGGAACACTTTAGGGTCTTGGAAGTGAATGATGGCTAGGGTGGCATGAGTAGCTCATCCAGAAATTCTCTCACCTCAAATAATTGGCTCAACTGTCTCCCACACTTCCAGGGGAACGTAGGAAGGTCTGGTAAACAGAGGAAAAAGGGAAACGGGAGGCTTAACTAGAGAAAATTGGCTCCCCAATTTCACCATCAGGCCCCTTCCCAACAAGGGGACAGAGTAAGAGGAAGAAGTGTTCAAACAACAGCTCCTCAAGTAGGCAAGGGAGGGTTCATGTCTGGAGATATCCCTTAATTTCCCCTTTGATGCCCATGACCCAAGAAGTTGAGAGGTGGATAAGGCCAGAGGAATTGCTTAAAACAGAGAACTTAGCCATGATAAAGTGGGTAACCTTACCTTCAGAAAGCTCATTTTTTGCCCAGGGCTCAGTGAAAGAGAGATGGGGAAAATGGGAACACTACCAAGCCCCATGCTTCCCTGTCATTCTGAGTGTTGAGAATACTGGAGGACAGGGTATTGGGGGGTGGCTTTTCCAACCTTGGGGACAATTCTTCCTCCAACATCCCTCCCGGTCACAAGGACACAGTCCCATAGGCATTGGCTCCTGGGGCTCCCTCTGGGAGGGAAGCCCTGGAGGGGCACTCCTTGAACTAGCCTTCCTTGTGGCATTGAAAGCAGGTTTCCCCACTGTCCAAGTCACTGGGCTTCCTCCAAGCGGGCACCCTGGAGGGGTACTCCTTGGGTCTTTTCCTGGCCATGGCAGCAGCTATGAATTGAACATGTTTTCTGTCTCTAGCTCTTTCCCTATATTCTCTTTCCTCTGCTGCAACTAGGTCTATGTTGTTAAAGACTCCAAAGTAAACAGTAAATAAATGTAAACAAAATATTTCATCATGAGCAAACATTGATAGAACACCTACCTACAATGTGCAGGTGACTACACTCTCCCTGGTAAGTTCGATCATTGTTAAATATGGCAGATTTAGAACTTTTATCCCCAGATATGAACTGTATATTTCTGTTTGATTTCTGTTGTATTTTGCCCTTATTCCTTCTATGTCTTCTTTTCTCTAACCTGGCTTTATTTTCACAGGCTGACTCTATAGCAATGATATCCTAGAAAGAAAATTGGATTTGGAATCATAGACTCTGGCTTCCTATTACAGTCAATGTGTACTACCTGTGTGATCTTGGACCTTAGTCTGCTCATTTGTAAAATTAGGTGGTTGGATTACATGATCTAAGTCATAATCTTATAACATTAAGAAGTATGATATAGTAGAAAGAGGTGAGAGCTACCCACCTCTACCATCTAAGATCACCAAATCCTGAGCTAATGAAATTGGAAAGAGTTGCCTTCCCATAATGTGGAGGATAGCAGGTACTTCTCTGAGCCAGACTGATCTGACCTTTGCTCCAGAGCTATATTGGCCAGTCTCAAATTGGATTACAAACTACATGAAACCAGGTACAATACTCTATTTCATCTTTTTAACTCTGAAGTAATATGGATAGAGGGCTGGACTGAGTCAGAAAAGCCTAGATTTTTTTCAGAGCCCTTCCTCTGATGGACTGAAAATGCTACTGGCTTTACAGTGGCAGACTGATAAAAGTTTAACAGGCTTGATGGCGGAAGGGAGCAAATGGGAAAATGGATGCCTGATACATTTTTAAGTTTATCTGCATTATTAACATTTTCTCCATCACTTTCCTAAGACTAGTTAATCAAGAAAACAATAAATCAAACCCTGATTTAAAGTATTTGCTGATTTCCAAAATGTTTAAATACGTGCACTGAAAATTTAATGATTGTAAAATGGCTTAATTTGGCTCCAGGACATCCTGGTAATCCTGGATAAGTGACAGCATCTCAATATATGCCTTCCCCCTTCCTCTTCTCCCCAGTTCTTTGACTATTAAGTATATTGTTTTAAGAACAACTTTGAGTGACTAAGTCATTTGGACTATTATAAATACCCAAACTAACTGCAAAAGACATATGAAGGAAGATGCTGTCTGCACCCAAAAAAGAACTGATAGAAGTATATATAGAAGATTTTACACACAGTAAAACACAGACATATATAGTTGTGCCTAATGGTAACCACGAGAGGAGGGGGAAGAGGGAAAGACAAGGGGAAAAAAGGAAATTTACATGATAACTTTATTATGTGTTTACAAGGAATAGCAAGGTGTACATAATAATAGATTTGCAATTTCATGTGAAATCATCTTTTTTTGTTATACCATGTTATAAAAATGCTTGTTTTATTCCATAAACTAAAAAATAAGTAAATAAATAAATAAAGATTTTGAAGTATCTAACCTGAAATCACAGGCCATGACCAGAAAAAAAAAGTCCCATAGCCCCACCCAACACAGAGCTCTTAATAATAATAAAAACACATTGAATTGGGTTGAACATGAGTGGTTGTCCTGTTTCTATTTCCATAGGTAGCATTATGAAACTCAGCATATTGGAGCTAGTAGGTAGGGGAGTTCTCCCAGGGAAATTAATCAGCAATCAGTTAAAATAGAAGAGTCTTAAACAAGGGAAAAGAGAAAGAGTAAAAGGCAGAGTTCTATAGTCCAAGTGGGTTAGAGGTTGTCAGGTACAACCAAGTAAATGGTCTAAGTGAGGTATAGATGGCAGGATTCTGAATAGTAGTCACTACCGTTACCGACTCCTTGGGTCAAGTATTTATGCTATAGATGAAGAATTCATCGTCCCTCTCGCTAGGGAATTTCCTTGAGAGGAGCCATCAAGTCCCCATGACTGGGGGGTCAAATTAAATGAGTAGCCACACTGAAATGAAGTTTATGGGCAAACTAAGGAAGAAATCTTATGGGCAGCACTTCCCTCCTCTTTCGGTTTATTCGGCTTGTATAGTCCTTTCAGGCCTGCTTAGAATACAAAGTCAATTGGCGGAATTCTGTGGCATTTGTATGATACTATATAGAAAAGCTGATCTGGAAAGTCTCTAGTTTTGTGTTGACTGCAATATTTGTGGGTTTACGTGTAACTCAAGAGTTCTTCAAGGAGCAGGGTTTCAAGTACTCATCTTAAGCATAGTGAAGGTAATTGAGTCAGTTTTTTATTATTCAGTCTACAATGTAATGGGGGTGATAGTGGAGGTAGCAATCCTGCCAGATTTAATTATTCCATTTTCAGCAGAAGGGGGGGGTATAATTTAGACAAATAACATATTCCAATAACAAGGTATATTGATAATGCATTTTTCCTTGTTGTTAATGTAATTTAGCTTTTTGATGGCAACTTTAATAGGCCCATGTGACTGCTTAAGTCACATGGAAGCCTGAGTCACATGAATCAAGTCACATGGAACAGGAACAGACAGAGCTAGAACAGAACTGAGAGGAAGTTAGAGAGCAGTCAGAGCTGGGAAAAGCAGCATCTGACATGAGTGGGAGAGCTTGTTTGTGATTTGTTTAAGGGAGCTGATTTGTGGGAAGCCTAAATTTTTGCCTCCAGAGTGAAGGTGTTCTATTTACCATAGATTCCAGTTTAAATGCTCTAGATGAACTTAGACCAACCATGAACACCCCGTGATCCCATTAGCTGAGAACAGGAACCTCCTCCTGAATATTCTCTCCTCCCTGCATTTTAGTGACACTTTTCTTCCTGAGTCTCTCCCTAACCAGTTTGACCACTCCCCTTGTTTTCTGTTGTTGTTGCTTTTAGAATCAGTCAGACAGTAAATAAACTTTTATTACAGATTACTTGGGGTAGCTAGATGCAGTGAATAGAGTTCTGGGCCTGGAAGCTGGAAGACTCATCTTCTTGAGTTCAAATCTAGACTCAGACACTTACTGGCTGTGTGATCTTGGGCAAGTCATTTAACCCTGTTTGCCTCAGTTCCTCATCTGTAAAATGAGCTGGAGAAGGAAATGGCAAACCACTCCCTATGTTCAGATTCTCCCCTTTCTAATCCATTCTCCATTCAACTGCCAAATTAGTATTTCTCAAATCTGGTCATGGCACTGCCCTCTCTATGCAGTAGCTTCTTTTTTCATCTAAGCTAAAATACAAATTCCAGGGGGCAGCTAGGTGGTGTAGTAGATAGAGCACCCTTCCTAGAGCAGGAGGACCTGAGTTCAAATATGACCTCAGACACTTACTATCTGTGTGATGTTGGGCAAATCTCTTAACCTCCATATAGCCTCCAAAACAAAAACACACGCACACAAAAATACAAATTCCTGTCACGTTTAAAGCTCTTCCAATATGTCCCCAGCCCATCTTTCAAAACAGATCTCACATTCCTCCTCCTCTTCATACACTATGTATACACACTTCAGCAGCTCCCTCTTTCCCTCCTTTCTTTGCACATTCCCTGCCTGGAATAGTCTTCCAAATGCCTCCATCTCTTGGAATCCCTAGGTCCCTTCAAGTTTCAAGTCAGATGCCATCTCCTACACAAGACCTTTCCTGATCTTGGGGGTTGTATTCTCCCACTCTATTGCCACCACCATGAAATTACTTTGAATCTGGATCTACACATGTAGATCTACATATAACACATGTATGCACGCATAGGTATCACATAGATACACAATTTATAACACGTTATGTGTGACTATATGCAGGTTTATGTGTATTAGTGTACATATGTGTGTCTTTATTTCATTTCCTTATTTCTGTACAGGATGCTTCTCTTCAGTAGAACGTTGGTCCCCACGGGCAAGGATAACTGGGTATTTCCAGTGCCCAGCACAGTGCCTGGTACCTGATGGGCTATTAACAAATAGTTATTTGAATTCAATTGAATGTAGGGGAAGCAGAGATACTCACCATAATGGAGGGAGGGAGGAGTGCAGCTACTGTGTGACTTAGGAGTTAGCTCTGGATTTTCAGATGCCACATTATGGCGCTGGGTTTATAGAAGGTGGGATCTATCAGATCAAGAGAACCGGGCAGAGAGTCAAAAGAAAACTTCAATTACTTCACAATTTTGCCTTAGGCTGACCTGTCCTGGGAGATTCCTGCCCCACAGCTTGGCAACTCTATTGGAGTCAGCAAATTCATATCTCACATAATTACAGGATAGATCTGAGGGATGGATGAAGGATGGTGGTTTTTGCTTTGGGGAGTGTTGTTTAGGGTTTTTTTTAAAGCAATTTCTTTCTTAGATAAACCATTGTGTGTAAGTGCGAAAAAGACTGCCTAAACCAAAGACGGTCATAGTGCCTTGTCAATTAGCTCTCCTTGCTGCTGCCGCTGCCGCTGCCGCTGCTGCTGCTGCCGCTGCTGCTGCTGCTACTGAGCAAAGCACCAATATTCCAGTTGCACATTTCCTGGAGACTGGCAGGGACTTTATTAGATTGAAGAATGACAGAAACAAAGACAAGCACACTCAGAGTGGAATGAAATCCCAGCACTGACAATCTCTAGTTTCTTTTTTTGTCAGTGTTTGGAGAAGGGGGAAGGGAAGTGGGAGATTACATTAAGACCAAAGGCTTCCATTGTTTTTCAGGTTTCTGCATCAAGGGTCTTTGCATCAAAGGTAAAACACAGAATGTGGAGAATGTGTACAGTGGTGTGGCACTGAGTCCGTAGCTAACAGGGAACTCACATGTCTGGAGGAGGGGAAAAGGTTCTTATTATCTCAGTGAAGAAAGCCAGGCTTCAGGGGTTACTGTTTAAAGGACAGTGACAGACTAAACAGTTAAAAAAAAATGTATTTAAAAGATACTTATACTCTGTTGGTGGCAAGACACCTGTAATAAAGGATTTCTTATTACAGCTCTCTTAATATCCCTTTGTTTACATCAATATCATTATTTTCATCTTGATGCATTTCAGAGGGATCTCATCTGTTTGACACACCTTCTTTTCTTTGTCAGTGCCCTGCGGACCAAAGCACTTTAATACAATAGTCTAAATGCTTTCCAGACTGTGTGGCCTCATCAAGTATCCCCAGTGCCAGCAGGGCTCTGGGCTGAAATATGAGAATGCTGGGGATGGATCTGGTAAAATGTCTTTGAAGTAGACCCAAGGAGCCCATTTTGAAATATATTCAACCTAAATTCTAGGAGGCATTCAAGGGGGAGAGTGAGTTACAGGTAGTACAAGGTAATTAGTTTTATTATTTTGGAAAAAATGCTGGGTTTTTTGCATTTCCATGAATACCATAAAAACAGCAGTGAACTGCTACCAAAAGTATTAAAACATAGATTAAACACAGTAAGACACCATTTATATGAGAAGACAGGCTGAAAGAAAGTAACAGTTGCTCTGGAAGACTGGTACAGATCATAGTTTGGCTACCTGTATAAACAAAAGAAGATTTCAGAAGGAGAGTCTGGAAGAACTGAGATTAAATGAAACTAATAGTTCAGACAAACTATGAGGAAAAAGAGGGAAATCTATGTTATGGGAGTAATATCTCCTTTATTGAGTTCGTGTGGCAACTGCTGTCAAAATATGTTTACTATAATATAGAAATTATAGAAGTAAAAAGTTACATTTTATTCTTTAAGTGCAGGTTCAGAGGAGTAGAAAAATAACCTCTGAATCCCATTAAGATTTTAGAAAGCCTTATAGACAAAATTACAACTGACAGAAATAATTATTTTACATATTACAATATTGAATATTCCTCTTAGGTCCTAAAAGTTAAAGAAAAAAGCAGCAACATCCCATAGTTCCTTCAATATCATAAAAGTTGAACAAATTTAGTTAAGCAAAATCATTATCTTCTACATCCCCTAAGAAAACAAAGTTAGTTAAAGAGACATAAGGGATAAACTAAGTCAGGGTAGTGATTAAAAACAATATGCTCATTGAGGGGGTAGATTTACATGTCATCAAGATAATCAAGAAAATTGGCATTAGGGAAATCCTTACACAGTTAACCAGGGGAGCTAACTATAACTCAATAATCATGTGGAGCTCAAATTCCCCTTTGGCTTTTTTTTTTTCAGAGGAATGCCAGTGTTCCCTTAACACTATTTACTATTCTCTAAGTCAGGTTTTGTTAGGTGAGACTAATATTAACAGACAATAGGCTTTTAGTTAACCAAAAGTTGCAGGAGGAATGGGACTGAGCCTTGAATAGCATAAATAAAAGGAAACTTAAAACCTACAATATTTGACTGCTGCCTTTGTTCTTTGATAATTACTCTGATTTTATACCATACTAGGAAAAGGAGGTTTCAAATTAAAGTGCCCTAGAAGGAGATGCAGTGGAGCCATAGAAAGGTATCTGCTGTATGATCCTACTTCTCTGGGCTTGTCTCCTCATCTGTAAAATGAAAGAGTTGGACTACATGACCTCTAAACCTGTGCTTTTATGATCATCATTCCCCAAGATATAAAATTAAAACAATGTCTACTCCTGACCATGTCTCTTCACACACTCTGCATGCCAGATATCCTGGTCTACTTGCCTTCCTCCCTTCTCCTTCACCGAAAAATATTCCATCTCTTTCCTCTTTGCCATTTTGCAAAGCTATCCTCTGCCTGTGCCTATAATGCTCTCCCTTCTTACCATCCCCTCTTAGAATCATAGGATAGTAGATTTAAATCTTGAAGGGACCTTAGAGGCTATCAAGTCTCATTTTGCTTTATTTTCAGATGAGGAAACTGAGGCCCAGAGAATTTAGGTGTCTTGTTCAAGGTCACACAGCTAGCAAGCGTCTAAACAGGATTCAAATCCAGAACTTCTTGAATCCAAGTCCAAGGCTCTATCCAGTATACCACACTACGTTAGCTTCCTTCCACAATCAGCTAGAGTGCCACTTTCTATGTAAGGCCTTTGGCCTTCAGTTCTAATAAGTGTTTTTAGACCTCCTCTATCCATAGATTTATTTATATTTGTGCAAGTAAAACTTCCTCTAAAATGTAAATTCTGTGAGGGCAGGAAATGTTTCTTTTTGAAAATGTTTATTTTATTCCTAGCACCTACCATAGTGCCCAGCATATGGTTGGTGATAAAAATACTTGCTGAATTGAAAGTCCTCTTTTTATGGGAACTTACAGCCTGGGATTTATGACAAGGAAACTCCTACTCCTCTCCTAAAAAACTTGAGGGGGATCTCCTTGTTGTAAAGTCATTATCTTAAATGTACATGGAAATTTGAAATTCTTTAAGAAAATCCCTTTAAAGTAGCCTTCCCTGGGAAGCATAGAAACCACAGAGCAATTACCCACTAAATCAGAAGACCTCAGTGAGGAACGTTATGAGCTTCTTGTTTTAAAAAAAATAAGCTTGCTTTGAATTAATTGCTCATGATTGTGAGAAATAATTGAACTAGAGATGCCACGTTGATCAAGATGGCTATTGGCAGTCTTCTTTATTCAACTCTACCAAACGTTTCATTTTTTACCTGAACACAAACAATTCTACTAAGTTCTTTAATCTCTGAAGAAAAGCGATTCAATATGCAAATCGTAAAAAATGCTTTGCCTTTCGTAGACATTTGTCCCAAAGTTGTTGTTCATGTCCAGCGCTTCAAGGCATTTAGGGTTTTCTTGGAAAAGATACTGGATTGGTTTGTCATTGCCTTCTCTAGCTCATTTTACAGATGAGAAAACTGAGGCAAACAGGATTAAGTGACTTGTCCAGGGTCATACAGCTAGTATGTCTGAGGTGGGATTTGAACTCAGGTTTTCTGACACTCTATCCTCTGTGCCATCTAGTTGTCCTTTGTCCTAAAAGGACAGTATTAAAATAACTTAGTTTGGGTACAAGAAGAAGGGAACAGATGCTCAGTCTCCACCTCCATTCATGAGCTTCAATTTCCCTGAATCAAAAACTCATCTTTGAATGATAATAATGGCGTTAGATTATCTAAGGAAACTTGGTGTTTAAATGGTGGAATTTTGCTGAGAACACTGCATATATGAGATGGCATGGGACAGAAGGAAAATTTAGATAACATGAAGACAAAAGATTAATAAAAATGTAAAGAAAGTGCTACATATTTTACTAAGTAAAACATAACCCACTTTCTTCCTCTCATTCAAGTCTGATTCTAGTAAATTATACTTTTTCAATGTCTATACAAAAGTTTGTGCAGGCTCTGTGAGCTATGCACCAACTGCACATCAGAGTCTGGACAATGGACATTTTTTTAGTTCTTCTTATGCAGTCTGTTAGGTCCAAGTCTTTGGAGTTATTATGAATTGAATTTAGGGGAGCTGCAGTGCTCAAGGACCTGGTGCAATCAGATGTCATCACCAGAAAGAAAAGTCTGAAGGATCTTAATATTTTAAAAATCCTGCCATTTGGATGCTGTGTTCGACCTTCTCCTTGACAGTTACAAACACCTTTGGTGAACACATGTCTCCTGGTTTATGCAGAAGGAGAAACAAAAATATGATAGACTACACAAGGAAATGGTGAAGCAAATAATCTCATCCATTAGTGTTAAGCTATTTGTTATTCTTCAGTGAGATGTCTAAGGCTTTCTCTTAATGGTTACCTCACCCATGCTTTCTTAAATTAAACAGATTTCTCTAAGAGTAGTAAAAGTATTTGGTCACATTCACTTTTTCTTGCCCTGGAACAAAGAATGTTTTTTTCATTCCAATAAATTCTTCCTGTTGCACTACAAATATCCCCACTTTTCTCCTTTTAATGATTCTTCCCTTTTCTACCCTTAACTCTCCTGGAGAAGGTTCTACTTATCTATCTGAAGTTGCCAGAGAATGCTGTTCATTATTGGCCTGAAAAATTATAAAAACTTTATCTTCGAATTTTCTTTTGCAACATTGTTAGTATAGAAACGTTTTGCATGACTGCCTGCACATGTATAATCCATATCAAATTGCTTGCCTTCTCAGAGAGTGGAGAGGGGATGGGAAGGAGAGAAAGAATATAGAACTAAAAATTTAAAAAAAAAAATATTAAAATTTTGTTTACATGTAATTGAGAAAAATAAAATAAAACATAAATGTAAACAAAAGCTCCTCAGTCTTTACCCTTAGAAACTGAAAGCTGCTATCAGCTAGAAGTCTTCCTTAGCATTCAAATAGATCATTTTCTTTTGCCTACTTATTGATTATTGGTTATTTGATACCTCCCTTCATTCCCATTGGTTGATCTAACTGGTGAGTGAAATTCTTCCTGGGCTCTCCAGGAACTCAGGCTGAGAAATGCCCCATTGCTATCTTGCTTGATATTAATAATCAGAGGATCACTGAAGAAAGTTATCTCTTATTAATCTATCTGGGAATCTTTTATAGTCTTAATAAATTCACATGCTTTACTAGAGGAAAACATTTAAGGTTGAATTTTGCTCTACAGAATCAAAACTTTTTTTTAAGTTAAACTATGTCTGGATCTTAGATTCTTTACATCTTTCAGTCATTTGTGTGACCTGTAAAGACGAAGTTTGTTTTAGGATATCATTTGCAAAGCCCAGACTGTTTCCTTCTGATATATTCAGGAAGTATGCCCTTGATACATGTGCAAAATATCCTCAGGAAGATTTTGTAGGGATGAGAAAGTAGGCATATGACTTGATAGTTCCTGATAGCTCCGCAAAATCACTTTCTTCTGTATTAGTAAGATCTAGGTTTGGTTTTTTCCCCTCAGTTGTTGTGGACTTTTCCCTCTTTCAGCTATCCTGAGATTTGATTCCTCTATGTCCTCCAAGTATGCTGCCTCAAACACAGACCTCCTCTGTGTATACTGTATACTTGATCTGGCAAAGTTGCTCTCCCTGTCTTTTTTTTTCTCTAGTGCTTCCTCATGCAGCTCATCAGGGAATGTGATGTTAAAATCCAGATGTTGTCGCTCCACCATCATTGACTTATGATAAAATAGTTTATTATAGAAATCTTAACATATCTTTGCCATTTTTCATGTTTGTTGCCCTCCTTCCAGTTTCTAGTCTCTCATAGAAAGTAAATATAAAGAAATTTTGCCCTGCGGATACCTTCCTTTCCAAATGATGCATCCAGTGCTAGAATGTTGGGTCTCATTTTCAATGTCTATCCCCAGGTTACAACACTTCAGGGGGGAAACTTGGTTCTACAGACCATTCAGTACAGTAGTTGGTATCAGGATTCCCTAAGTCAAGACCAAATTATAACTGCGGTTGATTCTTGCCTCCTGTGCTGATTCTACCAACTAGGAATAGGTTTTGCGTTGTCATATCACAATGGGATTGGACTTCAAATGCCTTTCTAGCCAGAGGTAAACTGAAAAGCAGGTCATTGGTTCATATCTTCTAGGCCATTCACCAGCCATGACATATCACATTCAAGGCTGGTTTGTGGCAGATTCATACTGCTGCCCACAAAGTAAGAGAATTGCTACCCTATTAACAGTTCCCAAAGATATAAAATCCCATAAAAAGTATATCTTTAGAAGAGACAATTAGAATTTAAAACACTTTAAGTGGATATTGAGCTAAGTAGAAAAAGGAGAAAAATCAGAAAACATTTATTAATTAAAATCAATTTATGTGTGGAATACAGTGACAGATGAATGAGTTATAAGGCATAAATGGTTACCTGTAGGGGCCAAAATTATTGAAGAATGATCTAAATAATACATGGGTCTAAACAAGCAAGTTTCCATGGGAAAAAGTAAAAAAAGAGAAAGGGAAGCCGTATGTAAACTAACAGAGATAGACTCCGTGAATGTATACTCTTTAAAACAGAGTTTATTTTAGCTTTACCCGTCCAGAACTATCTGAACCACAATGATAATTTAGTTGTTCAAATGCTAAATGTTTTATAAAAATGAGCCAGAAAACTGTTGTTTGTTTGTTTTTCAATCTAAACTTGAAGCTTGTAAATCACACACACAATCTTCCTCTGTGCTCAGCTAAGGTCATTTTAGCAACAGTTTTTCTGCTGACATAAATGGTTTCCAAGTCTGTGTTTCCCAAGACTTTGTAATCTCCTCTTCTTCACTTTAAACCCTTTATCATCCATTACAAGCCCCCAAGACAACAAACTTGGCACCATCCAAAGGACACACTGTCGATTTTCTGGGGAGGTGTTGTCACAACCGTGGCTGGCAGGATTTTTCTTATTTCAAGGAGGCTCATATGATGTCTCAGTCTAAGTTGCTGATTAATGGAGGATCTTGTAACAATCTGGAACAATAAGTCATTGCATCTCAGGAAAGACAGGTCTATGGATTATGTTTGTGAACCTGAGAGACTCTGAAAGCTTGGCATATAAAGTCATGAGGACAAAATAACATAAGGAATTCACATGGTATAATGCTGAAGCCGTTAATGGCAGCATAGGAGTCAAATAATACTTGTTTGCTTAGGAAAAATTTGGTTTTATCAGAAGGGCAAATGTGATTACGTGGGAAGTCATTGGTATCCTCTTAAATTCTTACTTAAGACTGAGCTGTACTATGAAAAATTCATCCTGGTTTAATGAAAAAAACAGGAGGGAATCTCAGAAGCCAAGTAACTAGCTGGGAAAATGCCCAGAAAAGGGAAAAAAAATAAGAACACTGAAGGTTACTTTCTTGGTGAACAGATATTTCCTCCTTTTCTTTCTGATGAGGAAAAACAATGCTTACCATCAAGGAAAGACATAGAAGTCAAGGCTTCTGTATCCCAAACATCTGAAATAAATATTCAATGGGCTCAGGCCATGGAAGAGCTCAAAAAGGATTTTAAAAATCAAGTTAGAGAGGTGGAGGAAAAACTGGGAAGAGAAATGAGACACATGCAAGAAAAGTATGAAAAGAAGGTCAACACCTTGCTAAAGGAGACCCAAAAAAATGCTGAAGAAAATAACACCTTGAAAAATAGGCTCACTCAATTGTCAAAAGAGGTTCAAAAAACCAATGAGGAGAAGAAGGCTTTCAAAAGCAGAATTAGCCAAATGGAAAAAGAAGTTCAAAAGCTCACTTTAGAAAATAGTTCTTTCAAAATTAGAATGGAACAGATGGAGGCTAATGACTTTAGGCCAAACCAAGAAATCATAAAACAAAACCAAAAGAATGAAAAAATGGAACATAATGTGAAATATCTCATAGGAAAAACAACTGACCTGGAAAATAGATCCAGGAGAGACAATTTAAAAATTATGGGACTACATGAAAGCCATGATAAAAAAAAAAAGAGCCTAGACATCATATTTCATGAAATTATCAAGGATAACTGCCCTGATATTCTAGAACCAGAGGGCAAAATAAGTATTCAAGGAATCTACCCATCACCGCCTGAAAGAAATCCAAAAAGAAAAACTAGGAACATTGTGGCCAAATTCCAGAGTTCCCTGGTCAAGGAGAAAATATTGCAAGCAACTAGAAAGAAACAATTCCAGTATTGTGGAAATACAATCAGGATAACACAAGATCTAGCAGCTTCTACATTGAGGGATCGAAGGGCGTGGAATAGGATATTCCAGAAGTCAAAGGAACTAGGACTCAAACCAAGAATCACCTACCCAGCAAAACTGAGTATAATACTTCAGGGGAAAATATTGTCTTTCAATGAAACAGAGGACTTTCAAGCATTCTTGATGAAAAGACCAGAGCTGAAAAGAAAATTTGACTTTCAAACACAAGAATGAGAAGAAGCATGAAAAAGTAAACAGCAAAGAGAAGTCATAAGGGACTTACAAAAGTTGAACTGTTTACATTCCTATTTGGAAAGACAATATTTGTAACTCTTGAAACTTTTCAGTATCTGGGTAGTTGGTGGGATTACACACACACAAACACACACACACACACACGCACACGCACAGAGACAGAGAGCACAGAGTGAATTGAATAGGATGGGATCATATCTTTAAAAAAATGAAGGTAAACGGTGAGAGAAAAATGTATTGGGAGGAAAGAGGGAGAAATGGAATGGGGCAAATTATCTCTCATAGAAGAGGCAGGCAGGAGACTTGTTAGTGGAGGGAAAAAGAGAGGAGCTGAGAGAAAAACATGAAGTTTACTCTTATCGCATTCAACTAAAGGAAGGAATAAAATGCACACTCTTTTTGGTATGAAAACCTATCTTACAATACAGGAAAGTGGGGGAGAAGGGGATAAGCAGGGGGGGGATGATGGAAGGGAGGGCAATGGGAGGAGGGAGCAATTTGAAGTAAACACTCTTGGGGAGGGATAGGATCAAAAGAGAGAATAGAAACAATGGGAGGCAGGATAGGATGGAGGGAAATATAGTTAGTCTTACACAACATGACTATTTTGGAAGTCATTTGCAAAACTACACAGATATGGCCTATATTGAGCTGCCTGCCTTCCCAAAGGGAATGGGTGAGGAGGGAGGGATGGGGAGAATTTGGAACTCAGAGTTTTAGGAACAACTGTTTAGTATCGTTGTTGCTACTAGGAAAGAAGACATACAGTTAATGAGGAATAGAAAGTCATCTGGCCCTACAGGAGAAAAGAGAAGATGGAGACAAGAGAAGGGAGGGATGACAGAAGAGAGGGCAGATTGGAGATAGGGAAAATTAGATTGCTTGGGGTATTGGGGTGGGGGGAGGGGACAAATGGGGAGAAAATTTGGAACCCAAAATTTTGTGAAAATGAATGTAAAAAGTTAAATAAATAAATTTTTTTAAAAAAAGAAGTCAGGTGCTCTGGGAGACTTCTTGAGTCTTCAAGTCATTGTCTCCTTCTAGATAAGGTCAGATGATCAGTACCTAGCATTAGACACAGCTAGGTGGTTAAGTGGATGGTGTGCTGGGTCTGAAGTCTGGAAGACTTTAATTCAAATCTGGACTCAGATACTTTTTAGATGTGTGACCCTGGGCAAGTCACTTAACCTCTTTTTACTTCAGTTTCCTGAAGTATAAAATGTATAGATTTATCTCTGTATATATCTAGATTTGTAAATATTATCTAGATAGATAGATAGATGATTGATAGATAGATAGATAGATAGACAGATAGATCGGTAGGTAGATAGATAGATAGATCACCATGTACTTTCCAGGGTTGTTGTGAGGGTTAAACGAGATAGTATTTGTAAAGCACTTAGCAGAGTGACTGGCACATAGTTGACACTTAATGTTTACTGACTAAGTGCTTAATATAGATTGGCTTCTTTTTTCCTTCCTTCTTTCCTTCTTCTCTGCCTCCAAATCTAAAAATATAGAGTGATTTTATTTGAAAGTTAGTATATATGGAAATAACTCCAAACCACTCTTGCCAGAGAGGTACATAGTCTCCATAACTTGCGGGACTGCATTGAAGTGGCGGGGAGCAAAATACTTGAGTTCTCTGGATTGTAAAATCTCACAAACAGAAGGGACCTTAAAGGTCATTTAAGCTAGGCAATACATAAAGAAAAATAACTCTACTGCCCAGGTGACAAGTATCCAGCCTTTGCTTAAAGAACGCCAACAAAGGAGAGACCCCTTCCACTTTTGGACAGTTCTAATTGTTGTGGAGTTTTTCCTAAACCCAGATCAGATTTGCCTATTTTGCACTTCCATGTGTTGCTCTGCCTTCTGGGCCAGAATAAAACAAGTCTAATTCCCTTTCCCCTATTCCTTCCAAGAATCATATTGCATGATGTCAATGCCCTTCATTATCTTGGTTACTCTCTTTCATACTATATTATCAGTGTGCCCCTTCCCCCACCAAAGTAATACCAGGAACTAAACACCATATTCCAGCTATGGTATGGATCAGAATCCAGTGGTACTATATTCTGCCCAATCTTAGTCATTATGCCTCTCTTAATACAGCATTTCAGGTGTCATGTCATGCTACTGGTTCACAATACTTTTGATCAACTAAACTTCTCAGTTCTTTTTCAGACAAACTGCTATCTAGTCATTCCTCCTCCTTCTTGTACTTGTGGAATTGATCTTGGGAACAGAATTTACATGCATCCATACTAAATAACATCACATCAGATTTGATCTAATGTTCTAGTCTGTCAGAATCTTTTTTGGATCCTGACTCAGTCATTCAATGTGTTAGCAGCTACACCTCCCAGCTCTGCATTATGCATCTGATAGACATGTCATCTATGCCTTCATCTAAGTCACTGAAGAAAATATTAAACAGCATATATCCAAGTACAGATGCCTAAGAGACTGCTTCCTAGCTGACCCTGACCCATTAATGACAATTTTTGGATGCAATCATTCAGCTAGTTTGAAATCCACCTACTTAATATGATCAGATTCAAGCTCTCCTCCACTTCCCCAAGTATAACATAAGAAACTTTTGCTAAATGGTTTTTTAATCCAGGTAAACTATATCCATAGCATTCCCCAACCTACCAACCTAGAAATCCTAGTCAAGAAAGTCGATGAAGCAAGTCTGGCATGAACTGTCTTCAGTGAAGCAATGGTGGTTTTTTTGTGCCTACCGATTTTTTTTCTAGATGATCATTAGTCATCTCTTTAAAAGGCATTTTGTTTGCAATCGAAGTCAAGCTCTTTGACTTGAGAGTTAGCTAATTCTACTCTCTTCTCCTTAATGGCAATCAGGATAACATTTGACCTTCTCCAGTGCCATGATATTGCTCCATTTTCTGTGATCACAGACAGTGGACCAGCAGATAACTTCTATCAGTTCCTTTCTTACTTAAGGATATTGTTCATCTGGGTCTGCCTCATTGGGGAACCTAGGTGCTCTTCAAGTATTCCCCTGTTTATACTGGGGATCAACACCTTTTTTAGCTATTTCTGTTCTATCCTTTCCAGCCCCCTCCCTCCAAAAGCCATTCTTCTAGGCAGAGAAAAAGAAATAAAGAATTAAGCAATTGCCTATCCATCATTATCTCAACCACCACTCATGGCATTCCTATTCTTTCTCTGATCTACCTCTTTTCCCAGATATAACTTAAAGCAGTACTGTTTGTTGTTCTTAACTTTCCTTCCCAACTTGGGTGCTCCTAATGTTATTCTTACAGGACTATGCAAGGCTTTTGTGTTTACCCTCCATTGCCTGCCCATTACCTCTTTCCATTTTCTGGAAATAGCTTTTGAAAATTTTTGCGTGTTGATGAGCTCCCTGTGCATCTATATCAATCTCTTTAGATAGCTGTCCCCCTTTCCTCCCCGTGGAAATATTTTCTCTTTATGTCTTCAGAATTTCATTTTTGAGCGAATTATATTCTTCTTAGACTGACTTTCCCTATTAAATTTCTAAACCATAGAATCCCATTTATTCTTTCTCTGAACTACTTGAAATTTTCTTTCCTGAAATCTAGAGTACATATCAGACTGCACCTGGCTTTCTTCTCCTCTAACATAAATTATAAGAAGGAAGAGTTATTTCCTCCATAAGTTTCCCATTATTCATATTATAGCAACTAATTTTTCCTTGTCGGTGAGACAGATCCTGAATATCAGTTCCTATTGGTGTTTTCTCCACCTTTTAAAAGATAAACTTGTCATTAAGGAAAGTTGAAAAACTGTCAAGCACTCTGATTTTTATCACCAAGAAAATTTCTATAGAGGTCTAGATGAAATTATCCAGCAATCAAGAAAGTAAAAAACCTAAGTGCTTACCATATCCCAATCACTGAAAAGCACTAGTTACAAAGGAAAAGCAAAAACATCCCATGCTCTCAGCAAGTTTATATTCTGATGAAGGCTACAAGAGATACATAAATCAGTAGATATAAAGATAAAGGCTGAGTACATGTAAGATAGCTCTAGAGGGGAGGGCTCCAGTAGAAGGAGGGACTTTGAAAGGCTTTCTGATGTTTCAGCTGAATTTTTTAAAATACCAGGTATTCTAAGAAACACACTTTAAGAGGGAGCCCATTCCAGGCCTGGGGGACAGTCAATGTAAAGGCACAGCAAGCAGAAGAGTGTGTGAAACAGAAAGTAAGTCTATATGACTGGACCACAGAGTGCATTTGAAGGGGAGTAATATGTTTAAAAAAAAAAAACTGGAAAGTGGAAAGGGATCAGATTGTGAAATGCTTTAAATACCAAATAGAGCAATTTATATTTAATACCAAAGGCAATAGAGAGCCTTTGGAATTTAGTGAGTAGGGTAGGGTAACATAGTGAGACTTACACATTTGGAAGATTACTTTGGTAGCTATGTGGATCCTTTCAGTAGTCTAGGTAAGAGATGATGAGGGCCTGAACTAGGATAGTGGATATTTAAGTGGAGAAAGAGCATATCTGGCAGGAAAAAAAATGACAAGCTCTAGCAGCTGAGAGGAGCCATGATAAAACTGAGGTTTAACTTAGGTGACCAGAAGGATGATTATATTCATGTAGTAATAGAGAAGTTGAGAAGTGGGGTTGTTTAAGGGGAAAGATGATGATCATGCCTCTGTGCCAGGCTTCTTTTAGGTTTTCTAAATTCCTCATTTATTTCCCCTTTCTTTCTAAGTGGTTTGTAACAGACTCTATTGATAATATCACTTCTGTTTCTACCCTTATTGGTTTTCACAGAAATATTCACATCCTACTCCACTAATCAGTAGCTATATGACTTTGGCCAAATCACTTCTGAGGCCCAGTTTCCTCATCTGAGTAAATGAGAATATTGACATTTACCCTACCTATCTACAGGATTGTTGTGAGACTCAAAAAAGGTAGTAAAAGAATTGTGAAAATTTTTAAAGCACCACATAAATATGAGAGTTTCTGAGGGGAAAAAAAATGATCTTGCATTTATACGGAACCAATATCAAAATGGAATGCTTCAATAAAAGCTAATTAAGAAGGTAAAATCTTACTTAAACAAACTTGACAGTAAGTATGTCAGAATTGCTTCATTAAATTCTAATTCTCTCCCTCCCAGGCCAGCTGGCAAAACTGGCTGGTGATCAGAAAACTTAAGGGTCATTTTTCTAAGTCACTAGGGTTTTCTCAGAAAACAAGAAATAGTACGCTCAGGTTCAAGCAGTCCAATTTAGGCAGGATCACAGGGAAAGAGAGTGATGATGGCAACAAAGTCAGAGAGAAGTAGTCTAAGTCTCCAATTATGATCTCGGAATGCACTGGGCAAATCAGGAACTGGATCAGAAAATTTAAGGCACTAAGGTTTTCAGAGACCTATAGCACAAGGGCTAATGAGGAGTACTTGGCATCAGTCTCTTCAACAACAGCTTAAAAACGTATGCTGTGTATTCTCCCTGAAGCCGTTTAGTCTATCCTATACTTTCTGGGCAACTTCTCTGGATGGAAAGATCCTGTTTTTCTCTAACCAGATTTCTTTACTGTTAATGTAAGTTAACAAGGCTTTGTCCTAAGTACAGGAATCAAAACGAAATGGCATTTTAGAGATAAAAATGTAAATGTTGGAAATGTTAAGGGCTGAGAAAAATTTTTGACTACAGCAATTCTGATAAATTCAGCTTAAATCAATTCACTAAACATATGTGAAACACCTAATAAGTACAAAAGACTGTACTAGCCATTAAGAGTATAATGGTAGATAGATTTACTTGATTATATTTATTTAAATAAAATCAAGCCTTTAATCATATCCTTTTGTTTTTATAATTCAACCCCCTTCTATTAGCTTTCACTTATTCTAGATAGAGAGCCCTTTAAATGTCTATTATAAGAAGGTTAGGTACCACTCTACAATAGAGCAGGTAAATGATCATTCAAGGGAAACCTCCTAACTCCCAAAACAACTCCCAGGAACCTATCACTACTTGTTCATGCTATATAATACACCAGAAAAGAGATGAACCCAAACCCATATAAGGGAAAATAAGCCTCTGAAAACCAAGAAAATGCAGTGTCTTCCTTCCTACATGTTGTAGGTGCACCTATATCTTGCTCTTGTTTTGCAAGTAATCCAAATTATTCAAAGAAACAAGAATCAGCCTTCTAGCATCTGTGGTAGCCCATCCTCTTCTTTTAAAGAATAAATTGTTTGCATCTTTTTTTTTCCACATATCCTCTCCTTCCACCTCCCAGAAAGCTATCCTTTATGGGGGAGAAACACTTCTGAAAAACTAAACAGTTAAAAAATGTCCTTCAAGGTAAGAAATGATGAGTATGATGAATACTGAGAAGCACTGGAAGACTGATATGACCTGATGACAAGTGAAATAAGGAGAACCAAGAAACAATTTAAACATTACCACAGCAACTAACTGAAAAGAATAATTCCCAAATATTGGAAACTAAATGCTGTGAAATTATGATGACTAAACTTGACCCCAAAGAAGATATGAGAAAGAAAATTCCTCCCTCTTCTTTGCAGCAGTAGTTGAATACAGTTGTGGAATATCCCCCTTTTTAAAAATCCTCAGTAATGCCACCCCAAGACACTCAGTGCTTTGCTTTCTTCCACCATGGTGCTGATCATGAGTTACTATCGCTAGCCATGGTGCTAGCTACCTCTATAATTTGCACAAAAGGTATCTTACCTTCTAAAGTTCTTTGTCTTTCTAGAAAGAGTATATTTGACTTCCTTACATATTCCCTAGAGGAATTGGCCCAGACTAGCAGGATAATGGGTTCTCTTCTGACATTCAATAGCTTGCTATGTGATTGTCAGTGTCCACACAACATTTTGTTGATTTCCTTCTCTTTATTTGCACTGACTATTGTACCCAAGTAAAAACCAGCACTGCAGATCTCATCTCTGTGATCCTATATTCATTGCTGTCTTTTTAGGAATTTTTCGTATAACCTTATCTCTATTTGTAATTTTATTAGCATTTATACAAAAGAGACAATAACCAGATTCTATACCTTCTGATCTTCCTGAGACTGTTTTGAACAAGGAAGAAGCTTGAATTTAAATGTCCTATCCACCAAGAGCTTTTTCTTACCACTATAAACAAAATGGATCAGCCTGCCATGTCCACAGTTAGGAGGCTATTGATTGGTCCTTTTTCCTTAGTTACATTTACTGTTCAGTAGGCTCTAGCTGTTACAGTGGAGTCTTGGGAAGACCTTACCTGCTGTGGACTATATTCAGAGATATTACATCAACACTGAGTGAGTTTCATTCAAAGCAAAGTTTGTACTACTTGAAAACTGAAGTATTCTTGTGGAGGTCATGTTAACTCACAGACACTACAAAGAATTAAAATTCTGAAGACACAAAGAGAAAATATTCTGACAAAGAGGAAAAACTAGAGTTGTCTAAAGTCATTAATATGAATGCACAGGGAACTCAGCAATTTAGGTTTTTAGAACATATTTACAGAAAAATGGAAGCAAGTTCAAAGTAAAGGAGAATGTATACAAAAATGTGACACAGAATTCCTAGAACACTGTCAGGAATTCTGAGCAAAAGGATGGCCAGAATGAGCTCAGACTGCTGAAAAGGACTAAGGATAGCAAGTAGGAATTGTTTAAAGTTAGAGTTTGTGAAAGGGGGAGCAGAGAAAGTATAAGAGAGCTACTTGGGATGTATAATAATATAATTCATGACAGAGAGAAAGTAGAGCTGCTGGACTTTTATTTTGAATATTTCCACTGCCAAGAATGATACTGAAACTGGAAAGGGAAAAACTTAGTGACTAGATTTTAGAAACATTAGGAAAAAACTTTAATGACTAAAAATGACTGACATGAAGTTGATATCCAAGACAAACAGGACATAATGAGATATTACCTAGATGCTTCTGGTGAGTTCAAGTCACTTTGCCCAGAAAAACTACATTCTTGGGTACAGGAAGAACTGGTCAATGAAACTGCTGAACTATTCGTAAAATACTTAGCATAGTATATAGTTGCACTTAACAGAAACTTGTTCCTTTCTCTCTTCTACTCTATCAAACTTCCTTCATTTGAGGATACCACTATTCTTCCAGTTTTACAAGTTTTTAACCTTGGTATTATCCTCAACAACTCATTCCTTCATACCACATACTCAGTGCCATTTCTAGCTCCACATTTCTCATATTCAAACGCTTCTTTCTATGTATGCTGACTTTACCTCTCACCTGGACCGGTCTCACCTCACCTAATTGTTTTTCCTTGCCTTCTACCTCTCCCTACTCTAACTCACACTTCAAAGAGCTGCCAAAGTGATTTTCCTGAAATACAGATTTAATCATGTCATTCCTTTACTTAATAAACCCTGTCTCTCTATCCTCTCTAGGATAAAATATAAACTCTTCTGTTTATCTTTTAATTCACTTTATGATCTCTCCCCAACCTATCTGTGCAGCTTTGTCATAAATTATGTTTTTCCCTATACTTTATAGTACAGCCAAACAGATATTTTTTTTGGTTTGTTTTTCAAACATGGCACCACATCTGTTCTCTCCATGCCTTTGCATTGACAGACCCCTGTGCCTAGAATGGACTTTCTTCTGACCTAATTATATTATATCTCAAACTATTCTACACAGCAGTAATCATTAAAATTATTTTGGTACTAGCTATAAAGTATAAAAGTTGACCAGTGAAAGATATTACTAGCATGGCATACAGAAGTAAATTAACATAGTTCCCTACTGTTCAGTAAACAGAAAGACTTCAATTGTTGGGATATAGATTCATTTTTTTGACAGATAAATACTGTTGGGAAAGTTTAACAGCAATTTGGCACTAATTTGATATAGACTATCTAATACCACATACAAATAAACTCCAATTGGAGAAATAGATATAAATATATATACATCTATCTATATGTGGTCATTTCATAAACAAATTAAAAGAATAGGAAAGACAACAAATTAAAGGAATAGAAAAGAAAATGCTTTACACAGCTAAGAGTAAAAGAAGAAAGGAAAGGAGGAATAGGTTTCACAAGAATGGATAGGGGAAGCATTCTTGACCAAACAACAGAAAGAAAATCACAGAAGACAAATTGGAAATTTATTATTATTATTATTATGTACAACTGAAAAGATTATGCTCAATAAAATAAATTCAATTAAAATTAGAAGGAAAACTGCTAACTAGGGAAATGTTGGCAGCAAGTTTCTCTGATAAGGATCTAATATCAAAAATATGGAGGCAATTGATTTAGAAAGTTAAGAACAAGACCCATTCCCCAATAAATAAATTGTCAAAGGATATGAATAGGTAATTATCAAGGGAAGAAATACATGTTACCAGCAATTATATAAAAAGATGCTCCAAATCACTAGTAATAAGAGAAATGCAAATTAAGACAGCTCTCAAGTTTCATATCACAACCCATAAGATTGGCAAAGATAGAAAAAAAGAAATTCACAATCAATGGAGAAGCTGTAAGAGATAAGGCATAATACTATGCTGCTGAAGAAGCTGTGAATTGGTCTAACTATTGTGAAAATCTATTTGGAACTATTCCCATCAAGTCACTGAACTGTACATACCCTTTGACCTAGTGAGATCACTACTAGTCACATAACATTACTGGAAAAAGAGATTAAAGAAAAATGGAAAAGAGAACTAGGTACAAAAACATTCACAGGAGTACTTTTTGTTGTAGCAAAGAACTAGAAACTAAGGGAGTGTACTGATAATGTATTTTTGCTTATTTTTAACATAATTTTGCTTCTTAATGAGATCTGACCTGAGCATTAAGGGGAGTTTGATTAGGGAAGATTTGTGGGAAGGCCCATACCTTTTGTTAATTTTCTAATGAGGCACTGGATCTCAAGGGTTGTGATGCCCTCTGGCTCTGAAAAATGTATAAGTACTCTGAGGTGAGGTTTTACTTTGGAGCTTATTGATTGGAAGTATTCTTTTGGGCAGATGAGACTCTGGGCAGCCAAACCCAGATGTTGGTGCTTCTCTCTCTGGTAATTATGTATGTATGTATGGTCAGACAGTTGGATCTGTCTGTTGATCTATGATATATGTATTGCTTATGTCAGACAGCTGGAAATCATGTCTGCTGATTTTGATTTCTCTGCATTTTCTCTGAAGTTCACGGTTCTTTTTTCCCCTGAACTAAGTGAATGATACATGTGCTTGATTAAAGTAATTGTTGACCCCTCAAAAGTTCCTTTCCTTTCAGAAAAGCGTCTGTACAGCAGGCTCTCCTTTGTATATCAGGGTCTTTTGCTTTTACGAGGAGTAGTCAGCTATTAGGAAACAGATGAAGAAATTATGGCATATGAATGCATTGAATATTACAGCATCATTAAAAAATGATTAAAAGGGATGGATGCAAAAAAAACGAGAAGACTTGCATGAAGTGCTTCAAAGTAAATTGAACCAAGAAAACAATTCATGTGCTGATTTTAACATGGTAAAGAAAAACTATTTTGAAAAACTTAAGAACTCTGATCAGTGCAACCCTGATCAACCACAACTCCAGAGAACTAAAGAAGAAACACACCACCCACCTGCTGCCAGAGAGGTGATTGACAAGAATGAGGCATAAATTTTTCTGACAAGAAAAATGGACAAAATTTGTTTTGCTTGACTATCCTTATCTGGTACAAGAAAGGTTTTTGGTTTTGTTTTTTTTTCTGAGCAAGGGCAGGAATAATGAAGAAGAGGAGATTATAATGACAAATAAAAAAAGAATGAAAAAAATTTCAGTGTAGCATTTTCAATGCACAAAGAAGCCCCAGACAAACAGGACAGCCCTGAAACTAAAGTGTGAATTTCTTATGTTGTTCAACAGTATCACAGCGATTCAGAGTTTTCTTTTTCTTTTGTTTGTTTATAGAAATGTTCATTTTCATTGATGTTTGTCAGGTCCAGAATAGCAAAAAATAAAAACTGAAAATACAATTAAATACTGCTATGTCTACAGGGTTGACTTTTATGGTTCAATTTGCCTCCTTAAATTCAGATCTTTAGTAAATGGTTTGTTAAGCATTCACACTTTGCATTAAGAGATATCTGAGGCAATGGTTTTATTACTGACATTCTTATCAGATGTTGTCTTCCCTTCTATTCCTTCTGCCTGTGTTATCTGTGTTATCATGCCAGAGCTGTGTGGATAGTTCTCTCCCTCTCCCTTTTCAATTTAGAGACCTCTTGATTAGATTTACAACTTTTAGGGTATACTTCTGCAGTACTCTTACAAAGGCAGTTTTAACCAGCTTTTGTGAGATGTAACCCATGCCTAAACAAGAACTCATCTTTTTGTATTGTAAGCAGTGGTCCAGAGGTCCAAATTCCTCAGATGCTATCTTTCTAGCCAGATATTCACCTTCTAAATCTGCCTTTCTCTTCTGAATCTCCAACCACAGTCTGTAGAATTGAAAATACCATCTACACTCTAAAATGTTTTATTTGCCCATGACTTTATATTCTTAATAATGCTCTCTAGGTTTCTTCTGGTGGCACCACTCACACTCCCATGAATTACCAGATATGAATAACAGTTCTCAGGTTTGACAAGTGTTCTTTATCACATTCTCAAATACATGCTACAGGAAAATAGATTTTTCTCTTGCTTACTGATGTCATAACTGCCTTGTTCTCCTTCATCAGGGAACCATCAGTGCTCACAATGTGGACCCTCTTCCTCTGACTAGTGCTGATGACCTCTCATCTAGATTCTTGAAAATCATCAACGCTTCTTGGAGAATAAGAAACTGTTCCTTCCTGATACGATCTAGCTCCTCTCTGTCTAAAAAGAGCCTCATACCTATTACTTTGCTCCATATGAAGTTTTCGTGCCTCTTTTCCATCCCTTAGTCACATTCTTCTACTCTCAAATTTCCTGATCCGGGTGAAAATTCACCTGGATCATTTCATGTCCTTTTTCTTCTTGATTTCCTCCTTGAGGCACTTCTTCCATTCTGTTTTTGTTGCTGTTGTTACTTTGCTTATTATACAATACATTTCTTTTTTTAGTTTTAGTTTTCACATTCACTTTCACAAGATTTTGAGTTTCAAATTTTCTCCCCATCTCCCCCCACCCCAAGATGGCATGCATTCTGATTACGCCTTCCCCCAATCTACCCTCCCTTCTACCACACACCCCCTCCTCCCTTTCCCCTCTATTTTCTTGTGGGGCAAGATAGACTTCTGTACCCCATTGCCTGTATGTCTTATTTCTCATTTGCATGTAAAAACAATTTTTAACATTTGTTTTTAAAACTTTGAGCTCCAAATTCTTTCCCTTTCTCCTCCCCCACCCACCAGCATTGAGAAGGCAAGCAATCCAATATAAGTTATACATGTGGAGTCATTCAAAACTCTTCCATAATAGTCATGTTGTGAAAGACTATATTTCCCTCCATCCTATACTGCCCCCCATTTATTCTATTCTCTCCTTTGACCCTTTCTCTCCTCAAAAGTGTTTATTTCTAATTACCCCCACCTCCATTTGCCCTCCCTTCTATCACCTCCGTTTTCTTTTCCCCTTTACTTTCCTGTAGGGTAAAAAGATTTTCATACTCAATTATTCCCTCCTTGAGCCAAATCCAGTGACAGTAAGGTTCACTCATTCACCCTTTCCCCCCCTTCCTCAACATTGCAAAAGCTCTTTCTTGCCTCTTTTTTATGAGATAATTTACCCCATTCTATTTCTTCCTTTCTCCTGCTCCCAATACATTCCTTTCTCTCATCCCTTAATTTTATTTTTTAGGTATCATCCCTTCATATTCAACTGACTCTGTGCCCTCTGTCCATACTTCCTAATATTTCTCTAATACTGAGAAAAGTCTCAAGATTTACAAATGTTATCTTTTCCATGTAGGAATGTAAACAGTTCAAGTTTTGTAAGTCCTCATGATATCTCTTTGCTATTTACCTTTTCATGCTTCTCTTGGTTCTTGTATTTGAAAGTCAAATTTTGTATTCAGCTCTGGTCTTTTCATCAAGAATGCTCAAAAGTTTTCTATTTCATTGGATATTCATTTTTTCCCCTGAAGAGTTATACTCAGTTTTGCTAGGTAGGTGATTCTTGATTTTAATCCTAGCTCCTTTAACCTCTGAAATATCATATTCCAAGCCTTCCAATTCCTTAAGGTAGAAGCTGCTAGATAATGTTTTATTCTGATTGTGTTTCCACAATACTCAAATTGTTTCTGTCTGCTTGCAATATTTTCCCCTTGACCTGGGAACTCTGTAATTTGGCTATAATATTTCTAGAAGTTTTCTTTTTGTGATCTCTTTCAGGAGGCAATCAGTAGATTCTTTCTATTTCATCCTCTGGTACTAGAATGTCAAGGAAGTTTTCCTTGATAATTTCTTGAAAGATGATGTCTAAGCTCTTTTTTTTTGTCCTGGCTTTCAAGTAGTACAATAATTTTTAAAGTATCTCTCCTAGATCTATATTCCAGGTCAGTTATTTTTCCAACAAGATATTTCACATTGTCATATTTTTTTCATTCATTTGGTTTTGTTTTATAATTTCTTGATTTCTCATAAAGTCATTAGCTTCCATTTGCTCCATTGTAATTTCTAAGAAATTATTTTCTTCAATGAACTTTTGGACCTCCTTTTCCATTTCACCAATTCTGCTTTTTAAAGAATTCTTCTCCTCATTGGCTTTTTGGACCTCTTTTGCCATTTGAGTTAGTCTTTTTTCAAAAAGTTATTTTCTTCAGCATGTTTTAGGTCTCCTTTAGCAAACTGTTGACTCAATTTTCATGATTTTCTTGCATCACTCTTATTTATTTCTCTTCCCAATTTTTCCTCTACTTCTTTTGATTTTTTTGAACTCTTCCATGACACCAATTCATATTTTTCTTGGAGGCTTTCGATGGAGGAACTTTGACTTTGTTGTCTTCTTCTGCTTGTATGTTTTAATCTTCCTTGTCACCAAAGTAAGATTCTGTAGTCTGATTTTTTTTCCACTTTTTGCCCATTTTCCAAGTCAATTACTTGACTTTTTAGCTCTTTGTCAAGGTAGTTCTCTGCTTCCAGTGGGGGTTGAAGTGGTATACTATACCAAGCTTCACAGTTTTTGTGGAGCTGTTTTCAGGTATACTTCTAGGGACCTGCAAATGTTCAGCTCTTCTAGGGTTGTATGATCAAAGGAGAGGTGTTATAGCACCAATGCAAAATTCACAGAGCTCATGGCAGCCATGAATATGATGGCACAATTCAGAATCACACAAAATAAGCACTTAGGATGGGGTTTGAGCACAAATACCCCATCATGCCCCTCTTGAACAAATGGCACCCAAAATCTTGGGGTAAGGGTAGCTACTTCCCTTGCCCCAAGAGGTCCCATTCAAGGGGTGAGTTCCTCACCTGGCATCTGGAGCTTGGTCGACATCAGGGTCATGGGTGACATGGCACATCAGACAGGGGGTGACATCCAGCTTAAGGAAACAGGCATCTACGGGAGGAGGATAGTAGGCATGCAAAAAACAAATCTGACAAACAAGGTGAACAGACAAAAAGTCAAAAAGAAACAAGGAGACAATAACCAGAAGCAGGGTACATACAGGATAAACTGTGCTTCTGGAATCCATGAACCCATTATCTTAGCCTCATTTACTATTGTTTACTGTTTTCCAATTTGTAGTCCCAGGATCATCATTCTGGCTAGAAGTACACCTTCTTTAATCTGAGCTGGGGTCTGGCCAACCCCCCATTTTGGGGTTGAGAAGTCTACAAACTGCCACAGTTGCCAGTGATTCAGTGCCCTGAGGCCTACTCAGGCCTAGTGCCAGTACAGCCCACACTGAACTGCACTCCTCTCCTAGTCCTATGCAATAGACCCTTTCTGTCATCCTTTCAAGTTGTCTTGGGCTGTAAATTTGTTTTGTCCTGTCGTTTTGTGGGTTCTGCTGCTCTAGAATTTATTTAGGGTATTTTTATAGGTATTTGGAGGGTTTAGAAAGAGAACTCAAGCAAATTCCTGCCATATTGACTCCACTTACTTCTTCCATTTTTTTCAAGGAACTATGGAGTAGTTCCATCCCCTTCACCTCATCCCTAAGAATGGAGACCACCTTGACTTTCTGAATGGATGACAATTGCCTGATACTGAAAGTAAAATAGATGATCTCTTCAACTCTGTAAAATTCTCTTCCTATATGTTTGAAGTTGGAATAAAAGCTTAAGGTCCTGTCCATAATCATTTTGTTTAACTCTTGTAGCTTGCTGCCATGGCACAGAGCTATACTTGATTTTCCCTTTCCCCCTAACATGGAAGGTGACAAAGGAAGAATTTTATTGTATATAGGGTGAACTTATCCCCTTTTGATATAAGGTCTTTACTATCCATTTAACCATCCCTAATTGAAAGTTATTACATTCCTCTCCAATATAGAAGCAAAAGCTGATTCATAAGCAGAAATCCATATGTAATTAGTTATAACTATTAACATCATATCTCCTTACTACTGACCTCTAGATATATCTTTGTATTTTCCGGGGCTCTTCAAGGCATTTTTTCAGAATTTCATTAAGAGCTTTCCAACTCTCCCAACATCCAAAAGATGTTCCCTTTTGTATTTTAGGCCATCGGATCCAACCTATCCTTTCTCTGAACACTCTGAAGTCCTCTCACCAAAAAGTTAATATTCTTGTCACACTATACAGGGAATTACTTTCCTTCTCTTTCACAAGATACAGTAATCTCTTTTCTCCAAGCTTCTACCACTTCTACTTCTATAGGATAGCTGTCTTTTAGCATGAATGCTTCTCTCTTTTGACTATTAAAAGAAAGGCTTTGTTCCCTGATAAATCATTGTCTATGAAAGGTAACACCTTGTGAAACAGTTTATGAGATTCTTTTCTGAGGGCAGAACCAGTATGGAAAGAGTTGGAAAAGATACCAGGGAAGGATACAAAAAAATAAAACAAAACTTGGGGGACTTTGGAAACAGTGTTTATTTAACTTTGTCTCATCTGGTGGTATTAGGAATCCTTCTATTTCTATGATGGAAATTGATCTTGGGTCAAAAATCAATTACATTAATCTTGGTGATTAAAAAAAAACTTCACCACAAAGTCTATGATCTACAAAGTACAGCTGCCTTGCCGTTCCTCCATCACCTAACTGGGCATTTTCACTGGTTGTCTCCCATGCCTAAAATGTTCTCTCTCTTCGACTCCACTTTCGGCTTCCTCAGTCTCTTCCATGTCCCGGTTAAAATTCTACCTTCTTTCGGAAGCTCTTCGTGATCCCCCCTTAATTCTGGGGCCTTCCCTCTGTCGATTATCTCCAATTTATCCTGTATGTAGTTTGTTTGTACATAGTTGTTTGCAAATCATATCTCCTATTAGATTGTGAGCCCCTTGAGAGTAAGAACTATATTTTGCCTTTCTTTGTTTCTCCTGTCCTGAGCACAGTGGCTGGCACATAGTAGGCACTTAATAAATGTTTATAAACTGACAGAATTAATAATAAATAAAAATTAAGTTTCCCTGAGGTCACAGAAGCATAAAACTGTAAAGATGGTGCAGACTTTAAGATCATCTTGTCTCATCCTCTCAGTTAGACATGAGGAAACAACTACTGAGAGTTAAGATATGATGACCAAGGTCATTTATCTAATAGTGGAAAAGTCAAGATCTTAAAGTAACTGATCAAATCCAATGTTCTTTCCATTAATTTAGTTAATGATCAATTTTATTTTCCCAGGTTTCATCTATTTTCTTCCCTTCAAGGTGCAGTGCAGCACTCACATGTCTTTGTTGGTAGAATAGAATAGTACTATGTACTATTCAAGTATTTCCCAAAATCAAAACTATAAAAACAAATTCAATTGTATTGTCTTATTGCTCCAGAGGTATTTATTTCCTCTGGATTTCAATTTTTTCCACTTACATTCAATGGAAATTTTTTTAAAATTTTCTAGGAAAAAAATTTGGCTACATATCTAGAATCCTGGCTTCTTTAATTTTACTTCTCCTGCTATATGTTATATCATTTAACTGGTCAATCAACAAAGATTTATTAAGGAGCTTACTATTTTCTGGGCATTATGCAAAGCACTAGATCAGGAGTGAAGAAACTGCAGTCTTCTAGGGCCTTGGGTGCAGCCTTTTGACTGAGTCCAAGTTTTACAGAACAAATCCATTTACTAAGGAGATTTGTTCTGTGAAGTTTGGATTCAAAGGGCCACACTTGAGGACCAAGAAGGCCGCATGTGGCCTCAAGGCTTCAGGATGCTCACCCCTGCAGTAGACAACATAAAGAATGTCAGAAATACAAAAAAACATTAACTCCCTTCAAAGAGATAACACATGTAAGTAAATGTGTGCATACATAAGGAATACAGAATAGAAGAGAAGTAACCTTAAAGAAGGCCCAAATGTATAGACAGATCAGGAAAGGCCCCTGCAGGAAGTAATGTTTGAGCTGAGTCTTAAAAGATGCCATGCATGTTCAGAAGTGGAGGCAAGGAGGGAAAGCATTGCAGGCATCAGGAGCAGTGAGTGCAAAGTTACAGATGTGAGAAATGGAATCTCATGCTTGAGAAACAGCAAGGAGATCAGTGTGTCTGGATTGTAGAGTGTGTGGAAAGCAGCAAAGTGTGATAAAACTGGAAAGGTAGGAAAGCGCCAGGTTTTGAAGAGCTTTAAATGCCAGAGGATTTAACATTTGATTCTGGAGGTGATAGGAGTTTCTAGAGTTTACTGAACAGTGGTATGAAATAGTAAGACCTTTATTTTCAGAATATAGGTTATATATAGGACAGTTATAAAATCTAGGGATTTGTGTAAGGAACTACTTGGAGCATAAAAATCATAGCAGTGAGGAGGCCATTGCAATAGTCTAAATGAGGGGTTGAGGTAAGGTGGTGGCTATGTTTGTAGAAAGAAGGAGTCAGATGTTGTGAAGGTAAAAACCAGCAAAGCTTAGTCATTTATTAGATGTATGGGGTGAGTAATCATGAGAAGTTGAGAATGATTCAAAGGTTTTGAATCTGGGAGTCCAGGAAGATAGTGGTGATCTCACCAGAAATAGGTAAGTGCAGAGGAAGGAATTGGGGGAAAGAAACTGAGTTCATTTTAAACATTTTGAGTTTGAAATTGTATAAGGCAGGGGGCAGAGCCAAGATGACAGAGTAAAAAGATGGACCTACTCTACCCCCATAACCCATAAAATACCTGTAAAAAAATGACACTAAACAAACTCTAGAGCAGCAGAAGCCACAAAATGACAGAATGAAAGAGATTTCCAGCCCAAGACAGCCTGGAAGGCTGACAGGAAAACTCTATCACACTGGGCTTGGAGCAGAACACAGCCAACTCTTGGCCATGTGACACAACACAGACAGTACTGGAGCAGGCTTCAGGGTATGGAATCAAGGGTAGCAGCTGCAGTTCCCTGATTTCTCCACAAACAAATGCCAAAGACAGCTTCAAAGGTCACTAAGAAAGCTCTTTCACCTGGGTGAGCAGAGAAGGACCTTCCTCAGCCCTAGCCCCAGGGGGTAGCAGTCACTGTGGCAGCAGCGTCCATTCTTGGAACCCTCAGTCTAAAGACCCTGGGGGAATTGAACAGCTGATCTGAGTCTCAGTCCTAAGTGGAGGTCCTGGGGTGAGGAGGAGCACTGGTAGGGTGCAGCTGTTAGAGGCTCTAGAGAGGGAATCCTACTCACAGATCCTAGGCAGAAAAGACCAGACCAGAGTGTAGGCCAGGAGAGTAGTCATCTTCTCTCCCTTGATTGTGCCACCTTGGAGGAACTAAGAACTTACAGGTTCCTAGAGTATACCCTCCTTTTGACAAAGGATTCAAAAGTCAAGTAACTGGCTAGGAAAATACCCAAAAAGTGGGAAAAAATAAGACAATAAAAGGCTACTTTCTTGGTGAACAGGTATTTTCTTCCATCTTTTCAGATGAGGAAGAACAAAGTATACCATCAGATGAAGACATAAAAGTCAAGGCTTCTACATCCAAAACCTCCAAAAAAAATGCAATGGTCTCAGGCCATGGAAAAGCTCAAAAAGGATTTTGAAAATAAAGTAAGAGAGGTGGAGGAAAAATTGGGAAGAGAAATGAGAGAGATGCAGGAAAATCATGAAAAGTGAGTCAACAGTTTGCTTAAAAAGACCCAAAAAAAAATGCTGGAGAAAATAACACCTTTAAAAGTAGACTAACCCAAATGGTAAAAGAGGTCCAAAAAACCAATGAGGAGAAGAATGCTTTAAAAAGCAGAATTAGTCATACGGAAAAGGAAGTTCAAAAGCTCACTGAAGAAAACAGTTCTTTAAAAATTAGAATGGAGCAGATGGAAGTCAATGATTTTATGAGAAACCAAGAAATTATAAAACAAAACCAAAAGAATGAAAAAATGAAGATAATGTGAACTATCTCACTGAAAAAACAACTGACCTAGAAAATAGATTCAGGAGAGATCATTTAAAAATTATTGGTCTTCTTGAAAACCATGATCAAAAAAAGAGCCTAGACATCACCTTTCAAGAAATTATCAGGGAAATTGCCCTGATATTCTAGAACCAGGGGGTAAAATAAAAATGGAAAGAATTCACCGAAATTCGAATTTCGAACCGAAAGAATTCACTGAAAGAGATCCCAAAAGGAAAACTTATAGGAATATTGGAGCCAAATTTCAAAGATCCCAGGTCAAGGAGAAAATATTACAAGCAGCCAGAAAGAAACAATTCAAGTATTGTGGAAATGCAATCAGGATAACAGGATTTAGCAGCTTCTACACTAAGGGATTGAATATGGAATATGACATTCCAGAGGTCAAAGGAGATAGGATTAAAACCTACCCAGCAAAACTAAGTATCATACTTCAGGGGAAAAAAAATTGAATTTAATTGAAATAGATGACTTCCAAGCATTCTTGTTGAAAAGATCAGAGCTGAAGAGAAAATTTGACTTTCAAATACAAGACTCAAGAGGAACATGAAAAGGTAAACAGGAAATAGAATCCCTAAGGAATTCATTAAATTTGAACTGTTTACATTCCTACATAACAAGAAGTTATTTGTAACTCATGAGACTTTTTTCTGTATTAGGGTAGTTAGAAGGAATGTATATATGTAGGTGTATATGGGAATATATGTATGTGTATATTATATATGTGTAGGTATGTATATGTACATGTGTGTACATATATGTGTGTGTATATGTATGTATGTGTGTATGTCTGTATACACATAGACAAAGGGCACAGGGTGAGCTGAATATGAAGGAAGAATACCTAAAAAAAAAAAACTTTACTATTGAATGGAATGTCCTAGGAGTAAGAGAAAGGGGGAGGTCAAATGTAACAAATAATCTCACACACAAGAGGTAAGAAAGAGCTTCTACAATGGAGGGGAACATTGCTAGAGAACATGCCAGAGAAAATGGCAGGCAATGAAATCAAGGATGCATACAATGGATTCAACCTTCTCAAAAAGAACTACCTTTTCATCAGAGAACAGTGTGGCCAAGGAGATAGAGAGGGTGATTTCAGAGTGATGTGATAGCAGAAAGAGCTCTTGGCAAATTACCTCAGTTTTTTTTCAGTGAAATATGAGGTTCACAGCTGAGAGGGTAGTGGGTGGGTGTACCATGGGAAGTTTCATTAGAGATGAGACAGTTGGGAAATGGCCACTGTGGAGAGTAAGATAGACAACCAATTAGAGAGGAATAGAATGATTGTCTTTATGCCTATGAAAAGTCCACTTGCTATTAGATAATCTAAATTTGTTTGGAATCTAATCAGCAAAGTAACATGACTTCCTCCAACCCCATTCTACAATATGTGAATAAGAGTGAAGGAGGCAGTTGATACCTGTAATTCTTGGGTCAGGGTTCTGTAAAACATGAACAGCAAGAGGACAAGAGAGAAAGTATCTGAGAGTAATGAGTAGTATAAAGTTGAACTAGTTTACCATGTTATTTAGATAAGAAAAAGAAGATAGTGTGGTAAGAAGAGGCATATTGACATTGCCATCATTGAAACAACTTGTCTTTACAAGGTACACCCATAAATTAGTAAAAGAAAGCAAACCTAATTACTCCTATTAAAAATATATGCCTTAAAATTCCACCAAGTCTTCTAGTTATGAGTTGGATTAGCTTAGATACAATCAATATGCCTTTGGCATAGATAATACATGTCCCAGAGAGAAAAGCACACTATTCTACATTTCAGTGTGTTTTGCCTCTTTGCTGTGCCACCCTTCTCTTACATATATACATAACCTTTTATTAAAGTAACAAAATCTACATTGATCAAAACTAATAACCTATGTTTGCATGCTAATAGTAACATAAAATACCACTTAAGGCAAGATTTAGAAAGTGGAACAACTAAGCAAAAATGGGTGCATCCTGACTAATGTGTTTTAAAATTACTTCTTAACTTAATCCAATATTGTTATCCTCTCAGCCTAATGAGAATTTAAACTCAGACTTCCAAGCTCTTGAGAGGTTGGCCTTATGATCAAGAGGAAGCACGAAAAACCAAGTGATGGATTCTTTTGCCTCTGACTTCTAGAGGATATAAGTATTAGCATGTGTCATAAAACTAGTCATTGAAGGCAAAGTCATTTTTAAAGAATTACTAATTCTAATTGCTCTTAGCTAGCATTTCCTGCCTTCAAGATAGTTTTTATTGGTTTAAACTTTCTCTAGCCCTTTATATAATCCCAGCTTGGATTTGATTGTGCAATATGGGAGACACTGGCACAGGACTACTAAGCATGGTGTGCCCACATCAAAAGAGGTGCTGTGCTCTATGAGCAAAGCAGAATTGAAACAGCACAAAGGAAATGTAGGATGCACAAATTTGGAGTTACCACCTCAAATGTTCACATGGAGTATCTGTGCCCAATTTGTGGTAGAGCATGCTGAGCTCATATTCGTCTGATCAGTCACAATCATACACATTGAAACTTTCCTTTATCATGGTGATGTCATTTTGGTCCTCTTTGAGAATGAAGAACAATCAACCATTTAATCCCAGAAGAAAAAACAAAAAAACTTTTATATTGTCTCATTGTGACTTAAATGAAACCCAAAGGACAATATGGTGGACAATCAAGCATCATGTCTTTTTTTTGGTCTCCCTCGCCCTCCCTCCCAGTTTGGAAAGGTTATAAATAGGCCCTCGACCATGTTTTTGTTTGTTTGTTTGTTTTTTACCTATTTTCTTTTTTTTTAAAGTTTATTTATTTATTTTTAGTTTTCAACATTCATTTCCACAAAATTCATTTCCAGAAAATTTTCCAAATTTTCTCCCCATCTCTCCCCTCCTCCACCCCAAAATGTCAAGCATTCTGATTGCCCTTTCCACCAATCTGCCCTCCCTTCTAGCACTCCTCCCTTCCCTTATCCCCATCTTCTATCTTGACTTGGGGGGAAAGATAAATTTCTATACCCCATTACCTGTATTTCTTATTTCTCAGTTGTATGCAAAAAAATTCTCAACATTGTTCCTAAAACTTTGAGCTCCAACTTCTCTCTCTTCCTCCCTCTCCACCCATCCCCACTGAGAAGGCAAGGAATTCAAAATAGGTTATATATATGTAGTTTTGCAAATGACTTCCATAATAGTCATGTTGTATAAGACTAACTATATTTCCCTCCATCCTATCCTGCTCCCCATTTATTCTATTCTCTCTTTTGACCTTTTCCTTCCTCAAAAGTGCTTACTTCTAACTGCTCACTCCTCCTATTTGCTGTCCTTTCCATCATCCCCCCAACCCTGCTTATCCTCTTCTGCCCTATTTTCCTGTAATGTAAGATAGGTTTTCATATCAAATTGAAGCTTCACTTTTTTCCTCTTATCTCCCCCTTTACCCTTCCATTGAAAAAGCTTTTTTTGCCTCTTTTATGAGAGATAATTTGCCCCATTCCATTTCTCCCTTTGTCTTCCCAGTATATTCCTCTCTTACCCCTTAATTTTATTTTTTAGATATGATCCCTTCCCATACAACTCACCCTGTGCTCTCTCTACATGTGTGTGTGTGTGCGCGCGTATAATCCCTCCAAGTACCTAAATACTGAGAAAAGTTTCAAGAGTTACAAATATTATCTTTTCATGTAGGAAGGTAAACAGTTTAGCAAGTCCCTTATGATTTCTCTTTCCTGTTTACCTGTTCATGCTTCTCTTGATTCTTGTGTTTGAAAGTCAAATTTTCTTTTCAGTTCTGGTCTTTTCATCAAGAATACTTGAAAGTTCTCTATTTCATTGAATGACCATTTTTTTCCCCTGAAGTATTATACTCAGTTTTGCTGGATAGGTGATTCTTGGTCTTAATTCTAGTTTCTTTGACTTCTGAAATATCATATTCCAAGCCCTCTGATCCCTTAATGTAGAAACTGCTAGATCTTGTGTTATCCTGATTGTATTTCCACATTACTTGAATTGTTTCTTTCTAGCTGCTTGCAATATTTTCTCCTTGACCTGGCAACTCTAGAATTTGGCTACAATATTCCTAGAAGTTTTCCTTTTGGGATCTCTTTCAGGAGGTGATTGGTGGATTCTTTCAATATTCATTTTGCCTTCTGGTTCTAGAATGTCAGAGCAGTTTTCCTTGATAATTTCCTGAAAGATGATGTCTAGGCTCTTTTTTTGATCATGGCTTTCAGATAGTCCTATAACTTTTAAATTGTCTCTCATATCTAATTTCTAGGTCAGTTGTTTTTCCAATGAGATATTTCACATTATCTTCTATTTTTTCATTCTTTTGGTTTTGTTTTGTAATTTCTTGATTTCTGATAAAGTCATTAGCTTCCATCTGTTCCATTCTAATTTTTAAAGAACTATTTTCTTCAGTGAGCTTTTGTATCTCCTTTTCCATTTGACTAATTCTGCTTTTTAAAGTATTCTTCTCCTGATTGGCTTTTTGGATCTCTTTTGCCAATTGAGTTAGCCTATTTTTAAAGGTGTTATTTTCTTCAGCATTTTTTGGGTCTCCTTTAGCAAGCTGTTGACTTGCTTTTCACGATTTTCTTGCATTACTCTCATTTCTTTTCTCAATTTTTGCCACCTCTCTTATTTGGTTTTCAAAATCCTTTTTGAGCTCTTTCATGGCCAGAGACCATTGCATATTTATTTTGGAGGCCACTGATGGTAAGCATTGTTCTTCCTCATCTGAAAGGAGAGAAGGAAATACCTGTTCACCAAAACAGTAACCTTCTATAGTCTTATTTTTTCCCCTTTTTTGGGCATTTTCCCAGCCAGTTATTTGACTTTTGAGTCCTTTGTCAAAAGGAGGGTATAGTCTGGGGACCTACCTGTAAGTTCTCAGTTCCTCCAAGGTGGCACAATCAAGGCACTCCTCTCCTGACCTACACACTGGTCTGGGAGCAACCAAAAACTTCTCTGCCCAGAATCTGAGTAGTAGAATTCTCTCTCCAAAACCACCTCCAGCTCTGCCCCTCCTCACTCCCAGGCCAGGCTCATGGCTGAGATTCATATCAGCTGCTCAATTCTCCCAGGGGCTTTAAGCAAAGGGTAGGACCACCACTCAGAGCTGAGACCTAGATCAGAGGCTCAATTCCCCCAGGGCTTTAGGCTGAGGGCTCTACAAATGGGACTGGGGCTTAGGGGAAGACCCTGCTCCCTTCTCATCCAGTTGAAAAAGCCCTCTCACTAACCTTTGAAGTTGTCCTTAGTATTTGTGGGTGGAGAGATCTAAGAACCACAGCTGCTGCTGGGGATTCTGCCCTTGAGGCCTGTTCTGGTCCCGTTCCTCCTGGTGCCACATGGCCAAGGCTGGGCTGTGCTCCATTCCATGCCCTTATGATAGACCTTTCTTGTCATCCTTGTGGGCTATCTTGAGCTGGAAATCTCTTTCACTCTGTCATTCTGTGGTTTCTGTTATTCTAGAATTTGTTGAGAGTCATTTTTAATAGGTATTTTATGAGCTGTGGAGGAAGAGCTAGAGTATGTGCATCTTTCTACTCCACCATCTTGGTTCCACTCCCTCCCCTTTTGCCTATTCTCAAATCCTATATTCAAGTAACTAAACTCATGATTTTTTGTTTCCTGATCATTTCTAAAACTAAATTAACATGTCCAAAACAGAACTCATCTTTTCCCCAAAATCCAAACCTCTTCTAAAACCTCCCATATCTATTGAAGGCACCACCATCCTTCTAGCCTCCCAGATTTATAATATTGTCATTATCTTGGACTTCTCAATCCATAGACACTGTAACACATCCAATAGGTTGCCAAGGTCAGTTTCTAAATTTTATCATTCATAATTCCACACTCACTCTTTCCACAAACACAACTACCACCTTAATTCAAGCCTTCATCCTTACCTAGATTATTGTATCAGCCTCCTCATTTAATCTTTCTGTTTCAAGTCTCCTATTACTTCAATCCAAACAGAAACTCCTCTGTTTAGCTCTTAAAACCCTTCACAACCTGGCCCCAAACTCTTTCTGGCTGTACTATAAATTACTATCCCTCCCATATGTGCAATCCAGCAACCTGGTCTCTCTTTTTCTCACACATAATACCCCCTCTCCTGTCTTCATGCCTTTACACAAGCCATCTATTGTGTCTTATATGCACTCCCTCTTCACCATCACTTCACAGTATCTCTTTCTTCATTTAAGATCTCGCTCAATAGCCAACCTCCAAGTAGATGGAACTGCCTGAGTGGGGACCCAGCTAGCTGGGTAACCCAGCTCATACTCTTCCTTCTGTCTCCCCTTCCCTTCCTTTGGGGTTTACTGGCTAAATTCAACCCTTCCTTCCTTCCTCTTCCAAAGCATTAAACTCAGTGCACTCTGAAGCCCATAGACTGGACAACAATATGTCCCTGCCCAACCTCCACTAAATGCCTGGCTTAAAGTGATTATCAATAGTAATAGTTTCTCTTTCCCTCCCAGCTTGATTTAGTTGTTTTTCTTTTGTTCATTAAAAGGACCATTCCCTGACTACTTCTTAAAGAGGACTATTCTCTCAATGGGCGTTACCTCCCTCTAAGTGAGTACCTGAAAAGGCCAGCCTCAAAAGACTAAGGTCTCCCATTGCATCCTGGGCCACCTCCAGTCATCCTGATGACTATCTGGTCACTGGATCCAAATGGTTCAGGAGGAGAAAGTGAGGCTGGTGATCTTGCACAGCTCTCCCTCCCTCAAAACAAAGTCAAGTGCAAGTCATGTCATCATTTCTCTGATGTCATGGTCTTTTTCAAAAATGAAGGATGAACATAACAACAACAGCCAACTTCCACATGCAGCCTTTCTGAATCCATCCAACTCCTAGTGTCTCTCCTACCTTCTACCCCTAAACACCTCACACTTCAACTATACATAAAGGCAACTTTTTTGTATTTATTTTCCTATTTCTTCATAGCTCTTTATCTCCTAATAGATGCACTTGCTTTCCCCCTTTCAAATGTATACTCTTTAAGAATTATTTCATCCTTCTCTTTTTCATCTCCAGTGGCTACTCCAGTCATTGTGACTGGCAGAAAGTAGGCACTTCATAAACGCTTGTTAATTAGCTCTTAGTTAATTGATAACAATTATTATTCACATTCACCTAGGACTTTAGGTGGCACAAAGCACTTTCCTCTCAAGAGTTCAGAAGACAAAGAGCACAGGTATTATTATTTCCATTTTATAAATAAGGAAAAATGGGACCGATTTAATAAGTATCAAAATCAGAAAGGGAGTCAGAATCTCTCAGATTAACTTTCCCCCCGTCTCATCTTGTTATCTTCTAATGACTTATTTACTATCTACTTTGTACAAATTCTCAACCAACTCATTTTGTTTTTCTTTCTATCTCAAGTCAAAAACTTCTTATATTTTAGTTTTTATGTATACATACTTTGAAAAGAATGGGGTAGTTTTTAAGCATGGTATTTCCTCACTTTTCCCAAACTTTGCTACCTTTCATCTACCATAGTTTGAAAAGTTTTACCTACTCATTGGAATCCTAGTGAGGCAAGGTCATATCAAACAGAAGAAATGGCAACACCTCCTGGGCTTCAGCATCATTCTCCATTTCATTATTTTTTTGTTCAACACAAGTCGGAGAGTTGAAATATATATCTTGAGAACTTAAGTGAAGCTCTCATTTGATCTGATTCTGTTATAGCTGTTTGACTATTCACCTCTGTCTATTCAAGAATAATAATACAACCTCACATCTGTAGCCTAAGAAGGATTAAATCCTCCAGGGGCATCTTTGCTTGTTTATTTGCTTCCTTCCTTCCTTTTTTCTATTTCACACTTTTCCACTGCCATCCTCTTGGATAGAATGGAAATGCTCATCTACCACTTTCCATCCTCTTTTCTTGTTTCTTTCTTAAAGCATTTCTTCTGTTCTTTCAAGAAACACTTAATTCTCTCTGATAACCTGAATAGGTTTCCTCCAACCTTTCAGCTTTCTCTAGAACAGAGACAAGCTTTTACTTTTGGCATACATAAATATGACTTGATACTAGCAGGAACACAAACATAACACACTGTCTTCAAGTCACTCGGAATTTCACCTTAATCTCCATACTAGCTTTTGAAAGGTTTCCAGTCTTCTTGTTGGTAATCTTTTGGCTAATGTTTTGAGCCAACTTCTGAGAAAACTACCTATTTCCAGAAACTACCAGGCCACTGAGATAATTCCTACTTCACTGGACTCTTGGCCTTCTGTGCCTAGAAAGGTTGAAGTGGAAGAGGAGAAAAAGAATGCTTAATTTACTTGGCAGAAATAAGCACAAAAGATACACAACCAGCAATATTCCTGAAAGTTACTTCTTGATTCCCCTAAATAACCCCAAGGAATTGTGGACCCCTACATTCCCCATTGGTGAGTTACTACTGCAACTAAAAAGAAAAAACATAAATGCTTAATGAAAGCAACACTTTTAACATAGAAATTAAAAGCTTTCTGTAGAGAACTTTACCAAGTTATCCATTCTACAGACAATTATATTTTGTACTGACATAGCAAGATACTCAATCTGTTACATCTTCTGTCATTAGACAAAGATATCCATTAAAATAATACTATTAAAATAGCATTTTCCAGCTGTTGCCCCAAGCTTAATACTTCATCTTCCTTTCTTCAAAATTTACCTCTCTTATACCCCATTTCCTCCTGCAAATGACTTTTTGTGTCAACTCTCTTTGCATTTCAAAAGGGACTTTCACAGAGACAACCCACCCATCAATCAAAAAATATTTATTAAGCACTTATGATAATATCAGGTATATGTGGTAAGCCCTGGGGATACAAAGATAAAGTGAAATACTCCCTATCCTCAAAGAGTTTAAATTCTATTGGAGAGAAAATATGAACATATATTAATATATAGCCAAGGTGTATAAAATAAATAATGAGGCAGCTAGGTGGCCCAGTAGACAAGGCTCCATGCCTAGAGTGAGGAAAACCCATATTCCTGAGTTCAAATCCAGCCTCAGACACTTACTAGCTATGTGACCCTGGGCAAGTCACTTAACCCTGTTTGCCTCAGTTTCCTTGTCTGTAAAATGAGCTGGAGAAGGAAATGGCAAACCACTCCAGTATCTTTGCCAAGAAAACCCTAAATGAGGTCATAAAGAGTTAGATACAACTAAAAATGATGGAAGGACAACAAATATAATGAAGATTTAGGAAACAGTGAGCTACTAGTGCAATAATGGTGAAAATTTCAAATGAGTGAAAAGAGTGAGGAAGTTTTCTTTTTTAACTAGGTGAGCAAATCTTCCTATTCTTCCTTTACACATTGACTCATAGAGATATAAAGAAGAAAATGATTAAAAGGAACTAGAATTTACATAGCACTTTAGCAATATTTTCTTATTTTATTTTCACAATTTTCTTGGGAGGTAGGTGCTCTTACTCCCATTTTTAAGCTGAGGAAACTGGCTAGGAAAAATCAAATGACTTACCTAGGGTTACATAGCTAGTTTTTCAGGTCAGATATGAACTCAGGTCTTCCTGACTTACCCCAGATCTAGCACTCTATCCTCTGTGCCACCTCAGTGCATTTCTGTAACCACATTCCCTCCTACTCTATATTGAAAATACACCAACTCAAGCATCCACTCTTAAGGTCATGTGACGTTCTCAGAACAATTGAAATGGCTTTTTACTTGCCAGGGCTGTTATAAAACATCAATATGGTTCCATTAATATTTGGAAGTGCTATATTAGTGCTAAGTATGATTGCGAAAATTAGTAACCTATCACATTCCTTAATGATAACAAAGTACTCTGCAATTCAGAAAATGAGTGTGTCGACAAACAGCGTAAACATGAAAGATGCTGCAAGCAAAATGTGCCTTCTTGATTTATTCAGATAGGTAAAATTCAGGTTCTCTCATTTAGTAGAAAATACTTTACAGCAGACTAATAAAGTATGTATTTTATAAGTGCAATAAAACTTTATTAGTGTAAGATCTCATTATAGCTAATGACTCTTAAACCTCTCTTTGAAGTAGATGAAATTAGCTTGTTTTGGTGAAACCTGACAGATTTGTGGATTAGGAAAGTGAAGAGATTTGGAAAGATTAAAGCATGATGAAAAGCAAGTCTGGCTGCTTGTCCTTGTCTTTATCTTTTCACCAAAGATGAAATAGCAAGGTAGACACTTCTTAAACAATGTGTCAGGGATCCCATATGGGGTCAAGAAAAATTTGGCAATAGTAAAAGGTTTCTGAAAGTGTAAAGATCAAAAATTAATTAAAAATCAAACAAGTAATGAATCAGGGGTATTTCTGGCTGTGCTAGCCCGTGAAGTTGTGTCATGCAACTTCACTTCAGCTTTGGTTCTGGACACACACACAGCATGTGCACTTTGCACTCCACATGCCCTCAGGCCACACAATGCCAACAAATGCTGCCAAAATGCAAAAAGGGGTCCTGAGTGAAAAAAGTTTAAGAAGCCCTGTGCGGATAGAGTTTTGGACTGGGAATTAGAAAGACTTGAGAAGAATAGGGCCTGCCTTTGTGGAGGGGGTTCCTATACCAAGGATATCACAAAACCCAGAAGTATTAACATAGGCAAATACACGGCAAGGGACATAAATGGAAGGTGCTTGAGGGGACGGTATCATTCACATTAACCAAACTGCACTAGGACAGACAAAAAAGAAGTCTCCTACCCGATGAACCTTGTCTTCTATTACTTCTTTCTATATATTCTGGGCTCCAAACAAACTGGACAGTTTTGTCTCCTGAACACACACTGAACTCTTGGGAATCCCTATGCCTTTACTCATTCATTTCTACGCTTAGAATGTCCTCCTCCACACCTTCCCCTAAGGGGTTGAAGGGTGTCTTTTCTCTGACATCATCAGCTTGAGTCTCCAGTGGTAGTGTCCCTCACACTTGCTATTGTTCAGCACTGTCAAATATAAATTTGTTGTTCAGTCACTTCAATCACATCTACCTCTCTGTGACCCTATTCGGGGTTTTCTTGGCTAAGGTAATAGAATAGTTTGTCATTTCCTTCTCCAGCTCATTTTAAAAATGATGAAACTGAGGCAAATGAGGTTAAGTGACTTGCCTAGGGTCACACAGCTAATATCGGAGGCTGGATTTGAACTCAGGTCTTCCTGACTCCAAGCTTAGTGCTCTATCCACTGTGCCACTTAACTGCCCTGTTAGGTAGAAGGTTATTACTGACTGAGCGAATCAGGAAAGGCTTCAGGGAAGATGTGCCATTTGAAGTGGACTCTAAAGAGTAGGGTAGTAATATGGTTAGAAATGTCTATAGAAAGTATGTTCTAACTCACTATTCCTGAACCAGGCTACTACATCTCCCCCACTCAGGGCTCTTGGTGTATCCTGAGGAGTAAGGTATATCTCAAATGCTATTGGTGACAACGTCTACATATTGTATTCCCACATTCTCACTATTAAATGTCAGTGATTGACTAGCACCCAAGTTTTATTTAACTATTTAATGTCAATTCGTTTTTTACAAGGGTTGTTTACTTCAGAGACAAAGCAATTGCAAAAACAAAAGCATTTCCTCCCCCAGCACTTTGAGGTTCACTCTCTCCTATCCCATCACGGTCTCTGGGGGAAAGTGAGCACAGTTTCTACATAGCATTGGTCCCACCAAGTTTACATGTAGAGGTAGAATGACTGCTAGATGAGTTCTTGTCTCATCCCACCCCACCCATATCCAGTGAGTCACCAAGGCCTTGATTTCACCTTTGCAACATCCCTAGAATACACTCTCTTCTCTCCTCTGACATGACCACCACTCTAGTGCAGGCCTTTGACTAAATCCAAACTTCACCAAATAAATAATAAGTAATCTTTAATAAAAAGATAACCAAATCAAAGGATTAAACTGAGAGACAGAGACAGAGATACAAACTTAGAAACAGATAAGGAGAGATAGAGACAGAAACAAAGAGAGACAGATAAATGGAGAGACAAAAAGAGAAAGAGGTAGGGACGCTGATCAAGAAGTAGGAATGAGAAAGGGAGGGATGGGGAAGGAGAGGAGGGAAGGAGGGAAAGTGAGAGAGAATGAAGAGATTCCCTAAGACTGATTGGCCAAGTGACTTTGGAAGGTAACACCAGCCAGTTGAAAAGATTTCTCCTGATCACATGGTTAGAGAACCAGTTATAGAATATCTACACATGCTCCAAAGTCTCTCCAAGGCATTACCATTATATGTCCTGAGTCTCCTCTGTGGGGAGTTCTTATGGCACTTAGTGCATATGCTATTCACAATTAGACTCCCCTACAAAGGACCATTTCCACTCCTTCTCCATTTGAAAAATTTGCAGTCCTCAACAAATAAGTTAGGGTGCATCCTGAACACATTGACCATATGCTTAATCCAGAATAATCCTCTGGGGGCTGATGAAGCAAAAATAGTGTTATTTCATTTGCATCCCCAGCACCATACAGAAAAGTCTCAAAACACTCAATGTTTTGTGTATTATGAAAAATCACAATTGTCCCTGTGGGAAATAAGAAAGTTCTGTTGTGCACATTCCTAGGCATGGACAGGTTAGAGGTCAGAAAATAATGCGCAGGCCCAAGGAGCTGTGTGATGAAGGGTCTATCAGAAAGGAGAACATGGAATCACATGGCCAAGGGACGGTGTTGTGGAAAATCCAAAGTTCAGAAAACAGTATAAGAAGGCCCATCTTTCTACACATGTTGTGGTGTTCCTGTAACCTTCCTATGGAGGCTACCGGGCCATTCAGAGGTATGGATGTAAAGATTAATAAAGGTCTTCCTGATTTCACAACAGGCATTGTTCTTTATTTAAGGTGAGCATGTTTCTCACCGTTGGGGGCTTGTTGGATGGGCTCACTTCTAATATCCCCAAATATAGAATAAGGCAGATTCAACAAAGATTTCTTTGTGAAGTCTACCAAGGATTACTGCTTGCTTTGTACTTAATACAGACTCATCTTGGGGCTTTCCCAATAGAAAGGCAACAAAGAAAAGAAAAAGACAAAGAAAATTGACTTCCTATTTCAGAAGAAAATCTTGTCAGTTCTTATAGAGCTTTGAATACCATATGTAACTGTCTCTTTGTAAAGGAACTTAGTACTTGAGGACCTGGAGTTGACTGAAACTCTAAATGTATCAGCTTCCCTTCAAAATAAAGTAAGAAACCATTTGAAGGGAATGTGGGGAAAATGAGACATTAATGTATTGTTGGTGAAGTGGTGAACTAATTCAACCATTCTATACAGCAATTTGGAATTATGCCCAAAGGGCTATAAAACCTTGCATACTCTTTGACCTAGCAAAACCACTGCTAGGTCTGTATCCCAAAAGAGATAAAAAGCAAAAAGGAAAAACTTATGTGTACAAAAATATTTATAGCAGCTCTTTTCTAGTGGCAAAGCTTTGGAAATTGAGGGGATGTCCATCAATTGGAGAATGGCTGAACAAATTACGATATGTGATGGAATACTATTGTGGTATAAAATAATGAGTAAGATGTTCTCCGAAAAATCTGGAAAGATTTACATGAGCTGATGCAAAGAGAAATGTACCATGAACAAAGTTACAGTAATATTATAAGATGATTGACTGTAAATGACAGCTATTCTCAGCTATACAATGATCCAAGACAACTCTGAAGGATTTATGATGAAAAATGCTGTCCATCCCCAGAGAAAGAACTGATGGTGTCTGGATACAGACTGAAGCATACTTTTTTTTTTTTACTTTCTTGGTTTTTCTTGAGATTTGGTTGGGTTTTTTTGGTCTATGTTTTCTTTCACAATATGACATTTCCTATGGAAATGTTTTACATGGCAACACATGTATAACCTAAATCAAATTGCTTGCCTTTTCAATGGGGTTGGGAGATGGAGGGAAGGAGGAAGGAAAAGAATTTGGAATTCAGATTTTTAAAAACAAATGTTAAAAATTATTTTTATATGTAACTGGGGGGAAATAAAATAAAATCCTAAATTACAAAAAAGAAATCATCTTGAATGAAAACTCTTATATGATTCCATCAGCCATAAGTCCATCCAACTGGATATGGACAAAATTTTCTGAGTATCTAGGGTACACCCAAATTTTTCCTACGTGTACAAAGGTGATCAAAGGTCCAGGAAAATTTCCTCAACAGAATTTCTCCCAATGGGTCTCTAATATTATAAGGGATGAAAGGGGATAAAGGGAATGGAATAAATGTGTGAGGCATTGATATGTAAGTACTTTATAAATATCTCCTTTGATCCTTAGGACAACCATGGGAGGTAGATGAAATTATTATGCCCATTTTACAGTTTGGGAAATCTAGGCAGACAGAAGTTAAGGTTACCCGGGGGGGGGGGGGGGGTCATATAACTAGGAAGTGTCTGAGGCTGAATTTGAGCTCAAATCTTCTTGACTTCAGGTTCAATGCTGCATAGGATCCCAAAGTGGGCAATACTGCTACGGGCTGGGGCGGGGCGAGCGCGCACCACTGGAATGATGATGGGTGGGGGCCCGTAGTAACTACAAGTGCACTTGGGGGGCATTGAATAAAAATAAGGGTTAATCTAACCTAACACCAGGAGGGCACTGAATAGTTTTCTAAGTTTGGGAACCTCTGTGTGTAGAGCAACCCTAATGAAATTCCAAACTCTCCCAATAGAACAAGTAGATTCAGAGAAAATAGCACTCAAGGTCAAATAAGCCCTGTGGAAATGTAAAGCTTCTTTTAAAAAGGAATTATGCACCAAAGCTTGATTATTTGAGATTTCTTGGCAAGCAAGCAAAATTTACCTTTTGGACTTGCTGTACTTAAAGATCTCACATTAAGGCAAACTATCCAAGTCTAAGCAAAAAAGAAAACAAATTTCTCAACTAGGCACCATCATTTCAGTGAAACAAACTCCAACTTTCCCATATAAGTCTCAATATCAATACTGGAACAGGATGTAGTAATATAAGTAACAGTACTTAAAACATTAGACAAACCAACAAATGCAGAGATCTGCAAAAGGAACTCTCAAAAAGAAACTTCAAATCATCTTGAAAGAAATTGATTTGTAAGGGATACACAGGAAAAACCTAGTGTTACATACAATTATAGTCTAAATCAAAGGGAGAGAAAAATTTGCCAATGGGAGTATTCACTAATTATAATTCTGGGTGGTGTAAAATTGAAAATTGATTTTAATTATATTTGTAAAGTTAAGCTGTTATGGATTTAATATTCTGTCATGCCTAGTAAGTGGAAAGTCTTAGCAGCATTAGTAACTCCACTCTTCACACACTTGCTTAAAAGTCAGGGTTTGTTTTTGTTTTTTTTTTTGTCTTTACCTCCAATCAAGGTCTATTGTGAATGGAGTTTCCACCCTTATATTATCTACCTTCTGAAACTCACACACTACCCACTTATCCCAAATTCAATTTGATTCAAAGCCATAGTAGACTACACTCACGTGGGCAGACTAATCCTACCACCTGAATTTACTCCCTTCATCCTAAAGAGGAAGTAACTGGAAAAGAGACGAGGAGATTCTTAATTGCTTAACTAAAATACCAATTAATCAGGATTGTCATGATGTGATGTCAGGCCAATCAGAAGACACACATAGTCCTTGAGTTTTGCTCTGATAGCTTGTTAATTGTTATAAAAGACGCTATCAGCCCTCACTCAAAAATGGCTTTTGTCATTTTGAGAGATCATTGATTCAGTTAATTGATCACTGTTAACTTAATCAATAAGTTAATCATGCTTAGCACTTTGTCTCTCACTTTACCTTAATTTCCACTGTAACAGTAGATAATCTTTCCAGAAGTTCACTCAAACTCATAGGGCCCAAGTTTTTCATATTTGAGTTCCTATACCTCTTTACTACACCCCCTAACTCACCTATGGACTCATTGAATAAAAGTAGGTAGTTGAAGCAGAAAGGATTATACTTTGTTCTCCAGGATTTAAAGATCTATCCACAAGGAAAGCCTTATTAAAGGAGCAGAATGGATAGAGCACCAAGCTTGGAATCATGAGGATCCAAGTTCAAATCCAGTCCCAGACATAATGGAGACCAAGACTAGAAAGATGTGGTAGGTAACCTTCAAGGAGAAGGCACTACTAGTTGAAAGAAGGTGAAGCAGGCAATGGGGGCATGTAGGTGGGATACCTTTCCCACCCTTACTCCCCAAACATAACTACTTTGTCTGCCATGCCACCTAATACAACTGCAAATGCCACCATGTCACTTGTATGTAAATACTACTTATGTCCCCTAAATGCAAATGTCATTTTTATCCGTCTATACATGTCACTTATCTACAAATGCTACCAATGTTCTAATGTCACCATGTCATCTATAAGCCTATGACACCTATCCCTAAATGTTAACTATGTCACCTATCTGCCAGTACCAACTATGTCACCTAAATGCCATTGTCAATTTTTTTCACCTATCTGTACATGCCACCTACTGACAAATTCACCAATTTCACCAATGTGAATGTCACCAATGTGCCAATGTCACCTATGTCTCCTACCTGCTAATCTAACCTATGTCACCAAAAAGAGGGCAGAGAGGAGAGGGAATAAGAGGGAAGGTAGGTGAAGGGAATAATTAGTTCTGAGCAAAAAAATATTCTAAGGATACACAAAATATCTACAGTTCTTTTTGAACTACATCTGAGGGGGGTCCATAAATTGGAGAATGGATGAACAAGCTACAGTGTATAAATGTGACAATATACTATTAGGTTAAACACTTATCAGTGAAAGAATGAACCAGGATTCCATTTGTCTCATGACAAAGTGTGCTACCCACCTCCTGGTAGAGAGCTAAAGAACTCAGAATGCAGGAGATAAATTATTTTTGGGACAGGGCCAATGTGAAAAATTGTTTTGAGTGACTACACATGTTTGTAATGAATTCTGTTTTCCATGTGTCCTTAATGGAGAGAGGAGGTGGAGGAGATGAGGGTTAGAAAGAAAATCTTGGTTGATTAAACAACAACTGCCTGTGTATGTGTGTGTACACATACACATGCACATATATACATGCACATACACACGTTTGTGTTAATGTGCATGCATGTGTGTATGAAAACTTGGGAATCTGATCAACACAATGACCAACCATTGCTCCTGAATACTCATAATGAAACATGCTGCCCTTCTCTGACAGAGAGGTGATGGACTCAAGAGTACAGATGGAGGACATTTGCCATAGGCATGGTCAATGCAAAAATTTCTTTTGTTTGACCATACATGTTTGTAACGGAGATTTTGTCTTAATTTCTCAGTGGGGTGGGGGAGGGTGGAGGAAAGGGAAGTAGGAGAGAAAAAAAATCTGTTCTTTGAAAAAGAAAATTTAATTTTAAGAAACAAGTATTTTGTCAACGCTCACTTGTAAGTCTTAGTATTACACTGTTCTTTCATGTAGAGGAAACAGGTATCTCACATTTGATTTACAAATATGGATTCCCCTGGCCCCTTTGGGGATATCCTAGAGCTAAACTCAAACTTTAAGTAATTTTCCCCAGAATACTAAGGTAAGGGCTTAAAGGGAAGAAGAAAGAAAGTTTGACCCTTCTTTCATGTAGTCCAGCTCTCCCAGCACTGCACATGCATAGAGGTCTGGATCAGGGATGGGAAACCTGTGGCCTTGAGACCGCATCTGGACCTCTAGTTCCTCAAATGCAGCCCTTTGGCTCACTCGAAACTTCACAGAACAAATGCCCCTAATAAAAGGATTTGTTCTGTAAAACTTGGACTTAGTCAAAAGACCTCACCCAAGGACCTAAAAGGCTACATATGACCTCAAATCTTCACTCTAAAGTTAAAAAAAGGCCCATCAGTGGGGAGAGAGAAGGCTCAATGAACTAGCTTACTTATTATTTTATTATTAAATAAGCAGTTCTTCATTGTTAAATGAAAATTAAATTTTTTTATTAGTAAAATAGTGGAGGAGAGTTCTGTTCAAGCAAAAGAATTGAAACTTATTTTCCATTAAGTCACACAATATGGGCAGACTTGGATGAATTGTAATCTGAATTGATGGAGGCAATATGCACATCAGTGAGACTCCAGATTCACTGGAGTATCACTATGCAAATCTACAAACCAGAAAATGCTTGGACCACTTTTAAATCACTCAGTGATTTATCCTGAGCCTTACCTAATTTTGGTAGAGGCATTTTGATGCACCCATGTCTTCAGCATTTCTAAATCTGAAGAATCTAATCAAGATGCTATAATTTAAGTCTTGATTATTCTCTGTAGGGTGCACCTTTTCTCAGCTTATTGGCAGTCACTTTTTATTCTCATGTCAAAGTTGTAGAAATTGAAATATCCATCTGTTTCAAGAGTTACATTAAGGTTTCTAAGCATGTAGATGTAATTTAACTTGGTTATGTTATAAAGATTATAGCTTAATTATAAACATCAAATTGAGAATAAAGAAATATTCCTGGGGTTATAGGAAATCGAAACTCTGGAACCTCTCTTTCCTTTCATGCAGAGGAGAATACAAGGGACAAAACCCACCCTGCTCCTTCAGCTACCTAACTCCAACACAACCCAGGATACTGGGATATTTACTAAATGTCTGTGCTAGCCACAGGTGATACAAACAAGAAAGCAAAATAACTAGCTGATGAGGCTTTACAAATAGGGAAAGTGGAAAAGTAAAGGAGAAAGAAATATTCAAATGAATGTAGAGTTCTAGTGAATAACAAAGAGAAATTTAAAAAAAGTTTTCTTAAATGATCAATGCAAAGAAATAGAAGAAAACGATAGAATGGAAAAAGACAGATCTCTTCAAGAAAATTAGAACTATGAAGGGAATGTTTCATGCAAAAATGGGTATAATCAAAGACAAAAATGGTAGGGGGTTAACAGAAATAGAAAAGATTAAGAAGAATAGGCAAGAAGAACTGTCAAGAAAGATCTTAACATCACTGATAATCATGATGGTGTGATCTAGAGCCAAATATTCAGGAGAACGAAGTGAAGCGGACCGTGAAGCATTTCTGACGATCAGGGTAATGGAGAAGCTGGAACTACAAATGAGCTATTTAAAATCCTAAAAGATGATGTTGCTAAAGTGCTGCACTCAATATGCCAGCAAATTTGGAAAAGTCAGCAATAGCCACTGTATTAGAAAAGATCAGTTTATGTCCCGTTCCTAAAGAAGGGTAATGTCAGAGTGTTCAAATTTCCTAACAATTGCACTGACTTGACATGCAGCAAAAACAATGAACCTCTTGTAAGGCAGATAAACCCAGCATACTTGAGGGCTGCTAGCGCAGGTTCACTCTGGATTTGGTCAGAAAGGAAAGACACTAAGAAGGGGTTAATAATCTTACTTTATTCTCTTGTTTTCTCAGAAGAGGATTGCTGATAACAGGAGCACAAATTCTTACAGCATTCCCTAATCGTCCTTCTAGCCAGCCCCTGTGAGAAGGTGGGGGGGGGGCAACTATCCCTACTTCTAGATAGGGTCAGTCAAGACAGGCACAACTTGTGCTTCCTCTAAATTCCGTCAAGGCTTAATGGGGACCAGTTGAGGCAAACGTAGATTCCCCCCAAGCTTTGATGGAGGCCCGATCAAGGCAGGCACAGCATTCCAGCTCGTTCACTCAACCCTAAGGTTCCCCCCAAACCTCAAAGGGAGCCAGCTGAGGCACACACAGCCTTTGTGCATTCAACCCTAAGGGTTCCCCATTCACTGTCTAGTGACCACCTGTATTATAGGCCAACAGATAAAGAAAGCACATTGCCAGCAATAGCCTCACAAGTTTATATCACCTCATCCCTGCATCTCACTGAGCAGCCACAATGGATGTTTATATTCTTTATCATTATATAACGCCGCACAAGCATGGTGGAGATGTTTAGAACCATGACTGTGGGAACTCATATCTAGTACTTGGGAACTGCTTATTGTTATGGCTATGGATAATAGAAATAATAACAAAAATTCACTTTATACACACTAAAAATCACTTTACTTACACTAAAATTCACCTTGTATACACCTCCCATAACATTTTTTCTTATTCCCCAATTATTCAGTTTTTCTATTGTTCTTTGGGATTCTGTCTATTGGCCTGGTTTCCTTTCTCCTTGTCCACTCTCCTTCAGGACCTAAGATTACCTTGACTAGCCTAACAGTCTAAAATATAATCTATATAGCTTATATGACAGCAACTTAGTTGCTAGAAAGAGAGCCAGATAAAAGATTTCTAGTTCCACACCATCACTTTTAGTCTTGCTATGTAAAAGTCCCAGGAAGACTTGCTTGGACCAAGAAATTGAAAGGAACTGAAAACATTTTAAAGGAACTAAATCAAAGGAGAATCAGAAGAAGCAAGGAGGAAAAAAGAACTGTTAAAAAAAAAAAAAACCAACAGACTTTATTTAAGGTTTTCTTTGGCTGGCTACCTATGAATCCTGAATCATAAAGAACTGTGATAGCTACCGGGGCTATGAGTTAAAAGAACTGAGACTTCTCTCAGGAAAAGACTGCATAGCAGCTTTTACACAAAGGAGAAGGCTCCTTTGAATCCTCAACAGCTTCTGAAGAGGTCTCTCCTATATTTAAACGGCTATGGAAACCTCTGTAGTTCATCTCCCATTCAGCTGCCAAAGTGACCATCCTAAAGTGGAAATCTGACCATGTCATTCCCCTATTCAATAAACTTCAGTGGCTCCCCATCACCTCCGGGATCAAATACAAAATATTCTGTTTGGCATCCAAAGGTCTTCATAACTTGCCCCACTTCCCCACTTCCAAGCCTCTTGCCCCTTACATCCTCCCTCATTCTTTCCCCTCTCCCCCTTCAGCAATACAATGACACTGGCTTCCTAAGTGTTCCTCAAACAAGATGCTCCATCTCCTGAATCTGGGCACTTTTCTCTGGCTGTCCGCTATAGCCCAAATGCTCTTCTCTCTCATTCCACATCCTGGCTTCCTTTAAGCTCCCCCCAAAATCCTACTTCTACAGGAAGCTTTTCCTGAACACCTTTAATTCTGGTGTTTTCCTCTGTTGAACATCCTCCATTTATCCTATATATAGCATGTTTGTACATGGTTATTTGTAAGTTATCTCCCCCATTAGACTGTGACCTTCTTGAAAGTAAGAACCGTTGCTTTGCCTTTCTTTGTATCTTCAACACTTAACATAGTACCTGGCACATAGTAGGCATTTATGAGGTTGTCATACCTTAAATCCATTCTGATGCTAATTTTTCATCAGTGCCCCAAGAAAGGATATCTGTTTCAGACTGGGAATCCCTGACTATATCTCCAGTGACTGTAACTAGTTTCACATCAGCAACTATCTACAAATGGATAAAATAGCAAGGTATCATATGGGCATTCCATATCCCATGTGATTCATGATTACCTTACACAAGCCTCAGAGATACAGGACTGGAAGCAAAACTTGAAAGGCTGGATTGACAGACTCCCAAGAGCATTCTTCACTTTCAGCATTCAAAGTGCATGTGTATGTGTGTGTCCTTCATTGCCAAAGAAGACCATGCCATCAGAGAAGTAATGATATGACTTGTGCTTGACTTTGTTTTGAGTGAGGGAGGGCTGTGCAGGTCACCAGCCTCACTTCTCTGCCAGAGCCATCTGAATCCAGTGACCAGATATTTCTCAGGACGATTGGAGATGGCCCAGCATGAGGCAATTGGGGTTAAGTGACTTGCCCAAGGTCACACAGTTAGTGAGTGTCAAGTGTCTGAGGTGAGATTTGAACTCAGGTCCTCCTGACTCCTGCACTGGTGCTCTATCCACTGCACCACCTAACTGCCCTGCAAGAAGGAGGCTGTCCCCCCTCACTAGTCTACTTTCAAACCCATTAACAGGAGGTGGAGGAGGATAAAGAACTCATGAAACCAATACTAAAACTCATAATCAGGAGGACAGCTGTTCTTGGTTATATAAATACACATCTAAATGCCCCTCTTTTTTTCCCATCAAAACCACAGTAAGCCAGGGAGTGGACTTTGTTTACAGCAGGTTCCACAAATACTGAGGTTGCTGACACCCACCTAGATGCTCTAAACCCTCACTTTCTTAGTCATTCTTACAAGGAAAGTATCCACAGTGTTTTCTTTCCCCAGAGGTGTGAATTTTCCCTAATCTCTTTATCTGCAACTGGGAGAACCCACAGGGAATTTGCGACTAGTCTATCAGATCCTGTACTGATTGGCAGGGAGGGGGAGGAAAAATATGATAGAAAACTAGAAGGAATGATAGGTGGATTTCTATGGAGATGGTGGACCAGGACAGGCAAAATCCTGTGGATAATGAAAGGAGAGGAAAAAATGAACAGATTAGTAGAATTAGAAACACCAGACCTCAAATATGAGTCAGTTAAAAAGTAATGGAGAAGAGAGTAATGAGCCTTCTTTTCCAGGTTGTCTCTCCTTATAGGGAACACAGACTGAACCTGAACACTGATAGGAAGGAATAAAACACTGTCATCTACCTCCTCTTTCTCCTGAGGGTTTTCTTGATTAACCTAATTTGTAACCTGTTCCACTGGCTCACCATTTGTGACCATGTCTTCATGTTACCATTGGGATGGCATTAAGGATCACAGTCCTCCTGGGGGCAACCCTGGCCTAGGTCTCCCAGGAGGCTCTCCACAAAGCCAGAATCTAACAATGAAACTCATCGGGTAGTTGCCTCATCCAGGAACCTTACAGCCTTCTGTGTTTGCAATCTGGCCCCAGAAACACCTGGGACATGTGTAAGGTTTTTGTTGTTGATGTTGTTGAATTCACCTCTGGTGCTCCCCACCAAAAGGAGAATTTAACCTGCAGGTTATGACTTCCAAGTAGGGAATCTTCCAATGGTTTGCAGAGAAATCACCGTTTTTGGAATGGATAAAGGCATTTTAGACATCATTAGTACATACTTTGGTGGCAGTGAATATACCTTTTCTAAGTATGCAACCAAGTTTTCCCAACTTTATAACTTTTTAGTCTCAGACTTTGTGAACAAGAAGGGCACTTCCCCTAACAGCCTGGGCATGCTGTTTTAATGCAAATTCTCCATCCTGGCAAGTGAAGAAAGGACCCAGATCTCTCTGTAATGGCATAGTCTCCCCCACACTAGTCGTTAATAAGGATTGTACCCTTAGCTGCAATAGCTAGGTCATTTACTATACACAAGGGCCCCCTCAATCCTTATCACTTTGGCTGACTCAGGATCTGTCTCTACAGTCTAGTACAGTGTTTCAGATGCTGGGTTCCACAGATTTGTCAGGGTCTTCCTACCCTTCATAGGAGAATGGAGGGTAGAATGCATGATCCTCAATTTATCAGTCAACTGATCAGCCCTACTACAGATAAGGCCATAGTTACCTTAGAAAGAAGCCTTTATTCTACAACATAGTTTTAGATGGATGTACTTTCCTAGATAATTTGCTAGCTAATGAAAGAGGTGTCTCTTCCTATCTAACATCTGCTTCTGTTAGGTGAATACCAATGGAGAAGTAAGGCAATCCCTGGAGATTAGAGATTGTTGTTGTAGCTGTTTGTCCATTTTCAAAGAGGACCATGACCTCAGGGAGGTGATAACACGACGTGCAAAGTGAAGTGGATTTAAGTGAGGGAGGGCTGCACAAAGTCAGCATTCTCACTTTCTCCTCTGGAGCTAAGTCCAGTGGCAAGACATAGATCAGGACAACTGGAGATGACCCTGGATGCAGTAGAGACCTGGACTTTTTTAAGCTAAGATCTTTTAACAGCTCTCAGTTTGACTGAATGAGCCACTTGGTTCTCCAAGCAGGTAGAACCAGGGGATTTATTCTTCTGGTCTGGGCTAATCTCTTGGGGAGGGTGACTCAGAGGCTTTCTACAATTAACTATCCTAATCCTCACTTAATTGTCACAGTATTAATGTTGATTCAATATGTCCTGAGCTGTATTCACCAGATACTACCTCAGTCATTTGGGGTCTGATTGGTTGAAGTGAATTTCCTGTTCAGTTTATGCTCAGGGGCCAGGATGGTGGAACCTAAGGGTGGATAAACAGAGGAAATTGTAGTCCTATTTCCTTAAGACTGTCCTCTGCTGCATAATTCTGGTAAGTTTAAAGCACCCCTAACTAGTTAGAACTGGCTGCTGAAACTGTCCAGCAAACTTGCTGACATGGCTTAATTATAATTCCATCAAACCTCATCATGAGTAGACTTTCCTGGTTAATTTTGAGAAATTTCTCTTTTGCTATTGGTTCATGCTTCTTGACACCATTGCCTTACCAATTACATGACAGCTGCCATGTCAGACCCTTAGTCTGAAAACTCTATGTATCTCCATGACCGGAAAGCTCAGTACCTTTGACCAAAGAGCATGTCCCACTTCCCATTTCTCATCCAGACCATCTACCCACTAGGTGCAACCCCATGGCACTGTGGGGACAAGGGATGCTTGACTGAATTACTGTACTGTACATACTGTACTGTACTGTACACTGTGCTGTGCTTGACTTTGAGTTTGGATATCAGTAAAACATTCTAACCCATTCCAATGTAACTTTCACCGGAATTCTGCCCTGTATTTGTATTATAAAGGTAACCTGGATATTTCTTTTCCTACATACCTTCAATGTTATTTGGCCTTATTTCACTTATATTCTAGAAATCTTTACCAGAGTAAGAGTAAAAGTGGTAGAATAGTAGTAGTAATAAAGTACATTCAGAAGATTGTCCCAGGGCCCATATTTCTATAAGAAGAACCTGGTCGCTAAACAGTAGCTAAAGAAAATGGATTCAGAGAGAGAATGAGGTGGCTCAGTAGGTACCGAAAAAGACCTGAGATTCATACATATATGTAACCACACAGGGCAAAAGGTAGGATGGCAACAAAGCCCTCTGGGATTTGTAGTCCTTCCTGATTTGGGAAGAAAGGAAACCCCTTAAATAGAGGTTTGAGGGGGGTGAAAACTACAAACGAAAATGGATCGTGGAGGATGTTAAAGTAAGAGGAAAAGAGAAGGGTAGAGAAGTGATGGTCATTTGATAGGAACAGTTTGTGTGACTGTGGGGGGTTGTGTGTGGCACTCATTGTGACTTGAGACTGTGGAAGAACGGTGGGAGAGGAGAGAGAAAGAGAGGGAAGGAGGAAGGGAGGGAGAGAGAGAGAGAGAGAGAGAGAGAGAGAAAGAGAGAGAGAGAGAGAGAGAGAGAGAGAGAGAGAGAGAGAGAGAGAGAGAGAATTGTTTATTCTAAGTGGAAAAGAAGAAAGAGGGAGGAGAGGTGAAGTAAAATTATTCCAACAGGCTTCCAATTGAGACAGTGCAGCTTTAAAAATGTTCTCCAGAGGCTTCGCCACAGAAAATGCCAGTCAAAAATCTATGTGCGCATACTCCAGTGCAGGATCTAGTCGCTGTACATATTATTACTGTTACTGATATTATTATTGTTCTGTAAACATGTTGCACAAATTTAGCCCTTTTTGTTCCATTTTGTGTGACTGTAAAACATGATGCTTTGTGAAATGGGAATCTTGACATTTTACTTGTGAAATTTGGAAAATGTGATGTACATGGAAATTAAATAACACACATGGACTAAATGTGGCCGATGGACATTTCTATCACTGAGTAATAGATAAATGGTAAATTCTCCTGGTCTGGCTGTATGTTTTGTTTTCAGGTTAGGATGGGGTGTAATCACATTAATGTATTTAATATATACTACTATTATGATATGACCTAGGATAAACCTCTCAGTTTTCTAGGCCAGTGGTTGTCAAACTTTCTGGTTGCAAGATCTTTTCATACTTTTGAAAATTTCTACTCTTACAATTTCATGCTCTTCAATGAATACTCTTAAATTTATACTCTTAAGAATTATTAAGCTTTTGTTTATGTGGGTTTTATCTATGAATATTTACAGTATTAAAAATAAAACTGATTTTAAAAATTTAAATAATTTATTTAAAACAATAATAATAAATAACTTATCCTTATAACAAGTAACTATTTTTTATAGTTTTTTTTAAAAAACAAAATAAATCTAGTGAAAAGAGGATCATTGTTTTACATATTTTTGCAAATCTCCTTAATGTCTGGCTTAATACAAGACAACTTCTACCTTCTACGTTGCCATATGTTGTTTTTGTTGAAGTACATGAAGAAAATCTGGCCTCACACAGATATGTAATTGGAAAAGGGAGGAGTATTTTAATGGGCTAATAATGTCATATGATTATGGAAATCATTTTGACCTCCTCTCAGGAACCCCCAAGGGTTTTTAGATCATACTTTGAGAACTACTACTCCAGGCAAATCCCTCAGATCTATAAATTGCAAAGAAGAGGGTGTTTTCTCAATCTGAAGTTCCCTATACAAAAGGAAATCACAGGTCCTGTCTCCATCCCTATGCGTATCCCTAACCTTAACCCAATCCCTAACCCTATAGAAATCTCTATTCCTTCCATTAATGTACATCAGCCACATACCTGGATTACTGGAAGATTAAGTATCTGAGAGGCCCATGGTTAAGAACCTAGTTAGTGTCAAAGGTCAAAGTTGACTCCAAGTTAGGAATAAGGAAGACTGGCTCCTGGGTTAAAGCTCTATCCACGATGCCACAGTGACTGTCCATCCTTCAAAGTTGTGTGACATTTAAAAACTTCATGTCATTTTTCTAGGTCATCATGAACTTAAGCATTGATTAAATTATGTCAAATGCAATTGGGTGGTGTCTTGAAACATCATTTGGAAGCTCCCATACTTTTGAGATTTTTATAACATCTGGGAGAAAAAAAACAATAATTTGTCCTGCTTTTGACCAAAGACAATGTATCAAACACTGAAATCTTTGTGTTAGGCCTACTAATATTGCATGCACTTCTAACAGCAGTTCTCATTCTTTTCTTAAATAAGGAATTGTTAATAATGCTGAATTTAACCAAACTGTAAAGCTTTTGTCATGAAGCAAAACACAGCTGCCACGTCATAGAACCAAAGTAATTGGCTAGAGACTTCTAAATGTGGTTCCTTTATTCTTTTTTTTATTGTATGTATGAAAACTTGCATCTCCTTCTTCTGTACTTATTATGGATCTGTAAGTTGGACATGCCCTTTAGAAATAAGGCAGAGCAATAAGGAGCTTTTATTATATTAAAGGGAAAAGAGATGGTAAATAGATAATCAAATATATTCTCAGCCTGTGAGGGTTACTTATATGTATGCTCCCTTGTGTTAGATTTAAGAGAAATAGACCTATAGATATAGAGATAAAAGAGAGAAGGAGTAAGAAGAAAATCCTAACCAAATTTGAGAAAAGAAAATCCAATATTCCATAATAAAAAGGCTTATCCATTTTTAAGGCATTAAACCAAGTCACTCATTTTCAATGAAAATGTAGAGTTTTTCCACTAGCATATAGTCCAATTCTGCAAACATTTACTAAGTATGAAGTGAAGAAAATAGAACTTTGTATTCTGAGAATACAAAGATGAAATCCAACACAATTATTATTTGGAAGTTTCCAATCTGGGAGGGGAGATAACGAAGGTACAGATATTTGTATATACTAATTAGACAATAAAAAAGGAGAGAAGTATTTTATTAAGTACCTACTAAAAATACTTTTCAGTGCTTTGCACAAAGTATTTTCCAAAGTATTTTAAGTACTTTACAAATATCTCATTTAATATGTGCTGGGAGGTTGGGGCTTTTATTTTTACAATTGAAGAAACTGAAGCATAAAGTGACTTGCAAAGGTCACACAGTTAGTGTTGGAGGTTGGATTTAAACTTGCTTCTTCTTGAGTCTAGACTGTTGCTTTATCTATTAAGTCATCAAATTGCCTCCAAGAAATGCTAAAATGAAGTCTATACACCATGCAATGAAAAATGGAAGAGAGTGTCCATTTTGACTGGGGAAAAGGTGGAGGCAAGAATCATGAAAAAACTGGTATCTGATTCTTTCAAAGAATGGACAGATTTTATCCAGTGGAGAAGTCACCTAGAGTGGTAGGGTGGCATAATGGATATTCTGGACTTGGGTCCAGATTGAGCTGGTTTTGACAAGGTTCAGGGGTGATGGGGACCCCAAAATACCAACAGTCCAGGTCATGCTTGAATGAATTCGACTCAAGCCTTCTCAAAGCCAAAGAAAACAAAGTTTATTAAAGATTCACCTAATTGGGTTGCCTCTTAAGGAGTCTAAGCATTTGTAATGCTTGTATTCACAAGTGGGCCAGATAGAATCCCAGCTAGATAGAGTCTGAGCTGGATCCTACCTGAGCTCGTTCATGGAGACAAGATGGAACTTAAATACAGAAAAGAGTATAGGAGGGCTCTGGGGGCGGGGGAGGGGTGGTCTGGTAGTCCAGGGTGATGGGAGGAGGGATTTAGGAAGGGTCTTGAGGAGAAGTCCAAGGAGGGTCAAAGGCTGGAAACAGCTGGAGGCTATCAGGAGATATCAGACATTGGAGGGTTTGGGTGGAAAGCAGGTGGGGCAATCCAGAGACCTTGATAGGGGCAGTATGTGGATGGATACAGATCTTGATGGCAGTGGTCGGCAGCCTAGGGAATGGGGTTTCGATGGGATCAAGGGTAGAGGGTGCAACAGAGACCAGAGTAGAATGATAATGAAAAGCCCATGGGCTTCCTGAGACTGCCGGAACAAATGGGAAGATTAGATTTGAGTAAGAAAGGCCAGATTAAATGGGAAGATTCAAGGAGGCTCCTAGAGTGTGAACCCCATCAGTTTTAAATCTCATCTCTAGCTATTTAACTCTAAGCAAGTCCCTTTAACTCTCTGGGCCTCAGTGTCCTCCCTTCAATGACTCTTCCATCTCTAAATCTTTTCATGCTATGATTTAAGTATACTATCTGTACTTATTGAAACTACCTGGTCCTGAATTTAAAAATAGACAAAAGAATAACATGTAACCTCATGTTCTAGAAAGAAATGAAAATTTTATACTACTGTTTGATAAATTCAAGATCATGAAAAACTGAGGAAGAAATTGAATATTCAAGAATTACTCTTAGTGAAATTAATAGCAGTTTGGTGAAAAAAATGACAGTAAATTTACTACTTACTCCAAATGCTATAATTTATTACAAATGGATCAATGGTAGAAAAAAATTAAATCATAAAATTAAGATGAAATATATCTTTCATGTCTGTGGAGAAGTGAAAAATCCTTAGCTATCCATCAATTAGAAGATATTATGAGCTAAAATAGATAAATTTGATGATATAAAAAGAAAAACTTTTCCTCACAATGTAGAACAATCAATCCAGAATAAGAAGGAATGAAATAAACCAAGAAAAAAAAAAAGAAAACCTTGGAGTAAACTCAGTCAAAATCTGACATCTAAAATATATAAGGCTCTCTCATAAATATGATATGGTTTAGGGTTGATGGGAACCCCAAAATGTCAGGTTCCAGGGCAACATCACCTGGAAAGAATTCAGACTCAAAACTGTCTTCTAGTCTAGGAGCAAAGTTTATTGTAATGCCAATGAAGTTGGCAAAGTTCCTTATGGAATTTACAAACCAATGAAAATGATGATGATGCTTATATGCAAAAGGGACAGTGAAAGGAATGTCAAGTAGGCTAATTATGTGATCTGAGTGGGATTAAGGAGTGGCCAGTAGGTGCAAGTAGTCTGAGGTGGGTCAGGTGCATTGGGTGGAGGTGCCAGTGGTCTGGCCTTCTGGAATGTATGAAAAAACTCAGGGAGTCAACAGAGAGAGCTTTGTTAAAGGGATGAGATAGATCTCTTTGCACAAAGGTTTTGCCAGTGGTGTGGTTCAGGAGCTAGAGACGGAGACCTTGGGCCTGCACCTTGCACTGATAGTCTTTATCAGAGGAATTATAGGGTCAGGCCTGCATGTGACTGAGTTGCTTCCAGAGACATGGTCTTTTCCATGGTCCATGTCCCATCACCCTATCAAATGTACAAGAGTAAGAGCCATTCTCCAGGCTATAAATGGTCAAAGGATATGAAAGGAGTTCTTGAAAGAAGACTAGGTAAATGATCAATAACCTTACAAAAAAAAAGTCTTCAAAGTATGTAATAATCAGAGAAATTCCTTTAAAACAACTCTGTTCTATACCTTTGCTCCTATTCATTTGGCAAAGATAGTGAAAGACAATAACATTCAGTGTTAGAATATCTTTGGAAAAATTAGAACAATGATATGTTGGTGAAGCTGCAAATTGGTTCGTTCAAAAAATATTAGCCAAATTATTGGCTAATGAACAGGAAAAACTTACTTAAAAAGTAAGTGTCAAGGCCTCACCAGCACAGCCAGGAGACCACACGAGTTGGGAGCATCATGCCTAAGTCCAAGCACGACAAGAAGGTTTCCTTAACAAAACCACAAAGACCGGCCTAGAACTCAAACAGCACCTGATAGAAGAGCTTTGAAAATGTGTGGACATGTACAAGTACCTTTTCATCTTCTCTGTGGCAAACAGAGAAGTGCCTGGAACTGAAGGATATCAGAAGTGCCTGGAAACACAGCCGGATTTTCTTTGGCAAGAACAAGGTTATGATGGTGGTTTTGGGCCGAGGTCCTGCTAACAAGTACAAAGACAACTTGCACCAGGTCAGCAGGAAGCTGAAGGGTGAGGCTGGTGTCTTGTTCACCAACCAAACAAAGAAGTGAATGAGCGATTCGGTAAGTAAACAGAAATGGATGATGTCCAAGCTGGTAATTGAAGTGGACACTATTCCTCCCTGGGCCCCTAGGTTGAGAGATATCTGTTAGGTTGCTGGGCAGGGTTGGATAACCTGCCTAGTGACAGATTTTTGTTGGGCCTCTGTCAAAACATTATTCCCCTTTGGGTTGTGAAATATCTGATGAATTGTTAACAGGCATTTTCTGTTTAATCCCTCTGCATGGTAACCACCTCTGCCCCTCTAATGTTAGACCCCTTTTGCCAGGTAACTACCTTTTGCTGAGCACCCCAGTTCCTGACAACTACTTTTTGTTGAATGACAACCAGTCTTTGATTGGGTCCCTCTCCTGGCACCTCTTCTGTTGGGGTCCTTTGCCTAGTAGCACCCTGACAATCACCTTCTGTTTGGGGGCTCTTGCCTAACAACAAGCCCCGCCCTCTGCTCTGTCAGAATTATGTTTGTTGTGGAAACCACAAGGTTCCACCGAGTAGCACCGAAATGCTTAAAATGCACACACCTACCTCAGTTCGAGGCTGTCTCCTCTGCATCTCTCCACAATGCAGCCGCCAGCCTGGCTAATAAATGACACTCTCGAAATTCCTAATTGACTTTTGCCTGAGAATTATTCTCAGTCTGTCCATTTCAGTAATAAAGCAACTTTCACTGTCAGCCTGGATGCCAGGCCCCTGGAGCAGTTCCCACATTCGATGGAGCCTCATTTAAGGCAACTCGGTCTGCCCACTGCCCTCAAGAAAGGTGTGGTGACCCTCATCTCAGACTACCAAGTGTTGCAAAGAAGGTGATGTGCTAACCCCTGAGCAGGCCTGAGTCCTGAAGTTGTTTGGGTTTGCGATGGCAGAATTCAGGGTTAATATCAAGTACCTGTGGCAGGCTGAGTCAGGGAAGTTTGAGCATCTGGGGGAGGATGCAGAGGAGGACAATGTGATGACAGCAACTCCTCAAAGGAATCAGAAGACTTGGAGGATGAAGACTGATTGGGGCCAGAACGGCCCAGGGACTCTTCTGCAAGATGCAGAACTTGCCCCATCCAGCCTTTCTGAATGACTGCCTTCCTTCTGCAAGGGAAGAGACTGACTGTGCAGGCCTCTTGAGAGGGAGAGAGGTGCAGGGCACATGTGACTATTTTTATATAGAATAAAGCATTGGACTTTTATATAGAAAAAAAGTAAGTGTCGCTGGCTTTCTTCTCTAGAAAAGTTGCAAGTAGCACTTCTATGAGGGTGATAGTGAAGAGGTTCAGGGGTTATGGGGGGCCCCAAAATACTGACAGTCCGGGTCGTGCTCAAATGTATTCAACTCAAGCCTTCTTAAAGCCAAAGAAAACAAAGTTTATTAGAGATTCACCAAATTGGGTTGCCTCTTAAGGAGCCTAAGCATTTGTAATGCTTGTATTCACAAGCGTGCCAGATAAAATCCCAGCTAGACAGAGTCTGAGCTGGATTGCATCTGAGCCCCTTCATGGAGGCAAGAGGGAACTTAAATACAGAAAAGAGTATAGGAGGGATGGGGGTGGGTGGTCTGGTAGTCCAGGGTGATGGGAGGAGGGGTTTAGGAAGGGTCTTGAGGAGAAGTCCAAGGAGGGTCAAAGGCTGGAAACAGCTGGAGGCTATCATACGGCAGACTGGGGGGGAGGCAGGTGGGGCAATCAAGAGATAACAGACAATGGTCAGGTTCTGTGGGGAGATCCCAGGGGAGCTCAATTTGAGTGTGAAAGGTCAGGTTAAGTGAGGAGATTCCAGCGGAGCTCAAGGAAGTTCCCAGAGTCTGAATCCCATCAATAGGAGGAACTCCTCTTTCCCTACACCAGAAGAAAGGATAAAGTACAATATATATATATAAAATATAAAAAATATAAACAAGCCTGAATTTGAGTTTTGGTCTACCGTTTTCTTGGTTGTTGTTTCTGGTTGGTCTTTGCAGAATATTAACCCTCAGACTGATGCATGTCCAGACTTAAAGGTGACCTATGAGTTCAAAACATTCTGAGGTCCTTGGTCCCTTAGAGAGAGATGAGTGTAGGTGCTTCATAAAAACTATCTGCTGTATTGTTCTACAATAAGTACAGCCCAAACTCCAGCCGAATTTGCCAGAAGACATGCATCTGGACTTAATTGTGTATCTTAAACATATTTAAAAAGGTTCTTTTGTTTTGGTTCCTGCCCACCTCCTTACAGTGTAGGAGAAGTGGGAGAAAAAAACACGTTTCTTGTTAGTTGAAAAGATTAATTTTTTTCCAAAAGTACTTTAATGTTTATGCTCTCTAGGGTTTTAGAATAAATAAATGTACTTGGACAAAATACAACTTTTTGACAGAAATCATGGTTAGACTTTTCCAGAATCTATTGATGAGATTATGTGGTGTTAGCTATTTTTTGCTTTTAATATCATTAATTATGTTCATTGTTTTCCTAAAGTTGAACCATCCCTTACATTCCTGGTATAAATTCAACTTGATTATAATGATTTTTTTTTAAATAAATTGCTATTGTATCTTATATTTAATTTTAAAATTTTTAATTAGTATTCATCAATGATATTGACTTAAAATATTCTTTTCCTTATTGTCCCCTGGAATGTGTTATTCACAAAAGGAATTGGCCCTGTGCTTTCTTTCTCAATTTTAGTGGAATAATTTGTGAAATAGAACTATTCATTGTACTTCAAAAATTGCTAGAATTCTCTTGTAAATCCGTTTGAAAGGGATAGTTTTTTTCCTTTTGTATGTCCTTATAGCTAGTTTAATTTCCTTTCCTGAAACTGGATTATTTAAAATCTCAGTTTGATTTTCTATTCATTTAGGTGTCATATTTTTATAGATTTTGTACTTTTTGTAATTTTGTAACTTTGCTGGTATAAAAATAGATATAGTATGTTCTGATTATTTTGTTTCTTCTGTGTGGTGATTTCACTTTATTCATTTTTTTATTTTGTTAATTTTATTTCCTTCCCTCTCCTTTTAATTGGATTAGTTAAAAGCTTATCAATTTTGTTAGTCTTTTCAAAGAACTAGCTTCAATTTTGTTTATCTCCAATGTAATAGTTTTCATTTCCAAGTCATCTTCTTCTACTCTAGTTTTTAAGATCTTTTCTCTTGTGTTTATTTTTGATTTGTTTCTCATTTTCAATTTCATATTCAGTTTATTAATTCATTTTATTAATGTGTATTCTTGGACATATACATTTCGTTTGAGGATTTCTTCAGCTGAATCCCCAAAATTTTAGTCTGCTATCTGTCTCTGTCATTGCCTTTCCCCTATTTATTAATTGTTACTAAGATTTCTTCTTTTGCTCACTCATTGTTCAGTATATCATTATTAAATCTTCATTTAGGTTGTGTCTTTTACTTGTGCTCTTTCCATTTATGGCTATTTTTATTGTGATGATCTGTAAGGAAAGTCTTTAGTTCTTTTTTAAAAAACACGTAATTTAAAAAATTTATCTACTATAAGATCTATTTTGGCAAAGGTATCACATGGTACTGAAAAGTATGAATATTTTTAAAATTTTGCCATTCAGAAGATTTCACAAATCTTTCCGCTCTAATTTCTACAAAAGTTTATTCAGTTATTTATTTACCTTTTTGTTTATCCTCCCATTAGATCTGTCCAGCTCTAAGAGAGAAACATTAAGATCACTTACTGTTTTTAAATTGCTATCTGTATCTTTTTGTTTAGGAACAAAGGAACATTAGCTGTTCCTTTACAGATTTAGCTGTTGTGCCATTATGATGAGTAGTATTTATATTGGTTCATTGTCTATAATGTCTTTAAGCATGATCATTTATCTAAATTGACATTATGAATTTTTATTTTTGCTTTTTCTGATAGCGACTCCTGTATGGTTGGTGTTGTTTTTTAATTTACTTGATAGAAATTCATCATCTTGTTAGATTGCATCAGCTTTGGTACTCACTATTCATCATTACCCTCAGAGTGGCGGGCTGGGGGAGAAAGAACAAAGAACTTCCCCCAGAGCTTCCATGTAAAGAAGTTCTCAGACCAACTATCTCCTTATGACCTTACAGTCCTCAGGTCCTACCAGCTTGCAATGCTTGGAGGGCTCCACCATGTCCCCAGGCCTGCTACCTTCTCCAACTTCCTATCTTCCTCTCACCTCCAGAAATTTTCAGCTTCTTTTTGTGTATTGTTCCCCTCTCTCCCTGCCCCCCCATTAGATTGTAAGCTCCTTGAGGGTAGGAATTGTCTTTCTTTTTCATATTTGTGTTCCCAACACTGAGCATAGTTTCTAGCACATAGTACATGCTTTTAAATGTTTATTGACCAACTAACTGAATAACAAATTTTGTTTCAGCCTTTCTTTTTGATTCTGTGCATGTCCTTGATTTTTATATGTTTTTTAAAAGTAACAGATTGATGGATTTTATTTTCTTATTCATTCTGGTGCTCTTTATGTTATTGAATTGTTTAGTCCATTCATATTTAAAGTTAGAAAAATTAGGCTTGTGTTTTCCTCCACTGGTTTCTTTAGTATTTTTGCTTAGATTAATATATATATATATATATATATATATATATATATATATATTTTCTGTATTATATCTATACTTTGCCCCTGTAACTAGTGTTTCATTTCTTTAAATTCTGCTTATGTTTTTATCACTTTATTTACTTTTGTATCTTTTGATGCTTCTTTGTTTTTGCTTCTCTCATCTCCCCACCCCCATAGGTTTCTAGGTCTCTAAAAGTTCTAGGTTTTTATTGAGAATTTGTCTCTTGAAAACTTTGGAGATTAAGCCTTTTTAAAAGCATTACTCTTTCATTTACTTTCATTCCCCTTTGCTTTAGTGTAAATCTCCAAAGTTGGGCTGTATAGTTATTTTATCCTTCTTAAAGGATTTAGAGTTCACTGGCCTAGATCCCTACCCTAGGTATCCTCTAAGGAAACAATATTGTACTCAGCTAGATTTCAGTTCCCATTCCTACAGGCCCAAGGCAGCCTTGCATGATGTACCACCATTCCTACCTCCCCTATACCAAAAGGGCTCCAGCTCATTTCCTTTTCACAGATAGGCTGAATTGGAATGTGCCATTTATCTATCTATTCATTTTTTCATTTATTTTGTGGGATGGAAAAAAGGCAGAGAAAATATTTCAGTCAGAGATTCTACAGCTTTGGGAAGACCTCAGGCAAAAGACAACCCGTTATTCTTATATCTAAGACCTAGATCCAAAAATGCAAATCCCATTCTCAGTCATTTCTCTTAGCTAAGTTGTTCACTTTTGAAATCTGCCTTTCTTCTAAGAACCTATCTTTAATTGGCAACTTAGGACTTCAAAATCTCTATTAATGCACTCTACAATTCTTCTAGAAGCTCATTTATCTCAAGATAAGTCACCGGAAGTTGGTAATGATTATGCGGTTGAATACATATCGGAAGATTCCTGAAAACAAATCTTACAAAGACAGCATACATGCTGATTGTCCATATTAATTCAACATATATTTCTCTTAGTACCCTTGTCAGGGGGCCACCAACCAACAGGACTTGCCTTTTCCTTTCTTTTTCAGTACTAGACACCCTTTCTGCTGATGAAATTGGTCATTCCTTGAAGTACAACACATTGTTTGCTTCTCAGTGAGCTGATCTTTCCCTTCTGTCAGAAGACGCTCAAAGTTAATACGTAGTTCTAAAGACACAGCAGATTTTTTGCCTTCTCTCCCATTCTTCTACAGTACAAGTCAGATCAATAGTCTCTTTTGCCTCTTTGGGGTCTTTGTCATTATTTTTTGCACTTCTCCAAAGCTTTTTAAAATATATCTTCTTTTCTAGTGGATAAATGAACTTACTTTTTGTGGAAAGACTTAGAACTGGAACAAACATTAATATGGTAAAATTTCTGCCAATCACTAGGATAGTTCCTTCACTCTCCATACTTGCGAAAAGGAAATCTTTAGATCTTTGTCTTTCTTACAGCTAGCTCTCAAGCTAATTGTCCTACATCCTATTTGTCACATCTGTTAGCCGAGGAGGGTACTGTTGCAGTGGGCTTCTGGGAGAAGCTTTATTCATAGCTGTCTGGCCAGCCTTGTTGGAGGGCTTTCCCTAACTTTTCTAACAATACACAATGCTACCTGTTCAGGTGCTCAGGTGCATTTGGTCTGCAATTAGTAGATTCCTTCAAATCCCCTAATGAAAACAGTAGCTGCAAACAGCTGCTATCTCAGAGAAGGTTATCTCTATATCATTCAGGCTCTTCTCATCTTTCAATTGTCTCCTCTCCTCTACACATCTTGAAGCCTGTATATTTAGGCAAAAAAAAAAAGGGGTATTTTGGGTGGGGGAGGCCACCTGAGCAAAGGGAAAAGAGGCAGTAAAAGATAAACAGCAAGATGCTAACTGTAGAATGCACCTTTGGAACCATTTTTACAGAGAAGTACATTCTATTAATCTTTTTCAAAACTCCAGCATAGAATTTTAGAATTGTTATCAAATTTGATGTGTCTGAAAATGAACACCATTTTTAGAATTCTCTACAGATTTGAAAGAAAAACAAAAAGAGAAAGGGAATGAATATTGGAGAAAATTGATTAAGGTGGATAGGATCAGAGGCATCCTCTCAGATCAAAGACAAGGAAAAGGGATAGATAAAGATATAAAGAGGAAGAAAAGAAAATTAGGGAGCTCTTTATTCTCAGTAATGTAGAATGCACAGGTATTGGGGGAGGAATAGAAATGAAGTCTGGAGCTTGAGGAAATCACTGTGGAAAGTGGAGGATGTACTATAAAGTCAATCAGAGAAGAATTAAAATACGAGATTCTGTGTCATGACCAATATTTATGCCCCAGTGGTTGCTGATGCTCTGTGGGATTCATTATGCACTCATACTCACACCCTATTCTCAGAGTTCTGACATCAGTGGACACTCTCAGGGGGACTTTAATCTAGGTTCAATCCACAGGCTGTCTACAAGCTTGTAGCAACTGTCTAATCATTGGCATGGATGTCTGTATCATTAAAAACACAACTGAATATATCAACAAGAAATGTCTGGATTCAACTTTAAAAAAAGATATGGGGCTGTAAAAAATTCTAAACTTTTAAAAAATTCTAAGTGAAAAACAGTAAGATAGCATTTGTTTTACTGAATGCAATTTCTCCCCCTACTCCCCATTCTTCTATAATAATATTCTATTTTTAACAAACTCACACAGGGCTACATATTCTTCAGGAAATTTGATGTTAAGACTTAAATTCCAGTTTGAGTTCTATGTAGATTTGAAAGAAAAAAAAAATTGCCATTGTACATACAGAATCACTCATGGAAACCCTTAACCTGTTTTTTTTTTTTTTTTTTGGCTGGGAGGCAGGGGGAGGGTGGAACTATTTTCCTTTGTATAGAAAATTCTTAGTATGGATATCTGCTGTACCAATAAAGATATTAGAAGGTCCTGCAGTTTATAGTCTTAGAGAGTTTCCTGGGCACTTAGAGGTTGAGTAACTTGTCCAAGATAACTGAACCAGTATGCTAGAGTGGGGATTTGAGTTCATATATTCCTGACTTTGAGGCCACCTTTCTTTATGAAACTCCACATTATCTTTCATCACCTAACTTTGCTCAATTATATGCCTAATTATATCAATTAAAAAGAGAAAGGAAAAAATTACTTTCATCCCATAAGATTACCAAATAAGTTTGGGTTATAAAGCAAATGAGACTATTCTACCTTGCTCTTTCACTTGCCCAAGCACATTGTTACTTTACCTAAAGCTGGTTGAATAACTATTTCTAAAGGTGGCATAATAAATTGAAAATTTATTCTGGTGTTATAAAAGAATTAATTCCTTTCCCCAAAATGAGCCATTTCCTTCCTTCCATGGTAGTTCAAATCTAGTGAAAAATGTACCCTTTTCACTTCCCTAACAGAATTTACAAATTTACAAATGATTGTTTGATCTTACTGTGTTGATGGTATACTGTTGAATAATAATGCAACATGGTATCTCTTCATCTCCAAATATACTTCACAAAGAATGATTAAACTCCTGTCACTCCATGGGGAGACTGGCCAATGAGGGTACAGAATTAAGTGAATATTCAATATGTTCTAATTCATGTGGATATTTGAGTCTGCTTCCTGAAATACATGACAGATATGGGAGATAATTTTGAAGTTCAGAGAAAGTTAGGAACAGGGCCAGGATGGAAATGAAGGTAGGCTGGCTTACAGGTTACAGGAGGGATTCATCAATGGGGTGAGGTGGAGTCAAGAACTTGTGGAAGTATATTCCATAGTAAATGAGCCATATGGCCCTAGGTACTGAAGAAAGTTCCAGAATGCTCTAGCAGTAGAAAGGGATATAGTTTTGAAATCCAAAGAGTAAAGAACAGAGACTCTCTTTTTACCATTCTTTACATTCACAGGGCCATCATTGTAGTTTGGGCCCTCACTATGACTCATTTAGATTACTGTCATTGCCTTCTAATTACTCTTTTCTGTCGTTATCTAGTAGTGTCCTATTCTTTGTGACCCCCTGTAAAACAGTACACACAGGGACTTTTGGGCTCCAGCCTCTAGCAGGTTCAGTCTTGATCCAAGCAGCCAGAAGGACAGCAACAGAGACAGGATAGGGGGTTAATTAATTTATTCTTCTCAAGGGTTGCTTATAGTGGTAGCACCAACTCCTATAGCATTCATGAAGTCTCAATGGGGGCCAGTCAACACACATTCCACAAATATCCCTAAAGCCTCGATAGGGGCCAATCAAGGCAGGCACAGCAGTTATATTTGTTCATCCTCTACCTGCTGACCAGTGCTTGCTTGATTTATAGAGGAGCACACAAAGAAGGCAATTTGCCAGCAATAGTCTCACAAGTTTACATTAACTTTATAGCAATATCATGATGACTTAGCACAGAGCACGTGCAGTGTACTGTTTACAACTTAACTCAAATGTTTACATTATCTTAAGATTCTAATATGATACACAAACGTGGTAAGATTGTTTACAAGCCATGAACTTGGGAACTAGTAGATTGTTTATGGCCATGGATCCTGGGAACTAGTTTCTTAAAAAAAAAACAAATCCACCTTACATACACTCCCTGCACCAACAGTCCATGGGGTTTTCTTTGCAAAGATACTAAAGTGATTTACCATTTCTTTCTCCAATTGTAGTTAGGTGTTAAATGATTTGCCCAGAGTCACACAAGCTAGTGTCTGAGGTCAGATTTGAACTCTGGTTTCTCTGACCCTAGGCCCAGTGCTCTATCCACTGTGCCATTTAGTTGCTCCCCTAATTATTCTACTTGCCTCAAGTTTCTCCATTTTCTACTCTATCTGCCATATAGCTACTAAGGTGATTTTTCTAAAGTACCGATCTGATCATATCACTCTCCTACTCAGTAAAGTCCATTGGCTCCCTATTGACTCTAGAATAAAATTTTTCATCTCTAGTTCTCCTTTTTAAAATTTCTCTTTTATATACTTTTCATAGCATAGTATTAGCATATACAGTAGCACATGTATATAATTTATAAAAATAGGTATATTTGGGGAGCACATGCTCAAAAATTCTTTTACTGACAAAAGGTATGCAAGCAAAATGTTCAGAGACCAACGCTTTAAAAATTGAGGTCATTTATAGGAGCTAGAAGAATTCTTTTGCAGTAGCTGTGCTTATAGTTGTGCTGTGACTTCTTATGTCCTTTAAACAAGAAAAACTTGGCGTTAGCAGCACAATTATTCCTGGGCACCCTCTCAATTTGAAAGTATCTCTTTTTTTAAAACTTTTTTTATTCAGAACTAAGTCATAAAAAAAATTTCAAAATACAAACAAAAAAGGATAGTATCTGATGTGAACTATCAATTTTTGTGGGAGGATTAAAAATTGTTTTTGTTTTACTAACACCAACAGCACTATAAATTTCTCATAATAGTCCAATTCACTTGATTTCTGAATTACTTGAAAAGTCTGAAACTCTTAACTTTTATAATGTGTATTTTTAAAAAAGGTATTTAGTAATTTGAACTAATTTTGAGTCAATGTCTGACTAAATTTGAGGATTTCAAACTTTATTTGTACTTAACCAAACATGAAGGGGTCAGTGTCATGTTCTAAAATTCTCAGTTACATTCTTGTCTCTGATGACGAGTAAGATGTCTTAGCGTTCAAAAGGCTTTCCTACATCCATTATCTTGTAAAGTGTAAATTTTAGTGTAAACTTTCTGAGGAAAAGGTATATATTCTGATGGAACACATGAACTCCTTCATTATGTTCATGATGTTTTCACTAAAATGAACATATGGTTGAATGAATGAGTTCTCATCTCAGGCAGGAATGTCTTCCTACAATTATTACATTTATAGAATTTCTCCCTAGTGTTCATTTTCTGATGCTGAGTAAGGCCTGAGCTCTGGCAGGTCTTCCTATATTCAATACATTCATATGTTTTCTTTCTAGCATGAAATCTTTGATGTTGAATAAAGTGTATACTCTGACAAACTTCCCACATTTGTCATATTCATTTCTCTTTAGTATGGATTATATGATGGAGGACAAGGTTTTGGCTGTAGCTAAAGGCCTTCTCATATTCATTTCATTCATAAGATTTCCCCCTGTATGAGTCACCTGATGTCTAGTAAGGTATGAGTTCTAGTAGGCCTTCACACATTCAATACACTCATAGAGTTTGAGATTCTCCAGTATGAACTCTCTGATGTCAAATAAGGTGTGTGCTCTGGCAGAAAAACTTCCCACATTCATAACATTCATATGGTTTTTCTCCAGTGTGAATCCTTTGATGAAGTATAACGTCTCTGCTCGTGCTAAAGGCTTTGCCACATTTATATATTCATAAAGTTTCTCTCCATTATGAATTCTTTGATGTTGAATGAGAACTGAGCTCTGGTGAAAAATCTTCCCACATTCACTACAAACATATGGTTTCTCTCCAGTGTGAATTCTCTGGTGCAGAGTAAGGCCTTCACTGTGACTGAAGGTCTTCTCACATTCATTACAGTAATAAGGTTTCACTCCAGTATGAATTCTCTGATGCTGCGTAAGGTTAGAGCAGTCACTGAAGTCCTTCCCACATTTAATACATCCGTATGGCTTCTCTCCAGTGTGAATTCTCTGATGAAGAGAAAGTGTAGGGGGGAGGAGCCAACATGGCAGAGTAGAAAGACTCACATATGCGAGCTCCGAATCCACAGCCCATAAATTACCTATGGAAAGAACTCCCAATGGGTTCTGGAGCAGTGGAAGCCGCGCAGCAGCAGAGTGGAGGAGATTTCTGTTCCAGAGAGCCCTGAAAAACCGGCACCAAAGGTCCCTCAGGCACCAGACACAGAGCGGAGCCCGGGCCCTGGAAGCGTGGCCCCAGAGGAGCAGATCCAAGCAGGCTTCAGGGACGGAATCTCCGGGGGCCGCGAGGGTCCCTCACCCACAGGTGCTACAGGTCAGTGAGACAGCCTTCTGGACTGGCCGAGAGGGGAGCGGGGTGTCTCCGTGGCTCGGGCCCCCTCGAGAGGAAGCAGCGGGGGAGGTGGCGAATAGGGGCTCCTGGAGCAGGCGGGAGCTCAGGGCCATTACTGAAGGTCTCCACATAAACACCCTGAGGGAACTGAGCCTGGGAGGCAGCCCTACCCCAACCTGAACAGCAGTTCTTAATCTCTCACTGAATAGAAGCCCCTCCCCGCACTGAAAGCCCTGAGGCTGGGGAGCTGCATTTGAATCTCAGCCCCCAAGCACTGGTGAGGTGGGAGTGGAGAGGAATCTCAGAAGTCAAGTAACTGACTGGGAAAATGCCCAGAAAAGGGAAAAATAATAAGACTATAGAAGGTTACTTTCTTGGTGAACAAATGTTTCCTCCTTTCCTTTCTGATGAGGAAGAACAATGCTTACCATCAGGGAAAGACATAGAAGTCAAGGCCTCTCTAACCCAAACATCCAAAATAGATATCCAATGGGCTCAGGCCATGGAAGAGCTCAAAAAGGATTTTGAAAATCAAGTTAGACACAGGTGGAGGAAAAACTGGGAAGAGAAATGAGAGAGATGCAAGAAAAGCATGAAAAATGGGTCAATACCTTGCTAAAGGAGACCCAAAAAAATGTTGAAGAAAATAACACCTTGAAAAATAGGCTTACTCAATTGGCAAAAGAGGTTCAAAAAGCCAATGAGGAGAAGAATGCTTTCAAAAGCAGAATTAGCCAAATGGAAAAAGAGGTTCAAAAGATCACTGAAGAAAATAGTTCTCTCAAAATTAGAATGGAACAGATGGAAGCTAAAGACTTTATGAGAAACCAAGAAATCACCAAAGAAAACTAAAAGAATGAAAAATCAAAGATAATGTGAAGAGAAAGTGTATTGCTGCAGCTAAAAACGTTCCCACATTCTTTACATTTATATGGTTTTTCTCCAATTTGAATTCTGTGATGGAGAATAAGATGTGAACCCCAGGGGAAGAATTTTCCACATTCATTACATTCATAAGATTTCTCTCCAGTATGACTCTTCTGATATACCACAAGATGTCCCTTTTGTCAGAAGAACTTCCCACCTTCCCTACATTTATATGGTGCCTCTCCAATGTGAATGCTCTGCTGGACAGTAAAGGTTCTGGAGGAGCTCAGCTTGTTCCTTTGTGTATATGATCCCTGTTCAGTATGAAATTTTTGGTGTTATAGAAGCTGGGTGATCAGGTGGAAGGCCTTACCACATTCATTATATTTAAAAGGTTTCCTTTTAGAATGTAACCTATTTTCATTAATGTCTGAATCATAATTAAAGGAATCTCTATATTCATGATAATTAGAAAAAAAACTCCTCTGAGCAAGTTCTATTATCTTTCAGAAGATCTGAACACACAGTAAAATGCCTTTGATTTGTGTCACATTGATGGAGACTCTTCATACTAAACATCTCTTGGTTATGAGAAAAGACTCAGCTGATAGTGGAGCTTCTATCACATTTATTGTATTCAGAGTCTCACACTGCGTGGGGAGGCTTCTTCTGAATGAATGTTGTGGGCTGAAAAGGACTCTCTGTGTTACTGACCTGGCACCAAATTTGCAAGTTTCTGTTAACTTGAAGACACAATCACCAACTTTCAAGAGCTATTCCTTGCACAATTTTTCCCTAGAAAGGCCAAACTTTAGAGCTAACTCTGACTTCAGGCATAGCCTCCCAATCTGGGCCACAGCTCCTTGGGACATCTCTCCTTGGCTTTCATGGTGCTTTTCTGCCCCAAATGCTTGATCACATGATGTTTGGAATCTTCCAGTCCCAGGCATACCAGGTTCCCATAGTTCTCCGGCATCACGTCCCAGTACAGCTCCTTCTGAGCAGGGTCCAGCTGCCCCCACTCATCCTGCGGGAAGTCCATGCCACGTCCCGAAGGTCACTGACCCCTGGTACACTAGGGTATCTACACCTCCTCCAGGCCCCTGGTGCTGGGGGATGGGCAGAGCCGAGCAGCTGGATGTCTGGCTGCGGAAGAGAGAGCGTCTGTGTCTGGCCACAGGGATTCCCCTGAGGCTCCAGGGGCGACCCCAGGACAGTGTGGAAGGAGCTAAGAGGGGCCTCGGGAGCCACAACAGGTTCAGAAGAAAGGAGTGAGGAATGAGCTGGAGGGGCAGGAAGGGGTGGGGAAAAGGGGGAGGTCAGTACTGCACAGGCCCCTTTTGATAGGAAAGTGGTCACACCTGACCTGGAGCAGAAAGCTGGTGTCAGCCTCCATCCCCGTGACCTCAGCCTCCTGCCCCCCACCCCACCTCATGTCTGGGTCCCACTCACCCAGCCAGAATGGTGGGGGCTCCAACCAGGAGCAACTGAGGTGGGACGGAGTCAGTATCTCATTTTTCTAGGAGGAGAAAACTCATTCTTGCTATCCAGTGGTACTTGCTCTGGACTGAAAAAGGCAAACAAAGATGAATTTAAATTGGGGGGGGGAATCTCTTGGGTTCATAAATTTAGAGGTGGAAGGGACTGCAGAGACTCTTGCATTTTATAGATAAGAAAAATGTGGCCAAAGAAGGTTAAACACTTGCCCACAGTCACATACATAGTAAACCTCAGAGGTAGATCTTCTGACTCTATAGTCAATGCTTTCTCTGCTACATCATGCTCACTCCATAAATAAGTATTTACCATTTATGCTGCATATAGTTTGCTTTGTGTACGTTTGCATGTTGTCCCCCTCATTGGAGTGTACGCTCCCAGAGGGTAGGGACTGAACTTTCCCTTTCCAATGTCTATTTATATACAGACACTGTAATATAATTGACTGTTTTGTTGCCCATATGTTTTCAGTAAAGTGAATTTTCCCTCACCTATAATGAAGCCAGAATTAGAACTAACTAGAAGATAGGTTAGGCAGGAAATTCAACCTCTCAAGGAGTTAGGAACTTTTCCCAAGGGTTTGGGAGTCATGATAACCAAACTTGGAAATTTTCATCTAAAATAAAACTCCCTACAGTTGAAGAGAAGAAAAACCAAGTATACTTTAGAAATCATTATGTTGTCCTCTAGGATTAAAAGGAACCAATCACTGAAACAGGGTCTTGTATTTGCCAGGCCAAAGTAACCAGTACTTCAGCCTGTACCATTCCCTGTTATATACAAAGCTGTAGAACAGGCCATTAAGCTCTCTGGTTGATAAAAGTACTGCTTAGGGACCTGTAAGTGAAGTTGTCATCTCTGTCCAGTTGTTCCTGTAGCAGCAACCACACTGGCATACCCAGAATGGCTGCTAGCATAGGGCATTAGATCTGCTTTACTAGGAAACGTAGATATTTAAGGGTCAACAATCTCTTTAAATTATATTCACTAGTACAGGGGAAAAGTCAGCACCCTGAACTCCAGAGAAAATATAAGCAGAGAAATAAAGACCAACAGACAGGGCTCTACTGCCTGAATCAGTAGATTGCCATATTGCTGTATACTTTACATACATCCCTGGATTGAGAGAATCTATATATCTGGCAGTCGAGGCGCTCTGAACATATAGTCACTCAGAGTCTTGATCAAGGAATCACAAGAGCCCCCAAAATAAAATACCAACCTCTCACTATATATAACAAAGATTTGGTTCCTGACTGGCTCAGTCAGTAGGCACAAAACCTACATGATTCAGCACAGCTGCGAAATGTCAGGGTTCAAAGGAGATCAATGCTTCAGATGTTTTCAATGAGCCTGAACTTGGGAAACCAAACTCCAAAACAACAAAAATCCCACTTTGCTTGCCTTTACAGCTTCCCATCATACTCACTTAGCTGTCCTGAGAATAAGCATATCATCCAAGAAAAGATATTTAGGGACCAGATAACTACATGAGACATCTGGGACTCAAAATGTGCTGATTGAATGGATATTGAGAACGGGTTACTAGGATACAAAGAGATTTGATCTTAGTTAACATTGATGATAACTAATGTTTTGCTTTGCATGGTTTTTGTTAGTTTTCTTGGTTACCTCTATGACACGTCAATCTCCCTTTTCAAAACTAGTGCATTGTGAGCCCTCTAAGTAGTTTGATCTGTAACGTGAAATTAATGTGACCTGACTTAATATAACTATGATTATGAATTTATGTAAGATTTTATTGCATTGTTTGATACTAGCCCTGTATGGCTGGGAAACTGGATCTCTATGTACCAGTTAGTGATCCATAGCACAAGGATGTTATGCTGACCAGAAACGCAGATCCAAAGATTGATACAAGAAGTTTTCTCTGAAGGTCCTTCTCTAAAGGTCCTTCTGACTACTCCCACAGCTGTCAAACTTGTGGGTATGGACTTCTGGATCATCTGAAGAAAGAAGCCCCTGCTCCTGAGCAGATGGCAGAACCCTCCAGAGATCTCAAGGTTTGTCTAGTATGGTCCCAGAAGCAGCTGACATCCAGATGAGACAGCTGTCTTGATTTTGGATGAGGGCTGAGTATACTGCCCTAGTTTTTTCCTCTTAACGTTTTGTTATGTGCCCAACCACCAAGGCCCTGATTCAAGTGTGTATTGGCATTTTTTCCCTCCATATTCTTGGCCTACCTCTCTTTCCTGCTTGCAAGCAAATGGTGGCTAGCAATGATACCTGGTACACTCTTCCCCAGCAGGTCCCCTAAAGAACTAACCCCCTGAGCAACATCTTGTCCTGGTGCACCTGGCTTTTCATGATACCTTGGCTTATACCTGCCTTTTCTTTACTGGCCAGAAGGATAGGGGTTCTTTCAGACTCCCTCTCTTTGGTCAAAAGGGAGAAATATCAAGATATTAGGAGACACTTGGTTTTCCAGAACTAAGGCCCAGCAAGCAAATTGTGCCCTGAGCTTGGCATAACAGCATTCCTTTGCACCCACCCTCTGGATGATCTGAGACACAGCAAAATCCCAGAATTGTTTCATATAATTATTATATTGTTTTGACTAGTACCAAGTGTTCTATGAGTTCAGACAAGCACCTGCTACATCCATGTTCTGGTCATGAAGCCCTACTATGAATCAAACTTGTCACATTGTTGCTGTTACCCTTCATTGTCAGCGTTACAGTTTACTGCACAGTCATTGATATAAGTATTGAGATCTCCCCACTAGGGGCAGGGCTCCAATACATACTAGCTTGCAAGTCGTTTCCCTTACTTTGAAATGAAATCTGTTTGATTCCTGACTCTCCTGTCCCTAGCCTGGCTCTGTTTGGCTCTGGGCATCCACAGGTTAGAGGCCCGTTCTGTCCAGTTGACACTTTTAAGTGATTTCCTTAACCTCTTTTCTGAGATATGTTGCAATTTGAATCTAATAATATTTCAGTGGATTTGTGATTTCTTCAGGGAATATGCTCTCCTATGTTAATAGAATGTCAAGTCTGGAGGCAGAAAGACTCATCTTTTTGAGTTCAAAACTGGCTTCAGACACTTAAGAGCCATATGACCCTGGGCAAGTCATTTAACCCTGTTTTCCTCAGTTTTTTCATCTGTAAAATGAGCTAGAGAAGGAAATGGAAAACCATTGCAGTATCTTTACCAAGAAAGCCCCAAATGAGTCACAGAGAATTGGACAAGACTGAAAAGTGACTGCACAATAATAACAGCACAAAGTACAGTCCATCCACACCTTCTCATCCTGTGGGGCTCCTATTCATGTTCTAGTAAACCTCCCCAGACAATGCACCAACATGCTGGGTAATTTCCTCCGGACCTTTTTAATATTATAGGGGCATCCGTTCAATAACTGAGACTTTTAGTGTGTTGTCCTTGACTTTGGTTCTGTGATCCGTCTGCTTCCTTTTCCCCATGTACATTTTCTGGATATGTTTTATGTTGCATGGGAGTGAGATTCCACTTCCTCATGTGTACCATGTATCTCTCTATTACCCCTTGAATACTCATAATCTCTAAAGAATCTGGCAACAGAGTGATGCAGGAGATAAAACACTGAGCTTGGAGTCAGAGAGCCTGAGTTCGAAATCTGCCTCAAATAGTTACTGGCTCTTTGATTTTAGGCAAATCACTTAACCTGTTTGCCTCAATTTCCTTAACTGTAAAATGGGGATAATAATAGTATCTATCTTGCAGGATTGTTGTGAGGCTCAAATTATATAATATTTGTAAAACACCTGGCACATAGTAGATGTGACATAAATGCTGACACTATTATTATTAATCCATACCTAGTCAAGTTTCCAAGGCATATGAGATGTTAAGGGAGGACTGGCACCTCTCCTGTGAGCCCTTTTCAGAGCTACCCATTCATCTTTGGTGTCTAACCCATCATCCAACTTTCACCTGTGACTCCAGGAAGCTGTAGCATGTGCAGCAGCCACACCCTGGTAACTCTCTTGGCACATGATTTATATGTAAATAAATGCTACTGGTGGGAGTAAGGGGGGATGCTGAGAATATATAAAAGATTTTATTTGTATTTAAATATTTCTGGCACATTTGAATTATTTGTCAATTATGAAATAGTCAATAGTCATTTATTATGCACCTACTATGTGCTGGGCACTGGATTAAGTGCTGGGGATACAAATATGAAAAAAGATAAACACACAAAACGAAGCTGAAAGTGGGGGAGGTAGGAGCTGTGAAAGAGAAGAAGTTGACCAGAGAGGGTCCCCTGGTGGAAAAGTCAGAGAAGTTCCAGAGTAGTACAGCCAGGGAAATATGAAATTTTCTAAGTTGAGTTTTCTCTTTAAATGGACATTTGGAATTCATGGTGCCACCCTCCACTCTGAGATCCAGAAGGTAGTGAGGAGGTAGAGTCCTAAGGCTCATCAGATCTCACAAATAAGCTTAACCCAATAATGAGTTTCCTGGGTCATGGCACAGAAGTGTAAATATCTGTGAATAAAGGACATACCAAAAAAATAAATAAATATACTAAATTTACCACAAATTAATGTCATCTGAATTAAAGGATGTTATAGCACAAATGATATACAAACCATGTAATGCTAGACCCCAAATAGATGACAATAAAAAAAAAAGTTATGGCTTCATATTTCTTTTTCTGGTTAGGCTTTTTCTATACTTCTCTATAATGCTCATTTTGGTCCATTCTTTCTTGTTCAACTAACTTCCTTTAGCACAGAAGTGGGGATAGTTTAGGAAAGTGGTTCAGTGTGCAGTCTAGTATGTATGGTTAGAATCAGGCCTTCTCAAGAACCCAGACACAGTGTGCTAGCAAAATAGCAAATGGTTTAATGAAACACATTAATTAGTAAATAATAAAGTAATTAGGGTCAGATTTTACTCCATTTTCATTTACTCAAGTATTTGAAGACCTTCGGAGTATGGTAGCACACTCCTATAATCCCCGTTACCAGGAAACCTGGACTTCTAAGCTTAGATGTTCTGAGATTCAATGGGGTAGGATGAGCTGGATCTTCATTACGTTTAGTGTGAATATGCTCGCTCTCGCTCTCTCTCTCTCTCTCTCTCTCTTTCACACACACACACACACACACACACACACACACACACACACAATGGAGGCCACCAAGTTAAGGAGAAAAAGGCTAACTGGTCCAGATTTGAAATGGAGTAAAGTGGAGGTTTCTGTGCCAATCAGTAGTGGTATCAGCCTATAAATAGCTGGCTTCACTTCCAGCCTGGGAGGAGATGGACAGATCCAGTTTAAAAAGAAAGAAAAAAAAGATTCTGAGTGACTCTCCTTTGTATTTATCTCCCCTTCTTAGTATTTTAGCTATTTGTGTCTTTGTTCTTCCCCTATTAGATTAACAGGATCATAATTCATAAGAACTTTTATATGCTCAAATATAAAGCACACAGCCTTGCTCAAAATATTATTTAATGAATATTTAGGAATGAATTTTTTTAAAGTATGTTTTGAGAGTTAACCACCTATGTGATGTCATTTTGGGGACAAAAAAGGGCACACTTTTTCTATGCAATATCTTCCCCACCTAATCACCACAATACCTGAAACCCATCATTAGAGTTATTCCTTTGAGTTAAAGTGCTGGCTCCAGAAAGCCCCAGATATACAAAGAGTGTCAAGTTTCAGGTACAGGTTAGACTAGTTTGACATCTAAAGTACCTTCAAACTCTGTAATTCTGTATTACTTTGAGAAAATAACATTAGGCCTGAAGATTAGAAGCACAGAAAGTCCAAACTGGAAGGAAGAGCTCTTAGAGATCATCAAATCCAGTAGTTTCTTCAAAAGGTGTGACATAGAACATTTTGGCTAGACTATCTTGGGAATTACACAAAACATACAGGAGCAATCACATGCAAACATGTATGAACTTCCCAACTTTCTTGTACTGTGCCCAGATTCCTCATGGCAAAGAATAATAATTTTTAGTGAGCAAAAAAACATGAGAACTATTGATCTAACCCAACCTCACTTTACAGGTGAGAAAACTGAAGAACACTGAGAACAAGTTACTAGACAAAGGTCACACCACTAGATATTAGAACTTACCCATTAGAATTACCCATTCTCATATTAGCAGAAAGGGACGAAGCCATGAGAAAGGTACACTTAATTGGGATGGGATAGAGAAGGGCTCACAGAATCATGGAGTACTACCTGAGTTCTATGTAAGAATCTACACTAGAATCCATCTGGTCCTGGGGTGTGGGGAGGGATAGAGGGAGAGGGAGAAAAAGAACTGAGAAAGAAGAGACACAACAAACAGAAGCAGGGAAGTGTTCTGAGGACTAAATGTATATACTTCAGAATTCTGCAGGGAATCATGCTGGTGAGATTGAAGATTAACACAAGAGACTTCAATAACAACTTGGTTGGGTAGACACACCCTCCCCCTTGAGAACTCACATCTTTTCAGGATTTTGCTTGATTTTGTTCCTCTTATAACTGAATAAGGACTTATCACCAACTGTGAATAAAATAACCAAAGAAAAGACTTTCAGGAAACATGCACTGAATGATTTCCAGAATGACATGTTCATATGTCAAACCACAACACAAAGAAATGTTAAACGAGTATTTAAGGTTTGATGTTGCTCTAGAGCATTTGAAACTCACCAAAGTCAAGGGATGGGGTCATATGCTGCTAGGGATTGAATGAATCATAGGAAGCTACCGAAAAAAAATTCCTTTTTGGGTCAAACTGACAGTGTAAGGAAAGGTGTATGAGAAATGATATAGATTACTTCAATCTCTGGACTTATTTCCACGGTCATAATTTGTATCTGACAAAGCGTACTCTGGACTAAAATATGTATATTTATTGAAGGAAAATTTTTCCAGGAATTCCAGAAGAATATAACATCTTGTCATTTCTGCCTGCTCAGTGCTTAAAACCTGTATTGTTTTTAACATGGAGGCAGTTAGATGGTGCAGTGGATAGGTGAACTCAATTTAAATACAGTCATAGACATTTGCTAGGTTGGTGACCATGGGCAAGTCACTTAACCTGTCTGCCTCTATTTCCTCAATTGTAAAATGGTGATAATAATAGCAATCAGTTCCCCGGTAGCTGTGAGGATCAAATGAAGTTATATTTGTAATGCGTTTAGCATAGTGCCTGGCATGCAGTACATGCTGAATAAACGCTTGGTTCCTTCTTTCCTCTTCCCTTTCACTCACTTCCCACATTCAATTAATTACTCTTTCCTGTTGATTCTGCTTTTGCACTGTTATAGAATCATAGGGTTTAAAAATGTAAAGGACCTTAGTGACTATCTAATCCCCTCATCTGAAGACAAGGAAACTGAAGTTTAGTGACTTGCTCATGGCTTAATAAGTGACAGCGGTCTGGATTTAAAACTCAGGCCTCCTGACTCTTCTCTGTGCCACACAACTTTATCATGGATGAACAAAAGAATGAATGACTGAAAAAACATTTACTTAGTGCTTGTACTTCAGAAGATCTGATTTCACTGATGGGTCTCTTCCTTCTACCCACACACATATCTTGGCCCTTACACCCTCCCCCTCTGGGCTCTGGTGGGTCCCACCCATGAGGGGAGCAGCCCTCAGAGACAGATAGAGACAGAGAGACAGACAGAGCAAAAGAAAGGAAGCTAGGTAGTGTAGTAGATAGAGCACCAGTCCTGGCATCAGGAAGACCTGAGTTCAAATCTGACCCAGACACTTACTAGCTATGTGACGTTAGGCAAGTCACTTAACCATGTTTGCCTCAGTTTCCTTATCCATAAAGTGAGCTGGAGAAGGAAATGGAAAGCCACTCCAATATCTCAATATCTCTTCCAAGAAAACCCCCAAAAAGGATCATGAAAAGACATAAATGAAACGAAACAATAACATGGGGTCCCTTTACACCCTAGTATATGGTGTTTAGGGGTTGCTGTGGCTACAAAATTTTCATCACCTGGTGGCCAACCAAACCCAACCCAACCAAAGTGGTCCTCAGGTGAGGCCTTTTCAACCTGGCAGGATCTCCCAGGGACTGCATTCCATTGTTAGAACCCACAGTCACTTTGACCTTTATTAGGGTTTGACTAAGAGAACTGAATAGAAATTCACTCCTTGGCATTAGTTAAATCAACACTCTAAGGCTTTAAGTTGAAGAACAGTTGCCAAGTGTAAGTAGTTTCCTTAACTCCAGACCCCCTCCTACTCCACTCTCCTATCCCCATCCTATCCCACTCCCCACCCCAAAGTATTAATTACATTCAAAAAAACTCATGATTAGCAACTAGATAATGATTTTTCAGTCACAACAATCTAATGGAAGTCTATCCACCAAGGGATAGAAGAGGTTGGGATTTGCATTGGTGGAAGGATACAGATGGGTGCATAAGAAGTGAGAGATTACTATACCAGGTGGATGAAATTAAGGCTCCTGGAAATATAAAAGTCATTAACATTAGTTAAATGTATAAAAGGGAAGGAGGCACAGTTTGATAGGCCATTAACATTTCAGTTATTTATTAAGAGCTTATTTTATGCAGGACATCATCTTAAACTTGACTTTGCCTAATTTATTTCCTTATAGTTACAAGACTTGGTGCATTTTCTACTTCTATTAGACTTTTCTATGACCTTTTCAAATTTTCACACTTGTCCTACATTAGAGCCTTTCCTTAGTTTTCCCTTTGTGCTGTACCATCCAGCCTTAACTCAGAGATGCATTTGCACTGAAAAGTCAAAAATCACTATGACTGCTCCAAAGTGAGACTTTACTTCCTACTGTGGAGGATGAGTCAACTCTAGTCAATCCTTGCTGCTGTACTTAGCTTTTTTTTTAAACTTCTTAACAAAGGAAGACACAAGATATTCTTTCCATGGACTACATAACAATATCTGCTCCATTTTTTTGAGGAAATATTTAACCAGGTTTGCAAAACCTTATACAGTTATATATCCAGAAGAAAAATGATTTTTATCAACTTATTATCAGTAACATTTCAACTACTAGAGATAGGATAAGTGAGGCAGCAAAGGAGCAGCTCAAGAAGGTACTTAGATAAGGAGTTCATATTTAGACAGTTCAAAAGTACTTACGAGGTTATCTAGTGCAGGGCTTCTTAAACATCTTCCACTCTTGACCCCTGCAGAGCATCTTCAACTGTGGTGGTGAACCCACAGCTTTTCCAGTCGGATTCCTTCATTTTATAGGTGAGGAAATTGAAGCCTAGAGAGGTCATACCACTTGCTCAAGGGCAGGTTCAGAATGGCAAATGAGGTTCAATCTCCATGAACCAAGCTTGGTACTATCATTTCTCTTGTTCTTTTGTAAATTATACCTGTCAGAGGTTCCCAAAGTGGGTGATACCACCATCTGAGGAACACTGAAATGATCCAGTGGGGCAACGGTAGCTTCGGGTACAATTGGGGAGGGTGGAATACAAGTAAGTGGGCAGTGGAAGCATAAGGAAAGAAGAGAAGAAAATTCTGAGAAACGATTCTTACGTGTTTCCTCTGTTGTATAACAAAGTCAGTGATTACATTATTTTCCAAATAAATGTGTTTGTCCTTTGTTTTTGAAGAAGACCATGACATCAGAGAAAAAAATACACAAAATGAAAACTATAACTAATCAGTGGTCAAGTATACTGACAGGTCTTAACAAACAACTGTTGGCAAGTAAGAGTGTTGCACATTGTCAGAAAGTCTAGCATACATTGGTAGGAATATGTGTGTGTAATGACTTGTTTACAATATGATATTATATGATACTACACTATATATATGATACTATATATGCATGATGCAATATGGTGTCATCAAAATTTCAATGCAGGAAAAACCTCCACAAATAATTTATAAATTATTAAATTTAAGATGTACCATTTTTAAAAATTTAATTTGTTTTCAGTTTTCAACAATCACTTTTGTAAGTCTTAAATTTTCTCCCTTTCCCTATATCCTCCCTCCCTGAGACAACAAGCAATCTTATATGGGTTCTACATGTACATTCCTATTAAATACATTTTCCCATTAGTCATGTTGCATAGAAGAATTAAAATGAATGGAAGAAACCATGTGAAAAACCAAAACAAAACAAAACACAAGAGAAAATGTTGAGGGCTAGGATGGAGTGCAGTGGCAAGTTCAGAATAGAACTTCAGGAAAACCTGTTCTCTGAGACTGTGCTCATCCAGCATTGCTCTCCAGGCCCCCCTGGGTGTTATTGTCTCTGTGAGAGAAACAAGAGAACTACAGAATACAAGGGATATGTAAAACAGACAATGCCCTTCAGGCTAACTTTCTTCAAGACAATAAGACTGGCCAAATTACTAGGACAGGAGACAAGTAGATTGTCACGTAGATTTGCAGTTTCTGTCTTTAAATACCCTGACCCTCAGATCAATAAATGGGGCTGCCCTATCTTCTCTCACCTGCCTGTGTCTTTCTTCTTTACCTCTTTCACTAAGCCACATGGGGACACAGGCCGTCCACCACAAGAAAATAGTCTGCTTCATTTTGTGTTCTGATTCCATAGTTTTTTTCTCTGGATATGGATGGCATTTTGTATCAAAAATCTTTTGGGAATGTATTATGTCCTTGCATTGCTGTGAAGGGTTTAGTCTATGAGAAACAGTCCTCACACAGTGCAGCTGTTACTGTGTACTCCTGGTTCTGCTCAATTCACTCAGCATCAATTCAGATAAGTCCTTCTAGGTTTTTCTGCAGTCTGACTGTTGTTCATTTCTTACAGCACAATAGTATTCTATTCCATTCACATACCACAACTTGTTCAGCCATTCTTCAATTGGTGAGCATTCCCTCAATTTCCAGTTCTTGGCCACTACAAAAAGAGCTGCTGTATTTTTGTACATATGGGACCTTTTCCCATTTTTATGATCTCTTTAGGATACAGTTCTAGAAGTGATATTGCTGGGTCAAAGGGTATGCATAATTTTGTAGCCCTTTGGGCATAGTTCCAAATTCTCTCCAATGAATGGTTGGATCAGCTCACAGCTCCACCAACAACGAATTAGTGTCCCAACTCTCCCATATCTTCTCCAACATTTATCATCTTCCTGTTTTGTCATGTTAGACAATCTGATAGCTGTGATGTGGTACCTCAGAAGTGTTTTGATTTGCATTCTCTAATCAATAATGATTTAGAGCATTTTTTCATATGACTATAGATGTCTTTAATTTCTTCCTCTGAAAACTGCCTATTCATATGCTTTGAGCATTTATTGAGGAATGAGTTGTATTATTGTAAATTTGACCCAGTTCTCTATATATTTTAGAAATGAGGTCTTTAAGATGTAACATTTAAAAAAATTATATTTTTTTGAAATGAAACAAAAAACTCCAAACTATTAAGCGGTTAAAGTAGATTTCCAGGGAGGGTGCTGAATAATTTCTTTTAAAGAGGCTGGTAGGCCAAATAAGTTTGGGAACCTCTGCTCTAAATGTAGTATATGATTGTGTTCATTTTTTTGATTGCCTGAATCACAAAATTGACTGATATTTTTTGCAGTTCATTAAAACCTCCAAGATTTCACTAAAAACCTTTATTCTCCCATACAATCTCTCTTAGATAGGTGTTCAATGCACAAATAGGGCTACCCAGCCCTGTTCAGGTGCAAATGTGGAGAGCTGCCACTTAATGATACTACTGTCTTCAAAATACCACTCTCCTACTTAGAAAACAGGTTGGGAGATGATCACTTGCTTATGGATAATAAATATGGGGGTTGGGAAAATAGACAATGTAACGTATTAAGTGATTCTGTTGCTCCAAGACTGTAGCATCTGGAGTTGCTTCTCTAAGCTCTATACTGCACTGAAGCAACTTCCTGTAGAACAGCTGTTCTTAACCTATTTTTGTATGAGTTATGGGCTTCTTTGGTAGTCTGGGGAAGTCTAGAGACCCTTTCTCAGAAAAATGTTTTGTTATCTATATTCATAACTGAAAGAAATGATAAGTTTCAGTAAGAGATTAGTGAAGTACAGCTGTAATTTTTTTCCCACTCAAGTTCACAGAAAGGCTAAAATCTATCCACAGACTCCTTAGGGATTCTGTGGGAGTGCCAGTGAGTTACTGTGGTGAACCTTGCATTCTCATTCATGTGTGCCCTAAACCTTGGTTGCCCTGAACCCCACTAGACATTCTTTGTGAAAAGGACCAGGAGAGTATCAGAAAATGCAAGATTTAGATAATGACATATGACCAAACCTGATTTTTTAAAAAAATCCTATCATCATTGACTTTTCATATACTATCCAGGCAAATCCTAAGGCCCAAATTACCACAGACAGTTTCAATGCACAGCCAGACCTGGACAGCTCTACCTGTTACCCAAATACTCATTCCCTTACTCTTTTCCCACCCAATTAATGGATTCACACTAAACTAATTCATTTATATGACTTTTTCTCTTCAAGTAGCAATTCATGACTTTCCAAGCACTCAATATGAATGTTCTCTTCCTTGATGCTCAATGTATTAGCTTACTCCAAAACAATAATCTTTGTTCCCAATTCATCATTCACTACAAGCTAACTGGTTCCCAACCAATCCACAGCCTATGCTGGCACTGAGACCACTTTGTTATGTTTTTTGATAGGCCTGACAAAACACTCAGGGAACAACTGACACATGTGTGCTTTCATGATCTCAAGCAGGCAGTAATTCTTCCTTTCCAAACATCCCCAACCTCTCACACTCCACAAATATTTTAAGATTGATGTCTAGCTAGGTTTATCCATTCATATACATGTGAGAATGATTTCTTGAACCCAACTGTAAGAATTTATATTTATTTCTACTAAATTTCATCTTACTAAATTCAACATTTATTAAGTGCCTATTATGTGCCAAGCACTGGATACAACAAAAGGTGAAAGAAAATCCCTGCCCTCAAAAAGCTCACAATATCATGCAATAGACAACATGTAAACAACTATGTAGGAATACTACTGTTATTAAGAAATAATGAGCAGATTGATTTTTAGGAAAAAGTGGAAAGACTTACATGAAATAATGAAGAGTGAAATGAGTAGAGCCAAGACAATGCTGTACACAGTAATAGCAATATTGTTTGAAGAGTAACTGAATGACTAAGTTATTCTGAATATTATAAATACTCAAATCAACTAGAAAGGGCCTATGAAGTGACCTATCATCTCCAGAGAAAGAAGTGATAAATAGAAGTATGTATAGTTTTACACACACACACACACGTGCGCACGTGCCCTCACATACAGATATATGGGGTGGGGTAGGGAGGAAGATAGTTCAAAACTTAAAATGTAGCAAAAAAAAAATCAAAAACTTAAAAATATATACAAACTATATATAGGAACATGGGAAATAATTAAAAGAGAGAAGGCATTCGAATTATGAAGTGATGGGAAAGGTTTCCTATGGAAGATAATGAACTGGGATTTGAAGGAAGTCAGAAAATCCAAGAGGTACAAATAGGGAGCTCATTTTAGGCAGCCAGACCAGAAAAAAGGCCGCCAGTAGGTTATTGCAATAGTCTAAGCATGAGGTGAGGAGTGCCTGCACCAGAGTGTACCAGAGTATCAGAGGATGAAGGAAAGTATGTTGGAATGCCTCTGGCATCTTTTCTGGCATTAAGAACAGGAAGAATCAATTGGTGGAAGATGGAGAATGAGGTTTGAATGATGGTGTTCAGAATTACTTAGATCTTCATAATTCCCTAGTTTCATTCCATCTGCAAATTAATATGCATGCTATTTATGGTTTTAAATTGTAGAGTAGGTGTTCCTGGTAAGTAGTCTCTTTTTTCTCAGTAAAGTATGAGATAAGGTTTCCTACTGAGAAAGAGTGAGTAGCTGGAGGTGTGGTAGGTCTGAGAAGAAGTTTGGAACAGCTGCCATGATGAATGTGATGGAGAATCAATCAAGGAAGAGTAAAATGCATGCCTTGCAGCAGTGAGGACCCAGCTGAGATTAGATAACATACGGTGTGTACTCAGGCATTCCTCAGACTAAATAAAATAAAACACTAGTTTTTAAAAAATTAACTTTTAAAATATCCCCAATAGCCCTCCAGATACAAAATACTATTTTGCAAGCAAGGGTATACTTGCACACACCTGGCATACCCTGCACATATGTTTAAGAGCATCCATGTCAGCATGGATGTGTGATGTTTTCATAACCAGACCCAAAGGAGGTATTAAAACTGACTTAGAGACAATTAAAAGGCAAATCATTCTTACAAGAATTTCAGAAAGTGGTCAAAGGGCAGTGCAAGAGTCATAGCTGACAAGGATGCAAATAGTTATTAATATAAAGAAAAGACTTGTTTGTAGTTTGCTATGTGGTAGGTTCTGAGGACTTTTTTCCACTTTAATATATTTTGAGTTATTATGTGTGACTCTGATTTGCCTCTCACATTTTCACCTTGACCTTAACTTTCTCTTCATTAAATGAACAAAGACAGCTCTCAGGTTCCACTCTATGCTGATCACCATGGTATCAGGGTCATGATCAGGCACTTGTGAACAGCTGGTCATAGGCATAAACAGCTTGCCTACAATGCCATCACATCCTGTGCAACTGTCCATCCACATGGCATTTGCCACCTTGAAAATTCCTCAACTAACCTAACCTTCAACTCTACAGTAGGGCTGAGAAAGAGGGAAGGACCTTGAGAGACCTTGATCCACGTGGTTTCAAAAATGCTAGGACCTTAATATTTTATTAAAAAATTGTGAAACCTGTCAGGTTATCATTATCTCAAGGACCTGTAATTTTGCCATTGTGAAAGCTCCTTCAAACCACACAGATTATTAACTATTTATATCATCATGGAGAGATGCATAAGCCTCAGCAGGGGTGACTTCCTCAAGACCAAATACTTAGGGTCAGATGTAGGATTTTAACTCAGGTTTTCCTCATGTTGAGTCTAGCTCTATCTCCTCATTATATCTCATCTATGAAACATCAAATTCTATTATTTACTTTCTATGAACATTCGTGATTTCATTTGGAAACAAATGGACAACTAAACAAGAAGGGAATATGGAGAAAGAAGAAAAAAAGAACTGAACTAAGTTAAATACTCTCAGTCAAACTTTAAACATAAAAAAAAAACCTAGAAATTTCACAAAAAAATACTTAAAGCTAACTCCCTGCAACTCTGACGAAATTCAACTGAGTTAGGACAAAGATTGGAACCTTTCAAAATTCCAGCACTGTGGGTGACTTAAAGCAAATGAGAACATTTTGCTTAAAGAACTCCAAAGGAAATACTATGATTTCCCTTATTTCTCTTTCTGGCACAGAACAATTCTCATCACATTCAAGTATTCTGCCACATTCCTGTTGCTGGGTCCCCAGTGGAAATGGAAAAAAAACCCTTTTTTTTTTAGTAACCATTTGTATTATTCTAGGCTGAAACATCATAGATTTAAGACCGGATATGACCTTAAAAGTCATCTAGACCAGGGCTTCTTAAACTTTTCCTACTCAAGACCCCCTCAGCTCTTCTTAAAGTGTCATGACCCAAAGTTTAAGAAGTTCTGATCTATACCAACATCATTTTACAGATTAAAAAACTGAAGGCTAAAGATGTTAAGTAATTTGACTGTCATATAGTGGAAGGGTCAGAATTTGAACCTAGAGCCTCTGTCTCCATATTTGTCAGAGTTGTTTGCCAAAAGCAAAGCTTATAAATTTCTGGTACCTCAATGATAATTTCCTTATTTCAAAGATGAATGAAATGAAAAGTGTTATGACTATCCTAGATCTGATCACAACAAACGAAAAACTAGATGAACTAGATGGTAAGAACTTTGAGGGGATGTGAGCAGTTATCTTAGAATCTGTGACAGAGGAGACATAAGCTCCAACATGTGCACTAAATTAAAAAAAAAAGTTTCGATGTCTTTTTTTTTTTCTTTCCACATAGCAGTATTTTTGGCTATCCACCTCTGACCTGGAAAGGAAACCATAAAAACTTATTATATAAAAACAGCTGATTGCGATCTTATTTGGCAATGTATATATCTTTCTGTGAACGTAGTCTCCGGCCTCTGCCAAAGAAAGGAAATTATTTGCATTATCTGGGATTTTCTGGGACCAACTGGTTTTTGCAATTGCTCAGAATCTGACCTCCTTTTAATGTTCTTTTCATTTATATTATTGCAATCAGTGGGTGATCACCCTTCTGGTTCCATGAATTCACTCTACATCATTCATCGGTTCTGATGAATGTTCTGAACTGCTTTTTGTCATCTCTTACTGACCAATATTTCATTATAGTCTTATACCACAATTTTCCAGCTGCTCGCCAATTGATGAGCACCAACTTTGTCTCCAGTTCTTTGCTAACACAGAAGTGCTGCTGTATTTTAGTTGTGTTATATATATATTTCTATCTTTGACCTCCTTGGGGTTTATTATGCCCAGGCAGGAAGCAGTCAGCAACGTGATGAGGCCAGGGACTCAAAAGGACAGCGTAGAGCTGAACTGGTTTGTTACCAAGGAGTTAAGATAGGGAAAAGAAGAGAGTGGTTAGTAAAGGAGATGGTCTGGATGGTGGTGGTTGTCCTTTGTGACTGAAGAGGACCAAAATGTCATCACTATGTTGGGACCAAAGTACAGTGTGTCCAACTGTGGCTGATCGGACCAATATGAACTCAGCAACAAATAGTCCAAGTGAACATTTGGAGTGGAGTTGGCTCTACATTTGAGCATCTCATTATTCTTTTGAGTTACCATAATTCTGTTTTGAGCTACTGCCATAGGGCACAGCATCTTCTTTGATGTGGGTATAGCATGCTGGTGGTCCTTGCCAGTGACTTCCCACATCTCACAATTGATTCCAAAGTTCTTCAGAGAGACCTTGAGAGTGTCCTTCTATCACTTTTTTTCACCTCTGTGTGAGCACTTGCCTTGTGAGTTCTTTTACATAGACTTGTGTTTGGCATTCAAACAATGTGGCCAGCCATCAGAGTTGTGTCCTCTGCAGTAGAGTTTGGATGCTTGGCAGTTCAGCTCAAGAACGGACCTCAGTGTCCAGTACCTTACCTTGTCAGGTGATCTTCAGAATCTAAGGCAATTCAAATGGAATTTGATCTGGAAGAGAACTGAAGGAGAGGTGGATGTATTGGAAGACAACGAAAGTGGACAAAAACTAGGATTTGGTAAGGGAAAGAAGAAGGAGAGGTAGAAAGCCAATAGATTAGTCACAGAAAGGTATTTTGGAAATCTTGAACATGGAGGTAGGGCATTTGTGGGTGATGGTAAGATCAAGTGTATGACCATCTTTATAGCTGAGGTAGGGAAAAGGAGTAGGTCATGACAAATGACAAACTGAGTGGGATTACTGGCTCAAAGAACAAGAATAATTAATCGGTTTCCTTGCATAATTCCAAAATGTTTTCCTGCAGAGTTTGGACCACTTCATGGGTTCACCAATAGTGCCTTAGTGTACCTTTCTTCCCACATCCCTCCAGTACTGACTGCTTCATTACCAACTGACTGTCAAGAAAAATAATGAGTTTTATTTTGCATTTCTCTTGTTATTAATGATTTGGAGTATTAACCTCTAGATTTTCAAGAAGCATATTTCAATCAGTTCAGAAAAAGGAAAGATGTTATCCACAATATAAAATTCTTCAGGGGTAATCAACTCAAGAGGAATGGGAAACTCCCAAGAATTATATTTACCCAGAAATATTTTTATTCAAATCTTCACATAAACAAACCATTCCTATAAAGAAATGGTATAAAAAAACCTCAGAAAATCGGTTGTGAAAAAGTTTACTTTAATATTGTAAACACATACATTAAAGGAAAAGGTAGTTACATAATGTTAACTTTATATATGATGAACATAAATAAATTTAATTCAACATGATAAAGAGCAGATAGACATTAAGAAATTACAAAGCCAACCTTAGAGTAAAAAAATTGCTAAATATATAAAACAGGATGTTAAGTACCTGTGCAACATGAAGAATCTCACAAATGCAACAAGAACAAAAAGGTCCAAGATAATCTTTCAGTTAAAACCATGAGGGCAATTTTGCTAATTAGGAAAAAAAGAATTATGATTGTTTATAGAAACTGACAGGATGAAGCACAAAAGTTATGGTTTATAACAAACTTTCCCGGGTTGAACCTCTGATGGTGTAAGAATAAGCAAATTAGTATTTAAGCAATCTCCTTTCTTGACAATTGTTCCTATTTGCTTATATGGCTCTGCTCTGACCAAGCCTTCTGAGTGGCTCCTGATGTCAGCCATAGTAGTTAGCTATCAAAAGGAAGAAACTATAGATAGAAAAAAATTTATAATTTTCTTCCCCAAAGTGAAAGTGAAATGTATATAGAGGAACAGAGGAAGCTTGGTAAAGACAAGCAAATATAAGATGCAGGTTCCAGTCCTGGTTCTCTCATTAATTCTATGAAATAACTGCAGTGATTTAACCTTCTTCTGCCTGTTTCCTCATTTATAAAATGAAAAGATTTGACTAGGATTATCTCTAAGGTCCCTTCCAGTTCTATGATTCTATAGTTCTAGATGTTTTGTTTATATGTGTGTAGTTCTAGATGTTTTGTTTATATGTGTGTATGGTGTGGGTGTGGGTGTGTGTGTGTGTGTGTCTGTGTGTCTGTGTGTGTGTGTCTGTGTTGGGGAGGAGAGAACGGGAGGGATATTTGACCTTGGATGGATCCAAATTTGTTACCTTAGACAAATGATTGAAAATCACCTTAAAAATCTTATGAAATACATGGTATCCATTCTTTAAGCAGAGTTTCGAGATAAGGATTTCATAAACAAACATTAGTCTTTATAACATCCTGGAGAGGAGTGAGAGGTGAGTATTATTTCTTTATTATCCATTAGGTACACATATATAACCACAGTGTAAACCAATATTCTGTCTATGTAACTCCTAGCTCAAAGGACATGCAGAGTTATTCAGTTTTCTTGCATAATTCCAAAATATTTTACAGGAGAGTTGGATCACTTTGTGTTGAATTTCCATAGTCCCTAAAGTACTGACTGCTGTATTACAACTAACTGTCTATCAAGTGAAATAATGAGTTGTTTTGATTTGTATTTCTCTTGTTAGTGATTTGCCTCATATATACATGACATACTTCAATAAACATCAGAGAGATTAGTCAAAACCCTAAAAAGAAGGAATTTTTTATCAGCTAACAGTGTTTTATCCCCTGAGGAAAAAAAGTACAATCAAAAGCAAAAACAACTTGGTTACAAGACAAAAGCATATACTGCCTTAACTAGAGAAATTTTCTACTTCCCTAAAGTAGGAACTAAGGTTGTACAGTGAATAGAATTGGACACGGAGTCAAGGAAGATCTGGGATTGAATCCTGTCTCATACACTGACTAGTCATGATGTTAAGGACCTTGCCCAGGGTCAATTCTCTCAGCCTCAGGCTCCTCATATATCAAATGGAGATGGTAATAGCATCTACCTCCCAAATTTGTTATGAGAGAAAAATGAGATAATATTTGTAAAGCATTTTTCAAACCTTAAAGCACTATATAAATGTTACTACTGTTATTATTATTATTATTCTTTGCATGGATTTACTGCTGAAATATTCATAACTTAAGAGTAAGAGCTCCTTTGGAAGATACAGCAATGACCACCTCAATGAGAAGGGATATTGCTCTTAGGGAGTGAAGTAGCTCTGAAATCTAACATGTATGTCTTCACCTTATTTAATGCTACAAAAAAACCTGTTGAAATAGATTTATATTCCTGATAACATATTGACAGTACTGCATGTCTTGCTACATAATTTGTCTAGCAAAAACATTTTCAAAGAATAATAGATCAATAAGAGACTTTTCTTTTTCTGATTCAAAGACCAATTCTTTATAAAGTAGCACATAGATTAAAAACCACTAATTTTTAGTCAGCTTCCAAGCATTTTGAGTTCAATGAGTTCATTTCTTAGTTATGGCCACAAAGAGTATCATCTATGTGTCCTTCCAAAGAGATGAAGTACATAGTGAGACAATACTGATGGGTTTCACATCAAGCTAGGTCAAACCAGAAAAAAAGGAAAATTAAGACCATGGGTCAACCACATCATTAAACAAAATTTCCTAGATGTATCATTCTTTGTCACAAGAAATAATGACCATCAGAATTTCTGATGTAATGTGTTGCTATCCTAGTGAAAGAAAATACCACTTTAGCACTAGACTAAAAGGGACTGCTGAGTGACATGAAAGCCTTTGGAAATGTTCATGTTTGCAAAGAGATGACCTCAGGATCTAAGCATTTATTCCTAATAGAGTAATTCAGAATAAGATATAAATACCCTTAAGAATTTGAGCAATTAATCACTAAAACAACTGAATACTTAATCCTGATTGACTAAAATATACATTCCAGGCCCCATTAATCTATGAAAGTACTCCATATCATTTTGTTTACTTTAGAGTAGCCACTGTAATTTTTTGCTTTTTAAACACTCTGAAGGAAAAACACAGACACACACACAAATTCCATGCTATTAGAAAACTTGTTCATTAAATCACTTCACATAGCAAAATACTTAACCAAAATTGGGGAAATGTGAAGAAAATTCTCTATTTTTGCTCATCTTATGCAGGTAGATTGACAACACAAGCTTTCCTAATCTAATTTTGGTGTTAGAAAGAATAGCTTATTTCAAATTCCACATTCTAGAATTGAGGTGATTTTCTAATCACAATGTTTACTTTTTAAGTCAATTCTTATAATAAACAAAAAGAGGTTATTTTTGTAAAAATATATTTAAAAAGGTAGGGTTGTAGTGTATTTTTTTCTTTAGAAAACAAAAACAAAACGTGCAATGAGAGTAGGGAACTAGATATAAACCAATCAATGACATTCTAAAATTACTTATTAATTTTGAAAATCTCTTAAAATTGGCACTGATATTAAAAGAATTCAAAATAAAATTTAAAAATACAAAAAGCATTATAAAAATGCATACTAAAATAGAAAAGTATCTATAAACACAATTCTTAGTGGATGAATAATTCAAAGTCTAAAAATTCTGATTGTACAGATCACCAACAATTTTTAAAGTATGGAATATAAAAGTAGGAAGCATGTGTTTCTTTAACTAATTTAGTAACACTAGTTTAATGTAATACAAAAATGAGAATTACAAGTCCACTATTTCAGTAATTCTGATATTTCTTAATGGAAGTGCAGTATGCTTATACCGAAGCATACTGTCAAGTTTAGGATCTGCATTCAAGTTTTAGCATTTCTTAAAAAAAATACAAACATACAAATGTTAAAAAATGAGGTAAAAATCTCAAATTCCATATGAAAGCACCTGAAACTTTAAAAGTTGGAGATCCTCCCGGTCTAACACAGTGATCGCTACATAGAATACCAGCACTCAAAGGGTGGTGGTTTGTTGTTATGATGAGGAATTTGAAGCACTCAATGAACAGCAGAGAATCCAGTTTTTTAAAGTGGGAAATGATGTTCTTCTGTGTTATTAAAAAACATGAATCAGATATTCTGCATTCTGAAGAAAATGATTTTGCCAGGGAACCAATATGGATTTACATAAGGCACCATGCTACAGTAAGGGCAGCCACAATACCATTCAAAATTGCCATGCTGTAGCCCATGTGGAAGGAATGACCTGTCAATCTCCTAGGGAAGAAACAAACCAAAATGTCAATTAGTGCAATAAGACATTATAATTATTCACTTAAAATTCTTAAAACCTGGGAATTAGTTCCCCAAACCTTTTCTAAAAAGTTATAACATGGCTGTTAATGAAATTGGCCACTTAAAAAATCAGTAATTGAATATTCTTCTTTCCATTTTTGTAAACGCCATTTCTGTATAACTCCAAATGGGGTCATAAAGGGCTGGACACAACTAAAAACAACCATACAACTGAAAACAACAATAATCAGTAAATTAGATTATCTTTGCTGCTATTTACTTTCATTCTAATTTTTGACTTACATGATAACTACTGGAATTACGAGGCATAGAGGTTCTCTAAATAAGCCCTCTTCTCTAATTGATAAATACTTGAGGTTTTATTTATGATAAGTTATGCTACATCAACAAAGGCACCCTTTTGAATATAACGGCAATTAAAGCAAATAAATGTTGGACTTTGTTACACTTAGATTTTCTATGAAATGTGTTCTTCACACCTTGAAGAATTCCTAACTCCTGTTTTTAGTCCACAACACTATCTCCAATACAAAAATACTCTTGATATCCTTTCCCTCTTAATAAAGAAAAAAGGATGCAGAATGTTAAGAATGTATTAAAAGTATGATTCATAAGGGGAGGAGCTAAAATAGCAGAGTAGCAGGAAGAACTCCTGAATACAAAGAAAGAAAGCCCACCAGACCAAGTCCTGACTGGGAAATCCAAGAGGAAAAAAATCACAGGGAGTAATTTTTCCACACTAGATCAGCTAACAGAAAATAGGTCTGCAGATACTAGGGAAAGGATCTAGGCAGGAATGGTTCCATGGAGCATTCCAGTGCAAGGAAAAGCTGTGTATAAGGAGAAGAAGAAGAAGAAAAAGCCGTGTACAAGACCCACAGAGGGTCCTGACCTTGTGAAGGTTGCAGGAGTAGGTTTCAACTGGCAGCTCTGTAGCTTACTACTCAGTTATGGGTCACAAGATCCAGGGTAGAAGGAAGAGGGAATCTGTTTCTTGGAATAACATTCCAGGGTGAAGAGCAGTTGTGGACTCTGGACTGTGTACCTCTCAAAGAGCAAGTTCAGAAGTAAGCAGCAGCTTTTGGCTCTGACCTCAATTCAAAGTCTGTAGAGAAAGAACCAAGGTGGGAATCAAAAACCAAAGGACACCATCCTACAATCCTGCTACTATGAACCAACTCTTTCCAGCTAGGTTTCCAGGGGCAGAGGCCAGTAGCAGCTACTTTTGCATGTAACCAAACCCAGGCTAGCAACTCATCAAGCTTAGACCAGGGAGATAGCTACCAGACTTCATCCTGGATCAGACAACTCTGATAAGCACTGAAAGCTTGCAGATATACAACTTGTTTCTTAGATCCTGGAATAGCACAACACCTTAAGAAGGCAACAACAGAACCTTCTCTTCACAACAGGCCAGAATGCACCTAGATTAGATTCTCTTTGTAAGGTTTTTCTATCTGGGTAGAAATTGGGTAAAAATGGGAACAATTCCACCTAGATAAGATGGTCTATGTGAGGCAAATTCTTGGTCAAGGTCAGTAATGTCCTTCAAAGACTGGTTATAGTAATCTACAGGCATCTATTTCTGAATGAGGAAATAGAAAAAAGTCATAATCTCAATTAGTAATTAGTTATGAATATAAGGGAGAAATGATTATTTCAAAGAAAAGGAAGGCTTTTGATTGGGATAAAAAATTTAATTTAAAAAATGAGCTTTATAGTAATACAGTTCATATATAAAACATCTTAAGCTCAATTAATAATTAGTTATGAATACAAGAGAAAATGACTATTTCAAAGAAAATGCAGACTTTTGATTGGGAAAAAATTTTTAATTAAAAAAAAAAGTTAGTTTTATAGTTCTACAATTCATAGAAAGCAGAATAGATTCCTGTTGGTTATAGCAACCATCAGATCTCCTAGTGGAGTCAAGACCTGAGTTAGGAGCATTGTCAGACAACAAATGCAGAGAAATAGAAAGCATGGGGTAAGCAGAGAATCTTTCCTTCCAGTTTTAAAATATTCACCATCATTATTATTTTTTTCTTTGCTACAAAACCTAGGGGTTGGCTATGTTTCATTCCTGGGTAATACTAATTTTCAACATACTACAGTACTAAGATCCTGGTCTATCAGGACTCTGTGACATAGGGAAGAGAAAAAATGCTTAAAAGTAGTTATTTTCCATACTCAAAGTCTAGAGAAGTTGCTTCAGACAAACACAACAAAAACAAGAACTTTTACTCTTTCTACTTGCTGACCAACCAACCCTCACCAGCCCAGGTCCATTTTTAGATATATCTGCAGTGTGGGTAAGTACTAACTTGCATGACTGGATTACACATTACTCAGTAAAACAGTTCCATTAATTTTCTTGCTCTTTTAAAAGTAGTAACTTCTCAAGTATTCATGGAACAACGAACATAAACCTATTTTAATCTAATCATAAAGTTGAAATAGCAGTACTGTCATCCACTGCAAAGACATACTGATAGCTTAGATAAATTTACGTCAGTAGTAACAAAATGAAATTAACCATGGAAAAGAATTTCAGGATTTACTATTCATTTTTCTCTAGCTTATAACAAAAATAAAAATAAAAAAGATTTGGCAGGATCTTTTAATCTGATATAAGCACACATAGGAGAACGGACAATGGATCATCAGTAGGTGATGTCAAGACAGAGGTCATTGATCTTGTGATACAGATATATCACACCAGCAACTGCTCTGGTGTTCTCTGTGCCCCAGATTTCAAACACCTTGCAGTAATATTTTGACGTTGCTGTTTGAGACCTTTTCAGTTGTTCTGACCCTCTGTGATCTTGTTGGGGTTTTCTTGGCAAAGATAATGAAGTGGTGCATCATTTCTTTCTCCAGCTCATTTTACAAATGAGGAAAATGAGGCAAACAGGGTCAAGTGATTTGCCCAGGGTCACCAAGCTAGTAAGAGTCTGAGGTCTGAATAAGAGTCAAGAGTAAGACTTGAATTCAAGTCTTCCTTACTTGAGGCACTCTATCTAGAGTTCACCTAGTGGCCACTATGGTCACTTAGGCACACAAAATATCCTAGGGATGCAAAGAGCAGAGGGAATATACTAGAAAAACTACCTTAGAACAACAATCTCAAAGCAATATTGCTCTGGCACCAAAAGGTCTCACTTGGCTCTTCTTAACTTCCAAAAGAATCAGCTCTGTAAGAGCAGTAGCTTGAACCAGCTTAACTAATACCAGCCCAGAACTTGTGCTTCTTCCTGCTGACAAAAGGAAGTCATAGCTTAGTAAAGAAACTCAATGCTAAGGAAAATAAAGGCTCATGCTCCTACAGCTCAGTTGCCCTGCCTTCCTTAGAATAGAAATAGATTTGAATTTCACTCAGTTATGTTTTCCTGCTTCCTACAAACCAGGCAAATTTAATCCATTTTATACTGAAATTTAAATTTGCATTTTAAAAGCACAGCAGAGGACCACAGAACTTAGAGCTAGAAGAAACCTCAATGGCCATCTAGTCTAGCCTATGCCTCAAGAGAATGTCTACCATAACATGGAACTAGATAGCTTAGTGAATAGAGCACTAAGCCTGGGGTCAGGAAGACCTGAGTTCAAATTCAGCCTCAGATACTTACTAGCTGTGTGACCCTGGGCAAGACATTTAACTTCTGTTTGCTTAATCCACTAGAAAAGGAAATGGCAAACCACTCCAGAAGAGTCAGACATGACTGAGTTAACATGCTCTCCCCTATACCCTAATCAGTGGTCCATCCAGCCTCTACTTAAAGACCTCTAATAAAGGAAAACTTACCAAACCATGAGACAGTCTATTCTCTTTTTGGACAATTCTAATAGTTTTTCCTGACAACAAGTCTCAGTTCATCTCTGTGATGTCCACCCAGTGTTCCTGATTCTGTCTTCTGAAACCACCCAGAACAAGTCCATTCCCTCCCCCCATGACAGCCCTTCATTTACTTGAGGGCAGCAATCATGCCTTCTCTTCTCTAGCTAAATATCCAAAGTTCTTTGAACTTATCTTCATATAACATGGACCCTAGACCATTCACCGTCCTGGTTGCTCTCCTTTAAGCATCATCTAGCTTATCACTGTCCTTCTTAAACTGCAACAATGACATAACACGATATTCTTTATATCATCTGATCAGGGCAAAGTATAAAGTCACTATCTCTTATTTTTGGAAGCATTTTTTGGCTGCACATCACTCTGTTGACTCATATTGACCTTTCGAGTCCACTAAAAGGCACAAATGCATTTTTTTTCCAGACGTGTGTTCCCTTACCCTATATTTGAGGTTTTTTTTTAACCCTAAGACTATCCTTACTAAATTTAATCTTGCTGAATTCAGCCCCAATGCTCTACCCCAATAAGATCTTTCTGAAGTCTGCCACTCATTATGCTCCACAGTTTATTTCAAAATATTCACCAATTATCTTTTAGGAGGGAACAATGACCAAAAATTTCTGGCAGACTTTTTACTGCAGCAATTTATTTGTGATCTTGTGATGCCTATCAATGTGAAGAGATAAACTGGAATTGAACTGGTATCTCAAATGTCCAGACCTTTGATTTACTCCTGGTAAAGAAGAAACTATCTCATTTTTGTTAAAGAGATTTATTCCTTAAATTAGTATAGTATGTACACTACTATAACATACTACAGTATAATATCTTGAATTAGTTTGATTGAAATAATGTGAATGGAAATGTGATGACTCTACCTACAAGACATCTATAATTTTTTTTTAAGGAAAAAGAAATAATCAAAGTTGGGAGTAATAGCTATTCCCTTAGTAGAAGTAATGAGACTTCCTTTTGTATGTAAGTATCCATTTATAAGGGAAAAAGTGGAAGTAGGACATAGTCAAATATAGATTATACAGAAGGTTCCCCATTCCTGTGGTACTGAGACAACTGCTGCTCACTTGTAGCTCACTCCTTCTTGACCAAGCACTTATCCAAGTGGTACCAAATGAAAGCATTACTGTTTTGAGAACTGACATTTAATTTTTCAGGTTTTCCCAACTATTTTCAAGAAATTCCTACAGGGAAGATTTTTCTAATCCTTTTTGAAGAGTAAATACATTATAGAACTTCTATATAAAATACAGAGAACAGAAAAAGTTACTGTCAAGGTTATCCTTATTTACTAATTTCAACCATCCAAAGTGATTTTTCAGTCATTTTTTTTCAGGAGAACAAGCTAAGTACTGAACATTCATAGGCTAGATTTTTTTGTTATTGAAATACTTGTTGCAAAAAAAAAAAAAAGATCCATGAGGTATTTAAATCAGGTCAGTACATTAAAAAGGCAGCTAGGTGACACAGTGAATAGAGGGTTGGGCCTCTTCCTGAGTTCAAATCTGGCCTCAGAAACTTATTAGCTGTATGACCCTGGGCAAGTCACTTAACCTAGTTTGCCTGAGTCTTCTTCATTTGTAAAATGAACTGGAAAAGGAAATAGCAAACCACTCTAGTATCTCTGCAAGAAACCCCCAAATGTAGCCTCAGAGAGTCAGACACGATAAAAATGACTGAAGCAACATTAAACACAACCATTTTCTTTCACTTCCATAGAATGTCAACTAAAAAAAAGATAATAGGAAAACAAATGGTTGGAAAATGGTGAAGGATAGAAGTGAGAGGACAAAAGTGTTCAATGGTTCATTCACATTGTGAGAATGACATCAAATATGTATGTACAGAAGATACCGACCCTAAGAAAAACAGTGCTCCTAACCATGGTACTTCTTTCTAAGAGGATTGTCTAGCTCTCTAAAAAGCTGATTCAGATGAAGAAACATGTTTCACTATCTTTTAAGTTTGACAGAAAAAACATATTTCCACTGAATAATAAGCAAAAGTATATCATATTTAATGCTGAACAGTGCGAAATTCAGGCTGATGGGAAGATAATACCTGGCACTGTCAAAATGATTTGATTTTCTTTGTCATACCATATGGATTCCCAATCTGGCTAATGTTCATGAGTGGAGGGGGAAAAACAAAGGAAAGCAAATTCCATGATAACCCAAAGAAAAATGTTTACCTTTAAAAGACCTTTTATTTTTCTTTTAGACTTTGGTAAATTTTCAAAATTGATGACACTTTTTGGACATGATCAATGCAGGAATTTGTTTTGCTTGATTAGGCATATTTGTACTAAATGATTTGTTTTTCTTTTTAAATGGTGAGGTAGTGGGAGAGAAAAATCAAATTTTGCTAACGAAAAATTTATCAAAATTGAAGAAAACGAGCATTTTAAAGGCTACTACCAGTGATTACTATATGTCTGTGTGCATCTAAGAAAACAAGAGGATAAAACTTTTCCCTATAATACATGCCAATATGAACAAAATATCTGACCATATCCACAATAGTAACAAGATACTCTATTACATACTGTGAATACAAAGATGAAAAATACAGGTCCTATCCTCAAGAAGTTTACAATCTACTATAAAACATGTTTGTCATATACACAAATCAGTCTAATACAAAATAAACTATAAGAGAGGACAGGACAGATGCAAAAGTGCTCTAGGGAATAGGAAAAAGATAAAAGTGCAGAAGAAAAGGAATGGTTGGACTGATAAGAGAAGCAGGAATGGTGTAACAGAAGCCAAGTGAGATAATTTGATAAATATTTGATTATCAAATATCAAAAATAATTTGAGACAGGTAAAATATCCCTCCCATTTGGAGGGAATAACTTGAATAATCATTCTAATAACTGGAAATAATGACAGCCTTTAATTTTATTTAACCATTACAAAATGCAATAACAAGGATAAAAACAAAATCATTCCTATCTTCAAAGATCTTACTACATTCTCTTAGGGAGTATATAACATGTACATGGATGAATAGACTTTAACCAGAGGAAGAAGTAAGCACTAACACCTGGGAGGCAGAAAATGCACAGGTACCTTCAAAGCTTTAGGGCAGGAGGGAACACCCAAGATAGCTTTGAAGAAAGCTAAAGCCAGTAAAAGGCAGAGGCAGGAGGGAAGGTGTTCCAGGCATGCAAGACAGACTATACAAAGACATGGAGATGGAAGAAGAAAACGTTTGGTAAGCAGCTAGTAAGACAGTCTGGCTAGTATATAAAGTGTGTGAAGGAGAATAACAGTAATCCAGAAATTCAGGTAGGAATCTGATTATGAAGAATTTTAAAAGCTAGGCTAAGGAACTTGTATTTTATCCTAGAGGTAATAGGAAGGACAGCAGAAATATTAATATGGCAACTATGTGAAGAACATCTTGGAGGAGATTAGAAAAAAGAAGACTAGGTAGGCCACTGCATTAGTATCAGTAAGAAATGATGAAGTGATGAAGGCCTGAACTCTCCCAGTTCTGCTTCTAACTCTCTAGAATTCTCCCAGGTACCTCGAGTTACCTTCTCACTCTAGAACTTTACTCACTGCTCAAGGCCTTTTCACACCAAAACATCCCTCCCCTCAGCCCTCTCTCCCATCAATGCGTTCCTTCTGAGGTCTCCATTTGGGGGTAAGGTTTGGCCAGTATCTTTCTCTAAAAGACTTGCCTCCATGATCCTAGGGATATCATTCCCTTTATCCTTCAACTTCTTGTCTCCCTTACTTGTGTTGTTTTCCCCATTAAATTTAACTTCCTTGAAGACTGACACTATCTTTCTCTTGTCTTGTATTTGTATTCCCAGTGTTTAGCAGTGTCTAGCATGACTGCCTAGGAGGGTACTCATGACAGTGAAAAGGGGAATGGATATTAGATATTGTGGAAGTAGAATTGACAACTTGGCAACTGGATGGATAAAGCAAATGAGGGAGAAGTAAAGTCAAAGATGATTCCAAGGTGGCAATTTATATAGATCAGTTTCAACCTTTATATAGACTAGTTAACTTTTGGAGAGGAAATCAATTCTACAAGTACAGGCTCTATCTCCTAACCCTGAAGCCAGTTCCCAAATACATTCTTTTGACTACTAGGATAGTACCTAGGCAAGAGTTTGAGTATTAGTTATTCTCCCAGTAACCAAAGCATATTTAAAAGATGGGTCTGTGTTGGATCTATAGTGTATATCTGTAGAATCGATTTACTTTCTGAAAGCTAATTGTTTTATAGAGAGGTTATGCATATAAATTTGACTTCATTATCATTATGCAGAAACCATGGAGTAAACCAGTTACAAAGCATTATTGTCAATAGCACAGACAGGGGAAAAAAAGGATAATTTCCATTCTATCATTTTTAAATTTGGTATTTAAATTCAAATTCATATACTCTGTGAAAAGAACAGTGAGCTAGAATTACAAAGATCTGGGCTTACTTCCCAACTCTAACTCAATAAATTGGGGTTAAAGTCACAATATTTATGCCTCAATTTCCCCATATGTATTTGAAAATAAAAAATTTAGTCTTTGCATCCTTCCTAACAGATGATATATATATATATATATATATATATATATATATATATATATATATATATATATATGAGAAAATCTTCTGAAAATGCTAGATGGAATGAAGGGAGAAAAAATAAAATGAGCGAAAAAAAATAATCCAGACATAGTACTCCAGGAAAATTTGAGGAGGGAGAGAAGACTTTGATCTAGGAAGAAAGGGAAAAGTGAAGTCAGGAAAGTCTCAGAAGAGGACTTGATGAGAGAGAGGATAACATGCCAGGAGGAGGAGCTCAACCTAAGGACTAGAGGAAAAATTATTCGTATGGGTGATAGAAAGCTTAAGTGAAATGTGAATTGCTATTTTATCAGTCCCTAGAACTGTTTAATGTCCTGATGTTTTAACTATCAACTTTCTGGGAGAGCAAATGTAAGGGCAAGCAAAGCAGGATCTTTTGTTGTTTTTGTTTTAGTGCCTCTGATTGAATCTTGCCCTTATCAAACAAGAGTCTTTACTAGGAGTAAAGTACAGAAACAAGTTTCTTTAACTAGAAATAGTACATGTATTTGTATTATTAATGTGATTAAAGATCTTCCTCACCCATTAATGGGCCCCCATTAAAGGGAGTTTGATTAGGGAAGATTTGTAGGAAGGCCCACACCTTTTGTTAATGAGGCACTGATTCTTAAGGACTGGGATGCCCTCCAGTTCTACCTAAAAAAGGTATAAATATTCTGAGGGTGAGATGTTACTTTGGAGCTTAGTTTTTGGAAATAGCTTTGAGTGTCAGAGGAGACTCTGAGAAGCCACTAAAGGGATCTCTGATCCCAAACCCTTTGAAAACCCAGATGTTGGTGCTTCCCTGACAGTTGGACCTGGCTGTTGATTTGTGATATATGTATTGCTTATGTCAGATAGTTTGGAAGTCCTGTCTGTTGATTTCCTGAACTAAGTGAATAATATATGTGCTTGATTAAAGGAGATTTTTAGCTGCCTCAATAGCTGCCTTTCCTTTTAGAGAAGCAGATCAAAGAACCTGTGATAGCAGGTCTCCCTGCTTACTGTTAAGGGGTGCTTACTGTTATAGCACAATAGTACTTAAAAGTTTTTGCTGTTGAGTTGTTTCAGTTGTATCCAACTTTTCTTGGCAAAGATACTGGAGCAATTTTTCATTTCTTTCTCTGGAACATTTTATAGATGAGGAACCAAGGCAAATTACTTAAATGTGTTAATTGACTTGCCCAGTCACACAGCTAGTGTCTGAGGACAGATTTGAACTCAGGAAGATCAATCAGTCTTCCTGACTCCAAGCCCAATGGTCTATCCAATGAGTCACCTAACTGCCCACTTGTAAGTACTACTTCTTGTTTTAAGTTTTTCTGTCAGTGTGTTTATAGGTTAACAGGCATTTCTTTTGTGTGGAGAAGAAATAAACAGCTGTTCTATACCTGATTTATATTATAAACTGAGCACCTTTCTATTCTTCTCTTGACACCATACCAGATATGAATAATTTTCCCTGGGGCTCCAGGATTGGGTCATAAATAGTCTTGATCAGGCTACCCAAGAACTGCATCCACTTTGTATCTCCATGCATACTGAGCCAAGAGGAGTCCCTGAGGTCTTGGGGTTGAGAGCAAGTGCTCCAACACTGCTCCCTAGTCCCCATCCCATCAATAAAGGGTGTTGTTACCTTTTTATCCCATAAACATATACGATTCACATCTGGCTTTTCCAGGTTAACAAAAGCAAACTTCAACAGGTGGCTTAGCTATCTGATGTGTCTGGGTTCCTACTATGTGCAAAACTTTTATGTTATACTACAAGACATAAATGAAATAAAAGTTTCTTGTACTGTTACTGTTTTTCAAGAGACCAAAGTGCTAAAGAAGAAATGCTAGCAATTTCAGATTCCATTCAATCAACTTCAATTAGATGGATAATCTCAAAGATTAAAGAAGGATGCTCAGCGAGAAGTTAAAAGAGAATTTTACTTTCTCCAATACCCCTCCATTCCCAAATACTTGTTCAAAGTGAAAATATTAAAAGGGAATTGGGAAAAGGATGGGGAGAAGGAAATTAAATTATTATCTATTTTATTCATTTTTTTCTTACAATTAACTCCTTGTTTCTTTGTGTTTGTCCCTCAAGTCTCATTTGTATAGGTTTTAATATGTATGGCATATTTTTACCTTCTAACATTTAAAAGACAATTACTACTTTCATTATGAATATGATATTTTTATTTCAGAATGAAATTTGAGGCTTTCTACTATGAGAACTATTAAAAGTCTTAGTCAAATTTCTCATCTATTCTTTTTTTTAACTCTAACTCTTCTACATTTGAGGATATTTCTTTTGTCTATTACCTCAACTTATAGAAGTCCTAGTAGAACTCATTTTACTGTACCTTACAACAAAACTTTATTTCCTTATTCTGAATTCTCTACTGAAAAATCTCAAATGAAATTATCTTTCTTGCCTATAATTTTTGCTTTTCCTTATTTCCTCTTTCTTAGTTCTTAAAAGAATTTAAGTGCTGATATGAAAATAACATCAAAAATGTAATTTACAAGGAAATCTAAAATAGAAACATATTTTAATTGTAAATATTATTTGGTATATTATCATTTTGACTTTCACTCTTCTACTCATGCTGGCTAAATTCATGGCTAAGATAGATAACTGTTAACTGATTTTTCTTAGTAATTAAAACCAATTTTAACAACTTAGTTTTTAAATTAGTGTTCTATACAAGATATAAAGAAACCCCTAAGATAGATCCATTTTAGATGATACACATTTTTTTCCTTTGCTTCTAGGTATTTTTGCTGTTATCTAACAGCAAGAGTAAGTAATTAAGATCAAATAACTGCTAAAATAAGTAATATTGCATAGGGCAGAGCAGTAAAGGTATGATCTAAACTCAGATTACAGTAAAAAATAAACACCTGTCCTTCACCAAAGAGGTAGAACTGTAAATTTCTCAGTAATTTTTTCAGACAAGTTTTGTGCTGACAAAGAAAAAACATTGGCAATTTTTATTAAGAGTGGAAATATCTAATTTTAATCATTAGTTAGCTAAAAGTATAAAATAATTAATGCCTTATATTTGAAACCACAAGCAAAAAGATGCACAAAAATTATTCAACAGTATTTTCTAATTATTTCATCTCTTCAAAAACCTGCTCCAATGAAAAAGAGAAAAAATCACGTATATTCCTTTGTAGGTCTTCTGACTTCTTAGGTGTTGATAAAGAATACATTATAAATTTAATATACCTCCCTAAAAGTGAAAAATGACACATTTGTCAATAGTATTCAATTCTAATGTTGAATTTCTAGGGAACAGAAATCAAACATTTAAAAATATTTTCTTTACGGTGACAAGCACGCTGAGGGTGCTCAAACACATATTTAATCAACTAGCTGTACCTCTAGATTTTCATCAAAGTTGTTCAGTTCTCATATAGAATAGCAAGAAAAGACAGACTACAAAAGAATGTTGGGCTGAAAATACTAGGAAAGGAGACACTTCATAATTCTGATACTAGGAGAAGTAGCTATGTATATACCTAGATTTTATGGAAGTGACATGACTTCCTACTATATATGAAGCTGTCAAAAAGAAGCCACCTTTTATTAGACTTCTAGAGACATGCTGTTTTACATTCAAAAAAAAGGAAATAGAAGAAACCCCTTTAGAAACAAACGTTATGGAGAATGAACCCATCACCCTCTCTACTGACACAACTGACTGATAACCAGCTGCCACTGACAGGCAGCAAAGTCCAAGAACCTCAGGAAAAGCAACGTCTCATAGAACACTGGCCCTGTTTTAAGACCAGCCATCACCAAGACTGTCCAAGGGAGCAAGCCTTCTGGAGAAGAAGACAGGCATTCCCACCAACTGCCACCTAAAGGGCAGGCAAGCCATATTTGCTGAAACAGTAAGTCACCTCAAGTGAGAGAAAAGAAGTGTTATGTTCCTGGCAGGTTAAACCACTGGTGCTACTTAGATAACAACAAACAAGCCCAAGACTGAGTTTGAGCCCAAACGCCCTGTGAATGGTAATACCTTCCATACCATCAGCCTTCCTTCCACAGTTTAGGCCTGGTAAGCTTTCAACTAGGAAATCAACCTTTGTGGAGATGGGATCTGGCAACTGCTTTTGCAGGTTCTGTTGCCCAATACCTCAGCAGCTACAGCTACTGAAAATCCAGAAAAAAAAAGTTCTTGCCATCAAAATTCCTGGTGTCAAATGATTCAACATCAGAAACAGACATGGTAATAACATTAAGAAAGATGTATTACTATTTTTTTTGCTCTCTAAGGAACATGACGTGAAGTCATTCAGGCTGACTTGCTGCTAAAACCTCCTATGTGTGTTGTTTCCCTCACTGGAATGTGAACTCCTTGAAAGCAAGGACTGTCTTGCTTTCCTATTTATATCTCCCAACACTCGGCATACAATTTTTCCACATAGTACTTAAAAATATTTTTTCCCATTCATTCATTTCATGGGTAGTGAAATGTAAAAATCATAGGGAGTTACCTTTTAGACTGCATGCTATTTATGATAATCATAATATTTATATAGCACTTTAAGGTTTACCAAGAGCTGACATGTTATTTCATCTAATCCTCACAAAAACCCTGGGGGATGGGTCACAAAGCTACTAAGAGTATCTGTCAGAATTTGTACTTGGGTTTTTTTGATTCCAGGTCTAGAGCTCTATCCACTGCGCCTCCTAATTCTTTTTAGATTTGGTTGAAAAAGACTACATGCATGAAATGGCATTTCAGGCGCTTTCTGAATAACAGAAAACAGAGAGTCTAGCTAGATAAACCTGTATAATGACAGGCACTGAACACAGAAAAATGGAAGTAATCAAGAAATAGAATGACCCAAATTTTAGGTTTTTTTATATATATATACCATATTATAGGCTGAGAAATTATGGCTCTACTATGACTCCCCACCCCATTATATATGAATTCAAAACCCATGAACAAGTTCAAAAATAGGAAAGCATGAGTGTTATCTATCATGTAACACTCCTCTTGAGCAGCAGAGAGAATTCTTCTGGACCTTCCAGCTGTTCTTAGATCCACTCATTCATTCTTTCTGCTACTAATTAACATGGTTAAGCTAAAGTATAAGTAGGAATTACTGCATCCGATTAAGCAACACTAAATGTGTTCACAGATGAGCAGGGGTGGAGCCGAGAATAAAGCTTTCTGAGGTTAAGACAAAAGACAAGGATATCAATATCAGGTTGCGAAGCAAATGAATAAAGCCCACCTTTAACGTATCATCTGGTAGTTTCCTATTTTAATGAATTATTTCTGTTAGCTAAGTGCCAAGCTTTGTTGTTTCAACACAGGAGATAAGACTATAAGTATGATCAAAACCCTCTAAGTTTGATGCCTTGTGGCAAAAATCCAACTGTCCCTATTCAAGTTACCAATCTGGAGTCAAGAGTTATAGCAAACAGGAGGAAAAGTCAACTTTTATTATTTGGAGAACTTTACAAAAAGAGAGAAAACTCAGAATTAGTTATTATGTTTTGTCTACTTCTATTTTCCATGTGATATATTTTATTCCATTCAAATCTCAGATTTGAATGTTTTAACCCTCTGATGTTAGAAACCTCAACTTCTGAATAAATTACATTAATGTTGACAGCACTAGAATTGAGGCTCCAAAGATAGTCACTGGATAATGAAAAGTTCATGATATTCAAACACAAGGCCAAGTTTTTTTTTTAATCTATCCTCTTTTTGTCAGCAGCTTTTTCTTTCCTACTGCAATTAGCCATCTGACATCTGTTTCATTAGTTCATAGAAATAAAGAATTTGATTCTACAAAGAGGCAACTCTCCAATAGTGCTATAAAAAGTACAATGCATTGCATTCACTGTCAAATCTAGTGTTATTTTGGAAAAGAAATTTGTAAGTTAAATATTAGAATAATTCTTATGCTCTAGAAGGCACGTCATCCCTTTAGTTAAAAGATCAACCACACTTTCCTTCCAATTCTATGTGTTATATATATTTATTTTTAAATCCCAAAACTCAAAGCACATGTAGTACCCTAAGCTTTAAAAATTTTTCTTTATATCATATGGGAAATAAATCTACATAGAAATGTAAGGGGGGTAATTTATAATTTCCAAAAAGGAATCAGAAGAGTATAAAGACATTTCCATAAATTTAATGGTTGGTCTTTGCTCCTATGGAAAAAACTTTTGTGCTAGGCCAAAGAGAAAAGCAAAAGTTAACAGCTCGAAGGGATACAGCCAGACAGAAGCAAAAAATATATGTTGGAAAATATGGTTCAGAACACAGAAATGAAATAGGTCAAAATTTTAGACTATACAGATAAATACGTATCATGAATAATTTGATAAAAAAAAATGGTAAATGGTTATAAGACCAGGCATTGCCAAGGACTATTATCATTTCCTAAATGTTTAACTAATTACTTAATCCATCATTTCAAAGAGACCCAAAGAGCCTAGAAACCGCCTCAGTCAGCAAAAACCTGATCTGCTTGCCAAGAAAAAGGATATCATAGCCAGGATTACACCAATTTAAAGTACAAACTAATTTCAGAGATCTTAGAGAGGATGATGGTGGAAGATTATGAGTAGTATCATGTAATAAAACAAGAAGCAGTAGAGAAAAAACAAGTCCAAAGAAAGTTTAGCAATAGATCCAACTAAAAAAAGTCATCAAGGGCACCTAAGGATGAAACTAGAACAGGTTCATGAGAGATGGGAAAGATTGGTAAAGATTTTTAAAATTCTTTGCCATCAGTGACAATGTAGTCAACAAATTTGAATTCTAACACCAGAGTTCCTAAAGTGCTACATGAGGAATTTTAAATGTCACTAAAAACACAGATGGGAAAATAAGTAGAACTGGACTAAGAATATTAGACATTTTCATAGTCAGGAAAAAGCAAGAACTACCTGTACCTCCATGAAAATGAAACATTATCTATGCTTATCACATTTTAGCAAGTTTAAGGAATAAAAATCAATTACAATATTAATACTCAACCGACACATGACAAAAATGTTAATACTTCAAAAATTTGTGATTTCATTAGCATAAGCACTCCTCTAACAACAAATCACAAATATAAACCTTAGTAGACTCCTCTCCTCATGAGTTGCTAAGGATGAAAAAATTTACCATGTATTCAAGTCTTTTGATAAGAGTTCACATCCCCATCTTTTTTTCATAAGTCCTTGCTGGAGCTTAGACTGGACTGGCATAAACTCCAAGAGTTCAGAGTCATTCCACCCACTAGAATATCAGGGGAGGACAAAAAATAAAAAAGGAAAGAAGAAAAACCACTCTCCTCTGGTAAAGAAGTTTATAGAATGACATTCAAATGTTCTTTTCTGCAACAGAAAAATTTCCTATATATATCAATATGACAATTATATATGAGGAAAAATGAAGAGCTGCTGATTGAGGAGATATGTCTGCAATATACACACACTATACACTACAACTCATTAGTCAACTATGTTTTTTCCTAGTGTTCTTATATTTCCCCAAAGTACTATGCTTAGATATCTTTTCAAAGTATCATAATATGTTCTTAACAGAAAAACAAATATGTAATGTACACTCTAATGTCAAAACAGGAATAAGAACTGTTTTACATCTTAATATCTCCATATGAATCAATGATCTAAATTGGTAGATAAATTTGGCTAATGCATTACCTCTCATATTAGTTTCTTTTTCCAGAGACTAAATGGTTTACCTTTTCATAGGAGTGACTATCACTTTTTTTAAACACTGTCTATGCCCTGGATCTACAGGACCACACTGTACATTAGCAGTAGTAATATGTAACCACAGGTTATTTACACAGTCTTTGCTAGAAATAATGAGTTTACACAATATATTGTCAGACTCCTACCCTTGAGGAGTTTACAAGTTTCTTCAGGGGTACGATGTAACAGACAATGAACTAATACATTCAATGTATTTTTGACATCTAGTGGGAATGTTGCAAAGAAATGTATGTAAATTTTAAATTATATATGCTATACCAATAGACCATCTGAATACCTAACCAACTGCTCTCAGATCAATTATGTATGTCTGTCTTTCCTCCGAATATCATATTTATGGAAGTAGAAGAAAACATTTTTTGCAAATGGTCAACTTAAAAAGAATTCCCTCTAGTTATAAGCAATTGTAGCTGGTATCAGAACATAGATTTAGAGCTAGAAGGAATTTTAAAGTTCATCTAGTTAACTCTCTCCTTTCATAGATGAAGAAACAGGTCCAAGACTCTTGAACTGACTTGTTCAAGTCATCACAAAAACCCTTTTTTAAAAATTGCTACACATACAGAAAATTTAATTTACTGACAAATTATCTTTGAAACTAGATGGCATTTTAATCTATTCCTCAAATAAAAAAATAACAAGGTCCTCAGGAATGGTTAAAAATGAAAATGTAAAGATTTGATATACATTTATTAAGAAGCTGAATTTTTTCACAGAAAAGTCTGAGTTAGAACACCAAAAAAAAGCTTTTATGCACTACACCAATCAGATTCAACGGAAAATAAAGCCTGAAGCCTGTAATTCTGTAAAAATTGAAGAAGTTGTTTCCTGTGCAAGCACTCACCCTGCTGGTATCATAGAGTATATATACTGCTGTACATTTTTTGAATAGCAATGCATTTTCCACAATAGACATGAGATGGCAGGATTTTCACAACCTAACCTGAAACCCCATTTGTTATATAATCCACACGAGCACCATATATGAATTCTGTGTTATATCTAAAGGGCTAACTACATACATTTATTTCTGATGTATATAATCATTTAAAACTTCAGCTTGGCATATGAAATGATTAAGTTTATTTTCTATGATTAAAATTATTTTTTAGGATCAAATTCAAACTTCACTGCTTGGAATTGAAAGACCTTTGCAACCTGCCTCCAACACAAATTTTTTGCCTTATGTTATTACTTCCTCTCAAACACTCCATGGGCCAGTCAAACTGAACTTGCAGTTTGTCTCTCATGACATTCCATCTCCCATTTCATACATACTATCTTCCCATGCTTGAAAGCATCATCTCCTTGCCTGCACATCTTGGGCTCTATTTTCCTTCAAAACCTAGCTCAGAAGCTACCTTCTACATGACACTATTCCTGATGCCCCCATCATACTAACACTGCTACCCTGAAATTAACTACTATGTGCACATGTTGTGTTGTATCCACAGGTAAAATATAAAATGCTTGAGGAAAGAAACTGCTTTGTTTTTGTTTCTGCATCCTCACAGTATCTGGCACATAGTAAGCTATTATAAATGCTTATTGACTGAATATTCCCAAGACTATAAACTCCTTGAGAGCTGGGTAAAGACATGCTGCTTTTTCCCCTACGAAGTCTCTCTTCTACTTAAATGTCTGCCAATGTCTTTTTAATGAGCAACGCTAGAATTTTCCCAGGAATGAGTGAAGCTCATTGGCCCATAGTTTGCTGCCCCTGTTCTTTTCCTTTTCTTAAAATCAAGACATTTCTATAGTCTTTCATATTTCACCCTTTCACCCTTTTCCACTGGTATTTCAAATATCACTCATGAGCAAATACAAAAAGTCTCATCAAGCATGTCTGCTAGTTCTTTCAAGACTTAAGGCTAGCTAAAGTGTTCTCTTACCATCTCTTACTATCTGCTTGTGTTGGGTATCAGCTGCCTTTTCATAGCCTTCTGTTCTGTGAATTCTGGTGTAATTTTCATTCTCTTGCAGAGGAGAGGAAACAGAAACAACTGCTTCTGGTACAAACTAAGTGGCACAGTGGATAGAGCTCTGGACTGGGAGTCAGGAAGACTCATCTTCCTGAATTTAAATGTATCTTAAGAAACACTTCCTAGTTGTGTGACCCTGGGCAAGTCTCTCAATCCTGTTATGTATTTCTATCCTCTTGCTTTTCCTCCCTGCTCCCCACATATGCTCTCATTTTGTAATGTAGTTTCACAAAAAAAAAAAAAAAAAAAATCCCTCAAACAAAAAACCAATAATAATTCAATTGCAGATAAGATCTCACCAGGTTCAGTACATAATGACTCAGGCACATCTCTTCACATCAAGGTCTCTGCCTTCATTCCTTTCTCCTTGTGTACATTTAGAAAGGCTCTTACTTGTCTGTGTGTTAGCATTCTGCTGTTTTTGGCTTTCTGGGCTGTCTGAGAATAAAGTAATCTCTTCAGGTCTGGTTTTCTTTCTAAAAATGTTTCGAACACTTCTCTATTACTGACCATCTATCTTTTTTCATTCATGGTTACGCTCAGATTTGCAGGGTAGGTCACACTAGGTTTTACCTTGAACTCCACTGTTCTTCACAACACATTCCGTTCTCTTCTGCATTTTTTGTTGGGTGCAGAAGTCTTGTATTATTTGAGTTTCCTTTGCATTTGGAAGTCTTTCTCCTGAACACTTGAACTTCTTTCTGAACTGAATTTTGAAATGTAAACCACTATTATTATGTCTTGGAGTTTGCAGCCTGGAGCTTTTTTCTTGAGAGGCAGTCTATGAATTCTTTCAATTGATCTTTCACTTTCTGTGTTCAGAAGTTCTCTTCTATTATTCCTTGCACTGTGATCTTCATCTTTTTTTTTTATGGTGGGTATTCTTTTGGGAGAACAGAAATTATCTTTGAAATCAGTATGTTTTATTTGGACAGTGAACACATTTTTTTTTTAATGTAATTGGTTTTCTAAAATTTTCTTCTTCTAGACTGTCCTTCACTTCAGAGTATTTGCATTCCTAATCTATTGCTCTCTTTTGTGTTTCTTTGATGAGACTTACCATCACAGATTCAAGTTTTTCTATTCTGCTCATTATTTTTGCTACGGCAAGAAGTGATATGCAACATTCCACTAAGCCTGAGGGGAAAAGCCCAGCATTTATCTAGGGCTAGTTCTGAAAACCCAAAATCATTTGGGGTAGAGGTAATTTGGTGAACAGTGAATTGCCCAGCATAGGATTTGAGATCTAGCCTCCAGGGAAACTACCATCAGAGGAGAGAGAATCAGAAAGTGAGCATTAGGGGAAAATAAAGAAAAACAATGAGATGGAAATTAACAAAGATCTCAGAAAGAAGAAACTTAAAAGACCTTGAATGTAAGTGGATAAATCAAAAAGGAAAACTTTAATAGTAAAGTTAAGCTGTAAATGTTGTTAATTTGACCCCAAGGACTAGTAAATTAGTATAAGCTTAGATGAATAAAATCCGTATTATCCCACTCTGTTACTCAGTTCTTCGGCCCAGCACTGGCAATTTAGAGAGATTTACTCCTGGTTGCCAAGGGATGGGTTTCTGTATTTTGGGAAGAGGATAAGGTAGACTGTGAGATTTAGCTCTGTTTCAAGTTCAGACACTGTTCTCTCCCTTTCCCCCATTCCTCCATTCTCTTACAGAGATTGTTTATAGCACAGAATGCTGCAAATTTACATAACCTAGAGCCAGAATCTCCCAAGGCCCTGGAAAGGAGGGGAGACTGAGGTGTGGCCCGGGGTTTTGCTGTAAGCCCATGTGTCAGCTCCTTAGGTTGACTACTGCAGCCTCCATGCTGATAGTATGGATGGTGGGGAAGGGGATACCGAATGTGCTCAAAACAGGCATCAGTTTGAGATGAATGAAAAGTATGAGACAGAGGTTCTGGGTCATTAATAACCAATTTGTTAGACTAGCAAATAAAAGTAGGCTCCCCTGATCGGTGGAGATCCACCCTGATAGGTGAACAATCAATGAGGGAGTGGATGAGGAGGTTGGCTAAAAGCCTTCAGCAACTCCCACCGTGAAGTGGTTTGATAAGAGTCCTCCAACTCTCTAGAAAAAAGAATCCATCTCCAACCAGACCACTTAAGGGGAACAATGGGAATTTCAAAGGGGGTGAAAGAAGGTGAATCTAATGCTTTAGGGCTAGGATTTCCCAAGATCAGACTTCCTTTCTTATAAATTCTAGGATGGAATGGTCATTATCTCCAGAGTTCCAATCATCTGCATACCAACTATTAGTTCCTACCTATCAATGAGAATCACCTCTTGAGCAGAATTTCCCTTTGTTGATTTCTCTACCTTTTGAAAGATAAAATCACTAAAACAAGTCAAGAAATTATCGGTGGCTGTTTTTGGCAGAAAGAGCACACCAACAGATACTTGAATAACTGAAATATCCCATCATTACTACAACTTGCCTTTGTACCAGACTTGTAAGTTATCAAAATCTTCATCTATTTCCTCTTTTTGGACGACTGTTCTGTGGTATTTTGCAATTATAAAAATCACTTTTGTTTCTCTCTCCTTTGCTCTTCATCCAAATGCTGCACTATTTCTCCACTTGAGTATACTTTCTTAATTACCCTCCACTTATCCAACTCTGGCTATGGCCCAGTCCTGGGCTTCATTCCACCATCTCAGTCATTCATACGAGGTTAAATTTGCCCCCTTATATTAGGATTTCTAGCTTCCGTTGTTTGTTGCCTAAACTTGGGCACGGCTGTGTAGATGTTTAAAGATATGGGTTTTACTTATTTATTAGTTCTTGGATTTTGTTTTCTGTGAATTTCTTTTTCTTTCACAATCACTACTTTCTAGAGGATCTCACTTGGGGGATCCATATTGACAGTCTCTTCCCTCCATTTTTCTCTGTTTGGCTTTTAAAGCCCTTTGTAGTCTGTCTCCTTTCTTTTATTTTCTTTTATTCTGAACTTAAAAAAGACCAAGTAAAATGAGCATTTACATATAGAATGTGGGACTGTGATAGCTGCCTTTGTATTCCTAGGACCTAGGGTAAAACAGATGGCTAATAATATCTGCTTAACTGAAGTAGTGTATTGTTATGATTCTATTATCATTAACTAAAAAGATGGCAAAGCTAATGAAAAGCAAAGCCAACTAGGGTAATGTCTAATCCAATATTTTGTTTCTTTTCATTTACTATAAGGAAATGTAAATACTCTATTTAAGTTCAGCAGCATTTTGGGTACTGGTCTTAAAGAATACATAACAAGGAAGGAAAAGTTAAGAGTTTTTTAAATGATCAAAGAAAGGCTGTCTCTGGTATTGAGGAGAATTATTGTCCTACGCTAAACTGATGACATCTGTGCTTGTAAAAGTATCTGGAATAGTTATGAGATAATTCTCAAATAGATCTCTATGGATTATTTTCTTACATTATTTTTTACTGAACTCATTACAAATCCCAAGTGAACCCTTAATATCCCATTTTAGTCAAAAAGTTGGGCAGTTATCTCCCACCTCACCATTTCAGGAAAATATGTCATCAGGTAAAATTTTGTCCTTACTCCCCAGACAACTAAGATTGTTGTTGAAGGCAATGAATTTTTAAAATGAAAAAATAAAAGTAAGATTGACTATGTTTGTTTGGTTGTTATTTGCATAGAATTGGAGAACACGTCAAATATTCTCTTTTTTCTAAAATACTTTTGAACAAGCCATGTCCCTTATAAGTGCCTAAAGCTGCACAAAGAAAGGAAATTTCAAAAAGTCCCACTTTCCTTGTTGAAGTCAGGTTTTTTAGAAAGAGAAAAAGAAAAAGAAAAATCATTAAATATCTCCCTCTAGTGGCCATAAAAAGATAGCATATTTTGTAGGGGCTAGAATGAGAATTTTTTTTTTCTTGTTTAGGAGGAGCTGAATAGTTTGAATAAGGCTTCAGCTTTGGAATCCTAAAGACTGTCCTCACAGAGAAGTTGCTTTGAATAGCATTAGGCAAATATACAAAAGGAAAAATGGATATATGCAATTACATAATTCTATTCAAGTTTCTTAGAATTCCCCCCCCAATAGCTCAGTACCTGTGTACATTACATTTTGGGGCTTGGACTGATTTTAGAATAGATGTCCTAGATGATATGGTCAGAATAGAAGTCTCCTAAGTCTTCCTAATACGGCCTTAAAAAATACCAGGGTAATACTGGGGCTCCCAAAGGTAATCAACACCAGGGTGGGATTTGCTTAAAAGTAAGTAACTGCTATACAATAAAAACAACTGTTTGTTAACTTGTTTCTATCTTCTACTTAAATATATTTCCACCCAGTTGTGAAATGATCCAACCATTCTGGAGAGCAATTTGGAACTATGCCCAAAGAGCCATAAAACTGCATACCCTTTGACCTAGCAATACCACTTCTAGGACTGTATCCCAAAGAGATCAAACAAATGGGAAAAGGACAAAAATATTTAGTGCAGCTCTTTTTGTGGTGCAAAAGAATTTGAAATTCAGGGGATGCCCATCAACTGGGTAATGGCTGAACAAGTTGTGGTATATGAATGTGATAGAATATTATTGTAGTATAAGAAATGATGAGCAGATAAGATTTCAGAAAAATCTAGAAAGACTTACATGAACTGATGCTGAGTGAAGTGAGCAAACCAGGAGAACATTGTATACAGTAACAGCCACATTATATGATGACTAACTTTGACAGACTTACCGCTTCTTAGCAATACAAGGATCTAAGACAACTCCATTATGAAAAATGCTGTCCACATCCAGAAAAAAAACTATGGAATCTGAATGCAGATCAACCCATATTATTTACACTCTCTCTTTGTGTGTTGTGTGTGTGTGTGCTTTTCTTCTTTCTTGAGGTTTCTCCCATTGCTTCTAATTCTTACGTACAACATGACTAATATGAATGTACATGTTGAGCCTATTATCAATTTACATACCATCTTGGGATGGGGGGAGAGGAAAAATGAGGAGAAAAAGTGATACGCAAAATCTCATGGAAATGAATACTGAAAACTAAAACTAAAAATAAAATTAAAAAAATTCTTTTCTTGAGATAAATTCTATTTCAGTAATTTAAATTTTAAAACATAAAATTTATTTCAAGGCAGATGAAAGATTCTGAAAAGTTAAATTATAACTATATGTTAGTGGATAATTCTAATGAAGGGAGAAGACATCTAAAGAAACCAATGAACCCAAAAACCTGTCTGATTAGTTAAGATGTAAAAAGGACAGATGTAAAGATGGTAGGGGAAGCAAGTAACCAGAACACAAGAATGAATGGAAACTAATGAGTGTCAAGAAGACTAACATCCAAAATAACTACAGGCTTTCCAAAAAGGTTGAAGCAACACAGAAGATGAAAGAAGCTTTAACTTGCATAAATGGCATCACATTAACAAGGGTGAACCTTCCACTTAAGAAATGATAAAACAAAAGCATAATGTTAGAAACAGAAAACTAATAAAGGTAAGAGGTTTGAAAGTACCTAGAGCTCTGTTACTAGTAATAGGAATTCTTACTATCACACTTGAGGCTTAGACATTATATTTTATAGTCCTGGAAGAATTTGTAGAGTGCTTCTAGTATTCATAGAAAACCTGAACAATGCAAAAGAATGCCAGAAAACTGTAAAAATCCTCCTTTTCATCAAAAAGAGAAGAGATCCCTAATAAAACTTCAGATAGGATTACTAAATAGATGGCTAATGAGAACACTTGACAAACTCCAAGTACCAGCTCCCCATAGCAATTGAAAATTTCATTGTGGCACTTCAATATTTTCAACACTTATCATTTGATTGTAGTCTACAAAAGGATAGGTCTAAGCTTCAATATTAAATCATATTCTTTGAGATTCATATTGATTGAACCTCCACACTGGCTCTGCCCAGGGTATGGAAAAGAGAGTAAGTGGTTCTACATCTTTCTACCACATTTTTACATATGCCTTCTGTCATCTTGTCCTGATAACACTCGAGTCCTTGTTGGCTATGAGGAAAGGGAAGTACTCAATTTGGCCTAGGCCTCTTAGGAACCATATCTTCCTTTCTGGGGACACCTGGATTTATTCTATTTCAACTTTGAAGTTTGGTGTTTTTTGGGAATTAACCTAAGTTTTCATGTTTTACTAAAGTGAAATTAAGAGATTAAATGGCTTGTCAGGGGTTACACATTTAATAAATTTTAGACCTGCGACTCAAACCCATTTCTTTTCTGACTACAAATCCTATACTCTTTCCACTGTATCATACTATGTCTGAATCTGTAGCCTTTATGGTTACTACAATTTAAAGTTGGAATTATTTTTCTTCATTAGTCAAATCAAGAATTTAGTAATAAACCAATCCAAACATTTATTACGGACCTACTATGTGCTAGGCACCATGATGGACATTAGGTAATCAAATACAAAGAATGAAAAAAATCTCCACTCTCAAAGAATTTACATCCTTTACTGGGGGGAAGATAGGAATTTGCGTGTGTGTGGTCAATGTTGTTGTCTGTCCTCGGTTCTTGAACAGGACATCAGGAAAGTGATACTATGACTTGCAAGTGAACCGGATATAAGTGAGGGAGGGCTGTGCAAAAGTCACCAGTCTCACTATCTGCCTCAGGGCCATCTGGCCCTACTGACAAGAAATAGAGCAGGATGACTGAAGATGGCCCCCATGTTTACGTATAAGAGTGAGTGAGTGAGTGAGTGTGTGTGTGTGTGTGTGTGTGCATGTGTGTTCAGAATAATTATAAAGAGAATAAATACAAAATAAATACAAGGTAGAGAAATACAAGTCAGTTAGAAGGGGAAAATACTAGCAGATGGAAGAGATAGGAACAATTTCATGTACAGGACAAGGTCTAAATTTCATCTTGAAGGAAGATAGGGACTCTATGAGACCTACTTAAGAAGGAAGAGCATCCCAGGTATGAAGGATTACTAGAACAAAGGCACAAAAATGAGAGATGGAGTTATCTTATGTGAGGAACACAGAAAAAGCCAGTTTGTCTGGATTGTAAAATAAAGAGAAGGAAAGATACACCATGAGGCTGGAGGGAGAGACTGAGAATTGATTGTGAAGTCATTAAAAAATCAAACTAAGGAGCTTATATTTCATTAGAGGCAAAAGGAGTCAGAGGATGACAGGGTCAGATCCATCCTTATTAAGAAAAATAACTTCGGAAGCTGTATGGAGGATGGCTTAGAATGGGGAGAGACTTGAGAAAGAGTTTAAGTGAGAGGTCATAAAAGCCTGAACTTAGGTGGTGCAAGGGGATATGGCAACAAGCCTTTATTAAGAGCTTACTATATGCTAGGCACTGTGCTAAGCACGGAAGATATAAAACAAAGCAAAATGATAGACAGTCCCTGCCCTCAGAGAGCATACATTTTAACAGAGGAAGACAACACATAGAGAAGACCCAAAGGAAGGTTTGGGGTGAGAAGGCACCCATAAGAGGGCATAATGGCAAAGTCTGCAGAGTCAGAAAAAAAGGATGAGGTATGGCTGCCCTGGGCAGATCCCCCAAAATGGAGACTGACAGAAGGAATTCACCAGTGAGAGAAAAGGGCTGGCATGGCAGAAACATGTTTCAGTGTGAGGAGGCAGCTAAGTTATGGTAATGAAGTTCAGAAGAGTCAGAAGCCTTGTGAAGAGGGAAATAAAGCATGACCAGCCTAAGGTAATCTCTAAATAGAAGTCTTAAAACTCACCAACAGGAAAAATGGGCTGGTATGGTAACAGAAATGAAAATGGATTCAAGGATGTTATAGAGACAGAACTAGCAAGATAGAATACTGCTTAGATATTTGGGGTGAGAGAGCATAAGGATGTTACAAACTGGGAAAGTGGAAGAAATGGTAGTACTTTTCATATAAATAGGAAAGTTTGTAAGAGGGATAGATTTGGGGAGAAAAAATAAATTCCCTTTTTGGACATGTTAAATTGGAGATGTCCAAGTTTAAAATTTCTAATAGGCCACTGGTGTATGGGAAGAAGCGAATCAGGAGACTGCACTGTTGTAAAAACTCAGACAGGAGACAGAATCCAGAAGGATAAGATGGTCAACAATATTAAATGCAGGAGAGAAGTCAAACAGAATGAGAACTGAGGAAAGACCATTCGTTACAGGTAGCAACTGAAAGATCCGTGGTAACTTTGGAAAAAGTAGTTTCACTTGAGTGATGAAGTTGGAACCTGCACTGCAAAGAGATGAAGAGAGGAATGGAAGTAGAGGTAACAAATCTGGATGGTTTTTTCCTAGGAGTTTGACTAAGGAAAGAAAGCGATTGGTAAATAACTAAAGAAATTATGATATATGGAAATAATGGAACATTACTGTAACATAAAAAAATGGACAGCTTCAGAGGAATATGGGAAGACGTTTGTAAAGTAAAACAGATCAAAGTGAGACTTTGGAGAACAATTTATACAACAGCAATATTGTAAAGAACAACAATTTTGAAAGACTTTAGAACTCAATCAATTCAATGATAACCCATGAGACCAGAAGAATAAAAATGAAACATGCCACTCACTTTTTGCCACAGACGTTATGAACTTAAAATGGAGAGACATATATGATGGTCAATATGGAAAATTGTTTTGCAAGACTAGGTATCTTTATAATAAAGGTATTGTTTGTCATTTGGGGGTTGTTTAGATAGGAAGGAGTGAAGAAAAGTGGAACAGATTACAAATGCATGTAAAAATAAATAAATTTATTTTTAAAAAAGGGAAGACAGAGGAAAAGGAAGGGAACAAGCATTTATTAAGTACCTACTATGTGTCAGAAACTACGCTAAGCTCTTCAAAAATATCATCTCATTTGATCCTTACAACAACTCTGGGAGGTAGGTGTTATTATTCTCATTTTAAAATTGAAGAAACTAAAGGAGACAGGAGTTAAGTGACTTGCTCAGGGTCTCAAAGCTAAAAAGCATCTGGTTTTGAATTTTACTCTGACTCCAGGCCCAGCTCTCTATCCACTGCATCACTTAGTTGCCTCTATTATTTATAGGACAATAATTTTTTGAGATGATGAAGATCTGAGAAGTTTGAAGGCAGTAGGGAAAGAAACTAGTACACAGGGAGAAGCTGAAGGGAAAGTGGATGATGCCTGAGGGTGCATATTTCTGAAGACAGAAGGTGAAGGAAAAACATAAGAGTTCATATTTTTGAAATAAACAGGTGATATTCACTTCAATCATTGAATACTTTCCCCTATTCCACAGAACAACAACCAAACAATACATTATGACTGAGGTGGGAAATCTGTGGCCTCAAGGCCACATGTAGCTCTCTAGGTCCTCAAGTGCAGCCCTTTTGACTGAATCCAAACTTCACAGAACATTTTCTCATTTTTATTTTCATGAACACCTTATGAGGTAGGCTGGACAGATATACTGATGATAATGACAGCAGCACAAGCTATCATATTATATAATTCAACACCCCAGTTTTTTACTTTTAAGTATTTTAATAATATTTTAAATATTTACTTTAAATATTTACATCATAAGCAGTCAGCCATTCATATCTGCAAATTTACAAAACAGATGTTTCCTGCCCCTTCTGGCACAAATACCTTGATTTGAAGGCTGCCAGAGGTAATGTTTGAGCCCTCTGTATAGCAAGTCATAGCCAACTACAGAAATTTAATACTCCCTTACCAAGAACAGCATCTAGCATAGTAACAGACATGTAACACAAGCTTATTTAAACTTTTTACATAATGCTTAAACAGTTGCAAAAATCCAAATATGAATTCTTAACATAACTTCTAAAAATCTAATAAATAAGAGAACCTCAAAGTTCCAAATCCCTAACAATAATTAGTAATATGTGTATGAAAATAAATAGTAAAGATTCTGCCTTTAGCCAATTTTTTGATTTTGTTATGAAGATAACCTGCTAAGTCATGTAGCAGAGTCAAAGAATTAGCTAGACAGAGTCTATATTACATTCATGTTCACTTTTTAAAGGCAAAACTAAAGCATATGAGCTAAAAATAAATTTGTTTCACATCTGTTTTGTGGATAGACAATTTGGACCTATGATTCACTTCAAAAATAATGTAGGTTTCTATTTACTCTTATTTAATTTCTTTCCCAGACAGAAAAGGACTAAAGAGGCGATATCTAAAGACAAAAATACTTACTTGAACTTTGCTGGTGAAAGAGGAGTAGGAGGGAACATTCCAGGTTCAAAAGAATCAAAATAAGTCACTGTCCAAGAAAAACTGCAACATGAGAATCCTGCTGTTAAGGATATAACAAACAAAGTCCAGAATCCTTAATAAGAGAGAAAGGGAGAGAAAAAAGTCTTGTAAGTTTTAAAACTCTTGAGCCCAATTTTGCTCAAATCAGTATTCAATTTAAAATTTTTCTTTCTTCTGATCTATATGTCAGTATAAACTTTAATTGAAACCAAGAAAAATAGAGAAATAAGTCACTACTATACCGAAGGTAAATTATTTAATCAAAACTAGCAGAAATTAGTAAAATTATACTTGTCATCTTTGCAAAAAAAAGCATAAAAATGAAAATTATAACTTTGTACTGTCAAAATGTATTAACTCTTCCTTTCTACAACTTCATCAATATAGCATCCCTATACTTTGTACTTTACACTTTATTTGGTGCCATTATTCCTTATAATAGCACTTTTTGGGGGATGGGGCCCTTTCTATACCACACTAAGTGGTTGCAGTTAACATCCAGTATGGAAACATCCTCCCCTGATCAAGCCTGGCAACTCTTCCTACAATTTATAGAACAGCTCATACTGACATAATAGGACTTAAAGGTTTGCTGGGTGCTTTACATATAGAATCCCCTTTGACACTCACAACTCTCACACTTCTAGTCCTCTTATCTCAACAGATAAGGTCTTGGAGCTGGCTCAATAAGTGAGGTTCAGAGTCACTGTCCAGAGTCACTGAGTAAGAAAATGTCAGAATAGATGCAAACCTACATTTTTTAATCTCCAAATTCAAGAAAATCTCTACCCACCATTCCATGTCATACCTGCACTCTATAGTATGCTTTTTGTACTAACAGATTTAAGGATTTTTGCCTTTTCACCTTCAAATCTTCATCCTTTATAATAATGGAGTAGCTAAAAGCAATCTTAAGCTTATGAAACTTTGCCCTTTATTTGAAAATAGGCAGTCACCCACCTATATATTGTTTTCAATTGTTTCAAAATCTGTTATTTCAAAACACCTTTTGTATATGCTATTGTTTGTAACTCAAAATGTTTCCCCAAAGAAACAATGTCAAGAATCTATTATTAATAACTACTAATTATATGAGTTGAGAAGGGAAAGGGGATGGGTACAGTGCAATGTGGAAGAATAATTTATGTTTCCCAGCATTGGTATCCCCAGCTGACCCTTAGATTATTGTTTACCTTTTTAAACTACTTCCTTGGGTCCCTGGTGCTCCTGCTCCCTCTTTCCTTTAGGTCTCCTAACAGAGGAACCCTACTCAGGCTTGCTCTGTATCTTAATGTTGCAAAATGATCTCCCTGCGACCAAGTCAAAACATCCATTCCTTCAGCATATCTTTACTAGGTAGGAATAAATTATTGGTCTGAATGACTGGCAATGTTTAATCCTCTTGAGCTAGCTACATTCTAAAAAAGAGTTTCTTTCCAGCATAATTCTGGAATTGAGTGGGTGGGGGTTGCCAGGTAGAAGTTCTTATCCTCCATCCCTTTTTTTAACCATTTCCAATACCACAGAATTCTCTCTCTCTCTTTCTCTCATACAAACCCTACCATCCAAGTTCTTTTGTACTTGGAGCTCCAATGGATATAGGACTGGGGCATAAGTGGAGAGCAGTAGTACTCCCACATTTGGAACAGTAATTTGAATGTATGGATTTTTTGTAAACTTGAGACTGCCTGTATTCAAAAGAGAAGCAGGTGATCTAATGGATAGATCTAGAATCAATTAATCAGTCAGAAAGACCTGGGTCAATAGTCAATAAACATTTATTAAGCATCTACTAAGAGCAGGCACATTGATGAGCACCAGGAATGCAAAGAAAGGCAAAAACAATCTCAGTGGTCAAAGAGCTTACAATTTAATGGAGGAATATAATACACAAAACAAAGCTGAAAAGGAAGAAGTACATGACTTCATCATCCAGCAGAGCTGAGGGTTTCATGAGATTAACACCAAAAAAAAGGTTAATACCAAAACTGACTGGATCTTGAAAGACAAGATTTCCTAAAAAGCAATTTACTAGAGGCTTGACATCAAAATAAATGCAGCTAGGTGGGAAATGACATGTCTGGATTCTAGTCTTCCTTCTAACAAATTAGCTGTGATGCAGGGTCTGGGTACACTGAAAATTCTCTTAGGACAAATTGCAGAGAAGGCACAGATGACTTACCATTATGTTAACGATTCTCAAATCTATTTATTCAATGCCAATCTCTAGTCTCTCATCTTCAGTTGCCTGACTTCTCAGACTGTCCAAAACAGAACTTAATTCTCCCCCTAAACTCTGCCCCCCTCCCCAACTTCCCTATTACTATTGAGGATACCACCATCCTCCCAGTCCCTCAGGTTTGCAATCTTTGATTCCTCACTATCATTTGCCATTCTATCTCTCCCCTCATCCAACCTGTTAGCAAGGCTTGTTGACTTCATCAAAATACCAGTCTTCCCCCTTTCTCCCTAGATATTGCCACTATGCATTGTTAATGTATTTTTGTACAATGGGAAGATCTTTCCCATCCATTAGACCCATGACCTGCTTGAGTCACATGAGTCTGTGGTGTGAGGAGCTTGCCAAACAGATGGAAAGGGTGAAGCAGAGTTGAGAGGAAGTTGCACGCAGCAGTTAGAGCTGAAGAAGAGAGGAAACAACTGCGAGTGTTCTTTTGTGGGAAGGCCCTAGCAGGTGGAAGGCTTGGGGATGGTTGGGCCCCCTGCATTGCTACTGTGGATATATTTCTTTGTTGTTAGGATGGATTCAGCTTTCTGGTGTTTAAATAAATGTTTTGGCTCTGTCTTCCATGTGGAGAGTCTATTATATTTTGCAATTCAGAATTACACCAGCTATGCCACCCTAGGCACTGTGATATCCTGTTGGTGCTACACACCACCCAAGTGAAAGCCTTCATTTTCTGCCAAGACTACCGAAATAGCCTGCTGGTGGATATGCTGCCATAAGTCTCTCCCCACTCCAGTTCATCCTCCACTGAGCCACTAGAGCAGATCTATGTCCCCTTGTCTCCCTACACCAACTCAATAAACTCTCATTGGCTCCCTATTACCTATAAAATACAAAATCCTGTATTGTTGTCCAAGGCCATTCAAAACCTACCCCCCACAAACATTTTTCAGACTTCTACCATCTTACACTTCTTATACACTTCCATCCAATGACACTGGCTTCCTTTCTGTTCCTCAAACAAGGCACTCCATCTCTCCATCTTCCAAAGGCCATTTGAAAGACCGTTTCTTTCCAAACCCTGCTTAAATACAGCCTTTTATAGAAAGTCATTCCCCATCTGTTATTTCTCATTTATTCTGTATATGGAGTAGTGGTAGTCATTTCTCTCATCTCCCCCATTAAATCACCAGCACCTCAAACGCTGAGGCTATCTTTCACCTTTCTTTGTACACCCCAGAGCTTAGCAGTGTCTGACACAAGGTAGGCAGTTAAAAAAAAAAAAAGCTGATTTGCCCGAAGAGGGGGAATTTTCTCATTGGAAATTCTTTTTATCAGTTAAATCACATATCTAGTCCCATCTCCTACGTTCAATCTAAATCTGGTTTCTGAAGGCTACTTTTGCAGAAGAATTATACCTTTTTAAAAAGAATATGAATTAATCATTAACAAATACACTCTTACAACTATATTCAAATGTTTCTGGACTAACTTCCTAAATGCCCACAAATATTTTTATTCATATATATAAAGTATATCCATATGTCAGTGCAGTGTCTTTCAATCACCAAGTATTTATCCTGTATACAGGGTTTTCACACAGTAGTTCACAGGCTGTCTCATCCATTAGCTGTTAGCTCCTTCAGGGAAGGTACTGTCTAGCTTCTTTCTTAGTATTCCCAGTACTTAACAACACCTAGATACGCTGGAGGCATTTAATGTTGGTTGATTTAATTAAGCACCTACTTCCAAGGTACAGTGTTGGGTGTTGAAGATAAAAATAAAATAAATGAAACAAATTTGGTTCATTTCTTCTCACAACTCTAATTTCATATGGGTATCTACAAAAGACTATCTTTATATTGGTCATCCTTGATTATAATCCTCAATTATTTAACACTGGCTATTTCTAGTTCTTCTAATAATAATGTCACTTTAGCTCTCTGCATGGTGGGAAAGAACTGGAAATTAAGGGGATGACCATCAATTGGGGAATGGTATGTGATTATGATGGAATACTACTATGAAATGAAGAAACGATGAGCAGGATGCTTTCAGAAAAACTTGGACTTACATGATGAACTGATACAAAATGAAGTGAGCAGAATAAACAGAACATTGTATACACAGCAACAGCAAAATTGTAGGATTATCAACTCAGAATGACAGTTATTCTCAGCAGTACAAAGTTCCAAGACAATTCTGAAGGACTTATGAAAAGCGCTATCTACCTCCAGAGAAAAAACTTACAGAGTCTGAATTCAGATAAAAGCATACTAATTTTTACTTTATTTTTTCATGGCCTTTTTTTAAAAAAAAAAAAAGTTTTTTCTTTCACATGAATAATATGAAAACGCTTTTCATGACAGCACACATACAATCTGTTTCAAATTGCTTACCATGTTAGGGAAGCGGGTGAGGAGAATTTGGAACTTAAAATTTTTTTTAAAAGAATTCTAAAAATTGTTTTTATATGTAATTGGAAAAGAATTATTTTAAAATGTTGCTATAAATTTTAACTTTCTCACAATACTCTGAACATATTACTAATAATGGATTTATTGGATCTGAGAGTATAACTATGCTGGTGACCTGCCCGATCAAAATTATCATTTCAAGTTTAGCCAGATTTTGTGTGGGCAGTTCAGTGGCTCCACTGCCAGGCCAGGAATCAGGAAGACATCTTTCTGAGCTGGCTTCACATACTTAACTAGTTGTGTGACACTGAGTGAACTGCGTCACTTAACCCCGTTTTCCTGTGTTCTCACCCACCTGTAAAAAGAACTGGAAAAATGGCAAACCATTCCAGCATCTTTGCCAAGAAAAACCCAAATAGGGTCATGAAGTGTAAGCTGTACTCTTTGGTGGATATTTTGTGGAAGGTTGAACATTTTAAAAAATTACAAATTTGTTCCCTTTTATAAATTGTCAATTCATATCCTTTTATAAACAGTTCCTTTAGGAACTGGATTTTGCTGGACTATTTTTTCCAGTCTCTTGTAATTTTGAAGTTTTTGTTATATTTGCAAAAGTCCCATTTTTAATGGTTACTATATCGAAATTTGCTATAAAATCTAATACCTTGAATCTGCCTACCTCATTATTTATTGACAGATTACCTTCCCTTTCATAATTGTTATTTTCCTCAAAAATTTTCAACATTCCCAGGTAGCTGAATTTCAATGCTATAAGGTAGCTGAAATTTAATATAATAGGGAAAAGTGACTACAAGCTTACTTTTTTTCTGTATTACTAACTTTTCCACCTGCATTTTAAAAATGAAATCCTTCAGTTAATTTTCATTTTCCATAGACCTATCAAATTAATCTTTAACATATATATCTGGTTTGAAGTAGTGTGGTCCAGAGTAGGCTAAATCTTAATCCTGCTTCTACCTTGTGTGACTGTGGGATTTACTTAACCTCTGGGGTCTCAGATCCTTATCAATAAATTGAAGGCTTTTAGTTCTAGAACTTCTAAGGTCACTTCTTGTTTTAAAACTATTATACAATGCAAATAATCTCTACTATTCTTTTCAATTTTTTTCTACCCAGTACTTTTAATAAAAACCTTTTATCATTTTTTTCTATCTTCACCAATTTTCCTTTCCTTTTTGCCAATCATAAGAGGGTCAATTTAGAAAGAAAAACCTAACAAACCCCACCTGCCAGTAACTAGAATTAAAAATAGTAAAAAAGAGTCAATATCTTTTCCCTGTTGCCCAGATAATGGACATAAAAACATTAAAATGCATTGTCTCTTCCAGTTGCTTTCCCTTTTTAACAGTTGCTAAGTGTATTATCTCCACCAACTTTGCCCCAGACTTCATTTCCCTTCCAAAAACCAGGAATTTGTCCGTCCCCTTAGCTCTATCAGATCTCTACTTCCAATCAGCCCACTGACATCATTAGGAATCTTTCAATACCTGCCCTACTAGTAGGTGGCCCATTTGTCTGTGATACAAACATGAAAATGATTTTATCTGAATTCATTTTACCTGGATCCCACAGTATCAAGTATCTCAAGTATTTCTGCCCTTCTACTTTATGAAAGAAAAGCCAGGATTTAACTGTCTACAACTCCAAATAAATTATTATTTCGATTCAATTTAATTTCTTTAAGTGAAAACATTTATGTTCCTCTTCCATAATACTGACTCTAAAGATGTTTCCAAAATGGAACTAGATGCAGACTAGATTTTATTATTAGAAATCTCTACCAATAACCTAGTTAAACTGAGAGGCTAGTAGAAAAAGCACTTCATTTATCATTGGACACAAGTTATTAAATCCAATCTGTCACCAAGTCTAGCTTCTTTGAAATTACCTTGAATTTACCTTTTACTCTCAAGTTTCTACTGCTACCACCCTAAAATAGAAACAAGTTCTCTTATAGTTGGACTATCTTAATAGCCTCCAATCACTCCCACAGAATCTTGAAACACTGTTTCAATTCCCACCAGAACAACTTAAAGTAGCTCCCTATAGCACACATTCCAAACTTTTCTACCTTGTTTTTAATACCTTCTATAATCTAAATCAATTCTACCTATCAAACTTCATTTGCCACTACACTTTATTGCCAGGTCATTCCTCATGGATATCCTTTCTTGAAACTTTTCTGTTTCAGTTTTAATAGCTACAATAACATTTTAGTACTAAAATACTGTCTTGTTATAGTTAAGTATTGAACTTTCACCAATTAATAGTTAACTCACCAATTAACAGTTAACACAAGTCTATGTGGAAAGATTCTTTCCTTGGGCTTGGTATCTACAGTCTAGGAGATGCATTCAATCAAAATCAATTTTTATAGAATCCAGAATTGGGTCAGTAAATGAAATATGACAGGCTTGACTAATAACTCAGATGCCCACTTGTATTATTTCTTCAAGTACTTCATAGACTTTCCCTTTCATTCTGCTAATTTAAAACCTGCTGTCTTCTTCAAAGTGGAATTCAAGTTTCCTTCTCATAAAAACTTTTCCTGACTGCTCAGAGCCAAGCAGTTCAGCCTTATTTTTTTCATGAGTATTTCATGAATATTTAATAATTCATTTATACAGTTTTTTTTGGAGAGTCCAAGTATTATTAACCCCACTGCACACATAGACACCAAGTCTAAAAGATGTAGTTTCCAGAATACTTACATAATTTAAAATTTTTTTATAACATTTTTTGATAGTGTTATAAACAAGTTTTTTGGTTTCTACTATCAACCTCACAAAGTTTTTGAGTTACACTTCATATACCTTAAATCAATACATAAATGTGTGTTGTTAATGATTGCTTTATCATCTCAGGAGATTAAAATATCACTGAGGGTAGACTCTATCTCTCATAATTATTTCTGAAACACTCCCTCTGACCCCCAGTACCAGCTGAGCAATGTTATGCATATAGTAGGTTAAGAATAAAACAAAACAAAAACAGTTAGTTGATTGATTCAGATATGACTGAGGATGTTATAACCTACCTTTAAGTCCTCAGTTTCTTTACCCATATTGTGAGGATAATTTATATTTGGAAAAATACTTTAAGCTAATCAGAAGGCATTACTTTTAGACATTACACTGTATTGTCTCATCACATGGGGCAGATATCTCACATAATTTTAAAAGCTGTCAGCACTATTAGCAATATACCATTTTTGGGACAAACTATTTTGGAATGTAAATTTATAAGACAGCTATCTTTATGTAATGATACTTTATATTTTCATAGCTGCAGTAGATTAAATTGAGACATTCTGATCAAGAAATCACATTATTATTCATATAGATGGTATACACCTGACAAGTCTTAGGATCTTAGATATTAAGTTCCTTGTTGTTGTGTATTATGTATAGCATCCTTGGTTGTGTATTGTGTAAAGCATCCTTCCTAGCAGAAAATCCAGATTTGAATCTAAGTAGACACTACTAGTGTAGACACTAAGTAGACACTTTAGAGGCAGAGTGACATAGGAGAGAGGGCACTTGATTTGGAAAGGATCTAGGCTTAATAAACACTTGGGTCCTTCCTAAGTGACCTCAGGAAAATCAGCTAAGTTCTCTGGTCTATATTTTTGGCTGTAAAATAAACTAGATGTTTATGATTCAATTCAGTTATAACCTCTTTGATCTAAAGATGGACTAAATCTGAAGAAGAAAATCTTGATGAGTTTAGGAACGAAGTAGAGCGGTAACACTTTTAGATGTGAGCCATACCTTTATGTTATCTAGAGAAGAAAAAAAAAGAGTTCTGTTGAAATTTTTGTTTCAGTTTTAAAGTTTTAATAGTAATAATATTTTAGCACAAGAATACTATATCTTGTTTTTAATTTGTCTTCTTGAAAAATTATGCTCCCTTCCAGACACTATATTTGCTTTGTTTTACCTCAAAGTCTGATAAACTCAAGCAGTAGTTATCAGATTATAAATACTAAAATGTCAGTCTTTAAATAGTAAAAGCCTCTGATAAATTGTGGAACTCTTGTGAATAAACAAGCAACACCCAATCTTTAAGTCTTTTGATCATTTCCTAGTGAGGGGAAAAAATAGTCACACAACTAGTGAAGGGTATAGATAACTATTGTTTAGATAGCTATTGTTAAGTCTGGATATAGGTTTCACAACAATTCCCCTATGAATACATTTTCTTAATAATTCTAGAAAAAGTCAGTTATTTTAGACAGGTGACTTCGAGTAGTACTTGATTTGTAATACTTGGTTTAATTTGTACTACCTGATCTAATACAATTAAATATGCAGGTGAAATTGCCTTTAAATAGACATAGTTTGAGTCTCTGTGAATAACACATGGTATTTAATATTTTAAAACCCTGGAACCTAGCTGAAAACCTTATCCTAAAGGAGTCTGATCTCCTTTGCAGAGGGAATGTCCTCAAATAGGAACAATGAGAGTCACAATTTATTTCTCAGGATCACAGAAGAGAGAAGGGTACTCTTTCTTTAGGGAAGAGATTAAATGAGACTAATGAAATTAATTAAAGATCACCTATTAATGGGCCTGCCCATTAAGGGGAATTTGATCAGATGAGATTGGTATGAAGGCCCCCACCTTTTGTTAATGAGGCACTGGTTTTCAAGGTTGTGATGCCTTCTAGCTCTGAAAAGTGTATAAATACTCTGAGGTGAGGTTTTACTTTGGGGCTTGTGATGCCTTCTAGCTCTGAAAAGTGTATAAATACTCTGAGGTGAGGTTTTACTTTGGGGCTTACAGATTGGAAATGTTTGTTTGGACATAGGTGACTCAGCGCAGCCAAACACAGACGTTGGTGCTTCTCTCTCTGGTAACTATGTAAGTATGGTCAGTTACCTGTCTTGTTAATCTGTGTTGTATGTACCGCTTATGGTCAGGCAGTTGGAAGGTCTGTCTGTTGATCTTTATTTCTCTGTATTTTCTCTTAAGTTCAGGGTGCTAACTCCCCCACCTTTAGAAAAGCACATCAAAGAACCTGTGATAGCAGGCCCTCCTGTGTATATAGCAGTGCTTGTTTTTACAAAGGGACTAAGGGGACATACATAAAAGTGATAAGGTAGGGTATCTTTGATGCTTCCAATGTGGGAATCATTTCCACTAAATCATAGCTCATCTCTGCCTTATCTTGTATGTTTCTTGTTCATATTTCCACAAATTCATCATCTAATATACTGACAGTCCTCATTTTATTCTTATAGGTTATCACTTATAAATAAAAAATGGTTACTGCTATTTAGGCTGTGTATTTGTAACCTTCTGTCCACTCCTGTTTCTGTCATGCATGTCTGTCCTTGCTAATTTTTTTATACTATTTCTTAAGTGCCATTCACTTTTGGTAATAGATCATAGATCAAAAATCTATAATGCCACAATCTACTTAAACCTTAAGTTATCCATTGGTTGGTATTGCTTTGATACTTTGGAGATGGTATTATTACTCTTCATCTATTAGGGTTTCCCCACCTAAGTTTATATACCAGTCTCTTAGATGACCATGGATCTCATTGCAGAGGTATCACAGCAAAGGGCTTCTTAAACTTTTTCCATTCATGACCCCTTCAGTTCTTCCTTAAACTGTGGGTTTATGTTTAAATTTAAGAAGTGCTACAGTGTTCTGGAGCTGCAGACAGTCAGTACAATGTCACAGTCACACAATGCAAATAGAACCAGCTGAAGGACCTTTCATTTAAAGGAAACGTCTTGTCTTTTTGAATTTTGCTCAGGATATCCTCCAAACAACCCCAAACATTTTTGAAGAATAAATCTTACACCTTGATTGATGCTAATATGGGGAGGAATGATAAACAATCTCATCTCTGTGGTTGTACCTGTCACAGAATCTCAAACACTTAATATATGCATATCATGTACTTTGCTGAAAGCCTTCTGAAGATGCCTTTTGTTGTATTTCAAGCAGCAAAGGACACACTAAGTTTTAAGTCTAATTAGAAAATACACATAAAAGAAAAATGCCAACATATGTCACCAAAAAACAAAACAAACCAACAGAAGAGGCTCTAAAAGAGAAGAAAATCCTATTGCCCCCTTTCCAGAAATATTCCAACATACTATTCAAGCAATAGCCTTTTAGTGGTTATTTAGAAGACTGATTATTTGCTTCCGCAAAGCAGAAAAAAATATTAGAAATGGAAAGACACCAATTTTGCATACTAACAGGTTATTTTATTAAGTTTAGCACTGTGATCCACTCAAAACAAATAAATGGCAAAAATGATTTTAAAAAGTGGCATAGCATTCTGACAACTTAACTTCTGGTTCCAAAGTGCTATTGCCTTCTTATAGGAACAATGTACAACAAACCCATATATGTGTCTATAAACCAGTTATCCCCATCCTCTCTAAAAGCCCTGGAAAACACAGATACACAAATTTAAGACAGAAGTTAGATTATCTTCACTAACTTTTCTAATGCCTTCAACCAACATTTCCCAATACGTATTTTGGTTCAATTAGTCAACTGGGTAGCACAGCAGACAGTGTGCTGGATTTGGGATTCAGAAAAGACTTGAGTTTAAATCCTACCTCAATTATTTAATAGCTAAGTAACCATGGGCAAATCATTTAACCTCTTGTGGCCTCAGTTTCCTAATCTGTAAAGTGGGGATAATAATTAGCACTATTTTACAGAGGTACTGTGAGGAGCAAATGAGATAAACATATAGTCTGCAAACCTTAAAGTGCTATATAAGTGCTACTATTATTACTGAGACCATTTGCGGGAAATGTAAGAATTGTAACTCTAGTAATCTACCGAAGTGGCTTTTGGTCCTTGTTTTCTTCTGAGTTTGCCATGGACTTTTCTTCTAAATAAGCTTCCAGTTACTCTTTTGCTTTCACTTAATTTTTATGGTTACATTACAAAATAGTAATGGCAAGATTCTGAAAGACAACTCCCTGGAGTTAGACCTCAGTAATGATATATGGGATGTAGGCCTCAGATGAGAGGCTTAATCATTTCCTACTCTCAGGGTATGCCAAACAACTCTGATATCAGAAATGACCTAATAAGCAGAGATATAACCCAATCAACAAAGAAGAATTTTGTGAACATTGAAAAGAGGCAAGCTTTCCAACAAGATTAAGGATTAACTACAGGAGAATGAGTGATATAATAAAAACAGATTCCACAGAAAGATGGCACTAGCCAGAGATCACAAGGCCATGAGCCTGTTATTCAGTATAGCTGAAAACCAGCTTCTCCTATGGATAGAATCAGCCTTAAATGCTTAGTAAATATGCTTCGGACTAACTTTAATAAGCGAGCCTTTTCAGAGACTTTCAGAAACAGTAAAGGAGATATACTCAATATTGTAGCAAAACAGCTTTAATGACTAGAGCCAGAAGGGCAATGTCTTCATCAACCATTTGGGAGGCCAGGGAGATTTAGCTCAGAGCCAAAAGAAATCCTTGGAAACAGGCCAAGATATGATTCCGGGAAGGATAAAAAATTTTTTTTTCAAGATCTGGTAAGCATGTAGATTCTAAATTTCTTACATTATACTAATGGTCATCTTTTTTTTTGTTTTGCATACAATACCAACAAGGCTGAGGTTCAGAGGAACACCTTATAATCTGTGCTTGCTGAGATAATCTTTGTCTATATAACATATTGAAAATGTGTTTATTTCTGATTTGGAGGGAGAGGTGGGATTTTCCTAGCTGTTGGTGTTTTTTTTTTTTAAATATTAATCCTATCTTGGCTCTAAATCAAATTATCCATATCTCATTTAGGACAGCTTAAGGCAATCAACTTCCTCGCCACTAGGTAGGAGCTATCTAGCAAGGGTCTAGAAAGATCCCGTGAAGCTAGAGAAGAAAAAAAGCCAGTAACTCCTTATGGAAAATGGGAATAGTTGTAGACTTTGATAACTTAATCTACTCTTTCAAATACTTCTAGCCAAATATACAAAAGTATAATGAGTAATTTTACTACTTCTCATTCAGTGACAGAATAGTAATAAAATTTTCTATTTTGTTAGGGAAGGAGAAATGTATTCATTTACTGTTACATGATGAGTATAAGTCACCTTTCAAATATGATGTAAATACCAAAGAAAGGAAATATGTTAGGACTGAATCCTACTACTCCTCTATAGAACATGTTATATTATTTGGTGTAATCCCATGCATGACTCATCTGCACAATAAATTTCACATCTGAGAAGAAAGCAAAAACTCTGGTAAAACCAATTACCTATTTTGTTCATACCTAATAAACCAGTTTGTACACCATCTTCAGTCTTCAAATTCTCAGCATGCAATTCTGTAAATACAAAAGAGGGTTTAGATTGGTAAAAAAAATTTAGTTCCTAATAAATCAGAAAGCATTTATTCATCAACTATGTGAAAGGAACCTGGAATTAAAAAAAACAAAACCCCAGTCCTCAAGCTTATATTCTAGTAAGTGAAATAGGTATACATACAAGGACATACAAAGTACAAGGTAATATTGGAGGATGAAGGAGAGTGGTGATCAGGAAAAAACCTTGAGTAGGAATTCCTGAGTTAAGTGTTAAGGAAGGCTAAGGCTTCTAAAAGGCAAAGGAGTAGAAAGCTTCAAAAGCACAGACAGAATGTCACATGTAAAGGACAGCAAGGAGGCCAGTTTGCCTAATTTAAAGAGTTTTGAAAGACAGGACATGCAATAAATCTGGAAGGTAATGTGAAGTTAGAGGTATTTTTATTGTATCTCAAAGGCATATGATCTTTTGTCTAACATGGTCAGACCTATGCTTCATTAATATCACTTTGGCAGCTCTGTGAAAGACTGAGAGGTGAGACGCTTTGAAGACCAATAAGGAGGCTTTGTAATAGGCCAGATAAGAGCCAAATGGCTGCAATGGAAAGAAAATTACGAGTAACAGATGCAAGAGTTTGGAGGGGCAAAAAAAACTTTCATTGACTAGCCAACTGATTGGATAAGGAAGATGAGTTTAGGGTGATTGTGAGCTCTTGTGATGGTGATAATAATACCCTAACCACAAATAAGGAAATTCATTAAGAAGGGGAAGCTTAGCACTGACAGGAAACGTCAAAGGAGTATTTGGGGGGTGGAACTTAATCCTTCAAACAGTATGATAAATTGTCTTTTCTGTATGAAACCTACCACGGACACTAGGGAGCAATGCCTTCCATTAGGAATCATGCAAAATGAGGGGTGACAGAGTGGATTCTGGACTGAGTTCCCAACAAAGATTTTTTTCCATTTTTATTTTATCTCTGCGTCTTGACTTTCCTCAAGTCCCACCTTCTAGAAGATGCCTTTCCCAGTCCTAACTTTAGAGCCTTCCTTCTGAGATTGTTTCCTATCTATCCGGCATACAATCTGTTCATACAGTTGTATGTTGCCTCCTCCATCAGACTATGAGCTCTTTGAGAGAAGGGGCTGTTTTTTGCCACATATCTATCCCTAGGACAGAGCAGAAAGTTAATACTTATTGACTTGACCTATAACTATATGTACACATAATCCTTGTAAAGTTTCACATAACTAAGGTAGGTAGGTACTACCTTCCCTTGATGAAAAAAAATTTATCTTATCTTAATGATAAGATAAATGGTCTAAATACAAAGTAGCGTTTCCAAGCTTTTTTGATTCTATCTCTTATCAATAAAAAAATTTTTGAGCACATACCCCTAATACACAAATTTACTTATTTATAAGTTATAAATGTACTACTGTACTAATTACCTATATTACAAAATTTTCACAATATGATGACATAGTATCTGATCCTATAATACAGACCTATAGGACCACCGAGTACAGGATGATGTGCATGGTCAGACCAGCACTTCAGGATAATAATCCCTTTGGCAACTGTGTGTAGAACAGACTGGGGAAAAGAGATCTGACACAAGAAACCAATTAGGAAGTTACTGCAACAGCAGGGGATGATGAAAACCTGAAATAAGGCAGCAGCTGGGGGTAGACAGAGAAGGGCAGTTTCAACTGATGTTGTACTATCAGCTAATATAGTACCCAGGTTTTAATTAGGCTATAAACGTCTAGGGTCCAAATAAGAGGAAAGGTCTAAATACAAAGTAGCGTTTCCAAAAGGGAAAGACTGAGAGGGTGCATAGCTATGGAAGGAATCATATTGTTAGGCAGTAATAGATGAAGAAGGGTTAGTGTATCTGAGTGGAAAACAATCCTAGGGAGGCAGCTGATTATGAAGTGGAGAGTGAGATGTGATCCATCTAACTACTGCTGGATCTCCACTGCTAATTTTACTATGAAAGTACTTGAAAAGCATCTGTTGGAAGCATGAGCCAATGAACTGCCATTTTTAAAAGAGCCCCTAACTCCAGCGCTTCCATATCACTGGTTTTCCAACTGCCATAAAAAATGAGAAAAAAGATAGAAGTTAGTTTTTTAAAATGGCAATGACAAGTAATAAACTGAGCTAACAGCAGCTTCCATACAATGAAATCAGTACGCTTAATCGCTCTGGGACAGTAGTTGGTGGGTAGCTGGGGGGCTCTATCAAGTCCGGCCTCACACTCTTCCTAGATGTCTTAACCCTGTCTGCCTGTTTTGTCCTCTGTAAAATGAGCTGGAGAAGGAAATGACAAACCACCCCAATACTTTAACCAAGAAAACCCCAAGCGGGCTCACAAAGAATAGAGCACTGAAACGACTGAACGAGTGGGACCGTAAGGTATCGGAGCATTAAGACCCCACCTCCCCACTCGCTCTCCGCAAAGAAGCCTTTACCAGTCCTTCCTCTGAGCCCGTCCCCCATTTTAACCTGTACAGACGTGAATCGTTTCCATCTAGTTTTCCCAGAATCAGACAGAGGCTGTCTTTTGCCTCTGTCACCCGCAGCACTTTGCACAGTGCCTGGACAAGCACTAGCTGACTAACGGACAAGCCGAGGTCCCACGCCCCCTCCACCCGGCCGTCGGCCCGGCATTCCTCGGCGCCCCCGCCCTCCCCGGGCAGCCCCAGTACCTTTCACGACCATGTAGACGATAGCTAGGAGGAAGGCAAGGAGGGCGGCGAAAAGAAGAGAACAGACCACCGACAGGACCCGCACCGGCCACCGCTGGCCCCGGGGAGCTCGGGAGGCCTCCGGGGCGCTCAGGGTCACCCCATTCTGTTTCTGCGGCTGAGGCGGCGGCGTGTCCGCCAAGAGCTCCGCTCGCAGGTCCCGGACCACTTCGTTCACCCCTCCGTCCTCGTCATCATCCTCGCCTTCCCCCCAGCTACCCCCAACCTGGGAGAGGGAGGCGTTGGCAGGGAGGACCAGGGAGGCCGGAGGCCCGAGTCGACGGTGGCGAATCGATCGGCTCCCACTAGCCAAGAACGACATGGCGGGAAAACGGACAACGGAACCCGGAAGCTCAGGGATTTCTCCTCCCTCCCCCTTACCCCCATTGGCCAATTAGCGCCCCGGAGGCTCTCCGGTGCCTACCAAAAAAGACCTGGGGGGAGCGCCCCCAGCATGGGGAGGGGGCAGCAAGAGCGCCCGGGAAAAGTGCAACGAGAAATGGACCCCACGCTGGGGACTGAGGGAGGAGGGAAGCAGGGGTAAACGGAGGAGAGGACGGGAGGGGAAGGCGGACATCTCCAACAGTACAGCGTCCCCCCACTCCCCCCACCAGCGGTGTAGGGTCCCGGCCCCCAGACCTCCGCCTCCGCCACCGCGTAGCCTGCAGGCAAGCCGCGTGCCTCACGGCCCAGCAGGCCACTCCTCAGCCGCCAATTCGGGCGCTCGGTCCTAGCGCCCGCCCCCATTGCTGCCGTCCGCACCCCTCTGAAATCCCTTCCCTAGTCCGTCTGCTCTTTTTTCCGTCGTCCCCTCTTAGGCACGCGAGGGAGCTTTCTTGTTTTCCGCCTACACGGCATCTTTAGCGCGTGACGGCCTGTCTCTTCTCTTGCCTAAACTGCTCCTCCCCATCCCCCTATTCGGCTTGCAACCTTCCCACTTCCACACTTCCCTTCTCGCGCACTGCCGCGTCACGCTCCCCGCTCTTCACCCCGGCCATCGCGCGCTTCGCCAGTCTCGCGCTTTCTCACCCGGTGCCTTCCGCGTCCACGAGCCCCCTCCTCTTCCCCTCCTCCCTCCCCTTTTCCTCCCCCCTCCCCCGCCCAACCTCGAGCGTCGCGCGCGCGCATCCTGTCCCAGCCACCGCTAACGCTAGAAGCTGCTTCCCCCCCTCCTGGCTCCCCGGCGGCCTCAGGTTTGTGGGGCGTGCGTAACTCGGGTGGGGGGTAAAGGCGGCAGCCCCCCCACTGCCCCTCCCCCTACGGGGTGAGGTGGCTGTTAGGCCCGGGAGGCTGGGGCCTACGTACTCTTCTTCCCCGGGGGAAGTTGGTGGAGTTTTCCCGGCGGGGGACTCGGCGCAGAAACTTCCTCCGTCCCCCTCCCCCCCTCCATGCAGGCGACGCCGAGCGAGGCCGAGGCCGGGGGCGAATCGCCGCAGAGCTGCGTGCAAGCTGCGCGCTCTGATTGGACGGCGGGGAAGCCAGTCAGCTTATTGGCCCCGCTGATCCCGCCCCGCAGCTCCGGGCAGCCTCTACCCTTTGGCCCCAGCGGGCGCCAGCCACTCAGATCGCTCCTTGTTGGAATGTGTAGCGGCAGCGGCCGCCGCCGGAGCAGCCTCAGCCCGACGATGAGGCCGGGGACGGGAGTCGAGCGTGGAGGCCTCATGGTGAGTGAAATGGAGAACCGCCCTCCACCGCGGGGTCCCGGGAACGGGGAGCGGAGACTGTCCAGCTCAAGCCTCTGCTCCAGCCCATGGGCCTCTGCGGACGGCTACCTGAGGAGACGGCCCTCGGTAAGGGAGCGGTGGGGCGGGGGAAAAGCGGCACAATGAAAAAAAGAAACAGGAAGCCTTCTCTCTGTGGGGAAGAAAAAAAAAGGTGGACGGAGGAGAAGGCCTGAGGTGGCGGGATCTGCCTCTGACGGAGGGAAATGGAGGGCGGAGTAGCACAAAGGAAAGGCTGTGGGTCCCTGGGAGGTGGGTATTACTGTGGCGAAGATGGACAGAACTGGTGGCTGGGTGGTGGCAGCAGAAGTCTGCTTTGGGGTGCAGGCCTGATTTGTCCAGGGTAGAGAAGGGAGGAATGTGACTTGAGGTGAAAGAAAGGAAAGAGTGAGCAAAGCTGGGTTGAGTTGCTAAGCGTGTAATTACTTTGTGTGATTGGGCACCTTTGTGGCCTAAATAAATTATTTTGATTTTATGAACTTAGTAAAGCAGGTACTCTTTCTGTTGCACTTTTTGTACGTGCTTGCCGAATGACCAACCAACAAAACTACTTTTAGAGCTGAAAGTGATATTAAGTAGCTTTTCAGAGAGAGACAGAGTGTTTTGATCTACCTTAGTAAGAGTTTTTCGGGGAAATGACAGGTTTGACATTAGAAAAACAACCACAGGTAGCTTTTGTAGTATTTATTGAACCTTTTAAAATAACCCGTCCTTTATTTGTAGGACAAAATAATTTAGTCTGAAATTTAAAAGTCGGCCTTGATACATAGGCAAAATAATAATCAGGTCTTTTCTTCCCCAGAATTGGTCTTAAAATGAGTTATTTGTTTCCTTGGCATGCTCTATTTTAGCACAGTAACTTATTAAGGTACTAATTATTTCTCGTCATTTTTGATTATCCATAAACAGGCAATTTTTTTCTTCAGTCTTCCCCTCCTTTATAAAGTCAATGTTTTATAAATGGGCAAATCTCTGTCAAAGTTCCTCAGTGTTGCCAAATACCTTACCACCTTATTTCAGGGGTAACATTCTTGCTGCTTTGAGGGTGGGAAGACTTTCTTGTTAATTGATGTTTTTGTTTTTCAGATGGGACACCCTGGCATGCATTATCCACCCATGGGAATGCACCCTATGGGTCAGAGAGGAAATATGCAACCTGTACCTCACGGAATGATGCAGCAAATGATGCCCCCTATGGGAGGTCCTCCAATGGGACAAGTAAGACAGTTTTTAAAATTATATTTGCTTTGTAGCATTACTGTGATAAATAATTTAAAGCTTGGATAAGTGTTAGTAAATGAGTCTAAGATTCATATTTCCCCAAAAACATATTCAAAGGTTTCAAGTGAAACGAAATGTCGAATTCTGTCCGTAACCAGAGTTTTCACTGTATTGAGGCTGTCGTCCACATAAAAATGCTCATCATTTCCATTTTGAAAAAATGCATTTGAATAGCAGTTTTTTGGTAGCTTAAAGGTTATGTTTTTAGTTGACTGATTGGATCTTTTCAGGCAAGTCAGTTTTGTCTTATGCCCTAGCTGCAAATCTAGAAACTTTCTGTTCATTTCACCATGTCTTTTGTGGGTTATCCAACTGAGGTAAATGTATATAAGAATAGGAAAACCTACATCAACAGCTTTCTTTAGGTGTTTGCCTTAGAATTTGAGCGTTACGCATTTTTTGATACCAGAACTTCTCGCATTTTCCTGTTCCACATTGCTAATTTTCTGTAGGACATTTTTATTTTGGATTAAGAAAGTGCTTGTTGATTTTCTTCACTCCTACTGATGAACTGTCCCTTCTCTCTCTAGTATAAGGTGTAAATAGGAGTGATTTGTATCAAAAAGCTTCATTAGTGCTAACTCATTGACCCTGTAGTGTTCTAATCAGGGAGAGTAACTAAATTCAGTTAATGTGACTGATATTTACACTTTAAGTCTGTTAGATGCTATGTGAAATAATAAGTAGCTGGTTTCTCTCCATAAGAGTCTTGATATTGATAAATCATCAGAAATCTAGACATATCACATGCAGGCAATCAAGGGTGCTGAATATGATCTTTCTCTAGTTAGTTTTGTTTAGTTTGATAATTGTTAAAAGATAATTGTTCATAGTGAAATTGCATAGCAGCCAGGAAGGAAAAAGAGTCCCTTTTTTTTTTTTATTATTTTGAATTAAGAATAGAAAGGTTTATCACAAATACTTTTCTTCCCTGTAGTTTTTCTATAGTTAAACCAATAAGCGGTTTAAAACTCTTTATTCAGAAGTATCTGACCCAAGAGACTGGCTCTTTGCCTGTAGCATCTCTTTAAATAACTGAGCCATTGGCCTTCTGATCCAGGAACAGCATAAGTTTCAAAATTCTCTTGGTGGTGGAAAAACAACTCTGTGATCCTTCTTCTGTTCCTTACAGTCTCCCAAGCAGCAAGGAGCTCTTGGTTTCTTGATAGAGCTGCTCTAACTAATATTGAGCTTTTAAAAAATATTTATTCTTTAAATGCTCTGGTTCTTATTTAAAATTAGTTTCTTTCCACAGAAAGATAAAATAAAACAATTTGCTACTGCCAGATGCTTCTCTCTTTTCTGGGGCCTTCTGTTTCCATTGGGCCAATCAAGGTAAGTTATGCAAGGGATTGACCTGCTTTTACCCTTGCTATGGTGCTATGGCACTATTTTTCAAAACCAAGACACTAGTTAGTCATTTTTTAATTAAATGCAAAGACTTTACCTTTTTATAATTGTTTTGGTTTGTCTTATTATGCTGTCAGCTGGTCACAGTTTACCTTAAGGCCTTTCTGGTTTAGATGCTGAAGTGACCACTATCTTTTGGTGTTCGTTTCCCAGTTAATTACATATCCTTTCAGACATTGAACAGTTGTACTTGGTGGTTTTTCCCACATTCCCTTCCAAAAGCCACCATGTCATGTGCTTGCACATGTCATTTGCTCAAATTTTGAGGAGTCCATCTCTCTACTGACTCCTGTAAATATAACAAGTGGCTGTCTCAGGAATCTTCAACTGATCCACAGAGAGAATCTCATTCCATTACTTGCCATAGATACTTATAGATGCTCCTATTTTTATTGATGTCTTTAGAATTTAAAAATGGAGCCCTGGATCTTGGCACAGCCAATTCTTGGTTATCAATGGTAACAGGAGACAGAGACAGCATGGATAATTAAAATCCATGGATGATTCAAAAACTCCATTTAAGCCTACACACTGTTAAACCACCAAAATATTACTAATAAATAGCAAAATTATTTCACTTTTCATCTTCTTTCATTTCACTTGCCCATCTGTAGAGGTATTCATGAGCGGTGAAATGACTGGAAGTAAAAAGAAGCAAAAGCAAAGGACCTGTATGCATCAGAGTACCAAAATTGCAGGGGTAGGGTTTCTATCATATAGTTTAACCATTTCTGCAGTTTGATTAATAAAGTTTTGTCTTTGGGACTTAGAATTTGGGGAGTCTAGCTACGTGATGGCTAGTCTTCATATTTCATCCTAGGGTTGATCCGTAGGGTATGTGAAAAGCTAAAGTTGATGGCAGTCTTACATGTTCAGTATAAGTTGTGGAGTTCTTGACACTCAGCCAGCAAATGCAGCAAATGTGATTGATTTATGAGGTAAACTTCTTAAACTTTTTTTCTTATTTGCAAAATATTTCCTTAAAATTGGTTGAGAGAAAATCTAAAGATTTTCACTGCAGCTTCATTCCTAATCACATCAAAAAAGGCAGGAGGGGACTTGACTTCATATGTTATACTTTAAAACATCAATCCTTGCCCTTCATTATACTCATGAACCAAATTAAATGGGCTCAGTTATCTTATCTGCTCCTAGATAATAAATTGGAAAACATTGAGCTAGTTTGTTTTTGGCTCTTCCATGCTTGCTGTTGTCATTTCTCAGGTCTACTCATTGGTTCTTCCTACTCCCAAACTAACCTAGCTGTATAGTTGGTTACAGTAAATTGGGTTTCCAAATTCCCAGAATCAGTTTTAGAATCTGAAAGGAATTCATAAAGCATCCAAGTTTTGTGAATTATGTGCTACTCACAGAGTGTTCTGAGGACCACTAGTTTAAAATGTACTAGATTTGAGAAGGAATGGCTAAAGACCCTGTTCTGTGCATGTTCAAATTATATTGGAATAAAACTTCACAGACTTTAATGTGGTTGAATTGCCTAGGCTATCTTGCTCCATGCCCTTTGTTAGTAATTCTTTGTCTTTTTGTTAATAATTCTTTGTCTTTAGAATGTATTTATCTTGCTCTTTTCCTCAGGAATAACCTTTACAAACCAGACATTTTTAAAGTTTCTATTTTTCTGCCGTACTGACACCTTTTTCATTTATACTTTAGGAAGCTGTGTGACTTTTGGCAAGTCATTTAACCTCTCCTCCCCTGCTTTCTTTGATCTGTAAAATGGGTTCAGAGTATGTGATATTTCCTGGCTCTTAAGATTTTGATTTTCAAATACGGTGTCAGAGAGTAATTTATAAAAGAATTTTTTGACATAGTATGGAAGGGAAGGAATAAAAAAGTAGTTGGAATTTTATTAATAATAGATTTTTGGCCTTGATTATAATCTTTTAGAAATGAAAGTATATTTGTATTTCAAAAATATCCATCAATTTCCTACTCTTAGAAGGGAAGCTACAGTCCTATCTTGAAACTCTAGTCTTCAGATGCTCAGTAAAGCTTTACTGGACTATTAAAATACCCTTCTAACTGAACTCCATTCCTGTAGTTTTATTCCACTTTAGATTAGTTTCTGCTAATCTGATGCTAGATTAGCCTTCTTTAAAGTGCTGCTTTCATTGAGTAACTTCTTTACTCTTCCCCAGTAATTCCCATGTTTGTCTATGATAAAAACCAAACTTTTAAACTTCTAAGATCTTTAACATTTTGATCTCAAACTCTGTATCTAACCTTATCCCTTAAAAATAGCTGCCCAACTCAAACCACTGTTTCTAACCCAGCTTTGGTCTACTCCAGACTAACCCTTAAGTTTATATAGAATACTCTCCTTTTTCTTTTTCTCCCTGCTCTCCCAACAGACAGCTGGAATGCCTCTGCCTCTTTAAAACACACAACTCAACTTCTGTCTCCTCTAAGAGGCCATCCATGATTGTCCTATATTTGTGCCACTATTTCGACTTTTAATGCAATTTCTTATTTATGTAATTTATCTTTACACATTTTATTATTTTATCTCTGCAACTTGATTATAAGGTCTTGGAAGGTAGACAGTGAATTAGAAAGAATACTAAATTTTGAGTCGGCAATGAATTTGAAACCCAGCTCTGCTATTTAGTGTGTTACTTGGACAAATCATGTGACCTTGGTTTCCTCATCTGTAAAATAAAGGGATATTGGGCTGGATGGTCTCAGATCCCTTCAGCTAAATCTGTGATCCTATGACTTAACAATTTTGTCACCCTTATCCTTCTCAGTGCTTTGAATATAGTAGATGCTCAAATATTTTTAAATAAATGAATGCAATACACTTTCCTACAAAGAAGATATAAGGCAGGTGGTTATTCTTAGCTAGGACATATGCAGCTTAATTCAAATGTCCTAGTATCTTAGGTTCATAAGATGATTTAAACTACTTGGGGGAAATATTTGGAGAAAAGCTATTAACTCTTCTGTTCACATTAGTTTTTATATTGAAGTATCCACAAAATCAAATGTCATTGAACTTCAACTCTACCTGGTAGTAAAGAGTGGCATCAGTTATTCAGCCTGTGTATGCAAAGTATTTAAATGGAGAATAGGTTGTGTTGATAATAGACTCATCATTTAATAGATTGGTTATCTTAATAGGGGTGTAAATAATTTAGATTAAATGTGGATGTTCACGGCCTTAATGGTCCAACCACATCCATAGGAACAAAGGATGCCAGCAAAAACGCCTGAGTTTGAAAAGAATTATCTTAGTCTAATTTTCATTATGAACTACGCCCCAAACACAATGAATTCTGTCACTGTCACACACATTTTTATTACAAGTCAGAAGATACATTCATTTTCATTTTCTTCATTTTGGGTGCTTAATAAAATCAGAATCCAATTAACCAGTGCTCTCTTTTACCTGGAATTTTTTACCCCTGTACAAGGTTCATGTAGAAGAGATGGTCTGGAAAAGTAGATTGGGGCCAGAACTTGGAAACCCATGAATTCTAAGCTAAAGGGGTTAGACTATTCTGGGGGTCAGAGTAGGAGATGATTTTTGAACTGTAAATTGTCACCATAGAAGATGTTTTTAAGAAAGTTGCTCTTTCAGCCCTGTGTTAACAAATACATTTGAAAAAGAAGGGTAGAGGCAAGCTTGTGGCAGTAGGGATGGGAAGGATGAATATAGAAACAGTAAGAATTACAGATGTATACGTAACTGTCTATACAGGCATATTGTTATAAAAGTGTGTATGTGTGCTTACTGGAAAAGAGAGTATCCAAGCAGGGAAGAGAAAGAATTGGATTTGGTAAGTAGAGGAGAGCAGAAATGGAGACAGGCCAAAAGGGCTGACAGATAAAAATGTTAATGTAGAAAACAAAATAGACACCTATTAATCATTGTGGATGGTGGGGGCGGGGGGTGAAGGGAACTTGTCACTAATGTTGCAACCTGTAACATCTGAAACTTGTCAGTCATTTCATAGATGTTAAGATTTTGTGGACACTCCTCACACCTGAGACTGACCTACTGTTTTTCACATCCAAATGATCTTTTATACTTTGTCAGATTTTGACGGATGGTATTGTGAATAAGTTAAAAAACTAAGCCAGAAGCTGTTACTGCTCCTTTTAATACCTCTCTTTTCCCATTCTCCCTTTCAGACTTCAGTGTGTCTTTAAATGTATTGATTACTGAGGTGGCAGCTAAGATAGTTCTTTCTGTTTGACTGAGGATAATGAATTTTATGTTTAGAACTACCTCTGTGCTGGTGTCTATACTAGACTCCTTGAGCAAAACATCTTTCCGTTCTTGGGTCAAGCTATTTATTCTTTGTGGACAAAAAGTATTGTGGTTGGTAAAGACAAAGACTTGCAGTAATGGGTTTAAAATTTGTGGGCTTTCTCCTGCTGATTTTTGACAATTGTGTGTAGGTAGACCTGTGTCTGTCTCAAATTTGAATACTACAGCTAATCACGTGGAAAAGGATTAAAGTATTAGCACAAATGAATCCAGTTGGAGTCAGAAGAGAATTTTTCTTTATCTTGATCTTTGATCCTCTTTATTTTTAGCATTTGTTTCTGGTTTCATGTTAAAATTTAGCAAGTGTTATGTTCTACACTTCTTGTTTCTGTTTGTATTACATACTTTCTTTTAGCTTATGGGAAGAAACATTAAGTGACAGTTTGCACATTTGGCTTATGTGTGTATTGAGCTAACCAGAGAAATATGTTGCTTTTCTGAAAAGATTGCTTTATTATGAATTTTAGTCTTTATTTTGGAGATACAGTACAGAGGACAATGATCATCTTCCAATGATGAAGATTTCCAGTAAGAAGTAGTAGGTTCCTTTTGGACTTCTGATTTAGTAATTTATAACGTTCTATTAGATGTAGCACTGTAATATTGCAGCTAAATGTGCATACTGCTATAATTTGCACAGTTCATTTGACTTCACAAGTTTATCTTCTAAATTTTTCATCTCATGGGATCACATCTAGAAATCTTTGTCCCTCCACTTTGATACTTTTTAAGAAAGCAAGACATTCTTTGCTTAAATATTACTAATGTATTTGATGTAGCCCCTTGATAGAAATTCTTGATATACATTTGGTTTTTTGGTTTTTTTTTTACGTTTGAAGTACTCTTAGTGAGTGAGGGGGTAGCCAAGTCTCATTGTTATCAAACTGACATGTCATAAATTTCTTCAACTTTACATCAGGTCGTGAACCTTCAGCTTGAGAAATAGCATGATAGTCTAATTTTTGTATTAGTATCATAGTGGCAAGATTACATTTTTTTAAAAGTAAATGCTAGTGTATTTCTATTAGTGTATTTCATTTAAGTGCTTTATGTAAATACTCTTGGTCCTACTTTTCAGAGAAGTAACATGGCATATTGAATAGAGAATTACCACAAATACCTTTATTGAACATGTACCTCTGACACGTAAGAGCTATGTGACCCTGGCTAGTGATTTAATCTCTCAGTGTGCTAGGTAACTTTTGAAATCTGAGTTACTTGCTAATCTGCGTATTTGAAGAGTTTCCTCATATGAAAATTCCTTTATCAATGAAATCATAGTTCCAGTTCTTATCCTGTCCTTCCCTAAACCTTGTTTTGGAATGGAATTGACCTTGACTGCTGAAAGATTATGCCAAGTATAAGCTCTGATAGATTGTGTTGTGGTGCAGAGGCAGACTGTTTTCTAAGAGTCAGTCTACCTGTATAACCACTTTGTCATCACAGAGCCCATTAGATAAGAAAAATGCAAAAAGACCAGCAAGTAGGCATAGTCCTAAGGAAACTAAATCACATTAATCTTAACATTCTCTCTATAAATGAAAGCAGAAAACAACAAGAAATTGAATCTAAGTGAAAGAATAGCTTGTAGAGTCACTTGTAAAGATTGCAAATAAAGGAATTTGCAGTATCTTGGATTCAAAGGCAGCAAGAAATAGCATTTGATGGGACTTATGGTTAATCTTGCAGTACAGTATTTATGAGAAGCAATTTCAAAAAGACCACTGTAAATATTACTGTATCAAGATCTCCTACAGAGGATGAGGAAGTATGAAATTCTACAAGAACTCAGTAGCATTCTCCAAATTAAATCAGCATGTACTTTATCAGTAATCCTAATGCAAAGATAGAGCAGAGGAAAGTAAAAAATTTTGGAAAGCATGCATCAAGAAAAGAAAGGTGAGAGGCCATTAAAAATTTACATACTATACAGAAACTTTCTTTGAGAAGAATTGGGAGGTATTTGATAACAAGTGCCAAGCAACATCATAAAAAGTTAGATTGAGTAAAGGGATAGTAATTGGACCCATTTGTTAGAAAAGGGAATTCCAAGGTAAGGAAACTACCAATGTTACAGCGTATTAACGCCTTTTTTGCAATTTAGCATCTTAGTTGTCTAGAGCTCCAAGAAGTTAAAATGATTTTTTCTAAGATATACAAAGCAGACATCAAGCAGGGCTTGAACCCAGGTCTTTTGGCTTAGAAGATAGCCATTACCCTGGGTTACCTCTTTAAAATAGATTATTTGAACAGATTGGAAATGATCTATCACCATGGAAGGAATTATTTCAGAATCAACTTTGTTCAGTTTAGACCAAATGCCAAAAATGAAAACCACATTACAAGAAAAATGAAAATGAGATAGGGCATATACATTTGAAACAACCCCAACCTAACCCATTTTAACTTGTTGATATTGCAAATAAAGGGTAACCAAGCAAACACTATTTTTCTAAGGTAGTATAACCAATCTAAATCAATCCCCCTGGTGGACATCATAAGGATCTGGAAACTGGCTTCCTTGTAAGTGGACAAGCCAATTATTAGCCAAGGGCAGCACCAGTTTAGATAGGTTATGGAGGAGAATGGTATAAAATTATGATGAAATCATACAAAGAGAGAAACAGTGAAGGAAATTTTTTATAAAATTTAAAGAAAGCTTGGCAAGAATTTCTGCTTAACAGAATCAACCCAGGGACATTTAAGAATCAAACTGGAAGGTGGAGAAGAAAGATGAAAAAAGAAAAGATTAGCAACATTTTTTAGGGCAGACTCTTAATCATCAGTGACATTTGAGTATTACTTTGCACTCTTAAATGTCATAATCCGCAGTATGTCAGATGAGGAAGGAGAAATGGCAGAAAAGAAAAATAATAATGGAAAGAACACCTAGACTATTCCAGATATACAAAGAAGAGGTTCATACTTGAGATGCAACGATTTTGAGGACATTGAGGGATCAATTTTTAACATATCTGAAAGAATGAAGTATAGTAAACCTTGGGGAAATTATGTACTTTGTCATCAGAAGAAAGCAACAGAGAAAATATCAATAACTTAACCTATGAACCTATATTACCATCTCTACAGAACTTTTCTGAGCATAATCTGTAAATGAGTGTGCTAGACTTATCCTGAGTTCTAATCCTGACAGACATTTAATTGCAGGGTGATCCCGAACAAGTCATTTAATGACTTGGTGCCTCAATTTCCTCATTTTTAAAATGAAGGGGTCAAATTCAGTAGCCTCCAAGGTCCTTTCCATCTCTAAATCTGTAATCCTGTGATCTAAATAGTTGATAAGTGTCCTTGAGAAAAGTATTAGAAGAGAAAAGGTGTAGTCTTGTAAAAACAATATTCTACAGTACTATAAAAATGCATTTGATTAAGAATAAAATGCTGCCTTAAAGACCTCTCCTACAAGTTTTTCCTTACACATGTTAAAATCATAAAATTTACTTAAAAGATTTTTTTTCATATTCTATAGAATATTCATTTCAAGCAAGGCATAAAATAGGAAGACAGAGTTGCTGAAAGTGTTTACCATATCATGGAGAATTTATGGTGCTATTCAAATGGAAAAAGGGTTTGCTATAAAATAGAAGATTGTTCTAGGTTTTGATATGAATTTCAAAGGTTGAATAGTTGACCAGGACCTTTTGCTCATTATCAAGTATTTAGTAACAAAGACCCTCCAAATGCATAAATATATGATAATTACCTCTGTGTCACTAAGAGATAAAAACGAAACCTAGTAACATCTCATATGTTGCACTAAAATTTCTAGATTTGGTGCTTTCAGATAATGGGCATGCTCATGAGCCTATGGATTCTGCGTTCCTTTTCTTCTACGCTTATGTCTAAGCATTAGTATTCATTCTATAGGGTCAAATGGCAATTCCTCTGCTTCAGTGCAGTTTGAAGCTTGATGGCTCTTGTTTATAAAAAGAATTCGATGGTATCATGTCAACCCCACCTCCGTGCCCCTCCCCTTGAAAGTGCTGACTGGTCACGGTGGCAGTGCTTAGCTCACCGACAGTGTTTTTCATACTAGTAATAATTGGTCATTGAAACTACTTGGCACGTAATTCAAAACTTTCAAGTGATCTTAGGTGTAAGTGCTACTTCTCATAATTAGCCTAAGGATAATATACAGTTGGTACCATTAGGAATTGGTTATCTCTGGATGGGGCATCTGTTTTGCTTGGATAAATAATAAGCATTCTGGGAATGACCTTGATAGAAGCTACTACTGTTGTTGGTTGTCTTAGAGGAGGCCTTTTGTAAAAGTTACAAGAAAAGGGGGAAGGGAGGGGGAACTTGTTCAACTTCTGACATTCAAATTTATGAGGTTACAAATAACTTTATTGAATGAACACTTATTAACATTTGCTATGCCACTGGAAAGGATTACAGTATACTATACTTAACACAAATAAAAGTGTTTATTCTATTTAGGAAAGGAATCTCTTTATGTGAGGTTTGTTTATGAAGTTTTAGTGGTTGATGAATAATAACAATGAAAACTAGTATTTACTGCCCTGACTTAGTTTAATACAGGGAAAAAGGCTTTCAACTCTGAGGTGGGTAACCGGTGTCAAAATAAGACTGATAAATAAAGGGAAAAGCCTACCTTAAACAATGGTGAGATCCTATAGATGCTGCTGTTTGTGTTTGATGTTGAACTATTTGTATCAAACCCTAGACCCCTGCTGAGACATGAAATCCATGTTCCTACAGGAAAAGACATGGATGAAGAATGCCTATGATCCAGAATATGCTATGCAGTTGAATGGGGCAACCCATAGAGGTAGTCTCTTAGTAGATACATACTTAAGGAGGAGGGAAGCTATTGCCTTTGTAAAACTGCAAAGTTTTGTTGATTTTGACTTGGTTTGGTTTGGTTTTTAATAGGAGAGGATCTGTGATTTCATCAGCATGGTGGGGTTTCTTATGAGGAATTCTTTCTACCAGTGCAAATTTGGCAGTTAGTTGCTCTGCAGCTTGCCTTAAAGACAGTTATCTGGTGAACTAAAAGATTGTGGCTTGCAGAGGGTCATAGTATATTTTAGAGAAGGGACTTAAACCTATGCCTTCTTGATATGAGAGCCAACCCTCTTACCTTTATACAGTGCCTTGCAAAAGTTATTGCCATATCAAAGATAGCAATGAGTTGATCTGTGGTCTGCATCATGGGGGAACACCCACGTCAGTGACATCACCAATCTGTTGGAAAACTGGAACTTAAAGTTTGAGAGCATTATCATTTAAGCCTTACAACAGCCTTTTTGAGTAGGTTCCACAGTTATTATTCCCATTTTACAGATGAGAAAACTGAGACTCAAAGAGTTTAAGTCACTTGCCCATGATTATGTAGCTTATAAATGATGGAAGTGGGATTTGAGCCCACTGTATTCACTATGCCATGCTGCTTTTGTCATATGTTTTCTTAATTAATTGATATAAATACTTTCATATGGACATCTGTAAAATTTGATGTTGAAAGGGATTCAAAAAGTTTGGGAGCCACTTCAGTTTACAGTGTTATATGGGAGTTAGTTTTTACAAAATAGTAAACAGACATGTCACATTGAGGAGTTATTTCTGTTATTTCCCGTCCAACCAATTTGCATCTTGGAATGTCAGCTGAATACTATTGCAGTTGGGTTTCATAATACTATGGAATTTGGTTATAATTTATTAGCGACATTATTACAAAATGGCATTGGTATGTCTGTATCGTATTTCCTAGAATTTTCTTCATTCTTATAACTATAGTTCCTTGATGTCCTGAAAAGCATTTCATTCAGTAGGGTAAAATGCTCTCAAGGCTTTTCTCCAACGAGGTATTTCCTATGTTATACAAGACTTCTTGAGAGAAGTAACAGTAGTTGAGGTAACTTTGTTTGAGGTAACTATGGCTGATTAATATTAAGCAAGACATTAAAACAGGGAGACATACTCACCAGGGGTGTCATGGAAGATGTCTAGGGGTTGAATTGAAATGGAAGAGATATTCCCTACATATAGTGAGGTCCTCCAGATGTTCTTCTTTACAGATGACATGCTGATGACATCAAACTGAAGAACATTTTACAGAACCTCATAAATGAGATCCGTGATTCCTTGAGTTTGGCATAACTAGCCATACAGGGAAACTAAATGCACATTGTTGACCCTTGATAAGTGGTGCTTTAATTGAACTTACTGAAGAATACTGCATGTTCAGAATTTTGTATGTTGTTGGATGGACAACCCATAGAGTTCATCCATCAAGTAAGTATTCATCTGCGACAGTGTTGTCAATGGAAATAAGCTGGACCAAAAATTGCATGGAAGGAAGAGAGCAAGCTGTATTGCTTCTGGAATGTTGTGCATTATTTTTAATGACTTCAAAACTTCAAGAAACAAAGGGTCATCTTTTAAACAATAATCATCTAGTGACTTGTGGAATAGTATTGTTCCTGAAGAATTTAAGTTGAAGGGTCACTCGAAGGCAATGGAGAGGTGAATGGTGGGTTAAATAGACTACAAGATGTTAATGTCCAGTGAAGAATTGCTCAGGAGGAGTGGTATAAAGGAGGTCATTGGAGAGATGTACAACTGGAAAAGGTGCACCATTCATTCATGTAATGAGAGCAAGGTATAACCAAATATGTGTGCTCCATTGCTATCAATGGAAAGTTAGCAGTTTCTAGAGAAAGCCTTCCCAGCTTATCTGAGTGGAATTCTGTAGCTGATTTGCAGGAGAATATGGACAAGTCGTACAGGATGAGGACATGTGGAGGGTTGTGATCTACACTGTTAGAGGGAGTCCTCACATCAGTCACAGATCCAGTTAAGTAAGTAAAGTTTTGTTTTGTTTTTTTCCATATACAAGCTGTTTCCCTAACATCAGTATAAAAATCTAAGTCTGTTCTGAAAAATAACTCTGATTATTGGCCACACTCATTTTAAATAAGGCATATTGGAAGTGGGAGGGTTGAGGAAATAAAACCTGTGTTCAGAATGTGAGGTGCTATAACCTTAATGTGAATATTTCTTGTCACCAGACTGTTCAGTTTTACCTATATTGGGGGGAAAGAGAATCTGAGAAACCCAAAGATTAATTAGTTTTCCCTACATAATATGTATGTAAGTTAAGGATTACTCATCATACAGTCATCTCTTTTCCTCTTCTGCTAAGGCCTTTTGTGTTTCGAAAAAAATACATTTTTTCATTTTAAATGTCTTAATACTAGTCATAACATGGACTCGTGTGACCTACTAGTTTTCATTATCCTTATATAGTTAGGTGTACTTTTTGAGTTTGTTGGTTTTTATTCAAAAGGAATAAAAGTAATTCCTTCAAAAGGAATAAAAGTAAAAAATTTTGAGTGTTGATTGTAAAAAATACTTCTCAACTTCAAGATTATGTCATTAATTATATCATTATATTATATCATGTTGATATATTAACATTAGCAAAGATGAAATGCTATTTCTCTCTGATGAGGTTTAATTGTGAATGATTTCAAAGAGAATTTATTTGACTAATTATAAAATAGAATAGGATTGTGAAGTGATGATCACATCAACACTATCACTGCTATGATTACCCTAGCTACTTTAAATTTTATTATTTTCTACTGTACTTTTAAAGCCTCTTAGAAAGCCTTTTGTAGAAAACACTTAAGAGACAGAAACACCTAAGAGAAGTTTCCTTCGTTATTTCATTATCTATAGTGATGAATGCTTGTTGATATTTTTCCAGTAGACTCTTTAATTCTTAATTCCTCACTGTGTCATTGCAGTGAACCTTGTTTCCTAATGTGTCAACCAAGAGATCTTAACCTCTGCCAGATCTTATCAAGCCAAAAAGATTTTAGGGTATTTTAAGAACCAGCCTAGCTAAATTATGGGAGCTTTCATCATCATATTGACTCTCGTTCTCCTCCTCTTAGTCATAGAGAAGGTAGAGATCTGTATGTTTTTAATATACATTCTAAAAATTTAGCATTAAGAGCAAGTCGTACAGCAGAAAATTGTCTTGAACTTTACAAATGGCTATGACAGGTGTTTTCTAATGTACTGTGTTGTGTTTTCTTGGTTCACATTTTAAAAAAAAAATACTTAGATTATTGATAGTATTGATCCAAGCGTCTCAACGTCTAAATGAATTAATTTTACAAAATTTGTAAGGAAATCCATAATAGAACAAAGGAGCTATTTGCTAGCATCATTATATGTGGATACATAACAATTTATTAATGATAACTTAGCTTTTGTGTTGTATTATGAATTTTCTTATAAATGAAAGTTAAATAACTTATCTGGATTTTTAGGTGTTAAGTCATTATTTTGTTTTAAACATGACCAATACACGGACTTGAATAAGTTATCCTTGCAGGAATTTTTGCTAAGTATATAAGTAATAAGTAATAGAAGTTTGTTTTTGTGGGTCATACAATCTGACAATGCAGTTTAAAGAATTTTTATTATATAAAGTTCAATCAGTTTTATGAGCTTTACATATTATAATTTTATTTGGTCTTAAGCTTACTAATTGCCCATTTCTACTTTTTAAGAAAAATAATGCTCATGAAATTTGATTACATTAATCAGTAGAGAAATCCTTTCTTTAAAAAAAAAATGTTGCTGGTTTGCTATTTTTTAGCATATTTCCCCTAGCTGAGATATTTCCTGGTTTGAATAATTGTCTTTCCCTAGGCTGTTTTGGTAGACTTAAGGAAATCCTTTAGGTTTGAAATGTTTTTTGCTTAGAACAGAAGTGTCAGAAATTCCCAAGTGCCTACCAAACAAGATGTAATTGGGAGATATGTAACAAATAAAAATTAAGTAAAATGGAGATAATGTTAATTTGTGGTTTTCTGACTCATTATATAGCCTGCAGAAGAATTAAATTCATTTCTCATTGAGTTTGACACTATTGACTTAGTTAACAGTGATTCTTAAATGGTAAATTATGATGCAGATCCTACTTTATAATTGATATTAATGATGCGCTCTGCATAAGTTGAAAATGCTCATTTGGTTGATGTAATTTAAGTCTTTCAAATTAAGAAAAAAAATTGGAATCCTGCAGAAGTTTTAAACCAACATTTTCCACCTAAGAAGTGCTAGAGGTAGGTAGTAAGGGGTGAAATTAATGTTATTTTCTATTTGCCTACCACAAGTTACTCATTTGGTAGCAAGCAGGTAAACAATGTTACTTGCATATGATGAAAAGCCCCCTAAAAAAGGTGAGCAGTCAAGAAATTTGGAGGAATTATTACAGGTTAAATTCCATTTCATCAGATTGAGGGATAATCCATATTTCTCTACTATAATGAAATACTATCATGAAATCCAGTATTGGTTAGAAGGATAGCTTGTTGATTTGAAGGTTTTTTCCTTGTTATATTTAGGCCTTGTATTTTTTCATGTAGTGTAATCTGTGTTCATTTCTTATTCTCACAGAATGCCTGGTTAATTAAGGTGGTATTCATTTTAAGAGTATTGCCCCCATAATTGAATACACCTGCTATTTGGGATGTGTTAGGCTGCTTTGAGGAGTCTTAACTTGTGCTTCCTCAAAGTTTTTGTGATATATCCTGTTGAAAAATGTAAACTCTATCTAAAATTTTGCTTTAGAACTTCTGAAATTTTTTGGTATGTCATCAGCTCTTATTTATCTAAAGCTGCTTTTAGTCCTAAGCTAGTTTTTACCTACTACCTAGTGTGATTCTAATTTTTTTACCTCCTAAGTGTTCAATTGCTATTCATTTAGGGAATTTCAGCTTTGTTCTTTTAGCCTAAGTACACTTAGTTCTAATCTTCTTTTTCTTCCCTCCCTTCCCCCATATCCTTGGGAAGAACAAGTAAAATCTATAAAAGTTTAAGTTGTTTGGTTTGGGTGGGGGGTAAGTGGGGAGAGGTTATTCACATAATTATACTACCTAACATTCTGTTTTGCAGTATATTTCCTACTTACATCCTTCTTTTAGCCTGGATAATTAAGAGTTGCCTGTGCTTCCAAATGTATTCAGATCTACTAAATAGACAGCTTTTTTTGGAAAAAAAAAAAACAACAATATTTCCTTGACCTCATCTTCCTGATTAAAAGTTGCTGAGCTTAGTTTTTCAGTGATTGACAGAAATTTTTCAAAATAAGTATTACTGCTTTATGTAATCATTTTTAACAGAAATGTATACCTTTTAAGAATACCTTCTCTTCTGTTATTTATTCATCCCATCATTTCATAGAATGAATGATTTATCTTTTCCTTTCAGATAAAATAAGCTGACACAAACAGGGTTTGCAATTCAGTTTGTAGAGGTTATCCTGATTACTGAGCTTTTCTCAGTCAAAGGGGCTTTCATCTTCCTTGAATATTAGCCTTTTACCTATCACTAAGATTTACCATTTCATTTCTTAACTTTTTTCTGTTTACTTGAAACTATTTAAGTGAGTGCTTTAGATTATGATTTGTTTTTACTTACTACTATATTTAATTGAATATCTTCTCTCCTCCCCTCATGTCCCATATTTTCACATCTGCAATATAGGGAAGGATGTCATAATTATGCTAGTTTATCTGGGACATTGTCTCCTGCTACCCTTGACTACCTTTATTAATCTTTGCAATTTTTGCTCATATTTACTACAATGTAGTAACTCACCAATAATTATACTGGAATTAGTTGCAAATTTAAGGTAACATTTCGTTCTCAAGTGTTTCCTTGACTCTTAGAACAAAAATCTAATTAACAAATAGGTTTTCTGGAGGGCTAGATGAAGAAGACTGTGGGAAGGAAGGGGCTGGTGAATTGCAAGTGATTTAAAACTGGTATTTATATTTAAGATTTTCCTTTTTTCAAGTTTCTCTTTTGGGGCTTTCATTGCAATGGAAAGAAGAACAAACCTGCTGCTTAAACGCTTTTAAAATGAGGAAAATGGGGGTGTTGTATTAAAATTTAATGGGAGAAACATTTTCTTTTTTTGGCTCTTTTCTTAAAATGTTGGGAGGGGAAGGGAAAGAAATAAATGAGTAAAATTTTCCTGATTAATAAAAATAAGTCAGAAACACTTGGTATAGGGAAATGTAAATATTTCATTTACATAGGCTGTATACATGGTATAAATAGGAAAATAGTTTGCAAAGGAGTTTATCTTTTTAATAAATATTTAAGCCCAATCCTAGATTATTTTGGTTAAACTTTTTTATTATTGTATTTTTTTATTTTATTAGTTTTATGATAGATACCTTCAAATTTTAGTGTTATTTTAGTACTTCTGTACAGTTTAATAATTCCTCATTGCTTTTATTCTAGATGCCTGGAATGATGTCTTCAGTCATGCCTGGGATGATGATGACTCATATGTCTCAGGCTAGCATACAGCCTGCTCTACCGGTAATCTTTTGAAAGTTTATTTGATTTGGTATTTTTAAAAAGAGGTTTGTTTCAGAAAATGTATTTTGGAGTGCATGTTGTTAGATATGTACTCTAAAAACAAGTTTAATTTAGCTTTTTTGATCATTTTAGAACATTTTATTAACCTTTGAAAAAAGTTTGTCTGAATTATAGTGTGGCATGAGAATTACAGTGAATATATTTAATAGATATTAAAGTTTCCACATATATTGAGACTAAATTGTATTTCTTGAGCTTTTTCTTATAAAGAGTGCTTTACCACATAACTCAAGTCACTGTAGTGAAATAAGTCATTTAGGTTCCCTCCTGACACTATGTTATTCAGGAATGGCTTCTCTACCATTGAGGGTAGAGTACATCATTATTGCATTGAGGCATGGAAATTTGTTTTTCATTAATAACAGACATTATTCTTTTGTAAATTGTCAGTATGATCAGATGGACAGGACTTGAAATCAAAGTGTGAGTTGTAAAGCTGATTGCCATGTTTGAACTCCTTTTCTATAAATTAGTTGAGAAAACCACGTCTTCCTCTTTGTAAAAGATTTTCAACAGGTTGGAGGGGGATATAGAATTACAATTAATGTAAGTAGGAAAAAGTGGTAATGTTAATCAAATGTATCACAACAGTATAAAAATGATAGCCTAATAATCACCTTTTGAGGTTAGATAAGTTTTATAGAAGAGGAAATTAAAGTTCAGAAGTATTAAATGAGTTCACCTAAGTTACATTATCTTTTCTCAGAAACTGTGATAACTAAATATAGTACTGAAAATTAAAAATTTATCAACATGAGATCACTTAGGAAGGAAGGAAAGAAATGAGCATTTTTTAAGCATCTGCTATGTGCTAAGCACTTTACAGATATCTCATTTCATCCTCACATCAACCTTGGGAGTAGGTGCTATTATTATTCCCATTTTACAAATGAGAAAACAGGCAAATAGGTTAAATGACACACTCATCTGAAGGTGGATTTGAAGTCATGTCTTCTTGACTCCTATAGCCAGCACTTCATCCATTATTCCATCTCACTGTCTAGCTTCTACAAGGGACACAGAGGTCATCTAGTCCAGCATAAGAGAATGTTGAAGGCTGAGGGACACACATAATTTGTTTAAGGTCACACAGCCACTGTCATTTAGGATTGATTCTGCAACCTATACTTTCTGAAGGTAGCATATTGTTAGAAAACCACAAATATGTTGTGTTGAGTTTTTATTTATTTTGTTAAATATTTCCCAATTACATTTTAATTTGTATGCTGCTGTAGCCCAAATTTTGATATCATTACACTCCACCACATTGGAGTCAAATTACTTTACCCTTTTTGTTCTCTATAACATTGGCTGTTGGTCAGCAGGTATAACTGTTGGGGCAGATATTTATTTCAAAATGTAATTAATAGTTTTTATGAAATAAAGAACTTTTAAAAAATGCTTACATGTCTCTCCCAAGTCATCCTCCTCTTAAAAAAATTTACAGGCCTAGATAAGTAAAATACTTACCCTGAAAAATACAGTCATTTTCAAATGAAAATGTTTGTATTTATACCGTGTATATTGATGTCAAAGAGTTGTGGTTTTTGAGTTCTATGATTTGGTGGCATTTTTATAGAGATTACATTGGAAATCTCTATGCAGTCAGAGCCAGTGCAGTGTTCTTGTTAGGATTTTGTAAAATGAAATAAAATACTTTGCTTTATCAATTTTATTTTTTATTCTTACAGCCAGGAGTAAACAATATGGATGTAGCAGTAGGTATGTAATATCGATTTTATTCATGGGTAATTTACGAGATTCTTGACCCAATCTAATAAACGATTTTTTTTAAAGGAGTAAGTTCCTTTAATATTTTTAGTAAATGAAGAAAATTATATCACTTGTCACAAAATTTTTTTGCAGTGACTATTAGCATAAGACACTGTGTTATGTAAATAGGTAATTTTTAGTGTTAAATGTTTATATTAATGTATTTTGGGACTTGGAAAAAAAAAGTATTGAGAATCCTTTTATTGGTGGACTTTAAATTATTTTGTCAGAAGTTAAAATGCTGTATGTATTAAATGAGTTCTGTTTATTGTCATTAGAGTAGATGGTGGAGTCTGGACCAAAAATTAGCAATAATATTTCATCTAAAGGATAAAGTATTCATTCTGATAAATGTTTTTTAAGATTGACTTTTGCAAGAATTTTGAGGTAAAGGCATACATCTATAGTTAAGGATGTCTTTGTACAAATTCATTATCTTTGTAAACTTTTCATTTCATTTCATTAAAACCTAAGGAGAGAATTGAAGTGGCTAAGGGTTGACAAAGTGGGAGAGGAATATGTAATGAATTAAAGTGCAGAGTGGACATCAGTGCAGATTGTATTGAATGAGTAGTACTTCTACCACTTGATAATGAATGCAGTGTGGAAGTAAGGTAACTTCTGGATATTCTTGATCATCTGTGAAAATGAGAAACCAGGATGGCATTGGTAATTGAAACTCCCAAACCTCATTTTATTCAGCAGTTTCAACCTCTTCCTTTTATAAAGATTCTTTTAAAATAAAAGTCCAATATCTCCCACTGCATCCTGGACCATTTCAAGTCATCCTGACCTATATCTTGCCACTGGACCCAGATGGCTCCAGAATAGAGAGTGAGGCTGGTGACTTTGCACAGCCTTGCCTCATTTAAATCCAATTCACTCACATGTCATGGCATCACCTTCCTGATGTCATGGTCCTCTGAGAATAAAGGATGAACAACAACAAATAGCAATGTTTAGCTGCTGTGCTTTTGTAGTTCTGTTTCTTGTTCTTGTCATTGCATCTACCATTGGTAGTATGGCAATGTCCTGCCCTTTTTAGCTTTTAATCTAACATAACCTATAGAAAGTAAACTTATTTGCACACAGTTGATAATTCTGAATCATTAGACCCAAAATGAGGTACCTCATTATTAATAATATAATAGCTTACAGTTAAAAATACTGTGTAGTTTACAAAGCAATTTCCTCCCACTGACATTATGAGGTTGACCTCTGTTCAAGAAGCTGAGGTTTAAAGTGGTTGACTTGACTATGGTCACACAGCTTGTAAATTGGGGAGCTGGGACTAAGCTTAGATCTGATGATTCCAGGTCCAGTACTCTTTCCACTATGCCATGCTGCCTCTACTGTGAAATAAATTTGCATGGGTGATTTAAACTACTTAGAAATCTTTACTTTGTTGTGTTCTGGATAAGTGAAGTGGTACTTTTACTTCCTTGTCAGTTGTTCGGCCATATTTTGGAGAGCTATAAATCAGCCAAAGGTAGACAGTCTTAGAGAGAAGCAAAGGGTTTTAAACAGTAATTGTCAAAATATAGTTCAGTGTTCAAGGGTAGTTAATGGAAAAGTTTTAGAGTGAATTGAAGACTGAAGTTTCAGAGAGTCGTTGGTTGGTTGCTGGAAATCCTTAAACTACTTGGTTTTATTTTGGAAAGAGAGAGGAAATGAAAAAAAAAGTCACGGTACAGTATTGGGGGAGAAGAGGACAAATTGGAAGAAAAAATAACTTTAAATAATGACAGGTAATATTTAGAAAATGATTTTGACAAATTATAAGAAGTTGAATTTAGGGATGGTCTCTGGCTTGTGCATGATTTTATTTATATCAATAATGCTTTTGATCTTTATGGATGTTAATTGTTTAAGAAAACTTTTAATCACTTGATAAATATCCATTTTTTGTTTTTTAGGTGCAACATCTGGCACACAAGTAAGTAACTATCTAAGGTTTTGGGATTTATTTAAACTAGATGTGCCTAGATCATTTGATATTATTTTGTTTCACTACTTATTTCTTGTCCCTTTTTAGAAGACTAGCTTCTGCTCCTAAGATGTGACCCTTTGCTTCTTTCATTGATAATATGTTGATTTTTTTAAAAGAGCCAAAGGTTTAAGAACCATTGAAAAATTGCAACTTTTAAGATATTTTTGTTAAACTTTAAGGTTGAGCTTGGTGAATGAGAAAAGAGTAGGTTGAATAGTGGATATAGTTGTCATTGAAGAATAGGAATCTTTTTATAATTGCTACCATTTATTTAGTGCATATAAATTGACCATTTAAGACTAAAATGGAGCCTTAGTAGAATCCTCCCTTCTTAGATTGTAGGAATCTGCCTGAGATAATTTCTGTTTTTGTAATAAGTTATGAAATGTTCTTTAATATAGAAAGAAATCAGGCAGCCTATATACTGGATTGATTTTATGTCCTAAAGAAGTGGTAGAGAGGCAGCGTGGCATAGTGCATAGAGAGTCTGTCTTGGCATCATGAAGACCTGGGTTACACTGCCTCTGACACATACTAGATGTGAAACCCATGGGTAAGTCACTTGATCATTTTGTGCCCCAGCTCTTTAAGACTTTATAGAAAAGTTGCTGGTCTGCAGTGCTGGAAGAAGTTTCTACACTGGGAGTTCCATACACCAATGAAGTCTTATGTACCAGTAAAGTCATGGGGCTAGACAAAAATAAAATAGTATGTGATTGAGTTGATAGTTTAAGAGATTGGGCTTGTCTTTGGTTTTTTAGTCTCCAGCTTGACTTTGCTTCCTGTGCGCCTAGATTTTTTTTCCTGGCCTTTGATGTTAACAAATTTTTTCTCTTTGTTTTTGTAGTCTTTGTCATTTTTAGTTGTCATTTACAACATGGTAATGACTCATTATCTACTTACATGACATAATAATGTTAGTAATATATATCTCTAAATTGTTTTAATTTTATCACCAGTGTAGTAATTTAAAATTTAACTAAATGTGATGATATAAGGATTACTGAGAAAAAAATTCTTAGATGCTCTAAGTTAATGTCTAGGTGGGGAGTAGTTTGCATAATCTCATTATTACTTTGTCCTAAGTGGACAAATTGATTCTTTCTTGCACTTTCTGCAATAACTTGGTGCTCATTTTTTTCTTTTCTTTTTTCCCCAAAAGACTCTAGCAAGATCTGTTTTCTGACACAGGGAGTTACTGATTAGACTGGTATTGTTCAAAAACTGCCATAAAGAACAGGGTGTGTAGTATAATGAGACTTGAAGTAAGAAGGCAAGGATTTGAGGTCCTGGTTGTGCCATTTTTCCATATGACCTCTGGAGTTTGGGACACTTGGGGTATTACTTTTCTCATGTGTAAAAAGAAGAATTAAATGGTTTGTAAGGTTCATTGCAACTCTTAACCATTCTATGGAATTTTCACTAGTGTTCAAATGTTAGGTTTCCATTGTAGATGATTACAATGATAGACTTTAACCAGAAAAAATTTAATTTTGTTTGAAAGGTTATGTGCAGTATTTTAAATCTTACCCTTTTCGTATTGGGGATGGTTAGGAAACGTTTCTTTTTTTCAATTTCCATCTTGAGCTTTTCAACATTTATTGATTTTCATTTACTTTGAAATTTGAATCCAGAACATACAAAATAAAGTGTTAATGCAGCTATGTAAAATATGTTAATAGAAATCATATTTATTGTTTTACTATTCTAAACATCTATGGCAGAAGTTCTCAACTTGGGATCCAAAAGCTTTTGAAAACAAAATTTTTAGAAATATATTTCAATATCGTGTATTTCCTTTGTAGTGCTACATATATGCACTGGAACACACTATTCTCCGAAAGGGGTTCCATAGGCCAAAGGAGTCCATTACACATAAACAAAGCTTCTCTTGAGGGTAACAAACATCTCAAAATGTTTGGCTTTTTGTTTTTCATTTGATTGTATCAGAAACAGAATAATTTGAGGGGCTTGGAATAAAGCTGGAGTTTATGCTAATTAGAAGTCCAAATTAAAACAATGTATGCCTCCTAATAATGTCTTTAAGATTTGAAGCCAACGTGACTCCAGTGGGAAGAGACAGAGATTTAGGGATAATGCAGCAATAGAAAATTATATTTTCAGAGACTTCTAAACTTGTCATATGTGCTTCTCTTATTGACCTGACCTGGAAAGGGAGAAGTTCCATTGTATAAGTTTACAAATCAAGATTTAGGGGGGAATTCCTGTGTTCTTTCTGTAGGTATTGGGGTTTGTGCCCAGTTTTGATCAATTTCATTAGATTCGTTATAATTCTGTAGGAATTCCTATTTGTATTTCAACTTTTAACATGTGAGTTCTATGAATTTTTCACCATAGTAGTCTTAGTGTTTCTACAGAAAATGTTCTAGTAGGATTAATAAAATGTTATAGTAGGATTACATAATATGTGTGTAAAATAAAAATCTTGCGTGGACATCAAGTTATATCTGGTTCAGTTTAACTGTTACATACTATATTGGCATAAAACATTATTCCATCTTAGTTTAATATAAAAATTTGGGGTAAAATATCTTAGGATCATAGTTTTTTTGTGTTGGAAGGGATCAGAGAGGCTATTCCCCTTCCTTATTTGCCAGTGAGGAAACTAAGGTCAAGACTTAGACCCTATCTCTTAATAGTTTCATAGCAAAACAGTGTGATGTAATAGTCTTTCCCTGATACCTTTTCATCTCTCAAACCTTTGACTTCTCTCTGTCTGTCTCTTCTCATCATGTTCACTTAAGTTTCAGTTGAATTATCCCTTGTGACAACTCTATCTTGTTCACTGTAGAGATTGAATTGTCCTAAGATCTTCTCTAGTTCATTGGCGCTCTTATTTTGTGATGTCATTAAATGGATAAGGTATACCAAATGTGACCTGAGGAGCTCAGAAAGCAGTAGCTGTTAATTATCATGACTTGATCTTATAAGTCTATCAAAACTCGTTTTTTTTTTTCTTATGGACTGATGTGATGTCAGATAAAGTTTCCTCTTATTCCTCCTCCTTCACTTGTAGGAGAAAATTCTTAGAAGGAATCATTTAATTTATTCCTCTTATTTGTAGATTAGGAAACTGGAAACTAGAGAAAGAACTTACTTTCCTCAAATCAAATAGGGAACATCAGGACATTCTTTTCAAATAGAAAATGTTAAATTAATTGGCTTTTAAACCAACTATTTAAAACTCAATGTTAAGATATTGTTAATTGAGTATTGAGATGACTGATCAAATGTTCAAGCTCCTTTGAGAAATGAGAATGCAATACTACCTAATATTTTAAAATTCATAGGACTGGTGCTAATATTTAAAGCAGTTGACATGTAAAAAAAAAGTTTAACTTACTAAGGGCTTTAAAAATTCTGAAATACTGCACAACAGTTCATTTTTTTCCCATAGAAAAAATATTTGACCAGAATAGGAAAGAGATGTAAAGGAGAGAATTATTTCAATAGCACAAGATATTTTAAGTCTTAGAATTTTGTGGCAAAGTGTGAAAATATTTAGGAAAGTAACTCAGTATGTTGGTGGATTTTATAGGTATCTGATTTCTACATAGATATTTCACTGTTGAGTATCAGAGTACAGTGTAAGATTACTTTGGTTTTTAGTAGTTATATGACTTCAGCTCATGTTGAACTTATATTCAGTGAAGATACCTTAGATCTTTTTCACATGAACTCATATCAGGTCAGATTTTCTTCTACTTCTCCTTATACAGCAGCCCATTGTTTTGAACTTAGAAGTGTACAAATAACCAGTTTTAGTAGAGCCAGAGACTTATGAATCCTTATTCTGTCATACTTCCATTAGCATACTTTCAATGACTCTCTCTAAATATTTGATTAAAATATTAAACACAGCAAAGATTCATAGCATTTAATTAGTGACCTGTGTACCCTAATTTATATTGATTCATTGATAAGCACTTGTTTGATGTAGTTTTCAAACCAGCTACAGTACTCTTAATGGTATCATATGACCTATATTTCTCTACTTTGTTGAGGAATGGGCCTGTTTTGTCATGTAGAATACTTTTGATAAATTATCATAATTTTAGACATGATGTATTGGAGAATATGAAATTAATATAAAATGATATTGATCATTAAATAATCTGACTGATTTCTAAGACTTGTCAAAGAATATAATTTTAACTTGGATTAATCCTGGTTTATTTACGGTTTTTTTTACTACTTTTAAAAAAAATCTCATTTTTTCAGTTTCTGATTGTCTTGTTATAATGTCTTCTAAATGATTTAACTTGCCAGAGTATTCCAGTATTTTTTTATGTTACTGGTAGAACACATGGTAGTAGAAGTTAATTTTCATATTTTAGTATTAAAATGTAGCCCTCTAAGGTTTCAGTCAGTTCACACAGTTATCAGGCTTTGCTTCATGCATTTGTTACTTTATGACATCTTAAGTTTGTTGGTGAATATCAGTATCCTGAAATATATCACACAGTTCTTAAATTTTTTTTTAAAAGTGCAAAATATAATCTAGTGCATTGTTTAATGAATTTGATGTATGTAAATTTATCAGTGCTACTTTTTGACTGCAAAAAGATGTTTACATAGTTTTTAACTTAACATTTTAAGTAAGATAGGTCTTTGATAGAAATATTATGCATGCACATATACAAAATGGCACTTAAAATTAATTGTGCATTTCTACGTTGTCAGGCCCAACAGAAGAAGAATATTAATCTTTTATAAGGTCTCAGTTGAATTTAGTTCCTTCATGTTGACTTCATTTTTTCTTCAGAAATCAATGTGGACTGAACATAAATCTCCTGATGGAAGAACTTACTATTATAATACAGAAACAAAGCAGTCTACCTGGGAGAAACCTGATGATCTCAAAACACCTGCTGAGGTAACTATTGGGTCATTTTAGTTTGGCATCATGTCTCACATCTAGGAGACTGTCTTAGATAGTAGATGGTGGTCTATCATATTTGGGCATATGATAGGGATGGGAAAGAAGAGATTTCCTAGATATTTAACCTGTTAATGTTTATCTAGTATCCTTGCCAATCTGAACACTGTTAACTATTATTTCTGATAAACCTCTCAGTATTTTCACAGTTAGAGGTATACCATAGAGGGACAAAGACTCTTACTAGAGAGAAACTTGAATCTGAAATGACCACAAGATGGGTATGTTTGTTTCTTATATGCCATTGGGCTTCAGAATTGGATCCTACATAGACCCTCTTAAAATCCTACCCTTTCCAGAACAAAAAATTAAAAATGAGAGAGGAATTGATTATGTACCTTACAATCCCAAGATTAGAATTTTTAACAGTTTTACATAGCAAAATCTGCTAGGATCATATGCTTTTAATAAGTATAAATTTGTTTATAGTGGAGTTTTTTTACAAATCAAAAAATACAAATATGATCATAAAAAGTAAGAGGGCGATAGTGAATAAATTATTCACTTGAGTCAGTGAACACTAACTTTAAAAAAATACACAGTTGCAATATAAAGGGTACATAAACATCTTTATCCAGATTTCTGTATATCTGATTAATGACTAGTTGAACATATTTCAGAAAGCATGCCTATATAATATGAGGGAACTGGTAGAAATGGCATTTTCTTAAACTGAATTAGAGCTATATCTTTTTTTTTTAAACCACAAACTAGTTCAGATTGGTTGTTTTTTTTAGGTTTACTCTTTATGTCTCTATCACTTGTATTTGGCAAGTCCTTAATTTCTATATTTCACACTCATTTTATTTGAGAATATTATAATATTTTAAAAATCAGAAGTTTGCATTGAAAATTGTGACTTTATGTATTAATCGTGTTGTGAAGTTACTATTATTAAACAAAAGTGTTTATTTCCCACTAGCAATTATTATCTAAATGCCCCTGGAAGGAATATAAATCTGACTCTGGAAAGCCTTATTACTACAATTCTCAAACAAAAGAATCTCGTTGGGCCAAGCCCAAGGAACTTGAGGATCTTGAAGGTAATATAGAAAAATAACTTTTCTGATTTAAGTCATTCACATTGAATCATCCCCTCTATAGGACTTTGTAAAGGCGATTATGTTAAAAATCAAGTGATTGAAATTATTTTAAGTAGTGTAACAGTTTTGTGGGATAATTATTTTTGTTGTTGCTGTAGATCCCAGTTCTGTAGATTAAATAGATTTTTATTTGATTCCACTGAAACTAGGATACCAGAATACCATTGTTGCTGGAAGTCTTATTACAAAATCAAACCTGCATGGTGAGCTGCTTTGATAATTCACTTTCTGTCATTACTTACTTTTCTATAGTTGTTCACTAACCATGATTTTGGGTAACTATTCAATAAAAATCCAAAACTTAAATAATACCATTCCCATTATAGTTATTAGAAATTAGAGCTTTTATTTCTTTTGAAATATTTTAGCACTTGAAATCAAGGTTTTGTATCACATTGGTAATAATATGTTCTTAAGTTTACTGAAGATAATCTATTGATTACTTGAAAATCAAGTAAAATTAAAAGCTAGATTCATGTCAGTTTTGAGTTTGTTTTCCATTATTGAACAAATTCATTGAACAAATTCACTATGAATGATAATGTTTTACGACCGGACTGTTTTTAATTTGATACGTATTTTCACTATGAAATTCAGCTCATATTTGTTTCCCAGTAATGGTATTAGTAAATGAACCAAAATGAAAGAAAGTAAATTTGCTTTATGCTCTGGGAATACTGTAAGAAATGGCATATGTGATTTGATGTTAAGTGCTCTCACTTCTAAGATAATGTTTCAAAGTCATAAAAGAACATTTAGGAAACTAAAGTGCAGTAATACCTCACTTATCCAGCCACTTTAGATATTCAAAATTTTCTTGAGAACTTGGCAGGAAAAAAAAGGCTTCCCTAAACAATTAGAACAAAGTATATTCACTAAAGCTTATTTTAATTTTAGGAGTATTCTGTATACCAGGCCTGTACAACATACAGCCTTCACGTGTATGTTGTGCAGGCCTGTTTTATATCCTCTACATTTTTTGCAGACTGTATATTGTGCAGGCCTACTGTATGCAGACCTTATTCACTCTTATTTGACTATAATTCAAGCAGGCTTCATTATCTATTTTTTTTCCCATTTATAATATACTTCTTCTTTTGGTGGGGTAGGGAGAGAAGGGAAAAGATGATTTGTACAGAGATCTTCTAATGTGGAAATTTCAACTGGAGAACTTAGAGATATGGCTTGGTTGTGATCTTATAGCTAAAATGTGTCTAAGACAAGACATTATTCTTCTTAACCATGTTGCCTATTTAATAACAGATGCAAAGGATTATTAGGTTTATATTTCTAGTACATTGCCTCTGTCTTTCAAAAAGCCAAAGACCATAGCAGTACATTTATTCAGGATTATTACACATTGCTTCTCTTCATTTATACATGGTACTCTGTAGCCAAACTGTACTAGTTCCTGTGCCCTCTGTCCAACATTCCATCTCCTGCACCTGTAATTTTGCCTATATAGGCTTCTCCTGGTTCTTGGAATTCTCCCCTTCCCCACTTCTGCCTGTTGGAACATTTCGAGGCTCAGTTTCAGTGGTACTATGTACAAAAAGCTTTTTCTGGTTGCCTTATGTTGTTATTCATCCACAGTGACCACACACACACACCCTCCCTTAAATTAGGGAGAAGGTACTGTTTCATTTTTGTCTTTGTATTCCTAGTACCTAAAACAGTGGTTGTCACATGGTAGGCACTTGGTGAAAGATTATTGAAATGAGTTTAATTTAATTGCATTACCTGATTAGGTAAATGGTTATTAGAGGTAGGCATATCAAGTGCAGCAAATGGAAAACAGCAAAGGAGGAGATATGAATAAAAAAAGATGAATGAACTAAAAATGCATCATAATTTTAAAACCTTTGAGTAAATATCTCTATATACCTGGTAACTTTTTAGGGCCTGCCTCAATTGCAGCATAGTACATCAGTTAAATTCATAGTTATGATCCTGAGTCATTAGATTTTCGTACATTCTGTTTTCAGAAAGAACAAACTTTTTAAAATCTCTATTCAAAAGTTAAAATTCTATGTAGAAAATCTGCATTTTAAGAAATACTGTATAAGTAATAATAGTGGATAAATGAGGCATTACTGTAGGACTTTTAGAGAAAGCAAGAGTTGAAACAGAATACATTATTTCCATTATTAAAGGGTAAGTAGGAAATAGTGACTAAAATTGGCCTAATGTTGTTTACTAGGTCTATAATTATTTCTCATGACATTTAAAAAGAAGAAAGCTAATTTCTAACTACTTTAATCTGAGTGGCATTATTTAGGTTTTAGATACCTTGAGTTCTAACCTGTCTGTCTCCTACTCAATCCTAGTTTGTGAACTCCAGATTTCATAGTAACTTGGGTATAAGCAATCAATTCCTTGATTCCCTAGGAGAATAGCACTTCTCTTGTCCTAATTATGCAGGTTTAAGACTTTATTTAGCTTGTTTATGGGCAGTCAAAACAAAGAGATTGGGAAATCACTGGGGTTTGGAGAAGCCCTTAATGGATAATAAATGTAATTTCTATATTAGAACTTTGTGGTGAACCAACTGTTGGTAAAAGTAGTACAGTTGACCTAGTGGGATTTCTTTGTTCCTTTCTCTTTAAAGTCTTTCAGCAACATTTGAGATAGCCATCAATGGATTAATTTTCTTTTTCTTTTTTAAACAGCTATGATCAAAGCTGAAGAAAGCAGGTAGGTACTCAGTAATTTTATTATAGATTTGTATACTTATGGTGTGCCTTACATGTGAAGATGCAGTTACTGGACATTATTCTCAGTAAACCATTTATGTAATCTAGCTCTGCATTTGCTTTTGTAGTACGCAAGTGTCTAATATTAGCTTTGCCAAATTGGGCAGCCTTAAATTCATTTGGGAAATTTTTTATTTATTAAATTCATAATGGTATCGTGCTGGATCATAGTTTTGTACAAATTATAGATGATAAATTTTTGGTCATTAAAAATATGCCTTTCAGTAGCCTTGAAAATTACATTAAAATTACCTTACAAATTTATCACTCATTTATACACTTTATTTTCTTGTTTTAAAGTTAATTTATTTTTAGTTTTCAACATTCACGTCCATAAGTTTTAAATTTTCTCTCCCTCCCCTTTCGCCAAGCTGGCATGCAATCTGATATAAGTGATCTGCATATACGTTCCTATTAAACATTGTCACATTAGTCATGTTGTATTATGCAGTTTATTTCCCAACAAATTTTTAAACTCTTCTCCAGTTCTCTTGGAGAATTCATCAAATCCTTTGGATTTCTATTATTTTTTAGGTTATATTTCTTGGTTATTGTAAGTATGATGCATTATTTAATGAATGGAGGTGATTTGGTGAATTTTGGAGACCTAATCTTAATGCATTTGCGCCATTGCTCTCCCTTCCGCTCTACTCCTGATTCCCATCCTGCTATAAACCATGGTTGATTTTGCTTTCTATGTAACATATAATACTGAAGTAACTGCATTCTTTCTTTTTTTGATGTACTTCACAGTAAAGAAGAATCGGCCACAACGTCAGCTGCCCCAGTTCCTACAACCGAAATTACAACCACAATGAGCACCATGGCTGCTGCTGAAGCTGCGGCTGCTGTTGTTGCTGCGGCCGCAGCCGCCGCTGCTGCCGCCGCTGCCGCCAATGCTAGCGCTAATGCTGCCATATCGACCCCTTCCTCCATTGTTGCTTCAACTGCACCAATTGTGACTGAGCCTGAAGTAACTTCCATTGTCGCTACTGTCATAGATAATGACAATACAGTGACAATATCAACTGAGGAACAAGCACAACTTGTTACACCTATTGTTCATGAACAAAGTGCAGAAGTATCTAGCAATGTACCAGAGGAAGCATCGAAGCAGGAGACTTCAGTAGAGTAAGTTGGCTTTTTAAGGTGCCATTGAGGTTCATAATGATTGTACCAGATGCAGCAGAACCAAATTCTGGCATTTCAAAATTTTAAGACCTTCTTTCCTCCTCTCTTCCCTCCTCATTCCTCCCTTACTTCCCAAAAAACGGTATCCATTAAAATCTTCATTAAGTGGAATGTGATTATTTACATTCTAAGAGTGGAATCAGTGATAGACTTGCTGATGCTGCACACAGCAAACCATCAGTACTTCAAACTGGCTCATCAACAACATGGTAGAGTTTTAAAATTGTGAGGCAGTTAATTGAATCGATCAACTAGAAAATCTTATTACCAAAAACCACACTAAGTAAATGGAGAGGGAAAAATTGGAAATAAATGAGAGAAAGGAATGGTATAGGGCAGCACTTCTTGAACTGTGGGTCTAGACCCACAGTTCAAGAAGTGCTAAGGGGATTGTGAGTGAAAAGAAGTGAAGAAGCCCTGGTATAGAGAATGGGATTGAAAGAAGAAGAGAAATACAGGCAGATTGCAAGAACGTATGCTGATAGGAATCATTTAAAAAAAAAAGCAAAATACTTCCTTAGAAGGTCATGGCATTAGTGCATGCATTTCTCCCATGCCAACTGGACTATTATGGTGCATTGAGCATTGTTTTGCCTAATTGTGTTTTCAGTTGTCAGATTCATAAAAGACAATTATATTCCATATATTTAATGACACAGAAGAGTACTAATACTTTTGAAATCACAAAATGGTTAGCCTACAGAGGCAGTGTGGCATAATGGATTAAAGCACTGGACTTGGAATTAATGAATACACAAATTCAACTTCTGCTTTGGCAGCTAGCTGTGATGATGGACAAGTCACTATTTTTATTATTTTGCCTCATTTTTCTCATCAGAAAAATGACTGGGTTGTTCATGGTATCCTTTAAGGTCATTCCAACTTTAAATCTATGATAATGAAAAACTGATATGCCAGATTGATATGCCAAATTACTTCAAATTGTGAAGTAATTTGACCAGCCTCAGTATCAGGAATACCTGAGTTCAAGTTCTACCTTTGATGCGTCCTGGTGATTTAATGATATTGGACCTCTCAGTGCCCTCAGGCAACTCTTAGAATTATAAATTGCAGAACACTATGAGTAAAGATTTCTAGTGGGAATTTCCTCACAAACAGTAAAGTCTGAGGCCCACAACAAAAGGAAAACCTGATCAAATATTTGCTGATGAAATGTCTAGTGGTTTTCCTAATGAGCACAATACTTTTTTTCTAAAAAAAAATAATATTTTTATTTTGTTTCATGATTTCATAGTTACACCCCCAAAAAGGAGGAAGAAGATAGTCAGCCTGCTAAGAAAACATATACTTGGAATACAAAAGAAGAAGCAAAGCAAGCTTTTAAAGAGTTATTAAAAGAAAAGGTATTTCACTTTGAACATTTGATGGTTTTTTACAAAATAATTAGCAGATTTCTTAACTGGTTATTCTCTAAAAATCTTTCAATGCCTTATTTAAAGACATGTAGTTAGTAGTACTATAACTCTAGACATAGGACTGTATTTCTTTGTCCTTTTGAAATAATGTTCATTTTAGTGTATGCTGTATCTAAGACACTCTTCCATGCCCAGTTTTTGAGGGTGGGGGTGAGACATGATGAGGCAGTCAGGGTTAAGTAACTTGCCTAGTTACCTAGTTACCTACAAAACTAGGAATTGTCAAGTGTCTGAAGCTGAGTTTGAACTCAGGTCCCCCTGACTCCAGGGCCAGTGTGTTCTATCTTGCACAAGTTTCAAAGATAGTGGAATTAGAATAGCAAAGCTTGTTTCAAAATTTGTTTGTCTTTACAAATATTTATTAGAAAATAGCATGGCTTTATGATTTTGTTATTTTGAAGACATATATGCTTCCCTTTCTGTTTAAAATATATACAAAGAAAAATACTTCTGTATAAGAATAACAAAAAACAAAGATACTTTGAAGTTAAGGTCATAACTGTTAATATGCCCACTTAAATTATATGATTTATCTTAACAGCGAGTACCATCTAATGCCTCATGGGAACAAGCAATGAAAATGATTATTAATGATCCCCGATACAGGTAGTACTTTGCATCTTTTTCTTTGCCCGCATTTCCTGGGAAATTTAAGTTTAGAATACTTTGAGTTAGTTTTATTTCATTCACACTTGACTTAATTCCTTTGCAATTTAGTGAAGTATTTTGGATACAGTAGAAGTTCTTTCAATTATTTTAGTGGATTAAGCACTTGAGAACTCAGTATTAACAGATGGCATAGTTGTATTGGGGTTTTTGTTTGTTTTTAATGTTTCATTTCCTCCCCCCCATTTCATGTAAAAATAGTTTTGAACCTTCATTTTGTTTTTAAAATTTTTAGTTCCAAATTCCCTCCCTCCTTCCTTACTCTTCTTATTAAGAAGGCAAGCAATTTTATATGGGTTATACATGGGCAGGTTTGCAAACCATTTTCAGATTAGTTATGAGGGGTTTTTTTGTTGTAAAAATGTTTTTGTTTTGTTTTAGTTTTTAATTATTTTTGAGAAATCTAAGTATTTGGGTTTTTTGGTTTGATTTTGTTGGTTGTTGTTGGTTTTTGGTTTTGTTTTTCAGAATAGAGAGTACTTTTTTTAAAAAATCCTTTGTATTTTCCTTTTCGTGAACAGCAACTACTTCTTCCGTTACATTGTATGGTATTTTGTGAAACTTAGGCTATATTTTCTTGGAAGTTAAGAATTTTTTTCTTTTCCTTTTCAGTGCCCTTGCAAAGCTTAGTGAAAAAAAGCAAGCCTTTAATGCTTACAAAGTCCAGACAGAGAAAGAAGAAAAAGAAGAAGCAAGATCAAAATACAAAGAAGCTAAAGAATCCTTTCAACGGTTTCTTGAAAACCATGAAAAAATGACTTCCACAACCAGATATAAGTAATTTCTCAAAGTTTTTTTTTCTTTCCATTTCAAACTATTTGTTTTGGTTTCCAGGGAAAATAGTTTTTAACAAGCACATGTAAACTTAGGAATTTACATATAGACAATGTACAAATTATATTAATTTTTTTAACTTAAATGCCCAAGTAATTTCTTAGGTATGTAAAATCATTGTTAAAGCATTGACTTAAAATAATAAACTTCAAAATATTGTGACAGCATATCAGTAAATAAGATCAAATGACAAAAAGGCTTAGCAGAATTTGCACATTAAGGCATTTGCTGAAAACTACCTTTTTTTTTTTTTTTGACATGTAGAAAAGCTGAACAAATGTTTGGAGAGATGGAAGTATGGAATGCAATATCTGAACGAGATCGTCTTGAAATTTATGAAGATGTCTTGTTCTTTCTTTCAAAAAAAGAAAAGGTGATTTTTCTCTACCCATCTAGAGTTCCCGGAAGCTTAGAGAATAAAAGGATGTTTCATTTGCTGGGTTTCAGGGTTTTCTTTTTTCTTTAATGCTGAGCTTTTAACTTCTCAGAAGTAGAATGCCATACAATTCTTTGCCTTCGGTGAAGGGGAAGAAAAGCATCCCCTATACACGTACACAGACACAAACCAGTTAGTCAAGCTTATGTGCCTTCTGTGTGCCAATACTCGTGATAGAAATAGAAAAGGTAGCCCCTCCTTAGACTTGAGGAGTTGTTTTTATTTTTTAATGAATTTACTTTTTATTGGGGCAGCTAGGTAGTGTTTGAGTACCAGAACTGGAGTCAAGAAGACTCATCTTTTCTGAGTTCAAATCTGGCCTCAGACACTTATTAGCTGTATGATACTGGGCTTAACCCTGTTTGCCTTGGTTTCCTCATTTGTAAAATGAACCAGTAAGGGAAATGGTAAAGCTCTACAGGATTTTTGCCAAGAAAACCTCAAGGGGTCATGAAGAGTTGGACATGAGTAAAACAACCTGTTTGCCCAACATATCTTTTCCCCCATTTTCCTCCCAGAAAGCCATCCCTTATAAGAAAGAATTAAAAAGAGGAGTAAAAACAGTAAAACCAACCCGAAGATCAACCAGTTCTGACATTTTTATACAGCATTCCCAGTATAAAATATATACAACCTTATGTCTATAGTTCCCAACCTCCTTAAAAGATCAGAGGGGTTGCTTTTTCATATCTTTTCTTAGATTACTGTAGGTAATCATTAATTTTACAGAATTAAATTTTGATTTTTGTCATTGTTTTACTTTTTTACAGTCATGTATATTTTATTTTTCTTGTTCTGCATTATTTTTTTTAAATCAGTTCATGTAAGTGCATTATTTCTTACAGGGTAGTAATATTACTACCATTCATGTAGTACCATTACTTCCATTCATGTAGCATGACTTTTTATTCCCCAGTCTCAGTTTATATCTACTTTGCTTCCAGTTATCTACCACAACAAAATGCTGTTATAAAAATTTCATTATAGGGCCTGTCTCTCATTCATCTCTTGGAGCTTGCACTATTAATGGTGAGGTCTTGGGTCAGAACATCTTTTAGTCATTTTGTTAGCGTAACTGTAAAATACTTTAAAAGAAAAAATAGGAAAGAGGAAAAACATTTATATAGTGATTGTGTCAGGCATTGTGCTAAGCATTTCAGAAATATTAACATGTTTGATCCTTCTGAGTTATTACCCCATTTTACAGATGAGGAAACTGAGGCAAACAGTTTAAATGTCTTGCCCCACGATCCTTCAGTGTTTGAGGCTGGCTTTTAACTCAGATTTTCCTGACTCCTCTACGTCACCTCACTAGTCTTCTGGATGAGAATACAACAGTGTAAATGCCAGTCAACTTAGGAATAGCTAAAACAAGTTGGCCTACGTGAGTGTAAATCAACCATGAAAGCTAAAATCTTGAAAATTACAAGGAAAAAAATATAAATTGGAAAGAAAAGATTTAGTGATATTCAAATAAAACTGATTTCTTTGAGAAAATAAAAAAATTGACAAGCCTCTAACCTACCTTGTAAAAAAGGAGGAGTAAAATCATACTAACAGTAAACAAATAGAAAATGAACAAAGTGAATTCGGAACAGAAAAGCAATTTTAAAAATCAGAACTTTGTATTCAGAGTTATATACTACTAAAACTTAAAATTTTTGGAAAAGAATTACCAGCAAAATACTACTTGTAATCTAGTTTCAGAAAAGACATTAAAGTGATATCAAAGGTGCCATGATGGGGAGGGAAGAGGAGAATATGTTCATGTTTACAGAATTCTCCCAGACTTTTAAAAGAAAAACTAGTAACCAACACTAAATTGATTCTCAAAAATCAAGGGAAAAAAAATGCCCACCAAATATATTTAGTGAGGTATGTACTGAAGCCAAGAAAAGGTTAACCAAAGAGAAAGAGACCAGTATTTGTGCCAGGGATGTAAGTATAGTTTGGTGCTATGAAAACACTTAACAGTTAATGTAAATTTTTTTTTTAAAAAGCCACAATCATGGTTATATCAGAGTAAAAGCTTTATTTTAACAATGCCAATAATATATTGTTGTGTTGGACTGGGTGTACTTGAGAATGTGGGAATAAATAATTTTTACTCAATACTTTGTACTAAAATTTTTGCTTGTTTAGAGTTAGTGAAAAGGAACATACAGTGTTCTACAGTATTTAGAAGGAATAATGGAGTTATGAAGGACTTAATGATTTTGTTATCAAGCTGAATAGTTTGACAATTATGGAGCATCTGAGTTTTAAAAATATTCTTTGTAGTTGATGTATCAGTCGGGAAGATTAAGGGAAGGTTCATTGACAAGGGATACCTCAGTACAGAAGTGATGGCAAAAAATAAAATGTAGCAATGAGGCTTATAAAAATAAAATTCTTCTTTGTATCTTATTTGATATTGGGCTTTTGCACATAAATAATACTTTAATGTGTTTTGGGGTAACTGAAAAGGGACCAGTTTTTGAAACTTAGTCCTTTTTGTAGACCATTCCCCAAGTTGGAAACATGACCTACTCCCTCCTGAGTAGAAATACCTAACCAAAAGTTATCAGTTGTTTGCTTTAAGTATGGTTTATATATAGTTCACTATTTAGTAAGTAAGTAAGGAACAACTTGGGAGCTTTCATGACAACATAGGGGGTTACATAATCCAAGAAACTTGACTTTGGACTGCATTTTTAAGATAGTAATGTAGTCATTATCATGAATAAGGACAAAGAGATTGAATGGCCCAAATAAGACAAAATGAGGAACTGAATTAATGATACCTAGAGGATTGCCTGAAAAATCAGTAGAAAAATTTAACTTGAGTCTAAACCAGCTAAATACTTATTGCCTACAGTGATAATAATATAAAAATATCAGCTAGCATTTAGATAGTGTCTTAAGGTTTGGGAACAATGAACTCAGTTGTCATAGTTCTATGAGGTGGGTGCTGTTAATATCCTCATTGTGTAGATGACTAAACTCGTATGCAGTGGTTAAGTAACTTAACTAGGGTCACAACAGCAATTAAAATAGTCTTAAGCTAGTTTGAACTCTGGTCATCCTAACTCTGGGTCCAATACTCTTTTGAAGATTTATGTAAGGAGATAAAGTGTAGTCCTTCTCCTTATTGTGCATGCTCCAAATTTCCCCAAAAAACCCAAAATAAAAACATTTTTTCATTGAGTTGGCTATTTAATAAATACATATGTTTGAAGATCAAAGTAGCAGTGCCTCTTTGACCTCCAGATATTCTGTTTATGTGTCTTGATGCTGTTACAGGAACAAGCAAAGCAGTTGCGAAAGAGAAATTGGGAGGCCTTAAAAAATATACTTGACAACATGGCTAATGTTACCTACTCTACTACATGGTCTGAAGCACAGCAGTATCTGATGGATAACCCTACCTTTGCAGAAGATGAGGAGCTACAGAGTAAGGATAATCAAGAAATACTTTTTTAAAAACCCAGCAGTTTTAAAAAGAGAATTTTCTAGGAATAAGTGAATTATTTTCACTTGGTATGAGGGATTTTTAATTTAATGCCTTATAATATACAGTGGTCTACAAATTAACTGGGACAAAGTAAAATATTTAAATTTGTTGATTTTTACAGCAAAACCTCAGAAAGTTTTATGTCTTTGAAAAAATATGTCCTTTTGATGCAGTCACATGAATTGTCATTAACTTCACAAGATTTTGTCACATCCTTAATTCATCATGAAACCATATTTTCATCATATTGAATATTAATTATTCCTTTGACAATCTGTTTTTCTAAGTCTAAGATGTATATATCATAAGTTTAAATCAGGCAAGCTTCCAAGCCATTGAAACCTGTCTGTTTTACATAAGTCTTTCTTGACCTGATGTATGATACAAAGCCATCTTATAATATTTCATCTCCATTTAAAATTTTTGTAATTTGGAACAATTCTTCTTTGTATTATCTGTTCATCATTTCCTCTGTGAACAAACGTTCCAAGCTCAGTAGAAGTTTAAATTGTTTTTCCCAAAAAATTTTTGGGAGGATATTTTACAGTCTAATAAGATTCCCAGATCTTATAGGCTCATCAAGAATTCTGAAAATGATTTAGATATATCCTTGAATTAAAAAATTACTCTCATAAGTAAAAATTACTTTTTTCCCATCTTCAATTTCCCATTCCTTGCATTATCTTACCCAGTGATAAAATTATTTTATTATGCATACTAACAGAATCTGTTTTTACTTTCAACTTTATATAGTGCTCTGTTGGAGAGGACTGACTAACAGCCCTTCCAGTAGAAGAAACACTCTGAAAGTGTTTGGTTTTTTTCCTAAGAGTTTATTCAGCCATAATAACCTGTCAATTGTTGACATATTTCCCCACACAAACAGCTGTGCAATATCACTCCTAGTCATTAAGTGTGCTCATTAATGCTTCAAAACTTAGCATATTTCATTAAAGTACTATCCAGTTTTTAAAACCACATGATTTAAAAGATGGCATTGAAATGTGTCTATGTGGTACAAAGTCCAGCACTCAGATGACAGAGGTAACTAAAGGTGGGGAACCCAATTCAAAGCAGTTTCATTTGATTAGTGCCAGCCTTGTGTTAGTAGAATCATTCATATATGACCATTGCTATCACAAATGAAACCATTTCACAATTATTGTTGGGAAGTAATTTGGACACCAGTTCTAGAACATGTGTTAATTGTTCCTAAAATGGAAATTTCCCAAGAGATAAGCCATAAAATTAACTAAAATATACCTTGTCGGTTGTAGATGAATTTCATTGATAATTCACATTTCATTCATTACCCCACAATTTTAATCTCCATATCCTTAAAAGTTTTGGTTTTGTCCTTTTTCAGACATGTTAGGTCATTTTTTAAAAGTTCTTGCTGTATAGCACATTGTTAACGAAGTAGTTTTATTGACAAGAAATTAATCTTACTTCCCTTACTGAAGTACATATTTTTTAAAGCATTTTTTTCCGCCTTTAGACATGGACAAAGAAGATGCATTGATATGCTTTGAAGAACATATCCGAGCTTTAGAAAAGGAAGAGGAAGAAGAAAAACAAAAGAGTTTGTTACGAGAAAGAAGGCGGCAGCGTAAAAATAGAGAATCTTTTCAGGTTAGTAATTTCCTTTCCCCGCATTATGGAGATGACCCTGACATTCTGATGGCTCTATCAGCAGGGGGAAAGCTTTGGCAGTTTCTGTCATACGGAAAGCCTTCAGATGTTTTCTGAATGTGTGCAGGCTGTCCCTGCTTCTGAGGTCAGTCTAGCTAGAATAGAGAAGTTCGTTATCTATTAGTTGCACTTCTTGGGGTCTTTGCCCTTTTTAAAAGTTCGTAAGACAATTTAAAAACACGTAAAGTGACCTCCAGTGCTGGAGATGTCATTTGCTTCTGCAGTGACTGAGAGATTAAGTGGATAGAAGCTATTAAAGAGTAGATAGTTTTTTAGGCCATTTATTAAAACCTAGTTACTATATTCTGATGTAAAGAAAGTTCTTACCTAGTGACCAGTGAGGTCATGTAGTTTTGGAAGAATTTAATTAGATTCATCTTTATATTCCTACTTTAAATGAATCCAGAATACAGAAGGAAGAAGTCTAGTCCAACCTTTTATGTTATAGGTGGAGAAACTGAGGCCAGAGAGTTGAAGTGAATTACCCAAAGTCCCATAGATATTAAGTAGCTGAGCCAAGATTTGAACTGAGGTCTTCTGACTCCAAAACTAAGTATTATACTTCTCCTTATTGCCACACGTGAAACAGTGGCTCATAGGAAAGAAATTGAGAATGTCAACTGCTGGTGCAGTCTTTTTCCCATGGACAACTTTGACAAAACTGTCAGAAAGGAACAGTAGGGTAGGCATTTGGAAGAGATGTTTTATAGCAGACCGTGTCTTTATGGTCACACAGAGAATATTTAAAATCCCCATTGCCTCTGGTAATTGCATTGACTGGTATTAGAATATTAGCCATTTCACATGAACACGTAATCTTTCTCATCCACACTAACTGGGATCTGGTGGTGTAAAAAAGCACTTAATTCAATAGTTGAAGATACAGCTTCCTTAACTACTCCTCCACTAAGATTTGTCTCATGAATATATTAGAATAGTATAAGATGTATAGAAGTCTGTTACTATAGCAAAAATTACCTTTTGGTTAATGCCAAGCAATAATAAAATAGAAAGACATGATTGTCAAAACTTTTGTCATCTCTAATATCAAAATACATTATCAAGGTGGAAGAGGAGTTCCTAAGGAAGATGAGATCTTTTGGACATTGATTTTTTGCAGTTGCCACTGTGCTGATTGCATCATTCCTTAGAATATTTCAGAGCCTTCAAAATGTAGAATATAATTGTTCGATAGTCTCTCTACTTAGGTGAAAGATGGCTGTTGTTTAGATTTGTTAGGCAGTTGAATGAAATATCTATAAAACGGGTCCATCGGTATACGTACATACTTGAATAAACTCTGCAAATGAAAAGAGGATGTTAGTTCAGAAATAAATACAGATTGGATTGCCTGTGGGCTATTGTGCAATTCCTTTGTGACCCAAAGCTTTTCCTGAAAAAACAACCCAAACTTTTGGTGGCCTTTGTCATCAAGGTAAACCCCTCTCCATGCAGAAATTTGTCCCATATTTTCTAGCAGAATGTCTTCCCTATCATCTCTGTTCTACAGTGTTTTCCTATCTGTTGACTTCTTCCCTTCAATTCGTAATAAGCCCATGTCTCTCTCACCCTCAGTAAAACCCTCGCTTCATCCGTCTCTACTGGCTCATGTATCTCTCTTTCCCTTCACAGTTAAAGTTCTTTGAAAAACTTTGTATAGTTAGTGCCTCCACTTTTTCTCCCCTTCTTAACACTATAGTTCTCTTTTCTAATGTCATTCAACTGAAATGCTCTTTCCAAATTACTGATGATCTCTTAATTGCCAAATCTATTGACTTTTTCTCATTCCTTGTCTTTGTTTTCTCTGTATCCTTTGACACTGATACTCCCTTCTCTCTGGGCTTTTTTTGATACCATTCTATACTGGTTCTTCTACATAGCTGCCTGCTTTCTCAGTCTCTTTTACTATCTTCTAGGTCATGCTCACTAACCTGAGGTGTTCCCAAAAGCTCTGTCCTGAGTCCTTTTCTCCCTCTGCACTATTGGTGATCTCATCAGTTTCCATAAATTCAGTTATTTTTACATCTAGATGATTCTCAGGTCTCCTCATTTAATTCTAATTTCTCTCTTGACCTACAGTCTTAAATCTTCAGCTCCTCTTACACATTTCAAACTGTATGTCCCATAGATATTTTAAACTCAGCATGTCCAAAATTGAATGTGTTAACCATGGCACTAACCTCTTCTCTCTGACTAACTTTCCTGTTACTGTCTGGGATGAGTCACCAAAATGAAGGGATAGACTTTGCCCTTTTATGGGCCTGTGAGACTAGATTTACATTTTTTAGCACAATTAAAATGTAGAATGCCATTCTTAGCTTACCAGCTGGACCTTTAATCTAGGGCACCACCATCCTCTACCCTTGCACATCCAATTATTTTTTTTTTTTTTTTTTGCTTTTATTTGTATTCCCAGCCCCAGCACTTCACACAGTGTTTGGCACATAGTATATTTTTAATAAATGCTTTTTGATTTGACTTGGAGATGTATGACTAAGTAATAGAATACCATGGTCTCTGGAGAATTCAAGATGCAGGTCATTTAGAGGAACATGGAGAGATAGAATAGGTTAGCAGTGTCAGTATTATCAACATATGGGTACCAAAGAGAAGTGACATACAAGTGTGTTCAGAGAGATGTGTAACTGGAAACAGATATAATTAAATTAATCCTTAGTGCACTGCTATTATGTGCAAAGGTGTGGTTAGCACAGGAAATCTTTCACATTTCACAAGAAAGTACAGTCTTTCCCATTAGCAAGCTCTTAAATACTATAATTGTCTGTGATATCCCTTTGATAGAAAGTATTTTTTTAAATGTAAACTTAGCTTTTAATACAACTTTTATGTAAGTAGCCTGAGATAAGTACTTCTTTGGTTTTCTTGAGCACAATTTAAAATACCCTGTAACTTTTATGTTAATTTAGCTGATCATTTTTATCTAAATATTAATACTTTCAGATATTTTTAGATGAGTTGCATGAACATGGACAGTTGCATTCTATGTCATCTTGGATGGAGTTATATCCAACAATTAGTTCTGATATTAGATTTACCAACATGCTTGGTCAGCCTGGTAAGGTTATTTTCCTTCCTAACTTATAAATTGATTGTATGTGGAATGGACATAAGGGGGTACGGGGGTCATTTTGGGTGGGAGATATTTTTTTTTTAAATGAAAAAAGTAATTGCAGCTCTTTGGTTAGAGCTAGCTTTTGACTTTTCTAGTTTTTTCATTAGGATCAACTGCACTTGATCTTTTCAAGTTTTATGTTGAGGATCTAAAAGCACGTTATCATGATGAAAAGAAGATAATAAAAGACATCCTAAAGGTAAAGAGATGAGATGTGTTTCATTGAGTGGCTTAACAATGGTAAACAGCTAACTATGTATTTAAAAACTATCTGAATTGCGATTGCATATATTTCTCATATAAATGAGATATTTGTTTTATAGGATAAAGGATTTCTGGTTGAAGTAAATACTACATTTGAAGATTTTGTTGCAGTAATTAGTTCAACTAAAAGATCCACAACATTAGATGCTGGAAACATCAAATTGGCTTTTAATAGTGTAAGTTATTGCAGAACTTTCTACTAATAAAGTTAACATTTATGAAACTGTTCAGTGAAGTAGTATTTAGTTTTAATATTATTGGGAATAAGGGATATCAGGCAGGATGACAGTTTTTTTGCAAGGTAGAGAAAATATAGCCCCTTGGAATGTACCGTATCAACCAATGTTTAAAGCTTCATTAGTTAAAATTACTGTGATGCTGTTTTGTTGTAGTAGAATACAGAATATGTCAAAAATAATGTGAATTTAAAACTATTTCTTACTCTTATCTCCTGCTAAGATAGAACCTTTTTTTTTTTCCTAGTTGTTAGAAAAGGCAGAAGCCCGTGAACGGGAAAGAGAAAAGGAAGAGGCTCGTAAGATGAAACGAAAAGAGTCTGCATTCAAGAGTATGTTGAAACAGGCAGCACCTCCAATAGAATTGGATGCAGTCTGGGAAGATGTATGTATTTATGCTTTCTTGTATTTGTACAATTTACTGTAGAATATTTCATTAATAACATTACCATATATTGCAAAACTATCAGTCATAGATTTAAAAGAATACTTCAAAGTCTCATTTTACAGGCCCACAAAGATCATATGATTGTAGATTAAAAGCTTAGAAAGAGCCCTTTACGAAGTAAAATAAGTAGCAAGTGGTGGAGCCAATATTTGAACATAGGTCCTCTGATTTCCAGATGCAGTGTTCTTTTTACTGTTTCCTGATGCCAAAATATTCCTAATTCATTTTGCTTTACTATTCTTTGTCTAATTGTATAGCTTAAATAGAAATTGAAGGTAGCCTGGCTTAATGTGAGGAAAAAAAGTATAGGTTACTCATGCTATTAATATCATTTGTTTTACCTTAAGCTTTTGGGGGATTACAGGGACAGTCTTTTTTGAAGCATAACCATGGAAAGAAGTTTTAACAATGCTTTGCCTCATTTTTAACCTTGAAAATTATGGATTTATTTGTGTTGTTTATTTACCAGTGTTATTGTGAATTTTTCATATAGATTAGAGAAAGATTTGTAAAGGAACCGGCATTTGAAGATATCACTCTAGAGTCTGAAAGAAAAAGAATATTTAAGGATTTCATGCATGTGCTTGAGGTAATTTTAATCTAGTTTTAGTAACTTTTTTATACCATTGTTAATATATTTGTAGCACAGAAGGGTTTTGTTTTAGGTCTGTTTTATGTATCTTTTATTTTTAAATACTAAATCTATAGTTGTCTAAAAATTTAAGGTTATAATACCATTTACTTCATGTTTAATAGATTTATTTTATTAGTGCATATACAATAACACCTCTATTATCTGGCTTGGGAAAGAAGATATTCTGGTTAACCTAATTTGTATTTAAGTACTACCAACATCCGCTGTATAACATGTGAGGATCCTCCCATAGTACCTTTTCATTATAGAACTTAGTAGTAGTAGTCTCAATTACATGCTTTTAAGAATCAAGTCTCAAATTTTCAGTCTGGTGATCAGATGGCAGTGTCAACACAATTTTTAAAAGATCTTCTACAAAGTTATGATCATTTTTCATTTGCCAAAGTAAACTTAAAAGTAAATTAAAATCCTTTCCCAAATGTCATCCAGGTAGAGCATTTCGGATGTTCATGAGAAATGGCAGGTATATCCAAAAAATATTTGAAAAGAAGTAGAAAAAACTAGAAAAAGTTCTGAAAGATGAAGCAGTTGGAAGGTACTTAAAAAGATAAACACAGTTATATGCCCAGCCACTTTCACATCACACCTGGATCTCTTAGCTAAAAGACTTAAGTTTACACTGAATCTTTCTCTTGAGACTGGGCAGTCAGCTTTTGTTCTTCGTCATTTGCCTCTAGTTTCCTAGCCTGCAGTTCAGAACTCAATAGAAATGTTTCCTGTAGTTGACTCAACTAAGTCATGCCGAACATAATGTACTCTGTCACTAATGATATCAAGCTTAAAACAGATTTATTCTTGAAGCCTTCACTATAAAATATAATTTTGTTACATTGGTAATTTGACATCACTGGATAAAAATTTCCTAGAAATGCCTGTAAATAAATACTAAATAAAATTACCGATTTTTCTCTTTTCATTGTTACTTTTGGACTTTGCGATTACTTTAATTGTTGACTATTTTGTGTGGTTATAATCATCTCTGTAATAATATCTACTGTCTGTGACCAACTTAGTTAAATACAGAGTGGTGCAACACTGGCGATGTGACCAGTGGATGAAGATTCAGAGGGAAGTAGAGACTGGAGTCGAGTTCCACAGTCCAAATGATCCTCTCTCTCTCTCTCTCTCTCTCTCTCTCTCTCTCTCTCTCGCTCTCGCTCTCGCTCTCTCTCGCTCTCTCTCGCTCTCTCTCTCATATGCTTTCTACTTTTCATCACTACATCACGAGCATCTACTTGGTCCCTTGCCTAGTTTTCTTGAGTATTGAAAAGTACAGACCTTTGTGTCATGAACCTGTGAAACAAGGAAGAAAACATGACACTGTCTGTGCTATGTGGTACAGTTCAAACAAAGCATAGTAAAAACAGGACTTTGGATTCCAGACTTTTTAAATCTTTAATTAGCATTAAAGAAATTCTTCTCATTTACCCTCCTGCCTTTTTAATATTAAAAGACAAATTCTTTATGCCTTAGGCGGAATTGCTTTATGAGGCAAGGCAATAGTTAGCCTCGTTTTGTTCACTCAGCAACTTTACAGGGTTTATGAATTACAAAACCCTTCATTTCATAGTTGAAGGAAAAAAGAATTGAAAATATTTGGAAGGGTTGACCCATTGGTATTTATCAGCTTACAGAAATTCCCTGATTCTTGTTTTGGAAAGTGTTATAAAAAGTAGGAAGACCACCATTGTGTGTCTAAATAGTGAGTGTGGGGGTTAAGATGGCAGGTAGTAGGAAGAAAAAGAAGAATATACTAAAGCTTTCCAGTTTTTGCCACTGGATAATCCTGCTTTTGATCTTCATGTGGTAGAGGACTCTGTATTCTGGGAGGTTACTGGCATAGAAGCTTAGGGAATTAACTTAACCAGGGTACCTTTGTTTAAATATGATAGTTGTCACTGTGATTTTTAAAGACTTGGGTGTTATTGTATTTCAGTGAATTAGAAAATTAGTTACCTAGACTGCAGCAAATAATTTAGCCTCATTTGTGTCACTCCTCATCTGTACTTGGCTCCCTACTCCCATTCTATTATATTATAGATGTACGCTTTCCAGATCACTGGGTAAGAAAGCAGTATTAGAAGCAGCTGTACAACTTTTTGGATAGTAACTTTGGTTAGTAACAAAACTTTTTTTACTGCATTGTGTGGAGTTTTTGGACTTTGGACTTTGGAAATTGCCTCAGCTAGTCACATATAAACGAATACTTTTTAATGGCTGTTGTGAGTACTTATAGATACTCATTTAGATATGTTTATCTGGCTCCTTTCTCATATATACATCTGGTAGATCATTAGGAATGGGTGAAAAGTGCTATCTAAAACAAATCTAACACTTTGATTTCCCCTTAAACTGCAGCATGAATGTCAGCATCATCATTCAAAGAACAAGAAACATTCGAAAAAATCTAAAAAACATCACAGAAAACGTTCACGTTCTCGATCGGTAAGATTCTTCTTCACAGAATATGACCATAAGTATATTTTTCTCCAAAACATCATGAATTTGCATCTTAAATGATTTCTTCCCTTAGGGCTCAGATTCAGATGATGATGACAGCCATTCAAAGAAAAAGAGGCAGCGGTCAGAATCCCGATCTGCTTCAGAACGTTCTTCTAGTGCTGAGTCTGGTGAGCTTTTCTCTTTATTTTGTTAAAATGACTTGGATTTATGTTGCCTCAGAGTCTAATCTTTTTGCCTTCATCTTTCTTAGAGAGAAGTTACAAGAAATCAAAAAAGCATAAGAAGAAAAGCAAGAAGAGGAGACACAAATCGGTAAATTAGCTGTCTTTGTTTGGTGGCTCACCAATAGTCAATCAAGCATTTATTAAGTACTTAGTCTTGATATAGTTAAAGTACAAAAATGACAAGCTGTACTGACACAATCCTATAGTCCCAGCCACTGGGAAGGCTGAGGATAGTGGATCACTTGAGTTCAGGAGTTCTCAGCTAAACTACAACTAAAGCCAATTAGTTGTCCACACTAAAGCTGGTACCACTATAGTGAGTCCCCAAAGAGAATAGACCACCAGGCTAACTAAAGAGGTAACAAACCAGTCCAGGTTAGAAAAATAGAATGGATTAAAGCTTACTTGGTGATCAGTATTTGGATCAGGCCATGGATATCAGTGACAATTCCAGCCTAGGCAAACATAGATCCATTCTCAAGAAAAGCAGTGATGGGGAGTTCACTCCCTCATGGAGTGAACATTCTAGAATGGGCTTGGGGTAAGATGGGGATAAAATATGTACATATTATAGGTATATGCAAGATAGCTACAAAGTAGCTAATAACGGATACAAGTTAACTTTAAAGGGGAAGGCATCAATTACTGGAGAGTCAACTAAGGTTTTGAAAAACCCAGGAAATCTAAGAAGCAGAGCTGATAAGGTGAAACACTGGAGGATGGCCATTTCAAAGGCCCAGAGCTGGAGTTTCATATGTGAGGAATTACAAGGTGGCAGTAGCAAGGTCTTATAGTCTGTAGTTTGTAACTCACTGTCTCGTAGCTGTTGAAATTTCTCCTTCCTCCCTCTCCTCCCTTTTCAGAAAAATGTTTGTCCATTCAATTACCATTTGATGACAGTCTTTCTGGTTCACTGTATTTCTGCACACAAAGCTCAGTTACAAAACTTTTTTTACTGCGTTGTGTGGAGTTTTTGGACTTTGAAAATTAATCCAACTGGCACAGCTTTATAATAATTAAAAACTAATGTCTTTTAGATGTTCCCTATTGTCACTTTTAACCCACCTCATCACATTTTCAATCCTGAATAACTTTTATTCTAGGTTTTGACCCCTGTAGTTTTTGTGGTCACTTTACATCTATCTTACCCCTCAGACGACCTGAGCTTATTAGAAGTTCATAGAGTCATAAGTTGGGAGATGGAAGTGCCCTTAGAGATTGATTCTAACCATCTTCATTTTGCAGATAAAATAAGTTCCAACAGGTAGTGTCAGAGCCAGGAACTTTGCCTTCCAAATTCAGTGTTCTTTCCACTTATGTCAATCCATTTTACACTATATTTATTTATGGATTCCTATTATACACCCATAATAACTCCCTTTAATTCATATTCACTTTTTGGGTAGGTGGAACAATCTGCTATTCATTCCTGTGCCTGATATGTGAGAAAGATTTATCTAGGTGTTATAACCATATATGCCCAACTAACATTCTATTATGAGAGATGGAGAATACGAAAAGGTTTATATGTTACAATCTGAAATGGAGCTTTTGAGAGCCACTTTAAAAAGTTTTATTGACAATCTTGTTTATGTCTTCATTTTCTTTAGTGTCTTTCCCTGACTTGAGATGGCATTCATGAGATTAAAAGTAAAAAGAGAGCAAAAAAAGTAGTTTAATTAAGTTAATAAACATGTCAGTTAAATCTGACCATATATGCAATAGTCTTTACCCACAGTTCTCCTGCAAAGAAGGAAAGGGAATGAATGCTTCCTTGTAGCTTTTCTTCAGGCTCAGTGCTTAGTTTGAGTTTTTTGTTTTTCCTGTCATTTCTTGGTTTATTTACTTTATTTTGCACCAGTTCATGTTCTGTACATCCTTATAAATTCTTCATTTCTTATCCTGAGGTAGTCTATTACATTCACATATTATGGATATAATTTGATATGTATTTGACCTTTTTTATCTCCTGGGGTATACACTTAATGGTGTGTCAAAGTCAAAGACAATGGACATTTTTGTGACTTTCTTAGCATAATTTCACATTATTTTCCAGATTAAATCATTTGCCATCTCCCCCAACAGTGATTTTTTTAGTGTGCCTGTCTCTCCATAGCCAGAGAAGTATTTCTTTAGTGATATTGTAATGTCATGTTCTTGCTGTGAGCCTCCTACAAAAGACCAACTTTCACTTGTGACTGGCTCTAAGAGAGCATTATTTTGTTACTTTGTACAAGGTGTATCTTAAATGTTATCACAATGAACAGTTTTTAAATAGTGATGCACTTAATTTATATCTTTTGTAGGATTCTCCAGAGTCTGATGCTGAACGAGAAAAGGATAAAAAAGAAAAAGAACGAGAAAATGAAAAGGATAGAACTAGGCAGAGATCAGAATCAAAACACAAATCACCTAAAAAGAAGACTGGAAAGGATTCTGTAAGTATTTTTAACTTGGCCTCAAAGTGTATGTTTTCCATTTATGCAGAATTGTTTGTACTTAACTAATGTTTCAAAGCCAGCCTTAGGCCAAGGATAACATCCTTAAGAAAAACAGTAGTCTCAGCTAATCAAGTGTCTCCTAAAAATGTTTTTCCATTTTACATAAACATAATGAAAATCAGTAGCATAGCAGGACTTATTTCCTTGAGGAAGGTATGATAGTATGATTACAAAGTCAATCTTCATAGCAAAAGTCTACTTATCTAGAAAATTAAATAGTAACTTACTCTAGGGTGTTTGCTCTTTGTGTTTTGGATGAGGGGAGGATAAGATTCAAGATAGAGAAGTGGAATGAGAGACAGTCTGTTCACATAAATTGAGATCTCTCTCAAAAGAAAGAACAGTGGGGCATCTCATATACCAAGTTACTTTTTTTATCACAAGTTTTTTTCAGAAATTTCCAGTGTAGTTACTACTTCTTTAAAAAGCTCTAGGCCCTCAGGTCATCTTCTGAAGGAGCCAGGGAAAGAACTGATGAAATCTACAAAGAGCCAGAAGCTGTTTTCTGAAAGACAGCAGGTGGAAGTCCCACCACAAACAATTGAAGAACTGCTTTTCAGGTACCATGTGGAAGGTTGCATAAGGTGATAATCCATGTGGCAATAGAACCAACAGCACCTGAAGAAAAGGGACCAGGTTTATGTCAGGTTCTGAGACACAGTCCTAATGCCTTTTGGAGTTTTCTGTGGAGTATTTCTTTGTATTTAAGGAACAAAGTGGAATGAGGAGTTAAGTTGTGAAATTTGATTTTGTATAAATGATGTAAACCTTTCTAAGCATTCTGATTACACTAGACATGGGGCTTGCATTATTTCTGGAGAAACAACAGCTTACTTAGAACTTTAATCAAGAACTTTATGGTATGCTTTCAAAAACAGAAAAGATAAATATGCATGTGTATACACATGAAAATGAATATTCTATATATAATAATAGAATGTATGGTGAGTGGGTGTGTGTGTGTGTATTTGTCTGTCTCTGTCTGTCTCTGTCTGTCTGTCTCATGTAAGTTAGGTAGAACCTCCCTGGACTTTAAATTTATGAAAGGTGAGTTTGATTACATAGCCTTTTAGTTCTAGATTTCTCATCCTTTAGTGTAAAAATCATACCTATTGAAGTAGGTTTTTGTGTCATACTTTGGGTTTACTCATGGTAAAGTCAATTGAGTGGGTTACACTACTCAGTTTATTTGAGAAAGGAACACAACTGTTGTATAACTTGAGTGCACACTTGCTTCTAATGGATTGTATATATTGTTTTCCTGTTTTTTTCTCTGAAGCAGCAAAGTAAGGTAAGTAGATGGTAATATGAATTTCTTTTGCAAAACAGAAAAAATCAGGCATGAAACTGTGGTGCCTTATAATAAATTTTCTTCTTAGGAAAGTTTAATGGATTTTAAAAATACCATGTAATTTTCATCTTAAAAAAATTTTATATTACTTCAAGGTTTTTAAAAATACTGTTAATTCTTAATGTCTTTCCAGGGTAATTGGGATACTTCTGGCAGTGAACTGAGTGAAGGGGAATTAGAAAAGCGGAGAAGGACCCTCTTGGAACAACTGGATGATGATCAATAAATTAATTATACCAAATATATGTTTACAGTATAATTAAAAAAATGTCTAGTTCAGGACAGGGATTCTGATGTTTTAAATTCCATTGAAGCAACACTGGGTTTTAATTATATCACAGGAAGAAGTGCATTAAGTAATGTTACAGTGGAGTTGACTTTAAATCTGCAAAAGAGAAGGAAATTGAAAACTGAACGTGAAAACTTTTGATTCTGTATAGAGAATCATTTTCATATCATCACTCTGACGCCCCTTTTTAGGGTACAGCAAAATACACTAGAGATGGTGATTTATTGATTACCACGATGTCCTTACTTTTGTGTTCTAAAGTCAATGCCACAATGATACTTTTTGAGGTGGTTTGAAATTTGCAGAAGTTGGATTTTGAAGATATAATGAAACCTTTTTTGATGCATAGTGGTACAAAAAAAGCACCAGCAACTGATCAAAATGCTTTTTTGTGCACTTCCTAACTGGTTTAACTGATGTGAATTTTTATGGTGAACTAAAAAAATAGGTGTTTTTTGATGGAAACCCTTAACTATATAGTAGTGCTAATGGGCACTGCTATATTATAGCCACCATTGTTAATTTTAAAAGCATCTGAATGAATAAAACAGAAGGCTATTGTGAGGGCATTATTTGAACATCTATTTTGAGGCGATGTTTAAAAAAAAGAAATTAACATCAAATCAGATTGTAAATTAATTTAAATATGTTGCCTTAAGGACCTACTAAAGAATGTGCCACCAAATTTTAAGTGACAGTTGCAATATCCTTGTCTAAAGAAATCAATGTCGACTTAAATATTTTCTTTAACAAAAGTTGTCTTGATTTAAAAAGAAATCAGATCTCTTTCCGTCTTTCTCTCTTTCTCTCTTTTTTTTTTAAATATCCTCTGTCCAGTTTTTCATTGAGGAAAACTTTTCCCTACTCAGTGAGAAGTATTGACTTCTGTGGTACACATTCTAAAGCATTTCTGATTTGAATATTTTTGTACATTTTTATCGATTATTAAACCTTCTCTTCTAGTGTGTACTAGTATTTATTTCTACTTGAAATACACTGTACAGCTCTAACGGAAATATGGATATTTTATGATTCAGTTAAGCAACACGTGGTGTATTTACTCTAAGCCCGTCGAAGTTTCACTTAATAATTCATCTTCTTTTCCCATGTAGTTTACTTCTCTTTTCTAATGATACTTTAAAGAGTACTTATAAATAAATCAGTGCATATGAGGCCCCTTTATTTGTGCTTCAAACTAAAATGTTCATACATAATATTTTTGTGAGAAGTTGGTTTAAGTGAAGCTAGAGGCATCATTTTATATTCTTGCTTCTAGAGGTTGGTATTGGTCACTTGAAAGATAAAACTGGCATTTTTTTGTTATCAGGGAGCACTTCTTGTCCAAGAGATTTTTTCACATTAAATAAAGCATACTTCACATCTGATGTTAAAGAGTATTAAGTACTCATCAGTCACTATTTTATTCACTAATTTTGGTTATTTTGTAGACTCTTATTTTTAATTTAGTGTTAGCAAGAATTAAGAGACTATTTTACCCCTGAAGTTCACCATCTTAAAAAGTTGAAAGTGGTTAATGGTAACCAGGGAAATGTTTCTGTGACATCAGTTGCAGTGTTTTCTACAGCAAAGCCATGAAAAGCTTTGTGACTTCTCCCAACTTATCTCCTCTCCAAATAGTCAATTTTTCTGCACTGCATTGAGGTGATACTTGGCTCTGCAGAAGGTATGAGAATCAAACTGTATATGTATGAGAAAATATGAAGCAATCAAATTGAGTTGCTTAAGGTTTTACTCTATTGTTGTATTTAGAACCAAAAAGAACTGTAAAAGCTTTGGCGGCAGGGGCTTATTTTTACTTTAGTTTACCTTCAGAGAAACTCCATTTGTGTTTATGGTATAAATATATATAAATATATATAGTTAATAGTACTAATCATGTCAAATGCTTATTTGACATGGAACTAGAAGTGGGAAATCTTTAAGATAAGCTTATGATTTTGACAAAGGTAGCAATGTTTCACAAGATAATTTAGAGTTTATGTAAAACATTTTGCTTTTATAATTTCCATGAATGAGGAAGATTTTTTTTAAAGTAAATATTACTTTAAAAGTTTTGTCTTTATTTTTCCATTAAAAATAAAAAGCTGTATATATATGTGTTTTAGCATGTTCTTATGTATCTTTCTGCATTTCTCAAGGATATTTTGCATCAACTTAACTCATTAAATCCCTGCTAGACAATCTGTATGGAATTTTCTAAAATGGGAACTGTTAAGTAACCCCAGTTTCTCTTTCTAGAACTTATATCAGCCATGGAAATTATCTAAGGCTTAAAAATAATAGTTGTATGTAATTAAAGTTAGTATTATAATTGAAAATAACCCCTTTGCATCCAGCACCAATACACTGGAACCTCACTATTCCTTTACATAACACTGAGGTTTTAATGACCAGAAATTATAAGGTCCTGGGTGGACTCTAACTAGTCCTCAGAAGAATAGTTAGACAAACCAAAATTCACTTAAGCTGGTTTTTGACCAATATGCTCAAACAATGAAATGATGAATGTGGGAATTAAAGTTGTTTGATTTACCTTTGTAATCTTGCCTTTATGGGAATCTTGAGTGGTTTAAATTTACTATAGTTTATTAAATACTGCATGTTTATTTGATCTACCTCTCCACTACAAAGAGTTAGCATTAATTTGTCCTCACAACCACTAGTACATTTTATATTAGTTATTGACTTAAATATTGAAGCATTTTTTGTTCTTGAGAGGGAAATGACCCTCGTCATTAAATTCAGTTCTTTTATAAGAAAACTGAATTGGTTTGAGAAGTGAGTTATATTTCACTAGGAAACATAGCAAAACAATATTGCCATGCAAGTAATCTGTTTAAGATAAACATTTCATCCACTTTCATTTTATGTGATACTCCTTTAAAATTCTTAAACAAGAGTGCCAGCAACTGAGGTTTGTAAAAACTAGACAAGGTTGCATTATCATTTCTTAAAACAGCTGCAGCTATGTGATTCTCTGTTTGCTCAGTGAAGAATTTCTTAGCAATGAATAAAAAGACAGTACCTACCCCTCTTTTAATCAAACTGTTAACTGTTTTCCCTCTGAAAAGGATGCTCTGCCGCTACTCTGTGACATGCAAATCACTTTCTTCACGCCTCAGGTTTCCTCAACTATAAAATGGGGGTGTGGGTGGGGGGGTAGCTGAACTTAACAATATTTTTTAAAATTCCTTCCAGCTATTAAGATTCTGTGAGTTCTCAGTGCTGGCTAGGTAATTTTATAACTGAATATGAAAAGGGAAAAGTCTCTTCACTTAGTGACTGAGTCTTGACTATTTTTAATGAACTTGATAAGAAAATACTTTTCTTAAATGATGGAGGCAGGACTAAGTTTTGAATTATTTTAGAACAGGATTTGTAAAGTACATAATGTAAGTAACATGAATTATTTAAGTAAAGAAACAAGGTTTTGCACCAAAATAAAAGCAAGGTAGGATGAAGCACATTAATTCTTCCTGGTTTCAGCTTTTTTCATTTTGCCTAAAAGGGCATCATTTTTTTCCCCCACCAGGGGTGCTTCTCCAATACCAGCAATACATAAATATTTAAGTATATTTTAATAATATGTGTTACTATCAAGTTTATCATTCACTGGAGTAGGTGACATTCATACAAGTATGCCTTTTTTGTGTTTGGAAAGTTAATATCTATTAGTAATGCCTCTCATTTCAAACTATGATTAACCTAGTATGCAATCTTTTTTCACCAAAATATTTTCATTTCAATTTATTTACATTTACTATTCTGTTGGTTTCAGAAAGTGAAATAAGTCTTTTTTAGCATCTTCATCGAGCTTTTGTTTGTTGCCCAGTAACTTAAATTGTTGAAGGGTTTTAAAACCATCAGTGCAATAAACCATAATGTTCATAAATGTTTAAAAACTTAAACTCTATTCATGCCATATATGCACTACTATACTACCTGGGTAAGGAGTATTGGCTTAAGATAATAAAGGTACACTGAGGGAGACAGTCTGCTTGCTCTACCCTCTTTTGGACTGTTATGCTTAAGTCACTTACTGAGAACAAATGCTTGGCTCCTGCTACCTTATGTTTGGGTAAAGAAGATAGGAATGGGCTTAAAACTTCATAAACATGGCTTGGAATCTCTCAAAGTACCTAAGTGATTTTTCTTTCTCACTGCCTTCATTATACCACAGAGATAGGTGAAATAATTTTCCAGGTAGACATTCATGCAGTGGATCAGTCCAGCCAGGTCTTAAAATCCACCCAACAAAGTTCAAGCTTCATGACTAGTCAAAGTTCATTTTCCAAGACACCATTGAAGTAGAAAAAAAAATCAGAACAAAGTGGAAGTCTTATCACTTGCCCAATTCACAAAGATATTTTACAGAATGTTTTGTTACCATCATCCATTTACTACCCTCATTTTTCCACTTTATTTTCCCTGTATAGATAATGGAATATTAGGCTGTCAGTAGAGTCCTTTTACATTCACAATCTACTGTTTAAAAAAGGGTATTTTGTCTTTTGTAATTTTTCATAGGACCCCGTATAAGCAATATAATATTGGTGAAGAATTGACTGCTAATATCATAGCTGACCTGGTAAAGCAGAATCTGAGGTGGCTTTGTAGGAATCAACCAAGCAGCCAGAATGACTTGGGTAGTTGCCCATAGCTCCTGAACAGGACCAGATTCAATATGACCCTTTAAAAAGCAAACTGAGCCATTTCCTACTGCCAGTCTCTACTTTCTGTTGTTCCCCAGGGATATGAATGTGATTGTTGAAACTTGTTTTGCAAAACCCCCGCTTTAGATAGGTGGTACTCTCACTTGATTAAATTGAGGACTTGCTTTAAAGAAAGGCTGAGTTATGGGAAAGAGTGGTTTCTATTTTCTGTGTTTGTAATTGCCAAATTTTCTGTTTATATATTGTTCTGATGTAATTAATTTAAAAGCCTCATAGTTGTTAAATAAAATTAGACCTTTTGTAAATAAAAGTAATTTATTAGAAAAAGGTATTGCAGCTTTTACTAAAATTGGATATGCGTCTTTTTCTTTTCCTTCAAAGGCCTTCAGATAGCGACCAGTCAACACAGTTATTTGGCACCTTTCCAGGGGATTTGCTTTTTTTCTGTTGAGTGCAGCTGTTTTAAAGTAGAAGAAAAGAGATCACCTGTGTTCCTATAAATACTAGAACTAGATTTAGTAGGCCACTCCTCATACGGAAGAGGAAACTGGCCCAGAGTGCTGAAACTTCATTTCTTCCACTGTGCTATGTAACTAGTGCTTCTTTGTGGTAATAAGAGTAAAAAGCTGACTTTCAAGTAAAGTTTAGGTATGTATTAGCTAGTGTTAAATGAAATAAACCAGTTGGAATTGCTAATAAATATAAATCGAAATTTTGGTGACAGTTTAGTTGCCTCTGTAGGAAAATTGCATTGAAAAACAATTCTAATGAGGAAAAAAATAGAGCAGCCTGCTTCAGGGACGGTTCAATATATACCATCAGTGTAGGGTAAGGAGATGTCCCCAAGCATATATTGTGTTCCTATTTGCTACTTTGCTACGTCAAGGAAAAAGGGGAGATAGGAAAGCCTGTTTAACTGGGAGAGGATCAGGTGTTTTGTTTTTCTAAAGAAGTCAGTAATGACCATTATTATACTGTATCAGTATGCTGTAGAGAAGACTTAGAACTATAGTTCAACCCCTTCACAGGAAGTTTCACTTGAAGTTTCCTCTTTGCTATTTAGCCACCTGAATCTCCCATATCCAGGATTCTCCTTCTCCATATTTGCTACTTGCCCACACCACCCCCTTTTTCTCTGATTTAGTCATATTTATCTTGTTTGGCAAAGTTTTATCTGAATTTTCCATGTTTACCTAAGTAAGCAGTAAAATCACATATTGTCTCAGACGTTTTTCATGCAACAATATTTAAATACTGCATCCTATTAAAAAAGTATGAACTTATATTGCTCAGACTCATTATTAGCCAAATGTCTTCAAATCTTTTTTTAAGGATTTTTTTGCTCTCATCCAGCAACATCTTCCATTTTGTCACATCTCCACCCCATTCTCTTTTGCCATGTGACTTCTGCCCCTCCCACTGCGCTACTTAAATTTCATCAAAGACCCACTAATTGCCAGATCTAATAGTCTTTATTATTTAAAACAATATTTCCACATGAAATATTCTTCCCTTGACTTTAGAGGCACCACACTGATAGTCTCATTTTTAAGTAACTATGGTAACTAATCATTCTCTTTCTGACATCCTAAAATAGATGTGCACGAGTTTTGTCCTTGAGTTTATTCTCTTTAAATTTTCTCTGGTGGTCTCAAGTCCCTCTCACAATGATTAAATTATCACACTTGTTAATGGCAATGACTTTTTCAGTCATTCACCCTCAAAAATCAGTTACTCCCTTTCTGTTTCCCCTTCTTTCCCTCATCTCTAAGCATCCAGATCCCGTCTTCCACAACCTACAGCCTCTGTACATAACAGTACTCACACTGCCTCTTTCCTAATTGAGGTCCTCATGTTTTGCTAGCCCAACTGGCCTTTCTATGTCCAGTGTTCCATCTTTCCCAAAATTTAAATTAATGTTGATTTCATCACATCACTTAACTACAAAAAACTGGCTTGTTAGGAATAAAAATCTTCCTGAAATACACTGCAAAAGTGCCACTTCCTCTATGAAGCCTCTAACCTTACTCAGGTCAATGTGTTCCTTGCCTCTTTCTTTGAATATTCTTCGATTACTTCATCTCCATCACAGCATAACTTGTGTAAATAACTTAGTAAATAAATACATTGTATCTATCCTTAGTAGAGTGGAAAATCCTTGAACTCATTCATTGAAGGTTTACAACATGGTCAATGTCCATTCTACTTTGTAACAGTTTCTGGGAATGACTTGCTTTTTTTTTGCTCCTGTTTCCTGTATGCATAAAACACCTCAACACTTCTTCTGTCCTTGTTTGACAGAAGTAGGCAGGCAGGTGACAGATGGAAGGGTAGAATCAAAATTTTTAAACATGCGAGTCACAAAATATAACAGGCAGGCAAGAGATTAGCAACACCCTATCTTATCTGTTTATAAGCTATGGACAGCAGCTTGACTCTGGAAGAGTGAGAGAACTTGGTTACAAGATGATGCTATTGGTTACAAGATGATGCTATTGATAAGCGCCCCACCCCAGTACTCTGACCAATGAGAAGCAGTACATTGCTACATAGTAGTGTAAATAGTTTATTTGCTCATATGCCATGAACAGACCAGAAAAGTAACATGAACTGCTTTATAAAACACTTCTAATATTGCTAAGAAGCAGGCCCATTACAAGAAAAACAAAACAAAAAGAACACGCCAACATTACAGTCCATTCTAATTGTGGAATAATAAATACATGTGGTATGGAAATTTCTTTGTATGTTTGTTAGCACTAAGCTTTAAAACATTTGTGTATTTGAATATAAGCCAATAATTTGAATTCCATTTCATAGATAAAATCATTGCTTCTTAGATATGATATTCATTCAATGTCAACAGACACAATCTTGGCATGTTCTTTTAAGAGCATGTAGAATACACATTTCTGGAGATGTGCTAGCAGGGGGCAGTTTGAAATGAAACTTTCTGTAAAAAGATAAGCAAAAAAAAAAAACAAACCATGACAACTTTGATCCCTCAACTGTCTTCATAGTTAAATATAAAAAACAAACTATAAGTTAAAATAACATTCAGATTGTATAGCACAGGCTGATGCAGTTTTTTAAACAATATTTACAATATTACCCAGAGGCTAAAGTGGGAATTAAAAGAGGTGTAAAAACCATAAAAAACGGCACCAATTTTGTAGCAAAATATCTGTACATTTAAAAACAGATTATCATATAACTACACATCATCCAAGGAAAATGAGACCTTCACCAGGGATTCACTTAAGCACAACATAAAAGAAAAGAAATTCAATGGTTAAATACTATACAATAAATTTTACAATTAACATATTGATGAAATGCTACCAAGAAAGGTAAGCTGGAAGCAGAATTTATCTTCCAAAATAACAATTTTAGCTACAGTCCAGGTTTTGACTTTGAACTAGATCAAGTGCCCTGCCCAAGATGATGCCAAGTAAAGCAAAGGCTTGCCCTGTACCTGCAGAGTGAGCTTGGCTTGCCTTTCATTCTCATTTTGCATATGTCTTTCCCTCACTTCATCCAAATACAAATATCCCAACAAATCAATCCCCAATTTCTCCTAAAATATCCCAGGGAGGGAGCATTGGATTGGCCTTTAGAATTTTTTTAGGTCCAGTGGTCAAATGCACCCTCACTTCCATTAAAAAAAAGCCAAACAAACAAACAAAAACTCAAGTGCGATTGTCAAAGGAGAACAAGGCCTACTCAAATCAGCACTCTGCAGAGGGAAGATGCAATCTGAATGCTCCACGGATGTAGCAAACTTCTTTCTGACAAGGCACATTACTACTCACTGTGTTCAGAACTGAACTATAATGGTCCTTGGAGATCCTAATACTGATTACTGAGATGTTAATAGCTTAATGCTAATTAATAAATATACTTTGTTACCTATAAGCTGCCTCTCTGAAGAACAGAATCATAAATGTGTCTTGCATGATATTCCCATGATTTTCTGTAGCACTGCAGTCTTACCCTTCAAACCATCCCTCATAGGGCATGGCACAGAAAAAGTTATACATGAAAATGAAGACTGACTGGGTGAATCTTCATGTGTTAATGAATCAGATCCTCTTTATTTTTTACCAGGGTTTGGCTGTGACTGGAAGGAAAAGTCTCTGTGAGAATGGCTTTCCTCACACAGCAATAAACCTTTTGATATATAACCTAGAGAGAATTGCTATTTGAAGTTCAAAATAAATTCCTTATTAGACAGCACAGAGACATATGTAAAAGCCAAAAGGGATCCATAGCAGATCTCACCCAAATATTTGTTATTTACAACCTGTCAAGAAACCAAGGTGGGCCATAAGACAATCATTAAGTTGCAGATAACAGAAAGATAACATGACATTTACATTTTGGTTAAAAACACTGAATAACATATTGGTGTAAAAAGATACCCAATCAAATCAAGTCCTATTGCTTTGATTAATTTGAGCAGGTACTTTCATCTTAGGCACTTGTTAACTACAGTTGAATGGAGAGCCCATCTTTTTTTATTTTATTTTTAAAGTTCCTATGCAATTTTGAGGCTTCTTGGCCCTTCAGAATGTAACCATATTCAAGGCCGCATTAAATGGTAGCTGGAAGAGTTCCCACAGACATGGTTATCACTGAAGTACACCCTCCACTTTACACATGTAGGCAGGTCTGGCTCACATGGTTATCTCAGCACCATTAACAGGGCGCAAATTCTGATCATCAAAGCGTCGCCGGACACTTCTCCTCACCGCATCGGCTCGTCTGTACGGCTGGTTTCTAAGATCTGTAAGAGGGAAAAAGCCAATCAGAGGGAGGAGTGCTTCATGCCGTGTGTCTAGACAAAACAAAGTCCTGCTGGCAGCCAATCAAAGCAGCTTGTGTAGAAAGATTAGACAAAAAAGCCATAAGCTCATTGGGCTTAAGTGAGGCCAATGACAAAATGAACGGGTTCTAGTTTAGTACTGGTGGATTGTGGGCTTTTGGGAGGGAAAACTGTAGAGTTCAATCACTGGATGGAAAGTCTAACTTTATATTTTCAAATGTAGCAACAACTGGAAACAGTTGAGGCTTCAAATAAACAATCTGAGAAGCAAATAATCTGATTACAAGTCATTGTAATGAGGGTTAAGGTGACAAAGAAAGAAAAATTAATTGTTAATTTTTCCCGTTAAGATTAGTCAATGGTAGAGTTACTGGACAGCTTAGCTTGTAAGCAGTCTCTTATGCATGTGACATACTTGACTTTCCCAAGTTACCAAAGATCACTGGACAAAGAAACTGCTCCCTATTCTGAGGTGCAGCTTCTGCTTGGAAAATGGATGTTACATGACAGAATTTGATCTTTCAGGCCTGAAATCTGCCCCAGCCCTAGATTCTATCCTTTCACAGGAGGGACTCAAATTTCCTTAAATTGATCAACTCTGAAGCTTTATGATGTCCATAGAGTTAGCAAAATCTTGATTAACCAAAACCTTGGATTAAACTGAATTTTCCTTTTGTATTTAATTTTAGAAGGATTTAGAAAGGCCTATGGAAGAAAATAAACTTACAACACGGATGTATTTTTAAAAAGAAACGGCCAAGGTATGGTCTAGGGAATGGTACACATTCAGCCCTATATGCTACTTCTTCTAAGACAAAAGAACATGTTTACCTCAGTATCCTCATCTGTAAAATGGGGATAATAATAGCTGTTACCTCCCAGGGTTCTTGTGAGGATCAAATGAGAGACTAATAGTAAAGTCCTTAAGTAACAGTCTTCATTTTCATGTATCACTTTTTCTGTGCAATATCCTATTAAGTACTTCGTAAATGTTGCCTATCATTGCCATAATTACAATTGCTGCCATTTGGCACAACAGGGTCTTCAATCAGCAAAGAAAGATTCCACTGTCTTTGCTATGTTGTAATAAGTAAGGCAGGAAATTCATATTAGAAAAATATTCAATAACAAAGCTTGATATTAAAAAAAAAGTTTTGGGAGGCCGTCAATGCTCAGTTATCCAGAAAACTTCCAATTAATACCAACATTCTGGTTAATCAATGGTTTGCTACAGCTCATGATTTGACAGTCATCAGTGATTATTTATATGCACATATATACGTATGTATGTACGTATAGTTCTATGTCTTTCTGTCAAAGTGGTTGGTCACCATAAGTCATGGTTATCATGCTCAGAAGTTGATGATATGACAAAACAGTTTCTCTATCTAGGCTACCATGGACAGAGACAAGAGTTAAAGGACTGAATGAAGTAGGTTTCAGATTTCTATCCTGTCCTACTTCCACTAGTTGTTTTGGTCTTGTTGGTATCTTTCAGTAATGGCAAATTTTAGAGTAATTAGGCATGATTGAATGTTTGAATTAGACTAATCCTCCAAAGGAGCCAAAAACAAAAGTAGAAGAAAACTTCATTGGGGCCTTTGAATCCCATCACCTACCTCCTGTCTCCTGGGGTTATGCGCATGCGTGCACGCGCACGCACACACACACATACACACACACACGCACACACATGCGCGCACACACACACATACACACACACCACTTTCCCACCCATCTACCCAATCACTCTCCCTGCAAACTGGCCCTACTTTCATATCCCCACGCCCCAGGGCAAAAGCATATAGAACAAGCTGTTTTCAAGCTTCATTGTGTCGAGTGAGAATGGAAAGCCCTTTCTTTTGCCTAGGCTGATCAAATCTTTGATGTCCAAAACACGTGAGCTCTCAGAAAACCCTGTGCCATAAAGTGCTGGAGATGATTTCCCTGACCATGAGCTTTTCTTAACTGAGATTTGAGAAGGAGGTTGGGAAAGGAGAAAAATTCAGGAGCATAAAAAAAGTGGCACAGGAGAGTACCCAAAGCAAATGAAACCACCATCAAATACCCTCACCCAAGCCACCATATTACAGAGGTGCAGCCTCCATAATAAGGGAGCAAATAAAGGCCACATCTTTAGAAAATGAGATGGGATGACTTCTTATGAGAAAGACTTTCCCCAGCATTACCCTCAGTCATATTCACAGTCATTGGTCTGGCATATACAGAGAGAGGAGGAAGCTAAGTAAAAAGTGATGCTTGCCAGCTCTGTGTATCCTCCACCACCGGTGTGCTAGAAGAAATCCTTACCCTCGAGTGAACATTTGGAAATTTAGTGATATTATTCTTCTTTAAGGCTAAACAGAAAAAAAAAAACAAAACAAAACACAAAATGATGGTTAAGTAAAAATGGGATGAAAATGAAGAGCAACTCAACTCAATGTTTAAAAATCCCAGGCAGGTTAGCCAACAGAACAAGAGTGGAAGGTCACCATTATGAGTTGGGGTTAGATACAGCAAGAAAAAGGTGAGATGGTCTTCCCACCCCCTTGATCTCTGACTACCCAATTCCAAGCTGCTTTGAAGATTGGCTCCAGGAAAATATTCCAACAAATTCACTTGACAGAGCAAACAATGGCCAAGCAGATTAGAGTCCACAAAGTGATTAATAAGCACTGGTGAGTTAAGTTCACTACAGAGAAAGTACACCATTGTCTTTGGACCCACCCCCACCCCCAATCTTCACTTGTTGCTTCCTCAAAGACAAAATGGGAACACACATAACACAGGTTAAAATGCATTCTTCAAACAGTTAAATCCTGCCTAATACACATGTGCCCAGCTCCAAGTCCATTTCACTAAGGAGCATCCCCTGTGTACAGACATGTAATACTGAAAAAAGAATTAAGGTCACCATTTCTCCTTCTTTACTTATGTCTTATCTGTTCATGGCCTATAGTATCTGGCATCCCAAAGAACTTAATCTCTTCTATGGCTGAACACTGGCACAGACGAGTTCATTATTTTGGGAGGCTGGGAGTTCTAGGGACTCCCACAATGCTGATGTTTCCTGGAATGCACTGGTAGTTCATTCATACCACCACTCCCACCATTGCCTTCTTCAAAAGAGAAGTGATTTCATTGTTATGGATAAATAATAATCAGAACTTGGTACCTGCTGGGTACTTGGGAAGTCTGCAAAGCACTTTGTGTATATTATCTCATTTGATGTCTAATGTATCAGCAAATTTATAAGTCAATAACCCTTTGGCACTTTTTGTAAACAGCTTTTATGAGTTATTATAGCCAAAAAGATTCTGGTGATGAGACCATTATTCCCAGCACTGTAACCCAAGAAATCACCATGAAGCTGATTTAACAGAAGTATTCTGGATGTGGCATGGGACTGGGCACAAATGATGGCATGATAAAGGACATAATCAAGACATTTGTCTGATTCCCCTTCTTCTAAGGACACTCTTACATGCACATGCTGGTTAGCCAGGCAAGAATGATGAATGGGAAAGGTCTTGGATGACTTTCACAAGGCAAGAAGGGAGCCTGTATGTTGTCTCTGACAATCCATGCACATATCTGGTGGATGGGCTCATTTATTCCATGCTCTATCAGATCTACTACACAGAATTAAATATCTAAAGGCTGGGTGAGGTAGCCTAGGAAAGCAAGCGAACTGTCACAGTTTAGAACTAGCCATGGCCTCTTTTGAAAGTGAGGAAAACATAATATTTAATAACTCCACAGCACTTTGCCTTCTAAAGTATATACAAAAAATATCTTCTTTTGCTGCCAAAACATCCTCGATAAAAGTGAAGAATTAGTATTATTCTCATTTTATTTAGGGGGAAAGTCAAACAGTGAAAGGTTAAGTAATTGCCCCAAAGTTCTAAAAGGGGTTGGTTGAGTCAGCATTAAAACCAGACTTCCTGATTTGAAGTCAAGAGTTCTTATAAACTTTCTAGCTCTCAATGTTTTCATCTATACAATGAGAATGCTAGACTAGAGGATTTTTGAGGTACAGCCCCTTCCATCCCTTTATGATGCTCAGCAACCATGATCCTGGCCACCCCTTCCCCCAATAAGGTACTTGACAATTTCAAAACTTGCTATCCCATGGCTCTGTCACGCAGACCAGAGACATCTCTGGAAAGTGAGTACGGTCATCATGATGGTGGTGATGGGGATTTCAGAGGTGACTGAATGCATGTCCATGCAATATGGGAACAACATGAAACAGAATTCCACATAGACATCAGATACATGCTATCCATTTACAATTCATCTGACCCTGTTTGATATCCACACAGATAGAGATAATGGGTCAAAAATCTACGGCAACCTTTTAAGAGCATCAGGTGTGAAAAAGTAATAGTTTAGTAATGGAATTCCTCAGTGAGAACAGGTTCGCAGAAAAACCGAGAGCCACGCTTGGCCGTACGAGCTGTAAAGGGCACAGTCTTCAGCACTGCATGGAAAATAACAGCCAAACAAGACAAACAAAACAGAACAGAGTTAAGAAGCAGAGATTGACTGCATTAGTTAGCGCTTTGTTAATGACTGGGGGAGGGGAGGGAAGGAGGGCAGGGGATTACGAAGGGCTACTTAGGTACTAGAAGATTTGCAAATCCTGACTTGGGATAAAGAGATGGTTAAAAGGCAGCTATTATAATCAGAGCATTAAAAAAATCCATTCCTTTAGAGGCACTCAGTCTCTTGACCATGGTGAATGACTGACAATGCCACAGGTGAATCACAAATGCACATTTGATTGATTTCACCAACTGTATGTATACTGTTCTAGAAAGGCAAGCTGATAAAATGAAGGACCATCAGTCTAGTGAACTTACGAAGTTCCTGCATGTTGGAGCATCAGTTATGAAAAAAGTGCCCTTCTCCCCCATCTTAATTAATCAGCAAGCATCTACTTAACACCCACTGAACATCTACTGATCACAATACAAGACATGCTAGGTATTAGGGTTATAAAGACCAAAATGAACTTGTTCCTGTTGTCAGGGAGCTTACATTCTCTAAGATCAAGCTGGACTTTCCCTAATTCTGAGTAAGAAAGGCTCAAAGTGTTGAAGGAAAAAAAAAATCTAGGCTTTAAATTGTGGAAATATCTATTCAGAGAATGCATGTGATGTGAAACCTCAGAGTTACTTTAATTTTCCTTTTTTAATTTTCATTAGTGATTTGAAGCATTTTTGTTAAACGACTATGGAGTGTTTAGATTTTTAACCACTTATCAACTGGAAACTGGCTCTTAATCTTCTAAATTTGAATCAGTCCCTTATCTATCTCAGAAATGAAGCCTTTATCAGAGAACCTTGTAGCAAAGGTTCTTTTCCCCTTCTAATTTTACCTTCATTGGTTTTGTTTGTGTAGAAACTTTAATTTTATGTCATCAAAATTGTCCTTTTTCTCTTCTTGATTCTCTCTATCCCTTCTTTGGTCATGAGCCATTCCCTTTTCTTTAGATCCCTGCTCTTCTAATCTGTTTGTGATGTCACCCTTTTATGACTAAGTCATACATCCTTTTGGATCTCATCCTGGCATGTACTGTGAGGTATTGGTCTATAGCAAGTTTCTGCCACAATGATTTCCAATTTTCCTAATCGTTTTTTATTAAATAGTGAGTTCTTACCTCAGGAGTTAGTCTCTTTTTAACAAACTCTAGGCTTCTGTGTTCTTTTGCTTCTCTATAGAATGTACCTAATCTGTTTCACTAATTAACCTCTCTATTCTTAACCATTATCAATCCATCTTGATGATTTCCTGCTTTGTACATAGTTTGAGATCTGGTACTGTGGCAGTATGAGTGTGTGTGTGTGTGTGTGTGTGTTCATATTTTGTGTGCAGACATGTTCATATTAGAGGCTTAAGAGTCAGAAGGGACATTATAAGGTCATCTGCTGTAAGTTCCCCATTTGAAAAACTGATATCCTAAAAGAGGTGAGGTCACCCCATCAGACAGTGGGATCTGAAGCCAAGTTCCTGTGACTCAGTGTGCTGCTATGGAAAGAGAGGATGTTAGGTGGTGTGGTGGACAGAATGCTGGGCCTGAAGGTCAGGAAGACCTGAGTTCAAATTCAGTTTTAGATACTGACAAGCTGCATGACCCTGGGCAAGTCAGTTAACTCCTGTCTACATTAATTTCCTCAGCTGTTAAATGGGGATGATAATAATAGCACCTATTTCCCAGGGTTGTCATGACGATCAAATGAAATATTTGTAAAAGTGCTTAGTTTAGTACCTGGCACATAATAGATACTTATTAGTAAATGCTTGTTTCCTTCCTTTTTCTTTGCAGTGTGATAACCTAGGTTCAAATCCTGGCTCTGTAATCAGTCACTTCACCTATGTGAGCCTCTGTTTCTTATCTGTAAAATGAAGGGATTAAACCAAATGTTTTCTAAGGATCTTTCCTCTTCTAAATCTATAATCCTATGACTCCAAATACGGTGCTCTAATACACACCACCATGGACACACAACATATTCCAACAGGATGTAAGCTCCTTGAAGGCAGGAACATTTCATTTCTGTTTTGGCATTTCTAGCACCTAGGTAAGACACCTCACATATGGTAGGCACTTAATAAATGTTTGTTTGAACAGCATATACAGGTTTTTCCCAAAAGTCATAGTGCAGTTTTAAAATGAAAATAGCTTATCATGTGCTAAGATGTTCTGGAACATCTGTCTGAGCTGTCTCTTGAGGTAATTTTGCCTCCCCACCTAGCACAGTGATGCTGACAGGGGAGTAACGCCTGCTGATTAATTTGTTTCTTTTTCCTGCAAGATTTGAGGCAGGGAGTAGAGGTTTAGAGGTCACAAGTTTCTGTGAGTCTGTCAGCTAAGGATGCTTATTTATATGGCTGAATTTGTGATGTCAAAGAAACAAAAGCCAGAGAGTTGATAAAGTGCGGACTGGGAAGCCAAGGAAAGTCTCTTCTCACCACCATAAAAATGGGTTTTCCTTCTTGTCTATGGAAAATTGAAAACTTCCAAGAACTGGGGGCAACGAACAGAACATGGATTAGTCTGCAGGGCTCAAAATGACGGGAACCACTCTAAGAGAGAAACCATTCAAATCTGACTGAAACGATCTGTCCCTAGCTGTGTGTTAGTTATGGGACTAAAACCCCGTTAGTATTTTTTAATGAAAACATGAGCTTCTCATCCAATGACAGAAGAGTTCTGTTATCTCAGGAGTAAAAATACTTCCTGACAATGTCCTGAAAGGCATCTTGGGATACTGAGGAATACTCTTCTTTCTCTTCTAGTACTTATAAGGTGGTGGAGGGGAGAGGTGCTCATGGTAACTCAATGAGAGAGACAGAAAATCATTTTACAAAGGAAATTGAGGGTTCAGAAATAAGAGAGAAGTCGGAAACAGGGGAACAAAGCATTTGGGAAAAGTCTGTTGGGTTCAGATAGGTGGGCTTCCAAGTCACATCATGTAAACCTGCCTCACACCGGAGGAGCCACTGTCCGCAGGTGACACTGGAGCATTGTTAGACCCACTGAAGGACTAATGAACACCAGGCATGTATGCAAGAGGGCCCACCGCATGCCATCAACGAAGGTGGGGTCGGTGGGGGATCTCCACTGGCTCAGGGTAAGGAAAAGCTCACTTACCTGTGATAATATCCTCAATAGCACCATCCTTCCCCTCATACACATGCCGGTTATCCTTCACTTGCCGCCTTCGTAACTCTGCAATTAATTCCTGCTGCTGCCTCTTGGTTTTATGAGAAGGAGACTGGAACAAAAGGAAAGAGATCAGTGGTGTCCCATGGCATACAGGAAAGTCAGGGAAACTCAAACTATGTAAAGGATTGCTTGCTAATTGGGGGAAAATGGCCATATTCTACCATCTGGAACTCAAAGAAAAGACTTCACTGGATCACTGGAATGAAATGGAATCAAGAGAGTATTTCAGGAGAGGGGAAGGAAAAATAGAATTCTGGATTAAAATTTCTTCCATAAAGGTTAAAAAATGCCACCAAGGAACAGAGTTTACACAAAAGGGATGCTAATGATTCCTTATACTGGAGAACACTGGAGAGCTATGAGGAATGATCTGCCTCCATATTGTTGTTCTTTATATGCTCCCCAACTCCAATGTCCTCCTTGACCTCTATGCCTTACCCTGACTTCTACTATAGCTAGGAGTGTACAAGTCTCAGTTTCCTATTCAACTATGCAAGCAGGACCCAAGCTTTACATCCCCACCCCCACCCCTACTAGGGCTTGGCATCATGCCTTGATTCTTTTGGCACTCCAACAGATGTTAGCTTAATAACTGAAAAACATCTAGCGAGGACTTTTACACAGCGGAATGAGTGGTCCAGCAAGGCTAAGCAATCTTCTTCCCAGCAGATATGTATGACAAGAGAGAGGCCTGTTAAGTGGGCTTAGCTGACCACCTAGCAGGGCAGGCGGCTGAGATGCTCTCTCCTTGCTCTCCTGATTTCATAACTACCATAGGTATGCAGCTTTTCTACCACCGACCACCGGGGGTGAAAGGGGTCTTCACTGCTTATCAGGCACCACCCAACGAGCTCTTGCATGGATTCCATACCTTTGGGTCCTGTTGCTCCATTAGTGCTTCCTGTTCCAGGAGCTTTTCCATGAGGGCCTGCTCCTGCTTCTTCCTTAGTTCATTCTCTTCCTCAGCTTGCTGTTAAAAGCAAAGGACAAAGGAATTGTGTTTAAACAGCACATGACCAGGGGTTGGGGAAGTCCTAGATTTTGTTGGGCAATGATTGAAGAAAAGCTGAGCCCAGAAACTGCAATTACAAATGAACTGGAATTCAGCAGGTTCTACACATTCAGCCCACGGTTTGCTGCTGACTGTACAACTTCCATCCAGAGGACTCACTTTTAAAGGTGAATGCACAATACGTGGCTTCTAGGAAGTCTTCCTGCCTTAGCCTCAAATCACTTAATCCTTCCCTTCCCTGAAACTGTTCAGCAATCACCTATGAATTGTGTTCTACTACACACTCTGGGCGTCAGCAGAAATTCTCGTCACTTTAGAGACAGAGAGCCTTATCTCCCATCCAACCTGAACTCCTCCCCAAGGCCAGGTAGTCCTTGAATATGTGCTGCACCTCCCCATCTCCATAACTCTTCTTCTTTTATTCACAGGATCAAAGCATGATAGTTAAAGTGGGCAGGGAATCAAGAGGGGCTCAGGTCTGGCCTCACTTTACATATAAGGAAACTGAGGCAGAAAGGAGTTAAATGGGTAAAGGATGGTCACACAGCTACTAAGTATCTGAGGTTAGATCTGAACCCAGGTCTTCCTGACTCCAAGTCCAGTACCCTCGGCACCAAATGTGATGTCTCTATACCATATTTCTCTGCCTGGGATGCTTTTCTCCTTCATCTTTATCTTGTGAAATCCTGAACACTATCCAAGGCCCAGGTCAAATACCACCTCTTCTACAATACCTCTGATCCTCCTGATAACCTCAGTCTGAAAGCCAGCTCCCCTTCCTCCATTTTCCTTGTGTTCTTTGTAGCTGTCCTCTAGCATTTCTCACCTTCCACCTTGCATTAAAGTTCTTTGTGTCTTTGTCTTATTTCAACCACTAGATTAGAGGTTAGTAGCAGTCCTTTTCACAAAGCCTAGTATGATGCCTTGTATGTAAAGCAGCTCAATGGTGTGTGTGTGTGTGTGTGTGTGTATGTATGTGTCTGTGTGTGTGTAAGTGTGTGTGCATGTGTGGGGTATGCGTGTGAGTGTGTCTGCATGTGTGTGTGTCAGTGTGTGTGTGGGGGTGGATGGGTGTACGTGTGTGTGTGTGTGTGTGTGTGTGTGTGAATCTGAATGAGCAGAATCAGCAAACCTGCCTCAAGTCCCAGGTCAGTCATTACAGAAGCATGTAACCTTCAACTTCCCTTTTCTGTGCCTCAATTCTTCTATAAAACAAGGGCAGATGAACTAGATAATCTTCACATACTTTCAAGGTCTGGAATTTTATCATTCTATTAAGCATATTTTCACTCCCCAGTTAGAAGGTGAGGTCCCGTAAAGAAAGGAATGTTCTGTTGTTTCTTTTGTGTCTCCCCCTAAAGCACCTCGAACAGTGCTAGGCATACTATGGCTGCTTTCAAAGTTCCTGTGAAAGTATCCAGAAAGGGAGCTAGAATAGTGAGAGACATTAAGATTCTGCTACAGGAGGATAAACCGAAAGAACTGAGATTGCTTCTGTGTCCCTAACCCCTAGAAGAGTGCTCAGCAAATATTAAGTCATTCAATAAACATGTTGCTGAAATTTTTGGGGGGGAGAGGTTACTTGAGGGGGGAAAGTGATGGAAGATGGGGGAACATGATAGGTGTCTTCAAAGATTTAAAGGACTATCATGAAGAGGGATTAGACTTCCCCCTATACACATGTAACCTCCCACTTGGTCCCAAGACCACAGAACTAGGAACAATGAATGAAAGTTCCACAGAGGCAGATTTGGGTTTTGTGTAAGAAAAAGCTTCCTGACAGAGCTAATCCCAAGTGGAATGGACTAGCCCTGAATTCCAGCAAACCTGGATGACCACTTGTCTGGGATGTGTCAGGGGTGTTCAAGATCACAGGACCAGTTCAACTACATGGTCATTAGGATGTGTTCCAATTCTGAGTGTCTGTCACACCTTGGGCAAGTAATAGGAGCTTCCTATTACTATCACTATGGGGCAATGGATAGAGTACTGAGTTTGGAATCAGGAAAACCTTAGTTCAAATCTAGCCTTGCACATTTACTAGGCACATGACCCTGACAGAGTCACAATCCCTATTTGCCTCAGTTCCTCACCTGTAAAATGGGAACACACTAGAGAAGGAAATGGCAAACCACTCCAGTATCTTTGCCAAGAAAGTCCCAAATGGGATCAAAAAAGAGTCGGACATGACTGAATGGTGTAACAGCAACAAAAGTTATCACTACAAGATGAAAATCACCCTAACACACCTCACAAGGCTGGCAGAAGGCCCTAATGGAGGGCACTGGTGGCACAGCAGACAGAGTGCTGGGCCTAACGTCAGGAAGACCTGAGTTCCCATTCAGCCTCAGACACATACTAGCTATGCAACATGGGCAAGTCATTTAATTTCTCTATGCCACAGTTTCTCCATTTGTAAAATGGAGATAAAAATATTTAACTCAGCACTACTGTGAAAATCAAATGAGCTCAGCTATTATTACTGCTACTAGTGGTATAAACCTGGGCAAGTCACTTCCCTCATCTGCAAAATGAAGATAACCTACCTCCCAGGGCTGTTGTGTCTTTGTAGAAAGCCCTCAGCATAACACCTATCCCACGAGCACTTAACAGATCATTCCCTTCCCTTCCACTTCCTGGAAGGAATTGCACTGGCATGGCCGTACGTTGAGAAGTGAAAATGTCATCCATTGCCACTCTCTTTTCTTCTCAGCCCTAAAGCCATAGCAATCTCAGGCCTTCCCTAACCCTAGCCTCACCCTGGATTACCAGAACACTTCTGAGCTAGAGCACACACACTTTTCAGTCACTAAAGAAATATAAACCTATGATAAGTTAGGGATTGTTTGTGCCTGAGCTACAGAAGTAGCCACAAGATGGCACCAGAACTACTGGATTGTACAATGCTGATGATGCTCTTCGGCTTGCTATCTGACTCAGCCAAAGGCACCCAAAGAATGTCTATTACTTAGTAAACCTCAGGATCAGCTTGTTGGTAGGATCTTCGCTAAGAGCAGCAGGCATTCAGTCCAACAAAAGAAAGAACTGTCTGGGAACACTGAATCCCACAAGTCAGGTGCACAAAGTCTCTGCTGAAGCCAAGAGATTGGCCTGTGACAGAGCTCTGGATGCCCTTGTGTCACAGGTCTTAGCCAATCAGACAAACTGTACAGAGGGAAATACCAAGTATTCCTATTTACCTTGTAAGCTTTAACAAACCGGACAAAGACTGGGAAGAAGACGGAGGGTGGTGTTGTCTTGGGATTTTCTCCAAAATATTTTACAGCATCATCGAAGGCATCCTGCAAAGAGGCACATTTCTAAGTTTCACGAATCCCAGGATTTGCTTTCTTTTTTTAAATATTTATTATAAACTAGTGAATATCAATATAGTAGTACAATTTACTTCACAACGACTTATCAACTAAATAAATATAACTCATTCCCTAAAAGTTATCACAACCTATATTTCACTCTCAAAGTCTCCACTGGGATTTTTTTTTTTTGGTACATTCATTCTCATTCATTTTTTTCCGTCATATGACCAGTGAATTGCTGTCAGTGTTGAGCTCTGCCAAGGAGGGTGGGCTAACTGAAGGAGCAATGAAGATTTCAACTTTACTGGCCACAGTCTGCTGCTCTCCCTTCCTCTATCTTGTTTTCCCTCTATGTTTTCTCACAGAGATCCCATCCTGAATATTCTAAACAAGTCAAAAGAAGATACACAAAACTCAATGAGGGAAAAGAGAAAATGAAATTCCAATTAAAATAAGATAATAGTTAAATAGATAAACAACTTGATATTATTTAAAATAAACAGATGAAATACTTGAAAGTCCATCCACCAAGACACACACAGAAATTCTATGAATACAAAGTACAAAACATTCTTTAGAGAAATAAAGATAGATTCAAATTACTGGAGAAACATTAGCTGCTAGCATCTGGAAGGAAAAAATCACACAAGGATTATGACCTGAATTTCCCCATCTAATCTAAGTCACTTGAGTCTGAGAAAACACTCTCGAGACAACTTGTTCCATAGGAACACGAACATAAGTGGGAATTATGCTCTTAGGCAGTCACAATTCATACAATCTAAGTTCCAACTAGTCTTTCAGAGGGATGAACTCCAACAGGCAATAGAAGTCCCAAGGGGGGGGATCTGAGTGGAACAGGCACTGGGATCGGTGGAGAAGTATCAGGCAGAAGGTAGGTAGTACTGCTGCTGAAAGTGGCTGCATTCAGGGAGTAATGTTTTGGTTATGTTATCCTTCCACCTCGAGGGTTAGGAAGAAGCAGAAATGATAGGGGAGCCAAGCACCTTGACTGAGTGCCCGAAGATGAAAGGATCAGATTGGCATTATCTGTGAGAAAAGAAAGGCAAAGGATTGTACCATGTCAGCCATTAAAGGAAGCTGGGTGTGGTGAACCAACTTCCTGGAAGGATTTATCACAGGGGACAACAGTGGATGGCCACAGGTTTGACCATATCAAAGTATGCCTGGAGATTCAGATAGTAGAAAAATTATTTTTTTTTTTTACTAAAAAAAGCAAAACCCTTTCATTGTTTTCAGTTGATTATAAAGCAACATTCTGCTTTCTCACTCTCTTTTGTGTCTTTGGCAATTGCTGGGGGGATGACAGGCAGGGCTCTATAACATTCTGTTGGGCTTGATTATAAAGTACTGATACCATGACTGATTTGGGGAGCATCAATCCTCCTATTGACACTTGCACAGCTACTCAAGTTGGCAAGCCACTGGACAAAGACATAAAGATGGGACCAGACGTGAACAAGGAGCTACAGAAGAAGAAACCCTTCTATGTTTTAGGGGAAACTTTATTTGGGGGACAAAAAGGGAATCACACTGTATACCTGTGCAATCTTGGCATCATCTTGAAGTTTCTTGAGCTTCCCTTCATTGTTATGGATAAATTCTTTCAGCATCATGTTGTGGTCGTGCATTGTGTACTCTCGTTTGGTCAAGTCCATGCCTCTTTGGAGCTCCTTGACATCAAGAAGGACATTCTCCAGAGACACTGAAGTACAGAGAAAGAAAGGGAAATGAGTCATCAGTTGAGATCAACAAAAAAATCTGCCCCATGAGGTTCCTGATGACAAATAATTAATCGGGGCTGAAAATGTTTCCCTTAGCATAGCCCTACCCTTTGGCATTCTGAAGACTGAATTTCTTCTCAAAGTAATGTTTCTTAAACGCATAAAATAAAATATACAGTCTGTGATCAACTAAATAAATTATACTGAAATACAGTTATCAAAATACATGTTTTTTTTTATTTTACTAACTCCAAGTTAAGAATTCCTAACTTAAAAGATCTAAAATTTAATGACTGACTTTCAACGCAGCACTCCCTTTCCAGACCACATGTGATTGCCTAACAGGTACCTTGTTCTCTAATTAAGAAGGGCTCGTACCTGGCCTAAGGGATCCTGTTCCCACAGCTGTTGAAACATGCAATATTTGGGATTTTTCCTAGAGTAAATTATTGATGAAGCTCCTGAGATTAGATCAAGTGTATGCTACTTGGCATGGGAAGAGAAGTCAGTCTGAGAGTATATATTTATTTTGAATATATTTTGTTTCTCTCTTGATTTATCTACTTATCTATCTTCTCCTCTCTTGGCCATCTAAAACTTAAGTTCTTTGAATACATAGGCTATTTCCTTTTTTATTTGTATTTCCAGCACCTAGTGTAATAGATAGATTACTGAGCTTGAGAAACAGGAAGACCTAGGCTCAAATCCTGCCTCTAACACACACTGCCTATATGGTACCAGGTAACCCTCACAATGCCCTAGGCAGAAGTGGCAGAAAGGTGCCAGCCTGTAAGGAGTGTCCTAACAGAGGAGCTCTCTATTATCAGTGAAATCGCAGATCTAGTGATAATCCCTATCTCCAACACCTTCACAGTGCCCAGCACATTGCAGGTACTTAATACATGCTAGATGAATTGAACTGCTAAAGTGAAAGACTCTGGGAAGAGACCTCAGGACCAAAGAGACCATGGAACACCAAGAGACAAAGGACACCACCAAGGAGGCAGTCAGTAGAGAAGCACGTTCGGGGTGTGGCTCCTGGGGAAAGGATGCTATGGGGTGGGTTTCCATTTTGATTCTTGCTAACTAGGTGGTAATCTCAATTACTTTTACATGCTGAAGGAGCACAAAGGTGGATTGCCCCCCACTAGTTACACCTCTGGGTGATGATTTCCCCCTCTATCTTCTGGAACCATGAATTAACCAGTGCATTTACCTTTAACTGCATACTTCTAGCACTGTTTCCCAGTTAGGGACACATATACTATAGAACAGAGTCCATTTCGGTGCAACAAACAATGACTCTCAAGTAAGAGGTCCTGCATTCAAACCTCATCTCCGACGCAGACTACCTGCATGACTTTAGGCAAATTACTGTGTCACCTGCCTGGGCCTCAGTTTCCTTATCTATAAAATGAGATTAGGAGGCCTTCAAGGTCCCCAAAAGCTCAAGATCTATGATTCTAAGATGCAAGAAAAATAACTGAACAAAAAGTTTTCTTGATAGAAAATTTAAAAGATCAGTAAAGAACAAAAATGGTATTCTGTTAATTGGATGGAAAAGCACATGAGATTTCTTAGAATCAGATGATGTGTTATGGCCCATTAACTGAGGTTCTGTGAGCTTTATAGACAGGACCTCAGAAGGGTGCTGTTTTCATTTCTACACTAGCCCTCTGAAAACATTTTGCTACCTTAACAGTAGATAACACCTATTCTGATTCTACAGTGGTAAGAGTGCTAGGCCTGGAGTATGGAAGATCCGAGTTCAAACCCCACCTCAGACACTAACTAGCTGTGTAACTCTAAGCAAGTCACTTAACCTCTATCATAGTTTCTTCAATTACAATATGGGGTTTAAAAAAAAACTGTACCTACCTCCCAGGATTGTAAGGAGGATCAAACGAGGTATTTGGGATGTACTTAGAACAAGTGCCTGACACAAAGTAGGTGCTTAATAAATGCTTGTTCCCTTTCCAAATGACCTTGTGCAAGTCACTTTTAACTTCTGCCTCAATTTCTTCAACTATAGAATGGAGATTAAAAAGGGTACCTATCTCCCAGGGTAGTTAGGAGGGTTGTCTGGCACACAGTAGGAGCTTAATAAATGTTTGTTCTCTGCCCCTTCTGAATTTGTCCCTTTGAAAAAGCAATGTACCTGAAAACCCTGCTACTTAAAGTTCTTGGTTAAATGGGCCCTAGGTAGCTAGCTGTCTGAGCAGTGACCAATCCCCAGATGATACAAGAAGCCACATCCCATCGTGTCACATCTGAGCACACAACCAAACAGTATCATTTACCTGCAGCAGCTTTCTCCACATAGTGAAGTTCATTATAAAAGAGGGACACTTGATGATACTTCTCTCTTACAACATTGGATATATAGTGCAACAGAGTTTGCTTTCGGTCTGTCGACTTGGTGTCTAGGAGCTGAAAACCAAAGGGAAAGGTTTTAGGTTCAGGTAGAAAATCTGGATCATAAGAACTGCAAAGCTCAGCACAGAACCGAGAGAAATACAAAGGAAGAAACAGGAGAAAATAGCAGCACAGCAGAATAACCACTTTCTCTCAGCATTCCCGGACGAGATCTGGCAGGGAGCTGATAGTTAAGCTATACGTGGAAGCCAAGTATTCTTTAGTACATGAGTCCATCGTTTTAATGAACAGGACTTCCCCAGCCAGCAGGTATTTTAACTTAAGTGGGGGATTCACACATCTCTGCTTTGTTCTCATGGCACTGATTTCTCTTCCCACACACCTAAGATAAAAACTGAAATAATCCAAGGTCAGCTTTATACCCCCAAAAATTAACCCTTAAATGACCCTGTTTCAAGTAGATAAGAAGGAAGCAGCTATTGTGCAAGCTTCACCCCCTCAGCTGTGCTTTAGCACTCTTCAGTTCTGACCTTCTGACTTTCCCAGGGTTGAGGGTGGTAAACATACTGACCCATGACAAGATGGGGCCACAGTAATAGCAGGCAGCATCTCACTCACTTTCAAACTGACATTTCAAAAGACTCATGTTGCCTGTAAATGATGGATCCAGCTTATTGCTAGATTCTATTTGCCTGGCATCCATCCCATGATCCCAACAGAGAGTATGCAATATGAAACCTTTCCCAGTCTGGCTCATATCGCTCAGGTGACAACAGTAGCACAGTAATTCACGCCCTGTCTCCCTACCCCACCCCCCTCAGTTCAATCTCTGCCACCTGTTTTCCCTTGGAAATGATTTGTTTTATTTCACTTACCAGGTCTAAACTCTGGAGTTTAAATCCATAAACTGCTCCCCGTTTACTACTATTCATATAGTTACCAAGAGCCAGGATGATCTGCAAGGTAAATTAAAAAAAAAGAGAGAGAGAGAGAGGCATGTTGGTTTAGTGCCCAAGGCACTCCTATATAGAGGCCCATTAAGGAATGTGATCGACAGGCAACTTTTTAGATACATGTAAGAAAGTAACAGGGGAAAAAAAAACTTTGACTTGCCTCCAGAATTTTCTTGAGTTTTTGGGATGACTTTATTGAGACAGATGCTGCTATTACTGCATGCAGTTGCTAGATTAATGAAGAAGGAGAGGAAGAAAAGATGTCAACATTTGCAAAACTGATTAGGAATCTACAATCTGACACAGGAAACGACTTAAATTCAGCTTCGGAATCTCAATGCTGAACTTCCATCGTATCTGATTTCAACCTGGACATTTTGTGTCTGCCACAGCTGTCATTATATATAAACACTGTCTTAAATCACTTTCCTTAAAACTCAATTTTCTCAAAATATGTAACTGGCTCCTCAGAACATTCCCCATGGGTGAGAGGGAGCCCTCATCTTCCAAGCTCACCATTTCATCATGCAATAGTATTTCTACTTTAAAACTAACGGGGAAGAGAAGGGATAGACAAAAATTGCAGGGGGGGGGGGGGTGGGGTAAGGTAGATAGATAGGATTATTCTCAAAAGGTAGTCGTAGCACTGACCGAGATCTGATCTTGGGATCAGTAAGGCCTAGGCTCAAACCCTGCTACGTGAGTCTGACCACAGGAGAGTCACAGTTTCTCTAGACCTCCGTTTCCTCATCTGTGAAATGGGGATAATAACCTGTAATAACGACCGCATAGGCACGCTGAGGGTCTCAAATGAAAATGGTGCATTAGCAAGCCCTTTGCAAACCCCAAAGCAATGCATAAATTGTCAACTTATTGTTTTCAACAGAAAGATTCCCCTTGGCAAATAACAGTTTTAAATTAGAAAATAGTTTCAAAAAACAATCTATAGTTTTTCCCAGCACACAAGTGGCCTGTCTATGTCAAATTACCCTATGCTAGACCATCTGAGTTGGCCAAGAGACAAATGGCTACATGTCTAATTAGCCACAAAGAGAATATAACAAATTCTTAATTTTAAGAATTTCAAATAAAATGCCTACTTCCAAAAGAAACAGTTTTGGGGTGGTTTTTTTTGGTGGGGAGATGCCCATCATGTTTTCAGTCTGGTCAATCTGGACAAGGGACATGGTTGTTTAGGTGAGTTTGACAATGACCGAGGAGTCCAATCTCCACCTCCTTCTTCTCTTTATGCTTTTTAGAGCTACCTCTGAAGGCCAAAGGAGTTTTATGATCATAGAGAAAGGTACCCCACAGGGGGCATTTTATCACTAATGAGCAATGGAAGCTTATCAATTGATCTGACTGACTGAATTGATTGACTAGGCAAACAGCACAAGCAAAGGTGTAGTAAACATTTAAGTGCGTTTCAGAGGAATTCTACTGTTCATGGCTGGCTCCCTGAATTTGCAGCCATGTAACTGCCCTACTTACAGGCGTGAGCATCTGGATACTTTCCGAGAAGTTCCCAATGAAGGCCATGATGGTCATCTTCTGCATGAGCCTTTCTATTTTGCTAAACTGCATCATGAACCGATCCTCATCAGACAAGTTCTCCAGAGGTTTCCTTTCCCTTTCATAGAGTCGTAACACTTTCACTTCATTTTCAGTTGGCAGGAACCTCATCAAGCACTCCACGAAGTCTACTGGCAAGGTCTTCAAGTCAAATCTGAGGAGAAGACAAATTTGAAAGGGGTAGTGCTGAAAGAGAATGGGGAAAAAAAACCCCAACCTTCTCCTTATTTCATGACCGCTGCTAGCCCTACCTAACCCCTAAGTACTCCTAAAGAGGTCAGTCTGGAGGTCCAAGACTTCAGTACCTCTCTAAACAATACAAATACTGGTAGAGATATTGTGGGAACTCAGAATCTTGATGTGGTGCAACTGATTTCAACCAATCCCACTGGATGATCAAACAACTGTGTACCAGTATACTGGGAAGAACTAAGACTTGAAGTCAGAAGAACTAAGTCCAAAGTCTCATCCCAAACCTTACTACTGTGAGGTAATGAGCCAATCCCCTGTCACCACTCTATGCCTCAGTTTTCCCATCTGTTAAATGGAGATGATAATCCCCACAGTGCCCACCTCACAAGGGGGTTGCACTGTGAGGAAAGAAATTTTTGAGTAAAGGAATTAGTAAATGACTATCAATACGTGCTATTGTTAGGAACCCTTTATGAAAACCTAAGCCATACAGGAGGCTCTCATTCTCAGTTCATGGGTTCACAGAATGAAAGCTGCAAACAGAGGACTTCAGATCACAAAGTTCACTGGGTTAGATAACTTCTCAAGGCTCCTCCTAGTTCTAAAAGGCTATAATGATACACCAACAAGATGTGATAATGGTATCATACAAGTCCTGAGGACTTTTTAATCTCAGAAAACACTTTCAACAAGTGTCCTATTCCCAAATTAAAGTCATCATGACCTTCAAAATGATTGGCTTGATGTTCTTAATAATCAAGGAAATTAATGTGACATATTCAATGCAATCTAAGGCTGAAAATGAGCTGGGTTTAAGGTCACTCTAAAATGTGTCGAAGAACATCAAAAAACACATTCCTCTTCTTATGAGTTTTCACATATGCCTACATCATATTTGCTTCTGGCATTCAATTAAATCATTCCAAAAATGCCAGGTAGCTTATAAAAGTTCAACAAATCTGGCTTAAATTCAGACACTCTGGAAAAAACTGACCATTTCACCATTTTTTCCCCTAACATATGCAAAGCTTATATTGGCTATGTCTGCAGAACCACTGTACAATGCAAACATAAGATAGCAGTTTTTATACATTCATATAATACACATATTTTACATACAAATAAAACAAACATATTTCTATATTATATCAAGAGGCATTAATTATTCATTCTAATTCTAAGATAATTGTTGCTTCACCTGTTCAGCATTAGGATATGATACAACTCAGAGTTTACATCTTCTTTGTAAAGGAAATCTGTTGCTCAGAGATACCAAGAACAGTCGAATCTTCTTATACCTATGGCATCATTTGTTTTCTGCCAGGCCGTGACTGTCTTATATCTCTTTTTGCTTTCTCTATACCTACTTGAATACCTACTTTGAATTTACAAAAATATGCCCTTGACTTACATGTGAATTGCTTTGCATATCTCATCTGCAGTCTTTCCAGCTTTTCTTAAGGTAATGGCAAGATTTTTGGCCCGATTTGCTTCTAGTAACGTTACTTTGCTTGATCCTTTCTGAGTTATCTTCTGTTTGCTTGAAGTAAGATCAATAGCAGGACCTTGGGCTTTTGTCTTGAATATTTCCTCAAATTCATCCACATTTAAATCCTGAAGGAAGAAAAAATTAAATTGGAAAATTGGTTTTATGTTTTTAATTTACTTAGAAAACCCCTGGAGAGTTTTTCAAGTATTAAACATTATGCTTATCAGAGATCTAGGAGTTTCTGCTTAATATTTTGCCTGAGACAGGGGCCTTGGATCTTTTCCTAGTTTAAATTGGAATGAGACTTCAATCACAAGTGCATTAAAAAGTAGTGACTATCTGTAGGTAACAACTGATTATTTCAAAAAGCTAATTAAACTGACTTAATATGGCCACAACTATGAATTTTGATTATCCAAAGTAGCTGGTTCATTTTGTGACATTTGGATCCTTATGCATTTGCAGAATGCATAAGGGAGGTTTTTCATGTCATCTTAAAATTTACAAAGAACAAGGATTATGTCATATGTATGCTTGACACAATATATTTCAGGAGCCTAATGAATAATGAATCCTATCACCTGAAAGAACACTGGCTCTGAGGTCCAAGGACTGGGTTACATGGATTAGGATAAATTCCTCCCTCTGAAATTTACCACCTGGGTGACCCTGAATTAAGTTGCTTAATCTCATTGAATCTCAATTTCCTCAACTGTAAGATGAAGAGGTTAGACCAAATAGCCTATGAGTTCTCTTCTAGCTCAAGATCCATAGTCCTATTTCCCTTCAGTGTAACGGGAAATATTGTATCCATGGTGAGACTTATCTTGGCCAAACTACCCTTGCTGGACAGATCAGAAAGCAAAGCTTGTATCATTACCTCCAGAATTCTTTCATCGTCAATTTCATTGAAGACTGTCCCATTTATCTGATTGGGTTTCAGGGCAACCCAATTGAAAACAGGCATGCGGAACTTTGTCTTGATTGGTTTCTTGATTTTCACGGCTAAAGGCATCAGAAGGAACAAAATTAAAATTCTGCAAAGAAACTAGGACCATCTGGAACAATCACACAACAATCCTTGCAGATGACACTTCATCACTGGAGGAAAATGGGCAGGAGTGATCCCAAGCTTTAAATTCTGAAAACAGTATGTGGCCTCAATGGGCAAAAACCAGAGGATTTTTAGTTCAATTTTCAGTTGGGTGATGGATTCTAAAACTGTCTAGGAACTAAAGAGTTGTTAGTTCCCCAACCCAAGCCTCCATCCAAGTTAGGCAATTGGATTACTGCATTATATTGTGAATGAATAAATTCAGAATGAAAACAGAACAAATGGCATTTTTTTCTGTGATTCCAGAAATTACTGCCAACATTACTGGACGGCAGAAAATTTGAGTGAGCCCTCTGTGTGACTGAGTTCTGCCTTGCCAAATGTAAGCTGATTTGTAATGTTAACTTCCTAAGTCTTTGGTTCCAAGGTTTAAGTTTCCAAACTAATCTTTAAAGGCTTTCATTAAATATTACAGATAAAGCTGTCCAAAATGCCAAGGATGTGCACTCAGGAAGGATAAACCTTCGGCCAAAGTCATAAATTCCTGTGGATGGTTTGCATAATTTGGATTATACTGATGGAAAGATTAGTTTTGTTTCTGGGAACTCAATTCAGGGCAAACTTAGCTGAAACAGACTAAGCCCTGTAAAATACTGAAAAAAATGTTTAAGTAGACAAAAAAGCACCAAATGACCTTTACCTCTCTGGTCCTGGTTTTTTTTTTTTTATTGGTAAAATAGGGATTTAGGTGCTTTCTAACTCTGTAAGAGCCAATGATCCTCAAATTTGAAGGAATCATCTAGGTTCTCAGGAAGAAATTTCATACTTTTCTTTCTCATTTCAAGAGCAAATTTTCAACAGAAGGTCAATTATTTTCTGCATGTGACTATAAAGTTTTAATAAAAATACTGATTTTCATTTCTTCTCATAAGAGGAGGGGAGGTCAATCCAAAGAAATCAAATTACTTTTTCTCAACTGAGGACAGACCAGGTGACCCACCAAAGATCCACCTAGCTAATAAAGCAACATGAGGACTTTCAGCTACAGTCTTCTCATCTGAGGCCCATGTTACTACTGAGAAGTTTCACCATTTGTCATCATTAATGAAGTAAGGATGACAAGCTGGAATGTTCCAGGCCATAAAATTCAGTAGACAGACATTTGAAGGGTTGTTGGGTTTGTTCTCCTTATTAGCTTTCTCCATTCCCTTGCTTGCAGCTAATGGAAGGGGGAGAAAACATGATGCCTCTCATTCCTCCAGTGTCACAAAGGCCATATAAACAACAGGAATGTCATCATATAAATTCATACAAAAGCATGCAGGAAGGAACACAGACACAGTCTTTACCAAATCAGGCCTTTATGACCACAAACATCTATCACTATCTTCCACTTGCTCTAAGTCCTGTGAACTACATATCTCCTTCCTTCAGAGGCAGAAGAATTCAGGCCCTGCATGAGGGTGGCATGGTGGTGGTGGTATGGAGGGGAATTGTACTCAGTTTCTCCCTTGTCTCCTCTCTGGAGTAAGAAATTTCATCAACCTAAGAAAAGCTTGTCCTCTCCATTCAGAGTTTCCTGTGCTTCAGTTTCAAAAACAATATTGTTTTTAACCCTCCTTCCTCATGCCATCAGTGAGGGAAAGTCAGTATTGGTCTTAAGTCCCTTACCCCTCATGGAGATCCTTCACATGAGCGAACCTCTATAGAATGTAAAGGAATCCCACTTTTGCTGTGATAGATGCCATTTCCAACAGAACTGACACAGGGTAGAGGTGGGGAAAAGGGCAGGGCTTAAAGACAGCGAAATAGAGACTATCACCACCCATAAACTTCGACCCCTACCCAAGCCAAAGGGAGAAGCTTTGCTGGTTTAACAATTGATAGAATAACAGAGAGGCAGAAAGGCCAGAATAATCATATGGTTTGGTGTGTCAACCTATCTTGGCACTGCTAGCAAGTCTTCTCCTACGCTAAAAGTGTCTGACCCTCCCAGAAATCAGAGGCCTGGAAATTCAGGGATTCAAGACAGTTACACCTAACTAAGAACATTTCCTTTTCTCATGAGGTAGAGAGTCTGCCTACAAAACCAAGAGAGTAGCCTTAAAACAAAAGAAGGAAAGGAGGGAGGGAGGGAGGGATGGAGGGGGGGAGGGAGGGAGGGAGGGAGGGAGGAAGGAAGGAAGGAAGGAGGGAGGGAGGGAGGGAGGGAGGGAAGGAAGGAAGGAAGGAAGGAAGGAAGGAAGGAAGGAAGGAAGGAAGGAAGGAAGGAAGGAAGGAAGGAAGGAAGGAAGGAAGGAAGGAAGGAAGGAAGGAAGGAAGGAAGGAAGGAAGGAAAAATCTTGTCTACCACTTCAGCTAAAGAAGTCTGGGGCAAAACTGCAGGGAAAGAGTAAGCCAACATCAGGACTTTCCTCAAACACAATGTCAGAATGTAATGAGTCTGTCCTTAAAAACAACATGAAGTGGAAAGATGTTAAGGCACAGGGCAACTGACAGGAAGACGTAAGTAAATACTTAAAAACACTCAGTGAGAAGGAACCTACAGAAAAGCTTGATTGGCCCATCTTTTGTGGAAGCAGAGGACAAAGGAAATAAAACAAAAATTAGACATGGTTAGTCATCCAGTTCATCAGTTCACGCGCTCTCAGTATTGCATCCCATGCTTATTCTGACACAGAGTTTCACAACTAAATGCTGAGTGATTCAAACTCTATGAAGGCCTGCATCAAAGCTTTTTTTTTAATTTTTTTTTTTACCTTTTCTTCTGTAGACCTTTATCAGAAAACAAACAGACCAAACACTTAATTGTATTTCACAGCAAGTATCCCTAACACCTATAAAACTATAAAAACACAGGTGGGGGTGGAGGGTGAAAGAATGCTATCCTATAGCGTATGAATAGGCTTTTTTTTAAACAAAAAATTCAAAGGAACTGAAGCCCACATTTTACATGAGGCCCACACAGTACGTTCATATATACATACATATATATATTTGTTTAACTTTATAACCAACTGCAGAGCTCCAGACTGTATGGCTTATCTAGGTCAGTGCATTAATGGACGCTCCATGCAAATGCCTTAGATTGGGAGAAAAAGCCTGATATATTTGGTAGGTGCAGCCCAAAAGGCACTAGAAGTTTCTTGTCCCCTCAAAAATTCACAGGTTTGTGAAATGAGTCTTCCTTCGCATAAGCAGCAGTAGTATCATATCTACAAATGCAAACAAATACTCCGTACACAGGCCTTTAATAGAAGCCTTCTCCTAAATCAACCCCATCTTTATCTAAAAGGAAAACACTCCACTGCTGCTATATATGTGGATATGGCCTGCTGTTCCCTGTACTATCAAAACCCTAATGAATTCTGATTTGCCACCAGATTCATGATTGGGACAGGTCTATGCCAAACTGTCCAACCTCTCTGCCTCTCATCATTACAACAATTTATTTTGATAGACTTCCAAGACACATGGAGAGGAACGGTTAATGAAAATGCCAGCCATACATATTGCAAATCTAATAGGATGCCACCAGTGCTAATGGATGCTATTATACACCAGGGCACTGGTTTTGGACACTCAGGAGTTAAACAACTCCTTAAGCAATCTCCCAACTTCACAAGCTAGTGACCCATAATTTGGAGGCCCTGCTATCACATCCTTCTAAATGACAACTAGCATAGAGGAAATAAGATTAATTGTAGCAGCTCTGAAAATAGTTGTGCCCAGACATGAAAAAAGCTGAGAGAAAATTAAATTCATAAGGGGTTTTTGTGCCCCATGGTAGTATCAAACAAACCAAGACTACTGGAAAGATCAGAGATCACTTAGAAAGTCCATTTGCTGAGTCAATGGTCAACTGGAAGGGGAGCCTTCACCCAACTCTCCCTGCCACCACACTCATTTATTCTCTCACTGCAGGGCTGAGTGATGTCAGGACAAACTCAGGAGGAAAAAGAGGTGAATATCAGCACATATGGTACCACATCACACTCCATCAGCCAGAAAAAATGCAGAGCCAAATCAGCAATTCAACAACAGATGCCTCTCACAACTTGGGTGCTCTTTTTATAATGCTCAAATGGAAAGCCTAATTAGGAAGCTCAGGTATGTACGAGGAATTATAGTATTTCACATGCAATCACTAAGACAGGCCGGTCAACTAAATGGATTTCAGGGGATTGGTTTTGGTGGAGGTTTTTGGGGTTGATCATTCTTAAAAAACATTCCATCATCCACCAGTTCCAGGATGAATCAGCTTCTCCACCCTTTTCTCTTTCAAAAGGAAGAAAAATTCTAGGAGAAAGTGGTAGGATTGAAAGAATATGAAGCCAGTCATGCATTTCTTCTTAACATTTTGGGCAAGGTCATCCACCTGCCTTTTTAATAACAGCTACATAAAAGGAAGGGTAAAATCCAATAGTACTGGTGTGATGATGCCAGAGTTTGGTGGCAGCAAATTTCTGCTACCAAGAGGGATAAGTTAAGTAGTCCTAATGGCCTCCTGATGACACGGTTAAGCACTTTTCAAGGGATTAGGAGTTTGCACATGCACTGTTATGTACATGGCTTATCTGGGATACTGTTGCCTGGTGGGCTCAGGCAGGAAATTATGAGATGGAAGCTGGGGTAGGGAAGTTTCATCTAGAAAAAACCCAAACAGATACAGATGGCCAGGTGGGGAAAGTCCCACCAGAGCCAGATGAGAAAGGCCTATTTGTCAGAATAACCTCCAACCTCTTGAAGCTGATCTGGGCGGGAAACACTCTCTTATTCTACACAGCAGGTGAGGCTCAGAGCAAGTCTGAACACCCAGATGTGTGTGCACCTGTGAAAGGTGTGCTGACTGGTAAAACAGATTCTATTTCCTAAAGAAAAACAGTCCTGTGATTCAAAATTAAGAATTTACATTTCTAAGGGAAATCTATAAAAATTATATATGACAAAGAAAGAAGCACAGAATTTACCTTTTCCCCCTTACTATCTTGTGGTAAAGCTAAATGTAACATGAATTCTTCTAAGGCAGTTGAAAGAGCTGAGAAAGGCTGCTGTTGGCAATCCTTGATCCAAGGGAGCAAACCCTAGTACACTCAAATAAACTGTGACACCTAAGGGCCTATAAAACACAATTACTGTGAGGAAAGAAGCATTCTCCATTTTACAGACAAGATCCTCATTGTCGTTAATAAAACTAGCTAGAAGCCCTTTCTTCTCTGAAAGCATCCGGACGGACTTTACAGGAAATAGTTACTCAAAAAAAAAATATTTGCTAAGTGAACGAACAAAAGTGTATTCACCTCTGAACCTGGACATCATCCCCTTCCAGTGCCTTTGGCCATAGCAGTCAGGGAGGACTTGCACAACGCCTGAGAGGCAGACTTATGGGAGTTCATGGACCATCTAGAAAACAACTTTGGCCCCAAAGCCAAGAGTGTCGCTTGGGAATGGACAAAATAATGACTAATGACAGATTCTAACAGCAGGCATTTTCGCTCCAAGCCATGTATTACCAAGGCTCCTTCAAATATAACTCCTGTCCTCTAGGAGAACACATCAAAAAAAAAACAAAAAAAACCAAAACCAAAGGGAGTCTCTTCTAGTCCAATTCCACAATCTTACCTGCTAATCCTGAGTTGAAAACCACTGTGGGGGAAGCTGTGCCAGGCAGTGGGGGTGCCGACGGAGGAGGCGGGGGTGGTAGCAGAGCTGGTGGAGTCTCTGTGGCTGGTCCTGGGAGAGGAGGTGGTGGAGGTGGGGGTGGAGGTGGAGGAGGGGGTGGCGGCACAGGTGCTGTCACTGGGCCATTTTGTACTAATGGGAAAAGAAGAAATGATTTAATTGAAAAGGTTGCACAGAAATGAGAAGGCTTACTTTTCAGGATCCTCTCTCAGCATAACTGAAAGCTGTATCTACGGCAGGAGGTTCTTAATCTTTCTGTATTGAGATCCCCTTTGACAGTCTGGTGAAGACTAGGAACCCCTTCTCAGAAGAATTCTTTTAAATAATCAAAGGAAATGAAAAATTTTCAGTTAAATGTAAGGGAAAATAAAGATATAATTGTTTCCCCCAAGTTCACAAATCTGAAAGCTGCTAAGGAACCGTAGGTTAAGACAGTTGATCTAAGGAGGACAGCAAGTTTTCAATGGATTCTCACTGCATTAAAACTTCTGAAGTCAAAAAGTAACAAGATGAATTAGACATGTATTTTAAAGCCCTCAAATATTAGAAGCAAAGAATATGTCCCGTATGTGGTGTGACTATAAAGCAAGTAGATGGTTAACTTATCTTTAACATACTCTGCCACTTCCAGGACCATTTAAGTCAAAATCTTATGCTTTCTTGTGATGTGCAAATGACTCAGTTCTTAAGAGCCATGAACCTACAAAGCAGGAAAAGTTTCAGGGTGGGCCTGGTAATGCAGGATCATCTGTTGTCCAAGGATCAGCCAGGCTAAATTCAGAGAGACACATCCTCTGGTCATAACCAGGTAAGCTGTTCTGTCCCAAGCAGCTCATTACCATCAGCCATCTACTGAGGCTTATGGTCTGCCTTGACAAAAAAGCCTTCCCACAGCAATGAAGCTTTGAACAATACCAGAATTTATATGTCCAAATGAGTACTCAATGAAGTGGTCTTGGAAGGGCTACATGCTTTCTGCAATGATCCAGCCACTGTTTCACCCCTCCTTCCCTGCTCCCAAAAACAATCCTGAAACTTCCTCTTGGAAGGTGCCCAAGAACCAGTTTAAAATTCCCCCACCTCCACACACTCTTATTACTTTGTAATAAGATCTAGCCTTTACGTAGGTCTGCAAAACACTTCAATTATTATTTCTTTGGACCCTCAACAACCCTAGGAGGTAGGAGCTATCATTATTCCTATTTTACAGATAAAGAAACCAAGGCTGAAAGCAGTTCAGGGTCACACAGCTAGCAAGCATCTGGGGAGGGATGTGACTCTAAGTCCAGCACTTTCACCCACTGGACTGCCCAGATGCCTCATTTCTCATTTTAATTTCATTAAAATTATATAAGCCTTCCTTAAGTATTCATTTATTTATTAGACTCGATTTTGAATCATTCTTGGTTATTTCTAAATATTAAAAAAATCAAGTGTTATCAATGAGGAGGATATTCAAAATAACAACATTATGTATGTATGTGGTGTGTGTGTAGCTTTGAAGTTTACAAAGTACTCTTTTTAAAACAACCATGAGATAGGTGATACAAATAAAATTAATCTCATTTTATACAGCAGAAAACTGAAGTTCTGGGAAGTTAACCATCATGCCCAAGGTCACACAGTACTAACTGTCCAGACCAGGATTCAAATCCAGGTCTCACTAATTCCCACGCTAGAGCTTGCTCCTAGGTTACACCACAAAGCACATTCTGAAAATAATTTTAAAAGAGGACTCCAAGAGGTAACTCCTATCAATGGGACCAATGGTTAGATGGTTGTCATTGTTCATTTTAGACGTGTCTGTCTCTTGTGACCCCATTTGGGGTTTCTCAGTAGAGAGACTGCAGGGATTTGTCATTTCCTTCTCTAGCTCATTTTACAGATGAGGAAACTGAAGCAAACAGGGTTAAATGCCTTGCCCAGGTTCACACAGCTGGTAAGTGTCTAAGGCTAGATTTGAACTCAGAAGATGAGTCTTCCTTACTCCAGGTTCAGAGCTCTATTCACTGTGCCACCTAGCTGTCCTGGTTAAATGGTTAAGATCTGTTAAGTTTCTTTTCTTTTGTTCATTCTTTTTTTTTTTTTCCATCAATCACATTATTTCACCTTTACCAGCATATCGCTGCACAGCGTTCAGGGCACTGTGAATATTCAAATATTGTACATTTCTTTTTTTTTTAAATTTAAGGTATTCTTTACATGAGAACACAAGAGCAAAATATAGACTGCATGAAAAAAAATGGGGCTACGTCTTTAACCATCTGCTCTCTGGAGGGTTAGAAAGGCCAGACTACAAACTCTCAGGACGGTCACAGCCATGAAGAAGTCTGGCAATGACCTTCCCGTCTCTGCTACCGACTTCAGTTCTGGGGGCTTCTCACCTGTTTCTGGTGCTGCTGTGGATGGAGGCAGGGGCGGGGGAGGTGGTGGCGAAGGTACTGAGGAAGGAGTTCCAGACGTTTGTCCCACGTAGGCATTAGGACTGACTGCTGCCTCTGATCCTGCTGGTAATGTCCCAGAGGCCACAACTGGCAGAATGGAGATGTCACCATCCCCTTTCTTCTGAATTTTAATGGTCCCTTGTTTCTCCAGTTCATGAATCTTTTTTTCCAGGGTAGACTGCCTTTGAATGGCTTCTTCTTTTTCTTTGACCATTTTTCTCAATGTGTGAACTTGGGTGTTTGCATCTTTGTAGATTTCCTGCAAAAGAACTCAGTCAAGAACCTGTGACAGCAGAACCAGGCTTACTAGCAGCATTGCACTGAGAGGGTGGCCCAAGTGAAGGAACATTTCTAAAATCTGGAGGTGAAGATATAGATGTCAATATAAATTATGTAGAGCTCTATAAGAAACAAGAAATGTGCTCATTACAACATGCACCATATTTTTATTTGGGTGTTAATTTGTATGTAATAGCACTTTACCTTACAACAGTCAATTGCCAATTAGCCATGGGTGGAAAAGAAGCGGGGCACAGATCATCCAAAACTAATTATAAATTTTAAGTTGACTTGGGAACAAATCGTATGATTTTCTTTTTTTCAAGGAGCTAATTGCCTTTCCTAATTGTGCTTTGCATCAGTTAATTATAAAATTAGGTTTCTCTTCCCAGGATTATACCAGGTGAAACAAGAAGGAGACAGCCCAAGAAGCATGCTGGAGGGAAGCCAGGCTGGATTCAAAATATAGATCATCTGTTCATGAATAATCAGAGGTTCACTGCACTTGGTTTGTCGCATAGATCCTTATAATTTCTCCCTGGCCAAGATTCAGGGCTTCCACTGCTTATGCTCACTTTCTAGAGAGTGATGTGGATAACAAAGCAATCCAAAGACTGTATCACCAAGTGGTCATTTCTAGAGCCCAGGTTTTAAACAGAAAGGAAAGTTACTACCACTTTAAGCAAATGCAACCCTCCTCCCCCAACCTCAGTCCCTTCTTAGCAGGGCTTGAAGAGGGCCCTGGGAGAAAGTTCATCCCATGCACAGATCTTACTTGCAGGGACTTGCATGTGTGATCTCTTAGCCTAGACCTCCAGCAGACAGTCAAACATTCTTCACACCCTGTCTACTACTAACAATGTGGGGATCTCAATGTGAATTAAGTCCATATGTTAAAACTTGGTTTCTACGGCATGCCAGAAAGTGAACTCACTGGAGTTAACTAAGCAGGACCTATAAAGATATCTAGCAAAGTATCTAAACTTGATAATTGTAGCATAAGATCTGTGTCACTTTATTAACAATGGTGTGTGTAAAGAGCAAGCCATGGACCAGAGAAGCCTTTGACAACCTTTGTCCTTTTATGCTATGCATAGCTCCAAGTACATAGCTGGCACTTCAGAACTACTTAAATCACCATGGAGAACAAAAGCAATGCCAAATAAAATATCTGAACTTGTTGATAATAAAAGGGATTTATTTTGAATTTTTTGGTAGATGCCACTGAGTCCTGTCTATGTTATGATTTCATTGTTTCCATGGCAACCCAGAAATCTGGTTTCAAATGAAATTAAAGAAAAGCAATGCAAAGAAACCTAAATCTTAATAAAAAACAAGTGGCATCAATCAGATTCATATTGTGTTTATATTTCCAACCAAATGCAATACTGCACACAATTGACTCATGCCATTGCCAGATGGGAAAGGATGGTTAGTGCCAATCCTTTGATAAGAAAATACTAAACTCCTAGTATCATGTTTCACACATTGAGGTATATCAGCCCTTGATACTACATGTCCACTTATCTGTATACTATCTCATCTCATAAACATATTATATCATTCTATTCTCCTGAAAATAATTTATTCCACATCCAACTAGATGGAAGCTCAAAACACTCCCTGGAATTTTGCAACTGGGCAAACTGTCATTGTCACACTTACTCGGACAACATCCAACTCCTTGTTCCTCTGCATGAGCTGTTTTTCCAGTTCCACTATCTTGGCCATGGCTTCATTCTCTGTGTCTTGCAGCTTTTCAGACAACTGGAAGAGTTTAAAAAGGAGCTACATCATTACACCACATGGTCAAGACACACATAGAGTTACCTACTTCTAAGGTTCAGAAAATCCTTCACACTATGTTATCCTCCCTTAGGATAGTGATTCTCAAAAGATATGATCACTAGACCATGAGAGTTTTCCAAGTCATAACTGGATTATCACAGATTATTAAGATTTACAGAACGAATAGTCATTTTTAATGTCTATTTTTAATATGGGCAAGAATAATTATTTGTGATAGTTATAAACATAAATGAATTCATGAGTATTTCATCAAAAGCTGTCCTCTTTCTATTCATTCTGATGAAGAACAATGAACTATGGGGATTCCTGCCCCTACAAATGTGGGTCAAGAGGTATTTGAAAATTGTTGATTTGGGAAACTTTTCATCAGCCATGATCAGCACCTACAATAATAATTACTGTAGGTCTACCCCAAAACTAAAGTCACACTTCTAAGGGGCAGCCCAGATAAAGGCTTGATGACTCTAGACATAGATATGGGTTTACCAAATCAATTTAATTAGCACTCATTAAAACCATTATATGCAAGGCACTGTAGTAGGCAGTAGGGACACAATGACAAAAATGGAAAAATAATCCAACTCAGCAAGATTTCATTTTTCCAATGGGCAACAAAGATCCCCGGATAATCAAATATAAAATATATGTCAAGTAACTTTGATGTAGGGGATGCTAACAATTAAAAAGGTCATATGAGGTGAGATACACCTTAAGCGGAAGATGGCACTCTAAAAGGTGGAGGTGGGCAAGGAATGCACTCCAGGCATGGGACTTGTGCAAAGGTAAGGAAGCATGAGACTGAATGCTAAACACATGGAAAAGCAAGTAAGACATTCTGTATGGAATGCAGAGGGCCATGGGTTATCTTAAGGATACAGAGTAAGTGAGAGTAGCAGCAGTTTTATAGGTGGGTGGGGGATTCTATCAAAGAGCTGCTTTAAAATGATGTACTCATGACTGCTTTCAGTTTCCTAGGTCTCCGTGCTAATTAAAAGTATGCCACCTCTTTTTTAGACTGATTTATAACCAGAAAATGAAGTATAGAATACACTTATCAGAAAAAACCGAAAAAAGATGTGTGTGTGTATGTGTGAGAAACACAGAAACACACACACACACACACACACACACACACACACATACAGAAAGCCAGAGAAAGACAGAGAGAGCAATGGGGAGAGGAAGGAGAGAAGGAAAATAAGAATTTCCAGTGCTGCTATTTGGAATGGCAGTCTTTCAGAAAAGAAATACCAGGACTGAATTCACATACTGAGAAGGACGTGCCAACGAAGTGAAAGTATCATTTTAGATATACAGGAAGGTGTTACTGACTCAACTACTTGGTTTAAATATAAATAATGAAGATGCCCATTTTCAGTTTTCTTTGATGTGCAGTAAGGGTGCAGTGGCCAAATACATGGAATGTAATTTTCTTGAGGAATAAAAGAGAAGGTGGATGATTCCTAGAAGGGGGAAACACTGTTCTTGTAAGGAGGAGGAAGAAAATAGAACTTAAATTTGCATAACATCAAAAGATACTTCATTTCTTGTCAGCAGCTCATATTTACCCATGAAAGGGTCTTCTAGAGCTTTTAGTTGATCCTGATTTTCCCTTCAATTTAAGCACTTCTGAGACAAGCTGCACTCTTCCTCCATCAAAAAAGTTATTTCCTACTCACCTGGAAGCAACCGAAACAGAGAGACACACATGCCATCATAGGATCATAGATTTCGAGATGGAGGGGACCTCAGGAAGCATTCATTCCAATCCCCTCATTTTACAGATGAGGAAACTAAAGAACATTAGAGGCTGAGTAACCGGACCAGGATCATCCAGCTAACAAATGTCTAAGAGTGGGATATGAACTCAAGTCTTCCTGACTTCAGGTCCAATCTCCAAAATATTATACACCATGTAGTGCCATGGACCGCTAGATAGTGCAGAGAATAGAGTGCTGGGCCTGAAGGCAGGAAGACTTATTTTCCTTAACTCAAATCTGGCCTCAGACATATACCAGCTGTGTGACTCTGGGCAAGTCCCCTAACAACCCTGTTTGCCTCAGTTTCCTCATCTGTAAAAGGAGCTGGAGAAGGAAATGGCCAACCACCCCAGTATCCTTGCCAAGAAAACTCTAAATAGGGTAACGAAAAGCTGGACACAGTTGAAAGAACTGGACAATGACAACGGCAACCAATACACATCGCAAAGTGCTTCTGTCACAACAATCCTGTGAGATACTGATATTACAACATGGGGTGGGGGGAGAACTGGGATTTGGACTTATTTAAGGCAAATTCATGAAGATTTGCAGTTCATAGGTAATTTAGAGTTTTCAATTTTCCTGAAGGTATTAAGAGACTAACTTAACCACAGTGACACCATTAGGTGGTTCTTGAACATAGGTTTTTCCATTTCCAAGGCTGACCCTCTATTGACTATGCCACCCTTCAACCACTACCCATCCCCATGTTACAGACAGAGGCTCAGAGAAGCTATGGAGTCAAAGACTAAACCTGAACTCGAGTCTTTTGACATCAAGCACAGGACTTCATTATGCCATGGAGGTCCTCAAAATTAAGCCTTGCATTTTAGACTCCCCAGTCTGTCTGCATTCAAATGAAAAGCCACCTAGACTTTCTGAAACTGTTTCTGTTTTAGTGCCCATGTTCGTGCGAGAGGCCACAAGAACTCCAAGTACATTTGTACACAACACTAAAGAGTGCTCTGCCCTGCTGCGAGGAATCTGTCATTTCTTCCTTCACAAATGAGAATTTCTGGTCCATAAGACAACACTTTATGGCTCAGGTTACCAAGAGATTCCAGCTGGAGCTTCAAATTTATTGAAACAAATAACTTGCGGCCCATTCACATTCTCATCAAGTTAACTTTAGCTAGCAGCAACGTTTTGCCTTCTGTGAAAACTCAGCCTCAGAAGAGAGAGATGCTCTTCAGTTCCAGACTTCATCATCATGTCCTCTGGATTTTCATCCTCCTGCCAGATACAATGGCCCTGAATATCACACCTCCCCAGTATCCCCAACCTCTATCCTGGGGCTCCTCCTTCCCTCTTGTTAGAGAGAATTGAGAGTTTTGTAGAGTTTCTCTCAGATCCTCCATTTATGGCAAGGGTGATCAGAAGCAGGTAGCAATCTTATCATTTCCCTCTAGGCTACACTCCTGGACTTTCTCATGCCCCCTTGCCAGTAACACTTTTGTTTCCCCACTTTTAGCCATTCTTTTTTTTTTTTTTTTTAAGGATTTGGCTTTCCCCAGTAGATTGTGAGCTCTCTGAGGAAAGGAAATGTCTTTTGCCTTTCTCTGAATTCCAAGCACTTAGCACAGTGCCCAGAACATACCAATGCTTAATAGATATTTATTGATTGATTGATAATGCAATCATGAATGGAAAATTACAATTTTATCTAAAAAAAAAAGCATCAAGAGACAGACCTATTGATTTCTTCGAAAATTATATCATTGAACCAAATCCCTTCATATCCTAAAACAAGTTCATTGCAGAAATGTGAAGGTGTGCAGCATGGTACAGATGATTTGTGATGTACATAGAATCATACATGATAGAAAAAGAGTTTAAATGGGCTTCAGAGGTTACCCAACAGAAGGCCTTCATTTAACCTGAGTTATCCTTCATATCCTAAAACAAGTTCATTGCAGAAATGTGAAGGTGTGCAGCATGGTACAGATGATTTGTGATGTACATAGAATCATACATGATAGAAAAAGAGTTTAAATGGGCTTCAGAGGTTACCCAACAGAAGGCCTTCATTTAACCTGAGTTAAATGACAGGGAGTAATATCTAGCAGGGATGAGATTTGAAGCCAAGTTCAGAACTCTTCATAGACTCTATGTACAAATTCATGGGACTATTATTTATAATATGTAGGATCAAATAAGTTCATTCATGAGTTGCATTTTTTTTTCAGTCTTCTGGGTCCATCACCTCCCTCTCCTATAGTTGCCATCAAAGAATTAAGATAACAGAATCATAGCTCCTGAGCCGGTAAGCACCTCAGGAGGGACCTAGTCTAACCTGCACTTTTCATAGATGGGGAAAATGAGGTCCATCAAAGTTACGGAACTGTATCTGTGACACAGAGATACCATGCATTAGAGGTGGAATTCAAACCCAAACCCAGATCTTTGGATTCCAGGACCAAGGCTTTTTCTACTCGTTGAACTACCATACTTCCCCAGTCTGCCTCAGTCCAAGAAAGTCAACTCGGGATAAGAAAACCTGGCTACTTTGAATGAAACCCCAGGAATATTTGTTGTTGCTCAGTGTGTGACCTTATTTGGGATTTCCTTGGCAAAGATATTGGAGCAGTTTATCATTTCCTTCTCCAGTTCATTTTGCAGATGAGGAAACTGAGGCAATCAGGGTTTGGTGACTTGCCCGGGGTCACATAGCTAGTAAGCAAGGGTCTGAGGCCAGATTTAAATTGCCCACGGCACTACAGAAGCGTGTAATGTCTGGAAGCTACCAGAATGGTCTTCAGCGCTCCCCCCAACAGCTCTGGGCCCTAACGACTCTTCTTCTCTTCCCCACTTCTGCATGTCCACTTCCTGGAAGATCAATCCTGTTCCTAGCTTTATGCACAGTGAAACCTGAGTGAGGCCTGGATGTTTTTTTGTGGGGTGGGGAAGGTATTTACATGGGAAATGTTTTCTTCCAGTTCCTCAACCCTCTCCAAGGCTGCGTTCTTGGTCTCGGCATCTTCCAGCAAAGCTCCCACATCAAACACGTTGTCCAGGTAAGCCTGAATCTGCACCTGCAGCTTGTCACTTTCTGTATGTTTCAGCTTCTGAAATTCAAAGCACACGGTCAGTGGAGCAGGCTTAGAAAAAGAAAGCAAACAGTGGCCATTCATCCCACATGTTTCACTTGTTTTGTTGATTTTTTTTTAAATGCCCAGCTGATTGGATCAGTCCCTCCATAAGAGTCATCTCCAGGGTCATATGGTCATTCCCATGGGGATATAGGGTCTAATGAATCAGTGCCGTTCACCCCAATCTGGAATACTTTTATATAGGTGAAGTGAAGTTAAAAATGAAATATCAAATGGGGGAAAGACATCAAAATGAGTAACCTGAAATCTAAGGAAATTTTTGTATTGGGCAGGGGTTGCTGGCTGAGTAAAAAAGGTGGGAGGTTCAAGGGCTTGTTCTACAGTGGATATGGGTCTTCTTGATTGGTCCCTTGAGTCACAACATGGTACCACCAACCACTATAGCCCCTCAATGTATGGTTCCTAGGGAAGTGCTACCAACATAACCAAAGCATGCCTCTAAGCCTACAATGAGAGTAAAAAGAAAGAACTTGACCCTTCTTTCCCGTACTCAGGTTAAAATCCCTGATGCCAATGAAAAGTAGAGTAGTGTATAGAGTACTGGACTTGGAGGCAGAAAGACTCCAATTAGAATCCTGCCCAGACAGCTACCAGAGGTGTGACCCTGGACAAGTATCACTTAACCTTTGTCAGGGTCACTTTTCTCATCTGGATAATGGAGATAGTCCCAGAATAGTACTTCATTCTACCCCAAAGGATCAAAATCATCAGCTGGAACGTGAGACAGAAGTCTCAGACTCCAAGAAAACCATGCTTCTGTCCACAAAGACTCTCATTTGTTTCTAAGGACAAGGGGGACATTAAAATTAAGGGAATGGCTACTGCAAGCATCTCTTCCATTACTTGGGTGTGACTGGGTTCTAGTCTTGCAAGTTGCAGTAAAAAGAAAAATTGCTGAATTAGCTCCTGGCAATTTTCAAATCTTAATTTCGTGTACAGAAAATACACTCAACACCAAGGCTCAAGATAAATGACCTCTCTGCACTGGGTCGCTTGCAAATCCCCACTGGCCTATCTCCCAGCCCTCTATCCCTGTGTAATCAGATTAATGAGGGTGTGACTGGCAACCAACATTTAGACAGCTGCAGATACAGAGAAATCAAAAAGGAAATGTGAGGTTGGGAGCAGCGCTCTAGAATATTCTTAAATGGTCAACACAACTACCGTTGGGAACATGCGATACAAGTTGGAACACACTACACTTTATAAGCAGATTCTGAAAAGTTATACCCTGTGGATATCCCAGGGGCATTCACGCCACTGTCTTAGCCCACTTGGAATTTTCAACCAGATTTTCCAAATCAGATTCCAATGGAATCCAAAATCTAAAGCAGGATTCAGAAACTCCAGGAACAAAGGAGGCACTTTGCAAGGAAGCATGAAGTAATATAGACATGGGACCATGTACGCCTTTTCAAACCCCTGTTCCCAGAATAAAAAACTTCTGAAGCAGTAACTGCCACCTAAAATGAAATGTGTTGGTCCCTGGGTAGATATCCCAATTCACTTCCAACTTTATCTGTATGATATAATCATTTATTATTCACTTGCAGTAGTCATGGTCTTTGACTTTTACTGCCCAGAAGGTGTCCTGGTGTAGCTCACAGTCTGCACAGTCCAATAGTCTGGGATCAGAGTGAGAACAGAGGCTGGACTGGGCCCTCAGAAGCAGCTGCAGTTGCAGCAGCTTAGGCCATGTGTGGGGTTAGCTAACTCTACTACTAAGAGGCTGCTGCTGGCAAGAGAGAGGCTGAGGTCTCAGGAGCTCTGAAAGGAATTCAGCTTTATTGGCAGAGAAGCTCACAGAAGCAGAATATCATGCAATACCCTGATTCGATCCCTTTCAACAACATGGCAGTAGTTTGCTGAACCATACTGAGGTCCTGATTGGCTGATTAAGAATTGGAGTCATCAAATTCCTTTCCCCTTTGGAAATATGCTAATTAGAACTGATCACATAAATCAAATACCATAGTACAGCCTATGGTATCAGTGATACTCACATCCAAGTATTCATCCAGGCCTAATTTGGTAAATTCATATTGGAGATGAACTCTGAAATTCATGTCTTCAACTGAATGGACTACAATGTTAATGAACTGCATAGACGCCACCTGAAAGGAAATGAACTAGAGGTTAAAAGCATTCCAGCCTTAGTCCCACTGTATACCTTCTCCACCCAATCTTGTGGAGAGCTTTTCCATGAAAACAATTTCCCATCTGACAAATTTGCAACCCTATTTTCATTCCCTTCTTATCCTTGCCAGTGTATTATGCTGAGACCTTTAAACTATCTCCCGCTCTCTAATGAACTTCTAACCACGACTCCATACAACTAATGATTTTACTCCCAAATTTCCCATCCCCATGCATACTTTCTAACCCTAAAACCCTCCTAAAATTAGCCAGGTCCTCACTGTAGAAAATGCTGTATTACAGTTCAATCATTTCCATTTTCCTTTTGTAATAAAGAAAGATATCTTTACAAAACACAGTTAAAGATAACTCGATAACTCTTTTTCCTAAGGTTGCCCTGAAGTGCCTTTCTACCAAGAAAGCTTAAGTCCTGGAAGAGAACTACATTTATTTTCCTTCTAAGAATGATTCCCACCTTCTGGGTTTTATTAATATTTTCACTGGTACATATTCTTCCTGTAGGTCATATGCTGCGTATTCCTTTAAGGTACATAACCAGGCTCTCAGGCCACAAGGGTACTTATTAGTTCTATAGAATACTACAGATCCACCCTCAAAATGATGGGACTGGACCGCATAACCCCTAAGATTCCTTCTAGTTCCAATAGTCAGTATTTCTAGGCTATTTGTTGCATGTTTCCATGCTGCATGTAGACAAACCAACAGAACCTTACTCCACTCACAGAAATCATACCTAAAAGGAACTGGGGGTCAGTTAGTCCAAATCCTTCATCTCACAGATGAGAAAAGTGATGCTCACAGAGGAGGGGCAAGTTGACCAAGGCCATAAAGTTAGCGAACAGCCAGGACTTGAACCCAAGTTCTCTCACTACAAATCCTATCCTCTAGATTGCACATGTATAACCTATATCAGATTGCTTGCCAACTTCTAGAAAGTGAGGAGTGAAGGCAGGGAGGGCAAAAAAATCTGGAACTCAAAATCTTATGAAAAATGAATGCTGAAAACTCTTTTTACATGTAATGGAAAAAATAAAAAAACTATTTACAAATACCATGCTCTTTCCAGTTTATACTGTTCTAAGGAAGATGATTTTGCACTGTATCTTGAAGGGAGAGAATTCTGGTTCTAGGACATTTAACTAAATCTCATCACCAAGGCAAGTCATACAACGTCCTACTGCTAGAAATTTTAAAGAAAAAGATCGACAACTTCAGAGGGTTTTGATTGTTTGGCGAATGTGCTCCTCCTATCTTTTTATAAGCAGGTTTAAATGACCTGTGGAGGACCCTTTCCTCCAGCCTTCACATGAGAGCAACTGGGAAAAAGAAAGAATTTAGTTGCATTTCACGAGTACCCTTGACTTTCCCTGACTGCAAGACTCATGCTGTTTCTCTTCTAAAGTGATTTGTTACATACTATTTTAAATAACATGTAGCTCTAGTTAAGACCAGATGGGGGTGGTAGGATTTCAAATGTTCATCTATTTGCTGTGCCCAGCAGAGCTGCCATATTTTTAATACACTCAATGACAAAAGGAAGCAACCCCACTAAAGAGCAGAATAAGAAACATAAATTCATTTGTGAGTGAAGGTACAAGCATGCCTTTGGAGATACATATTTCATAGCTTTATGTGAGAAGCTTTCATTCACACAATGCCTACATATGTACACAATGGAAGGGATGAACACTTTTCTTTCTGTAAGTGAAAAAGGCAGCTGATTGACATGTGGATGTTTAACCGGCCCTAATACAATTAATTGCTTCAGCCCAATTAAGAAGGCTAAAAAGGGCTTCTGAACTGGACTAAGATCCCAAACTACTGGGGGGAAATTCAGAATGTGGACTCTGTACCCTCTTCAGAAACCATAGCCAATGCTAAAAATTCACTTAAAAACATTAAAGCACCTCAGTAATCTCCACGGATTAAGCAAAAAACTCAATGTATGGTGATTCCTAGTATCATGTTATAGAAAGTTTTTAAAAAGCAGAAGCACATATACTGTCAGGTTATGTACCTTCCCTAATCTTGTCTTTTCCTCTCTGATTTAAAGAAGTGATAATAGTAAGAACACATGTACAAACACACAGGCACAAAACTGAGGAACTATTAAGTGGCAAAAATAAAACTATATTATTCTGGAGGTTAAACATCTGTGATGCATCTTTCCTATACTTTGCTGTTAACAGTACAAACCACAAGAAGTTTCACTACGGTGAATTGGTCCTTTGTCTGATGTCTCATACCCAGGAATGAATAAAGTGGTAACTCCACATGAGTGACCCCAGGTGGCTCACGGGCTGCCTTGGGGAGTCTAGCCCAGACAATGTCATCTCTGGTCCAGAAGAGATGCCCAGAAGAAGCTGAGGGTAGGTCAGGGAGAATCTGGCAGTCTGGCTTGACTTCTACTCTGAGGCCCTTTACTTCAGAAAACTATGCTCAGTGGTTAACTTATGAGGATCAATTCGTTAATTAACGTGCCATCCTACTCTTTTACTGCCTGCTGGAGACTTGGATAGTTTTCCATGATATGTTCTTTCATGTGCACCGATCTGTTACAGAGGAGCCTGGCAAATGACTAATGCCTTAGTGAAACTATTTTCAGTGTGTGGAAAAAGGAGGAGGGAAAGGGAGAAGGGGGCAACACAAAGTTATTTAAATCTTGCATTATCTTCTAATAAAACGATAGTCATTGGATTATTAATAGACATTTATCAGAAGCTCAAATTACAAAAATGCATCCCCTCAAACACCTCCATTTGAAATGTTTATCAACATATTCACCTCACATGCCAATATATTATATCATTCTTTACATCTCGTGGCACCAGGATTTTGACAGTTTATACTGTTTGTTGTCAGCTTGGCTGGTACGAACCAAAGAATGCAGATGTTGCGACATGATGCCAGATCCTGCTATAAGTGTCATGTCATGACAGATATAGGATCGTACATGCCTTTGTATGCAAGAAGTACTGAGTCTGAAGTCTCTGGTTCCTAACTATGGATCTTCCTCCAATATGCTGCAAAGTGGCTCCTACAGTCCTTTTTATGATGTCATGCAATATATATGATACAGCAAAACATACCCATGCACCAGAGGAAACTGATAAATTAAAATAGACATCCTGGGGTCTAACAATAATATGCTGTACTCTGGTTTCATTATGTTTATTACGAATGTATCATCTACATATTTTCCCAAAATGCAGAAACTTTGTGGGATAATACATTCAATTTGAGGCTAAAATAATTTACCATGAAATCTATGTTATTATCTTCATTTCTGAAATGTTCCATCAGCTTCTCAAAGCGCTGCTTTTCTCCGCAAACCTGAAAAGACACACATATTTTCACCATGTATGTAAAATCTTTTACCAGGGAATTCCAAAATCACATTCAGAAATGATTAGAATTTAAAGGTCTTTCCACAAAGTCAAACTTTTTTCTCTTTTCTCATACTGTGTTATTCTTTTCTCAGTTGCCCTAACTCTCATATCTGAATGTGGGCCAGGTTAAAAGTATCACAAAGCAATATTAGGTTTTCTCTGCATGTTGCTTTGATATTCTAAAACTCTTTTTCAATCTGTTTTTGTTTCACTGGCTGCCTCTGTGAACCACCTAATTCTGAAATATGTGCCTAGACCCTAGAAAATTGCTACATGGTGGAAAAACAAAGAGCAAAAATGTTTGTAAAGTCATTTCTAAAATTCTTGCTTCTCAAAATGCTCAGACTCTTAGGGATGACTCTCCCAGGAGAAGTCAATTAGGTATATTTGAAATTGTATTAACCCTGTATGCTCATAACTAAATAACAGATATGCTAGAGGACTGTATTTTTAAATGTAACTTCTTGTGATTGCCGCTATGTCAATCAGTTTTCCAATTAACAATTTATTAAACACTATGTGTCAGACTAAACACCAGGAATATAAAGGAAGGAAAAACTGTCCCTTCCCTCCAGCAGTTTATAATTTAAGGAGGGGGAATTTATAATTTAAATCAATAGATATATGTAAGATACAGAGAGTCGATGACAAATGATTTCAGAAAGAAAGGTTCTAGCCTCTGAGAGGCCAGGAAAAGGCCTCCTGCAGCAGGCAGAACTTAATCTTGAAAGAGGCCAAGGATTATAAGAGGCAGACGTGAAAAGGACAAGGATTTCAAGTATAGTGGACGTGTCTAAGCTGATGCAAAAGCAAAATATGGAGGGTGGAATGTTGAGTTCAAAGAACAGACAAGCGGAAACAGTATGGCTAGATCATGGAGCATGTGGAGGGAAGTAAAGCATAAAAAGTCTCTGTTGAGCATGTACAGGAGCACCAGGATGTGAGACAGTAAATGGTTTGAACTGCAACCTTATCAAAACCTACTCTAGTCATCCAAAAAAGTTCAAATGAAATGTTGTAATGGTAATTTAAATGCGAAGATCTTTCCCATTCATTAAGAGGTCTGTATGACCTACCTGGGTCACATGGAAGCCTGAGTCACAAGAATTTGTGGTAGGAGGAATTTGCTGAATGAATGGAGCAGAAACAGGCGGAGCTAGAGCAGAGCTGAGAGGAAAGTTAGTCATGAGAGTAGTCCAAGCTAGGAAGGATGCAGGCAAGCAGGCAGCTGGCTAGCCTGAATGATTTTGTGATTGTTTGTGATTTTGTCTAAGGGAGCCTATTTATGATTTGTTTAAGGGAGCGTTTGTGGGAAGCCTAGTAGGGGGAAGGCTTGAGGCTGGTGTTGCCCTTTGCATTGTTATTGTGCATGGATTTTTGTGACTATGATGGATTTGGCTTTCTGGTGTCTGAATAAATGTTTTGGTTCTGTCTTCCATGTGGAGAGTCTGTGGTATTTTGTGATTCAGAATTGCGCCAGGATATTCATGGCTGCTGTAGGTGCTGTGAATATCACACTGGCACTACAAATGTGGTTGACTTCCTCATCTCTGCTTCTTCTACCTATATCACATCTCTAAAAGGCTATAGGCATCTCTCATAGCTGTTAATATGTCACAGATTTAAAGTGAGGGGGAAGCTCCAAGATCCCTTCCTGCTTTAACATAAGCCTGCGTTAAACTGATAACCCAAACCATAAAAATTGTCACATGGCAGAAAAACAAAGAATTATGGTTACAGTATCCTATTCTCTAATTCAATTTCTTCAATACTTAGAGGATCTCTTATTTTATCTGTATGAGGGTACCTTACTTACCTTACTTACACTGATGCAAATTTTGAACCTTCTATACTTCAGAATATGACTACTGTAAATCAAAACGCTTATCTTTCTGTGCCCTCTTTGCAGGATTATTTCCTTTTTAATCTCCCCCTAATCTTCATTTGTATAAAACATTGGATCTTTGGGTTTGATGCTAGTGGATTATGAATTCAGAATAGATTCTATTATTTCTTTAGGGTAGGGATTGCCTTACTTATCTCTGTTTCTCCCTTAGTGACTGGTATAGTGCACTGAATTCAGTAGGAATTTAATTTACATTTGCTGATTGAAAGAATGGTCCTTTGTTGTACAACATGGGGCCTATATTTAAAGTTTGTCCTACTTGGTAAGATCTGCCAGAACTAATGGGTCTCACAGAACCTAGGGTCATCTCCTCTGCCACAATGAGGCATTCTTGGAGGACTTCAGCAAAGAAAACTCAGGGATATTATGCCTTAAAAAGTCATACTTAAGGAATTCTCTACTGCATATGAACTCTACAGTGATACTTTATTGCTATTTATTTAAGCTATACCAAATTAAAGCAAGTGAGGTTATACAGCTTAGAAAAGGGACAGCCAATATTCAATAGCCAAGTCTCCCAATGGGGGACCTTGTAATTACCTTAAAATACATGAAGGATTTGTTACATTGGAGGAGGAGAAATTACTAGTCTCCATTTTTTCTAAGGATGCAACAATACTTACATTTCAATAAAGACAAAATTAGCATGAAGACTGTTAGACACAGGAATAGGACACCAGAGCAGGTCTCAAGGATCATGTATTTCAAAGGGCATCAAGTCCCAATCCCTCAATAGAACAACTGCCCTATTAACATTCAACAATAGATAAACCCATGCATCAAGTTATTTAGAAATGATTTAATATGGATTATTTAACCTATGAGAGATTTCTAGCTCTAAAATTGCCTCACTTTTATCTTTTCACCAATAATTGCTCTACACAGCTATACCGCCTTTCACTAGGTACTAACTGCCATCTACATAACTTGGTGAAATTACAACAAACTCCAGCAGCTAAAAAAATCAGTATGATATCAGGGGCCTGGAAAGAGTGGTTGAGATTAAAAAAATCCCAGTGTAGAAGGCTCTAAAACAGGTTTGTCAGGACTACTCTGCATGGATTCCACCTACCCCTTTCCAATCTGTGAGGATGCAAGCCATGGACCCAGGTATCACTTACAGTGTATAGCAGCAAGAGGGTCCCAAGATATACTCAAATATTCATCTATAACCAACCCTCTTCCTCTAGCTCCTCTATGAACCTATCCTCACTTGTACTAACCTAATATTTAGTAGAATCAATCCATGGGCACAATCCAGAAAAGTGTCATATTATTTTTTTATTTGTTATTTTTAGATCCAACCCCCTCATTTTATTTTAATTTTTACAAAGTAATATTTATATCAAGGATAAAGGAAGAACAACCATATAGACACTTCCTCCCAACATCCTGGGTCATCAATTGTCATATTATTCTAGGTACACATTAACTGGTTCAACCAACCAGCCAATCAACAAAAAGGCTTTAGTACTGCCAGTGCACCAGACACCATGCCAGGAGCTGGGCATAGAGCTTTAAAAGTTAAATAGGCCCAACCCTCAAAGAGCTTAATACTCAACCTCTGAAAAAAGCATACTATGTAGACACATAACAGCGGAGTTTGAATTCCAATTCTTTCGCTCCACACCTTTGTGATTTTGGGGAAGTCACTATGCCCCAAAGTGACTTTTAGTTTTAATTATACATAATTTAGTTTAATTATTTATAATTTAGTTTAATTATCTATAATTATCTATAAAATGAGAATCCAGACTAAATGAAATCTACTGCACTTTTTGGTTCTAATGCCTATATTTCCATGTTCTTATTTTCTTTTTCTGCCTCAGATTACACCTTGTATTATGAACATCTTAGTGTCCATGAGCACCTAAGGAACCAGGTTAAAGGATTTCTAACTTATTTAGAAGAAAAAATATTTCTAGTACATAAATCATCGGACTTGGAATCAGGAACACAGAGTTTGAATCCTGGCACAGCCATTTACTATTTGGAACATCACAAAGTTACTGAACTTCTCAAAGACTCAATTTTTCCATCTGCAATATGGAGACATTACCAGTACTCCCCCAAGTCACAGGTTTGATGGAATGAAAGTACTTATAAGATTTAAAAGTGCTAAATAAATGTGAGTTATTGAGCCTGACTTCCTCATTTGACACATCATAAGATCATTACTTTACAAGGACCTTAGCATTCAATCTAGTCCAATACCTCCTCTACCCTCATTTACTAGATGAAAAAAACTGAGGTTTAGGGAGATTAAATAACTTGCTCAAAGTCACACAAATAACAAATGACTCAGGTGAAATTCAAACCTAGACCCCTGACCCCAAATCCAAGGCTTTTTCTATTCTGTATCCGGCAACATGCAGCATGTGTTATAACATTTTTTTCTCACCACCAGATTCCATCCCTGAAATGCAAACCAAAGAGCCCCTCAAATGAAGCAAGAAAGGAGCATGAGGTTGGCACACAACAGGGTTCATCTGAAGGTAACATGCAGAAGCATATGGTGACTTCGTCATCAATCCCAGCAAAGAATAAGGGAAAGCACAAAGTCCAAGCCTGAGATTGTCATCCTGATCCCCCCCCTAAAAAAATGAAGCAAAATTTATTATCAAAGTAGTAGAAAGTAATGCTTTATAGTCTATAATATATTTGATGACTTCCAGCTTCTTCCACAAACATGCCAGTGATCTGATCGATTAAAAATGTGAACACTCCAATAAATAGTTTTGTATTCCAAAGCAAGATTGCATAGTCTAATGAAAAAAGCATAGGACTTGGAAGCAGAAGACCTGGGGTTCAAGTACAGACTCTGCTACTTAACATCCATGGGATTCTGGACAAGCCATTTACCCATCTGAACCTCAATGTCTTCATCTGTGAAATGAGAGGAATAATATTTGCTCCATCTATCTCACAGCACTGTTATAAACTGAGCGACAGTTATTATTGCCATCCTCTTCATCTCAGAGCAAATTTCCCTGGGATGTGATCTGCCTTAACTGGCTTGCAGTGTTACAGGAAGAAGATCAATTAACTTTTTCGATTAACCCTATGCTATTGGTATAAATCAGATTCATCACTAGCAATGAAATTACTTATGACATTCTAATCCTCCAAATGTTAAAATGTCAACCTATTAACCAATTAACACTAGCTAATTTAGGTTAGGTATAAAAATGACTGATGGTTAAATGGACAACTAATCACTTTTACTCATGGTCTAATTAAAAGCAGGACATCCAACTGTCTGGGACAGTTTAAGTGTTGTTTTGTCTGTACATCTTTTCCAGGTCAATAATTCTATGAAGCAAGACTCCATTTCAACTGCTTGCTGCTTTTGTTGATTTTAAACTCATGCTCTCTTCTAATGCCAACAATGAACAAATTCCCCTGGGTATCATTCAAAGGATTCCTTTAGTTTTATTTCAAAAGCTAAGGACATTGGTGTAAGGTAAGGACGCTGTTTTCATCTGAATGGTAGATAATAATAATGATATCAATTCTATCTCTATGAACACTGTAACAGTTTCGAAGTATTTTTCCTTCTTCCATCTCATTGGATTCTCACAACAAGCCTTTTAGACAGGAAGGGACTCAAGCTGTTGTATTAGAAAAGGCACTGGATTTGAAATTAGGAGACATGAATTCACATCGTGGTTCCAATAATTGCTAGTTATGGACAAATCAACTTAACCTTTTTAAGCTTCTCTTTCTTAGATTATAAAAGGGAAAAATAATACTTTCTAAACAAGTTATACAAATATGAATCATTATCTCCATTTTATAGATGGAGAAATTAAGGTTTCTAAGAGTTTAAGAAATGACTTGTCTAAGGTCACCCTTAAATAACCACACAAGTCACCAATCACGGATCAGAATTGATACTAGTACAACATATACTGTAAGTTATAGAGAAGTTATTGACTTGCATTGATTGACTTGCAAAAGGATTTTCCTCATCATGCATTCCCCAATATCTATGAAATTACTTGTCTAGACCAAAAATAAATAAAACTCCCCCAACAAAAATGTCTATTTCTACCAGTCCTTTTGCTTACTAACTATAAAATAGTTCATCAAAGCCCTATATTCCCCTCTCAGCAATGTAATTACTCAAAATAGGTATCCCAGGCATTCAAGAGAAACTGACAACTCTAATACCTACGCACACCCAATAGATAAACTTTACAAATAATCAAGGATCCAGGCTAGAAGAGTTCCTAAAACTGATTCCATATGGATAGTCAAAGAAAATGTCGACAAAAGAAAAATAGAAGACTATTTATAGCCTGCTAAACAAATGAAAAACCATCCAATCCCAGGGCAAGTGACACTGGAACAGTTCACTCTTGGTGAAGTCAGTAAATCATTGATGCTAGCCTAGTGGAGGGAAGTTGGCATTTAGCAAACCCTTGGCTATCACTGTTCTTATAACTGACTGTACAGCAATATAAAATTTTGTATTTTAGATAAATCTCTCATTCTGTCATCAGATGAATCTGTGTTAGGAACATGTATGTTATGAGAAGCAGACAAATGCCTTTAATATTCCAAAATAAATTGGATTGTTTCAAATAGTCTGTAGATTTGCAAATGATCGAGATTTTATGAAATGAACCCTCATTGAATGAAACTATATGTTATCATTTAGGTCTGAATGTAATTCCAAACTCAGGTAAATGAAAGAATAATCGAATTGACTAATATCATTATGGCTTTCCACTGTGAAAGGGTTAAAGGGGCTCTGATTAGCTCTCCAAATTGTTTGTCTATACAAAATTTTACATTGCTGTACAGTCAATTGTAAGTAACTGGCACCTGATGCCTGTTACTTCTGATTCTTATCAGAATTAGAATAACCATCTATCCATCAGAACAACCCAGTTTCAAGAACCACACACCACTTTTCAAGGCAAAGAAATGTCTTATCAAGATTCACATTTATATCCATATTGCCTCAGTGTTCATTAGAGAAATACATTCTGGAATACTACAGGAAATGGCAAGATATGTCTAGTAAGGTTGGTAAGAGATCTATCCCACATCAAAAGAAAACAGTATTAACTCATATAGTTCACAGCTGGAACACCAATACCACACATAGTTCAAATAAAACAGTAATGATTAGAGCACCTCTTTTTACTTTTGAAATTGATTAATTTCTTGAAAACTGGTCAGAATAAAAGGAATAAAAAATGTGATCTTAAGTTGTTTTCAGAATTGGAGAAGTATTTGATCAGTGATCCTCATGGGGATTTCCCCAAAGGTCTCCTCTAAGTATATGATATGATCAATAAAACCAAAGAGATGTTTCCACGTAGTTTATAGATTATTTACATCATAGGTCCCACCACCTCTTCTTACAAGTTTTTAGATTAAAATTTTACTATTATGCTACTGAAATTGGTCATTTTCCACAAACATTCTGTGTAACCACTGCTCTAGATTGCCCATTATCAGCTGGGTGCCACAGAGAAGAGGACTCACAAGGAAGGCTGGAGGGGGCCGCTTTGGCTGGGCTGGAGGTCCTCTCCAAAAGCAGAAGTCTCCCCTTTTCTGAGGTCAATATATTTATAAAATTTGAGATCCAGCAAAGTGGCACAACAAATAGTGTTGGCCTTAGAGTGAGTAAAACCTGAGCCAGAATCCTGTCTCATTTACTAAGTGTGTAATCCTGGGCAAGTCACTTAACCTTTCAGCCTCCATTTCCTCAGGTATAAAATGCGGACAATTACAGAGCACCAACCTCTCAGGATTGTTGTATGGAAAGAGGAAAGAGGTATGGAACAGTAGTGTAATAACATGTAAAGCTCTTAACAAACCTTACAATGCAATACAAATACTGACTATTATTGTTATAGCGTTAAAACTCGTGCTATTGGTAGAAGTGACTAGAAATCAAGTGAGGAGGTGTTACTAGCATATAGTAAATGTCCAGCTATTCCAGTTAAGAGTTGAATACTATGTTCATACCTCCCCACACGGGCATGGAAATAGACTAGCGTGTCTCCCAACAGACCCTCACAAAAAAAAACACCACACAAACGCGACTCAAGAAAGTGAAGTTGGCATTTAGCAAACCCATGCTGGCTGAGGGTACAGAATACAGCTGCCAAACCACTATCTCCCTCACATCTGGTACTCTCATGCTTATAAAGCTGGGAAACTCTGCCCTACCCAGATAAAAAAGACCCACTCCCAGGAAAAACAAAATATATTTTCACTTAAAGGAGAACTGAAGTAAAAAGCATGACTGTTGCCAAAAAGCAACTGAACTGTGTTCTGAAACATCTGTGGAAGAAATTTCTGAAAAGTCTCCCAAACCATTTTGGATCAACCCTTACTGACTAGGATTCAATGTTTGAAAGTGCCGCTAACCCAAATGCTAAGTTCAGAAGATGAGTCTTCCTACAGCCAAGATGAGTCTCTTTTACAAGGCACCCTCACTGAAGACTATCATCTTTCTGGCCAGATATGAAAATGAACAGCAGAGTTCAGTGCCCCACCCAGTCCTTCCCTCAAACACATTTCAGGGCCTGCGCTTTCTAGGCCCTTTCCAGTAAACTTAGCCCCTGACTTTCCTGAGAACCACAGCTACTGATGGCACCACCAAAACCCCACTGGTGGACTGACGGCTACCTCTTGTGAGGTGGATCATAAATATGCTTGCTGGGTCAGTTATATAAAAATTAAAAGGCCTCTCGTCTAAATGTTACTTCTCTGCTCTACTCCCCAGCTCTCCTGCCACAATACTGTCCTTTTTCTCTCTCTTACAATAGGCCCCTGTGATCAGCAGGGCTCCCAGCAGGAAGGCACTGTTTTAGTGGCCTAGTCTGTTTTGATTGCTTAGACTGCCATTCTTAGGATATGCCGGAGAACAAAAGTTCAATTTTCTTGTGATGGCCTACGTAAGTAAATCGTTATTTCATATTTAGTCCTAGGTAGGAAAAACCCCAATACATCTTTTACCTTTTATTGAGAAAACTAGCAACATGGGGATTACTGACGCCACCACAAACCCATTTAGGGTTGAGAGAAGTGGGGGAAGCTTTATGAACCCTGAGGAGTTGTTAGCATTTTTCTCCTCTGCTTTTCTGTAGTTCTTAGAAAAATAAATGACTGGAGTGACTGAAGGGCATCCTTAGGACTTACTGCTGACAATGAAGTCCACTTGTGATTTAAATGCAGGAATTCTAATCTAAACGAAGCATCTACAGGCAGAGGCTAAATAACCTTATCTTACTCCAATGAAGCAAATATTAATGAAAGGTAAACAATAGGGGTTTATTCAGAATGCCATTCCCTTTTAGGTCTCATTAAATAGAACATTCAGATCAATCCTGGCACAGTAAACATCCAATTAAGACAAAGAGGTTGTACACTACACAATGCCAAACCATCTGATGAAAAGAATCACTCATGCAGATGTTTCAAAATATCCAGATGTTTGGCATCATGAAAGCAAAATATCCCATTCAATTCAGATCATTTGCAATAGATATATACCGAGTGCTTATTATGGCAGAGCCCTAGGCTCTAGAAGTACATGAGAACTGTAGTAGTTTCTGGTGTCCTAAATGCAGAGTCTAACTTAGTAGTCAAAACAAAACCAAACCCCCAAAAAACAAAACAAAACCAAACCGTGAAACTTCTCTAGCTATCTGGGCTTAGCTTTTACAGTAAGTGGCTATGTCAGGCCTTTTCTCCTAAAGTAGTGTGGAAACTACTAGCTGATAGATGACTGGGCCTGGAGTCAAGAAGACCTGAGTTCATATCAGATCTCAGACATTTACAAGCTGTGTGACCCACTAAATCATTTAACCTCTGTTTGCCTCAGTTTTCTCAACCGTAAAAAGAAGATACCTCACAGAATTGGTAGGTTAGGGAAAATAATTATAAAGCACCTAGCACAGCACCCAACATCTAAGCAGGCACTTAACAAATTCTTTGTTCCTCTTCTCCCTCCCTGGGCTGTTGTATGCATTTCCTATCTGCTCTGTAGAGTGTGAGAGAACCCAAGTGTGTCACACTGAACAAAAGGAGTGACTACAGCCTGGTGACACGAGTGTGTTTGTCTTTCCTTGCCAAAGAAGACCATGCCATCAGAGAAATGATGACATGACTTGTACTTGACTTTGTTTTGAGTGAGGGAGGGCTGTGCAGGTCACCAGCCTCACTTCTCCTCCAGAGCCATCTGAATCCGGTGACCAGATATTCATCAGGATGACTGGAGATGGCCCAGGATGAGGCAATTGGGGTTAAGTGATTTACCCTAGTGAGTGTCAAGTGTCTGAGGTGAGATTTGAACTCAGGTCTCCTGACTCCTGCACTGGTGCTCCATCCACTGCACCACCTAGATGCCCTACAGCCTGATATATCAAGATGGAATGTCAAAGTAAAAAAGATGTCTCTTCTTCTTCCTCTTGTCATATGAAATCAGCTCACCCGGGTTGGTTTTTCTTTCCAAAGACGATAATCCATATATACACTTTGCCTGGAAGTATCCTGTCCTATGCCTCCGTCCCCTTGCCACTGGATGTTTCAAGTTAGGCCTTCTCTTCTTGCATAAGTAAAAATATACTGAATAATGACTTCTTGCTTTTAGCATCATTTGGAAGAGTTAGTTTTTCGCTGAAAAACTTCTAAGTCCCCCAAACCAGCTTCAGTAGACTAATATCCTCTGGGGCACAGCTGTATTTTAATTCTTGAGGGGGATTTCTTGATAACAAAAGCATTCAAGATCCAAAGGTCGAAGAATTAGAGGTGGCATAGACTAGTGAGCGAGTGCCTAAGGGCACCTGACCTAGGAATCCAGACATCCTGGGGTCAGAACCCACCTTTAATACAGACTAGCTGGATGGCCCGAGGCAAGTCAAAACATCTCAGTGCCCCATGTAGCTCTTAGGACATCAGTGGTCATTAATATTTCTTCATAGGGAACTTCTGAGACCAAAAATAAAGACGTTAAGATACACTGGGGGAAAAATTATTATCACATAAGTGGTCACTGTCTGCCTGTTTTCATCGCTGAGGTGTAGCATAGCATTAATTGTCTGACTTAAGGGTCACAGAGAAAAAAATTATTGGATATTATAACTAAAAAGTTTCTTGGAGATCAGATCATCTAGTCCAACTGCAACACAGATAAAGAAAATAAGACCCAGAAAAGTAGGGTGACTTGCTCACTGTCACAGAGTTTATGGATTAAGAGCCTCAACTCAAACACAAGACTTCTGGCTCTACATCAAGTGCCATTTTCATTATGCCATACTACCCCAGACAAAGACTGGGCTTAATTCTCCTCCAAAAGGAATGTTCTAAATGATTATGCTAGGAAGGGGAGAAAATTTCTCCCCAGCAGGTAGGAATAATCTATTCTGTTTGTCTACTTTGGCCTTAACAAGGCAATATAGTTATTAGTCACATTAAATAAGGTCGTTCTTTGTGACTCTGAAAGATGTGCAGGAAAACCTTGGAGCTGTATGCCTATTTGGGATCACGATTATAAGGCCCACCAATTTCCCTCCAGGAGATTTGGTTCCAAAAAAGAATTTCGGAATAATAAAGAGGAGACATTCAGGTTCAGTGACTCAAATTTCTAGGCTCAATAGTTGACAGAATCACATAAACAGAAAGAAGAGGAAAAATGCAACTTCATGATAATTTTCCAAACATAGACAATTCTTGCTTTACAAATTTGCCCATCAATGTAAAGGGAGGGAGGGAGGGAGGTAGAAAGGAAGCCATATGCCCATGGAGGAAGGAGGTCACATGGACATATGGGGGTGAGGGACAGAGTAGCAAGAACAGTAGGAAGAACATATGGGAAGGAGGGTCAGTCTTGGGGCCCTCGCCAGAACCAAGAAGACGAAAGGGGAAGACACAGCGGCTGCACGTAGACGCAGACAGGTGAGAATGGGCCCTGCAGAGGTCAGGGACAGACAGGTGATACCTGAGTGCAGATGGATGAAAGACAGACATGCAGACAGGTGGGTAGAGCAGGACAAAGGTCTGCTCTCTTGGTGCCAAGGTATTAAGCCAAGCCCTCAATCCAGAGGAACTGGTGGTGGTGGTCTCTCTGTGCATCTGTTCTACTTTCACTTGGTGTGTGGTTTGTTTGCTTGCGAGGGTCTTTTTTCTAGTGGAGTTGTGGGGTGGGAGGCTTCAGAGTGCGAGAGAACACAGAACGATATAGTAAAGTCAAGATAGGTATTTTTGGGGAATGCAAATTTCTTTCAAAATTCTTTACATAAATTCAAATCTGCCTAATGTGAATTTCCATAAAACAAGAACTAAAACATAAATCTTGAGAATCTTTGGAAGAGAATACATTATTTATTAGTTATAGTGAAAAATACTCTGATATGTTAGATTCTGTTACAGTTCAGCAGGGTATCAATGAATCTACATGCCTCTTAAGCTACATTGGAAATTGCCAGAAAATTGATAGGAAAAGAGCCCTCAGCAGCAGCTGCCAAAACCCAACTGTCAAAAATCCAATAGAGTCTAACACTCAAATTACACTGGCCATTTCCACTCTGAAGGAAAAGGCTTTCAGACAGTTCAACTTCAGAATGATGGGTGACTGGCAGTAATTAAGAGCTGCGGGGACACTTTCGTCTATGGACTACACTGGAGTAAGTCACCAGGAATGACAACAACATTACCGTGCATCTTTAATGGGGTAGAATATAAAAGGAGGGAGCCTGGAATGAGCTGCATTCACTCCTCTGGGTATGTATGAGGAGGCACGTATAGAAACGGAGAAAAGAGTACAGAACCAAAGAATGAAAAACATCACTCTGCCCGCAACTGGCAGGATGGAGTTTAGGATCTATCACAGGAGCGTGGACAAGAAGAATCTAAATACTGAATATAAAAGCCCAGTGTTCCAAACACTGGATAAACCAGGTTTACCCCTAAATAATGTAGATCTGCTGGCCAACAAACACGTGGTAGAGTATTTGGCTCCCACATTTTCAATTCACTTTCTTATCCTGTCTACAAATGTAGAAAACTTTCAGGGGAGGCGGAGGAATGCACGTTAAAGGGAAACAAAAGAAAGAAAGACACTTGGGAAAACAGCATGATTTAACTGTCAGTGGAGACAATGTTGCAGGAGGCAAAAGTGCTGGATTTGGAATAGGGAACCTGAGTTCAAACCCCAGCTTTGTCACCTATTATCTGTGTGGCCTTGGATTATTCACTTAACACAGTCAGCTGATGTGGTGACTAGAACACTGTATCTGGGATTAGGAAGATCTAAATTCAAATCCTGCTTCAGACACTTTCTAGAAATGTGACCTCAAGCAAGCCACAAATCCTACCAGCCTCAGTTCCTCATCTGCAATATAGGGATAAGAGAACCTACTTCGCAGAGTTGTTGAAAGGATAAAATGACATAATATATGGAAAGTGCTCCGCAAATCTTAAAGCACTATGTAAAGGCTAGCTACTACTATTACTTAACCTCACTGGGTCATGGTTCCTTCATCTGTAAAATGAAAAGAGATTCCCTCTAAGGAACCTTCTTTCTATGATTTATGATCATAGTTGATTAAGAGGAGTTAAAAACCTCTACCCTCATTTATACTGGGGGCTCTTACACCCTCCCTGCTTTTCACTCACGTCGTTACTACCTTCATTCTGACTCTTATCCTTGATTATTGCAATAGTGTCCTAATAGGTCCCCCTAAGTCTCTAACCACCTCAGTCCATGCTATATACTACCACCAAAGCAACTTTCCTTAAGTACAGACCTTACCATGGGACTCTACTGCTCAACCATCTACAGAGGCATTCTGTTGCCTCTAGAATTCAAATATAACTCCTATATATAGCTTTGAACCTGACTGTATACCCTAAAAATCAGCCAAAGTGGTTTTCTGTGTCTTCCCCACATATGGTATATTTCATCCCCCACCTTCACACCTTTTCACTGGCCATTCCTCAAGACTGGAATATATTCTTGCTTTACCTCTTCCTCAAAGAGTCCATCTCCCTTTACAATTCAGATCAAGCTTCATCTTCTTCATAAAGCCTTTCCCAATCCTCAACACTGCTACTGCCCACTTCCCCAAACTACCTCATATTTAACTACTTTGCATATTCTTTGTATTTATCTGTTTTATCTTGTACATCTTCGTGTGTGTGTGTGTGTGTGTGTGTGTGTGTGTGTGTGTGTGTGCGCGTGCGCACTTATCTTCACAGCAGAACGTAAGCCCCTTGGTCCTTGAGTTTGCTCCATTTTTTGTACTTGTTTCCGTAATGCCTAATGCAGTGCACAGGACTCAGAGCTTATGAAATGTTCTTTGATTGATCACCATAGGCCATTTCAAGAGTCTCCTACTTCTTCTCTCTTCCCTGTTCCAATCCATTCTCCACACAGTCATCAAATTGATATTCCTAAAATATAGATCAGATGATGCCACACCCCCTTCACTTCAAAATCATCAATGATTCCTTATGGTCTCTAACAAGTCTGTCATTTAAGATTTCCTATAATCTGGCCTCGACCTAAGACTTATTCAATCTTATCTTCCATCAATCCCCTCATCACATTCTTTATTACAGTCAAACTGGACGATTAGCTGCCTCTCATATACACCATTCTAACTCCAGCTTCCTTGATGTTGTTTAAGTGTTCTCCTCTGTCTAGAATATGCTCCTCCTGCATCTCCAACTCAGAGAATCTTTGGCTCCTTTCAAGTCATATCTCAAATACCACTCCTACCAGACAGCTTTCTTGATCCTCTCAACTTTAACACCCTCTGCCTTTTGAAATTGCTTGGTACTCTACTATATCCTCTTGTATTTATTTATCTGTGTATTTCTTGTATCCTATTGGCAGGATATAAGCTCTAGGAGGGTAAGGACTGCTTCATTTTTATTTTTGCTACCTCCAGTACCTAGCTCAGTATACAGCACCTAGTAGTCACTTAATAAGTGTCTGCTGAACTGAATTTGAAGTGAACGACTTTGAAATAGGAACCAAAATAATCATTACTGTTTGATAAGCTTTTGCAATAACACTTTGGCAATCATAAGGCACCTATAGCCTTATATCTGAGATACTTTCTTTTTACATCTTTCAGGTAATTGATCTGCAAACAGGTAAAATGATGACTGCCTTTCTTAAAGTTAACTATACAAAAATACACGCTTATAGATATAGTCATAGGTATATACAGAGCCAAGATTTGCTTGCCTATGGTTTAGGATAATAAATTTAGAAATGGAAAGGATCTCAGAGGCCATTTGTTACAAATTTCTCATTTTAGGAAACTAAGGCCCAGAGAGGTTAATATGACTTGCTCAAGGTCACAAAATAAAACACAGAGGTAAGATTTCAACCTGAGTCCTCTGAGTCAACTCTTTGCTCAATCTAGCTGACTATAATGGAGAACACATCAACTTATGTACTACGGTAGTCGAAGCCTAGTCACTGAAGGTTCTCTTTAGAGATCTGAGAGTAGTAATCCTCCCTCTGGGGTTCCAGATTTCCAGCAAGTTACAGAATTGCCCCCAGAAAGGGTGCTATATTGTTTTTACACATTCAACAGCAAACTTGTCAACGGTAAAGATAGCATGTATTATTCTTTTTTTCAAACCCTTGATATGTATTAGAGGGATCTTCATATGGGCTCCCTATAAATTTGGTGTCTGAGAAGTTAAAAATAATCAAATTTTTTTAATTTGGAAAAGAAAGCATTAAATGATTAAATAAGTGACTTCTCTAGTGAAGGGATAGTATACAAAAGAAACTGAATACATAATGAAAGAATAAGAAATATCTCTCTTGTATCTGAAAGGAAAACCTAACCATCTGAACTGGGAATCCACTAGAATGCACTTCTGTATGAAGCTAGGAGCTTCTCCCAGCCACAATAAACTTATTTAGTGGAATAAATATCTTTCTGGAAGAGTTAACTTCAAACCTGTGCTTGAGTCAACAGATTAGGTTAGCTGACTTCTAACTAGACCTTCTGATACCATGAATCTTTTCTTCCTTGACTTATTCATTCATCATTGATAGTTTCCATTTTCACCCTACATAAAACTACTTAATGAAGATGATAGAGCAGATGAAGAATACCACATGATACAAATCAGTCCTGTCTTCCATCTTACACAGCATCCTTTGTGGGGTCATCTGGAATCAGGGGAAGAGCAGAGAGTGGGTTCTTCCAAAATAGGAAGAAAACCAAGGGGATGGTGTTGAAAACACAGCTTCAACATTAACTGCTGAAAATTTGAAGATGTCTTAAAATCTGGGAAAGCTAGCCAGAGGATTAAAATGTCCACTTTTATGGGTTTATTTTTCAATCTTGATAATGGCATTACCATGGTTATTATTTCTTTTTATCCTCAGCTCCATCCTCATGTGCCTTATAATCTTTAAAATACATCTAAATGTCAAAGACAACAGCTTCTTGAAAGATAACTTCTAATCTGAGGCCCAATGCCACTTCTCCGTTTCTGATTCTCTGGGGCTTACAGAAAAAAAGAACAAAACTACTCAGCTTTTTCTTTTCTTTCTTTTCATCCTCTTTAGCATTTTTACTTTTCCTTTTGTCATCTCTTAAGGATATGAAAGGGAACAGCAGACACCAGATAAAAGGAACATTCTTCTGGTCCCTTATTTTGCAGTTGGCAAAAAGCTAAGGTTTTAAAGAGATCCTTTTCATACACACAGAAATAAAACAGGATGACAAAGGAAGCACCTTCTCCTGGAAAAACAGTGGCTGCTGTGAACAAGACAGAGTATGGACCTCTTTGTTTATAATATAAAATTTCACACAGACTTGAGGGCAGGGGGAGAGATATAATTAAAGTAGAGTTGCGAAGCAAAGCAACCCTACACAGATGTGAATCGTGATAATATGACCATTTAATCTATTCCTAAGTAATATTTTTGCAAGGCACCATTATCCCTTTGTGCCTTGAACACATCTATTTTTTTCCACATCAAAGAAGGCCCTGAAGATTATTAGAAGTGAATGAATACAGCAGCTGATGGAGCAGAATAGCATCAGTAGAGAAAGGAGAACCAATGGTATTTTGCACAGTTATAGCAAAATCACTATTATAAATATAAAACACTGCATCTACGCCCTCATCTGTCCAAGCTTCCTCACGTTAGGCCCACTTAACAACTAACGGCTACCATAAAATACACCCCATTCATGGCTGGCAGAAACAATGAACTTCAAATGACCGATGCTTAAGGAGATAGAGGGGTATATACCTCCTAACAGCTTCCCTCATGGTCTTGATACCACACGGCTATAGCAATAGGGCTGCCTGCAACTGTGTCAAACTGGCTTTCTCCTTACTCATCAGAAGGGTGGGGAAAATCCAAGTCAATTAAGAAGTGAAGCAAAGTTCAAATTCAAATTTAAGGAAGGTTTTGTTTTGTTTTTTAACCTGCAGCCTGGTTATCCTGGGCCAGCAGTCCTTCCCTGGACTTTTGGCCATATTACTGATTACACAGTAGCCATAAAGGCAGCCCATTTTTCTAGCTTTTTAAAGCAGGGCTACAACACTCCTAGGTAAAGCTGAGACTACTGTAGGTCACGTGACCAAGTAAATGTCCACTCTGCTCTTCCTCTTCCCAAACTCAAGGACCTCTCCCCTTAATGGTTATATGTTTAGGGTTCCTAAGTAGATCATTTACCAAAAGGAGAAGAACATTTTCCTCTATGGCTTAAGTACATGCACCAGCTACTTATCTCAGTTTTTCTATGTAGTATCACCTGTATCCAAGCACATAAATGATTTTTTCACAACGATGATTGATAATGACAGAAGCTAGATTATCACAAATGGGCAAAGTAGCCATGATGTAGTACATAGAGAACCAACCTGGAAATCAAAAAGTTCTAGTTTCAGGTATCAGCTTTGCCACTTTTCATGGTCCAACTCCAAGCCTCCTCTGTGCACTCCTTCCTCCTCACCTCCTCCTCACAGAGTCCCCTTGTTCAAGATGCAATTCAAAACCCAGCTAAGATAACCAGAAACTGAAAGTAACAGCTAAAATGAAACCCTAAAATTTAAAAGATTCTATAACTCACTGCCATAGTAGTATATATTGGTATACTTTGATTGGCATAATATGTAACTAGAAAAAAAAAAGATGCAATTCAAATACCACCTCCTACTTGAAGCTTTTCTGGTTGTCTCAACTGTTAGTACCCTCCCTCCACAATTATTTTCTTTTTTTTTTAAACTACTTTGTATTTATTTAGATGTTCTCCTTTCCCTTTTCCTATTTATTCTGTATATTTGGGTGCATATACTTGACTTCTCCATTAAAATGTAAGAATCCACAGCACTCAGAACTGTGCCTGATAAACAGTAGGCACTTGAGAAATGCTTGTTAAAGAATGTATTTAACAAAGACTGTGGACTCCAGGCAGAGTCAGTTAACCTCTTACTAACTCAGGCAGCTCTCTAAACGAAGTTGAAGATTAGCTGTTGATCTATATTAACAAAGCGAGTTTCCTCATCAGGAATTCCCTATACCCATGAAATCACAGATCAAAAATATTTAAAAAGTCATAAAAGGTGACACAAACTCTGGCTAAATGACCTCCTATCACCCTTTTTTGGTCATTGCTTATTTTGTTGCTGCTAGAAAAGTTATAGTCATATCCAACAGTATGAGAGCCAGATATTATATCACATGTGTATACTAAATACCTCAATGGAATACCCTTCCGGGACAGCTATCATATATTTCAGGCTTTCCTATGGCAAATTTGCAAAAAGGGTTCACCCTTTGGGGACCTGTGAGTGCTGTATTTTGAGAAATGTCACAAGGAGCTCTGCTCTAGAGCTGAAGGACAATGGAGCCTTTAATTCCTATTTACCTCTGCCCTTGGCACTCCCTTCCATGGAGTTGTCTAATATCGCTTAGAAAAAAACTATGAATAGTCCAATTCAGACTCTGCACTGTGTAATTAAATCATATAAAGCATATTACTAAACAATGCAAATATGAATTAATCATCTCAATCACTGAAACTATTTCCTAGTTCTTAAATACAATAGCAAGGGTTGTAAGTCTTATCTTCTGTTTTATCTTATGTAAATAATAGCTAATTCCCTCCATGATCTTGCATACTTGTAAGTATATTATCTATAAGTCTTGTTTTTGCTTTTTTAATTACAGATTCATTTAAAAGCGTGCAAATCTTTGCCATCTAACAGTCAAATTTTAATTTTCCTCACTCCTGAAATATTAAGAGAAATCTCCCAGAGATCTTAAATTAAAATCAAATATGTATGCTTAATGATTACTTTTTGAAATGTGGGGAAGTTATCTTAACAGTAAGTTCAAAAGCTTCAAAGGATAGGGAGAAACAAGATAAAAGGTTTGGGGGGCTGAGGCAGTGGTGAAGGAAAAGAGGACAGAGATTAGGAGAAAAATTACAGAGGTTCTGGTCAGATCTAAACAACAAGGGAAAAGCGAGATGGGAATCAATACAACCTTCCTTAGGAACTACCCTCACACCCCCAAGTGGTAGGCCCGCTGTTTAATGAGCCAACAGTAGACCAATCTAATCAGATCCAAACTGGTGGCAGTCATAAGGATGCACATTTTTCTCTTAATAAGAGAAACACACCTATAAACAGGTACATGGTGTGGTTTTGAGAATGTGAATCTTTAAATTAAAGAAGTTCTATAAAAGCATGTGAAAATCATTCTTCATGCTCTTCCTATTCAAAGTCATGCGTGACACTGAAGCAGCTGGCAAGGCCGTTCTGTGCCAGACATAATCCTTCTATCCTGAAACATTAGAGAGGCTGGATTAGGTGGGATTACACTCTGAGTGATGCTGGAACCAAACCACAGTGTCTGCTCCCTCTCCTGCCCAATTTGGCCTGTTGTAAATAAAGCCTTATAGGCTTCTGAAATCCAGTTAAGAAAGTGTAGCACAAGTGGCTTCTGATGCCCAACTGGCAAACCATGTAGGAATTCCCAAAGAAATCTTCTATCCATAGAAGGAAGAAGCAGTTGCCCCATGTGAGAGGTACCATGGCTGGCAAGGAAAATGGTGATCTTGGGAGACATTTCACAAGTTTTTCAGTTTCTACTGACAGATCAAAAAGAGGAGGAAGGTAGACCTTTAAAAACCAAACCTGCTCATTTTACTTTAAACCAGATGTTAGCACTCTGGAACCAAAGGAGTATGGTGAATTGTACTGCATCCTGATCAATTCCAGGTGCTTCCCCAAGAAGTCTGGACAATCTAGTAGACTTGGAGCTTCCTCAAGATCTTACTGGAGTCACAGGAGGCTATCTCTTGTCAAGACCATCAAGTTCCAAATGATTTTTCCTCATTTTGATTCTCCCTAACCCCGTCCTCATTCAGACTATGGGAAAAGATAAGATGTGAGGTTTTTCCACACATAAAGGGAAGAGACTAGGACAGGCTAAATGAGAAATGGGCAGAAAGAAGCCCAGAAGTTGGGACTTTTAGGTACCTAAAGGAATTCAGAAGCCCTGACTAAGGCAGGGGTGGGGAACCTGCGCGGCCTTTTGACTGAATCTATATGGTTCCCCACCCCCTGACTAAGAGATGTCACTACTTCAGACGGAGGTTGTTTTAAAAAGAAGCAGGGGTTATCATGACTATAATCCTAGATCAGGTGGGGAACTGTGGCCTTGAGGTCACAGGTAGACGGCTAGGTCCTGAAGCGCAGCCCTCTGGCTGAATCCAAACTTCACAAAACAAATCCCCTTAATAAAAGAATTTGTTCTGTAAAACTTGGATTCTGTCAAAAAGCTGCAATCAAGGCCCAAGAAGACCACATGTGGCCTAGAGGCTGTCTAGGGCCCTTCCCCTATCCTAGACAGCCACCATGATGATTGCTGGGAAACAACATCATCTTTCAGGACAAGGAAGACAGTTTCTAGGTTTGAGAGACACTATGATAACTGGGCAAAACTAAGACAGGTGACAATCCAAGAACTAAACAAAAGATATGAGAGAAGAAGTTTTGGGGTTTGTTTGTACAAAGGTATGGACATCCAGTAAAATCTATTAAGGAGAAAGAATGGTGCTGATAGCTTAAAGTCTAAAATTTTATGCACAATTTGCCAATTTGGCAAAATATCTCTCCTCACTGAGGCACTCTTCATCTTTAGAAGTTATCATGTCCTTTTGCTCTTTCCCAGACTAAGATCTATCGTGACAGTGGAACTCAAATGATGACACTTTCTTACATAGCGTGAGCTGAACGTTGATTTTTCTTCCTACAAAAATAACTGATTGAAACGGAAAAGATAAGACTGTGAGGCAAAGCTGATGCCTTCCCTGGTGGTAAGTGTATGTATATTTGTTTTTTTAAGTGCTGTGATGGCTAACGTCAGCCTAGTCACACAAAGGAAGAACTGAAACCCGGAGAAGAGCTTGACATATAGATGAGATTGTGATTGAGGGGCAGGCCTGCTGTAAATCCATCACTAAAATCTTTCTAAGTTAGTGACTCGGAACCTCTCCATAAGACCAGCTCCACATAGTTAGAGCCAAATGCCCTAAAACTTCAGCAATGAAAACTAACTCGAGACAGAAGGAAAATTAAAAGAAAGAAAAAACGAAAATGAATGGAAAGACTAGGTTTCAGTAATACAAAAAAAAGTGTAATGACGAAAGGAAGAGGAAACTTTTTAAAAGTGTTCTGATGCCCAAGAGCCAAATCATGTAAGAATTTCCCAGAGAATCCCAATGCACAACACTAACCTTATCCTAATACTGAGACCACCTTCATCAAATAGGAGAGAGGAAGTTATACAAATAAGGACTGGAAAGGAATGAAGGGGAGGTAGTGGTGGTAATGGGGGAGGGATAAGGGAGGGAAACCAGGCCTCTCTAATCTGACTGCAGAACTAAAAAACAAACAAAAAAACCCTAACCACATAACAATGTGTAACAAATCAGAGATAATGACAAGATCTAGTAAAAAAATAAAAATTAGTCTTCGTCTCATCTTTTCAACAACAAACAGTCATTAGAGTGGGCATTACAGAACATTGTGAACTCACTTGAGAAATAAATTGTCTTGTTTAAATACTGGGTTGTCCCAAAAGTCTTGGTGCAGTTCTCAGCTTAGTAAATAATGCCTACAAGCTTACCCCACAAAAACCCCCAGAAATTTTTGAAACTTTGATTATTTAAATTTATTTTAGTATACAGTATTTAGTATATTTTATATTTACAAAGTTTTATGAATTCTGAAAAATACCCTAGCACTATGTATTCTTTGGGATGACAGCTTCTGAATGACACTTTCTCAGACCAATGGATCAGTCTTGCTTGACCACTGAAGTCTTGATCTATCTCCATTAGAATCCTTATGGGGTAGGTCACATATTCATCTAAACCTTGTTCTCTAGATGATCTTAAGGCTGGGGTTACAAATGCAAATCCTTTCAGTCCTTGAACAGCCATTGGTGAAAATTTTGATAAGATCTGAAAATTGACAAGAGCCATGTATAGTGCAAAACAGTCATTACGTTGAATTGTAATTATCCTATCAATATTTTAGAATTTTATATAACCCTTCAAATGTTGTTTTTTGAAGTTTGTAGTATTTATGCTTCTGAAATTCATAAAGTTTAAAGCACTAAGACTTTTGGGACAACCTTTAAATGCCTGGCTATGGCAGGTGATCCCTAAGTCTTCAGGGATGCCTCTGCGACATGCAATGTTTATTGCAAGTTTTTCCATCTAAATTCATTTTCAATTTCATTCACCACAATATGCCTTATTTCATTATAGTGTAAACCAAGGTACAGTAAGGCTTGGCAAGGAACATTGTGCCCCTAAGTGAAGCCTAGGTTTAGCACTCTTTAAAATGTCAATGAACACTGTTTTTAAGTACTCTCTATTATTAAAAAGGATTGCTACAGATATAATAAAAAAAAACAAAAACAAGCTTCCTGTTTTAGTAAGACTTTCTTAAAACAACAGAAGATTCTGCTCATTTTGCCTTGGAATATTAAATACCTACATGAGGATGATGCTGTCTGGTACAGAGGGCAATCTCTGCAAGGACTGAAAGATGCCTCCTTTAGTGTTCCATTTTGAAACAATTAGTGGTGGGTCAAATTAGACCTGAATGATTGGTTTGTTGGCTCTGCTAAGAGAAATGCTGAAATAATTGCTAGATGCTTATTTAAGATCCAGAGTCTTTAATTTCCTTCGAGAATCTGGTACCAAATGTCAGCACTATGTTCTTCTGCATTATTACACTGACTTGAGAAGTAAAGGATTCAGTGACTTGAAAAACGTTGCCTTGCTGGGGAAAATGGGGAGCCATCTCTGTTGAATCCCAGGTTCAAATCTGAGCAGGGATAATTAAGTCTTCATCCTTCATCCCATGGAGGGTCATCATAATGGAAGAGGTAAAAAATTAAGGAACCTAGGACTTTTAAAAACTAAGCTTCTCAAGAACAGCGTTTCTTCTTTTGACATCTCCATAGTACAGCACTCCATGCAAGATGATAGCCAAAAAGAAACGTTAATGATGAGCTCTGATGTGCAGAGATACAACAGACCTTGTACAGCAGAGTTTCCCAACTACTGGGTGACCAACACCTAAGGCATATTTTTTACAAACCTTCAAAATTTTTAATAATAGTAAACTAAAAAAATAACTGAGTACTCCTCTCTGTTAACTGCTTCTCCCAGATACAGCCTCCTTCATCTCCAAGTTGTGGACCCCAGCCCAGAATTTTGTTTTACTTAAATGCTGGCCTGAACTGGGAAAGACTGTAAGACCTATGGTCTAGCTCAAGCCCATCAAAGTCAGATATATACGTCATGCCTTTGTTAAAAGGGCTAATGAAACAAAATCTAAAGAAAGATAACATAATATGAAAGTTCTTTGCAAATGAGAGTTACAAATGACCCTTAGACACGATTTCAAATATAACAAAGTAAAGAAAGAAAAGTGGACTGAAATGAATGAACATCTTCCTTATATTCATATACAGAGTTTCTTAATGAAATGGAAAACCTACCTACCCTCATTCTGTACATTTGATGTGATTCTCTTTCTTTTGGCACACTTACACAAAAGTTCAGAATTAATAGAAGCTAAGAACCCCTAAGTTGTGTCCATGCAAAAAAAAAAAAAATCAACACTCAGACTGTTTAAGAGATGATGTGGATTTAACTTGGCATCTTAAAACCCACATGAATTTTAGGATTATTTTCAAATCTAAGAATATATTCTCTCCCATAGGACTAGATTCTGAAATTAGGTAATACACAGCAGAAATCCTTTATAATACTTATGTCAAGAGATAGGATAAATGCCTACTTTCTCAGTTAGCAATGTCATATGAACAATATTTCCTCTATGTTATTACTATTTCTGTAGACCATGATTTGCCCTGTAGCATATCCAAACTCAGGCGACAGGGAATTAATGAAGTTTCCAGAGCAGAGAGTACCTGGTTTATGACATTTTTAAAGTCTTATTTTATAAAGTTACATTAGGTACACACATCAATATTCTTGGCTCTACATGTTTTGTTCAGAAGACATGGTACGGATTTAAGGACTTTCTGTGATTCACTAGAAAATGGAAGTTCTCTTCATTCTTCCTAAAGTTAAGCTAGAGCTGAGGTTGTTACTTCCACTGTCATCTGGACATCATTCGGGCTCTTGAAACAGCAAAAATTACACATGAAGGGCACAGAAAAATACCTTCTATTTCCACATGTCCACCAAAAAAGGCAATATGGCAAACTGACCATTTAAAAAGCAGAATGGTCAGCCACTTTTTATCAGTGCACACAGCTTGTTGTCATTTGGTCCCCTTTGTACTCCTACCCATGCTCCATTGTGGAGCCTTAATATCAGTCACTGGACCATGAACGACTCTTCAGCTCAATGCTTCAATACTGAAGGGAAATGAAAGCTCCTTAGGATCAAGAGCATGTACTGGGATTATTGAACGCTACTTTCATCCGAAGTTACCTACAAGGAATATAAGTCATTGAACTACTTCTCCAATATCTATTCTTGCTCATATTTATTTACTTTCTTATGCTTTGCCTATGACAAGATCACCTGTTTTAAATTATAAACTCTTAAAATCAGAGGTGGTGTTTATTTTATTCATTTTGTCCAATATCCAGCAAGAGCATGTAATAAATACTACTTGATAATGGTAGCAATGATGAAAAGGGCTTATAAAATTTTATAGAGCGTGCCACCAAATATGGGTCCTAATGAAAGCCACATATATCAAGCTGACTATCCCATTCTCATGCCACCTGAAGGTAAAAGTTAATAATACAAGTATTCTGAATCACAGTCTGAAGTCTAAAAACTAGGAACCAAAAAACATTTCATTGCTCTATCCAGGACATTTTTTTCCCTTGAGGAATATTGTAAAATTTAATAACCATATTCTTTAGGCTCCACAGCAAGGAAAAAGATAAATTGTTCAGGATTGTTAATATTTAAAAGAGACTAGTACATGCACATTCCACCCCACAAACTTGGAGTCTCCTACCTCTTTAAAGTTATCAAATGCTGATAAAATGATTTCATGCCCTCCTCTTACAAGACAAACAGCTGCCAACAGTTCTAACACGAGGGCTTTCGTTCTGTCAAAAGAACAAGAAAGAAAAAAAACCCAAAATCAATGATAACATGATTAATGAAATCCTCCTAGGAAAAATAGATGCAGTGATATGAAATACATTTTTTGTCTTCTGCGTATGTTTTTGATTTTTACTAGCTTACAACTCTCTCTATGATTTGTCTAAGATAGCAAACTTATGACCCATTTGACAGGCCTGCCCCATTTTCACTAACATAGAAATAAGATTGTTATTGAAAAATTGAAAAAAGAATTACATTCACTATTAAACTCTGGGTAAGGACATCATTCCCCACCTTTAATGTTGAGTGATAACAGTTCTGGTTGGCTTTAAAATAAACAGATTTATGAGCTGAATAGCAATAGGAAATTTGGAAACATTGGGAAAAGAAATCATTGGTTAAATATTTTCTCCATGCTATGGAAACAAAACTATTTCATTTGTCTAAAAAGTTCAAAATCAAATTAAATAAATGCTCTCATGCTTCAAACGTGCTCATTTGCAGATGGCTATGAATAAATCCTCTGTGACAATGTGCGTTTGTAACAAGCTTACTTTCCCTCCCTATGTAGGTGACTTGGAACTAGCAAATAACAGCTGTGCTAATATACAGATATTTTCCCTGTCCCCAGAAACAAAAATACTACTACATCTGAAAATATTATTGGAAGGAAAACTTGGAGAAAAAAATTTCTAAACTTTCAAAGTAAAATGCAACAAGGGTGTATCATATGCCAGCCGTCGGTGCCAATGTATAATCTGGAGTAACACCCCTTAGAGAAAGGCTCTTACATGGCACTTAAGACAAAGGTTCTTGTGACAGCCAATGATATAAAAAAGTCCTAAACAAAAACAAATGAGATTTTGGGGCATGAAGGATAAGAATGTATACCAAGAGGATTATACCCAATTTTAATGCTAACCACAGGAAGTGAATCTGCCAACTCCCCAAAATCCCCTCACTTGAAATAAAAAATGGTGATCCAATTGAAGAGGATCTCATTTCAAACCATATTCTTCAGGATGCATAACAGTTCTTTAGGTATATGATCTATATACATCAATCTTTAGAAAACTGACAAAAAGCAGAATGTAATTTAGAACATTATAAAATATTCTGCTGGACTATTAATTATTATGGGGCAACTTTGAAGATAATGAAGAGACCCTTCTGGAGATAATCTGTGATTTAAGAAGACATTCACATGAATTATACACACATGTCCAAGATACACATATGCAGACATATATGCACACACATGCACTGCATATAATATTCATAGAGATAAGGATGGGGATTGGAACACGAGATTTCCTTTCAAGAGAGAATGCTGAGGTGTCCTCTCTATCTATGCCTATCAGCACCTTCTCTACTACTTACTGTTTTCAAGAATTGCCAAACACAAAATCAGGTTGAGTGATTTGCCCACAGCGTTATGCAGCCAGTATATGTCAAAGGAGGAACTTGAACCTAGGTTTTCTTTGCTTTTATGTTTTGTTAGGTCATTATGCCATGCTGCCTCTAATAATAATAGACATACATGCATACATAAATGCACTGGTGAAAGGAACACCCATAGCCATGAGATCACAGATCCATTTAAGCACATAATGATAAATATGCATATATATACATATAGACATATAACCTATATGCAAAGTTATATACACTGATACAAATATACACCCATGTGCTTTGAAAACAAACTAAAGGAACATACCTTCCTTTTACTTCAAAAGTTTAGACACACAGTTTTAGTTTCCAGCCCTAATAAAAATTATTCCATGTAGACTTTCTTGAATTACCCTAATAGCAAAGACCAGAGGTCTCAAGGGGATATAATAGGAGGAAGGAGTGCTTTTTCTGTAAAAATATTCCCATATGAGTGATGACACTATTGAGAGATGACATATACCAAAGACAGAAGTAGAGGTTCCCAAGATTCTACCAGTGTCATGTTCTTAGATCTCCTTACTTCATCTAACAGACTTGAGGATGAAGACAACGGGGGTGGGAGGTTTAGGCCTAGTAAGCAATGAAAATGAGATCTAAAAGTTGGCAGTGTCACCATTTAACTGTGCTATCTGAAATCGCTAAAATAGAAACTCTTTAAACCTATACCGCCATGTTTCATTCCAGAGAAATATAGGCAGGTTCCATCATTTAACTAAACCAAACAGAGTTTAAATCTTATATAACACAAAATAACCTTACCTGGGGTTTTTGTTGTTCAAGCTCAGTGCAATTTCATTAACAGCATGTGGATGGGACATGACCATATTGAAGCCATACTGAAATCAACAGAAAAACAGAACATTTGCGGTTCAGTTTGGGGGCTGCCAAATGTTTATTTTTTCAAAAAACAAATTAAAAATTTTAAAGCCTAGCCTGTTTCCATGGAAACCATGACCAGAATCTCTAAACACTGGATTTGGCAACTTTTATAATTTCTGTAAACTTTTGGTAACTTCTGTAAAATCTGAAGGATTAACAAAATTCTGGCCAAATCACAGAATGAGCCCGAGGAGTGGGAAGTCACCACTAGATAAGCCATAGTCCTAAGTCATCGAATTCTGACCCTTTTTGTCACCATGTAGTCATTCTCTTCATACAGTCATCCTTACAGTAATTATAATAAAGTGGTTTCCATAATCATTTTTATGGTATACAAGGGTAAACAAAGACAAAAGTATATTAACGGTTATAACCAAAGGTCCCATAAGCAGCTAATGATATTAGTGCTAATTTTTAGTCACTGTTTTTTATCTCCCTTAATGTCCTCAGGATGGCTTTCTTTTTCCCCCTTTATTTTCACTTTTGTGGAGTTCTTATTTGTTTCTCTACAAGTCTTTTATATTTATCTTTCAGAAGAGTTTCAATTGGATGTCGTCAGTTTGCCATAAACAACCATTACATTTTTCTAAAGAACTCCTAATTGGCTATATCACATCCTTGTTTAAGCCGAGGGGAAAAAAGGTCTAGAAGCTTAGATCCCTATTACCAAAAGCTCTTGCTCATCCCTTTTAGCACTGCATGGCATTTTGCTCCTGCCTATCAGAACTGGGGAGATTTGCCAGAGACTCTAGCTGAGTATCTAAATATAATCATAGCCACAACCACCTATGGAAAATCCTGCCTTGAGGAGGGAGCAGAACTGCCCTTTACCACAGGCATGAAGGAGAACACATTGCTTCTGGACTTAAATGATGTTGACAATATCTCTATCCCAACACATTTCTCTGTCTAGTTTCCTCTGCCTGATTTAAACCCTATAACCCTAACCTCTATTCTGATACTTGGACTCTATTTCTCCTAGTGCTCTGTTGCTCAGTTTGTATCTATAGAAACTGAACCTTGTCTGTTTAGCCCAATTAGATTCTCTTGCCTAGTTCATGTCTTTGGAAACTTACCCAGAGTCATCTACTGAGACCATGAAGCTTGCCTATTCCCTGCAGTATGACCTAACCGTAACTCTGACTTCTGCTTTACCTATACTAATAAGACTTGCATGCCCATTCCTCATACTTGGCTTTATACTACACCTAATCTACTGGATATGAGTTCTTGGCTGCACATCACACTTTCTACTAAGTCCCACAAACAAGATCGAGGTCTCAGTGCTGGCTATTCTGTTTGGCATCCAAAGCCTTTTTGTAACCTGGTCCCTTCCTCCCTTTTCAGTTTTATTACATGTTAACCCTCCTCCCTCCAAATACTCTGTGATCTAATGACATTGGACTCCTTAAGGTTTTTGCACAAGATAATTCATCTTCCCTGGCTATCCCCCATTCCTTGAATTCTCTTTCTTCTCATATCCACCTCCTAGCTTTCCTGGCTTCCTTCAAGTCCTAGCTAAAATCACTTCTCCTATGAAAGGCTCTTCTGATTCCCCCAATGCTAGTGCCTGTGCATTGTTGATAGTATACAATTCATCTGGTCTTCATCTTATTTGTACATAGTGGTTTGCATGTGGTCTCCCCCATTATTGGACTGAGTTTCTTGAGTGCTGGAACTGTCCTTTGACTTTCTATGTGTCCCCAAGATGCTTAGCTCAGTGCCAGGTAGAGCAGGACACTTAATAAATTCTTGTTCATCTGACAGCTGGCCTGCCCTTTCCTGTTGTTGCTTATGTCCCGACAATGACACTGTCTCTTATGAACAAAAATATTCTCCGAAATTGGAGACAAGGAAAATCAGTTTATTTTTATACAGAAATAAATGTTTCCCCATTTACTTATTTCCCTCCAGATTAGTAAATAACATCAGAATGATGGAAGCAGACCAAATTTTAAGCTTTTAAGTCATTAGAATTTTCTTTCTGACCATAATATCATATTAGAAATTTGGGGACATTCAAAGTGGAAATAATGTAAAAAAGAAAATTAAAATATGGTCTAAGTTCAATTTGTCTAGACAGACAAGTGGACCTTTGGGGGGAAAAAGCAGACAAATCTAGCAACAGTTCCTGAAATAAGAATACATACCTGGTAATTCATGATAGCACGTAAACACATGATACAGACGTGAACATCATCTTTTTTACTCACTAATCTTGAATTTTTCAGAGTTCTTCTGCTTGGCAAAGTATTATAGCTGCAATTGAAAAGGGTAACCTTTATAAAACAACAGACCACTTCTATCAGCTGGGGGAATATGTAACTTCAAAAATGGATTTTCCCTACCTTTTACCAACTAATGACTGGTTTTAATAATGTACATTACATGATTCACCCAGTGCCCAGTGCAAAACATGTACCAAGTGCAAAAACACCAATGCAAGAATGGCCATCACAAAGCCTTCCTTCAAACTAACACCTGTGTTGTTTGACATAATGGCTCAACACCTTGACATGCTCAGTCGGTTATGCACAAGACACTAAAATGCATCCTACATTGATGGTACACATTCAATGGATGCAGGAAGCCTTAAGACCCACATGAGCAATGTTGGACAGCTACTGGTTCCTAATGAATAAGCTATGTTAGCTTTGCAAAAGTGACCTGAGGCAGGATGCATGCCATCCTAAATGCAGCAAAGAGGTGAGAGGCAGGAAAAGCCTTAGCTTTGTGACTCCATCACTCTTTGAACATGTGGCACATCTCAAACTCGGCATTCTCATCCAAACTTGCGATCTGTGTCATCCAGAAGCTCCTGTTGTGCCACTGCAGACCTAAGCAAAGCAGCACACCCAGGCAGGACCAAACACTTAATGGTGCCAGGCCTTTGAACTCTTAACACTGTGCAAATGATTCTGGGAGCAGTCACTCACCTAAAGGCAGGTACAGAAGCAGAATCTTGGATGAAAATATGGAATGTGGGAGCAAGGGAGAGAGAGAAAGAAAGAAAGAGAGGGAGACAGGGGGAGGAAAAGAGAGAGAGAGAGAGAGAGAGAGAGAGAGAGAGATTTGCCCATGCTTTTAATACTGGACTTCCCTCTTTGTCACTTACAACGAGAAACTTTCCATTACCAGGAGATCTTGAAGAACAATAGCCTAGACAATGATCTTATAGAAGCAGCACAAAAACACCTCTATGGGTACCACACATCACAATTCTCTGATTTCAATTCTGGGTGTGCACACAGGCTCTCACGATAAAAGCACAGGATTCTAGCTTTTCTTTCCAAGCTCAAGACAAAAGCAAATTTCAAAAATGGAAAAATTATTTCCTAAGAAAGACACCAATAGTAGAAATGCCCTCTCAAAACAAGCTTTTTTCTTGCCCCCCCACCTGCACTAGTGTACTAAAGTAGAAATGTAGATGAATATTTTGTGATTAACATATTCCTCAAAAAAACCTAACAGATGGTTAATGATTTAAAATGTCTGTGGGTATTTTGACAGGTAGATGATTATCTAAATTTCTCTTACTGAGCATGCCAATTGATTTCAATTAATCTTCAAAAGCAACTAAGGGGAGTAAAGGAGAGAGACTTAGTCTTATAAATAGACCTACTATTTGACCAAATTAATTTCAGGAAACGATAGCAACAAAACACCCGTTTCTACAAAGTAAAATTTTCAGCTATCAGACTACCTTGATTTTGCTAGTTATAAAAAGGGGACTGTATTTCAAAATTTCTTGCTTTGTTTGTTTGCAACTGGAAATAAAATCTCCAAATTTCACCAATTATGCCATGTCTTACTTCAATTGTTTATGGGAAAATAAAAGAAGCTGAAGTTGAAGAAACAACATATGTGGGTGTGTATGCATGAGCGTGCGTGCACACACACACACACACACACACAAACTCAATATCACTAGTTTTTTAATTCAATTATCATTTCACCAGGACACACAATTCACATAGAGCAACTAGGTGGTACAGTGGGTAGAGCACTGGGCCTGAGGTCAAGAAGTCTTGTCTTCTTGTGTTCAAATTAAGCCTTAGACACTCACTAGCTGTGTGACCCTGGGCAAGTCCTTTCACCCTGTTTGCCTCAGTTTCTCCATCTGTAAAATGAGCTGGAGAAGAAAATGGCAAACTACTCCAGTTTCTTTGCCAAGAAAATCCCAAATGGGATCACGAAGAGTCGGACAAGACTGAACGGTGACTGAGCAACATCACACCACAACCAGGGCACAATTGTTAACACATTCTTGGAAGTCTCACAGAAACTTGTACTTCTTTAAACAATGACCACACTGCCAGTCTGACCCAAACATGTCTAATCTGCATAGTCTACAAGTTAGGTTTCTCCTTTTCTCCTACTTTCCCTCTGCTGTTTTTCTAGATGGACTCAGTCTTAAGTACATAGTAAACAACGTGCTAGGGAGATAGTCTTCATCTCTCTGATTGAAAGTATTTCCTGCTACCTGAACAAAAGGCCCCCAAAAATCACCAAGAAAAGTCATTTCCAATTGAGAAGCTCTCTTATTTTTAGCCAAAAATGCTAAAGACATATTTAATAATGTAAAAAAACTCATCTATGGACCCAAGATATGCCATACCAGCGACTTTCATTTACCTCTAGTCCTCCCAAATAAATGTTAATTATTTTAGCAAGTGGAACATGCTAGTATATTTTGTGGTCTTTCCCAGCAATTAAGCAATTAATTTAATAACTATGGATGCTATATTATTTTCTTTCCTTCATTACACTTCTATCAATCCAATATCAGGGATGTACGCAATAAATACCTTTTTATAAAGCTAAAATGTGTTTTAATGATTCAAAAGGATTTACAAGCCATATTTGTATGGCTTATATTACAACTTACATGTTTAAATTACACCCTCCACAAATTATGTTATAATAAAGATTCTTGCAAAATTATTTGACAAGTAAAATCTTACAAAACTACACATTTAAATAAAATATTTCCATTCATATCAGTAGTATGTTATTCCCAACTTTATTTTATATATCATTTTAAAAGAGAAGGGCAGGCTCATGAAGTTGAGAGAAAACTGATCTTAAAGCCAAGTTAAAATTGGATTCAAGTCGCAATTCTAACACCTACTAGCTATGTGACCTGGGACAAATCACCCACCCTCAAAGCAAATCTCTAAATTGAAATGCTTCAACCATTCTGGAGAACAATTTGGAACTATTCCCAAACCACTATAAAATTAGGAATACCCTTTGACCCAGCAACAATGACACGAGGTCTGTATCCCAAAGAGACCAAAAGAAAGGGGAAAAGATGTAACATGTAACAAAAATATTTATCGTAGCTCTTTTCTGGATGGCAAAGAATTGGAAACTGAGGAAGATGCCCATGAATTGGTGAATTGTTGAGTGAGTTGTGGCTTATGATTGTGAGTGTTCTAAGACCTGATGAAGGGGATGGTTTCAGAAAAACCTAGGGAGACTTACCTAAGCTGATGCAAAGTGAAGTGAGCACGATTAGGAGAACACTGTACATAATGATAGCAATACAGTAACAATAATCAACTGTGAAAGACACGGCTACTCTTATCTATACAATGATTCAAGACAATTCCAAAGGTGTCATGATGAGAAATACTATCCATCTCTAGAGAGACAACTGGTGAACTCTGAGTGCAGACTGAAGCATATTTTTTCTACTTTCTTTCATTTTCTTGCTTTTTTTTAAACAACATGGCTAATATGAAATCTATTTTGAATTACTTCGTATGTATATTAGGTATTATACTGCTTGCCTTTGCAATGGCTAGGAGAGGGCTAGAGGGAGGAAGAGAATTTTGTACTGAAAAATAAACATTTCTAAAAAAAAAAACTGCACTGCCAAAAAATAAAAAAGACTCTTAAGTTGCAGAAAAATTGCAAATCTAAATTGGCAGTAGGAGCTTCCTAATTTAGGGATTTCCCATCTCAATGAAACTGTAGGTCTAATTTTATTCTTTCATTTAAAATATACTATATGTTAAAACCAATATGAATAATTATTAAAGCAAATATTTAAGCCAATATATACATATATATATTCTATATGTACAAGATGTAACTACTAAGTAACAAAAGTTGATTTTGCTATCCATTCAGACAAATCAATTTCATTACTTTATACATACACCCTTCCTCACATGTGTATATAGGTATGTATGTATGCATACTCAATAGATTAGGTACATACACACACGCGCATGCGCATACACACACATACATACATACATACAGGAGACAGGATATCTAACGTAACGGATAATAGGGTTAGTCTTGGATAGAGTTAAAGTTTCAGAAACCTACTAGCTGTGTGAAGATGAGGAAGTTAACTTTAATCAACAAGCATTTATTAAGCACCTACCATGTGTGAGTCACTGCTAAGCACAGAAAAAACAGTCTCTACCCTCAAAGAGTCTGTAGTCAAGTGGAGGGAGACAACATGCACATAGACAGGTAGATGCAAGATCAACAAAAGTTATTAGGGGGTAGGGAGTAACAGCTAGAGATCAGGAAAAAAGGTACTTGAGCTAAGTTAAAGGAAATTAAAGTTTTCAAGAGACAGAGGAGAGGAGAAAGGGTATTCCAAGAAGGAGGGGGGTTGGAGTAGGGAGGGAAAGACCAAATAAAAATAAATAAGCCTTCAGTCGATTACTTAAAAATGACACTTAGCTGCGAAAAAATACCAAGGTCAATATTTTCATTTTTCTTTTGTAATGAAATTGGGGTTAACTGAGTTGCCCAGGGTCACACAGCTAATAAGTGTCTGGGGCCATATTTGAACTCAGGTCCTCCTGATTTCAGGGTCAATGCTCTATCCACTGTGCCCCCTAACTATCCTAAGGACAAGTATTTTCAAAGTACACTATATTATAGTTCTATACTGGGCTAGACAGAAGTAAGGATAAAAAAACAGCAGAGTTGGAACTTGACTCAATAATACCAATCAAGCTCTCATGTTAAAACCTTGCTGCCTGCAACCATATGTGCTGGCTTCTTCCTTGCCAAAGTGTTTATTTCCTGTCATACAGAAATAGCTTTTTTCTTCAGCTATTTATGGGTGTCATTTTTTTTCCCGGCCACCAATTATTTCAACCACTATGGAAGCTCAGTTTGCCACAGTATCAGGGTTTTTTTGTTTTTTCCTTTTTTTCTGTATTTTGTGTCAGAATGCAGAATGATAAATTTACTTAGCTGGTCTGAGGGACCATTTTACATTTCAAAGACACAGGGCCCAGCTTAGTTTCCTTTGCGAGTTTCTTCTCCTCAAATAGAGGAAGTCACTTGTTTCTTATCAGTCTCACTCATTTTGTTTTTTCTTAATGAGAAGAAATGTTGAAAATAGATCCAGGAAAGACAATTTAAAAATCATGGGACTACCTGAAAGTCATGATCAAAAAAAGAGCCTAGACATCATCTTCCATGAAATTATCGAGTAAAACTGCCCTGATATTCTACAACCAGAGGGCAAAATAAGTATTGAAAGAATCCATCGATCAACGCCTGAAAGAGATCCAAAAAGAGAAACTCCTAGGAACATTGTGGCCAAATTCCAGAATTCCCAGGTCAAGGAGAAAATATTGCAAGCAGCTAAAAAGAAACAATTCCAGTACTGTGGAAATACAATCAGGATAACTCAAGATCTAGCAGCTTCTACATTAAGGGATTGAAGGGTGTGGAATAGGATATTCCAGAAGTCAAAGGAACTAGGACTGAAACCAAGAATCACCTACCCAGCAAAACTGAGTCTAATACTTCAGGGGAAAATATGGTCTTTCAATGAAACAGAGGATTCTTGATGAAATGATCAGAGCTGAAAAGAAAATTTGACTTTCAAACACAAGAATGAGAAGAAGCATGAAAAAGTAAACAGCAAAGAGAAGTCTTAAGGGACTTACCAAAAGTGAACTGTTTACATTCCTACATGGAAAAACAATATTTGTAACTCTTAAAACTTTTCAGTATCTGGGTAGTTTTTGGGACCACACACACACATACACACACACACGTACACACGCGCATGCACACACATATACACACATGCACGCACATACAGAGATAGAGAGCACAGAGTGAATTGAATAGGATGGGAACATATCTTAAAAGAAATTAAGGTAAATGGTGAGAGAGAAATGCAGTGGGAGGAAAGAGGGTGAAATGAAATGGGGTAAATTATATCTCATTCAAGAGGCAAGCAGGAGACTTTTTAGTGGAGGGAAAAAGAGGAGAGCTAAGAAAAAAACAAGAAGTTTACCCTCATCACATTCGATTCAAGGAAGGAATAAAATGCACATTCATTTTGGTATGAAAACCTATCTTCCAATACAGGAAAGTGGGGGAGAAGGAGATAAGCAAGGGGGGCGTGGATGATGGAAGGGAGGGCAATGGGAGGAGGGAGCAATTTGAAGTCAACACTCTTGAGGAAGGACAGGATCAAAAGACAGAATAGAAACAATGGGGGGCAGGATAAGGTGGAGGGAAATACAGTTAATCTTACACAACACGATTATTATCGAAGTCATTTGCAAAACTACACAGATAGGGCCTATATTGAATTGCCTGCCTTCCCAAAGGGAATGGGTGGGGAGGGAGGGATGGGGAGAATTTGGAACTCTCTTTTTTAGTTTTAGGAACAACTGTTTAGTATTGTTCTTGCTACTAGGAAATAAGAAATACAGATAAAGGGAATAGAAAGTCATCTGGCCCTACAGCACAAAAGAGAAGATGGGGACAAGAGAAGGGAGGGACGATAGAAGAGAGGGCAGATTGGTGATAGGGAAAATTAGATTGCTCGGTGTATTGGGGTGGGGGGAGGGGATAAAAGGGAAGAAAATTTGGAACCCAAAATTTTGTGAAAATGAATGTAAGTTAACTAAATAAATTTTTATTAATAAAAAAAAAGAAATGTTATTTTTAAAAATCTTTTCAGGTACCTTTTTTTCTCTGTAATCATATGATGAAGAACTAGCTAGGGACCTGACCTGTAATTTCTTTGGTACAAGGAATTCATGGGCAAAGAAACTCTCCTGCCCAAAGTCCCACATCCAATATGTATCAGAGATGGAACTTGAATTCAGATTTTCCTGGCTTCAAGGTCAGCTTTCTCTGTAGCACACCAAGCTTCTTCTTTTATAATACTCAGTACTAATCAGTAGGAAATTCTGCACTATATTTGGGAATCCTTATTCTAAAAGCATCCTCTCTACCCCCAATATAGAGAAATGTTTCAATTAAATGCCACTAAATCTTTCTAACCAAACAAATGGCCTCTAGAAGACACTCAATTGGGACCCTCATGAAATCCAGCAAGCTAGATTTCACTGATTGTTGCAATGGTATGAACATATATCACTGGTACTCAGTGGGAATATTTTCTTTGTTGTGACAACCTTTGCACTTGTGCATTTTATTTCCTTTAATTACCTACTCTTTGTATACCCTTGCTTTTGTCCAACCTACATACAAACAACAGCAGAAAAAATATGGTTTTTTTATAGCTGCCCTAATATACTGTAGTCATTACCTTGGAACACTTTTAAATATCAATAAGTATTACAATGATTAATTGACTCATCTCTTTACAATTCTACCTTAATTTATTGGAAATTTAAAGACAACTGGTGTTTTTGTAAGGGATCGTCTAGAGCAGGTATTGTTAGCCTGGGGTCCTCAAAAGGGGTCTGTCTGTTTACGAGTGAGATCTGTAAACTTAGATGTAGAAAAAAATTATATCTTTATCTCAATATAACTGGTTTCATTTGTAATCCCAAGTATTTCACGAGATGATTCTGAGATGCGGTTGATAAGATTCCCTAGACTCCCATAGGAGTCTGTGACACAAAAAGAGCTTTAGAACCCCTAATTTAAAGCAATGAAACATGTTGTTGAAGTTTTCTAGTATAACGTGCTACCCCTTTCATATGTGAATAGTTTAGCTGGTGAAAAGAGGCAGAGAAAAGAACTTGTATGCGTGAAAACCTGACAACATCCATATGTAAAGGAACACAGATTGGTAGGAGGGATGGAGAACTGCCCCTCAAATGAATGGACTGGGAACAACGGTTGGAGGGGAGAGAAATGACCCAGGCTGCAGGGCACTGTAGAGTCTCTCAGCTCATTTATAGGCGATTGTTTTTCATGTTTAAGAGTTTAGAAGTGACAAGGTGGTAAATCAAATAACGTTGGAGACTATGGAAGATGGGTCTCATAACTGACAGGTGGATTTCATTAGTTTTACCTCACAAGGGAGCCTCTATGAACCTCAGATCTGAGGCATGAACAGTGAAGAAACCAATTATTGGAAGACACGGCTGTGATGAAGCCAAGTTAGAAGGCAAGAAGGAGAATAAGCAGACGGAAACGGTTCAGTGGCTGTGCCTGTAGTAGGCTGACAGGAAGGGAGTCACTCCTGGTCACACTGGCTCAATAAAAAAAGCGCTGATCAGGCTGGAATACTCTCCTTAGTAGAGCTACTACTCTCTACTGCCCCCTCAGCTTTTAGAGGGAAAAAAAAGAGAAAACAGGCTTCCCATGTGTTTTGTTACCTAAAAAGATTTGGATCTTACTACAAACTGAAGAACCCTGTGGAATGAGGAGTTGGCTCTGCTTATTTGTATTGTCCACTAAGCCAACCTGAGGAGTTCTGCCGTGAGCTCTGCTTTGCTGTAATTATAATATGTTGAGAACTGAATGGACAGCCCAGAATATTGCTGTGTGAAGCACTGGCTGAATCTTCCTGCCTTGTACAGAGAATCAACTCGAAAAGCTTTAAATATTCTCTGACTTAAGGGAATTGCTGCTCATTGGAATATTGTGACATGATTTCAGTACCTTTTAAATGGGTAATTTTGAACTGGAAGAGCCCGTCACTGTTTCATCCATTGAAGCAGAACAGACTTGCTCAGGGAAGCAATGAGGACTGGAAGGGAAGCAGTTAGCGAATAAAGAAAGTCTGGGTGGCGTATACCGAGGGGCCTAAGGATGATCTAGGTCTGAAGCAGGAGTATGAGTTGTTCTGAGGAGATGGGCTTCCGTATCTGTGTTCTTTTTCCTCCCAGGAACAATGAATTTGTAGGTGAGTGAGTGTGACCCAGGCTTATGTGTGGAATATGATACTTTGATCATTAATGATTGACTTGGAGCATGATGGTAAAATTATTATTGCTTTTGCTATATCATTTATAGTAAATGTTTCACAATTAAGAGCTAATGATGTCATGATGACTGATTCTGAATAAAATATAAGACATACCAGTAGGTGATCAGGAGCTACAGTTTTAAATAGTAAGAGTACTCTTTCCCCTCTGACTCCAACAGGGTTAATCCTTCCCTCTGCCTGGCATTGAAAGGCCTTCAAAAATCTTGTTTGAGTTTATCTTTGCAGGCTGATTACACATCGTTACATTTATATTCTCCAGCTACAGACAAAATGTCCTGCCTGTTGCTCCTCATACGACTTCCATCTCCATTTCACCTCCATGCCCTTGCATAGACTATCCCCAATCCCTGATTTTTTTTTTCATCTTTACCTCTTGAAATCCCTAGCTCCTTCAAGACTCAGGTCAGGTACCACTTCTTCTCAAGGGGTTTTTCTTAATACTGCAAGTATTTTATTCAAATTCTATGGCATATTTAACTATCTCTCAATTGATCAGCACATATTTTATTTCCAGTTGTTTGTCATCACAATGTTGCTAAGAACATGTTGGCACATTATTATTTTTTTTCCTGTCAATAACCTCTTCAAGGTATAATCCCAGTAGTAGAAGGTCCAGGTTAAATGGCAAATTTAATGTCTTTTCCAACATAATTGTAAATTATTTTCCAGGAGAGCTGGGCCAATTCACAGTAATACAACGATTCATTAGCACGCTTGCCTTTCCACAGCCCCTTTACTATGGAACTTTCCTATCTTTACCACCTTACTAATTTAATGAGTTGGAAGCGATTCATCAGAGTTGCTCTAATTTTCATTTCTGTAAATATAGTGATGACAAACAACTGTTCAGAAAGTGGTTAAGCATTTGGAATCCCTTACAATCCTTAATTATAAACCTAAATGAACAAATAAGAAAATCTAAAGTTTAAAGGGAAAAACAAAAAGGAGGAATTACTGAAGTGGGAAACTTCTGTGATGCAGTTTGGCCCACCCCTTCATCCACACACACACACACACACACACACACACACACACACACACACACACACACACACACTCTATGTATAATTTGGACTCAAATTAAACACTGTACTTCTAAACATTCTCTGCTTACCTATATCCCCTTCTGATTTTCTTTTGTTCTCTTGATTATTTTTTAAACAATCCATTGATCCTGTCTTTGTTTTTGTTTCTTCCTTTTTATTTTTTTAAAAACTGCCCTTTACTTTACCCCACTATCTATTGGGAAATGGCTTACTCTTATAAATTTGTGTTAATTCCCTACAGAATTTGATGTCAGACGTTTTCACTGAGATATTGAATGCAACTTTTTTTTATCCCAGTATCCTTTTAAAATGTTTCCTAAAAGACGACATGGATCAGGAGTTGAACCTGGTGTACACTGACAAAGGAATGCTGATAAACTGATAAAATTGTTTGAGGAATTTAATTCTAAATGCTATGGAAGCAACTAATGCCAGAAATAGCCAAGTTATTGCAGTTCCAAAGACCTTGCCTCAAAAAATCTCATCCATTGAATCTGTAGACTCATGCTTAGATTTTTTTCCCCAAGGCCATATGGAGTAATTAGCCATTTTATAAGTGAATTTCCAAGAAATGGGATGAGAATTACTGGGTTAGCCATTTCACACCTTATCAAGGATATGAGTCATTTTATGTCATACAGGTAAGAGCTGGGAAACACTACAGTAATCCATAACTGATCAGAAATTCATCTAAGGATCAAATGACACTGGTCACTCTAGGCCAAACATGTTCAAACTATCATTGTTCTTTGGAAGCCACAGGCTGTCATAGACAAACAAAACCAAAACTAGAAGAGAGATTGGCTTGGGCTTTATGCCACTATCCTTTAGGCTGCATCATCATCACTTTTTGTAAGTCATGATCACACTAAATTAAATATTTAAACAGTAAACTTCCTACGAAGATTTCAGCTCTGTAAGAAATAATGCTGGTGACTCAGTACGTAGTGCTAGAGCCTAGGACTTGTACGCTAATGACCTTGGTTTGTGTTCTGTCACATAAAATGAAACTGACTATAATACTTTGTTTCTAGAGCTATTCAGGATCTAGAGCTATTGCCCCCTATAGAGGGCAAAATCTATCCAAGCAAAGCCAGAATGGGAGGATTCAGTTTCTGCAACTGGCCTTTCTTCATTAAAGGGCAACACCAGCTGGTTTTTAAATATTCACCTTGGCTTAATTTAGCTAGCTGACATGTTGGTTATGTCTAATATAGCTTACCCACTTGTAAAGACACACCTCATCTATAACCTTAACCTTGTCTTTTTTCCTGAGTCCTTTGAAATTTAGGATTCTTTATTTAGTTAGAATAAGAAAAAAAAAGGCACAATAGGTGCTACCTACTTCTGTTCTTGAGTACTCACCTTCCCCATGTGCTTTGCACTTCCAAGATGTGTTTAAGGGGAAATAATTTTAATTGTAAAACCATTCTTTGGATGTTTCATAGAACGAAAATGTTCCCCTGTGGCTGAACCATCTCACTTGATTCCTTTTGTAGTACAGCTTTTCAATGTTTAGCCATGAATACATTTTTTTTCCACAAAAGATAAGCCTTTAGAAATTATCTCATGTATAAAATAACATAAAGGAGGCAGGATGTGGGGGAGAACTAGAAGAACTAGACCAAAATTACATAAATGTAAAAATGTATGCATGAATATAGAGAGCTAAATGGACAAAATGAAAATGAAAAGGAAGGAGGTACTAATTTGTAAATTGTTACAGACATTTCACATGATAAAATTCATGCAATATAAACAGAATCACAGAACTTTAGAGTTGGAAGGGACCTTGGTGGCAAATTAGTTCAACCAAGCATTCCCCCAAAAGGAACTACCCCCCGACTTTCACACCCCCAATGTAAAAAATCCATTCAGGGCACTTTCCACCCTCTGCTGGAAGATCTCTAGGGAGTACAACCCCACTAACTCTGGAGGCAGCTCATTCTACTTTTACTAATCAGGAAATTTCTGTAGCCTTTACATTTAAATGTGGCTCTCAGCAGTTTCAACACAGCTGCTGGGTCAAGAGAAAATCGAAACCCTTTTTCACATTTCCTTCAAATACTTGAACTCAGCTATCACCTATTTTGCTCCCCCCCAACTCCATTTTTTCTTCTTCAAGCCAAATATCCCCAGTGCCTTCAATCAGTCCTTAAAATTCAAACCCTAGTCACTGACAAAACTGTTGATGTTGCTTTTATCTGGGTGATCTCTAGTTTACTCTTTTTTTAAACTACTGAACCTAAGACTAACGCAATGTCCCAGAGGTGATCTGCGTAGGACAGAACACAGAGGGATTGTCAGCTCTTTAATGCTAGAAGGTATGCCTCTCTTAATATACTGAATTAGCTTTTTTGCCTACCAAATGTATCAGCAAGGACCCTGACATACACAGGAGGGCCTACATATCACAGGTTCTTAGATCTGTTTTGTTAAAAGGAAAGCAACTTTTGAGGGGTCAACAATCTACTTTAATCAAGCACATATATCATTCATTTTAAAAAGTTAGGACCCTGAACTTCAGAGAAAATTTCAGAGAAATCAAAATCTACAGACAGGGCTTCCAGCTGTCTGAGCATAAGCATACATAGTTACCAGAGAGAGAAGCACCAACATCTGGGTTTAGGAGCTTTCCAGTTTCATCTGGCACACAAACCTTCTTCAAAAATAAGCCCTAAAGTACAACCTCACCTCAGACTCCTTATACACTTTTCAGAGCCAGAGGGCATCACAATTCTTGAGAACCAGTGCATTAGAAATTAACAAAAGGTATAGGCCTCCCCTAATCAAGCTTCCCATTAATGGATGGGGAATATCTTTAACTCTCATTAGCATTACACCATATCACACTGCAGACTTACATCTACATCATGCTAGCTATTATTCAGCCCTTTTCAGTCAAGTCCAACTCCTCAAGACCCTTTTTAGGGGTTTTCTTAGAAAAGCTAGCGGAGTAGTTTGCCATTTCCTTCTCTGGCTCATTTTACAGGTGAGGTAACTTAGGCAAACAGGGTTAAGTGACTTGCCCAGGGTCACAAAGCTAATGTCTGAAACCAGATTTGAACTCAGGTGGCACTCTATCCACTGTGCAGCCTAGTTACACAGTATGTTTCTAACTCCGCTAAATTTTATTTTAGTAGATTGAGATCAATGTTCTAATTGGTCAAGACCTTTTTGGATCCTGCCTTGGTAATATGGTATGTGAGCTATCTCTCTACATTTACGTCATCTCTATGATGAGCATTTTATCTTTTTTCACATCATTGATCAGAATGACAAATAACCGCTGACTGAGAAGCTCCACTGTAGATCTCCTGCTAAGATGATTCTTTGAGTTCAATCAATACTCATTTCCTAATCACCTATGCTACACCCTAGGATAAAGGTGAATCACTCTATGCCTTCAATGATCTTACATTCTATTGGGACAGACAAAATGCATGTGCCTCTGTGTATATCTCACATATAAAGCAAATATGAGGTAACTTTGGACAAAGAAAGGCCTCATGCCAGAAAGTGACATGATGTGTGACTTGAATCTTAAGGAAATAAAGGATTTCAAAAGGTGACATTAAAGTTCATTCAAGGCAAAGGCAACAACCAGCACTATCATGAACTATAGTGAAAGAAGATGGAGAATTGTGTGAGATTGAACATCAAGGACCAGTTTAGCAGGACAAAGAGAGTGTGTGGAGGAGAGTAACACAATAAGGCAGGAAAGACTGAGATGGAGCCAGGTTGTGTTAAAGGTCTTCGTATGTCAAAGAGAGGATGATTCTTAAAAGTAACAAGAAACCGTTCAAGTTTACTGAATAAAGGTATCCAGCCATCCAGTCAGTTAGAAGATATATTCAACTGATTGTTGAGTTGTTGATATTTTAAGTTGTCAATAAGGTATTTTTTAATTTAAATAAGTAGGTTAATGTCAGAAGCATAAAAACCAGTGGCTATAGGAACCAAACATAAAAGATATCACCAGTGAACTAAGCTTCCATAACGATTAGGCAAGACTCCAGAGAATTCAACCCACAATCCCAACTGAGGTGTGGGAGTAGGAAGGGAATAAGAAGTCAATGAAAGGCTCTTAACCCAATCTTCAGGTTACTTGGGATGTTTTATAAAAACTGAATTCACCTGAGCATCCTCATGGCTAGAAGACCTGTTGATTCCCATCAGTGAAGTTCTATGCAGTCTATTTACAGAAAAAGTGGATTCCCCAGTCTACTCTATACACCAAGGAATGCAAGGGGGAAATGCAGAGCTGATAGTAGAGTTCCTGTGGTCTGGGGGTGTGGGAGTAGGAATATAATCCTTGAAAATTATACCTAGCTAATAAGTGTCTGAGGCTGGATTTGAACTCAGGTCTTCCTGATTTCATGCACTGAGCCACCTATCTGTCTCACCCAAAACCTCTAAAGAAAGCCAGCTTAGTGAATACATATTAGTGTAATACATATAAATATATATACACAGAGTGGGCAGTTTGGTAGCACAGTGGATAGAGTGCTAGGGCTGAATGAAGACTCATCTTCCTGAGTTCAAATCTAGCCTCAGACAATGACTTGGTGTGTGACCCTGGGAAAGTCACTTAACCCTGTTTGCTTCACTTTCTTCATCTGTAAAGTGAACTGGAGAAGGAAACAGCAAATCACTCTAGTATCTTTGCCAAGAAAACCCCAACTGGAGTTCCAAAGAATCAGACGTAAGTGAAAAATGACTTAACAATATATACAGAGTATCCGGGAAATACAAAGCACCAAACTCTTCAGATCCTCTTTTTCCAGTCAGTGGATTATTCATTATTTTGCAAAACATTTACCTATAACTTATGCAATGGGATTCTATTACTTGATAATGAAGCTGTTCATCATATATCCCAGTTTCAAATAAGATGTTTTAAAAGCTCAACAAAATCAAGGAAATGAAGAGGAGCCTCTTATGGGGCCATATGAGTTATGGTTCCAGGCTGAACATAGGCCTGTTTTTATTTCTATGATGCAATTTTACATTTACACTTGCCAGTTACATATATGGGTGCGTTTAATCTACATAGATATAACACAACAAGTAAATACAGTAATCAAAGATATTCATAATCACAGTAGTTTTGGAGTCAGAAGACCTCAGTTCAAATCCTGACTATGTAATTTGCTACTTCTATGAGTTTAGACAGGTCACTTAACTGCTTTGGTTCCTCTCTGTTCTCTTAGGTGCCTTCTAGGTCTAAGCCTATGGTCCTATGAAACCCTGCTAGGCAATCATAGGATTGCAAATTTGTTTTCTGGAAGGGATTCAGAAGCAAATAAAGAGATAGATAAAAATAGATGTTTTTATCCACACACATATAAATATATATATGTATATGTATATGCACACAATTTTTTAATAATCCCTTTTCTAATAAACTATTTGCACATATAGCTCCATATACATGGGGGCTAAGGGAAGTACAGTTTTCCCAGCTGCAAGGAGAGACTGAAGGATACTGAGAGACAGGAACCAAGGACACTGGAACTCTAAAGAAAGGGACATGAGCCATTGGTGGAAGCCAATTGAAAGGGAAGGATATTGCTACCCCAGACTGACTCTAAGGATCAACTATAATGGTAAGCATTTTGGATTTTTTTCTTTTTCGCCTTACTGATCTGCTTAAGGAATGATTTGCCCAGACAAAAATTTGCTGTTTCCCTCATGGTGCTTTTGGAGGTTTTAGGAATTTATTCACTCTCCATTTTTTCTCTCCCTGCCCCATGACAATTCAAATATTAATTACTCAAGAATTTATTAAATAAAAAAAAAATCCAGCCTGAGACATTTACTAGCTGTGCAACCCTAGGCAAATCACTTATTTTTTCTGCCTCAGTTTCTTCAACTATAAAATAGGGATTATCAGTAACACCTATCTCCCAGGTTTATTTTGAGAATAAAATGAGATTTTACTTACACACACACACACACACACACAACTGAGCACAGCTGCTTAAGCAACCCCAACTCGCTTCCTTCCAACTATCTACATATACATATTTCAAGCAGCCTTACTGCCATGCTCCCTCACACCTCCACCTCTGCTAATCCCTAGTTTTCTTTAAGGCCCAGAGCAGGTGCCACTTTTCTACCTGAAGGCTTTCCTGGTCCCCACAGCTACAAGTGCCTCCCCCCAAAACGATTTTGTAAATATTTTTCTATACCTACATACATACATATGTATTTTCCCATCCTTGATAGATTATAAACTCTTTGACCCAATCACTTTTCTCTTGTACCCTCCCTCCCAGCCTAGGACAATGCCTGGCACCTGATGGATACTTAATAAAATGCTTGATGGATAGGCACTTGATACTGGGGGAGATAAAGATAAATAAGATATAGCTCCTGCTCTTAAAGGAAAATACATGTACTCACATGCCATACCCTTAAGATAACACAAAATATTATATGTGCATAAGAAATGTACAAAGTACCATGAGCTTATATGACGGAAATAGTACTACTAGCTTAGGCAACTATCAATTAATAAACACTTATTAATGACTTTTGTGTACTAGGCACTGTGCTAAGCCCTGGGAATACAAAGAAAGGCAAAAATACAACCCCTGACCTCAAGAAGCTCTGTTCTAATGGGGAAGACAATACGCAAGCAACCAAGGACATAGGAGATACTATGTTGCTGTTCAATTGTTTCAGTTGTGTCCAATTCTTCATTTTCCCATTTGGGGTTCTGTTGGCAAAGATACTGCAGCAGTTTGATATTTCCTTTTTCCAGCTCATTCTATAGGCAAAAAGAGAGAAGTAACTTGCCTGGGGTCACATGGTTAGTAAGTGGATGGGGTCTGATTTGAATTCATGTCTTCCTGATTGAAGACCCCAAGATTCATCCACTGTGTCACATAGATACCCTATAAGACATACACAGGATAAATTGGAGGTAATCTCAAAGAGAAGGCACCAACATTAAAGGGACTAGAAAACACTTCTTACAGTAAGTGAAACTGTAGCTGATACTTGAAAGAACTCAGGGAAGTCAGGAGTTATACAAGAAGAGGAAGAGGATCCAAGGCATGGGGAACTGTCATTGAAAACACAGCCTGGAGAGACAGATTCATGGAAAAAATTGTCTTTTAGCTGAGAACTGTCAGAATTTCAACAAGTAGAAGTTGGGGGTGGAGAAGAAGGAAAAAAGTCTAGGAGAAGAGAATAGCACCCAGAAAGACAGGAAACAATGGAATGTGCCAATTATCCTGTTTGGCTAAAGTATAAAGTGAATGACAAGAGCATGAGATAAAGCTCCCAAAATACTTTGCCAGCACTAGCTTATTGCAATGGCAAAGGCTGAAGATTTCAGGAACAAATAGTGACCTAAAGGAGAGTGCTTGGATTGGATGGCTGCTGACACCAAATGTGGGATGGATGGATGGATGGATGGATGGATGGATAGATAGATAGATAGATAGATAGATAGATAGATAGATAGATAGATAGATAGATAGATACCTGGGTCTATAGACAAATTCTTCACTGGCCTCTCTTCTAGTGAATGCAATGCTTTAGTTTCCATGCTGACCTCTCCCATACTCCCAGACCACTGCCCACAAGATCACTTCCATCTGGAAACACAAATAGGAAGCACATCTTCCGGGTGGTGCATGACAGAGCTGATTAAATCCTTCTGAATGTAACAGAAAAATCATACACACAGGAAGTCACCAAGAAATCTCACACATCACAGCTATCCTGACACTCTGGATCTGAGATTTTACCTAACTCTTGTGCAAATAATTCTAAGTTATTTCCAGATCAGCACCTTTACAGTTCTGGGGCTCTATACCTTGCCTTTACAGATGGAAAGAAAATGGAACAAGCATTTATACATTGCCTACTATGTATGCGCCAGGCACTACACTAGTTTGATCCACACAACCATCTATTATCATCCCTATTTTACAACTGGGGAAACAGGTGAAGTACCTCGGCCAGGGTCACAGAGCTAGTGTCTGAGACCACATTTGAACTCAGGTCTTCTTGACTATAGGCCTAGAACTCTATCCACTGTACCACCCAGGTACCAGGATCATTCAATCAATCAATTAAATTATTGTTCCCCTCCTCCCTCTGGAATAGAACTCTTTCAAGGTATCTTCCCCCTAAATCAGTACCTACATGTAACTTGTTGCCATTGTACCAGGGTTTGAGAGTCCTGTGTCCTTTGTGCTGCTAATGGGATGGTTTTGAATACCAGGTGGGCTTGATTAGGTAGACTATGGGGAGCCTCAGAAAGTTTCTGAGTAGGGCAGTGATGTGGTTAGTGTTATAATTACTGTACTCCTGCTACGTGATCAGCACTGTACTACTCACAGAGGGCTGTTACAAAAGTAATGTTATTTTGTCCAGAAAATGTTGCCATGCAATTCTTACACACAGATGTTAAGAATCCATTTTCTAATAAGCTATTTATGCAGCAACACAAATTCAGTTATATTTACATCCATTTTGAAATCCCCTCAATGGTGTATTAGAATCAGATACAACGTTTTTTAAAAATGTGGATGAAATAACATGAAAAAAGACCGAATTCTCCAGAAAGCTGATTAGGATACAAAGAATGAACCGAATATGAAGGAAAATGTCTTTGACACTTAGTAGCTCTCCCTCAGACATAAGGCCCAGATTACATCTATTTGATATTCACTCAGAGACTCCCAAGAAAGAAATCTGCTCAGGCTGTTAGCTCACCTGCTATCTTAATTACTCATGTACCCTTCCAAAGGCATAATAAAATCTGATTATTAGCAAGCCCCGTTAAGAATGGCTCAGAGCTCAAGGTGTCTGTGGTTGAAATAACCCTTAAATGTACACTGCTATTCCCTGAGAAGGGAAAACCTTTCTTTGAAGGTCAACAGCTGCAGGCAACAGGTACAAAGCCAAGCTTGCTAAATGTGACAGAATTTGACTCCATACCAAATAGAATTGGAGTTGGAAGGTCTTTTGACAAGGAACATTTTTCTGAGACAAGAAAGACCACAGAATTATGGAAGAAAGCAGTAGGTCTGGAAGAACGTCCTTTATTCCCTTTCTTTCCACGGCCAGAAATCTTCCAAAACTCTGAAGCTTTAGAAGTAAGTTCTTAAGAGTTAGCTTTTGTTTAATTTTACCCTGGGCATTTTTCCTTTCCTAAAATAAAAACATTTATCTGATCTTTGCTGTGAATTCTTTACCATCAGAAATATGAATGGACAGCAAGTAATGTCATGTAAAAAAAGGATTAAATGAGCAGTCATGAATATGACTCATAGTTTGAAATTTAGTTCTGTCCTTGCCTTGATAAAAATGTAAATACATGTATGTTCATTTATATATATATATGTGTGTATACCTATAGGTATGTGTGTGTGACACCAAATGCCTATCATTTTGCACAAAATTGAGAAAAGAGAATTTTACTCTCTTTCATGAATCTGATGAAAGACTAGATTTTGAATTCTCAGTAAGAGTTCCTTCTAACAAAGCACATTTGGCACCTACTCTGCAACTAACAGTCTTATTGACTGGGACAACTGCCCAGGGTCACACAGTTAGACTGTGTTAGAAGTGGATGGGAATAGAGAGAGATCTTCCTGAAGTCAGTTTTCTACCCACAATGTAACACTCCCTACCTAATTACATTCTGGAAAATGTTGGTCAAAGTTTAAAGTTGATATGTGGTCTTCTTTGTTTGATTTTAAGGCAATGAGTTTATGACAGATTTCTTTTTCTTTTTTAATAGTAAATCATCTATATAATAACAATTCAAATTTTTATAACCATCCCTGTAAGGCTTACAGGAGTATCTCCTCACATTTCTATAAGAAAAGTTTGGGACAGTTCATCAGCAACATTTCATAAATGAGAAATCTGAAGTTTAGAGAGAGTAAGTGAAACACTAGCAAGTGTAAGAACCCATGAATACTACTCTTTTTACCAAGAGAGATGTCTGCACCACCACATTTCTTAAGAGCAATGCAGTCATGTACACTGTAATAAATCATTGACCATACCTTTCTAACACCCTGGATAAAGGATTTCTGTACAAAATACTCTCTGAACTTTATACAGAAGGTCTCACAAGATTTTCACTCTTGTTGTGTTGATTTTCAGTTATATCCTCCTCTTCTCGACCCTGTTTGGGGTTTTCTTGACAAAGATAATAGAGTGGTTTGCCATTTTCTTTTTCCAGCTCATTTTGCAGATGAGGAAAACTGAGGTGAACAGGGTTAAGTGACTGGCCCAGGGTCATACAACTTGTAAATGCCTAAGGCCAGATTTGAACTCAGGAAGATAGTCTTCCTGACTCTAGATCCAGCACCCTATCCACTGTGCCATCTAGCTGTCCCCTTACCTTTCTAACACCCTGCACAAAGGTTCTCTTTACATAATACTCTCTGAACTTTCCATGGAAGGTCTCACAAGATCCTCACTACTTAGTCTTAAAGATACCAAGAAAGAGGGAAACTTATATTTCTAACTTTCAAAGTGAACTGAAGAAGTCTAATAAAATTATCTGATAGATATCCAAAAATAAAAGAGATCAAAAATTAGGCAAAGATTGACCAACAGTTAAGCATAAAGATTAAAAACTCCCTTGGAAGATGATGTTGCTGGTCAAGCCAAACTAGCTACCTGGCCCACATGAAGAGAGGACGTCACATTATTAGAATGGATTGTGTCGGTAGTCTTTTTCTGTTGCCAATGTCTAGGCTGAGAGGAATTTCCTAAGGATTTTGGATCTGGGCTTCCCTTCTACTACCCTGCAGACATTATGTCACTTAAGCCATATTTAGTCTATCAATTAGACTCATAAAAGATCTGATCCTACAAAATGGAGCTCTGAAGTTTTTTATTGTCTCTACGAGCCAAGGGAAACAAGAGTTGAAGTGGATGAATCCAGATAATTTAGGGGGAGGAAACCCCAAATCATTCTTGTCTAAACTACAAAGAGCATTTGGGTAAAAAGTAGATCTAAATTTTCTGGAAATTGGATTCAGTTTTCAACGACCTGGTAATTGCCACTGGGGACCTCATTTCATAACCCAGGTAAATTAGAAGTAACACTTCCTTTGAGGAGACCAGACGTGTCCACATCTTTTCCAGAACAGCGATCAGCATCTTTATAATTCTTGGGTAGCTAGGTGGTGCAGTGGTTAGAGTACTGGGTCTGGAATCAGGAATACTTGAATTCAAACCCTGCCTCAGACACTTCTTGGCTCTGTGACCTTTGGCAAGTTGCTTAACCTTTCTCAGCCTGTTTTTTCATCCACTAACTGGGAATAATCATAGCACCCCCCCACACCTGCTCTGGTACCTGCTACGTTCGAGGTACCATGGAGAGTACTAATAGAGTCCACAAAAGAACAAGCCATGGCCCTCCTTTCATGACACACGGATAACATCTTGTTAACCTGGGCCTTCTGCAAGTCTTTGTCCATACGTTCACTGGAGGAAGCGTGTCATAATGGACAGAGCACTGGACTTGAGTCAGGAAGACCCGAGTGTGAATCCTACCTCGGGCATTTATTTGTTATATGACCCTGCCCAAGTCACAAACTTGTGGCTCCCATTTTCCTTGTAAAAACAAGGCAGCTGGATTTGACAACCTCTAAAATTGGAGCCAGGATGACCTGAGTTCAATTCTGCCTCACATACTTACTAGATGTGAGACCCTGGGCAAGCCCCTTAGTTTCTGCCTCATTCTCCTCAACTGTAAAACAGGAATAATTGCAGCTGCCTCACAGGATTGTTGTAATATATGTAAAGTACTTTACAAACCTTAAAGCATTCATTATCCGGACAGCTCATTATTACTGTTATTGTTATGGAAACCGCTGTTTAGATCACACTAAATTAGTTAAGCTGTACAAAAAGAATCAAAAGAAAATATCCTTAAACATAACGCTGAGAGATTAATCTTCTTAATTGGTTCATTCTCTATAATCTTACAGCCTCATGTTATCCTTGGTTTGGTACTTCACATAAGCTACTTTACGATCACTAAAGGTGAGGTCCAGAGAAGACCTTAGAAATAGTTTGGTCCAACTCTGAAAGGACTGAAGTTTCCCAATATACACACACATAGTTAGTGGCCAAGGTAGGGCTAAAATTTGTTTCCTGTTTCCCAATCCAGCACCCTTTCTAATACAATTTCCTCTCCCAAAGCCACATTTTACAGATTTACAAAGTAACAAAAGCCTAAAGAGGCTAAATGATTTGTCCAGAGTTCACACTGCTTGTTATATAAAACAGTATCTTATATTTGTTTCTTTGTATTCCTAGTAGTGGCACAGGGCCCTGCACACAGTAAGCACTGACTGAATGCTTTGGTGATGAGCATGGCACAGAGGAAAGAGCACTGGATTGGGAATCAAAGGATCAGAGTTCAAACACAGATCTGCCATCTCCTGTCTGTATTACTTTGGGCAAATCACTTTAGCTTGCTGGGCCCTAGTTTCTTCTTCCGTAAAATGAGAGGGCTGGACTTAAGGGCCTCTGAGGTCCCTCCAACACTAAATCGATGATCCTGTGAGAATAGGGCATCCACAGGTTCCAACCAGTAGGACTCCCTGACTCAAATCCCTCTGTGAGAATGAGTTCAACCAAAAGTTTTCCATCCTCATTCCAGGTAGGAGTTACAGCTCTGCCTAGTCACAAAGGGGCTGAACTATAAAATCATTCTGCAGAGAAGCCCTTCAGTGAGATGAATGAGAGTCCAAGGGTTATCATCCTGTCAGTCAGAGTTAAACCTCATTCTCAGAGGATCCTTTTCCTTCTACATGGAAGTTTCTACTCATGACAGTCAAACCTCTCAAGATGAGTTAGGCGAAAGACTGTAGCACTGTAATGGCCAGGGTAATTGTGTTTTTCTCCACTAGAATGTATCTCCTATCTGATCTCAGGCAGTTCTGCAGACAGGCTTGGGAGGGGAACTGTAAGTATTTGGAACAAGTGAAAGACAACCTTTCTTATTCCGGGAAGTTTTGAAAACCTGTGTATAAGTGGTACCCACAAGCAGGCTATAATTAAAGCCTATCATCATTTTCATTCTAACTGGGCTGTAAAAATATGCTCTGAGCTGAAAGCTTGGAATGTACATTCTTGGTATGGATGCATTTTTCCCCCTTTTTACAACTCTTGGACAAAAAAAGAAGCATACACAAAAAAAAACAACAGTTTCAGTTGTTTCTCATTATGGATTTGCTAAAAAAGAAAATCAGAAAGTTACAGCTTACAGACTATTGTGGGGAAGTTTACTGAATTTAGAAAAACTTTGGGTTTTTTTTTCTAGATAGTTATACCTTTTTTTCTGAGACATAAATCCTCAGGTGAAGAGTCCAGGATCTCCAGCTCCATAACCTTACTCCCTTTGAGATAGAAGAAATAACTTTTGGATGCTTTCTGTGTTCTTCTGTTTTCCTTCTGTCCACCACCTTTGTCTTTTCTCTCCCCTCCTCTTACTCTCATTTTGTTAATTTGGGGTCAATGAAAACATTTTAAGATCTACCATATCCAATCACCTAAAGAAATTCAAATTTTGTGAATCTTTGCCATTTATGTCTTTCTCTGTCATTTACGTGTGTGTGTGTGTGTGTGTGTGTGTGTGTGTGTGTGTGTGTGTGTAGAAATGGTGGGCAGGGAAAGTTGTCAAGTTATAAGGACAGTAAACAGAACCATAGAAAAGTAAATTGACATGCCTTTTCCAGGAAAAATGACAGCTGATTTGATTATGGTCCAACAACCAGAGAGGGGAAGGGAAACAGAGGGCATAAATTCAGTAATAATGTAGCTGGAAAAGAGATGGCCCAGGAGCAAAGTGAGATATGACTGGAGCCAAGCTTAGATTATAGTAAACTGAGGAAAGAATCAATTATGACAGTGGAACCACAGGGCATGGTTTCACACTAGTGCCCCCATCCCATGAATAGGGTCCAATCCTTATTCTTCTTGAAAACATAATACCGCATCAATACAACCACCTAATCTGCTTAATAACTGCCTGTGGCCAAATTTCAATTAATTAAAACTTCATTACTTTTTTCTATGTCCGTTACTACCCATCAAATTACTTTATTCCCCCTCAACACAAAACAGAAATATATCCTTAATAACAAATGTGTTGTGTGTCACACATACCTGAAAAAAAATAATTCATTGACCCTGCTAGTGGACACCTATTGTTTCTATACCTACAATCCATCACAACTCCACCAAAGAGTGAAGATATGTTTAATCCTTAAACTTTTTCAAGTCATAATTGATAACCACTTTTTTCAGAGTTCAGAGGTCTCTTAGAGTTGTTTCCTTTCATATTCTTGCAAATTGTTCTGGTTCTGCCAGTTTAATTCTTCTTAAGTTCACACAAGTCTCTCCATCACGCTCTCATTTATTATGGTAAAATAAAAGTCCTTTATATTTATACACCACAATTTATTTGGCCAGTTCTTTTTACTGAAACAACAAAAACTGTGGCTATAAATACTCCTGTACACATGGATCCTTTCCTTCCATCCTTGACCTCCAGTTGCTACAGGCCTAACAGAAGACTCAAAAAGCATGTGCAGTTTAGGGATTTTGGGGGGTATAGATCCAAACTATCTTCCAATATGGTTGAACGAATTCACAACTTCATCAACAATGCACTCCTGTGCCTATTCTGCCATGATACCTCCAATAATGGCAATTTTTCTCTTCTGTTACTGTTTTCTATCTGATAGTAGGAGAAAATCTCACAGTTTCTTTAACTTTTATTTTTCTGTTTATTAATAACTTGGAGTATTTTTACGTGGTTATCAACAGCTTAATTTGTTCATTTGAAAAGTGCCTGATCATTTCCTTTGACCACTTATCTACTGGAAAATGTCTCTTATAGTTTTCATGTCCTTAACAAGTGAACACTATTTTCCAAATCAGCTATGCTCAAGACCTCTCTGCTGCCTCTAACCCTTTTGGCAAACCATTTAGTAAGTGCTGTTCATCTGAAACGTCTCTCACACCTCTCTCTTACACTATTCTCATGTCCACCCTTAGCACTGTCATCATAACTAGCATTTATATATTGCATTAAGGTTTTCAAAGTGCTTTACATATGTAACTGTGTTTGATCCTTACAACCCTAAAAGGTAGACCTCATTATCTCCATTTTCCAGACAAGAAAACCAACACCAAGAGAAGTCATGTGACTTACCCATTGCTCTCTCTCCTTTGCCCTATCCCATTTCTCCTTTGAAAACTAATTGAAATAAATTAAAATATGTAAGTTTATTCCACTGCAATAGAATTCAATCTGAGACACTTTTGCAAGTTAGAATTAGAACACAATTTTCAGAAAACTGTGAGGTAAAAAACCTGATAGATGTTAGGCAGATGATCCCAATTATGGTTGGCATTATATTGACTGCATCAAATCTCAAGACAAAGTACAGCCTTCTGGAAGAAATCTATAATTGCTCAAAAGAGTTTGGCCTGTTTCAACACAGCAAAGACCAAATGGATAAAGAATATCTGCTGGCCAGATTTGAACATGCATCTTCAGGAGAACCCTACACAGCTTATCCAACTGTATTTGTATTTGGAAAAGTTAAGGACAACGAGGCAAACCCAGAGGTGAAAAACAGGAAGAATGTGCTGGACTGATTTTGGAAGGTTGAAAAGCATTTCTACTGACCTCATGCTTCCCATAAGAGTCAAGGCTCATCTTTTCAAGGCAAACATATCAGTAGTGTTGTCATATCATCAAGACTTGAAACACACACTGCTTCTGAACAATTAAAGATGAGCATCACATAGCAGGCGCATGGTGGCTCTAAGGAGGCTGCAGGATAACCAACAAGGAACTTCAAAGAACACGACTAAAGAAAGATCATCAAAGAATTTTATGATACAGAAGATGTGACGAAACTAAAGGGATGACAGGTGACATCAGATGACCAAAGCATTCCCTCCACTGGGGCCCTTGTGATGTTGGAAGAAAGAGAGCAAGATCTCTAGAACTGGGTGGAGAATGCCTGTGGCAGACTTTCAGAAGGACTTAGGTGAGAGTTACAAAGGGACAAATGGGTTATGAACTGGATTTTTGGAGGGAACTCCTGCAGTGATGAAACCACAGATTCATCTGCAAATCTGAGAATTAGCATACTTTCACTTTCACATTCCAGTAATAAAGTTTGCTTCCATGTTATATACACATGTAAGCATATCTTTCATGTATATTTAATGCATTTGATTAAACTTATTGGTTTTGTACATTGCTCTCTATTAAGTACAAAGGTATTCTGACTGAAGATAAAATGTACTACAACCTCTAGGACAGGGCCCAACCCATATTTTCTATAGCAATGATTCAACATTTTAAGTAAGCAAGAAACAAAATAGATTCAATGTACTTATGATACAAAATGATACACAATTACATGTTACATAATAATATGTCCTTTGTACTAATAAAATGTATAATACATATAAATGTAAAGATTAATTCATGCTTCAAGAATTCATATAATAGGGGTACCTAACATCATAAGACAAAAAAACCTCTTTCACAGTACCATTTCCAAAAGCATTTCTGTTAAACTTGAATTTTAATTTATTTGAATTCTCTTGCTATCTAGTCTTTTAGTTGAATTTCTATCAGTTTTATGACACAAAACACTCCCAGGCAAATCTGATTATAATATTAGCTGTTGGTGTAGATTACAAATTCAGTTAGAAAGATTTACTAGAATATAATGAAGTGTCATTGTCTCTTGGATCCTAACAATGTTTTTGGATATAAAGGAAATAAAGCCAATAAAACATGTTAAAAGAAATGAATGCTTATGCTACAGCTACATGATTTATTAAAGTGTTTCAAAACGTAAACTGAAATGTTTATAAAAACTTCGTGTAACTAATAAGGACATACTTAGTCTCCAAATGATGCATCTTTGGTCCTTCAGATGGTGAGTCTTTGAGTGATGCACCTAAGTCATGTGGTTTTTCTATTATAATTGGATGTAGAGTGAACTAAAATCCCCTCCCCCACCATACACCACTAGGTCTTCTCAGAAGAATTTTATACTCCTGACTGATGAGGTGTTTTTTAATTTGAAGCTTTATCAACACAATTTGAATTGCATCAGAAGCAGAATGTCAAACACAGCCCTTACAGCACTTTAACTAAAGATCTTTAGGCAGAGAAACCAATCTGGTGGTGGCATAAAAAATGAATCAAAATAGGGGAATAGGATGTAAATGGCTTAAGAGATCAAAGAGGTGAAGACACTCAGAATGTGGCAATTGTGTAAAACAAGAAAGGGTCATAAAAGGAAAGCATGAAAGTGTCCAAGAAGTATAGAGGACAAAGAAAAGGGGGAAGGAACAAATAAAAACCAGTTTACTCTTACATAAAATTCAACATATAATACATCTATAATTTTGATTCTTCCTTTTCAATGTTAAATGCTGTCAAATGGCAAAGTCCAAAACTGACATCCAGGCAAACATCTGTGGATCATAATTCTGTACTGAACTCTAATTTATATACATTGTTTAAAATTCTATCATATAAACCAAGTAAGTAGGCCTGCTCACAGCAATCCTCATTTGCATCATAAGGATCCATGAATCCGTTTCAAAAGAAATTCAAGAGTTATCCCTGAGCTTAAAGTTTTTTCTAACATTTTTTTAAAAAATTAAATCTAATTGGTTTTTTTAGCTTGCTGACTTCAAGTACAGCTGTCTGCTGGAAGCAACATCCTGTTCTTGTGTGTTAACTCTTTTCATGTAAACGGAATCTCTATCATACTTCATTTCTAGGCAGAAAGAGTGCTGACTTCAGAACTAGAAGACTGAGAATACAGGACGGGGCCTAAAAACAGGAAGACCTGAACTCAAAAGCTGCCTCAGACATTTCCTAACTGTGTGGCCCTGGGCCTGTGCTGGCCAGTTTCCCCACCTGTAAAATGAGATAGTAGCAGCTGCCTCCCAGAGTTGTTAGGATCCACTAAGCTAATGTGTAAAGCACTTCTGCACCTCCTAAAGCGCTATGGGTCTCATTTTCCTTCTCTATACAGTGAGTGAATAGGAATTTTATCTCTGATGACCTTTTCATTCTTTTCTTTCTGAATTAAAACGTTCATCTAGGCCTAAACAAAATTATGACGAGGCCAAATAAAGCTTGATCTATATTCAGCGTTTTGTTAGACTAGGTGCTCGCATGAGATCTAAGGGCCCTTTGACTTCTAGGAGGAGGAGAGAGGAGTGGTAAAGAACTAGACTCAACTCAAATTCTGATACTCCCCAAGGGAAAACCTGGCTTTGGGCATGAAGAAAAATGGGAAGGTAAAGGAGAAAGGGTAAAAAGCATTTATAAAATGCCTGCCTACGTACCAGGCACTGTGTTAAATACCTTATCACTGTCATCTCATTGGATCCTCACAACAACTGTGGAAGGTAGGTGCCATTAAACTATTCAATTGAAGAAACTGAGGCAAACAGAGATTAAGTGATTGGTCCCCTATCACAAGGCTAGCAAGTATCCGAGGCTGGATTTGAACTAGTCTTCCTGACGCCAGGTCCAGGGCTCTATGTATTATATCAACTTTGCTGCCCAAATAATGACAATCCAGATTATTACTGAGAAGCCTTCAAAACTTAACCTGGTGCATGTAAACCTGCAGCTTTCTTTTGGGGTTTAGATTATACTTCATTTGACTTCCCTAACGTACCCACGTTACAAAAGAAACCATGGATTTGGATGTCAAAACCCTAAGATCTTGATTTAATCTGTAAGATCTTCTCCTATGCATAACAAAAAAGAAATCAACAACAGGGGAAAAGGACAAAAGAGAGAGGAAAAAAAGAAAAATTAGGAGAAGAAAAAACACTGAAGAGTTAAAATTCACATACCACTGACACAATTTAACCATCTTGACTCTGCAACACTTGGTGAAACTATGTTCTAGGCATGACCACACCTGTCATAGTGTCCAGTCATGCTATCTTATCAACCTTCACAAGTTTGATGACATGGGACTGGTTAGTAAAGATTCTTAGTTAACCCAATGAACTTGGGAACTGTAATGAATAGGGTAAATATTTCAGCTACTGGTATTGCTCATCAGAATGCTTTTTTCTCATGGGAAAGAGGAGACATTAGTCATGAGTTTAATCTAATATTTTTTAGGAAAAAGATGTTAGCACTGGCTTCTTTTGGAACAACCATATAGCACAGCATTCCTTATCATTAAAGGCACAAAACCACTCAAGACTATCTCCTTGTAGTTCATTACCCAAAACTGACATGTCTCACGAATTCACCAATTACATCACACACACCCACACTCACACAACACACACACACACAGATACACACATATAGACACACACAGAGATACACACATATATGCACACAAAAACACACAGACACACACGCACACAAAAATACACAGACACATACACACAAAAACACAGATACACAGACACACAAACACACATACAACTACACACACACGCATACAAACATACACACACTCACCCAAGTTCCCACTGAGTGAAGGGAACCATGATAATGGGAGCAGGAAGCTCTCTTGATTCTCAAAGTACTTCTAAAGTTCTCCAGTAATTATTTTTTTTACATTTCAATACCATAATCCCTTTTTCCTCTCACATATCACCCTTTGTTTCCTTTTTGTCCAGGGTCTTGAGTAACTGCTTCAGAAAGCTTAAAGAAATTTAGCTGATGTGATACCAGCTTAACACTGTATAGCGTTCATCTAAATCCATCCTCAACATAGCACCCCAAGAAATTCTTCAAGCCCAAGTCCAAGCCAACCAATAAATTCTGGTGACTCCTAATAAAGTTCAAATTCAAACTCCTGCTTGGTATTTACAGCCCTTCATAATCTGATCCCAACGAACCTTTTCATACCTTCTTATACATTATTTCCTCTCTCCTCAGTCTACAAATCACCCAACTGTCCTTTCTGTTGTACCTCAGCTACCATCTCTGTAGGCGTTTCAATAAATGTCTGATGAGTGAATGCATCAGAGTAGGGATATGTCCTTCCTGTCTGCTTCCTGTTCCTATGTTTGCTGCCTGATTAAAAAGTCTTACCGTAAGGTCGAGTGTCTTCCAGAGCGAGAGATGCTATTTCCAACAGGCGAGGGTAAGTTGCTTCCTCTGTGCAGGTCTTCAATGGACCTGCTCCATGGTTTGGACTTGTCCACTGAGTTTTCCACATTGTTCTCCAAACTTTCAAAGTCAAAACTGAAATGAAACAAATTATTATCCTGAAGGCTTGCAAAGAGATACACAAATGTACGATGTGCACAACTTACTCTTCCTATTAAAAAGCTGTCCTTCCTTCTTTCTTTATACATTTTAATACTAATAGCAGTAGTATGCTGCATTTTGTTGGTGTTCAGTTGTTTCCCTTGTCTCCAACTCTTCATGAGTCCATTTTGGGGTTTTCTTGGGAAAAAAATTGGAGTGTCTTACCATTTCCTTCTTCAGTTCATTTTACAGATGAGGAAACTGTGGCAAACAGGACTTGCCCAGGATCACAAACAAATGACTTGCCCAGGGTCACACAGCTGGTGTCTGAGGCCGTATTTGAATTCAGGTTTTCTCTATACTTTGGAGCTCCTGACTCCCAAGCCCAGTGCTCTATTCACTATACCACCTAGCTGCACTTTAAGGTGCAAGACTTCCTTTACTTTAAAGTTCAAAGCTTCCCTATGAGTTTGGTAGAACAAATGTCATCATCTCAGTTTATGCAAGAAAACTGACTCTTAGAAAGGGTGACATCCACAGTCACAAAAGTGACCCAGAAGTCCTAACTCCAAACCCAGTTTTTCTACTATATCACATGACTTTCTTTACTATGCTAAGTCCCAGTGGGAGTAAAATAGCAAACAACTTATCTAAAAGGAGTTCATGTGACTTTTAACAGGGTATTAGTTTGAAAAAGAGACTGCGATAAATAATGAACCTGGGCAAAGGATAAATGAAGAGTCCAAGGATATGATCTAAGAACAAACACTTGCATGTTACTTTTATGTTTGTATAAAACAAATATAACAAATGCTGATTTGCCAAGTCATGCCATTGCCATAGTAGAGGGGGAAAATATAGATCTTACAGCTGTCTTCATTTTCCTTTAACAAATCAATACTTTGCATTTGTACTAATTTATTCCTACCCATCAGCTGTGACTGAGTATTGCTCCTGGTGTGTTGGCAAAGGGACTCTCCAACCATGTGTGATACATTACAGTCATAGTTACAAATTCTCTTTGATTTTTTTTAAAAACTCTCCTCCCAATGTGTTGCTGTTTAAAGTAAGAGACCATTGTTTTCCTGACATTTGTTGAGGTCTTTATTAATGTTAGTCATGTTGGAATGAATGGCAAGTTAACTTGCTCACACTTATACCATTTTAGAAACAGATTACTTTTTTTAAGAGGCAGGGTTTTATATCTCATGCACATTTTCTAAATCTTGTTTCTGTGTGTGGCTCTAATCATCCCATTTTACTAGAATGAATATAACTGTTCAAAAAATCCTATTGCCTTTAAATCACTAGAAGTCTTCAATGGACGGGACCAACTGAGTTAAGAATGGTAGAAGTCTCAGGCAGTGTGCTCACAGCTCTAAGAAAAAGGATGTTCTATGGCCTTTCATCATGCTACTGATATGGTTCCTCTGAGGCCCTGACACTACAAAGACCTCTTCCTAACCTCTTTTTAGTTGGTTCTTGTTACCCAAAAGAAGATGACATGAACTGCCCAAAGAATCCACAAGTACCAAGGTCAAAGGAGCTCTTCTCTCTTCCAAAAAAAAAAAGGGGGGGGGGACATGCCACACTCAGATTTTCCTTGTTACTAACATTTCAGGGATGAAGCTAAAAGTATGCTTTCTGTATCTAATTGGAGTAAAATATAAAGACTCCATGAAAAACATTCCCATAATACATAGCATGTAACTTCTTTAAGGCAAACGACAGCTTTGTCTTTTGTCTCTGTATTCCTACTACCTAAAATCATACACAAAGGGGATTCAGTAGGCATTCAATAAATGGTTGTTGAATTTAACTAAATTAATATAAGATGAGGAAACCTTTAAGTGAAATATTATAGGAAAAAAATAAGAATATGAGATTGGAAACCAAGATTTCAAATTTTATTCCTTTCTCTGCTACAAGCTCAATGAATAGCTTAAAACTGTGATACTAAGTGCCCTTGTCCATCACGTGTAAAGGAATGTGTGCAAGACAGTATGGCCTAGTGGATAGAAAGGGGTCTCTGGAATTGGAGAAACATGCATTTAATTTGTGCCTCTTACATACACCAGTTGTGTGACCCTGGGCAAATCACTTATCTTTCAGTGTTCTAGATAACTAAGACAGCTGGTTTACATTGGTATAGGGATTTTCCTCACCAGTACCTCTTACACCAATGAAATCACTGTTCTGGTCCAAAAAAAAGGGTGGTTGGTGGAAATATTTGTGAGGATAATCAAGTAAGGCTGGCAGAGAACTATTATTATACATATAAAGAGTTAAACACAATGTATACACAATACATAGTATGACATATTAAAAAATGTGCCTGGACCTACTTAGCTTTTTCTTCTACTCCATAAACATAACCCCAAACTTAAAAAATATGGACTATGCATAAGACAGTAATATTATTTTGACACAGATACGCAGTGAGAAGAGGAAGTTGGCAGCTGGATACAATGGAACTGGATAAGAAACAAACTTTGGAAATGAAAACTATGAAACACAGCTTATATTTTATAGGATAATTTCTCAAGAGAGCAACAACTTGCTCATTTATTTTTCTGGGTCTGTCCCATATGATTCGTGGGAGTCATCAAAGCTGAAACTCACGAAACAAGTTTTGGTATTTCAGTTTCTTCATCTGCCAGGTAGGAATAATTATAGCTTTCTCCAGACTACCTCCCAGAGAAATTGTGAAGATGAAAGAGATAACATCAGTTAGGGACTTGAAACATCCTACAAGGTAGTGTTATTAAAAGTAGCACTAGGAAAAGACAAACTATCATCAAATTCTAGATGCAAGTTCTTTCAGGGAGGACCAAGATGCAAACCACTTTTCCTCCCTAATTTGTGCATATATAAATTGCTCATGAGGAAGAAACATAAAGAAAAACATAATTTTTCCTTCAAATGCAGCTTTGTTGCAAATTTTACCAATAGTTAGGTAAAAGGAGCAATCTATAAACTAGAACAGAATATATTTTACCATAAATTTCCACAGTATTTTTAAGGAGGAATGGATCCTCCTCCAAGGACCACTTTATCACCTGTTAGATCCAGTCTTAAAGTCACCTATAATTCCAATTATATAATTTGTTCCAAGTTACAATAAACCTCCTTAAAAACCACCACGTCTGCTTCTCCATTTCCTCCTCCTAATGCAGTATAGAACTGTACCACTGAGTTTCTCCTTCTGTAACGACGTGAAATCCCAATGCATACGAGTTTATTGTACTTACGTTACTGCATACTGTGCAAATGACAAATATTCCACCAGAACATCAAGACCTTTGTTTTCTTCATTCAAAAACTCTCTGACCCATCTGTTAGAAAAATCATTAGAGAGCAGTTCACTTTATGGTATTCTACTGAAGGAAGAGAACAGTGGAAATATTTTCTCAGAAACATTCATTGTATGAAAGGAAATGTGGAATAAAGCCTTTAATCTTCCACATGAGTTAAAAGTAGCCTTTTACTTATGGAAACTAAGGCAACCAAATCATGACACATGGAAGGGTGTAAAATTTATACTTATGCCATGCATACATTTTACTGCTTGGAAGGCTTTAGGAAACCTCTATGGAACTTTCTAAAAAAGGAAATCTGGTAAATGTTGTACTTTTTTCCACCACAAATTGATCTGCAGCGTGCTTGGCAAAGAGGCCAAGATTATATGGGGAACTCAGCAAGCTGGTAACATGACGACACAACCACCGAAGTTCAGGCCTCATTCCAAATCCACACTCATCTCCTTTCTGGCACACCATGCTGCAGAAACCACCAAACTAGCCAACGTCAAGCCAGTGTTTATGGGCTTCTTGAAATTCGATAGGCATAATGATTTGGCTTAATTTTTTCCATGAACATGAAAAGCTTTGAAAAAGTTACAGGCACCACGTACTATTTGCCAGGATATGACAAATATAATCTTTCTTTTTAAAATGTATTTTTAAGCACATATTATTTCTCTTTCAAAACAATGCATTGAATTGATTAGTATACGTTGCCATGATCATCATTCAAGGAAGCAGTCAAAGAAATAATTAAGTAACCAAGCAAAAGGTATATCAGATCCATTGTGGTTTAGTGTTCCCTTGTTTTGCTGACTTTGGGGTTAATCCTGAAGGATCTGCTCAAGGGCTCCATGTATTTATTATCTCACCATCTTCATCTCTGGAAAAGGGATGACTTAGGGTGCTTAGATGAACCTTAGCCAAAAACCAGGACCACAAAAATTAACTCATGAAATATTTCTATTGAACTGATAGCTAGAAGGCATTACTGCAAATGTGTTCCAACAGTTGCATTCCCCTTGTCTTTAATCTTCCAAAGAAACCTGGGTTTACTTACTATAGTGTGCAGCGACAGCTTCTGCAGATGATGCCCGCCAATTACATCAAGCCCTTTCACTCACCCAGAATGGGAGTAGGTACAAGAAGATAGATTGCTTAAATGACTGATGGATATTCATGAGTGCAGGCCCCAACTCCTAAGAAATTCTACTAGTCCTGTGTTTTGCCTTGCCTGAAGTTTTCAAAAGCGGCTGGAGCTTGCTCAGCTAGATTAGAATGTGCAGATGCTTTCGTCTACCTTGGTATAATTCTCTAGTCTCTAAGTCTGTAGGCCATCCAGAACCAGTCAGTGACCTAATCGGAGCTTGTTGTTTGTTTAGCTAGACATAAGTAGCTTCTTAAAACAGGTCAAAACAGAAGACTGGGATGGCAGCAAGGCAATGAAGCAGACGGCCCATAAAGCTCATCATGAGTATGTGTTCCACTGATGGGTTTTATATTACTCAATAAACCCTGTCACTGGTAGAAGGTGAAGGTGACTTTTTTCAGTTCTTTGAAATCCAAGGCCTAACACTTGTAATCTGTCAAAACAACAGTGACATGAAAATCTGATAAATCCATGGTTGACCCTGAGTATAGATGAGTAAAAAATATAACTGGGCTTCTTCTACTGAAGGGCTTCCATCTATGCCTGCTGCGGGGAAGAGGTGTGAAAGGGGAACCCAGGAATCTGTCCTTCCTATTTTCTCTTTTCAGCCCTCAGCTCTACTCCATGTGGTTCTATCCTGCTCACTGTTTGGATCCAGCTCTACAGGGACCCCTAGAAAGAGAAGAGGTTAAATTCGTTCTTATTTTCCACTTAAGCTATTCTGAATAGGGCCCTATGATGCTCATAAGACTACAGCAGTAATATGTGAGTTTCTGAGTGTATATGTTTAAGTGAGATTTAAGATTGTGACATATGCTCAGAATGTCTAAGAAACACCATTGGTTACAACTAATGATATGACTTTGTCATGATAACTATATCGAACCAGCTCCACTGGACAGCCATGTATGGGATCTGACAGTATCTGTTTCCAGATTTTTTTTTTAAATGTGATTTATTGCAACTGTTCCTCCAGTGATTAATCCTTGGGACATAATTTTTAAATGCTTACAATTAGAGATTTAGAAATTACATAAAAAAAAAAGAAGAAAAGAAAATGGCATACAAACTGGAGAGACAATTAGACAAAAAATCAAAACTTGATTCTCAGTTTTTTCTTTAAATAAAAACCTCTTGGCTTTTCTACCATTCCTGTTGGAAGAAAGGAAGATCTGCATACAGATTTCAGTCAAGGGTTGACATTTATTAGTAGCCTTTAAAACAAAGTTTCAAGGCCTTCAGTCTTCTTTTAGAACACCTAAATCTCAGTTCTCTGAAACTGCACGGCATGAAAACCGTCAAAGGTTACCAGGACCCTCTACCCACTCAGTATATGCATAACTATTTATATAATATCTCTGGCATTAGAATATAAGCTTCTGGAGAGGGGAACCATATTTCTGTGTTTCTATCTTTAGCACGTAGCAATGTGCCTCATACATATTAATTGCTTAATAAATGCTTGGGAGGGTATCTATACAACATAGAGCCACAGCCAGAGATGACCAAAAAAAAAAAAGATAGAAGATGGCAGAATGACACAGAAGAAAGAACACTAAAGTCACAGTCAGAGGACCCAAGTTTCACTTCCTGGTTCTGTTGCTTACTACCCACAAAACCCAGGACAAATCACTTAATTTCTATGACACTCAGGTTTCTCATGTGTAAAATGAGGAGACTGATCTTCTGAGGAGAAATGATCTTCAAAGTTCCTTGAAGTTTCTATCTCTGGTCTGTTGGATGGATGAAAAGATGGAAAGCTGGCTGACAGGAACACTATGCAATCCCAGACTCAAATTTGTATACACTTGGCACATATCTGCACACCAAAGTCCTGACTCTTTATAAGATAAGCATTAATTACTTCTAAGTGGCATTCTCAGTCCTTTCCTGCCCTTGGGCATCAGAGGCCTAAGCCTGAATGAATATGTTGTTGTTTTGCTGTGGTTGTGGAAGCTGCAGCTCATCGTTTGCTCTTGAAAAACACCAGTTGATATTACTTGAGATAATGAAGTCTAGATCTAGTAAGGTGGATTGAAGTGAGGCAGAGCTGTGCAAAGTCTTCAGCCTCACTCTCTCCTCCACAGTTACAGGAGTCCAGTGGCAAGACATAGGTAAGGGCGACTAGTAATGGCCCTGGATGCAGTGGGAGACTTTGGCCTTTTTAAGCTATGGTCTTTCTCAGGTCACAGTCTGCTGAGGTAACACCCATTGAGAAATTAGAGGCTAGGTAAGAACTGAGGCAAAAATCACTTAATTTGCCTTCACAAAAGAATCAATCAGGGAGAGAAAGATCCCCCAGAGTTCCGGGCAGAATAAAAGGCCTGAGGATATTCCCATATTTCTAAAGGGGCATTAATGCTATGTAGATCAGAGATGTCAAAAACGTGACCCTTCAGTCACGTGTGGCCTCAACCAAATTAAAATGTGGTTCCTATTTGATTTCAATATGTTGATGTATTATTAAAAAAAAAAGAAATATATAAAGATGTGTAGCCTTTGAAGTCAATAAGCAGCCTGCAAAGATCCTTCTGTCTAGTTTAGTGATCTCCATTTGTACTGGAGTTTGACAGCATTGGTACAGATTACAGGAAATGGCTGCCTTTAGTGTTTGGGAGTAGTTCACAATTCCTGTTCTTCCTCTAATCCAAAGCTGCAAGATTTACCTACACTGTCCTGGTTCTGTGGCCTTTCAGTAACACAGAAAAGTGCCTGGAACTAACCATTCCAATCGTGTGGTACCACCTTAGAACAATGACTAAGGCCTAAAAAAGAAGCCACAATTTACAGTGATGAGGGATTTCAGAATGCCTGCTGGAGCAATAAGGGGACTATTATGTGATCAAGAGAGAGAGCAGCTTTCCTCTTTTGCCCTTCACCCCCTTAGTGTGTTCAATCCCTACCTCTTTTCTTCCAGTGTGTTACTCTAGGGTGTTCTGGGGTTTTTTCCTTTGATTGCTTTATACTGAGCCTTAACTCAAGTAGCACTTTTTCTACAAAGCCTTTCCTGGACAGTCTGCATCCTCCACTAGTACTCATAAAATATCAAGAGACCCAGCGAAAAGCCCCCTACATCCTAAATAGACCGCCTATGGAAATTTGAGAGGATGCAGACAAGACTCACAAAGGTTCAAAAAGTGTGGATGGGTTATGTACCCACTTTGATGAACACAGATGCACTGGAGTACCTCAGTTATCAAGTTAATTGAGGGAGGTGAGAAGAAAGAGGGAGTGACAGAATTAAAACATCAATCATGGCAAAAAACAAAAACGAAAATAAGGAAGATACTAACCAGTCATATACTATCTTATTGAATATAAATATGAGGAGAAGATGCCTCCTTTTTGCAGATCTGGATAAATGATCATTCCCCCACTAACACCCTACTCTAATTCTTCATGGCAACCCAGGGCAGGAAAGGAGAAGGGTTTCTTAGACTATGCCAGAGGGGATCAAGTTCAGGCAGGTTCTACCAAGCTGCAGGTCTCTTTCTAAAGAGAAGTGAGGCTAAGTTCAGAGAAACTCTTCATCACAGGGTTGGCTACCAAGTGATTCATTTTCTTTAGCCAAAGCAATTCATTAAGTGTCTACTAAGGCTTAGTGGGTGGAGGGGCTGTCATCTACATTGGTGGAGTCATAACCACATGGATGAAATCACACAACCTTGAAGTACCCGAAATATGTAAATAATCATGCAAATGACTTAGCCATAAAATCAGGGTTCCCACAACAACCAATTCCTTCTTTTTTTTTAAACCACTGTGCATGTTCCATACATTTTCCTATACATCTAGCTTTACAAAAGGATTAAAATTAGGTAATTATACATTTTGGAAAGTAGAATTATTCCTGGCTCTGACGGCATACATTATTTACTCAATACCTCACAGCTTGAGGACAATTATCTTATGTCATCAATTTGCATTTGAGCATGTCCCAACGTTGTCAGGAAGATACAAAGGATAAGAGAAGGGGAAAATGAAAATTAAAAAAGAGCTGGGACAAAAAGTAGAAATGGGAGCTGAGTACGGCAGTCACTAGTCATTGTTTCTGAATGGTATTTGGGCCAACATTCCTAAGTTATGCTTTCTATGACTTAGCCAGGAAGGACAGAGCTGAAAGTAAATTCTGGGCATATTCTCTTCTTCAGAACATAGTCACCTTCATCCAAGACTCTACAGGCACCAGTGGGAACCAAGTCTGCTGAAAAGACATGGACCAGTGTGGTGGCCAACACTGGATATTCCTCTACCTGGATCCTCAGTTCCAGCTATGTCTCTCATTGCTTCCTGCAGCCCTTCAGAGAAGGCAGGAACAGGCTCAGTGGTTACCTGCCTGGGCTTGCCCCTCCTTCAGCTGGCCATGTCCCCCTACAACAGAAGTAGTAAATAGAGTGCTGGGCTTAAATTCTGGAAGAATTGAGTTCAAATCCAGCCTTGGAGGCATACCAGCTATGTATCCCCAGTCAAGTCAACCTCTGTTTGTCTCAAGTTCTTCGAATGTAAAATGAAGAAAATAATAGCCCTGTTATGATCAAACGAGATAGTATTTGTAAAAGTGCCTAGCATAGTTCCTGACGTATAGTGAACACTATATAAATGCTTATTCTCTTTCTTTTTCCTCTTTCAATTAGGCCCCAGCTGTGGGCTCTAAAAAGGGAAGAGGAGCCAGAAAGTTATGTGAATGGCTTCTAGAACTTGCGCAATCTTTAGCCCAAGTTCCTATAAAATGAATTTCCCTCATCTGCTGTTGCAGACAACTACTTTAAAAAATTAATTCTCCCTGAAGAAAGAGTAGTTTCAACACCACAATGGAAGAATCATATGAAGCAGCAAGGTGGTCCAATGGATTAGAGAGGACAGGACCTGGGAGTTAGAAAGACTGGGAATTCGTATCCTACCTCAGATATTTAATATCTTCTGATCCTGGGCAAGTCACTTATCCCATCTCTGCCTCAGTTTCCTCATCTGTAAAATGGCAAATAGGCAACTAAAACTTATAAAGCTCCTGCTATCTGCCAGGCATGATGCTAACCAGTGGGGATATAAGTATATGTGCCCCCTCTCCCAAAAAAAAGTCCCTGCCCTCAAGGAACTTACATAATAATAGGGGAAAGCAACAAATAAAAGAGAGCTGAAAATCACATGAATGGGTGGGTAGAACCCTAACAGGGTTGTTGAGAAGATTCAAAATCCTCTGAAAAATTTTAAGTGTTATGTGAACATTAACTGTTATTATGATGTCATCATGATATCTGCACCATCACATTTACTCATTTATACTGCAAGGCTTTCATGTAACATCTTTTGGTTTGGTTCAGGGGTATATCAGGACAATGCAAAATGCTATTATGAATTAGAATCCCCTTTCTTCTCTACTATTCCGAGGTCTTCAAAAGAAGGGGCCGGCATTATTTCTAACCCAACTTCTATCAATGTAATTTATCAAAAGGGAAATTGACTTTTCTCATCAAACCCTCTTAATCCCTGAGATGTAGAGTCTCAGGTCTACATATAATCACCAAAGGGATCTCCCTTTTAAAAATCTGCCACTTAGAGTTGTTAACCCCCAAAGTCTTACACCATCAGCCTCAAAAATCTTCTCTCTTCATGGGTTTAAAGCACAACAGGAAAATTAAATAAAAGATCTATGATTTTGTCAGTGTGGGGAAATTATTCAGCAGAAAAAAATCTGTCTGTGGTTGAGCATATAAAATACAAGTGAGTTTGCTTGAGGATCATATGTACAGATTTAGTGACTTGCCCAAGGAATCACAGCTGGTTGAATGTCAAAGGAAGGACCTGTATTCAAGTCTTCATGACCCAAGTCAGCAGGGCACAATTTCTTTATGCCAAGAATAAACTATTCCAAAACAAGTAGCCTAGAACAGTGGCTTCTGATTTCCTCCTTGGGGATGAGTAATTTGTCAGGCATGTTAGAATATAACCAACTAAGATGGTCTACTCTAAGAGAGTCCTATTGTCTGCAACTTCAAAGCAGCTGATAAATTTCTTGATCCTGGAAGCTCTCTGAGAGCTCTGTAAAATGCAGATACTTATGGTTCCAAATACAGACATGGGAGACTCTGGCACAGGACCACTCAGCATGGCGTGCCCACATCAGAGAAGGTGCTGTGCTCTACAAGGAAAGCAGAATTGAAACAGCTCAAAGGAAATACAGGATGCACAAATTTAGAGTATCCACCTCAAACGTTCACAGGGATTACTTGTGCCAGAGCACTCTGAGCTTGTATTGGACTGTTCAGCCACAGTCAGACACATGGAAACTTGACTCTAGCATAGTGATGTCATTTTGGTCCTCTGAGAATGAAGAACAACGACCAATCCCTACGCCACCATGCCAGGAGATGGTGCTAAAAATGGAAACAATTGAAAAGAAAACTTTAACCTTCCAAATTAGACAATCGAAAGTCCAGTTCTCCCTGGCCATGTTAAAATATCTGTGAATGTTTCCTTTTGTCATAGTATGGAAGTCCGACTTCATGTATAAAGATCTCTGCATTTGTCTGGACACAACTATTAATAACTTTGCAATTTGAGGCTTTCGGAGATCATTTCACATGGCTGAAGACAGAGGGGAACTTGTAAGGATGTACACTGGACAAAGTCTGCACTTCTGAAATGCCAGCTCTATTTTCAATAACCAAATATACCAATTGCTTGCAGATTGTTCCAGCCTCATTCCAAACAAAGTCTCTTCCACTCTGCTAATTCTGCATTAGAAATGATGGTTTTGCCTTGGTATGTGATGGTCAATTTCATTTCATTTTAGCAATGTTTGAGAAATACATTCTGACATTTTGTGGAAATCCTGAACTCAACTTACTCCACATTACGCTGTCAAGGAAAGATGCCAACATCTCAGTCTTGGCCCTCAGAGTGGATTGCTGATCCTAATCCACAAATAGCAAAAAGCACATGAATTCCCTGAATTTAGACTACTGAACACATCAACTCACAACCACCAATACCCCACAAACATGTCTCATCTGCTTTGTTCCTCAGCCCTGGGTATCTCATTCCTGTTCAGAGAAAGAGCTTAGGGGATAAATGTGCTTCCATTCCTCTTTAGCACAGTCTCTTAGGATAGAGGTGAATGCACAGAAACTCTTAAGCTAGACTCAGCCAGGCTTCTGGACAGCATGGCAGATGACATACTAAGGAGAAAAACATTTTTTAACTTTGCTCCATCACTTTAAAACAACCCTTGTATTGTAAGGAAGTTTATCATGAAGGTCTATCTTTTTAAATATCTGTATAGTTAAACCATTTGTAACTTCACAGGCTCAAAGATTTAGTGCTAAATGGGATCTTTAAAGTATGAAAAACTGAAACTTCTGCCTTCGTAGAGAGGAGAGGCATTGAGATTTGGAAGGAAAATATAAAGCTATAAATATACAACACAATTTTCACTTAAAACATTATGTATAACATGATAATATAGAATTACAGAATTCTGGAGCTGGATAGGACCTCAGAGAAAATCTAACTAGAATCTCTTATTTTACAGATAAGAAAATTGAATCCTAGAAACCTACAGTCTACCAAGGTTGACTCAGATCATCAATCCAGAGACCTGAGAAGGCAGAACCAGGCTTCAAATCCAGTCCTCCTAACTTCTAGGTCACGATTCTTCCAATTATACCATGTCAATTCAGTCTTATTTATGTCAGTCAACATATTCTAGGAACAAGTATATATAACCTAGTTACTAAAGGAAAGAAACTATGCTGTTATATAAATTTTACCAGTTTCCTATGTTGTTTAGTTCAGGGTTCTCAAACCTTCTTTAAGGAGGGATCCATATTTTGGTGTCACTGTAGGGCAGGATCTGATGGTAAATTTATAAGGAGCAGCAAGAACACAATGTACCTATCAGTTTCCTTCTCATCACACTAGGACTCCAACAAACTCAGGAAAGTGGTAGCACGGCAGAAAGAGCTATATGTCATCTACAATCAGGCTGGAGAGCCAATAAAGTTTTGAGATAAGCCAGTCCACCAATGTTGGGCATCTACTGCAATTCAGCACAGGTTAGATGACACACTCACCTTTAGCCTAACTCTTTTTGAGTTGGCTTTATTCACAACACCCAAACGAGGGATTGTGGAGTCAAAATGATTGCCCTCTATCGCTAAATCAAGGGCTACTGACCCCACTTCTTCTCTTGATACTGTTTCAAGGGACAAGAAAATAGCTCATTTCCCCAAAGTAAACTGTTGGAGCACTCACCACCAGTTTGTTTTGTTTTTTTTTTTAATTTGTAATGATCCGAAAGGAAACTATTTCACTCCTTAGAATTGATGGCATCATTTTTACTTAAGGAAGATTCATCAGAGGAAGGTCTCAGAACTACAGAGTTAAAACATAACTTACCCAATATGATTTGTTCTTAAAGAAATTTCCAGTTCTCTTAGCACTTGTGTAGATTCTTGGACTCGTCTCCTAAATTTCTACAATTCAAGGAAAAGAAAAGAAACTCTTATATACTTAGGCTGACTGCCAAAATTGTAGTTTAACTGTAACAAGACAGATGCAGTATGAAAAACATTACCACTTTTAAAGTGAATTTTCTCATCTTTCATTTTGAGCAAAAAATATACTATTATAAACCTATCTTTCAGCAGGTACACATTTTAGGTTTCCTTTGTCTCTTTAAGGGGAATGTGAAGATAAAGGGGAAACCCTAATATTTATTTTGTTGAAATGAGTAGCTTCAAGGTCTCCCATAATCTAACCCTCGTAAGATCTGTACTACTATTACCCATGATTCCAAAGGACTGATGATGAAGCATGCTATCCAACTTATGGCAGAAATGTAATGTTTTGTGTGTGTGTGTGTATAAATTAATAAAAAAAGGAAAAATAGCAATGGCAAAAATGAATGATGTGAAAGAATAAATTATATTAAAGCTAAAATTTATCAAAAACTATAAGTTGTATTTATATACAAATTTTTTCTAATTCTGACAATGTGTATTTAAAGTCTTTCCTAGTCATGTCAGGATCCTCAATGTTCCATTAAATACAGTACACTCATTCTTACTGCTTTTCTCCATTGTCGTTGGTTCCTTGCCTAGAATATCCTCCACTCTTTCTTTCACTATCCAAAGCTTTACACATCCTTCAGGGACCAGTTCAAATCTCACCTCCTTCATGAAACTCTTCATCATTACACCAGTGCTTACTAAGCTCCTTGTCTTCTAGACTTCCATACTATTTATAGTCTGTACAACACAATTTCGCACTAAATTCGATTCTCTGTTATATTCTTTGCTATGCTTTTACCTTTTCTCCTAAGACACAATGGAAACTTCCTGGCATTTTAAACACACACACACACACACACACACACACACACACACACACACACACACGCACATGCTGATTTTGCTGTTATTGATCTGGTATAAACCAGTCAGTCTTACAAACAAAAACTTGAGGGGAAGGAGGGAATTGCCTGGTAATTGAAAAGTTGAGAAAAACAGATATTACAAAATACAGTTCTGATAACATTAAGTCCCTTAGTCAAAAAGGTCTGATGACTTCCTGTTGCTTCTAGGAAAAGACAAACCCTCCTTTCTGATATGGGAAGCCCTTCATAGTCTGGCTCCAACTTAACCTTTCTGGGCAGATCACACATTATATTTTTTCTCACATACTTTACAATCCAGACAAAGTAGCTCACTTGTTCGCTTGTCCACAATATCGTATCTCCTACCTCCATGCTCATCTCATGCTCTTCTATGTCTGTAATGCACACTGCCTTTACCCTACTGACTCTGTGAATCAACTGAACAGAGGTTCTTAAACTTTTTTAGGTCATGGACCCCTCTAGGGGACTGGTGGAACATATGAACCCCATCTCAGAATAATGTTTGGAAATGCATAAAAATACAAAAGATTACAAATAAAATCAATTATACTGAAATACAGTATTTTTAATACAATATTTTTAAAGACAAATTCACAGATCCCAGGTTAAGAACCCCTGTTGCAGAGATCTCAAGAAACATTTCTTTCCTCATCCCCTACTTGTTACCCCCAAACTCCTGAAAAAACTTTGTATTATTTCATATTTATTCATTTGTAAATCTGTTGTGTCCCTTCCTTTCCTACATCCTTCCCTCATTAGTAGTTTCTTCCCCCAAAAAATCACTTTGTATTTCTTGGTAAGAAACTTTTATGCATCCATAGTATTTACTTATCTATGACCCTCCCCCACCATTATTAGAATATAAGCCCCTTGAGGGCAGGGACTATTATTTTGGGTATTATTATCCCTATCACTGAGCAGTACATAGCATTTAATAGGTGCCCAGTAAGTGCTTAATGACTGATTGACTTCTCTACATTCTCAAACCAAGTCTTCATCTGGACTTTATATTATAGTCAATCTCAAGAGCTTCTTATCAATTAAACAAATATCAAATAATAATAAATTCCATTTCTATAGATCATTCTTTCCAGTAAAACTCCAAGCTCTTAAATGACAAATAGCGAATGGCACAAGGTCTTGAGGTTGTGAGGCATAAACCCCTGATACCACACTCCAGAACTGCCCTTGGAAAAGGAAGGTCCACTGGGATACTTTTGTGGCAAAAAGTAAGGTATTGCAGGGCAGAGATAACAGGTTTTATTTACAACCCCCAAAACTGCAGCTGCCCTTAAAAGAACCAGACTCCGCTGGTTTGCGGTTTGTGGTCTTTTTTTGATGCCAGACATCAGCACAAACCTCAATGCACAGACAACTGCTTGGTGCATGGGGAAGCTGGCTTGGCAAATTCTGGTCACTGAGATATTTAATTTGGCTTCTTCCTTCTCTACTCCAGTGGGTTTCCTTTTAAGCCATCAAAATAAATTACAGAAGAATATCTAAACAAAACTTGCTTAGACACATTTTTTTTTTCCTAAAGAGAATTAAATATCTTCTATTTGATTTGAACCAAAGATTAATGAATGAAATACTCTGTGACTCCAAGGACAGTTAAATGGAGGCAGCTCAGCCTAGACTGTCTGGCTGGAATTTAAAGCCCTGGTTTGAAATCTTTTTCTTTCTATTTTTTTCCTCTCTCTATAACACAGCTGAGAATCTTAAACTCATTTTAACTGCAAACCATGCCTTATTCCAAACAAAATCTCCTTCTTTCCTGGCTTTAAGCATTACAATTAGGTTGTGTGGAACTGAGTGTCCCTTGCTGCCAGATCCTGACAGAAATCTTTCTAAAACCAGGGAGGTTTGATTCAGTGTCTATTTAATTTTTTTTTTCACTGAATTAATGAACAGGGAAAATGGAACACAGACCAACAGCCACAAAGCATTTCAGGGTGAACAGACACCATCCAAGGAGGTAAATTCAAGAGTAAAGGTCAGCTCAAACAAACCCTCTTTGTTGTTGACTTCTGGATTTTATTTGTTAGAGAGGAAAAGTTTGTTTTTTGTTTTGCTTGCTATGTTTTGTTTTACAGTACAGGCAGGAAGTAACAATCCCAAGGAGTGTCCCATGATGAGGCTGGGAACCAGATGGGGATAGCCCCACCCCTCAGGGCTTCTTCCTCCCTAGTATGGTTCTGGGTGGGGAGCCAAGTGCTCCTTAATGGGTTTTCAATTCAAATGCTGCAAGAGTATAAAAATGTTTTCACTTGGTGAAATTTGTAAACCATTGAATTATATTAGTTTTGAGATCTGATTTACTCTGATCTCAGGGTTCTGAGAGACCAGTCATAACCTTGGGAAGATAACAGTCGAGGCTTCCAGCAGGAGGAGGCTCAATTTTACATAAAGCTGCATGACATCTCGCTCCAAGTTCCCAAACTTCAGCTCCAGAATAGCCACCTTGGTGTACTGACTGCAATTTAGGTGCTGTTTGCAATCCATTTATAAACGTTCAGCCCTAAGAAAATGCTATTGACAGCTGTCAGCAGAAAAACTGTACTATGCCAATACACGTGTTATTTGTGGCCTTATTCAATTTTTATCAACATACAGTTTATTTTAAAAAATATATTTAAAAAGGAAAAATCATCATTGCCCTGCCTATGTCTCCTGAGACTTTCTTCTGACCTCTTCTGTATATTTAAACACTTCTCTTATTTCTTCCTTTTTCCTATTAGTATCACTACCCTCTGCACTCCTCCAGACTCTGCTCTTCCCAATAAAAGTCTTCTTAGTAATAAATAAGCAAGGTCAAGCAAAACTAATTTGAATTGTATTAATTGTGTCCAAACATGTCTATCTCCTACTACACCTATGGTCAATCTCCTCTTCACCAAGAGATGGGCAGCATGCCTCCTCGTCAGTATTCATGGTTGGCCATGGCATAGATCAGAGGTCTTGAGTCTTTCAAATTTGTTATCATTTAAAACAGGAGTGGGGCATCTGTGGTCCAGAGGTCACACGTGACCTAATTTAGTCAAAGGACAGCACATGAGGGCCTTGAGGCCACAGATTCCACCCCTGATTTAAAATACTTTTAACCTTAAACTCCTCAACTGTCTGAATCCGTGCAGTTCCATGAGAAGCTGGCAAAGTAAATTAGGGAAGGAAGTAAACCAGTCACCTGTCAATTTAAGAACTGAGCAGCCCTCACATAGCTCCCTCTAGTCATTTAAGGAACCAATTCACCTCTACATCCATACCTGATCTACACTACTGAATAGGTGATACCTATATGCCATAGTACAGGCTATATGCCAGGCACTGGGATAAATGTTTTACAAATATTATCTTCATTTGTTTCCCACAACAAGCCTGGGAGGTAGATGCTACTATAAGTCTTGTTTTTACATTTGAGAAAACTGAGGCAAAGTGACTTGCCCAAGGACACAGAGCTAGTAGCACATGCGCCACATTTGAAGTTGGGGCTTGTCACTCGCTATGCCATTGAGTATGCATTCTCTTAGAGGGGAGGCACTGTGCCAGGACTCTCTTAAGAACAGAACTTAGGATATTATACACACACAATGAATTTTTAAATGCACCTAGTTTTTTCTTCTCCCCTTACTAATCACAAGCTACTCTCAAAATTAAAGTTCAGAAAAAAATTTAGAAGGCAACAAAATCTGTTCTCATTAGTCTTCTTAAAAATGATTATGAAAAGGCACAACAGTAGCCCAGAGACAGGCAACATCTAACAAGGAAAGGCTGTCTCTTTCTTTCCCCGGGGTCACAGGGGCAACAACAGAGGGACTGGAGCCCAAGACACTGTCATTGCAGCCCTGACAAAAAAGGAGGGGCAGCAGGTCAACAGGAAACAAACGTGATCTGGTGCAAAGCCCTTTGGCTCATCTTGAGGGAGGTCAGTCTTGCCCTGAGACAGCCAGAGATTGATTCAAGGCCCTAAGGGCAGTGCCAGGCTACATACTTTACCACAAGGCATCTGCCCAAACCAATTGTGCAGCTGCAACAAAGCACGGCTTGTTTGAAAAGAGAGAGAGTGAGTTGGAAATGGAATCGGACATTCTCTCCTCACCTTCTGGAGGGAGGAAGAGGCTGTTAAAAGTAGCAGCACAGGATATAAACACACAGCTGGACTGACAAAGCCCTAGTAATGTTCAAGGTCTCTGGCAGTGCACCAGTGCATGACAAACATCTTTCCTTTCTGCAAGGCACACTTTTCTCATGTTGGGCTACACCTTTGCAAACTGGAATGAGAGCAAATGGCAATAACTGAATAGCCTTCCTCTGCCTAGCTTCCTTCCCTCTCCACTAAATCAACACCCCCCACTCCCCAAAAAAGCCAAACTTCCAAAGTGATGGCGATTGTCAGGGGAGGTGGATTCTTTTCTCTTTGCTTGCTTCTCCTTTTTTCAATTTCAAAAGGTTGTGTTCCCTGGAGGATCTGGCAGAGGACTTGTGTTTGAGGAAGGAAGCCCTCTTCAAATACAAGAGGATTCTGCCTGTTGATGAGGACATACCGTAACAGCCGTCAAATTCATCTTACCTTCCTGGTTACTGCTGGATCCAGATAGCCTTTCAGCTTCTGGATGTATGTGTGAGGAGGATTCTTGACTTGAAATCTTTCCTGCAGGGGACAAAAGAAATCAGAAAAATATTTAAGCTGTGAAGAATGATGCATCCTGTCATATTCATACACAGTTCAGCACCAGAAATAAGTCTATGAAAGCAACCCTACAAAGAGCCAACTGGCAAAAGTGAGAAGCAATTTTTGTTTGGTGTGAACTAAAACTGTATTTAAGCATCAGAATACTGGAAAAGCCCTTAGGATCTTCTTGTTCCAATTCCATTGATAAAGAAATGGGGATCTAAGGGGGTAAGCAACTTTGCCCAAGCTATTCAGTTGTAGACTCCCGACTAGAGCCTAAAGCTCCTGACTCCAGGGCCCATGCTCTGGGACCCATTTTATAACACGTATACTTAATAGATACACAGAGGCTTATCAAATTTAGTATAGTAGCTTGCACATATATCTCATATTATATGATATGTATATATGTGTGTATGTATATACACACATATAAGGAGCATGTATATCTACATATATGTGTGTGTGTATTTATATAAATTTATTATAAGTCAATCAGCAAGCATTTATTAAAGACCTACTATGTGCCAGGCAATGTATGAAGTTCTTTGTGCCTTCCTTTTCTTAATTATTTCCTATTTATTCTGTATATTGCTTGCTTTGTATATTTGTTTGCAAACTGTGTCCCCCACTAGATGGTAAATTCCTTGAGATTAAAGATTGTCTTGGGTGTCTTCTGTATCCCCAGTAGTTACTTAATGAATGTTGACTGACTGAAAAGCAAAAACCAGTCCCTGTTCTCAAGGACCTCACAGGCTAATGGTGGAATCATCTATCATACATATTTCAGTATACCTCAAGCTAAATTATTTCCCCTCCCCAACTAACTACGTACATGGCTAGTATACAAAGTGTGACCTTGAAAGCAATGAGACTGATTTGAATTTCTTCAATGCCTTGGGAATGTTTTTAAAAGTCAAAATTACTCACAGGTTAAATATGTGCCACTCCTAAGGATGTTCAAAAAAACACACCACAGGCTCTAAAGGCATTTCCAAAAGAAATGTCCCTTTCCCCCAAAAAAAGTTTTTATACATAACAGCATTCTTACAATAAATGTACTGATAAATGTTTTCAGTACTTTATCTGAGGGAACTCAGAGATACTCTCAATAGTAAATACACCACTTATCAGGTACCTACAATGAGTATATTACTGTATGAGGCACTGGGGACAGGTGAAGTATGGGTGAGACATGGTCTTTAGTTTATAAGTTTTGTAGGGGCAAAAACACAAATAACCAAAGGTACAATATTTCATGGGATAGATCTCTTGGGGGGAGGGGAGGAGGAGCTTTAATAGGATAGAATTCACAGGGAAAGACAAGAAGTGAGGACATTCCAGGTATGAATAGTAAACAACAAAAGGCATGGACATGAGAGAATACCATGGCTTCCCTGGGTGGCAGAGAGTAGTTACAAAGCCAAATGAGACACTGATCAAAATGTGAGATGGTGGCAGGTTGTAGGAGATACCTTGAACATCAGGTAAAGGAATATGAACTTCACCAGGTAGACAAGAGGGAGCCAGTGACAACTGTTGGCTTCAGAAAGACAAGTTGACATGTAATCATAAAGAAGATATATCTAGATCTGGCAATGCTACAAAGGGCAGATGGAGACAGGTAGGGAGTGAGGGTAGAGCTGTATTAGAAAATTCTATTAAACATGCTATTAAAACAGTCAAGTTTCATGGTAATGATGATCCTACTGCTAAATTGGGAAAACAGAGAAGGCAACATACACATGACACAGTGAAAAATTAAAGTCACTAGGACTTGGGTACTGAGTGATCAGGAGAGGAAGAGTCAGGGGTAATACTAAGGGTTGGGAACATGGGTTATGTTTGACTTCCTTGTCAACAATGTTTTCAGTTATATTTTCTTAAGTGCTGAAAGCCTTTGAGGTATGACTTTAAGTTTAATAAACTTTTAATAAATTGTGCTGTAGAAGCCATTCCTCAAATGATTAAATGGTCAAAAGATATAAAGAGGCAGCTTCTAGAGGAAGAAACCTCAGCTATAAATAACCAATTGAAGAAACTGCTCCAAGTCACCAATGAGAGAAATGAAAACCAAAACCACTTTACCTTTGTCAGATAGGTAAACTTTATAAGAAAGGAAAAGGGCAAATGCCAGAGGGATTATGGAGCCATGATTAAACATGACCTCCTGGCAGAGAGGCGATGGATGGACTCAGACCAAATCAGGAAAATTTATTTATTCTGCATGTAGACAACACAGGTATTTGTTTTGCTGGAGTGTGTGCATATATATATACACATATATATACACATATATATATATACACATATATATACACACATATATATATATATATACACATATATGTATTTGTTACAAGAGTTTTGTTTTTCTTTTGTTTTTGTCTTTGTTTTTTTTAGGATGGGAAACAAAGGTAGCAGGGAATAAAAACAGTTAATTTTAAAAAATTAAAAATTATATCTTACAAAATGTCTAGTATTTGAATTGTGAGAATATGCTTACTTAACTGATTTTGAATTTTTTTAAATTTATTTCCATGAACTACGAAATGAATGTTTTTAAGCATTTAAAAGCATATGTTTACCACCAAGTCTTCTGATGATTACGACATGCTTCTCTCCTGAGAATCAAATAAAGCTGTTGAAGGGAAAGAATGCAAAGTTCCAAGAATTTTCATATTGCTTGGGATTGTCTAGCTAATCTCACATGAAGCTATTATTTTGGGTTATGAACACAGCACTTGACATGGCAAACCTTATAGCTAATTTTTTTTTTCTTCTGACCAGCATGCACAGAGACAATGGATACCCAATCTACTTCAGTTAAATGTTTAATATTTGGAGAATTTCAGCACTACTCCCAAATGCACTCAACCTGAAGCAATTCTAGGGTGGATTTAAGTTTTCTTCTTATTCATACTCACAAAGGTTTTATCTCAGTTCCAGAGGTTCAAGCTTCTCTGCTGAAATTCAAAACTGCCATTTTCTAGGACAACTTTTTGATCATCCTTTCTTAAAAAACAGACTCACAACACCTATCCCCTTATCACCTTGCTCCACTGCACTTCTGTACACTAAGAAGCCATTCTCCTTGTTATCTGTCTATTAAGCAAGATCATTACCACCCCAGGGCTAGACCCCAAAGCAAATCCCCACCCCCATACTCTACCACAGGTTGTTGCAGAGTTAGCTATACTTTTTTATTATGATGATTTTCTAACATGACTAAGTACATGATTGCAAAGGACTTTTAAAATGCAAATTGCTGTAGAAATTCTGAGCAGCTCAACCACTCAGATATTCTGCACAGTCAGATGAAATCAGTGTAATTTGTGCCAGTCTCAGTGCTAGATACTAAGGATACAGATACCAATAACAAAACAATTCCTATCTTCAAGGACCAGAATGAACATTAGATTTAATCAGAAATCCTAGATTTCAATCCTGATCTAACACTTAATAGCTGTGTTAACAGGAGCATGTATATTCTGAATCTATGCCTTCTCATTTGGAAAATGGGAAGAAGGACTATTGCACTATTTACCTTTGAGGGTCATCATGAGGAAAGTGCTTTGTCACTACTAAATATGTTATTATGACTGTTTTCCTGACTAAATCCTACTCTGAGGACAAGTTTGGTTACTCTGAATTCTTTGAGGCTATGATAATGAGGTTCAAGTCCTAGCCCATGTCACCAGGGTTGAAAGGCTTTGAGTACAGCCTGCTTAAAACAGATCACAGATTTATGTATCAAAAGGGATGTCGAGTCTATATAACGCAGCCCTTTCATTTTAGAGCTGTAGGAACTGGGCTGCAGAGGAAGTTAATTGATTTGCCCAGGACCACACAGCAGCTGAGGCAGGAATGGAACTCAGGCCTTTCTGACTCTGAGTCCAGTGCTCCACTCACTGCTCCATGCTGACTCCACACTGATCAACAATGCTCTTATCTTACAAAAAACAACCCAGCTAACGTCTGAAGATCCTCACCACCAGGAGACTGGGTATCAGGTGGCAAAACTTCTGGCAACAGCAGTTCATAAAGGCCACTTACTAGGGGATAGGGGAATTGCAACTTGTCTTCATTCACTGAAGGTACATACTTGTCCAGGCTTGAAGGATTTTTAATATTCCTATCATTATTGCTGACAGGTACAAAAATAGTACTAAATCAATAATCTAGGATCTTCGCATGTGAGAAATGATAGAAGAGTTTCATTAAAGAGAACTCCTCGCATAATAAATGAGAAAAGAGCAGGTCAGTGACCCAAATGCTATAAAATAAAAGAACCAGAAAAAAAAGCCTCAAAACATCACCTGGCTCTTCCATCAGGAGGATTTCTAGGAAGACACAAATGAAATTGATAAAGCAAAGGGAAGCCGAAAATCTTCATTCACATAAGTGAAAAAGGCAACAGTACTTTCATTGCCTTTCATGAAGAGTTGAATTAGTTTTTTTATTGAAGTAAATACTGCTTATAATCCTAAATTTGAAGGTAGCTGCACAAGCTTTTCTTCTCTAAAGTCAATAATGTTGTTTTGGTGATTCACAAGCTACAAATGCCTTCTGTTTCTGCTAGAACAAAATTGATGAAGATTAGAATGTTCCAAAGTAGTCACAAATAATGTGTTTGGATGCTTCCCACATTCAAATGTGATAAGTCTGAAGACTCCCATATCACAGCAACATAATAAGATTTAGAATTGGAATGGACTTGAGGGACCATCTAGTCCAATTCCTTCATTTTATGGATGAAAACAGTGAAGGCCACAAAGATGAAAAAAATTGCCCTAAGTCATGTAGGGGAGTAAGCACCTGAACATGCTCTTCTGACTAGGGAGTCTGTCCTCTTTCCAAAGTACATTTGATAATTATTCCACCAATTTTCACGTTTTTTACGTGTGGTTTTTCTTACAAATTGATAATCAAAATGATAACCAAAGCTGATTCACTTATACTGAAATGTATTCAATAAAAACAAAAGCTCTAATACCCATTTTTCAGCATAAATCTTTTGACTTCAAAAATGTTTCAACTTCCTGTAGTGTGTGTTCATCCTTTGTTGCTGAAGAGTATAATTCGAACAATGTTGTCAAAATTCCACCTCTCAAATAACAACCTACACTTCAGTACACAACAGTAACATGGCATCTGTATGGTTCAGACCCCATCCCTTTATAAAGAACTGCAAATACTCAATTCAATGAATTCTTAATAAAATTTATAATTTAAATAATTATGTGAGGAAATCACTTAAGGTCTTTTTTGCTACTAGTCTACACTAAATAAACTGTGTTTCACTTCAAGAAAAACATGAAAAGAAAATGATGGAGAGGATTGTTTCAGAATATCCTGGGAAGATTTATATGAACTGATATAGAAGTGAAAAGAGCAAAACTAGGAGAACAATTTATACAATGACAACAATATTAAAAACACCAAAAACTTTGGAAAAGCTTAGGATAATGCATAACGACTTATTCCAGAGAACTAATGAGAAAGCTGGAAACATGCTACCCTACCTCCTTATAGAGAGATGAAAGACTCAGAACAGAAAATGAGTTTTGTTTTGTTGTATTTTAATTTTTGGACATGGACAATGCAGAAATTAACTTTCCTTGACTATAAACGTTTGTAACAGGAACTTTGTTCTTCTTCTCTTTTTCATTTGGGAGAAGGGTAGGAAGGAGAAAAGGCAAATTTTTGCTGACTGGAAAAAAATTAATTTACATTAAAAAAAAAACTGGTTAAAGGTACTTCTGTCTTTCACAATATAATTTCTCCTGAGAGAAATAAAAAAGAGAGAGTATGAGATTCCTTCCACTCAGGCATATGTTCCCCATATATTAAGTTAGCACTTATTCACACTGACTTAAAGTAGAATTCAGTTTAGCCATGAAGAGATAGATTTTGAAGCTTTTAGATTTTAAAATGAATGAAACTTGGTATTAAGTTCTGAGGAATCTGAGCTATGTACATAACTTTATAGTTCAGGGAGACCACTGCCAGTCTCTTTCCTGTGGTGGTATTTTTCTTTTCTTTTCTTTTTTTTTTTTGCAGTGGGGAGACAGCTCTCAGATGGTCAATTTAGTGCCCTTGACAGGTACAAAATTCTCATGAAAGAGAAGGGACTCCTAAAGCTCCACTCTACACATCTTGTCATGAGCAGGATAGGCTACCTACATAGACATGGCTTGTAAAGAGAGAATGAGGAAAGAGAGCATTTAGGAAGTTGGACCTTATGGCTACAGTTTTAAAATCTATTTTGACCATTTTTCTTTTTTCTTTTGTATTTAAATTTATTTATTTAAGTTTTCAACATTCATTTCCACAAAATTTTGGGTTCCAAATTTTCTCCCCATTTCTCCCTTCCCCCCACCCCAAAATGCGAAGCATTCTAATTACCCCTATCGCTAATCTATCCTCCCTTCTAACATCCCTCCCTTCCCTTATTCCCATCTTCTCTTTTGTCCTGTAGGGCAAGATAAATTTCTATACCCCAATACCTGCATTTCTTATTTCCTAGTTGCAAGAACAATACTCAACACTTCTTCCTAAAACTTTGAGTTCCAACTTCTCTTCCTCCCTCCCTCCCCACCCATTCCCTTTGGGAAGGCAAGCAATTCAATATAGGCCATATCTGTGTAGTTTTGCAAATGACTTCCATAATAGTCGCATTGTGTAAAACTAACTATATTTCCCTCCATCCTATCCTGCCCCCTATTTCTTCTATTCTCTCTTTTGATCCTATCCCTCCTCGAGTGTTGACTTCTAATTGCTCTTTCCTCCCACTGCCCTCCCTTCCATCATCCCCCCCACCCTGCTTATCTCCTTCTCCCCCATTTTCCTGTATTGTAAGATAGGTTTTCATACCAAAAGGAGTGTGCATTTTATTCCTTCCTTTAGTTGAATGTGATGAGAGTGAGCTTCATATTTTTTCTCTCACCTCCCCCCTTTTTCCCTCCACTGAAAAGTTTTTTACTTGCCTCTTTTATGAGAGATAATTTGCCCCATTCCATTTCTCCTTTTCTCCTCCCAATATATTTCTCTCTCATCGCTTAATTTCATTAAGATATGATCCCATTCTATTGAATTCACCCTGTGCTGTGTGTGTGTATGTGTGTGTGTGTGTATGTAATCCCACCAACTACCCAGATACTGAAAAAAGTTTCAAGAGTTACAAATATTTTCTTTCCATGTAGGAATGTAAATAGTTCAACTTTAAAGCCTCTTATGATTTCTCTTTGTTGTTTACCTTTTCATGCTTCTCTTGATTCTTGTGTTTGAAAGTCAGATTTTCTTTTCAGCTCTGGTCTTTTCATCAAGAATGCTTGAAAGTCCTCTATTTAATTGAAAGACCATATTTTCCCCTGAAGCATTATACTCAGTTTTGCTGGGTAGGTGATTCTTGGTTTTAGTCCTAGTTCTTTTGACTTCTGGAATATCATACTCTATGCCCTTAGATCCCTTAAATGTAGAAGCTGCTAGATCTTGTGTTATCCTGATTGTATTTCCACAATACTGGAATTGTTTTTTCTAGCTGCTTGCAATATTTTCTCCTTGATCTGGGAAATCTGGAATTTGGCCCCCATGTTCCTAGGAGTTTCTCTTTTTGGATCTCTTTCAGGAGGTAATCTGTGGATTCTTTCAATATTTATTTTGCTCCCTGGTTGTAGAATCTCAGGGCAGTTTTCCTTGATAATTTCATGAAAGATGATGTCTAGGCTCTTTTTTTTGATCATGGCTTTTAGGCAGTTCCATAATTTTTAAATTGTCTCTCCTGGATCTATTTTCTAGGTCAGTCGTTTTTCCAATGAGATATTTCACATTCTCTTCCATTTTTTCATTCTTTTGGTTTTGTTTTGTGATTTCTTGGCTTCTCCCAAAGTCATTAGACTCCATCTGTTCCATTCTAATTTTGAAAGACCTACTTTCTTCAGTGGGCTTTTGAACCTCCTTTTCCATTTGGCTAATTCTGCTTTTTAAAGCACTCTTCTTCTCATTGGCTTTTTGAACCTCTTTTGCCAATTGAGTGAGCCTATTTTTCAAGGTGTTATTTTCTTTAACATTTTTTGGGTCTCCTTTAGCACGGTGTTGACCCACTTTTCATACATTTCTTGCATCTCTCTCATTTCTCTTCCCAGTTTTTCCTCCACCTCTCTTACTTGATTTTCACAATCCTTTTTGAGCTCTTCTATGGCCTGAGACCATTGAATATTTATTTTGGATGTCTGGGATACAGAAGCCTTGACTTTTATGTCTTTCCCTGATGTTAAGCATTGTTCTTCCTCATCCGAAAGAATGGGAGGAAGTATCTGTTCACCAAGAAAGTAACCTTCTATAGTCTTATTTTTTTTCCCTTTTGGCTAATTTTCCCAACCAGTTACTTAACTTGTAGGTCCTTTGTCAAGAGTAGGATATACTCTGTATACTCTGGGAATCTGTAAGATCTCGGTTTCTCCAAGGTAGCACAATCAAGAGTGTACACTGGTCTGAGAGCAGCTCCCTCAGGGCCTCTACACAGGGCTGAAGTAAAAGTCAGCTCCTCAGTGCCCCCAGGGGTTTTTCAATCCAACAATGGATGCGGCTGCTGTGGCCTGCCCGATGTGGCCTCTGTGACTGCTGCTTGAGGCAGGAGCTATGGGAAGGCTTCTCCCTTCACAGCCAGACGAAAAATCCTTGTCACTAACCTTCGGCACCTGTGGGTTGAGGGATCTGCAAACCCACTGCTGCTGGGGCTGGGGATTTTGTGACTGGAGATTCCGCCCCCAAGGGCTGTTCGCAAGCCACATCATACGGCCAAGGCTGGGCTGGGCTCCGTGTCTGGTGTAACAGATATTTCCCATGGGTCTTTCAGGTCACCCTGGGCTGGAAATCTCCTCCACTCTGTTGTTGTACACTTCTGCTGCTCCAAAATTTGTTGACAGTCCCTCTCTACAGGTATTTTGTGGGCTGTGTGGGGAAAGCATGCATATGTGTGTCTTTCTACTCCACCCCCTATTTTGACCATTTCTCAAAAATATAGTGCTCTTAATATGACTAATACGGAAATAAATTTTACATGAGTGCACCAAAATAATTTAAATCAAATTGCTTACTACCTTAGAGAGGAGGGGAGAGAGATAGGAGATTTGGAACTCAAAATTTTATTAGAAATGAATATTAAAAAATAAAAATGAAGATATGTATATATGGAGTGCTCTAAAAGTTGCAAAATATGACTGGCTTAAATGAATGGGCCCCAGGAAACTAAAACTACTAACTATATCATAATGCAGTTTATTTTTGGCAGAGAAACAACTCTGGCCTCTTTTTAATGAAGAATTAGATTATAGTTTATTAATTAAGGGCTTTCAACAGCTATTTCTAACATTGCACATTCACCCAATACAAAAAAAAAAACCAAAAACAACAAAAAACTTGCTCAATGTCTGAATCAGCTATATGTATGTGTACACTTATATGGGAAATTGCTTAATTGAGGTTAATTTGATGTTAATTGGAACTGCTGCTAACACATTAAAACAAGTATATAGCCAGCTGCAAATGAAAGCAAGGGGCTCAGACTAATTCTTCATGGCCCTAACAAAACTTCCAGACAGGTAGCCCCCTAAACTCTCAAGGGAAATGAATACTCATTTAAATGAGTTATACAATTCTGGTCTTCCATCAGGCAAACCTGAGAGAAGACAATCCAAGAAAAGTAAACATAGGAGATTTTCCCCCATTTTACTCTATTTAAATTGCTCCTGACTGTATTTCAGTCACATACTAACTGAGTTGGGTAAGTTGATTTGACATTCTCAGGGATAAAATAGATGTCATCCTCATTCTATCATTATGAATGTTTTATGGTTTTATTTTTTAAACAGTTATTTTGGATGTTTTCAGCTTTCACAGGTTTCCTTTTTTTCTATTTTCCTTGAAAATGAACCACCTGAGTTTGCTTTCCAACAACTGAATAGACAAACCAAGAGTCTAAATGATCAATCATCATGCTTATCACGGGGAACAAAATACCATTAATAAGCATTTACTTTTCATGGCATTACATGCTCTTCAGAATAAATGTGAAAGAAACCCTACCCTCAAAAAGTTGACAATCTGGAAGATAATACTGGCACAGACTAACCTAGAGAAGACCAATAGACAATATACAGGGGTAGGGAATCTTGGGTCTCAAGGCCACATGTGGCCCTCTAGATCTTCAATTGTGGCCCTTTGATGGAATCTAAACTTCACAGAAAAAAATCCCCTTAATAAAAGGATTTGTTATGAAAAACTTGGACTCAGTCAAAAAGCCACACCCAAGGGCCTAGAAGGACATAGCGGGCCTTGTAGCCACAGGTTCCCCACCCCTGGACAAGAACTTAGATCAATAAGACTTACAGACAACAAACCTTGGAAAACAATTTGTATAAAGAGATAAAAGACTCAAGTCAATTAATATCATAGTAACATATGAGCTAACTGAGAGCAAAGACTGCTTTATTTCTCTTGTATCCATGGACCTAGTATAATGTCTTGCATGTAGTAGGTGTTTAACTGTTTTGTTGAATTTAATTAAAGCAGTGTCCCTGAAGCCAAGGGAGGACAGAATAGTTGGAAGTGAATAATTAATAATGCCCTATGCTGTGAAAAGACAAAGAACAAAATCTCAAAAGTGGATCAAGGGGAATTTTTAATCCTCAGTAACATTTGAGATCAATCAATAAATATTTACTGAGTATTTATTAAGCACCTAGTACAAGGTGGTCATAATATAAGTACAAAGAATGAAATAATCCTACTCTAAAAGCACATATATTCTAATGAAGGAGGGAACAAGTACATATATCATAAAGTTAAACAGAGGAGATTCCTTCTATGACTCCTGGGAAGTTATCTACTTGATGTCATACAAAGCGCAATGGATTTGGAGACAGATAACTTGGGTTAAATTCTGGCTCTGTTTGCTCTGGTAAAATGAAGAGCTAGACTTCAAAAATTATCAAAAATTACTTCCAGCTTTAAACCCTACAATCCTATGTGTATGATGCAAGGAAATAAAACATAAGTGAGAAAGCAAGAAGCAAAAAATCAGAATGAGATATTCTGTCTCCACAGCGACACAATAATTAGAAAAAGTCAGCTGAATCTTTCATATGTGATAGGTGTTTGCTACATAATGTGGCTTAGAGTCATTACTGGTTGGATATGGTCCCCCTTGTCTCTAGACACCTTAAAGCATATCACTTTCACTGAATTTTTCATTGCCCTGTTGCGTGATGAAGGTCACTGTCATTTTAAATCTAGGCTCGAACTAGGTATATACTATAGTGTGTGTGCACTTCCTTTCCCTCAATGCTGTCTTTAAAAGTTGGCCAGTTGGCCATCCCTGCACTAAATTGTGATTCCTCTCAAAAAAATTTAGCACATCAGATCTGTTCCATGGGCACAGATTTTTGGAACATTGTGTAGCATTCTTTAGCTCTGAAAATAAAACACTTTTCCTATTTGGGGAAAGGATGAAAATTTCCAAGTGTTCCATTACAATTCTCAGTCTGAAAATAGCTTTTGGTGAGACTTTTCCAAATTATTTCCTTCTATTTAGACTAGGAAGAGTATCTTCTGGATAAGCAGGTCTTTTCTGATCAAAACATCCTCCAACTTATTTCTAGGGAAGTAGTACATATTAACTTGAATTCTCTAATCCCAGGCATAGCTTTTTAAAATTTCCAAAACAGAAAAGTATTTAATTTAATTTTGAAGTAAATGTTGTGCCAACAATATAGTATTTCATGAAAAGTTTTTAAGCCTCAGCTTTTAACCTTTTGCCATCCAGTAAAGATTTTAATCCTTTTAAGGTTAAATTTTTCCATTTTTTGTACAGGAATCACTTTCTCTAATCAATTCCTGAAAGAATGGAAAGAGGCAGTGCAAACAGCGCTCAACTTAAAGTGAGGAGGTCTAAGTTCAAATTCTATTTCTGATATTTATTAGTTGGGAAACTATGGGCAAATGACATACGTGAGGCAGTGAGTAGCACACTGGATAGAGATAGTACCTCTCAGTTTTGTTGGGAGGATCAAATGAGAAAATATTTGTAAAATGCTTAACAAAGAGCCTGGCACTCAGTAGGCATTGTATAAGTGATCATTCCCTTCCCCACTCGATTTCCATATCTGTAAAATGGGGCTAGCATTATTGGCATTGCTTTTTTTTTCCCCAAAGGACTGTTGTAAGGAAAGCATTCTGTAAACCTTAAAATGCTACATGAGTGAAATTAGTTATTACTTGGTAAGTGAATGATATGGGAATTTTTTTCAGTGTTACTTAGAAGATAAGAAAGAAAATGTGTGAAGCTACAGTGGTCACATTCACACCATCATGCAGCTGTGTAGGATCTTCCTAAAGCACAAGTCTGACCACATCACTCCTTTAATTATTAAATTCCAGTGGGTCCCCACTGACTCTTGGATCAATGACAAACTCATTTGTTTGGCACTGAAAGACCTTCACAACCTAATTCCAACCTATCATTTCAGTACTGCTTTTTTTTCACAGGTTCTATGGTCCATTCGTGCCTAACTCACATTTGCCAACTCAATACCTTTGCAATGGCTATCCTCTGTGTAATCCCTCCTCACCCCCATCTTGCGCAATCCCTGGTTTCCTTTAAAGATCAGATCCAATGCAACCTCCAACATGAGTGCTTTTACTGATCCTCTTTGCTGCTGGTACTTCCCACTCCCCAAAGTACCTTTTGTTTATTTTGTATTTAATTTATTGTTGTTTTTTAGTCATTTCCAACTCTTCATGACTCCACTTGGGGTTTTCTTGGAAAAGATACTAACTAAAGTCGCTTGTCATTTCTTTCTCCGGCTCATTTTACAGATGAGGAAAGCAAGGCAAACAGGGGGAAGTGACTTGGCCAAGGTCACAGAGCTAGCAAGTGTGACACACCCACCCACACACACACACACACACACACACACACAACCCTCACCTCTGACAGAATGTAAGTGTCCTGTGGGCAGGAAATGTCTTCATTTTTGTCTTTATATCCCTAGCATCTAACAGTGTCTGATACAGATTAAGTACTTAGTAACTGCTTTAGATTGAATAGGAATACTATAGAAATCTGTAGAAATAGCATAAGTATAAGCATGACTCCCAACGGAAGTTTTTTTTTTTGTTCTTGTTTTTTTTAAATAAGAGACACTAATCAATAGACTGTGCATTGAGCAGTGAGACTTCTCAGTCACAAGAGCACAGCTGACTTGGGAAAGTCCTTTAATCCCAGTTCCATTAGCTGCAGAATGACTGGTTATCAAGTTCCTCTTTAATCCTCATCCCCCTATACTAACATACCCACACAAACTCTATCTGTCTCTGTCACTCTCTCTCTTCCTCCCTCCCCTCAGAAACGTTATCATGAGTTCAAATCCAGCCTCAGCCACTTACTAGTGTCTGTGTAACCCAGAGTAAGTCACTTAACCCTGTTTGCCTCACTTTCCTCATCTATAAAATGAGTTAGAGAAAGAAATAACGAGCTACTCCAGTATCTCTGCCAAGAAAACCCCAAATGGGGTCACGATGAGTGAGATGTAACTGAAAACAAGTGAACAACAGTCATAAATTTTTTTTTAGAAAAATTATAGCCCCAAGTCCTGGCTTAAGTAACTAAATGGACAATTCAACAATTTCCCACCTGTCATTGCTACCACTTCACTCTATTTAGCCAGTTGCTCTCAGGATTAAAAGAAAAAAGTCAGATCTTACATTGCAAGATTTATTGACAGAGTATAACATACTCTTTCTTCTTTGACTTTGTAGCCCAGATTTCTACAAACTATTTCAATCCAGTTCTCACTTAGTGAGCATCTACTCTGCACAAGAGATCGTGCTAGATAGGATGATAACCTATGTAAAGCACTTTGCAAACCTTCAATGCTAACTGGTATTAGCCATTATCACTCCAAGATCTTACACCCTACTAAGCAGACATACATGTAAACAAATAAGCCTAGGCATGACGATTTGAGAAGTGAAAGAAAACTAACAACTATGGAAAAGCTCTCCTATAAGCCATGGCCCAGACCCCAAAACCTGAGGGAAGCTAGCAACACTAGAAAGCAGAGGTGGGGGAGGGTACATTCCAGGTATGGGACCGAAGACTACAAGAGCACAGCAGTAGGAGATGAGGCACTGCTATGTCGAAAGTAACTTCTGTGTACACACACTTCAGATGGTTTCTTTTCAAAGCTTCATTCATCCAAGGTTCATGTATACCAAAATACTCAGAACAGAAGTTTTAGTAGTAGCAAAGAACTGAAAACACAGTTGATGCCCATCAGCTTGGGATGAGATAAACAAACTGTGATGCACAAATGTAACAGAATATGATTATACTATAAGAAGTGATGCATATGAAAAATTCAGAGAAGAATGGGAAAAATATATATGGCTTGATGAAGCAAAGTAAGCAGAATCAGGAAAATAATATATACGGTAATGACTATAACAGTATTAAAAGAAAAAAATGAATTGAACACTGTAATTATGATCAAACTTATTCCCAAAGATGAGATGAAAAAAATAAACCTTCTCCTCTTGTAGCTATGGGTCAGAAGGATATATATTCTGTTAGGCTGCACTGATATGAAAATTAGCTTTGGGGAAGCACTTTTTATTTCTATTTTTTACTCTTTATCTAAGCATGGATCGCTGGGGAGGGATCTTTGGGGAAATCCAGATAAGTAAAAATAAAAGATTCTTTTTTAATTCACCCTAAGTGGCACAGTGAATAGAGCATGGGTCCTAGAGTCAGAAGGACCTTAGTTCAAATCCAACCTCTGACATTGGACACTTGCTGTGTGACCTCAGGCAAGTCACTTAATCCCCAATTGCCCCACCTTCTCCCTTCCAAAACATAAAAATTCACCCTAGCACAAATTCAGTGATATTTATTGATAAACATGCAATATAAAATGAGAAAACTCAAAAAATCTCATTTAGGAACATCATTTTAAGCAACTATGTCTTGAAAATTGGCAGAGGAGAATTAGAGTGAAGGAGCTGATTTTAAAATCCACATCATTTCTGTAGGATAACAAACTTAACTAATGTTAGCAAGTAATCTAAAATATGGAATAAAGACATCTTTTTGGGGGAGCTTAAGAAAATATCAAATATGTCCAAATAAATGTCACCTTCTAACCGTGTCATTGTCATTGGCTCTGATTCACTATAGGGATACAGGATTAGAATCTTACCAGTGGCTCTGATATAACAATGGAGTCTACATAAAGGCATCTGGTAGCAGAATAGGATCTTTATACAGCCAGCCCATCCTCCACTATGCAAAAAGCAATAAAGAATGAGATCATTCAGATACAATCAACACTCCATAAAATAATTGTTTTGGCCAAATTATATTAAATGCATTGTAACTGAGTGTGGTTAACTTTTACAACGGTATCTTGATCTTATTCCTGGCTTAACACGGCACAATTAAAAACAAAATGGCCAAATACAAGCCAAACTGCCATTCAAAGTTGGATTAATAATAAACATCCCCCACCAAATGGTACCATAAATGGCTTTTGATTTCACATCCTTCTAAAAACTTTTTCACAGTGAGTCATTTATTCATTATATTTTATTTCAGGCATATGAAAAAATGATTATCAGACTTTTCGTGAGACCAAAATTTTTAATCAACCTCTTCCAATAACAGCAATAATTCACATTTTATATAGTTCTGTAAGGTTTCCAAAGAACTTTCCTCACAGCAACCCTTTACAGTAAGTAGGTATTGAAATTATTTTTATTGCCATTTTACAGAAAAGAGAAGCAAGCCTCAGACAGATTAAGTGACTTGTCCCCACAGGTCAAGTCAAACAGAGAGTTTTATTGCAAGGACAGAAACTCAGGTCTTCTCATTTTGAAACCAAAAATTCTTTTCACTACCCTATAATGCCTCTCATCTGTCCAGAAGCAGCACCATTAAACCCTCCTATCGATTAAGTAAATAGAAATAGTCCCCTCCCCGCCCCAGTAGAGAGTCAACAAATTTAACAGTCACTGACTATCTTCTAAGTGCAGAGCACCATACTAGGTACTCAGAGCCTTTATTATTCCCATCAGTTACCTGCTTTCATCCTACTTACAAGTAGCTGAATGAAACAGAAGAAAATCTGGAAGCTGATACAACTGGGGCCACTACAAATTTCGGTGATCTAATCTCAACTCTGACCCTCACAGTGCCAGGCACATAATAAGAGCTTAATAAATGCTCATTAGCTTACTGCATGTAAATCAAATGCTTTTTTTTCTGAAAAGTACTTTTTTTTTTGTTCCCAAGATTAAATGTTTGATTTGCAAACACCCTTTTTTACTGGCCAAAGGAACTCCCCAGTAAACTCCCTGGTATACAAACTGAAATGACAATAATTTTCTAAATATTCATAAGGATTTTCAAATGTGACTTGTATATGCAATTAGCCACGATCCTCTGTAATAAGTAGTTTACTTACACAGCATCTCTTTAATCCAATCCTCTCTTTCCTCTCCCTCACCCAAATTCAGCACTACTGGCCAGGACTCCTAAAATATCCTCCTAATTGTTTCCCCTGCCTCAAATCTCTCCCCTTACCAGTACATCCACAAAACTGCCAAAGTGACATCCCTAAAGCGCAGGTCTAATCATATCACTCCTTTGCTCAATGAACCACTCCCTCTTACTTTTAGGACCAAATATAAACTTTTAGAATCAAATTAGATCAGATAACTAGAATTAAAAGCATTTAAACTCTTCACACACAACCTGGCAACTATCTACATTTCCTGTCATTTTATATTACTCCCCTTCACACATACCATGGTTGAGTCAAACTGAACTTCTCAATGTTCCTCATCAATGACATTTCATTTCCCACCTCCAGGTATTTAAATCAGTTGTATCCCTCCTTGTCTCTTCACCACTCACCTTTTAGAATCCCTAATTTCCTTTAAAATGCAGTTTAAACACCATCTATACAAGAAAGAGGTTTGTGCAGATCAACTAGTGATACCCCTCCATCGATTATCTTATATTTATCTTGTATTTTTTTTTGATTTACTGGCATTTGCACATAATCTCCCCTGTTGGAAGGTAAGCTCTCTGAGGATAAAGATTGTTTCATTTTTGTCCTAGCACTTGACACATAGCAGAAGCTTAATAAATGCTTACTGACTGATTAATCTGGATATGCCATATGTAAAACTGCGTCCCTAAAAAAGGAAAAAAAAAATCTTTATCTTATAATAAGGTGGTGAGTAAGCAGCCAGGAGGCTCAGGGGATAGAGGCTGGGCCTAGAGTTAGAAAGATTCATCTTCATGAATTCAAATCCAATCTCAAACACTTACTAGCTGTGTGACTCTAGGCAAGTTGCCTGACTCTGTTTGCCTCATCTGTAAAATGAGCAGGAGAAGGAAACAGCAAACCACCTTTGGCAAGAAAACCTCAGATGAAGTCACAAAAGAATCAGACATGACTGAAACGACTAAACAACAAACCTGGTGTGTCTGTAAGGAAAGCGTCCATCCTACCTACTAACACCAGCATTTCTATTTGAATCTGTACTATGTACATGCAGTATTATTACTTCTATGCTATGTGACTTCCAGACCTTTCCTTACTTGCCACAACATGACCCGTAGATAAAAGCATTCCCTAGACTTAGACAAATCAAGACCCACCTCCGTCTTCTCATCCACTGCGACTTCTGGCCAGTACCTCAAGTCCTCCACAGAGAATCTCCCTAATGTCCTGGAGACCTTCCTCGGTTCTTAACATCTTTATAGGTAACAGGGTAACGCTAGGACTACCCATCTGTTATTCCATGGTCTGTACTTATTTTTTTCCCAGTCTGTATGTGTTACAGATGATTTTTCCCACTACTTCTTACAACATACTCTCCAGGTTACTTAGAACAAAATCATGGGCCTTTCTACCTTTGGGTCACCTGAATTTAGATATTCTAACATGCATGAATCCATACTTTACACCTACAGTTATGACTGTCGACTACACAGAGTATATGCTGATTTGGATGTTTTGCAGCATTAAGCTGAGACAAAGCTCAAGCCATATATACAGTCATGACTGATTTAGAATCACAGACTCAAGAAGGCTCAGGCTAAAAGAGACCTAAGGGTTCATCTAGGTGGACAACCCCTTCGTTTTACAAGTAAGGATACTTGTATAGATAAAGTATTTGCCCAAGGTCACAGTGAGTTTATGGTAAGGCCATGATTAGAACCCAGGTCTCCGGACTCCTTGTATGGTGTTTTTTTCTACTACTTACATAGCCAGCCACCTCAATGTTTTGGAGAAATAAAACAAACATTTTTTGAGTAAAACAACGACCTTAAGGCTACACCACTGGTTTCCTCTGTTGAAATAAAGAAAATACTGTTTTACAACTTCAGCAGAAACATGAATCAAGATACCTTTGTCTTCTACTCCCTCAACTCCTCTTTTTCCTTCTTTCAGGAAACAAGTATTATTGAAATAGTTGTAATACAGACCATGTTTCCAGTCCCTAACTGCCACACCTCTCCCTTAAATCTGCCTTGTATGAAACCTGAGTGCCTACTATAATTGGCCTCTTAGTACACAGATGCTCACAGCTGCAGAGGCAGTTCCTTGGAGGTCGCTATGGAAAAGTAAAAAGGCGTTGGGGGTAGGGAAGAGGTATGGTGAATCCAATGGAGTAAAAGGTTTCCAGGCTTCGCAAATAAGTGAGTGGCTGCCCCAGGAACGGAGCCAAGGAAGGGAGGACATCGAGGGCTAATAATAGTGATCCATCTGTGCTGGCCTTAGCCTTCTTTCTGCTCACTCCTGAAAGCCGATAGGAATTCTGTAGCACAAGTACTTTCCATCTCCAAAACTGATAGAGAAGCAGGAAGCTTTTCATTGTTCCAGGTATGGGAAAAGCATTGTCTTCAGACACAGAATAGAAAAGCAAGCTTTATATAACAGGCATTTAGAGGTTCATGTACAATCAATCCTTTTCCATTCTACAATGTACATGGAAATGCTTTCATTTTATACTCAAGTTTAGGATTTTTTTTTTTTAATTTTAAAAACTCACAAAGAAGCTAGATACCATCCCAAGCTAGGGAGGAGTGCAGTGAGATTAGGGTTGTTTAGAAGGAGAGGCAGGAAGTTTACGGTAGGTCCCACAGCTCAGGAATTTGCCAAACCCATAATGGAGATGACAGGTTATAAGGATGCTGTGAATTGACTGCAGAGGGGACAGGGAAAAAAGATGAAAGGGTGAGGAAGTGCCATCTGTTCCACCCCCATAGTATACAGTGTGGGGAGGAGGGGTGTCATCATCAGATGGAGGAGAGAACTGGCAAGACATTTTTTCTCTCCACATTAGCCATGTTGTAAAAAAAAAAAAAAAAAAAAAAGACGGAAAAAAGTGAAAAAAAAAACGCTTCAATTTGCACTCAAGAGTTCATCAGCTCTTTCTAGAAGTGGATGGCATTTTTCATTTTAGGTCCTTTGGAATTGTTGTGGGTCATCCTATTAACCAGAGCAGTGAAATCTTTTTCACAGATGACTGACTACTGGTAAAAAATTGCTGTTTCCATGTGTAACATTCTAGCTCTGCTCACTTCACTTTGCATCAGCTCACACAACTCTTCCTGGGTTTTTCTGAAGGCATCACCTTCAGCATTTGTTACAGCACAGTACTATTACATCACAATCAGGTATCACAACTTGTTCATTCATTCCTCAATTGATGGGCATCCTCTAAGGTATCTTCCAGATAGAAAGAATTTCACACCACAGTAATATCACAGTTCCCTGATCAGGTATTTATGTATATCTTGACACGTAGTCTCCAATTATGTTTCTAAAACATTATTATACCTTCATGTATAGGGCCAGTCATTCTCAATAAGCAATGACTGATATGATTAAAAAGACTATCTTTTAGTCAGTGCCCACCCATTCTCTGATGGTAATACAGGCACTTCTGAAAACTTCATTAACTTCTCCAAAGCAGCTAAGAAGGAGTTGTAATTAGCATATCAATTGTTTGTATGCAAACATACTTCTAAAGGCTTAAGAGTGCTTGAAAAAGTTTGTTCTCTAAATAGTTTAACACTCTTCCAACCAAAATATTGTTTATACTATCTGCTTAGCAAACAAGTTCTTCAAAGGGGAGCACAAAATAAACTAGCCATTCTAAATGCCCACAAATTCGAAATTAGCAGAAGCTACTTTAATTAGACACAGTTCTCTTCATTTTCCCAACCTTCCAGGAAAAGCTCTTACTTATTTATGTTCTGCTAAAACATTCAGTTTCTTTTGACAGCTCATTTGGCCGTGCTGTGCGTGTGCGTGCGTGTGTATTTCTTTAAAGAAAAAAAACTGCAACTCTCCTTCCAGGGCCAGATGGGCAGGCACTTTGGCAAACACACCACATGGCCTGAAAGACACAGAAATTGATGGAGCTCTGGGCTTCTGCTCAGTCTGGCTGTCGCTGAGAAGCACGTTTGACAGACCACTTACTTCTGGCTGCCAAAAATGAGTTAAAAAGGGAACACTTTATTTCTCCCTCCTTTGCCTTTTGTCTTCGTTTTTTCTTTTCCTCTCTGTAGTACTGACAGACTAAGACCTTTTTCCACCATAAAGGCTGCATGACCAATGAGAAATCAATAAAAATGAGAATATGTAAAGTAAAGCTACTTTTGGAGGTTCAGCATCAATTGTCCAACACTCTACGGACCACAAACAAGACACAAACAGTCCAGCAGGTTAGTCATTGATCCGCCTAACTGTTGACCAGAATTTTAGCCTGGGACTGGAGTCCAGTGGAGATCAGTCTCCCATCCTTTTATATGGATGAGATCAGAGACTTCTCTTCTCTTAAACCTTCCTGGAACTGATAACCTTCAGTTCCCCATACCTTACCCACTCTTAATAAGGAAAAGAAAACAATGCCCTTCAAAATGCTATAGATACAGAGTATATACTATTGAACCCAAAGCGTCTGTCATTTTTAAACTTGGGCAAAAATGACATTATTTCTCACCAATTTCCTATTCTATCCCAGCACACAGTACAGTGAAAAATAGCACATCATTTTTGAGAACCTGGGTTCAGATACCAATTCCACCACATACTGCCTGTGTGATCCTGGTCAAGTCACATAACTTTTCAATTTTCTCAACTGTACAATGAGGCAAGATCAATCTCTAAAGTCCCTTTCAGCTCTAAATCCATATGCTCTTATATCCAGGGACATTGCTGGCAAGTTTCAAATGGATATTCTTACAGCGAAAATTTACAAACAGATTCATAACAGAAAAAATCCAGAGGTGTCCTTTCTTCCAGTCACTTCCTAAATTCACCCCCAAAATAATGAACAGGCATTAAAAATGTACTTGATATGTACCAAGGACTTCGCTCAGCACTGCTACTACAAAGAAAAACCTCACCAAAAAAACCCAGTTCCTATCCTGCAGACACATATTCTGAAAGTACAAGACAGAGATACATACACAGATATCAATATCAATATGTTTATGGATATATGGTTATTCCTTGTCCTTCATTTTCAGAGACTAATGACAAAACTTCACTGAGAGACCTAATTCCTTCGCAGCCAAGTACAAATACTTAGTCTATGCTTACCTACTCTCTTATTGTATTTTATTACTCTACTTAATATCTGGAGCCATAAGGGTGGGTCCAGAGGGTCATGGTTCAGATCTGGGAATATGGTTATTGATTCAAACTAGTGTTTGTTAACAGGATAACAGCAAAGGTGAGAGAGGATAGGAAGGGGCAAATTCAAACTGATCCCCAAAAGCAAGGAATTATCAAAAAAGGAAAACATATCTAAACAATATAGAATTGATTTTTTACAATCTTAACTTAATTGAAAACAAAATCAAACATTAAAAACAAGAGTTACTAAAGGATATAAAGGAGGAGGAAAATGATATGTAACTCAACAGCTGGAAACAAAGGGAACAGATTTATTGAAGTCAGAATCTGAGAGTCTGGAGGTAGTTGTGTTTAAGAGCTAAACACTGGAGCTGCAAACACAGCCAAAGACGAGAGAAGAGAAGAAAACAGGAGAGAGCAACCATGCTAAGGTCAATTTCAGACCTTATGAGTGAGCATGTCCTCCAAGCACCTCATTTTGCACATGAGAAAACCAGTTCAACCTACAGAAGTGATAAACCCAAAGTCAGACAGTGGTAACAAGAGGCAGAATACAAACCCAAGATTTCTGAATGCCAATTTCATGCTCTTTCCATTACAACATGGTTTGTCTTCACTAAGGCTCTCTCAGTAACCTTTATAGCTTGGACCAGACTACAATAGAGCAGACAACTAAACATAAAATGCCGACTATTATTATAGTTCAGTGAGAGCAGATGGACCATGAAAATACTCACTTTTTTTATAGCTATAAGATTTATTTACAACTGAATCTTTTGGATAAGTGTTTCAACTGCAAAATATAGATTAACTGTTAATAGAGCTGCCCATAAGCTCTTTCCAGTGATTACAAGAAATGGGAGTAGAGAATGCTTGGTGATTATTAATCAAATGAGTTAATATATGTAAAGTGCTAGCTAGTATTACTACTGCCGCTATCAGAAAATTGTGAGCACGGCTGCAATGGCACTAAAGGTCCCAGATGGCCACTTTTCTTTCTGATCACAAAGTTATCCTCTTGTCTTTCTTCCCTTTTCCTAGATCCGATGGCCTTCTTTGACCTCCAAATCATCAGTAAACTACCCCTGTCAAGGAACTGTCTGATCCATCTTTCTGCCTCAACAACGTAAAGACTGTTGGTCAGCATTTCTTTACCAGCCCTGGACGTAACCTGAATCAACCGGTGAAATCAATACAGAGTTCTCTTTACAGTCATCTGCTATGGATATTCTTCCACAACTGTAGCCTCCAATCCCAGCAAAGGCACCAAATACGGTGCCCTAAATACAGGAGAAGTTTAATAAATGTTAATGACAGAAGTCAGATAAGCACTCCTAAGATTCTGCCTTCAGTCTCCAAAGATCTCATTCAAAGACAAACTCTAACTTCTGGTTCTCAAACTCTCTCACAGTTTCCTGAAGTTTTCTGACCCAATTTTACAAATGAAAAAAAATCAACCAACAATAACTAGCATTTGTAGCTTTAAGATCTACAAAATGCTTCGCACACGCTAACTCATTTGATTCTCAAAAAAAAAAAATCCTGGAGGTAAGTGCTATTCTTATCCTCATTTTAGACATGAGAAAACTGAGGCTGAGAGATATTAAGTGACTTATTCAGGATCTAAGACAGGATTCAAATTCAGGTCTTCTTGACTATAAGTCCATCACTCTAAACAGTGTAAGATAGAAAAACCAAGATGATGTGGTTATTATAATATAAAAATGGAACAGATTCTGAGTGAAATACAGATTGGCTATCTGCCATTGCCAGACAAGATGGAGAGTTTAATAATTAATTATAGTCTTAATGATTAAGTCATTAAAAGGACATGGGTCTGTCTTATTCCCAAAGGAAGGAGAGAACAACTCTCTTTGTTAGAGAGGATCTTGACACTTACACACTGTAAACCCCTGACTTACTTCTGGCTGCACTCAAATGGCAGAAGGGGTTCTCACCTTTCCCCCTCCCAGGCAGAATGCCAAGGCTGGAAGGGCAGGAATCCAATATCTCTGAAGGGTTTGATACAGGAAACAAAATCTGAATGGACATGGCTTCTAGCCATCTCTTCCTTCTGGGTCTTTTTTATTCCTTTTCCTCTAAATCATTCTGTAGAAGTGAAATAAAATATACTCCTCCCCTCTCTGACAGCCATCACACCCCCTTCACGTCCCCCAACCCTGGCTGTAGTGCTGTGAAACAGTCGGCCATTAGAGGGCAGGGGAGAGTCACGTGAGGGGCACCCCCATAGAGAAGGGTACCCCTCCCACACCTGAAAGACCTGATTTCGGAGATTAGAATTTTCTCATTCATTCAACATTTATTCACTTCTAACTGCAAGATAAGTAAGACATAACTCAAGATAACAAAAATCTAAAAAATAGGTTTTCTGTCGTTCCAGATCTCAGTTACCAGAGTCCACTTCAAACAACACAAGTCATTAGTGGATTTGTCCTTTCCCTCTACTTAACTTTTTTTTAGTGCTACCTCCCTTCCTCAAATGGCTGTTTCAGCTTTACCTCTCAACACAGGCAGGCTACTAGTTAAAAAGCTCTGGGAAATTCTATGGAACAGAGGCTGACTAACTTAGAAATCTTGGTCAAGGATCTGTGGAGATCACCCCTTATTTACTCATGGGCTCTTCTTATTAACAAGGGCTCTCTCCATATGCAACATGATATATTGGAAACAGCAGAGGACTAGGAATCAGGAACCTGGGCTCCAAGATCTATCTAATGCTTCACAAAGTCCTTGAGGAAGGGACTACACTTCGTTATTCCCAGCACCTAGTACAATGCATTGTACAAAGCAGAAGTCTAATAAATGTTTATCGAACAAAAATGAAGACCTATATATAGCCTAACTTCACCTTTTATAGGAAATATTTTTCATTGTGAAACTATATGAACCTCATTCCAAAAAGAAAGGGGAAAAAAAGGCCTTTATGTAAAACAAAAAAGTTATAGACACTCTCTTTGTAGTACAAAACAACTGAAAACTAAAGAGATGTCCGTCAACAGAGGAAAAGCTACATAAATAATGGCACATGATTGCAATGGAATACTGTTATTCTGTAAGAAATAATGAAAGGGGTGCTTTCAGGAACACCTGGGAAGATTCGTATCAACTGATGTAAAGTGAAGTGAACAGAACCAGAACAAATTATGCAATGACAAAAACTGTAAAAAGAAACAATTTGGAAAGACTTAAGAACCCTGATCATTGAAATGATCACCCACAATTCCAGGAGCCCAATGATGCCACACGTTATCACTTCCTGACAAGAGAGTTAATATCTTCAAGATGCATAATGAGACATATTTTTGGTTATTTCTAACGTGGGAATTTAATTCTGCTTCACTATGCATATTTATTACAAGGGTTTTACTCTGCTTTATTCAGTGAAGTAAGGGGAGCTGAGAAAGCAGCCTCAATGAAAATAACGTTTGTTAATTGAAAAAGAAAAAAAAGAGGAAAAAATGGAATTAATTCCATGTGGAACTTAAATCTACTCAGTTTTGGAACTCCCCTGTCAGTCAATCAAACAATCATTTATTAAGTGCTTACTATGTGCTAAGCACTGGGGATACAAAGAAAGGCAAAAAAAAAACTCTCTGTCCTCAAGAATTTATATTCTAGTAGGGGAGAGGACTCGCATAAACCAGATTACATAAAAGATATGTACAGAGTAGGTGGTGACAGTTGCTTTGACTGGGGAAGTGACTTGCAGCTGTTATGGCCAGGAAAGGCCTCTGGCAGAAGGGAGGATTTGAGCTAATTCTCAAAGGAAAGAGAAAATAAGGAGCACAGGTAAGAACTCAGAGTCTTCCAGACCCAGGGAAAGGCAGTACAAAGACACAGCAATGAGAGCTGGACTGCGTTTAAAGAACTACATGAAGGTCAGTGTAGTTGAATCTCAGAATGCATAGAAGAAAGTCAAGTGGAAGGAGAGCATAAAGGTAGGAAGGAGTCAGGTTATGAAAAGTTTTAAATGCCAAACAAGTGTTTATATTTGATCCTCAAAAAACAGGGAGACACTGGAACTCATGGAGAAGGAGGAAACTGTGACACAGTTGACCTAATTTAGAAAAATCACCTTTGGCAGGTAAGTGAAGAATGAATTAGAGTAGAGAGAGACCACTGGTTAGAAGGCTTCTGTAGTGATCTAGGCAAGACGTAATGATGGCTTAAACCAAGATGGCAGCTCAGTGAGAGGAAAAGGCTGTATACAAGGGATGGTGTGAAACTGGAAACGACAAGATTTGCAGAACAGATTGGACATGCTGGGTGAGTGAGAATGGAGAGTTAAGGATGATATCAAAGTTGAGGGCCTGAGTGACTGGCAGGCTGAACTATTCTGATTCGTGAGTCCGCACTACAAGACTCACAAGGGATTTCTCCATATGCAACCCCGTATTTTAGAAAAAATAGTGGACTAGAATCAGAAAATTGATCAAGAGCAGCCAACTCATCAAGTCTATTAGAACTAACTTCACACCTTCCATTCTACCTCTGCCACTGTCTGTCTGTCTGTCTCTCTCTCTCTCTCTCTCTCCTTTCCTACCTCATTCAGTGAGAACTAAAATGAAATAAACAGCACCAGGATTCAGAGTATTAATCAAAATTAACCCAAGAAGACATGGCCAAACCACTAGGAGTTTACAATTTGATATAAAGGTATAGATCAATACAAAGGAGATAATGTATACAAATGCATGAGAAAGAAAAGGTGATTGATTGTTTTACAAGCTCTGACCTGATGAATTCCATTATCTGATGAATTCCATTATGTATAGATGTCACATAAAAGGCTATGTGGATATAACAGGAAGGCTAAGCTATTAAGACAAATGGAGCCTTTTGGGGATTCATGTGACCCTTAAAGAGGAGATAACTTGTATAATTCTAAAGTCTAAAAATCAGGGATTGGGAAAAGGAGATCTAGAGAAAAGGCAGAGATGGAAATATTCCTTCTTGCTAGGAATCAAGTAGAATCCAGTAGAGTCCCTTACAGGCAGGGCCTATAACATTTTAAAACTTCATATTCATAGTGCCTAGAACAATGCTTTGCACATAAGAATTGATGAATGCTTTATTAGACTGAAATTGTTGCATCTCTAGGCCAAGGGGTACCTACAGTGTCTTGTCAAATGGACTACCTTGACAGAATTCTTGGAAATCCTTGTGCCTAATAAAGAAGCCTACACGTAGTATATATGAAATCAATTTGCTCCTGTTGATGAAGATGGAGAATGTAGCCTTGTCCCATAGTCTAATATTCACAACTATGCCTCAGACTTCCTCACTGAAAACATGTAGAATATCTTTACATTCATTCAATAATACAGACACATGTGCTGTCAGAAGATTTAATGAGGATCAGGTCCCAAAGGTTCAGCCATGTTTGTATTGTCTTAAGTCACAAAGATACTAGCATTTATCGTTCTTCAAACAACTGTGTTGTAGGGTCTGTTAAACTATGACTTTCATGATTCACTTCATAGTATATGTAGGGTTTGTGGTTTCTATGGTCATTTCTTATTATATGTATGAGGATGTGTTTGCTTAACTCCAAGTACCATCTTCACTCTAGGGAATGTAAATGAATCAATACCACTTGCTGTAGAAATACATACAGGTAAACACACGTTTAATAAACAGCTACATTAATTATTAAGAGGTTTTTTACGCCTATTAGGACCTTTGTGTCTTGGAAGGTTATCCATACATCTCACAGAATCTGAATTAGCATTTCTACGCAGAATTACAAGGATGACATTGATAAAACACCTTTAATTCTCACTTGAACCCTGGCACTTCCCCCTGATATTCATATGTATATCAAACGATCATAGATTTAAAACTAAAAGGGAATTAAAAGGGAATTTAAAAGTCATCCAGTGCAACCCCCTCATTTCACAGATCAGGAAAATAAGGCCCAGATGGGTTATTATTTCCCAATGTGACACAGCTAATAAGTATCTGAGGCAGGATTTGAACCTAATTATTCCTGGTTCTAAGTGCAGCACTCTATCTAGTACACTATACTGCTTCTCCAGTAGCAACTGGGAGTTTAAATCTCATTCAAAACCAAATAAAGAAACTAAAATGGGTAGGAGAAACTGACTAAATCCTCCTTCTAATTTCCATTTTGACTGACTTTACTTTAAATGAACAAGTTAAGCTACCAAAAGCACAGGCTTTTGGAAATGAGTATTATTATTATTATTTGGAAAGGAGTATAGCAAATTTTGGAAATACCCATTTCCTACTCAAAAACCTTCAGTGGTTCCCTATTGCCTCTAAGACAAAAAATACAGACTCCTCCAGTTTTCTGTAATCTGGCTCCAATCTGTCTTTCCAGCTTTATTTCTCTAGATCTTCTCACATAGTTTACATTCCAGGCAAACTAGACTACTAGCTGTAGCCTGATTTTTTTTCTGAAGACACCACCTCCATGCATTTGTGCTGGCCTCTGCCTCCTCCTCCTTCTTCCTTATTCTGCTTCCTTCTTCCTGTCTCTGTCTCCCTGTCTTTCTCTCTCTTTCCCCCTCACATGTCTGGAATGTACTTGCCCTTCCACATCTAATCCTGTTGAAATTCTCTTCCTGCAAGGTCTGAATGAGGTGTTTTCTCTTCAATGAAACCTTCCTTTCCCTTCTCAGATAAAAGTGATCTCTCTGCTCTCAAATTTTCTTTTCTTTTTTATTGATGCAATTGGGGTTAAGTGACTTGCCCAGGGTTATTTAACAGTTTTTACACACACACACACACACAGGCATACATACACATATATATGTGTGTAAATATACATACATACACACACTAACAATAAGTTTCTGAGACCAGATTTGATCTCAGATGCTCCTGATTTCAAGGCCAGTGCTCTATCAATGGCACCACTTCTACGGCTGCCCCTGCTCTCAAATTTTCTTAGAGCATTGTGCCTGGATCTTTACCCACTACCACACTCTACCTTGCATCAGACTTATTATGTGTACCCCTTTCCACTTAAATAAAAAGAGAAAAGACATTCAGACAGGAGACTCCTTGCTGGCAAGGACTGTGCCATTTTTATCTATCTATCTTCATTTTCTAGAAGAGTATCATACACATAGTAAGTGCTTACTAAATGTCGCTGGATTGAACTGAACTAGACAGAATTAATAGAACAGAATGTGCTAAATGATGTTAGTTATAGGATGGTATTATTACAGATATAAACTAAGGCAAGTTATAGAAAGCAGAAAACAACACATCAAGTACCTGCCCACGCCACCACAACAAAAAGATTATAGAGAATGAAAGCACCAAAGCAGAAGCCCACAGCATATGTTTTCATTGTGACTGAGCACCAGTAATGACTGTCAGATGACAGGAGACTGGAACAGCAGTCCCCGAACTAAGGAAAATTGCTCAAGCGATGCTTCACGTCAACAAGGCTGCTGATGACAGAGTGAAAGAAAAGGCATTCTTTTTTAATGTGTTCTACCCAAGTCTGGAGATGACACAGCAGTATGGGAAAAGAATGAAAAGTCAAGTGATTGTATGCTGACCAAACCACGCGCTGAAGAGCTAAGAAATCTGAGTTGCCAAGCCCACTGAAATATTAGATAGTTTACTCTTTTACACTGATTCAGAATCCACTAGAAGCATTAACCAACAGTGTTAGCATCTGCCAACATGATTTATGTGTCTGTAATTTTTTAAAAAGTGAAAAATTCAAAAATGACACAAGGTAAATTAAATGCCATTCTCCTGAAGTGAAATTTGGGTGCCTTTTCACTTACAGAAAAGCATGTATTTAATTAATTTTTTCAGATATTTAGGAACAGGTACTTTCTGTTTTTTTCCTTTTCGTCTCTCGCACACAAACTTGAACTCAATCCAACAGCTCAAGTCCAACCTTATCTAATAAGCCTTATATTACATATACCACTCCTGTTGACATTTAACACCATTCATTGTTACATAAATTACCTATATGGTAGAAAGGCAGCAGAGTGTGGAAGATAGTGGTGCTAAATCAGAAACACCTTAGAGGTCAGAGGTTCAGGCTTGAGATCTAACACAAAATGGCTATATGGATCCTGGACAAGTCACTCAGTTTCTCAGTGCCCCCAAGGCCACTGCACTATAAATACCATAAATTGCAGAGCATTCACTGATCTGCATAGGTAGTTCATAATTAGAAGTTAATGACATCTCAAATCCACTTCTCTGTCCCCTCTAAAAAAAAAAAAGAACGCTTTTGTAATGTTTATGTCTTACTTTCTCCAACTCAATTATAAGGTCTCAGAGAGGAGGCAGCATGGTGTATACTAGGAGAATGGTTAGGATTTGGCATTAAAGATCCTGGTTTCACAATGCAGTTCAGCCTCTTATAATCTGCAGAATGAAGGGATGGGTCCAACTAGCTGTTTTTTATGTTCCTTTCCAACTCTAAGTCTATGATTCTTAAATGACTGGGAAAGCTCAAAGGATGTCAATTAGCAGCAAGGCAGTTATTTTATGCATCAAATGGACAGGGGGGAAAAAGTATTTCTACTGAAAGTTCATTATCAGAGAGATTAAATCGAAATTAGGGACTGTTAGTTTCATAATGTATCAAATCTACACTAAAACTTTTGATTTTGCTATTCCTTATCTATTGAGTGAATCTCTCTCCCTCTCCCTCTCCCCCTCTCTCTCTCTGTTCACTGCAATTCATTTACCCCATTTCTAAAGCATTCAAATAATGTGGGTACACTGGATTCACTTCTGCTCTCAGATTACAGTGTTGACTGAAAATTACTTCTCCTTTAACAAAATGTCGTATTTTGTTTACGTGTACCTTGCATATAATGTGCACTCTACAAATTATATTTGAATTTAATTTCATAAGTAAATAAACCAAATGCACAAGAGAATCAATACAGGGTTCCTCACCAAAATGACATATATCAAAGTCAAAAAAGCATGGTCTAGTTTTTCTCCCAAGAGAAAAGGTAAGAAAATGTGCCATTTGCTGTAAAGTTTTACAGGTCCTGAATGTTTATGTTTATCCTTTTAGCTCTGTTTGCTCCTCATTAATTTAGTTCAGTAACCATTCAAATAGGCAGCTTAGGTGGTGCAGTGGATGGAGAGAGGGGCCTGAAGTCAGGAAGACCTAAGTTCAAAATTTGACCTCAGACATTCACTAGCTGTATGACCGTGGACAAGTAGCTTGACCCTGTTTGCTTCAGTTCCTCATCTGTCATTAGCTGGAGAAGGAAATGGCAAACCACTGTAGTATCTTTGCCAAGGAAACCCCAAAGCAATCATGAAGACCTGGATACAATTGAAAATGAATAAACCACAATAACCATTTAAATACCTACTCATTCAAGGTACGATACTTTTCATATGTACTAGGCTAACCTCATCCCTGGGTCAATCTGAGGAATTCAGTCATGTATGAAAAATTCTTTCTCCTGATTCTTTGTAGGAGACAAAATGACAATACAGAAATAAAAAACAAACTGCTGGTTCAGCATCTTCTCCAATGTACCATCACAGTACAGGCTCTTACTGCACTGGCCATCATTTACTAATATCTTTCATTAGATTACTAAGAAAGTATTGCTTGCTAGGCCCTGGTTGCCATAAAGGTGAAAAAGATGATCTCTTCCCTAAAAAGACTTATAATTTTGAATGAGAAATAAAAATAATTCAGAGCATGATGATGATGGCTAGCATTTATATAGCACCTTAAAGTTTGTAAAGTGCTTTACAAATACTATCTCATTTTAACCTTACAGTAATCCTCAGTGGTAGATGCTATTATTTCCTCATTTTACAGATGAGAAAAGTGATGGCAACACTGACTAAGTGACTTGGTCAAAGTCACAAAGCTAGTGTCTAACGAATTATTTGAACTCAGACCTTCCTGACTCCAGTCTGGTATTCCATCCACCGCATCACCTAACTCAACACTGTAACCACCTAACTAAGATAAATGCCATGAAGTAGCACATAAATTCAGAGAACAGAATGGATAAAGAGCTAGATACCATGATTTAAATAATGAACCAAATTAAACCATTTTCATTTAACTCTATCCCTCAATGTCCTCACCATTCCTCTTTTAATCACTGTTATATTTCCCTTACTCCCCCTACCATTTTTATACCTGCTTTTTTCTGCTTAAGAAATGCTCATTCTTAAGACATAAATAACATTTATATAGCCTATGACATATGTGTTATGTCCCCCCCAATAGGATATAAGATCCTTGATGGGAGGGAGTGTGTCATCTTTGATTTTGCATCCTCAAAATTAAGCACAGTGCCTGGCACATAGTAGGTGCTTAATTAGTGCTTGCTGATTGGATGAATAATTATAAAGTCTCTCAAAGGCAAGGACTGAGTGTATACTCATTTTTTCCTACTTCTTCATTCTTTCCAACAAAGTGGGTGTATTATAAGTCTATTTCTTACTAAAGAAGCATGTTTTTATTTTGGACAGAATCTGTGATTCCAACAGTGTAAAGAGTTGTCAGGCACACTATGAGGTTAAATGCCTTCTCCAGGGTCACATAGCCTATATGTATCAGAGACGGTACTTGAACCTAATTTTTCCTGATTCTAAGGCCAGCTCTCTATCCACTATAACACACTATTACTACAGGATTACATACTGTGGAAAGTAAATTGAACAAACATTTATTGTGCTAACTACTGCTGATACAGAAAGAAACAAACATACCCTCAAAATGTTTCTATTTTACCTCTGTACGCTAAGCAAATTGAAGCTGACTGAAAGATGGGGATGTACACACACACACACACACACAGCCTCCACAGAAGAAGAGTGCTATATGAATTCAAAACATTTAAGAGTTTTAAGTCTCTCTGCACCAGAGAATGCATGATTCCCATTCATGAAACATCAAACCTTTTTTATTTTTTTACATCCCTTTGGCATTCAAACCTCAAAAGAAAAACACAGGAAAGTGCTCTAAGGAGCTTTCAGGGGCTATCATTTTGTTCCCCAGAGAATTTGTCTGGCAGTGTGCATGACTTGTGTATATCCTTCAAGTAACACAACTACACAGAGGTGGAGTGTTTCTTTCTTCTGAGGTTGATGGGGTAAGGCAATTTCCTTCAGAAAGCTTCCCTGTGAAAGCTTTTAACAATTCAACAACTGATCAGTGATACAAACAAGTACCAAAAATTGACTTTGTGTTTTTCAATGAGAAAACCCTTTTCAATGAAGAAATAATGGCAGTAAATGGTGGTAAAGACTTGGTGCAGCATCAACTTTTCTGTTAGGTATATAGAACCATAGACTCATTGTTGGAACAGTAAGAGCCCTCAGAAGAGTAACCTGTCCACTGCTTCTCATTTCACAGATGGGGAGAGAGACTGAATAGCAGAGTAGTTGCACAAAAGCTGACATAACCACTAGCTCAGGTTACCAGGAAGTAAGTTAACAAGTACAAACATCTAGAAAATTTTCCATAGAAAAGGAAAAACTGAAGCCAGAAAGAAATGTTATTTTCACAAGTCAATATTGCCCAAGGAAAGAAGAAAACGTCCTAACACACCAAGAATCCATACTTCTCTGATGTATCACTCATGTGTACAATGGAGATATCTGCCTTTTCTCTTTTTCTTCTCAACAAAAAAACAGTGAGCGGTTCCTTACCTGATCGCAAATCAGTTCCCATTTCTTTTCGTTGTCATATTGGCGAAGCAATCTGGCTTTGTCAGGAGGTAGGTTCATTGCATTCTGTAAAGAAAGGGAAAACATGCTTAAGATACCACAACAGACTAAAAGGTCAGAAGTGCAGACCAAAATAACATGATTGTGGTTGTTTAATTTTTTTTCTTTGAATTCCTGGCAACTGAGTTTGCCCAAAGCACACTCTCCCCCACGAGGAGTCATTTAACCAGCAAGTGGCCTCAACTAGAGACAAATCCCAAAATTCCACATTAGGACATTTGAGGAGTATTGGCTTGAAGAAAGAGCCAGATGTTTCATACAACAGAAATGAAAAGTTCCTTCTTTTAAATGGTCAGTTTTTGCCACTGGCCATTAGAATGTCACCCTTTGTCATGGTAATGGTATTATTCCAGTTTTGTGTGAACATAACACAGCCTTATAAAAAGGCAATCACCAAAAGAAATTCGGTGGCCCAGTTCCCTTCGATAAGCAATAGCAATAAAAAACTAAGTTATATTTAAGAAGGAATATTTTTAAAAGTGACACTAAGAAAATTAAAGTATTTTATCTCCCATACAACGAAATTCTGATATTAAATAAAATATACAGGCTGGTCATAAAGAAAAAGCAATGGAGAACTGGAGGGCAACATTCAACTGATGGACAATTTCATGAGAATCAAAGGAAAGTTCTCAGTATGTTGGGTGAACCACGGGAGAATATGGATAAGAGCTGTACAAGCTGAACATCATTTGGCGAAAGTATTCACATCCCTGAGATCATAAATTTATTGGCGAACTAGAATACAAATGAAAATACTTCCCTTAGAATGAATGCCAAGAGAAACAGCTACTACTCTCTGCTTCATTGATGAGGTTGGCTGACATTGGGAATCAGTTTACATACTTAGAGAAATATACATAAAAGCTGCTTTTATCCAATAACACTGAAGCCACCTCCCATCTCTCTACCCTCAATCATTCAGATTGATTTTTTTCTAATGGCAATGATAGAGTTCCAAAGATTCATTCATAAACTCTCATATATTTTCAAAATAATAAGATCATAGCAGAACTATGGACTCTGACCCAAATATAGAAAAAGCTCTCTTGCTTGGTCTTTCTGGGCCTTAGTTTTCTCATCTGTAAAATGAGGGTGGACTTGATAAGTCCATAAGACTCCTTTCTAGTTCCAGATCAGGGGTTCTTAGCCTAGAGTCCGGTCCCTGAACTGATAAAATTTTGCTAATTATATTTCAATAGAATTGTTTTCTTCTGTGATCTTCTGTACTTTATTTATACATTTAAAAACATTATTCCAAACAACCTGAAAGGTCCATGATAAAAACTCCTGCTCTAGACACTATGGACATAATATATGGTCCTTGAAAGCATATAATCTACAACTTTCTAAGATTCTATATTCTGACTAAGCTAAATGACCATCCATTGGATGTCTTCATCCAATGTGCTCCACTTTTGGTGACTATTTAACTCTTAACTACACACATACTTCTCCCCACTTTTCCTTCTCTGGGCTTTTAGGTTCCTTAATCTCCACCCACACCCTCCAATACGATGTGTTTAATCTTCCTAAAGCAGAGTCCCTAATGATGTTTTTCCCCTGATCAAAAGCCTTCAATAATTCCTATTGTCTACTTGAATGCTTAGTTAAGCATTCAAGGTTTTCTACAAGCAGGCTTCAGTGTACCTGCTACTTCATTATATACTCTAAGATATGGCCAAGGCAGACTACCGACCATTCCTTGAACACACATGACTTTCTGCCTCCAATATTTGTTGGTGTTACATCTTTTAACTGGAATTCAGTTTCTCCCCATCTCTACCCACTCATCCCTCAGAGTAAAGCTAAACATCACTCCCGTTAGCTCTTAATCCAGAATTTATCCTTCCTTCCTTCTTCTAAATTTGATTAAGACTTTGTTAACAGTAACTGCTTAATGAATGTTTGTAAAAGTAATTGTATATTTCTACCATGTATTACTCATAACCAGAAAATGCCTTAGATTCCCTACTAGATTATAGGCTGCTTCAGAGCATGGACAAATCTTGGCCATCTTTAAATTCTCAATGGCATCTAGAAATGTATTTTGCTCATTGTAAGTGTTGAATAAATGTCCTTTTCTTTTTCTCTTTTTTGCAGGTGCAAAATGAGAGAGAATGCTATCATTTATATAGAATTTGAAAATTTTTCTCCATTGTCCATTAGGATTGTGACCACTTTATGGCTAACCCTAAAAATTACCTAGAACCATCACCTCATCCAGAATATGGCAACTTTCTTACCAGAAACTAAGGGTAGCAATTAATAATTTACCAGACAGGTCACTGTGGAAATAATACCAATATACATGACTCAACTTCATAATTTTCTTTTCCTCACTCACCAAATTCTCACAAAGTGTAAATGTTAACAAAAAAAACTCCACAAAATTTCAAATACTTCAAGACAATCTGACAAAGGTCCAAGGGCAATGTTTTACACCCTATGAAAACAAGTTCTTCAGACTTATGATCTTACTACCAGAAATTCTAAATCTCCCCTTCTCTATAGTTTTCCCCTGAGGACACAGTCAATTGGTAATCCTACCCCATATCTCTGGAATCTGATCTAGTGACACTGCTGTAATCCAATAATGCCAATCATCCCACCTCCGGGTCTAATTTTCTTCCCAGTTAATGGCCCTGCCTTCCAGGTTGTCTATCATCTTGCTCTAACCAGTAGAGATCAAAATCAATCTGGCTCCCTTTTTTCAATCCCTCTTCTTCCTCAGATACAACAGGCAAAGAAGCTCATAAATTTCCCCACTATAAGATGTTGGACTGTTATGTTGCTTTCTAATCCAGATGAGCTAGGCTGGACTGATTCTACAAGTGTTAGTCATATAGTAATCACAGAAACACATAATCCCCTGGTGTCAAAAACCAGTGGATGAATCTTCTTTGACACCATAGTAACCTAGGATTTTAGAGGTAGAAGTAATCACCTAGCACAACTCTCTTGTTTCAAAATGAGGAAACTGAGGCCCACAGATATGAAGTAAGGAAAGCCGGAATTTCTTTTGGCTAATGGCGGAGTCAAGGCTAGAACTCAGGAGCCTGGATTTCCAGTTAAGTGGTCATTTTATTACACAATACTGTCATCCTACTATTAGATCCATAAAAGTAATTTAATACACAATAAGATCCGAGCTCTTTCCAATGCACCAGTTTGACTTCCAGTCTGAGTATGGTCTTGATCAGAACTGTCAAAATTAGGAAGCCCACAACACTGCTAAGTGCAGGGGAATCAAATTAAAATGTAATTGGGAAATATTTAACAGAATATAATAAAACATAGATAATGTTAATGTGCAGTAAACATGTAGCACATGGAGATCTTTATATAAGGTTTAACGGGCCCCATTTCTACTTGAGTTTGATACCACTGGTTTTCATAACACCTTAGAGTACCTATTCACAGGTCCACAAATGGTACATATCAATGTGCCTGTTTAACCACAGCCCCTCCACCATTTATCTTTTTCTTTTTTGTCATCTTTGGCACTCTAGGTGTGAGGCGGAATATTATAATTGCTTTAATTTGTATTTTTCCAATTAATGACTTGGAGCATTTTTTCATATAGCTATAAAGAGCCTGGATTTCTTCCTTTGAGAACTGCCTGATGGGCCTGTCAATGGGTACAAACATTCTGGAAAGCAATTTGGAACTGTATACAAAATATTTGGCATGGGCAACCCAAAAGAGATCAAAGGAAAAAAGAATGGGTCATTTATGTAGAAAAGTATTTACAGCAGCTCTTTTTTGTGATGTTAAACAGGAAACTAAGGGGATATCCATCAATGGGAGAATGGAGGAACAGGTTGTGGTGTAAGAATATGATGGAATTCTATTTGGCTGTAAGAAATGAGGGAATAGATGATTTCAAAAAACCACATGGTTTATGATGAAACATGCTATTCATTAGAAAGAGGTAATAGATTTAGAGTTCACACACACACACATGCATTGTTCATTTCAGTCACGTCCAATTTTTCGTGACTACACAGATAATGTATATGGGTATATACACATATACACATGTATATGTGCATAGTGTACTGCCATTAAGGGAATTTGTTTTGCTTAATCCTGCATAACTGTTGCAAGAAATATATTTTTCATTTTTTTCAGTGGGATAGGAGGAAGGCAAGGAAATGAGTTTTTATTACTTTTTTAAGAGAGGTAGAAGAGGTACTACTACAGATGTGAAATGCTGCATCAACTTTCAGAAAAGGTCACAGTAGTACTGTCTTTATTTAACTGTTTTATTCTGTTACAAGACCTCTCAACAAATGAACTTCCATTTGTAAATATTTATAATAGAAAAACAAAACATCAATAAAACTTCTAAAAATGTTACAGTGATTAAATATTTTACTGAAATATGGTAGGACAGAGAAACAAATACACATAGATTCTGATTTCTCAATCCTCCTAAATGGCTTTAATATCAACTGTCTAAAAAGACAGCTTTCAAAAAGTGAGCTCCCCAGAGTCAAAAGTTATTTACGCCTTTCATTTGCTTATCTGTCCAATGAAGTACACTTGGTATAGGTAAAGGTGAACTATCCTCTCACTCATCCCTTCCATCAAACGAGAACATAATTCACCTCATGGAACTCAACTCCCTGATATGATCAATACAGAGTATACTCATACCTGACTTATCTGAAACCAATGTGACATGATAGCTTTATAACATTGTTATATATATATAAAACATATTATTTAGATATTCAAGTGACACAAAAATGTGAGGGAAAACTTGAACATGAGGTCAGACAATATTTTCACTAAGCTTTACTCTGTAGAATATTTAGATCAGAAAGACTACTTTTCCACATATAACTTCTCTATTAAAAATGACTTTAAAAAAGAGGAAAGTATCTGGTAAAATTCATTTATTTTCACAAGTCCAAGAAACCAGCGTAAACAATTTAATCACCCCTTACGACTTACCTCCTCTGAAGTGCTCAACTGAACCACCCATAATGAAAGTGATCACTTCTACTTAATTAATTATTATGAATTCAATCACATCCATCACTGGAAAGATTATGGAGAGAGGATTATGGCAGTCTTTATAATTTCATTAATCTTGTCAGATCTAAATAACTGATGCTGATACTAAGTAACTCTGTTCAAGTCACTTTTTTGAGTTTTCCTTAAAACTATATGAGTATTAAAAATTAGTAGGTTTCACTGTCCCTTTACTGGGGCAGGTAGACCCAAAGAATTCAGTCTTAATAAAGACAGCCAAGAAACAAAATACCTAGAAAAGTTATCAAGACAACATGAGAAGTGAAATTTACCTAACATTGTTCAAAGACAAAAAAATCTGTCCTTAGTAATTCATTTCTTAAGAAAATGGGAAGGAAATAAATCCTACTGGGCAATTTGGGATTAACTGTCATAGACAGTACTATCTTTGGCGACAGTACTTTTGCAAGAATAACTAAAGTAATTGCCACTACTGAGAAGTTGTTTCTCTCAATTCTACAGTCCTGGGATGGTTCAGATCTCAGGGTTCTTCCAAACGAAAGCCAGTAAACTGTAAGCAACCTAAAATACCTGACCAATAACAGATAACTTTTTTAAATATCCCATTAGAGATATCTTGCCAGCAGATTTATAGGACAATACTGAATCTATCTTGGGTGGTGTACCGCAATTCTTGACAATGTACCTTAAAGAATTTTAAAATGTACTTTCCCCTAGAATAGACAGAAATGCTGCCTATGTTATCTTTAAAAGGTAACTCTTCCCCTAATTAAAGACTGAGTAATTTGCTGGACATCACTTTAATATAATATGCCAACTTTCCCTTCCCCTTCCTCAAATTGCAAACTGCAAATTATTATCTTGATTGAAGAATATTTGGTTTTGAGGCATAGCCATTCCATGACTGATCATTTATATAATCAGTTTCTGTTTTCATTGAGAAAACAGTTAAGAACTATTTGCACAATATGGGGCTTGTTCTATACACAAGAAAGAAGGAAAGGAGATAGGGTACAGAAAATGCTGGATCTGAAGTAACAAAACCTAGATTTAAATTCCCACTATGTCACCTACTACTTGTGTGAGCCTGGGCTTTCTCTGGGGCTCAGTTTCCTACTCGATAAAATGATGGGAGTCTGGATGACCTCTGCACCAAAGTGCATAATCTCTATATAGGTCACAGGCTACTTATTAATGCTTCTTTGAACTCTAATAATACTAAATCAAACTTGACCAGATAGATCTTATGACTGATGGAATCTCCACTTGTAAACGGTGGGGTAAAGAAAAGGCTATGCCCTAGTTCCCCCTCTTTTCATTTTCATCTAAACAATTTAATTCAGCTTTCATTGTGATTGGAGGCACAATTTTTTCTCTTCTACAGCAAAGGAAGACAAAGATTCTCCTTGAAGATACAGACAAGTCTATTATTTCTGACTAGGAGAAGCAGCATGGCCCAGTAGATGTAGAGTGTTAGACTCCGAATCAGGAAGATCTAGATGCAAATTCTGCCTTTGGCTCTCACTAGTTGTTTAACCATAGGCAAGTAAGTCAACCTCAGCTTCCTCAAAAGGCTTGTGTGTGGTACCTCCCTCGTAGAGCTTTTTGTGTGGTTCAAAGGAGATGTCAGTAACATGCTTTGCATACTTGCTAGTGCTGTTAAAATGTCAGTTATTATTAGAAATTGTCTAAAGATGCAGTTGAACTCATTGGTTAGATAGTTCCAGCAGTTCAGTAGCATTTATACCCAAATGAAAATTGTTGTACTTGGAAGATGTTTAAAGCATTTAAACAAACAGACAGAACTGTACACAGTAACTCCACCCTGGGTCACAATAGTGAACTAACTCAAGATTGTCTGCATGAGCCAACCAGGATGTACTTAGAATTAGATGCTCCTCATAGATGGTACTGAGTTTTCTTTGTGGATCAGGTGATCTGTCAGTAATGCATGTCCTTAATTTTTCTGGTGTCTCTTTTATGTTGTGGGTTTAGAGTACTCAACCAAGTATAGCGTAAGGATATAAAAGGACTCAAAGATTTTTTTTTGTTAAGAAAATATAAATTAAACCTAAAAGGCCTTCTCACTCCTCTTATCCTGCCTGTATCCATGATGAAACAGGTTGCCTCTCCCTGTGGGCAAGGACACTATACTTTTAAAATTTCACAACTAAATGACAACTCTGTTTACTCATGCTTAGCATCTAAAGCATTTGGTTCTCATTTTAACCAGCAACTAAGAATATCTACACTAAAAGAGAGGGAACTGCTAGAAAGCTAAGTCATTAAAAGAGTGAGATCTATCACCTGCCAAAAGCTTGTTTTGTCCATCTGATAACCGAGGAAAGTTAATCTAATAGGCACAGTTGTTCTTCTAGAGTAGAAGTTTTCAAAATTTGGTCTGAGGACCTGTGGGGGGGGTCTCTGAGACCCTTTTTAAGGGATCCACAAAGTCGAAACTATTTTCATCATCATAATAGGATGTAATTTGCCTACTAAAATACTGCTCCCTTTCCAAACCAAATATCTGTGTGAGGTCAGATTATCTTTTATACTTTCACCAGAATAACAGACTGCAACAGATTGCATGCAGAAGTAGATATGAGAATTCAGCTGTCTTCTATTAAGCCAAACATTAAAGAGATTCACAAAAATATGTAAAACAATACCACTCTTCCCAATAAATTTTGTTTTGGAAAATGGTTATTTTTCATAAAAGTATGTAACTTATGTATAATAGCCCTATTGCTATTCTTAAATGAATTAATAAATATTTTTTTAAAATTCTGAGTTTTAATTTCTAATACAGAAAATACTGATAGCTATAACTTGCATAAACAAAAATTCTTTGAGTCTCCCCCCAAAATTTTAAGAGGGAAAATTTTAAGTCCTGAGACCAGCAAGTCTGAGAACCACTGCTCAAATTCTCTAAGCCATAACCTTAATTAGGTTAGAGCACCAGAAAGGAAAAAAAATTACCATGACCAAATCAACCCAGCCCCCTACAGAAATTCCTCCACTGAGCACTGATAGAATGTTATGCCTTCAGCCTTAAGGGAGTATTTACATAAGAAGCATACATTCAAATAACACTTTATAATTTTTTCAAAACCATACTTAAAAGATGTCCACTACATTACCAAAAACCCCTATAAGAGGAACCAGGTGGTAAGTTTCTCCATGAGCTTAGTTCCAGAAATAAGTTCCTTGGGTTATTCCCTCCCCACATCCTTTTTCTTTTACTATAATTATATCTCTTTAAATGATCCAGAAATTTGGCTAACTGAAGGTCTACTATTATTTGTTTGTACTTTATATTCCTATGTTTAAAAGGATTTCAGGTGACTTAAATGCGTAAGTATTGGGTAGAACTAGACAGTTATGGTAAAAACAAAACATATGTCCTCGTATGGGATGAGCTAATTGCTTACTATACTTGGGGCACTAAATTTAGCACTCCCTAGCAGTTTAAAGCTAAAGGATAATCTCCACATGTGAATCTTTTCTCTAAATCTGGTGCTACAGTTAGTATGCCAACATCGATTACCTCCAGGTTCTGGAGGCTCAGTACGTTATAATGGGGACCCTGAAGACTACTATCTAAGCCCAGAAAACAACATGCTCTCTGCCTATGCTACTCCCCATTTATGCCACAGAACTGCTCTTCTTTTTTCATGCTTTTCCTGTGCTAAATTACTTCTCAGTTTCTGTAAAAGAATTGACTGTTGCCCAGCTCTGGGGACACTCTTCCTCCTGTTAAGGGGACTAAGCACTCACATTCTGGGTAGACTCTTCACATCTTTTGGTCTTACTGTATGGTTGGGACTGCTTCTTTTCCAAAGAATTTTGTTTATTTCCGAGCTTGAAGTCACTTTGCATACTTGAAATCATAGGAAGGTGTGATTCCAGATAACCATGGTTTTATTACAGTTCAAAAGCTTCAGCTGCATTACAGTAGACTCTTGCGGGTTGGCCTGGAAGCCTAACCACCATTAGTAATGCTGTCTTCAGGAAAAATATGTTCTGAGTTTTAAAAAACTAAGCAAATGAAATTTTGTCTCTTTCAAAATTGGGAACCTCCTATATGTATTTGCTTTTCTTCATACAGGAAGGTGATGTGCTATTATTGGAAGTGAATGTTTTCTGAGTTATTTTTCCATTATTTTATACTGGTCAATCCAAACTTTTGCTGCCCAGTTCCTCTTGGGACCATTGCACAGACTGTCCAGATTACACAGATTATAAACTCTGTGTACTGGCATATTAATAACAGCTTTAAACCAAAGGTGTAACAACAATAGTAGGAAATTGAGGAGGTATCATGTGACATCTAAGTTGGTAAGAACCCTTCGAATCACCCTATGGAAAGAGAGCCATCCAAACCATCTATGCAAATGACAAGTTCTATCCTGACCTAATGATCATAGTCACTGGCTGCACTGTTAGGAGGGTCATCAGCCTGGGGGACTTGGTAGAATGACTTGTTCATTTGACTTTAGACAACTAAACTTAGTAAATGTATTCTAGTACTCATATCTTTACCACTATTACTACAACTATTAGCAGAAACAAAATCTACCTACTTACACCTTCACCTTGAAATTAGCTTTCTTCTGTGGGGAAGCTGTCAGTTCTATTTCATTCTATTTCGTGATTCAGCAAGTCACCCCAGTACCTCTTGAAAACCATAAGTATTTTTAGCTATCACCCTCCACCTTTATCTCTCCAATCAGCAATGAGGAAGTGAAAGGCTACTTTGTGAAACACTGTCTCTTTCATTTCAAGTCAAAGAGATCAAATCTCTCTCCTTCTGGTACATAGAAGACACCAAAGCACTCAGTACTTCAATTTCCTCCTTTACAGAATCACAATTTTCATGATTCATTCTCATACTAACCAGTGCCAACCCTTCTCTTTCCTACCCATCTCCATCTTCCTTTGCTTGTAGCTTGTTACCAAGTTAAAAGATTATGTCCACTCACACCAAAGGCATTCCACTGTCACCCACCTTATACCCTTCCCAAGATAAAGATTGCAATTAGCTACAAGCAAGAAGATAGCAGAAATGAGACATCTCACACTCAGTTTCTTTCAAACCTTATTCTCTGATTTTCATTGTGCCTTAAGATAACAAGCAGTTAAGTATTTATTAAATGCCAACTGTACAAACCCCTCACTTTACAGATGAGAACAAGAAGATGGAGTGTTCTGCCTAAAGTCACACATCTACTAAGAAGAGCTGAAATTTGAACCCAAGCCCTCTTACTCCAAATCCCATCCTTTTAACACTATAACATGCTGGTGTTTGTTGCTAAATAGTACACATGTAGGAATTCAGAAAAAAGGATTTGGATATGCAGTTTGTATGCATGGTGGATTTCAAGCAGCTCCATGAGAGGAAGAACATGCTGAAGTGGATAGAACACTGAAGCGCCAGTCAGAAAACCTGGATTCAAGATCCAATTCGCCCAGTCACAACTTGGTGACTTTGAGCAAGTAACTTATCTGGCCCTTACTTCCCTCCTCTTTACACAGGTTAAGGCTGTTAGGAACTACCTCGTATAAAGAGCTGTCAGGCGGATCAAAGGAAATAGTGTGGGCAAAGTGCTTTGTGACCTTGAAGTATATAAATGTGAATTCTGAGAAAATTATCATCATGATGATGAATATGGCTTTTTGAAGATAAAAGTTGCCAAAGAAGTAATGCATACTGAGAAGCATAGATTTAGACAACTTAGAGGTAATCAAAGGCAAGGTAAAGTTATGCACCCTGCCTTTTACAAAAGAGGAAGCAGAGGCCCGAGGTCATAGAGGTAGAAAATGTCAGGGGTGGGGCTGCAGCCCAGGTCCTTTAACTTTCCACTCAACTGCTGTTTGGCTTTGGTAACAAGATTTGGTTTCCTAACCACTGAATGGTGGAGTTGAAGGAGACTTAACAGAGTTCATCTAGTTCAAACCCTTCATTTTTCAGATAATGGAACTGAGGTCCAGAAAAGTGCCCAAGGTCAAAGAGTTGATGATGGGCAGGGCCAGGATTACAACCAAGTATTCCAAGTCCAGGATTCACTCCACTCCACCATAGCGCATCTTCTTAAAAAAACAAGCCCTAAAGAATCTCCTTAGTTTCCAAGGCTCATTTCTGCTGATATCCATCTGACTAAATTTCTAGTGCCATCAAAATCCTGACTTATTACTTCCTATTCATTCAGTCCTTTGACAGTCCTTTCACCAAAGAAATAAACAGTTTAAGAAAAAATAAGACCTAACCTTGCTTGACATGTTTGAGCTTTTTACTACAGATGTCCAAAAATGGCTCCAATCCAATTTCTAGAGCTCTTGTTTGAATGTTATTCAAGTGCACACTACAATTTGCTCACCACCTTCTGGCTCATACCACAGGTCATGTACCTCTTCTGCCCTAATCCCTATTCCAAAATTATTCATCTCTACCTCTTGTTGCCAAGAAAAAAGAAAAAAAACCAAACAGACATGGTTTCCACTTCACATTTTCTAGATTCACAATTATCAAACCTAGATCTTAATTATTATGTTACTTTCACAAAAATTACTGGAAATTGAAAAGCCTGTCAAGAAGATATGCTATAATTAAATAAAATTCTATTTTATCCAAAGCAACACACTAATATTGGTACAGTTCTTTACACTGCCACTGCCACCAGTCATCCTCATTGTATCACACCCGGACTACTGAGATAGCCTTCTGGCTGTCTTCTCTGCCTCAGATTTCTACCCATTCCAGTTCATCCCTGAGCTATGACTCAGGTATCAACAGGATCTTCCTAAAGTGCAGGTCTGACTATGTCACTGACACTACCCTTTATGTAATCAATTCCAGTGTCTCCCTACTCCTCCAGGATCAAATGTAGAATCTTCTGTTTGCCTTTTAAAGCCCTTCACAATCTGGCACAATCCAGTCTTTCCAGTCTTCTTATTCTCCTTTAATCCAGTAACACTGGCCTCCTTGCTGTTCGACATTTCATCTTTTCTTTTCACTGTCTGTTCCTCATGCCTGAAATTCTCTCCCTCCTCACCTCCAGCTCCTGACTTCTCTTATCTTCCTCCCAGAGCAGCTAAAGTCCTATCTTCTACAAGAAATCTTTCCCATCTTCTTGAATCTTGTCTCTGAAAACTGTCTCCAATTTTGCGTGTGTGTGTGTGTGTGTGTGTGTGTGTGTGTAGGAATGGCTTTTTAGCAGAGTGCCTACCACACAGTAGGTACCCAATAAATACTTGTTAAACTGACCTGATCCATTTTAAAGCTTCATTTCGTACCCACAATTAGTTGACTTGGAGCAGAGATGTACGGGACCAGCTCTGCCAAACAGCTATGGACATCGAGAGTAAAAAGTTCAGACATGCCAGTACTCATTGTGAGTGTTTACAATAACCTCAAAAATCAGCACACATTACAAATCAGGGCTTGAGTTCTTTTAAGTTTTGTTGATTATCTAGATTTAAGAAAATGGTGGGAAAATATCAATGATGCAGATTAAGCACAAAAGCTTACCATGAATACATTCCCCCCAGCCCAATCCAGTTGTTAAATATTTACTTGCACACTCCTGGCTGGGGAACGCTGTAGTGTGAGAGAACTATAAAGTCTGTGTTCATAAGCAAATGCAACTAGAAGAGAAGCAAGGAAGACAGGGCAGAACAAAAACAAAGTATGGGCATCTTGGCTTCTGAATTCTTCTCTTAGCTCTTACTTGTTCACTTTACCGTCTTAACACTCAAAGCAGACAGAATGCCAGAGATTAAAGAGTCTCCTGAGATCTCATCTAACTGTCCAAAGCAGTTAAAGGACCTGACAGAAGTGACAGCATGCTGGAGACAGAAAGGACAAAAGTCCAGCTCTTGGCACCCCATTTCCATAGGGCCTCATCATGGTTTTTTTCTTTCCGTTTCCTACTTTTCCCAGCTCTAAACAAGAGTTAAGCATTTTGATGTTTACTTCCCATTGGTGAGAGGGATTAAAAAGCTAAAATTCACTACCTGTTTTGTTGGGAGCACTATTGTTTCCAGCACCCTACTGTCAGAAATCAGCAAATGAGCAGAAGTTCATACTTCTGATCCCCATTGAAGGATATCTTTCACGGGCCCCTTGGGAAAGCTATTAAGACTCTTTCCTGGATTAAAAATAACAACCACAGTAAAACCCCCATACAACTTCACTTATAATTTACTGTAGGGACCATAAATGGTTTATCATTGGCAGTGCCAGACTAATAACACTATTATTATATAATTAAATGAGATTACATAGGTAAAGCATTTTGTGAACCTTAAAGTACTATATAAGTGTTAACTGTTATTATTACCTTTTAATAGTATTGGCTGTGCTTTAAATAGACAAACCATTAAGTTACGAACAGAAGTGTTAACCTAAGTTATCATCTACTAATTTGTTAGTGGTGGATGGCTGTATCAGCCCACACTTCAACGTTACGGTCAAAAGCTTTCCTTTGACTTTTCTTCTTGACATTAGTGGTCATAAAAAGCATTTTCTAAAATACCTACACCATCTATCCAACCCCAACCAAAGCTCCTCACTGAAGGCTAAGTTTGCTTCTCCCATCTCTCAGAGCAGGCTACTCTGCCCTATGGCTATTTTATTTTCTCCAACCTTCAATAGATTTGATCCCATTCATTCAACAAACTAATTATTAAATCCTATAATGGGCAAAGATAATATGTTTCTCCCCAACTGTTTCATTTATGTACAGTATTTCCCCAGTGGGATTATAAATCATTTAAAAGTGCTCAAAATCCCAGATTTACAGCCCAAGAGGACTCAGAGCGGAGATTCTTAACCTTTTGTGTATGTCATGCCACCTCCCTCCTTGGTAGTCTGGTGAAACCTATGGAACTTATGTTTTTAAAAGAATAACATAAAATAAAATGCATGGCATCATGAAATAAACCAATTAGGTTGAAATAGTGTCATAAAAATTTTTTTTAAGTTCCTAGATGCCAGGTGCTTTTTAATTTCTTAATCTCATCCAATCTGATCTAATCCCATCTTTTTACAGATAAGGAAAATGATACTCAGAGAGGCTTGGCCAAAGTCACATGGTATTAAATGGAAAAACTAGGTCTCCTCAACTGCAGGCCCAGTGTTCTTTGAACTCCACTACATTGCTTCCATGGAGGGGGTCCTCTGAACATGTTTTCTGGAGTCATGACACCTCCAAAGCACTGTATCTTCCTTCCCCCACTCCACCCCCCCCATTGTAGTAGATAGCACAGTAAATACTTAATAAAAACTTATTGAATTAAATTGCTTAAAAATAAACTGCAAAACACTAGCAAAGCAAAAACCTTTCTTCAATACTTGGGTCCAGATAGTTGCCAGATTTTGTGAGTATAACGTGAAATATAATTTTCTCAAGCCACTAATTGTTTTGCTTTGGGACTTAAAACCCTTAGCCACTTAGTGATAAAAAGAAGGCCTTTGTCTTCTTGTTTGATTCCCGAAACGGTTCAGCCTTTGTTGTTTGCATCCACCCTGTGCTAGGAGCCATAGGAAATCAAATGAATGGCACTTAAGTCACCCCCGTGTTTTATGTTTTCCCTCCTTTCCACTGTTCTTTCCACTGACCAAAACCCGACAAAAGTGCATGTTCAGTTGCTGGCCTAGAGACAAGGAAGGATGGTCTCCTCTGCACTGCAGGGGCCATCAAAGGGCAACAGGAAATAACTACAGCAAAGAACAAGAAAACAAACTCTTTTCCAGGGTGAGTGCACACCTCCATTATCAGGCAGCCAGTTCCTCAGAAGCAAACCCTAAGCTGTGAATCCTGCAGTTCCAAGAGCCAGATTTGGCGGGGTGCAACGTGGGGTGGGAGTAGCTCCGAACATATCCAATCACTTTGCTTCTCCGTTAGCCAAACCCGGACAGTGGACTGTGAGGACATGACCCTGGGCTGCTGGATTTTCCACCCACTAGATGCACGCAGGATGGAAACACTTGTTCTGTTTTCAACAAAATAGTATGAGTTGTCCGGCCCTCTCTAAGAGAGTTCTATGTATCTGGAGAGATGCCAAAAATACTCCAATGGCACTTTAATTTCTGCATCCAATATCCCTCTACTTGTTCATTCCCTGATCCCTGCCTCAAGGAGAAAGGCAATACACCCAAACTAAGAGAAAGTACTGCCAGGAAAGGGAAGCATCAAGTCCTATTGCAGTCTAAGGTAATACTGGACAGCTCAACCATGTCCCATCTACCTAGTGCTTGTTCTGTTTCTTCAAGGCGTTCTATCATCTGAACTCTGATTCCCTAACTTGCATCAGTCTTTTTCCTTCTGCGAGGAATTCAACCACAAGCTGCAAACAAAACAAAATTAAGAAATAGCTAAAGGTCACAGTGAAAGGGATGCCAAAGACATTACAATTTACTTGAAAAAATAATAAAGCTATAATACTCTCACTCCTAACAGCAACTTTAACACCTGACCCAAGTTAAGCTCTTTTTTCCCCTCCTCTGTTCCACCTCACAGATTCCTTGGCTTATTTTAGTTACTGAGTTGGATACTTATCAGGGTATGTTGACAAACAAGTTTGTTTTTCTTAAGAGGAAGATAAATAAAAACTATACTTAGTTTTCTTACTTTGCATGGGTGAGGAAGGAGGTATCCTGCTGAATAGGGAAATGACTTGGTTCAGGGCTCTATTTTCTCTCCTCTTCTCACTCCTTTCACTCTCTCTCTATTATCATCTCTCCCATGGTAATCTCATATATTACCATGTCTCTGATTATCACCTCAAAAATAATGACTTCTGAATCTCTTTCCAACTCTTTGCTAGATGTCTCCACCTGGATATGGAGTACACAAAATTCATAGGATCATATATTAAAAGGGGACTTAGAGACAACTAGGCTCAACCTCTTCGTTTTAGTTCAGTCATTTCAGTCAGGCAACTCTTTGTGTAGGCATGGGGTATTTTCTCAGCACAGATACTGGAGTGGTTGGCCATTTTCTTCTCCAGCTCATTTTACAGATGAAGAAACTGAGGCCAACGGAGTTAAATGCCTTGCCCAGAGTCACACAGCTAGTAAGTGTCCCAGTCTGGATTTGAATTCAAGTCTTCCTGTCTCCAACCTCAGCTCTCTGTCCACTCTGCCACCTAGATGCCCCTTCATTTTACAGAGAGGGAAACTAAAGGCAGAGAAGTTAAGGTCTCATGTCTAAAGCAAAATCATATTTACTCTCAATCATTGCCTCCCACATTAGAAGCCTCAGAACCATCCTCAATGTCATCCTCTCTCCCTCATTCTCCATATCCAGTCACCAACAGATTCCTGAACAAAATATTTCCACAACATACCTTTGTCTTCATTCCCACTGCACTGTCCAAGCTCAGGTCCTCACTGCATTACTTCTTCCCATTACTACTGTAGTCACCCCCTAACTAGATTTTCTCCAGTCTTATCCCTTTCATTCCATCCTTTACGCCACTGACAGGAGTTCTGAGCATGTCACTCCCTTATCCCCAAAACTTCAAAAGTTCTCAACTACCAACCTAGTCAAGGCCCAACTCATCAGTGTGGCAGACAAAATCCTCCACAATTAAGCTTCAATCTACCTCATCTAACTTTCCAGCCTTACCTCCCCTCCAGACCCTCTATGATCTGGCCAACCTAGACCCCCTCAAATATTATGAACATATCAAGTGGTCAAATGACTTTTGCCCATGGCCATATAATTTTTTAAAGTGTCTGTAATGCTAATAAGTTGCTTGATTAGGGGAGGCTTGTTTTGTAGGAAGGCAAAGATCTGTCCTGTCCATTAATAGGCCTCAGGTGGAGCCCATTAAAGGAAGCTTGATTAGGGGAGGCTTGTTTTGTAGGAAGGCCCATACCTTTTGTAATTTCTAATAAGGCACTGGTTCTCAGTTGTGATGCCCTCTGGCTCTGAAAAGTGTATATGTACTTGAGGTGAGGTTTTGCTTTAGGGGTTACTCTTTGTAAGAAGATTTGTGTTCTAGATGAGATATCAGGTAGCAGAACACAGATATTGATGCTTCTCTCTCTGGTAACTATGTATGTATGTAATGATCAGAGTTGAATCTGTCTATTGATCTGTTATGTATGTATTGCTTATGGTCAGACAGAAGCCCTGTCTGTTGGTCTTTATTTCTCTGCTTCTATTTTCTCTGTTGAGATATGTGATTAAAGAAGATCGATGACCTCTCAAAAGTTGCTTTCCTTTTAGTATAGCCAATCTAAGAACCTCTGCTAGCGGGCCATCTTGGATGTGTCAGGGTGCTTGCTGCTACAAGTGGCTAAGTTGGCACTTGAATCCATTGCTTTTTCCACTAGGTTACCCTGTCTTCTTTTGAGATTTCTATTATTCTTGAATGAAATAAAGCATGTATTCTTGAGATTTCTATTATTCTTGAATGAAATAAAGCATGTATTCTTTACTATATGCTAACGGCACAGAGATACAATTAGACAAGACAGTCCTGGATCTCAAGGAGCTCCCATTCTGATTCAACACTTTCAACAGGAAGTCAGATAGACAGGTCCCATGGTCCTTATAGTACACTGACAAAGCAGATGACAATGCTCCTTTTTTAACATCGCTTCCACTGATAAAATACTCTAAATTCTGGTGCTGAACCATCTGACAGTGCCAAAGACATCTGTGACAAGGACTTTTCTTTTCTCAGTCTTCAAAAGCAGTAACACCTGCAGGAGAAGGTCCCAGGCTGCATCTCCACAAGGGCTTGCTTCCCTCATCCCCTTACAGAATCTATTATTGCTATTTGTGCATATCACATGTTTATCCATACATATCTATCTGATCATTCTTTAAACTCTTAAAGTAGGCATAATGTTAATCTCTGAATCCTCCATTAAGAAGAGAAGGGGGGAAAACTGTCTTTATATCTTATCAATCTGTATTCTTATAGAGATGCTACACCCAATAGTAATTAGAAAAATATCAACAGTAGAAATGGGCAGTATTTTGTTAGAAAATTATCAACCATTAAAACCTAAGGCCTCAAATGTTAATACACAAATGTGTAAAATGTAAGTATACACAAGGTACATTAGAAATGCAGAGATTTCAAACTCATAGGTGACCCTCCGGTCAGCAAAACTCTTAAATGCCTGGGAAACAAGATTATGAAGTAATTGATAAATGTTTAGCAAAATAAATAAAAAGACAACACAACACAGATAATGTTAATTTGTGCTTTCCTAAATTTCTGTTTGAGTTTGATACCACTAAGTTAGAGAATCTTAGTACAAGGAAGTAAATTTGACATCACACTTAAAAATGAGACTTGGTAAGATGAGACTCATGAGTGAACTATGGTTCCAGAAGGGTATACATCATTCAAAAGAGAAGCATTGTATATTAAAAAGAAATAATCAAATAAGGAAAATCAGAAATATGAGGATAGAAGCACAGCAAAAAACATTTGGGTGAAGATCAATAAGGGAAAAACAGAAGCAATACTGTCATAGGAGAAGTCTGGATACCTGTACAGAAGGAGGATACAGGTGAGAAGTTTAAAAACATCACAGTCCAGTAATGAAGACACGAAGTAACAGTAATCAGGGCTTTCAATTATCTGAATATCTGCTAAGTCCTGTCTCTGACCAAAGCAGAGAAGCTAATAAATTACTGGCTTACTTGGATTATAATTTCAACCTCCAAAAGGCAAAGGAAGCAGCAAGGAAAACTGCTGCTCTTGACTTGATTGATAAACACGGAGGAAATGATAGCTGAAGTAGGAACAATGGGAACCTTGGGGGGAAATGGACACTATCTTAGAATTTGTGACAGAGAAGAAGTAAGGCAGATGCAGTCTGGTATGTAGACTAGATTTGAAATAGAATATTTCAAAGGGTTCAGAGGAAGGATAAGAATTCCATGGACTATGTTTTATAAAATTCAGGCCAAGAATGATGGGAAATTCTCAAGAATAAAATCATAAAGACAAAAACAATTTCAATAAGAAATGGAGAAGCTGTCTAAAGAGTGATATAAAAAAACATCAACCAATTTAGATTTTGAAAGACATACAAAAAATCGAAGCAAAGACAGGTAATAAAGAATGAATACAAAAGTATAATTTGGCCCAGTAAGAGAAGTATAAATACAGAAACATTACTATATTGTTGATATAGTTATGGGGTAGTCCAACCAGTGAGGACTTGGAATCATGCAAAGGCAAGTGACTAAATTGTTCACACAGTATGACCCAGTACCTCTTTATGTGGATAGGCAAAAAAGAAAAAGACTCAACTGGTCAGGATGAAATGGGATATTAGAGGTGTAACTGACCCCAGCCTTGTCTGAGACAGCAGTTCTGAGCCCACCTCAACAGTATATCCTAGCACAGCACACAGGGAAAAAGTAAGTGCCCTTAGAATAAAAATAAAAATAATGATATTGTTTTTTAAAAAAAATGGGGGTGGGGAAGAAGGAGGAAAACAGTTCCACCTTAAAAGAAAAAAAAAAAAAAAAGAAATGTGTCATTTAAATCAACCTGTCCAATTCTAGGTCATTGATCCTATGACCCTGTCTCTTCTGACCCACCTTACTGTTTTCAGGAAGATGTTTTACGCCAAATACCTCTGATACTTGACACTTAAAACTTAAGTCAATATGTGAAAATATATTTAAGAATTTGTTAATAAAGCTAATTTAGATTATTCATATGTAAAGACTCACTGACAAAATGAGAACCAAAGAGGACCTTACAGGTTATCCTGCCTTAACCCCTTTATTGTAGAAGTGAAAAAATGAGACCAACAGGATATATGATTTGCTCCAACTCAGTATATGTGACTTATAGCTATCATAAAAGACCAATGAATCTTCTTCTAAGCATTTGCCAGAAACAAAAATATCACCAGCAAATGTAGTAGCATCATTAACTAACTGTGCAATAGTAGATAGATCTTTCTTTATGAAGTCTGTAAATGCAGGGTAATTTTCTGTAATTTGTTGAAGTAGGACTCCAAATCAAAATCTTTAAGCCTAAACACTTAAAAAGCACACTCATGTTTCAAGCACAAACAATACTTGGATGCAACCAAGTCACATGATTCAGAAGCTTAGACTTAAAGGAAATTTAATCTCTACAAATCAGGAGACTTTTAGGCTTATATTCTCTTTACAAGTAAATTAGCTCTTTCTTGAAACCTAACAGGTTTGAGTTTTCATGTCTCTGAAAATAAACTTCCCTTCTAAATTGACATTTATTTTCTTAATAAACCCTTCCAATGCAATTACTCTTTGTATATTTTCATTTTAATTCATAACTATTAGACAGGAAATCAAATGGCTCCCATTCAAACCCAGAGGAGGGAATTTATTGGAAGACTTCTTAAGTTCTCGGTCATCGTTTTGATTTTTTAGCCTCTTATAAGCAAACTACAGGGCTATATAAACCAAGAAGTCACTATCATGATCAATTCTGTGAAAAATAAAGATTTCATTTCAATACTTACAGTTTTATAAAACCTCATTAATTTGGAAACCATTTAGTCAAAATCTGCATTTCAATTGGGGCATTGTCAGATAAGCCAGAGTCAGAGGTAGTACAGCAGACTAGTGAAGTGAGCAACAAGGGTCAAGAATGGAGAAAAACATAAGCTGACTCTACACTTCTGAGATTCTTATATATATGTTGAGTAGATAAAAATGACCCATAATTACCACATAAAGCTATGATGCTATTTACCTCAGTACCACTAGTGAATTTTCAGCTACCGTGTAAACAGTCTTGCAGGTAAGCAGTGTTGTCTACTTTACAGTGAAGTGGAATAAACTTTTTTCAAGAACTTTTAAGAGTGTTTCAGTAGCAATTTGCATACTGAATTGCAATTAATATGTGACTGTATGATTATTTACTTACATGAGTAAAATAAACAAGAAAAGCAGCTACCGAATGCAGCTTGTTTTAAAAGTTTGTTTTTTAAATGGGGGAGACACTAACAGCATTCTGCAATTCCTTTAAAATATTTTACCATTCTGACTTTCCATTAATTCCTCTAGGATTTCACCCTGGCCCTTTGCCACTATTTATTTCGCAAATGGTAAAGGTGTCATTCCTTTCTTCATTCAACATGCATCTAATATTAAACAATACTGTACTTTCTTCCTAAGTAACTCGATTGCTAGCCAGTTTTCTCAAATCCAACATCAATCTCCCCTCAGAAGAAAAAAAAATTATACAAAGATTTCCTTCTCACAAAGTCCCCAAAGAACCAGTCATGTGACAATGAAAGGGGTGGGGAGGAGAAGAATGTGTTCCACTGCCTCAGCAAAATCTCTTAAGAAAAAAGAATAAAGATGTTTTTGCCTAACCTTACATGACCAGTCATGACATAGAAATAATTGTGGTTTTAAAAAAGTGGCTATCAGCACATATGATACAGACATGGGCAGAGTGGACCTCTGACATACAACCTCTGGGTCACTGTTTCCACAATCACATCACAAGAAAGAATGAATAGACTGGTTTCACCTTATGAGAGCTTAGTCTCCTGAAGAAAAGAGCTGAGATAAAGACAAAAAGATAAAGTTCAGGGGAAGCAGAGATAGAAGAGAAAGGGCAGGGGGGAAAGAGGAGGAGGAGGAGAAGGAAACCTGCATGACAGTGGCATGACTGTGATTGTCCCAGCTATTATCTATCACAATCTTGGGAATTAAAGCTACATGCAAAAAAACCAAACCAAATGTGGTTAAAGATATTCTTTAAAGTGGTTCTTTTACTTCTGAACCTGAGTCTCTGACAACTATGCCACCCATCTATATGTAGCTCTCTACAAAGAATGAAGTCCTTAAAGAGGCAACTTCTTACAAGTCTGAAGCAAAGCTACTCTATGGATTTAGATGAGAAGGCAAAAAAGCAGAGGGAGATCTAGCCATGGATTGAATGTGCATGGTAGCGCACGCACACACAGCCCCCCCTGGAGAAAGAATTTGTGCAGCGCAAAGGTGGGTTAGCAGCAGCCAGTGGTACAATGACTTCATCAGGCTCACTGGTCTGTTTGATCAGCTCACAGAGTGACATCCCAAAACAAGTCATTCAATCATCAACCAAAGCAAAGAGGACAGAAGCCAGGGGGGAAGTTAGTTTTATGCCACTGGCAAAGAAACACTAATCTGTTTATGCACTGGCCTTCCTCGGTCTGGCAATCATAATTATGCAGCCCTCTGGCACAAATACAGATAGGTACAAACTATACCTTTCAATAACCATGATCCTGTCTGTGATGATTTACAAAAGTATCCCATCATTTCATGGATAGTTTATACAGTCACATACATTTGCAGTGCATTCATATCTTTAGACTAAGTTCACATACCATGGATCTGGAATGTGACAACAAACTTTATGTCTGCATTTTTTAAAACTACCTCATAACTCAGAGTGAGTCAAACTAGGAGCTGTTGAGGTATTTGTGCTTTGACAAACCTCGCTAATATAGAAAATTGTTCTATGATCACTTTATCCAGGGAAAAGCATAAGAGTATGAAAATGTGCTCTTTTTTATCTTTTTTCTTTAACAGTATACTGTTCATTATCAATGTCTTTTCCAGGGATCCCCATGACTAAAGCAACTCACATGACCTGAAACATTTTGATCATGTCCCAGGTAAGCCACCTGCAACAAGGGTATGTTACCATTGTGTATGTCACAGGAAGGGGCATAAGATTGTACTTCAGAGGGAGTTTAATATTCTCATTCAAAAGACCTTTTTTTTTTGTAAATTTTTTCTTCCTATGAGGACACACGTGAGCCCAATCCCATTGCTCATGGGTACAAGAGCCTTGATGTGGTCTGTTTTTAACCTGGTCTGGTTCCACCTTAGGCAGCCTGTAAAGACAACTATGACAGTGTTGGGCTTAGAGAAGACACCCAATCAGTTTCACCCACTACATCTCAGAACTCCAGAGCTCAACCAATAACCAGTCTCAGCCTCTCTAGTGTAGAGTCTATAGGCATGGGCCACCATAGGGTCCAGAACTGTTTTTAAAAAATCTTAATAAACATACCTGACCAAACACAAAATCAGAGTAGGGCACAACTGGAATCTTTTTTGCATCATGCCCCATTATTTCATACAAAATCCTACTAATCCAAAACAGTACTCTCACTCTTCTGATGGTTACAGAAATTTCCTTCAGCCAGCAATGAGATACAACCTAAATGAATTCCTACACCAACTTTTCATTGGAGATAACAGAAAATGAATGGTTAGTTTTGGAAAACCTTACATTCTATGAAGCTCTCTTGAGCTCTTTCTGATGTTAGCTCAACAGAATTGGATCTGCATAGAAAACTATGTTTTTCAAGACAGAAGAAATGTCTCTTGCAAAACTGAGGCACATTTTTGGAGTTGTTTTGAGCGGACATCTTGCAAACTGATATAAAGGTAAAAGCTATCATGTAGCTTCACAAATAGATTCACTGGCTTAAAAAAATCAATTTGAAGTATATTCATTAAATAAATTACTGTTAATAATTCAATCTTTAGAATATATATTAGGCTCCATTTATAGAACAAAAAAAATCCTCAAAAAACCTTAAATCCAGTTCCTGATAAAATATGAAGCTTGCTAGAGACTTATTTTTCCCAATGCATTAAACTCAAGAATGCACATTAATGATGACCACTTGGGCTCTGGACTGCTTAAAAACAGCAGAACATCCTGCTGGTGTGGAACAATTGTCTATGAAGTAGTTCACTTGAACAAAGCTGTCACGTAGCTGGAAAGAAGACCATATCCTGCCACCTGGACTTGGATCTGGATACAGAGAGGAAAAGTGAGTAGGATACAGGCTGGTCTTTTCTACCACGCTCGTTCTGTGAGTCAGGAATATATTTTTATGATATAAAGTCCAAAAGACTGCAATTAGAACAGCTCCCTGTGGAGCATCCTGAGAGTCTTTGCTGAGTAACATGTATAGAAACAATATGAAGAATTTAGTACACAGTCAATCTCACTATTACCCAGGGCCTCTTCCAGGTGAGATAATAGCAACAGCTGGGTCACCCAGACCCCTTCAGGGAAATGAGCAGTAAGAAGACCTACCACCAGGGAGGCCTTCCTCCCTGACTTTCCCTTTTTCCTCACCAATTCCCCCTTCTGAGGAAGTTGGACCAGATCCAATGAGGCTGCAGGTTAGGAAGGGCCACATGACAGCTAATATAACATCCCCTTGATGAGTTTAAGGTCACAAATTTTAACAAAACTTAGCATCTGCTCTGCCAGTGATTCCTAAAGTCTCCTCTAAGACTTACAGTCTTCACTGTCTCTTTACCCACTGGACCCCTGGGCACTGTCATCTAACTTAATGATATATTCTAGGGAACCCTCTGCCATGCCACCATCCTTTCTACTGAGCACTAAGGGCTTCTGGGCCTTTGAATTCACCCTACAGTTTAACTTCCTTTTCTGTATCATTTTCCCCAATTAAAGTATGAATTCCTTGAAAACTGGGACTCTTTTTCTCTTTATATCCCCTGCACTTAGCGCAGTATTTGGAGCATAGTAAGCATTTAATAAATGCTTTAATTCATTCCTTCATTACAAACTATTTTCACATATTATTTCATTTCAGTCAGTCCACTAGCATTTATTAAAATGCCTACTATATGCCAGCATCTGGGGAGTGCTAAGATTAAAATGACTTGCCCAAGGTCACTCTGTCAGGTTGTATCAGAGGTGGGCTTGAGGCCAGATATTCCTGATTCTTTACCAAACCCAACTTTCCAGTCACTATTCTACACTGCTTCTTTTGTGTAATAAAGATCTGTAATTTAGAAAATAACATATCAAATTAAAACACAGGTTAGGAAACAAAGTGGAGCACTGTTTGTCCTATCACAAATAGGTGTACCAGCCATTACACATTGGGTGGGATGGGACAGATAGAGCAAAATGCAACCTCACAGCAGAAATAATTAACTTATTTTGCAAAGACTGACACACATTCCAGACTGACTTTTTTATAGATTTATTCTACCAGCCAGTATTGAAAAAGAATATCTTTTGATGAGAATAAAATAAATATTCAAATTCAAAATTAGATTCAAAATCTGCCAACCTCAAAGCTTTTTACCTACAGAGCCTTATGTTCCCGTGAATGAGGAGAGTGGAGGATGGAGAAGGAAGGAGTGGCCTGGAAAACCCACACTGTTGCCTAATAGTTAGAAAATGCTGAAAGAAGAGATCAGTTAGCCTTCTCAAGTACATCAGTCAGCGGGCACCCTACACCGCAAAGCTTACTCCTAGTATCACCACCTGGGAATACTTGGCCTAGGGGTAAAAACGTCCGTGGGAATGAGGCGAAGGGGAGGAGGGGCTAGAAAAGAAGGCTGTAGGAACCAGCCAGTCACCTCAGCTCCAAATTCCAAGAGACAGCCCAGATTCTCTAACAGGTATATAACCAGCTAAAGCCTGTGCCTTGAGGTATAAGAAGAATCAAATGGATCCATCTCTTAGTCTTTCTGGGGTTGGGGATCAATTGAACAACGTGTTCTCTTAATGGTGCTTAGCAATCTAATACTTATGATCTCATTTTTCACTTTATCTCTGGGTATTGACTATAATAACATGCTATCTATCTTCAGGTTTATTCTCTCTCACCCTATTTGTTCTACAATCCATTCATTCAGCACTGCTGGCTTCACATTACAATGCTTTATGATATTGGATGAACTCTTAAAAATTCAATCTAACATTGCTTTTTAAGTCAACATTTTAACTCCCAGCCCCATGAAAGTGAAAGCAGACAAGGGCTCTTCTCCTGGATGGAGGGAGCTTGAAACAAATTCAGACAAACTCTTTAGTGGATCCAGGTTTCTTTTCTGGCAACATAATGTACCTCAATCTTTCCAAAAACCAGTATTGGGAAAGCCAAACATCAAATTCCCAAATAACAAAAACAGGAACTTGAAACTGAATGTACTAATAGTTATTTATCTCTCTTTCTTTCCACAGATATACATACTTTGAACTTCCTGAAGAATTAAGTTTAAACTCCTTAATCAGGCGAAGTCCTCCAACTTCACTTACCAAGCTGCTTCTACACTATCTTCATTCATACCCCTTATGGTCCAAGCACACTGTTCTATATTCCCTATATATGTACTGGGTTCTCCCACTTATTTGTTTTTTCTCATATTTTTCCTTATATTTGGAATGTGCTCCTACCTCTGTCTTATCTACCTATGGACATTCTACTTCTCTTTGAAGGCCCAGCTTAATTTCATCCATGAAGCCTTTCTCAACCTCCCCTTCATACCCTCCCTCCCTATCAGTCAATCAATAAACATTTATTAAGTGCCTCCTGTGTAGGCTTTATTAAGCAGGCCCCAACCCCCCAAAGCGGCTAAAGATAGTCCCTGCCTGCCTTCAAGGAGCTTAAAATCTAATGGGGCAGACAACAAGTAGACAAATATGTAAAAGTAAGATATATACATGATAAACAGACTAGAAAAGGGGAGACATTAGAATTAAGAGAAGGTGGGAAAGGCTTCCTGTAAAAGACTGGATTATTAGTTGGGACTTAACGGAAGCCAGTAGGCAGAGATAAAGAGGGAGAACATTCTGAGCATGGTAGACAGTCAGAGAAAATGCCCAGAGCTGAAAGATGAAGGATCTTGTTCATGGACTATCCAAGAAGCCAATATCACTGGATCAAAAAATACATATTGGGGAGTAAGATATGAGAAGACTGGAAAATCAGGAGGGGACCAGGGCTGAGGATTTTTTATTCGATCCCAGGAGTAGGGAGCCATTGGAATTTACTGAATGAGGGTGTGTGTGTGTGTGTGTGTGTGTGTGTGTGTGTGTGTGTGTGTGTGTGTGTGTGTGTGTGTGTGTGTGTGCGTGTGCGTGACAATTGACTACTTTGATGATTTAATGAAAGATAGAATTGGAGTAGGGAAAGATTTGGGGCAGTCAATGAATCCTAGGGACTGGGAGAATGGTGTTGCCTTTTACAGTAATTGTGAAGGTCCTAGTTGAAGACGGTTTAGGGAGAAAAGTAATGAGTTCTGTTTCAGATATATTGAGATTAAGATGCCTACTGGACATCCAGTTTGAGACGTATGAAAGGGAGTTGGAGATGCAAAACTAGAAGTCAACAGAGAGGGTAGGGCAGGATAGGCAGATCCGAGAAACCTCAATGCAGAGACAGTAATTCATGGGGCCTGATGAGATCACTAAATAAAGTAGCACAGAGGGAGAAGAGGGCTCAGGACATAGACTCTGTCTGGTACCCTCACCAGAAGTGGATTCTCTGAACTCTCGTAGTACTTGTATCTTCTTACGCATTTATCTTTTAATTACACTTTCATTATAGCTATTTGTACATATCTAATATCTTCTAATAGATTCTAAGTTCCTTGAAGGGAGGAACCATGTTTTATTTGTCTTTATGTCACCCTCAGAATCTAGCAGACTTCATTGTTTACAGCAGGAGGGAGGGAAGGACAGAAAGAAGAAATGAATATCCCTTAGTCTCTTTAAAACCAAAGGATAAAAAGAGCAATCATTTATTCTACCTCCAGACAAGAGCCAAAACACATCTATCACATTAATGAAACTTGAGTCTACTATTAAAGGCCTCCAGTCTTTAAAAAAAAAAAAAAAAAAAGCTTATAACCTCCACTCCCGTAATCAGCAATTCTCTCAGGAAAGTCTTCCATATGTCTAGCCTAGAACCAGCTAAGGTCCTTTTCTCATATCTTTCTTTTGTATTTGTTTTAGGAGTTTATTGATCCTTTGGAATGCAGTTCCTATGATGGTGGGTCTACAGTATTTGTGAAAAATTCTACAACTTATTTATAAAAAGGCCTAACAGTCAGTCACTTCAGCAATCAAAGTATCAAACTAATTCCAAGAGCAGAAAGTATGAAAACCAAAGAATAAGAGGTGCATGTTTCTGGACAGTGTCTTAGTATTGTACTAGAGGAAGAACACATGACATAATGCTCAATATATTGCTGCTGAGTGACAGCTAGAATCCCTCCCTCTCTCTGTCTCTCAAAGCCTCCTATAGCTATCAACTCGCTAGAAGAGAATTCCCAGGAGTGGGTCTTCTAGGATCTGAAATCTTGGTGCCAATTCTTTTATTGCCATAGTCCAAGGCACAAAATCCATTCTCCAGTCTCTAGTTCTTTTTCACCTGGGGTCAAAACTCAACAAACCACAAAGAGGGGAACAGCTTTAAAATCAGTTCTAATTTTCTGAATTAGCTGCTTAACAACAAATAATATGAAACCTGTCCAGTTATATAATAAGGAACCTCTATGTACCTTTTCCTTATACACACACACACACACACACAGAGCACCTATTGATTGTAACATGTATCTCTAACAAATACATATATAACCCCTTTTAAAAAAGAACTTCAAAATCCTTAATCAGATGCAGGAACCTTTGCTATTTCTCAACAGTCCTCACATGTGGAAAGGTGCTCAAGGGGTAAGAAAATCTATAAGTGTTAAAATTCAGGTTACCCAATATTTTACAAGGTTCCTGGCATCTGACTGTGTCTCACCTCTTAAAACATCAGCACATCAATGATTTTCTAGGAGACAATGAACTTCAAAACCTAGAGCTAGAATCTAATGCATATAGCATGTCATATACTCTATCTTGATTTTGAACTTATCCACAGACTTGGTCTAGAAGTAAGGAGAAAGAAAGGTGTGTGTGTTAGAGGCAAGTTAGAAGCTAATTTACAAGGAGATGGGGTCAAAATTGGGGAGAGGGACTAAGGACCATATTGCTACCACAGGATTAAGAGAGATAGACTACATCTGTCTATCCATAGCTGGCATCAAGTCATCAGCCCATTTAATACAAACCTTGTGTAGGACTCATTTAGAGGAAAAAATAGGGGATTCTAGGTTCAGATCCCAGCTCTAACACTTAGCTGTGTGACAAGCAGCAAATTATCTAAACCTAAGACTCACACTTTCATTTGTAAAATGGGGTATCACAATTGTTACACTATTTTATCTACTATTTTGAGGAAAGATGCTTCAGAAAACCTTAAAGCCTTATGCAAATGTGAGGCAACATTATTTGTCTTTGATTCATTTACTGTATTTATATCCCCAGAGCCTATCAAAATGTCTGGAACATAGTAAGTATTTAATAAATGCTTTTAACTGATATGCTCTCCTACAATATTTCCTATGTTACACTGTAAACTCCTTGAAGGCAGCGATAGTGTGTTTTAGACTTTTTAATATCCCTGGTGTGGCAACCAGATGTTCTCTCCAATTTGGCCCAGAATCTGGGGAGCAGTAAAGTGGGTGAGAAAGAAGTAAGGGGAAGGTAAGGAAATCAGGGGAGGTCTGAGATTTGGCAGGCTCTAACAAATCTCTGTGGCTCAAGGACAAAAAAAAAGTCACGTTGCAGCTAAGTTCAAATCCTAGTAGATATCCCTTTCCTTCTTCAATGAACTTTCATATCTTTGGGGTGATATCTATGTAAACTCATGGCTGAGAGGCCAAGGGCTCTCAGGTCACTCTTCTAATAGATAGACAAGCAATAAAGTGAGTGAAATTTTTTCAGCAAGGAAAAAAAAGCATGTAGGCACAGTCCCAGATAACTGATTCAACCTCCAACAGCATCTTGTTGATGTTAAGAAGTTCCATATCCCAAAATACATGTAAATCTCTAACTGTAATCACTATATGGTAATCAGAGCCAACTATGGAAGAGTAAGTTAAGTTGGCCCATAGATCTTATATGCAATCATAATTAAACTCTAGAGCAAACCTCTGGGCAAATTAAGATCCTTATGCCCTAGAATGTTTATTTAGAAAGCCTAGTACTAATAAAATTTTAAAAAAACACCAAAACCTTTGGCTCCACTCTCTCTGCTTATTAGACAAAAGTGAAATATAAACACATCAGAAAAATACAATCTCATCATTATATTAATAACATTGTAGGATCCTGATACTAAGACGGTATTTTCTTCTAACTATACTCCCATCTCATTTTCTGGGAGGCAAAGGATTACAAACTACGTAATTAGACTCCTTTTTCACTTAATAGCTTCTTGTCAGCTGTGTCCTTAGTTATTCAAAAGCTACTTTATACTTTAGGTCAGACCCCAAAACTGAAATATGAAGTACACTAACACAGAGGTCAAAGGCCTTTTACAGTTTGAGTTCAACAAAAAACTCACTATGTAAAAGGAGTAGCTCACTGCTTAGAAAAAATAATCAACTCCCTGCATTCACTATTCCAGTCATATATTGCATGAGGATAAACACCTCTATCCAAATTCACCATCTGTATCAAACTGTGGTTCCATGTCTGTGACCCAACAATGTTGGACAGAGGGTAGGAGAATTGGATCGAAAATGATGCTTACTCAGAGATGCCAATTTCTGTGAAATACTGAAAAGAAGTAATAAAGCATCAGTCCCATGAATACAATTGATATACTTTAGACAATGGGCAGTTTTATTTCCTTTGGTAGCATACTTGCCAACCATTTCTACAGTTCGGTATTTACACAGAGAAACCCGTAAGATTCTAATTTAAAGCTAGAAGGTACCTTATAGATCATCACTAACCTCATTTCACAGAGAAGGAAACAGAGGCCAAGGGAGGTAAAAGGATTTCACCAGTCATACAAATAATTAGCAGCAGAATTGAAATTTGAATCTTCAAATCCAATGCTCCATTCACTACATTAGGCCACATGCATTAAAGAGAGAATACCAAATGAACCATGGTTCCAATTTAAAAGAAACTCTGGAAGTCACTGAGAAGGACCATGTCATCACCATTTTTAAAAGCTTTTTTTTTTCTCTTCCCAGTGCTAATATTTTAGAAAAGTAAGGCTAATGATAAATAACTTTTCCAAAACTTATCTTTTTAAAAAGCTCAAACATCCAGGCTGATCCTGATGCAGAGCAGTCCTCTTTACAGAGTCAAAGGATAGTATACTTTGAAAACTGGAAGTTACCTCAGAAATTGGCTAATCTGATCCTAAAATTAATTCAACATGACGGCAGTTACTCCAAATATACTTAATTTGCATCATAAATTATTGATTAATTCCTAAAATAAAAATGGGTTCTAGTAAGGTAAATATTTTTATTTTCCAGACTAAGTCCTAAGCACCCCTGCATTCATGAAGTCTTCTGTCACTACTCTCAGTGCCTGCCTCTAAGTGTTTAAGTGATTAACCAACTACACTGCATACTTTAGTTCTTGAAAACATTCTTTACTTGTCCTTTAGCTTCACATGTGTATGTCCTCTTGGCTCTCTTCTATCTGTGTCCATACAGCCTCTAGCACAGAGCTCACCAGAGCATAACAGATGACTGACAAATATGTTCTGGCTTTGACTATGAAATTTACAAGATAAGCCAAAAAGAAAAAAAAGACAAATAAATAGAGATAACTAATGGAATTTGTTGTTGTTCCTCCTACTTAGAAGTTCATTGTTGTAAAGAAACTGCCAGTATAGAAATTTCCTTCCCCCCTCCCCTCCCCCGACTAGATGTTCTCCATCTGTCTGTAACCTGAGTCATAAAGAGGCACCTAGGAAACTGAGAGATTAATTGACTTGCCCAGGGTCACACAGTTAATAAGAGTCTGAGGGAGGATTTATATCCATGTTGCCTGACTCCTTTATCCAGTATAACATGCTGCCTCTTAAAGGAAAATAATAACTTACATGCTAACTGTACAAGATCCATAGCTTACATGCAACACCCTAGATCTTGGACAGGCACTGCAAATGTGCTATAAACTGGGCCCAGAACTAAATAAGGGAGAAGAGAAGAGGGCTGGGTCCGTATCTGGGAAATCAGAAGGCACTTCTGACAATCCCAGCTGCTGACATAAAAAGCCATCTTTTTAACACTAATTCTCTTCCAGTGACACTAATGTGAAGAAGGCACCTTTATCAATGATCACAGAGACTGGTATTTTGAAAAGGAGGAGATGTCAGTGTATAAACAAATTTATCAGCGCTGCTTATAAGTATAAAATCAGCTAGAAAGGTCACCTCAGTCACAGATACTTTCTCTATTCTATTTATTATTTGAGAGACGAAGGTAGGGGAGAGAGTAGTTTCAAAAGGAGCCAAATAGAAGATTAACATAGGAAGATATTTAGGTGCCAGATCTCAAATACCCACCGATGAGCACCAACGCAGAAGAAAATGATGAAAAATAGGAAAAAATTATTAAAAGTGAATGTCACAGGTTTCATACCACTCAAAGGCTTCTCATTTACTAAGCATGAGATAAAAGGTGGGGAGGAGGGGGGGAGTGGAACGTGTCAAAGTATTTGACCGAAGACTCCCCTCCTAGATGATAAAAGCTGAAGCTGTAATATTTAGTACTGGATGTTCAAAGATGACAAAGCCAAAAATACTAAACCAATTTCTCTTGTGCAACGAAATTTACCGAAAAGATATGCATTGATGCTATCATTTCTTTGGGAAAATAATCCCTAGCAAACCTTTTTCAAGAGGGAATTATTTTTATAGACAGACAGTTGGCCTTGATATAAGCCATTCGAGTATAAAAAATATGAAAACAGAAATTACATGTGAGGTGAGGAAGACAGATTTTTAATATATACTATCTCATCAGAGAGAGTTAGGAGAAAACCTCGAAGTTTTATAATCAGGAAGAGATCCAGTACAAAAAAATCTGCTTACTACCCTGTCCTGTTTAAGACAGGCAGAAAAGGAAATGCCATACCATTTCTTAGAGAGGTATGTATCAGTGTCTCACAGCTCTAAATTCTTACTAATAACTAACCAAAATATCAATTACTTCAGTGTAACTGAATCCCCTGTCTTCCCCTCCTCAATAGGAAAAGGATATCCTCTCCTCATAAATCACTAATATAATAACAATAATAGCAAATACAAATACTTTTAAGATTTGCAAAGTACTTTACAAACATCTTGTTTTATAGTCAAAACAATGTAAGCAGGTAGAATCTATTATTATCTCCATTCTGTCGTAGGTATTCAGTCTTTTCAGTCATGCTTGACTCTTCATGACCCCATTTGGAGTTTTCTTGGCTACTTTACCATTTCCTTCTCCAGATCATTTTACAAATGAGGAAACCAAGATAAACAAGGTTAAATGACTTGCCCAGGATCACACAGTTAGTTAGTGTCTGAGGGTGAATTTGAACTGAGGTCCTGACTCCATGTCTAACATGCTGTCTCCTGGACCACCTAGCTGCTACAGTGATACTCTGAACTGCCATCAATAGCATATATAATGCTAAATAAATAAGACAGCTCTTTGATTTCTACACCACAGACAACCTTGTGGAGATCACTTTTCAGGAAATAATTTATCTTTATAGACTCAATCAGAGATTCCTTTTTAATGGAAAAAAATCCCAAACTTATTTCAAATATTTCAGACTCTGGAAATGCTTAAGATTGTCCTAATGCAGATTTTTAAAATATCTAAGTGTCTGAAAAGATTCAAACTTTGACTTCTATTTTTGACTCAGTAGTTTATAATCCCTACTTAGACAACCTTTTCAAAAATTCCAAATGAGTTTTTCTCTACACGGATGTATAATATACTTTTGAACCATGGATGCTTTACAAAGTGGATATCAAATAAAAGAGAATTTTTTTTCTAAGGATAGGCAGTGGAAGCAACCCAAAAAAACAGTGAAGTGATTTTTTGGCCAAATCAGCAAAGAGTTTAGATTAACCCTTATAAGCACAACACTTTCTAGCCAACAATTCACACCCACTGTTCTTTCAGAAAATTGCATTAGAACAGAAAACAACAGCATCCCTGGCAGTTGCCATTGCTGATTGGAGCTGTTTTTTTGGCTTAGGCAGCAAGCCCAGGGTGGGCCTCTTCCCACCCCATGCACCCTGACCCTGAAACAACTAAGCTGCACATCTCTCCAGTCAGTCTCCAGTTTATATTTAAGCAAAAAGGAGATCATAAATTTGGTGAATTTCCCCTTAAATCAGGATAGTTTCTTGGCCAGATGTTCATTTAGAAAGGGTTGGTTTTTTCTTCACATAACAATGGAACAAGAGATGAGAACATGTCCATAATAGCCCAGTAACTCATTCAAGGAATTTGTTTAGTGAGGTCTGGAGACTGAAATCAAAGTCAAATCGAGACTTCCACAAGACCCCTTCATTCTCCTCCCTTACCAATGAAGTCGTCCTGGAATGCCTCCCATTCTCAATGTTAGGAGGACAGAAAACAAGCCCCTGCTAGAACAGGTCACACGGAAAGATAGGGTGCTCCAGAAGAAGACGCTGTTCTACGAGAAGGCACATAGCTGCCTTTGAGAGGATTATTTTTCCTCAATTTTTTTTCCCCTCTACACAGCCAGGCATTGTTTGGCAGACTGTTTATCCCAGCATTTGCCTAGACATTCGGGCCCATCTGTAAACCTTTTTCTGTCGGATAGCTCGCTCATACACATACTAGTTTGTAACAGACTTGCTCTGAGACTGATACCATGCAATGCCAAGCAGGAAAGTTAAGAGGGAGCTGTTTGGTTTATCAATTGATAGGAGGTATTTCCTAAAAGCAGCTTTTATTTCCACTTCATGGACAAGGTCAGGTTTTTAGCCTGGTTCCCAAGTTTGGACTAAGATTTAAACATCACTTACTTGGTTAGAAGTCACTACCAAGTTGCATATTTTAAGCCAGTTTTCTGTTTATCAGTAAGATTTTCTTTAAAAAAAGAAAAAGAAAAATAGAGGACAGCAAAGAGTAAAGAGAAGCATCTGCAGTCTCTGCATGAAGGAGGGTTGTTAAAATCTTGGCTCATACACAAGGAACATAGTCAGAACAGAGGCCAAGATCTTCCAGGAAACTTAAGTTCAGTATATACAGCTTCAACTGCTAGGGCAGTAAACCAAAGCATGCAGAGAGTTTGTCTACAGCGTATAGCTTAGCTGAAGCATTTCAAAATGAAATTTTAGTAGGCAGATGACACAAACGCCATCAAATATATGTTAGAGCTCCATACCTTCCATCAAGAAAAACAAGGATTCACTGAAATACAGATAAGTGCAATTTGTCCAAAAGAAATTCTCCTCCAACCTCATCAGGTCACATAATAAGTCACATTATCTACAACTCCACACATTTTTTTCCTTCATGTCCCTGAATCTTTAATTGATGTTAACAGGAAGAAGCCTCTCCAAGACATTTGTCAACTATTTCAAAATTTCCCTCAGTGAAAAGCAAAAAAAAAGATCTAACTCTCCATTTTTTCAGTCATGTGGGACAGTGAAAATATACATGGAATGCAGTTCATTTTCCATTCTCCAAATAATAAGTACAAAGAAACCAGAGCACAGATTCTCCAAGTTTTGCTGTTTATCATAAAAATATAGGTAACTATTTTATATTCCTTGTTATATTATTTCTATTTTTGTTAATGTTACTGAGAAAAATTCTCAAAATGTGTTCTAGAAGACAGTAGAAAGAACAAAGAAACGCTCTAAAGCTTAAGAGGACTTACATTGACATCTAACCTTTGACTCTTTCTACCTTTGTGATCTTGGGTAAATCACTTTATATCTCAGGACCCCAGTTTCTTCATTTGTACAACATTAAGTGCTATATTAGATAGCCTTTGGGGTTCCTTCCAGTTCTAAATCCATGATCTCAAGAAAATTGTATTCTTAGAGGAATCAGAGCAAAGCAATGCTTCAAAGCCTTGCCTTTGTGGTTCTACCTAATCATACTATAGTAAGAGCAATGGCCTTTCCTTCTATTTTAATAGATGTAATGTCTTCTTTAAGTGAAGATGGCACTTGAGGAACCACTGACACCTGGAATACTTTATCCAATGGGGGACTGGCTTTGTAGAGCCACTCACACTCTGTTCCCCTGTCCACCCTGTGAGTCTCTGATTGTTTCGAACCAGCATGACCTCTTTCAAGGCAGCCACTACCATGACTATGCTGCTTTCATTGCTTTCAATTTCTACTGTCATCAGTAGAGCACTTGAGCTGGTGGTCTGTTCTCCCATCTCAGTTCATACCTTCTCTATTTTCATAGACATTTGCATTACTGTCCTTGATATTCACTGAGCAGTAGCTACTTTTGTACTTTGTGATGTTTGTATATGGGTACAGAGGCCTGTAATACTGATAAGCTAGAAGGGAGCTTAAAGTTCATCTAATTCAACCCTGTTTCATTTTATATGTTAGGAAAGTGGAGCCCATAGACATTAAGTAACTTGCTTAAGGATACACAGAAAGTAACAAACGCTGGATTCAAGACAGTCCCTTGGACTCCAAATCTGATAAACTTTCCACCACACCACAAAACTTCTATAATAATTGTAGTAATAATAAATAGTAGTAGTGATGGCAACACAAATAATAGTAGGAGCAAGGATATATATAGAGCTTGAAAGTTTACCAAGCACTTTGCAAATATCACATTTTACCTGCAAAACAGTATTATACAAATTTTACAGATGAGGAAACTGAGCAGACAGCCCAGAGTCACACAATTCAAGTCTTCCTGACCTCAGGTCCAGTGCTCTATCTACTCTACCACCTAGTTGCCACTAAACCAAGAAACAAGGGAAAGAAAAGTTAGGCATCACTTCTATGCATATTTAAAACAGAAACCAAAAAGACATATCATTCATTTATTAAATTTTTTCTTAACAATCTCAGCCCTCAGTGCTCATCATCAATAGCAGACAACTTGCAAATTCTCTCCTTAGAGTATGAAGCAAAGTTCCTCACTGACATTTCTGGAAATTGGGGCTGGATATTAACTAACTTTAAAGGAAACCAACGTCAATCTTCTCATTCATGTCCCTACCTTATGTTTAGAGAAAATATCCAAATTCCTAAACAACTGTATTTTTTGAAGAAAACTAAGAAGAAACTATTAACTATTTAAAGTACTACTGATCAGAGAAATTCAAAGAAAGAAACTTTAACCTAAGGATTAACATTCTTAAGTGCATAAATTAAAAGAAAAAATTAAACCTACAAATATGTCAAAAATATTTCAAAAGTCAGTGATTCAGTGTTGCTATGCCTACTATCACTTCAGAGTCCATCAAAGACAAATTTTTCTTTCAGAAAAATCAGCTACATATTGGAAGGTTATTGGAAAGTTTGGCTATGACAATAAAACTATCATGTAAAGAGGAATGCAATTTGTGGAAGACAAGCCCAACTTTACAAACTAATGTTACCAAATTATAATACAGATGTATTACATAGGAGGATCCACTAAAGGAATACTCCATGGCTACCATGAAAAATGTAAATTTCTCCTAACCTAAGCAGTTAACTAAATGAATCATCTATTTATTTGTGTTGTGATAATTCATCAGCTTCAAATAGTGAACTTTTAAGTGATGAGGATGCTGGGTAAGGATAGAAGGGAGGGAATAACATCATCCATCTAGCTGGATGAGAAATATACAAATAGCAATTAGACAAATTGGCAATAGGGATTTCTCAACAACAAAACTTGTAGATTCTACCCTGAGTGAACACACTTTCCCCCAAACATCCTACACATTCTATTTACATCTGCAGCTCTGTACAATGAGAGCTGAGATACCAAAAGATGTCCTTCACACACTAGAAGATCCTTATTCATCAAATAAACATTGAATCATGTGCCCTTGCACGGGACTTGAGTAAGGTTTGAAAATAAGAAGACATGTCAAAACAATTTCTAACACTGTTGAAATCTGGAGGAATGGGAAAGGTTGCAGTGGTTAACCTCCAATTCACCAGAAAATTCAATTAACCCGAATACCTCATTTTCCTCAGCATTCTGATTAAAAGAGGTTTTATTCTGATGAGAAGCCCACAACTATTTAGAAAACCATGACTTTCTAGTCCAGTTTCATAAATCTATATAGCCCAGTCCTTCAAGGCTCTGTGGTAAAGGAGCTTCAAGAGTAAACTGTCCAAATGCTTCAGAAAGGTCAGACTTTCGTTCCTCAGTTGATAAGTGGTCAAAGTATGATATAAACAGGCAGTTTTTAGACAAAAAAAAATCAAAGCTATCTATAGTCATATAAAAAAATGCTCTAAAGCACTATTGATTAGGGAAATGCAAATTAAAACAACTCTGAGGTACTGCCTCATACCTATCAGATTATCTAGTATGACAAAAAAAGGAAAATACTGGACACTGGAAGGGATGTGGGAAAACTGGGATACTAATGCATTGTTGGTTGAGTTTGAACTAATCCTACTATTCTGGAGAACAATTTGGAACTATACCCAAAAGGCTACAAAACTGTGCACATCCTGTCATCCAACAATACCACTATTAGGTCCATATTCCAAAGAAATACACAAAAGGAGAAAAGGGTCTATTTGTACAAAAATATTTATAGGAGCTCTTTTCTGGGGGGCTAAGAAATGAAAATTGAGGGAATGCCCATCAGGTGGGGAATGTGGTATGTGATTGTATGGCATACTGTTGTGCTATAAGAAATGAGGAGCAGAATGATTTCAGAAAAACCTGGAAAGACTTATATGAACTGATACATAGTGAAGTGAACAGAACCAGGAGAACATTGTACACAGTAACAGCAATGTTCTTCATAAAGCACTGTGAATGGCTTAGCTTTTTTCAGCCACACAGTGATCCAAGACAATTCCAAAGAACTAATGATGAAGCATACTATCTGCCTCCAGAGAAAAGAACTGATATTGTTTGAAATACAGACTGAAACATGCTATGTTTCATTTTCTTTTTTGCACTTTTTTCTTTTGTTCAAGTGTTCTTGTACAATATGACTAATACAGAAATGATATACATAATTGCACATGTATAATCTACATCTGATAGCTTACCATCTAAGGGAGGGAAGAGGGGAAGTACAGAGGGAGGAAGAGAATCTGAAACTCAAAACTAGAAATAAAAATGTGAAAAACTGGAATAAAAAAGTGTTGCTTTGAATCATGACAAGTTTTCCTCTACTTGCAATGACAAAGAAGGATGTGGGGGAGTAGTAGTGGTGAACAGTCAAGTGTGACTGATTGAGTCAACAAGCATTTATTAGGAATGTATGTGCAAGGCTCTGGGAGCACAGACAAAAAGGAAACAATCCCCTGAATCAAAGAACTTACACTTTCCCTACTCCACTTTCCCTACTATTCAGAGGCACAGAGAATGGAGCAGCAGGCCTGGAGTCAGGAAGCCTAAGCTGAGATTCAGCCTGAGACACTTACTAGCTGTGTGACCCTGAGCAATTCACTTAATTCCTGTTTCAGTTTCCTCAACCTAAAATAGGAATAATATTTTATTATTAAACCTAGCTTTGTAGGGTTGCTATGAGGATCAAATGAGATATATGTAAAGTGCCAAGCACAGTGCCTGGCATGTAGTTGGTGATGTAAATGCTTACTCCCTTCCCCTTTTTTTTCCCCAACTCTAGACTACTCCATCATGCCTCTGAAGCCTTTTCATCCTGCAAGATCATTTCAATTCTCCAACTCACACTTCCCCTAAAGTCCTTCCCTGTGACTAGGAAGGTGGAGAGTTCCTCCCAGAACCTCCACATACGGAGGGTGCAAGCAAGGCATCTCTTCATTTCCCACCCAGATGGATTCCTCTGGATTTCTCCATCAAGACCCTCCCTTCCTCTTCACCCTTTTCAGTTTCCTCTTGTGTACTGCTACCCTAGGAGACAATCAGCTCCTTGAGGGCAGTCTTCCTTTTTGGTATTTGTATTCCAGTGTTTACACATGAAAGGCACCTAATAAATGTTTACTGAAAGCAAAGGTGAACATAAGTAAATAAACAGAAATAAATGCAAAGCATATACAAGTCATTTTCATTAACATTTGGGGGAATCAGAGGTGAAATGTTACACAAAAGGAGAAGGGAATAGGCCAGTAAGGCTGTATGTGCAATAAGCTTGGAAAAGTGGGCTGCAGACAGATCATAAATGCATTACAACTATGCCAGCGACATTGTTGTAAGCATAGTACAGCTGAAGACTATCTTACAGGTTATTTTAATTTCACAACTGTTTCTTTTATCAAGTCAAGAGATTGGAACAAAATGAAATAGAACACAGGAGGACCCTTACATGGGTCTCAGAATAATGACAAACCACTTGAGTTTGACATTATGAGTATGACAGTGGTAACCATGGGGACTTGCACAATCCTTTGATATGTATCTATCCGGAGGGCTCCCAGGGATCCATATACAGCTCTCATGCTTCAAAACTGTACAATTACTAACAGAGATAAAGAATTTGCCAATTATGCAATAGAAACCTGCCTGTAATCTCATGGTTTTTTTTTCCTGGAATGTCTCCTTCACAGACACAGCATGCTAGGGTTTGACAGATACCATTTATTCTTCTAAAGTTTTAACAATGCAACTTAAGATCTCATAACAGATGTCATACTGAAACTCCGTTGTCAACACATGCACATGAGGCCAAAAAGAGGTGCGACCTTCTGAAAGAAAACAAAGCTTGCAAATCCAAAGTTACAAAATAGTGAGCAATTATTCATATATTGGGAATCTTTGCTTCTACCCTCCCCACCTCTCTCAAAATTAACTACTTCACAATCCCTTTAGTTAACAAGTTCCCCTTTCCAGAAACACCTATTACATTATGTAAGGTACAACCGTCCTAGACTTGAAAACTCTTCTCACAATGAGCACCATAGATTCTGTGAATTGACAGCAACCATCTGTTTCTTTTAGTTTGAATGCTACTATCCTAATTCACATTGGAGAGAGTAAATGAATTTCTCTAAAATGCTTAGGGCTTTTCTAGATAGGCGTGACATCAGTCATCAGACCCAGTTATTCCAAATATAAAGGTTACACCCAAAATTAACCACAGTTTCTACTAGAAAAATAGAGAAGTAGCTAGTTATGATTCACTTGGTGTAGAGGTGAGCATGCTGATCTTGGAAATAAGAAGAGATACAGTTCAGATTTTCATTTAGTCACTTAAAGCCTTAATGTTTTCATATGTAAAATGAAGCTAATTCTATTGTAGTACCAGGTTACCTCACCAAGTTACATATATTACATATATATATATTTATGTATGTGTATACATAAAGATTATATTACATATATGTTACAAGTTGCATATATTATCTCAAATGAGAAAATATGTATAAATTGCTTCACTAAACTTAAAAGTATTACAGAAATGTTAGCTATGGTCAAATTACAAAGTATTCTAAAAGTTTTCGGGACATCTAGTATAATTCAATTCAATGAACATTGATTAAGCATTTACTATGTGCACAAAAATCTATACTTGACCCCGAATGTATCTCAAAGACCCTAAGATGAGATTTCAAGTAGAAGTTTAATTCAATTCGGGAGTAGAAGAATATAAGCTTCTGAACATTTCTGCTTTGTCCCCTGTAAATTAATAATGATACTGAACCAAGATTGGCACCCTGTAGGGAGAGTTCCTGCTTGTCCCGAGTGGACAAAGGAAGGAAGGTCTCCTTCCTATGCCCATGCTTCTGTGCTATAACATTGCACTACCCCACAGCATGCTCTACAGACCCTATGAATGCAATCAGAAAGAAGCAGGGCCTGGGCATGGTATGTGTTAACTAATTTCTGACCTCCCATTCTGTGGCACTATACACGCTGTTTTAAACACATACAAATGATTGAGAAGAGAATTATAAAAATTTTCTCTCAATGACCACTAGAAACCTGGTGCACAGAGACAGCTAGCTCATTCTCCTCTTCTTTAGCAAAGGCTGGATTTGAGGGAAGACTGAAAAAGTGGGCACATATTGCTCCAGAATGTAAGTAAATCAAACTGAGTGACTTGTGTACCAAAATGCAATTTATATCACGGATGGGGACCTTTACAAATTCAGTTCTTGGCTCTCTGCCTTACATAGCAGGCAGCCTGCAGAAAGAGCATCAGATTTGGAGTCAGAGGATTTGGGTTTAAATTCATTCTGGCTTCCTGCCTCTGTCACTTACCACCTTTGTGACCTTAGGCAAGTCATGGAATCTCTGAGTCTTAGTTTTCTCTCCCTGTAAAATGAGTGCTTTGGACTAGATCTCTAAGATCACTTGTAAGTCTAAAGGCTATGATGTTGTATAGAATTCTAATTAGAAATTCTTTAATTTAGGGTTTGGGCAGAAGGGGTGACAGAGAATTGCTGGTGGCCAGAAGATGTGGCAGCAGAAACATAGGAGAGGGTCTATCGTCTAGAGAGTTCAGGCTATGCCCCCAGGAGAGGGCCCTCGTGGCACTAGGATCCTCTGGGTGGGGATAGGTGAAGAAATACGGTTCTGCTATCCAGCGTAGGGAGCTTGAGGTCTCTTAACCACATTCTGGATCAGAAGATCAATGGTTCTTCTGCCCTGGTGAGACTGTTAATGCTGGGTGTCCAAAACACGCAAGCAGTTGGAGAGGGGATGGATTCCCTGAACTTGAGTAACAAAAAGCATCCTCAGACTTTCCTTCTGTAGGGTGGGGCTGACGGGAGGTAGAATATTTTAGCAGAAGGGGGAAAGGTACCTTATTTCTTGGCAAACAATAACCATTTAACAAGGCTGAGGGGCTGGGAAGGAAGAATAATATATTTTACGGAGAAAAGTAAAGCACTGTCTTTCAGTTACATTATAGGCGAAGCAATTTGTGTTTTGGTGACCAACCTGGGCCGTAAGCATTTTCCCCTATGGAAAAAGGTCCAAACAAGTGACTTACAAATGAACTTTTGTAACAACTGATTTTTAGACTGGAACTGCCCTATAGCACAATTCTTGGTAATTCTAGAATAGCACTGCTCAGAAAAGCAAAAATCCTTTTCAATTAATATCACTAGTCTGCTGAGTAGTTAGTAAACGTTCTCAACAAATGTCTGTATTCCAAAGGTTTCAGAGGGCTGTCACACAATATCAACCTATTTTTCAATCCCCTTAATGACTAGAACAAGCAAACTTCTTTTTCCTAACTGAAATAGTTATAGATGGGCCTGGAATCAGGAAAACCCAAGTTCAAATATGACCTCAGACACTTATTAGCCCTGTGACCCTGGGCAAGTCATCTAACCTCTGTCTGGCTCAGTTCCCTCACCCATAAAGTGGAAATAATAATAGTAACTATCTCTCACAGTTGTGAGGACCAAATGGTAATACATATAAAGTGCCCAGAATACAGTAGGGGCTATATAAGTGTTAGCTATTATCAATTATCACCATTATCATTATTTACCTGACAGACCAAATAGCCCATGGGCACCTATTTATTTCTCCTCAAACCATTGAAACTTTTCCCCTCATGTTTAGACATTACAATATATGACAACAGATATTTTTAAAACACAAAAGAGAGGATGGAATAGATTCGTTGTCCTTCTCTGGGCTTAAGTGAACATTTAGAACTAAATTGCAAATCTGAGGTTTCTAAGGGAAATACCAAGAAGACCCTTAGCCACACTCTGAAGGTCCCTGTTATACATCAAGACTTGAAAGAGGAAAGGACCAGGGAAACCACATGTGCAGTACACTGGTCATCATGATGAAAATTCTCCATAAGTAGGAGTTTCTGACAGCAGGATTTAATTCATTTGGACTGAAACTAAACCTAAAAGCTCCTTCTTTTAGACCCTGTCCGTTTGTACAAACATTATTAGACTTGGAATCAAAAGATCTGAACTTACTAGTTTTGTAACTTAGGCCAGTCACAAATTTACTCAGTGTGCCTCAGTCTCCTCATTTGCAAAACAGGAATAACAGTATTTGTACCACCTACTTTACAACTGTTAAGTTTAGGTCCAAGATATTGATTTAAAAAAAAAACCCACAATTTTCTGGAGAAGTGACAGTCCCACCACACTCAGCCCTCATCAGACACCATCTTGAGAATTGTGTTTGGTTCTGGGCACCACTGACAGGTTAAAGAGTGTTCAATAGAGGGCAACTAGGACAAAAAAGGACTGAGAGAGGCATATGAGGGATGGCTGAAGGAAACAGGCATGTTTAATTTGGAGAAGAGAAGACTGGGGAGGTGATCATGCCATCAGAGCAATAAAGATATGACTTGCACTTGACTTTGTTTGAGGGAGGGCGAGGACTGTCATGTAGAAGAGATATTAAAACCTATTTGTTCCCAGATGTCAGGAGAGGCAAATTTAGGTATGATAGCAAGAAAAACTTCCCAAAACTTCAAACTGTCTAAAGGTGGAATGAAAAGGTGGTGGGCTCCCGCTCATTTGAGATCTTCAAGCAGAGGCTGGTCAATCATTTGCTTGGGTATATTTATAGTGACCTTAGACAAGTCATTTAACCTCTGCCTCAATTTCCTTATCCATACAATGGAGAATAATAACAGCACTTAGCCCTTAAGGTTGTTATGAGGAACAAATGAGATAATATTTGCAAAGCACCTTGCAAACCTTTATGAGCTATATAATACTAGCTAGTAGGAATAGCAGCCATAGTGGTAGTGGTAGTAAGACTGGATAACTGATGAGGTCTCTGCTAATTCTCAAATGCTGCAAGTCTGTAAAAAAAATAAATAAATAAAATTTAAAAAAATGAGTTTATGTAAAGTATTTAGTAACCTCAAAGAACTAAATAAAAAATTATCATGATAAATAACACAACAGGGTAGTACCTGATACAAACAAGCCTTTTGTCCCCAAAAGCAGGAACCTGAGGCTTACCCTTTTCATTTTTAACAGTGGCCATTTGTGGGTGTGTTTCCATTTTTTGAGGAGGAGAATGCTACTGATTAGTCATAACCCAATGGCTTGGAAAGAGAAATACATCATTTTATAAACATGCGTGTAGAGTTACATCCAGACCTTCAGAGGAGCTCTGGCAGGCTCTGTCCCAGACAGGGAGGGTCTCAGAGAACTCTCTATCTCCCTACAGCCGGAACTAATGAGCAGCCCAATCCAGATGAAGTTGATTTCAACAGAAGATGGTGGTCTAGCCCTTTTTAGCTCCAAAATATCACACCCAAGGGCTATTGGTATGTGCTTGAGAAGGAGATGGAAGACATGTGGGAGGGGGGGATTTAATTCAACTCCACAAACATTTTAATCAGCAGCTATTATGTAAGAGAAGAAAACACCTCTCCATTCTTTCTCTCCCCACTGGCTAGATATCCATTTCCAAAAAGCTTCATCCTGGGGATGAATCAGTTGTTCCACTCAGTTTTTTTTTTTGTATGTGTCTCCCAACCAAGAGAGTTTAGGCAGCTAGATGGTACAATGGATAGAACGCCAGGCCTGAAGTCAGAAAGACCTGAAATCAAAACCAGCCTCAGACACTTACTAGCTATGTGGCAAAAGTCACTTAACCCTACCGGCCTCAGTTTCCTCATCTGTAAAATAAGCTAGAAATGGAAATGGTAAGCAACCATTGCAGTACCTTTGTGAAGGAAGGAAGGAAGCAAGGAAGGGAGGAAGGAAGGAAGGAAGGAAGGAAGGAAGGAAGGAAGGAAGGAAGAAGAAAAAGAGGTAAAAAAGTCAGATGTGACTGAACAACCAAGCAACAACCAAGCGAGCATTCTTGACACCAATTTAATAGCTCTACTCTACACTGCTCTAGTACAGTAGTACCTTGTTCAAACTCCTGGAAAGAACACTGGCCTTAGAGTCAGAAAGACGATGCAAATCTTGCCCTAGACACTTATCAGCTATGTGGCTCTGGTAAGTTACTTAACCTCTCAGCCTCAGTTTTTTTCACCTGTAAATGGGCATAATAATATCATCTACATTACAGAGTTTCTGTAAGGAAGAAACAATATCTGCAACCCTTACAGCACTATATAAATGCATGAGGATGATGAAAAGCCAAGGTCAGTCCTGAGTGTGATCCACAAATATGCTACAAATATGCCTTGTTCTTAGATAAGCCCAAAAGGGAAGAAACTAAACTTTAGGCTCTCTTGCAAATGAAAGCAGCATAATGGATGAAAAAGATAAAAAGTTTATGCTCTAGCTGAATAATTACATGAAATGATACATATGTTCAGGCTTTGTGTCTTTTCTGCATTAAAATTTAATATTCATTTATTTGAAATAGTTACCTGTCATTAACTATTTACACAGACATCTGGCAAAGAAAGGTAAGAGAAAGTTACTTTTGGACTCCTTAACAAGACTCTACTGTATTTGGTGTTACTGAGGTCACTGGTACAAATCCACTGGGACTGTCCTCATAGTGGTGGAAAGTTTACAGCAATTTAAACTTAAAAGTTTTTATAAAGTTGACTAAGACAGTGTGATTTAAGAGCATTCTCCAAATGGCTATAGTCATTATGAAGAAGGTCATCTCAAGGCTAGCATTAAGGTTTTATTTATGGAATTAATCTATTTTTTTCATTAGTCCAAAGAGAAAGATACTAAAACAATTCCCTGAAAATAGGCATTATTGACTGTTCCATAAAGTGAAAAATGCAGTGGAGACTTTACAATATGTGATCCATTTTATCAATGTATGTAACCCAAGTGGATCTTCCTGGATCAAATGTAAATTTTTATTTGAAGCCTTAATTATCTAGTTCAGAAAATTCATCTATGTGTAAATGATTGGAGAAAAAAAAATCAACACCAAGTCCTTGTTTCTATCAGTTGCAATTCATTTCATGTGTCTTCAAAAAAGAACTGTCATAATGAAAAGAGCACAGCTTGGGTTTAAATCCTGGTTCCAATATTTATTGTGTGAGCACTAGCAAGTTACCTTATCAATATGAGCCTAAATTTCCTCAAATTAAACATGAGACTAATAATCCTTACTGGTCTCAATGCCTGTTGTGAGAAAAGTATTTTCTAAACCTTAAAGTACAGTGGAAAGTTCACTAGCTCTGAAGTCTCACAGGACTCAGAGTCAAACGCCACCTGGGTTATCTTGGGCAAATCCCTTAACTTCCTTGGGTTTTAGCTTCTTCATCTGTAAAACAAGAGGGCTAGAGGAGAAGGCCTCTGGGGTTGTCTTTCCAACTCTAGAACTGTGATACAAATTTTAAATGTGATGTGTTTTTTAGAACCAAACAGTGCTATTCAATTTTGATCCCATCTACTATGGAGAAGAGAGGTTAAAATACACTAAAACATGAGATCTTATTGTACTATCAGTATTTACATTTCCCAGTCATCACAAGATAGCATATAAAACATGTATGTGTGTGTATATACATGTATATATGTGTACTGACATATACAATAGATAAAATATTGTTGACTTACACATAATATATGCTTATGTATTATATATATATATATATACACAGATCAACAAAAAAACATCACATGTAAGTCAAAAGCATTTTTAATCACTTACTATATGCTATGTACTGTACTAACGCATAGAGCTACAAAGGCAGAAACAGTCCCAGCCCTAATGGAGATCAAAATGATCAAATTAGGGATGCAAATAATTATGTAAAAACAAGCTATAATGAATAATATAGGGAAAGGCTTCTCATAGGAGGTGAGATTTTTAGTTGGAACTTCAAGGAAGCTAGGAAAACCGAGAGGCAGGGCATTCCAGGAATGGAGTGCATGCATATATACAGCATATCTACTTGAAGAGATTGATTAGACACATATACTTAATATTTACATGCAAATGTAGGATGAGGCTTATGCATGTATCTATGGCTACATCATAAAAGTGTAACTGGTATGTGTATGTGTACTTTTAAAATATCCCTACTAGAGAGGTCCAAATTTTGTTTCTACTGCAGTTCAAGAATGAGTCATCCAGTAAGAAAACACAGGCCTTCTATTCACAGTCTCTATGGTGGTCTCACTGGAAAATGGAACAGTTCGTGCTAGGCTGGTGATAAGTTTTTTACTGCCCACATCTGGTTTCTGTGGAAGTCGTGCTCATGAGAATGCCTACTGCAGAGAATGCTAGGTTACTGCTGGGGCCGTTTAGCCTTGGGTACTTCATACTATAACCAAAGTTCCTTCTTATAAGCAGATCTATGTGATCTGCCCTGGTGTAGCTACTGTTTCTGCTGATTCTGACAAATGAGAAATAAAATAATATGCAGGCAATTGCAGTATAGGAATTGCAGCAGTCAGATGCTATCTGTTGGACCAACAAATTTGAAGGCCTGGACCTTTCCATAGATTTGTGGATATACTAATTCTTAGAATCCTCCTTGGGAACAGAGACTAATTCAATTTTGTCATTATATCCCCCATACCCAGCACAGTATCTGGCACACAGTAGGATTTAACAGATGCCTGTAGACTGGTTAATGAAATATGTTCATGGGACAACATTGCATAAACCTGCACTTCCTCTAATGAGTCCAATCAGCTCATTTAACTTCTTCTGCCTAGATCATCTGGATAGCTTGCTAAAAAAAATAAAAATTTGGGCTTTGTCAATGAACATTAAAAATGGATTGAATCACAGAACCTCAGAAATGGACTGTTCTCCAAAACCATCTAGATTCAGTTTATATTAATTTTCACCCCCCCACCCCCACCTATCTTAAATGCTTTCCTGGCAATTAATCAGATTGACTATAAGGTTGGGTAACTTGGTTATTTAAACTGCCAAAAAATATTGGCTTCTTTTTTTATTCCTGTGTTTAAAGTCTAGGCTTGAGTACAGACACAGCTTGGCTATGATTGGCTCTGAATAGCTTAAGCTCAGCCCCAAAATAATTAATAGTTTTTGGTAACATCTTTCTCTAAAGATCCAGCAATAGCAAGTTTCCCAAAAATAAGAGTTCTGAGAAATAATCCCCCATATTTACATTCCAGTTCAACATTTTTTTTGTCTCTTTAAGAATCATAGGAGAGCATTCATTAATTTCCTGCTTTGAAGGCAATTCTATACTTTTTCAACTTAACAGGCTTAACTGTGGGGTGTATGTCATTCCCTGTTTTGCCTGCTGGTGGTTCTACCTGCCTGTCCCCATTCTAATCCATCCTCCATTTGTTAAAGTGTAGGTCCAACCATGTCGCATTCCCCTACTCAATAAACTGCAGCGGCTCCCTATGGCTTCCAGGATCAAATTTAAATTCTCTGGTTAGCATCCAAACTATAACCTAGACCCCCTTCTACCTTTCCAGCTTTCTTGCACATTAGTTGCTGCAATATACTCTTGGATCCAGTCACACCAGCCTCTTTGCTGTTTCATGAGCAAGACACTCCATCTCTTGGCTCTCCATCTTCTGTGGTTTTCCTCCATGCCTGGAATGCTCTCCCTCCTCAGTTCCACCTATTGGCTTCCTTGAATTCCTTCAAGTCCCAATAAAATCTCATCTTCTATAGAAACTTTCTGACTTTTCTTAATTCTAGGGCTTTCTGTTAGTTATTTCCTATTTACCCTGTGCACAGCTTATTTGTATATATGTGTTTATCAGTTATTCCTTCAGATTGTGAACTCCTTGAAGGCAGGGGCTGTTCTGCCTCTTTTCTGTATTCTTCGCCCTGTGATAGGTACATAGTAGGCAGATAATAAATATTGATCAATTGCTTCCTACAGCTTTCTTTAATCTAGCACTGCCTAATCTAGCTAGAGATTATGAACAAAACTTTTTTCACTTTCTTATGGGCTCCTTACTTAAGCAAATATCCAAGTGGTCTGCAATGAAAGTGTCATTTTGAAAGAAAAATCTACTTTAATAAATAGATTTGTCTAGAATACTCAGAATGAAACATAAATGAAGGATCTCTTCAAACAGCATCTGCAAAATACTGCCTCTATAGTTTTTCCACTTTCTGGCTACCTATGGCAACAAGGAATAGTGAACAAGAGTCTTTGTTTTGGAAGCAGGAAAGACTTGGGTTAAAATTCTATTCTGCCTCTGTACACTTACCTGTCATATGATCATGAGTAGTAAATTTCTTAACCTTTCAGTTTCAGTTTTCAAGTCAATTAAATAAGGATGATAATAATTATGGTTGTGACCTCATGGGGGCAGTTGAGAAGATGAAATGAGATAAGGCACGTAGAGTACTTCATAAACTTTTAACATTATATAAAGGTCAGCTATTATTATTCTGAACACAATAATTAAAATAATCTAACATTTAAATTAGTTTAAGATAGGATATTAAAGAACCAAGGAACCCTAGAAGTAATCTAATACAGTGCCCTTATTTTTACAAAGAAACTGAAACTCAGAGATTTGCACAAGGTCATTCAGGTAATAAGTGGCACAATCAGGGTAATATAGCACTTTCAGGTTGACAAAGCAAAATATTATCTCACTTCATTCTTACAACAACCCTAGGAAGTAGGTACTATTAGTATCCCAATTTTACAATTTTGGAAACTGAGGCAGAGATTAAGTGATTTGCTCTAGATCAGACAGCTAATAAGTATCTGAGACAAAATTTGAACTCAGCTGTTCCTGACTCTGGCTCCAGCACTCTATCCATTCGACCATCTCACTGCCTTCAAACTCCCAAACCCAACCCTCCAATTCCAGTGCTGATTCTTCCACATTCCATATGGACCCAAGTTTCTTGACTCCTACTTTTGGCTTCTCTCTGATGGCCTACGTTTTCTAACAACACGTCAGATACTCTAGTGATACTAGACTAGTTACTATCCCTTGTACAAAGTCAATGATTTGGGGGGAAAGATGAGGGTTGTAATGCAAACAGCACAGTGCTGGAACCTCAATTTTAGTTTGGAGATAGAAGGAATTTTGGTCAAATCCCCTTACTTTGGAGATGCCATAATAAACCCCAAAAGAGATGAAGAGATTTACCCAAGGTCACAAATTTCTAGCCATAGCTGAAGTTCAAGGTCAAGTGCTTTCACACTTCTGTAAACCTGATTTTGGTATTCTTACATGGAATCTCTAGAGGATAAGCAGGTAAAAGGAGTGTTCCTGGTTACACTAATTTCACAGATAAATTTGCCCGAATGTTTTGGGGGCTTGGAAGCAAACGGCAGGTGCTCTTCCTGTGTGGGTCTCATTTGTCTTTATTTCTCATCAGTAGTGGAATAATGGCCCTTGGGATTAACTGGTCGCCAATTACACCTACTATAAATATATGATTAAAGAACACTTATGGAGTACTTAGAATATATAAGGTATTGTTGCCTTTCTGTTCAGCAGACTGTAACACTTTAGTTATTCATTAGCAAGTAACCCCAGGTGTTAGTGTCCAGAGAAAACTAATTACACAAAGTGCTTAATCTACTGCTATGTACCAAGTCAAGCAATCAACAAGAATTTATTCAATGTCTACTATGTGCCAGGCACCGTACTAAGCCCTGGGGATACAAGCTCAACCAACGAAGTGATCATCATGATGCCAAGCATTTATATACTGTTCTAAGGCTTGCAGAGTGCTCTACATTAAAGAGCTACTCACAAAGAGCTTACAAGCAAATGGAGTAAGTACACACATAAGTATATATGGAAGAAAACACAGGAGATACACAGAGCGACAACTGACTCCATCCCAGTGAAATAGTGAAAGTTACTTATCTCCTCCATTTAATTAAAATATTTTATGTTTAAGACACAGCTCTCATCTTCAGCCAGAACACAGAGAAGAAGCAGTCCTCACCAAAGGAACTAATGGACTTTTCCTGTTGTCAAAATAAAGTGGCAATGAATCCAGATTATTTGATAACTGCCCTGCCTTCAAGGCAAAGGGAGGAGACCACTGACAGCAAATGACAAGTCACTACTTCAACTGGGTTTAAGTAAATTTAGGCTCAGGATTAAACTCAAGGAGAGGAAAGAGGGAGAAGGGCAACTGGGGGGAAGGGGAATGTTCCAACTGCAAAGAGTTATACAAATGTTCCATGTTCCATGAAATTCAATACGAGCTTTTATTTTAGCTAGGGTTTTCCAACAGAAGGGCATTGTCAGTATTTTCTACGGACAGTTTTAGACTGTGCCTATATATGAAATATGAAGTAAAGAGTTGAGTCAACCACTCAGATAATTACAGCCAAAATTAAACTGCCTATCTCAGCTGCCTGGATGTTATAGCCAAAATGTAGGTTTTGCACAAATTAGATAACTACTCATTTTCCACTTCCTTTTATGAATGCAATCAATATGTGTGCATACAGCCTATTAACAACAACTGGAAGATTGTAATCAGTGGAATAAATATTTAGGAGGAATTTCCCATTGGAAGGAACCTCCCCCAGCATCCCTTCTCCATAGCATATTATGGGTGGCCCCAAGAGGCCCCTGTATTCAAAGGACAGCAGTGCTCCTTTACAACACAAAAACAATTTCTCCTAGCTTCTGAAAACTCAAATTACTCCTCTCTCGCATTAGGCTTAGTAAAGGAAAAGGCATACACATCACAGCTGGGAGAAAAGGGAAAAGAGAAAAGTGGGGAAAAGAAGGAGGGAGTGAGGAAAAGAAAGGGAGAAATCAGTGACAGGAAGAGAGAAAAATCCACATAGGGACAGAGATTCAGTGACTATGCCAAAACTAGGTAGATTAAGGAAGCTTCTTAAAGTATAGTGACCAGAGTAGCACTGCTCAGACATCATTAGGACGTGGGAATCAGTTATTATTAGTGCTAGTAATTCAGAATGTACCATTCTAAGAAGTTTGTCACATCAAAAGGAGATTTCTATACCAACGGATAACTACAACGTAACTGGTTAATAATGTCACACATTATAACTACACTTTGGCCAATAAAATCATCACTTCTCATACTAATAACATAAAAAATATTCCTGATACAGTGCTGCTCATTTGAATTTGACAGGTTAATCATCTTCCTTTCTTTTCTTTACTGAAGTTGGGGCAATTCTGCTTAATCCACTTCAACTACAAAATGTTAACAAAGACACTTGCTGCCTTGCCTCTCTTTCCCCAAAAGAGACATTCTAACTAAATGCCCAGTGAATAAAGTAGCATGATTTCACAAAAATCACAACAGGTAGAAGTCAGTCATAAATTAACCAAATAAGTGGGATTCCGATTGAACTCAAATAGTAAGAGGACCTAGTTAAGGACTGAAGTGGGAGGAGACAGGGTTAAGAGTTTCTAAATCCAACCACAACAAAACATGAATTAATTCCAGCCCTCCAGAGCTCAAGGCTGCTGGGAGCTGTTGGTCTCCTTCCTTTTCCCTTTCTATCCTATCAGTGGGATAGAGATTCCCACCTCCTCAAATTCAGCTGAAGGATTACACTGAGAGCTTATTCTCTGGCTTATTTTTGGTCCCTTGCTTATATTAGGCACCCTGCAGACAAGTGTTGAGCACAGGAAACTGAAAACCTTTCTGACAGAACTGGGAAATAATTTAGCTTTCTTTATGACGACTAAATATATTTTAGTTGATACACCCAAACCATCTTTTACTTCTAAGTACCTCCCAAAGAATTTGAACAAGCCTACTTTGTTATGCTGGGATTTGGGTTTTGTTAAAGTAACATGTCTATTTTCAAAAAGGACCATGTCTCAAAGTGCTTCCTCACTTTAAACCATTATTTCCCTCTTCTTCCAAAAGGTGCAAATTGGTAGAATTAATGGCAAGCTCATACAATGCTAAGAAAGCAAATATAGACTGGATCTCTAGCCTACTTCTAGCACAAGTAGTTCAGAGAAAATCTTTCTGCTTTTAATTTCTGCTAAAACTTGAAAACATTAAGACCAAGACACAGTCAGTTGCATTTTAGCAAACCAGAATAAGAATATTCAATAGAGTACGGGAGACATTCTCAAAACTTTTAAGATAGTATTTTTTTTTGAAACCACACACAAAATTTTTGAAAATCCCAGTTGATTTCCACTTTTAAATGGATAGTCACTACTTTTTCTAAGTTTCAGTTTATGTGATTAGACTAACAGGTAAGCTCAGTGGACTCTTTATCTTGTTCACATAAAACAACCAGAACACATGATCACTTGTTCCTGGAAGTGACTGTGATGATTAGCATGGCTTGATTCTTCCATCAGCCAAACTCTAAACACTGCCTGGCATCAGCAATGTAAAGGGAATCAAAGACTGGAGCTTGGCCACTTTGACATCTTCAGTCAAGGAAAGTAGAAGACAGACAATCGCAAAGGATACTGGTTTTCTGGTGACCCATGAAGGCTGCTAAGTTTTCTTTCTACCTTGTCTTAATCAAAGCAATGGCAATACTTGTTTTAGCTTCCCCTTTTCCCATTAGAGTCAGGAAAAAGGAAAGAGATGGTGTGGATAGACATATCATTTGAAATTAGTTTTTAAAGACCCAGAGAGGTCTGGGACTGAATTATACAAGTTCCATGAGCTTGGATAAGAAAAAAAAATTACATTTTTTTCTAACTAAAATTTAGCACTTATTTCAATTATGATGTAGGCAACAAAATGTTATTCTGAGATGGGGGTCCACAGGTTTCAAACAAAAAAGAGTCCCATGACACAAAAAAGGCGAAGAACCAATGACCAAAAGTAAAGGATTTATACATATCGTTAGAAACAATCTGTCCAACTTCTCCACTCTTTCTTATTTCCCAATTAGCAACAATAACAATGATCATTTTAATCCTCTTCTAAAGTCTCAATCCAATGATTTACCCTGGCATCAAAGTGACCGTAGGTTCTTAAGTATTATACTGACATTATACAAATTCTGCAAGACCTTACCAGGCTCAAAAGCCTCCAAGTATAGAAGTGGTGATGGACTGTAGATCTGCCATTTAAGGAAAAGCTTTTGAGATCATCACCAGAAGACTGGACTATAAGGTGACCAATTTTTTAAGTCTCGGAAAACTTATAAATATTCTCCACCAAGATAAAGAAGCATTGGAAACATGGAAAATCAATATGAGAAATAATATAATAACAATGTGCAAAGCATTTTATACACCCTGTGAGATAGGTATTACAAGTATTATTATACCCCACCCTTTAATTCCCTAAATCACAAAATTAGCAAGCGTAAGGGCCAGAATCAAATGAAGACTCTCTGATTCCAAATCCAAAAGCTTTTTCACTACTACCTGAGAGGAGTAACCAATTACACCCTTTATGAGCTAAGAAAGACACTAAATGCGGCTGAACCCTTCCCTCCGTCAGAGTTCGCAGAAAGACTCATTTGTCACATGTTGGCTGTGGGACTGCCTGTGAGGCAGATCACTTGACTTCTCAATGCCTCAAACACTCTTTAAGATGATAAATTGTAAAACCATTGCTGATCCGAGAATTCCTTACTACGGCAAAATGCCAAATCAAACCTCCTACCTTCCAAAAAAATTAGCACAAAATTATTTAGAATCATTGAGTCTTAGCATTCGGGGGTACCACTAAAGATCTTCAACTGTCACTCGGAGAATAAGCAGGAGAGTTGGGTGGTGGTGAAGTCCAAATTCTGATTTCATATCTTAGGCTTTTCCTATTATGCTCCCAGTTGTATCTGAAAGCCAGGTGGCTCTTATCTTGAGTTGGAGACACCTGCTTCAGATAGTGATCTTGTGCTCTCTGAATGCTTTAAAGTGACAGAATTCCAAGAGATCTTATAATCTAATCCATATTCTTTAGTTTGGTGAAACTGAGCCCTGAAGGTTAAATGCCTTGTCAAAGGCCACATTGCTAGCTAGTGGAAGAAATAGGACGATACCCAAGACTCGTATAAATGAAAATTATGGAAGTCACAATTATTTACTTCCAAAATTACTATGTTAATCCTCTTCTCTGAGCAGAAAAACTTCTAGGGGGGAAAAGTTACATGCCTGTGTATATGTGTGTGTACCTATACATATGTGTGTACATATATGCAGTGTTTGAGGTGTGTGCATAGACACATATAGCATATATACATGTACATATTAGATCCATATATACATGTATATCTGCTAGACAAATATAAACATGTGTAACTATAGATATGTATATCTCCTAGACATATAGATATGTATATGTATATATGTGTACATATAATGTAAAATATGTGTTTATCTAGTTAAATACTAATGACCCATGAGTACTTAACAGTACTTATGAGCTACTCTACTTCAAAAGTTCTGTGATTTCTTTAATGTCAACATGGATGATGACAATACTACCTGGACTCCATAAAGTAAACTGGTTATCAGAACCATGCCCCCAAAACACTCTACTGATGGTAATTTGAGATATGCCATGGTTCTGGAGACTGACAAAGGAAAAAGGAAGGGGCTATGTAGCTTCTTGCCTGGACAGGTAAACAGTCAATGCAATATCTTCTTCACAAAGTCTAGAAGAGGGTCTGAAAGGCTCTAGAAAACAGGAAAAGGAAGAATGGAAAGAAAATGCAGCCACCAAGAGATGAAGAGTTCCAGGGAGGTAGGACCCATACTGTACTCATTATAAAAAAGGAAATCTGGGTCAAATGCTGATTTTACAATCCTACTTGGCTCTCAGATAAGTGATTCATTTTCAAAGAACTTTACTAAGACTTTAAATCCCCTGAGTGTGGTCTCTTCCTCAATTCATGTTTGCAAATCTAGCACATCTGTGAAATTTAGATTATGAGCTCAGTGGTAGAAATGGCAACTAATCTGAGGTTCATTTTGGAGCCTACGAGGTTATTAGTACTCCATAAATTTAAATATTTCTAGTCGCTTGAATATGAGACTCTGCTACTACCTAGCTGTGAGATCTTGGGTAATTCACTCTGGGCCTCAGTTTCCTCAACTGTTGTTAAAGTTAAAAGAAAAAATAATTGTTTTCACTTTATATATGGAAAAACTAAATCACTAAAATATTAAAAAGGCCATCACAAATAAGTCACTGTCAAAGACAGGATTAGAATATGAATATTCCCTAAATACTAATCCCAAGGTTGGTTTCTTATATAATCAAAGGGTCTTCATTTATTACATTTAAGGGATCAGGTCACATAGGGAAACACAGAATTGTAAAGGTTATGGCACCAAATAGCACTAGTTTGATCAGTTGATGACAGGAAGGGACATTATGCCATTGAATGAATCATTGGATCATGGATTTAGAGTTGAATTGGGACATTAAAAGCCATCTAGGAAGTAACTAGGATGGTACAGTCAAATGCTAGGTCTGGAGTCAGGAAGACCTGAGTTCAAATTCCACCTCAGCCACATATTAACCCTGCTACCCTGGCTAAGTCATTTAACCTTTGTCTGCCTCGGCTTCCTCATCTGCTAAACAAGGGTAATGATGGTACCTACCTCACTATGTGGCTCAGTGGATACAGTACCAGGCCTGGGGTTATCTTTCTGAGTTCAAATCTGGCCTCAGACACTTAACTGCTGTGTGACCCTGTTTGCTTCAATTTCCTCATCTGTGAAATGAGAAGGAAATGGCAAACCACTCCAGTGTATCTGCCAAGAAAATTCCAAATGGGGTCATGAAGAGTCGGACAACAAATGAAATAAATGAACAACAACTTCCTAGAGTTATGATAAAGATAAAATGAGATTATTTGCTTTGCTAAGTTCAAAGTATTATATAAATGGCTGCTATGATGATGAAGATAGTGATGATGATAGTGGTGGTGATAGAGAAAGAGGAAGAAAAGGAGGGGAAGAGGAATAAGAGGAAAAAGGAGGAGGAGAAGTAGAAGAAGAAGAAGAAGTGGTGGTAGTAGTAGTAGTAGTAGTAGTAGTAGTAGAAGGAGGAGAAGAAACTGAGGCTCAAAAGTGAAGTGATGTGCCCAAGATCATACAGCTAGTAAGCAGCAAAGCTGGCATCTGAACCCAAAGCTCTTTCCCAACACCACACCGTGCTCTGCACACAATCATTTCTGGAGTTCTTTCCATTTACTCATCTTAATCATTTTATGTATTACCACATTTATTCATGTATTTCTCCACTTTGCATTATCTTTCTCCTCTCTTTTCCTCCCTCTGAGAAAAAAAAAAAATCAGGAAAAAATGTTCCCCCACATAATCCTCTCTACCTTCGTGCTCACACTCTTTCTTCACAGGGGCAGCTAGGTGGTGCAGTGGATAGAGCACCAGTGCAGGAGTCAGGAGGACCTGAGCTCAAATCTCACCTCAGACACTTGACACTCACTAGCTGTGTGACCTTGGGCAAGTCACTTAACTCAATTGCTTCATCCTGGGTCATCTCCAGTCATCCTGATGAATATCTGGTCACTGGATTCAGATGGCTCTGGAGGAGAAGTGAGGCTGGTGACCTGCACAGCCCTTTCTCACTCAAAACAAAGTCAGGTGCAAGTCATGCCATTATTTCTCTGATGGCATGGTAACCCTTCCCCCAGTTTTGTAAGCAGTGATACGGGAATGGAAAAGGAGCCTTATTCTTTTCCCATCCCAAACCTAAAACTTAAAACCAAAGGATAGGAAATCCTAAATGTAAACAATATTTTCCAATAATGCATAAAGGTCTGCCTTTCTTATTTATTAAAAAAAGGTTTCAAAAGTGGTTTGATTGATTTTTTAAATGATTTAACTATGCTAAAAGCTTAAATTTTTTTTAAAGCTCTAGGTAGCATGTTTTAGGAACTCCAAGACTTGCTGAAGGAACAGAGAAATATGAAGACATACGTATTCCCAAGAAATCTGGACACCAGCTGCTAAGTAGTTGAATTAATCTCTATTCTTTTAGGGGGAACAGAAATCACAGAGATTCATGAAGATGGAGGCAGAGCAGAAGTCATATATTTACCAGTAAAGGAGACAGATTTTAAAGCAGAGACTGGATGTCTTTTTTTTAAGGGATCCTTCCCATAAACATGATTCCTGGGGTGGAATGATAGATTAAGATTATTAAGAAACCAAGGGGGTGCTTTCTTTTTACAGACTGTCTTTTTAAACCACTACCACCATGAAATTATACTGAAAATGTCACAAAAATATGCTGAAAATAAATATTACAAACATCACCAAAAAAACAACAACCCATAGGCTTCTTATCCAAGTGGTCTACATACAGGTTGTTTTTAATAACTTAACACTATTCTACTTTTATCATTAGAACACACATAGACTTGTAAAACTGTAAAAAACTAAATCAGAAAATATAAAAATTATATGGATTGTAAATTGAATTAAACTGTAAAAAAAAAGGAATTTAAAATTTAACACAATAACTTTCCCACACAATAACACAAACTATAATGGCCATAGATATTGAGAAGAATTGTGGCACTGTAGGAAAGAAAACTGATTTGGAGCCTGAGGACCTTGCTTTGAATTCTGGCTCTGCCACGAGATACATGCCTAACTTGGGGCATGTCATCTAACCTCTCTGAACCTCACTTTTTCTCATCTATAAAATAAGGGAGTTAGGCCTGTAAGGTTTCTTGAATGAGGCCCCTTCCTGTAAGATGCAGTGTGCCATCAGAAGACAAAACTTATGAAAGTCCTGCAAATAGAGCTTGGATATAAGTGCCAAGCCTGGATCTTGGGGCTCTGAAAGTGGTATGGCTTCAAAAGGCTTGACAGCAGGGATCTCAGAGGCTATGGCTATCAAGAGCATTTAACATGCTCTATATCCAGAAATGGCATATGTCAGGTCCCAGAGGCTAGTACTCCAGTGCTGTGGTGGAAGGAGGGAGTGAAAGAATCAATCCATCAATAAACCTTTATTAAGCACCTACTGAGTACCAGAGATATGCTCAATACACAAAGGGTCTGAAACTTGTACCATAAAGCAGGACCTTATAGAATGACCAAGGAGCACTTGGCAATTCTGAAGAAATGTACACACGAACCTAGGTTGCCCATTGGGCAATTCAGAACTAATAGACTAAAGTTTTTTGCTAATGTTTCACCAGTAAAAAAGATCCAAAACAATAGATTACACTAAAATCAGAAGTGTTCAAACTTGAGCCCAATTAAACTAATTGCTGTATTAGAAGTTTGCCTAATATATTTCAAGTATATCCTTTCCACATACTTCTCTTTATGTATGGCACTATATGCAGTAAGGTGACAATGTTAAGAGATTATGAACAATCTTCCTAATTTCAGAAAGCAGAAAGAATCCAATACAATTCCAGAACCAACAGACACCTCTTCATTCACTGGCTGTGCCTGACAGAATGGTCCAACTTCTGGTCCATATGCTAAAGTCATATTCACAAAGCCAATATTTCAAAGCACGACAAGCTCACTGGACAAGGAAAGGCTCAAGTGACCACCTGTGCAAGCTATATCTTTATTCTGGAGAGCCCAACTAACCATCAAAGGGATCTGCTTGCTCCTATAACAAAAGAAGCTAATGATTCCTATTTAGCTGCCTTAGGAGACAATGTGAGTTACTTCTGGCAAGGGCAATGTAAAAAGAGTTTGTGCTCGATAAGGTTGCCAGACCTTATAGGATATCACAGATTTTGTACTTTATTTCACTTTTGTCTGTGTTAGTATAAATAGTTTAGTTTATATTTGAATGAAGTGTTTCAATCAGAATACAACCAATATTCTCCAAAATGGAATCTGGGGTCCCTAGAAGAACTGTCTTCCATGCTGTTACACTTCAAAGACTCTTTATGGTTGCTCTGGGTATCCAATGTGCTGACAGAATGCTAAGTTGTCACATTCTACAATTATGTAGCTAAAATGAATTCAGTAGTACTACACTATCATCTCACCATTGGCAGAAAGGGCCTCTTTCCCATTAAAAACAAACAACCCAAGCTAATGATCAATTAACTTAACAGGTCATATTCCCTTAAGTCTTCAATTTTCTTATAGAGGTGAGATTTTTAAATCTGGATGGACCTTGGAGAAGGTATAGTTCAAATTTCTTGATTTTTTTTTTTTTATAGATGAGTGAACTGGGGCCAGGTGAAGGGGTTTGCAAAAGGTCACATTACTAGTTGCAAGGGAAAAAAACCAGAAAGAGAATTCAGGTCTCCTAACCCCCAACCACAGCATACTGTTGGCTCAAGATGACATTTTTAAAGCACTCTGAAATCCCTGGAAGACTTAAACAAAACCAAGTGTTATATTTTGTGATGTTGTATAATGTGAATACTGAGCATGAAGAATGAATGAAAAACCACTTATCTAAGACTATGTTAAGACTGCTAAATGCTGGGAATAAAAATACAAAAGAAAGGAACCTGCCCCTGAAGAGTTTATATTCTAATAATGGGAGACAACACATATATGAGTGGTCAGCAACTGGATGGAAGGTAAGGCCCTGGAATCCAGAGCGGTAAGTGTTAGGGAGTATTGCACACTGTTACAGAAGGGATACTTCACTAAGATTCATCTCCCTTTCCCTTTATGAACCAACCCCATTTTTCATATTTGCAAATTGAGCATGTTTGTCACACAACCTCCTTCACAGGATTGTTCCAAGGATCAAATGAGATCATGAATGTAAAACAAAGAAGGTATGAGCTAGAGGGGGGGAGGGGGGGGGGGGGGGGGGGGGGGGGGGGGGGGGGGGGGGAGCTATACCTACCTCATAAAGTTATTATGAGAAACTAATAAGATAAAAATTACATGAACATATACTCTACAAATATGGTTTATTACCATGATTAACACACTAAAATCTGGCATCACCTTCCTCAAAAAGTAACTAGGTTCCAATAGCTCTTTCCATAGGGTTTGTCTTCTAGTCAATCCTACATAATAGAGTTCATCGCCAAGGCAATGAGAGCAGAGATCAGTTAGAACCCTGTTTGGCTACACTCAGGGAGCAATCTAAATGTGAACTCCTAAGTGACCAACATTAGATATAGGAATCTCATTAGATATACCAGAAAAATTTGGTTTTTAATGAATAGGCCTCAAGAGACATAATGAAGTCAGAATTTTTCAGAATGGCTAAAATGAAGATATCTCTGGTTAAATCGAAGTTATTGCTTCTCTGGGCTTTCGCAGTTGAGGGTTAAATAAATCCCTGAGATGGTAATTAGGTTAAAGAGTTTCATCAGGCCTGGTCAGAAGCAAAGTGTGGCATGGAATGAGAATGAGTGCCTGTAGGGATGTGTGCAGGCTGGCTCTCCCTCCCCCTCTTTCCTTCACGTTACCTACTTCCTCTCCCCGCTTCCCCAACTCAGAGACACAGACACACACACACACACACACACACACACACACACACACACACGCGCGCACACGCAAAAGCTCTCAGCCAGTCCATTACCAAGATAACAAGCAGAATGAATCCTACACCAATATTACTGTTGCCACCACCTCAGCCCACAAGCCCAGCTACATAAAACATTTGCACAAGACAGCTCAATAAACAGTTCACACTGTCTAAAAGAATGGCATAGGTTTACAAAGATGTAGCATTATCACCCATGCACAAGCAACTAGAAAAGCTAATAATGTTCCTAATAGCAATGCTATTACAATGGTTTATTTATAGAACATAAGGGCAAAGGGAAGAAGGGGAGAGAAGGGTAGCAGTACAAATAGGACAAACTAAGTTCTCAGTGTAGGCACATGTGGTATTTATTAAGAGTGAAGGCTCTGTTTCCATCTATTGTGAGAGGTTTGTGTTTTGCTTTTCCAAAAGGAGTGACCATCTATTAGAAAGTACAAATGTGTTAGTTATTCATGTAGGGAAATTTGTTGGCACTTCTGGTAAAAAAGACAGAAATACACAGGTATCCAGAGCCTAACCTCTCCGGGAAAGGAGAAACCAAACAGTATGATTCTGCCTAGGAGCCACAGAGTGGAGAGGGTCTCAGGCCTGCTCACAAAAATATGGGGCAGGGCCCCTACTTACACTTAATACACAGGGCTGGCTTCCTGACTGCATCCTCCTGCCTCACACTGTCCCTCAGGCTATGGCAAGCCTTCCACATTTCTGGAGGAGGGAGGAGGAATAATTATCTACAGTCTAAAAGCTTCAGGACAGAACACTCTGGGCAGCTTGGGTGCCTTGTTGGCCCAGCAGCAGCAGCCTCTGTGGCACCAACCAAAAACCATGTAGGGCTTTGTTATTACACTTCTCTCCCAGGAGCGGAGAGAGCCTCAGTGGGAACAGCAGCCTTGTTTGGTTGCTCTCCTTCCAAGGATAACTCTGCCTCTGGGGGCAAGAGGCAAGAAAAAGCCATTTGGGCTTCAGTATCAGAACTGGAAGAAAGCTTAGCAGTCATGCCATCCAACACCTTCCTTTTGCAGAGGAGGAAACTCAGATAAAGAGAGATTAAATATGACTTGTAGCAAGTCATTCAGGTAGTACATAGCAGAACCAGGATTCAGACCTACATACTGGGACTCTTGCCATTGTGCTTTGGGGTTCTCAAATTCCTGTTATGGCTAGTAAGGGAGGCTAAAGATTCATGAGTTAACTGCTAAAAACCAAGGCACCACAAATTATGTGAAATGTAAACTTCGAATCACAAAATTGCAAAGTTAGAAGGGCCATTAGAGGCCATCGAACCCCCACCTCTATCCATGCTTCCCTCTCTGGAATATACTAGAAGAATAGTCATCCAATTTTTGCTTAAAGATCTCCAGTGACAAGGAACTCATTACTCACTGAAGTGGCCCATACTTTTTCGTCTTTTTTTCTAGAAGGGAGGGAGAGAAGACAACTCTAATTATTAGGAAGTTTTTCCTCATATTGATTGGGAAAAAAATGCTTCCCTATAATTTCTACCTAAGTGCTTCTCCTTCCACAACCCTACCCTGCTCTGCCCAAGGAAAACAAGTCTAATTTTTTCCCCCATATGACAATCCTAAATGACAGATAACTCCCAAGGCTAGCACAAGTTAATACCCTAATCAACACAACTGACATCTCTCCTAAATGGTCCTGAAGAGGTCCTGGAATATAATTATATTTTCCTCCTCTGCCATATAAGAGCAAAGCATCAGGGCTTGTACCTGAAAAGAGTCTGCTGACATCAGTCTTCCATGGAAGTAGCCTGACTCTTCTAAAGAAATGCCCCAGGAGGGAAGCAATTCTGTCAACAACACTGGGATACTGAACCATCTGTTCCCAACCACACCAACTGTTTAGCCTGGGGCAGACTGCTGCCAATGTCTGAGAGTGGTACTGGGGTCCAAGGTAGGACACGTAATAGTAACACATCCTGCTAGGCACTGGTTCAGGGAAAAACCATAATACTGTACCTGCCAAAAAAAAAAGAAAACTCTTCATTTTGATCTGTCAAACTATGTCTTTTAATCCTATCTGATTTTGTTTGATTAAAGTAATAGTTGCTTTTGCACATCACTTTAAGGCTTGTAAAACAGTTTTTTCATATAATATCACAACTGACCCTTACCACAGCACTCTGAGTTAAGGACTACTGATAATATAAGCCTGATTTTACAGATGGAGAACCAGGTTCAGAAAAAACAAGTGACTTGCTCATGGTCACTGAACTAACAATTGTCAGAGGGAAGATCTAAAAACAGGTCATTTCCTATGTTAAGCACAATACTTTTTGCTTTTTCTTTCTTTCCTTCTCTCTTTTTTTGGGGGGAGGGAGGGTGCAAGAGAGAGTGAACAGTATTTAACTTCTAAGTTCCCTCATTCTTAAAATAAGGATAATAACAACACCAGGACAGGTAGGTAGCCCAGGTGAGTGCTGGACGTGAAGTCAGGAAAACCTGAGTTCAAATCCAGCCACAGACACTTACTAACTGTGTGACCCTGGACAAATAGCCTGTTGGTGGCCTCAGTTTCCTCAGTTGTAAAATGAGCTAGAAAAGGAAATGGCAAACCACTTTGTCAAGAAAACTCTTAATGGGGTCATGAAGAGTAGGGCCTGACTGAAATGACAGAACCACAAAAATGACAACTACTTCAAAGGATACTCTGTAATGAGGATCAAATGACTTAATATGTAAAAGCAAACTTCAATCTTAAAGCACTACAGAAATACTAGCTATTATTATTACTATACTTTAAGCTAGAATTCTTGCCAAATTCTCTCTATTCTATCTGTGACCTCACTGTAATCTGACCTTCTCCATGAAGTCTTCCTGAAAGTTCCTGAGGAAACTGTCTGCGCTTTCACTCCAGGTACGTCACAACAAACAATATACATTACCGTGTACAGGTACATTAAGGTCACATTCCAGTCAATTTCTGTGTAAAGTTAAATTTATATTAGACTTACACACTCTCATATTATGCTGTTTCAATCGTTTCAGCATTTCTCCAACTAGACTGTAAACCTGCTGGGCTCAAGGATCACACCACATATTTCTTCTCCGCTTACAACTTTCTGATTAAAATATTCATTACAATAGTGTGTGCAACCCACTTGGCTCCCAACTAGGGCGACTACTCATAGGTGATGGTAAAGTTTACTATTAAAGAATTTTGGAGGCAATGTAGTTCTAGCATAAGGTGTCACTAAACAGTTTTGTGATACTGGGCAAGGCTTTCCCTTTGTATTCCTTTAAGTTTGTTGGGTTTTTTTTTTCATTTTAAAGAGAGAAAGTTAGACTAAATGATCTCCCAGCTTCTGTCCAACTCAAGTTGTCCCAAGTTTCTGTGGTTCTGAGAGGTTTTGAAGAGAATTTTTTCGATCACAAAACGGTGATGTACAACAACAGTAGTATTCATATAGTTCTTTAAAGTTTACAAAGCACTTTACAAATACATCATTGGATCCTCACAGTCACCCTGGGAGAGAGATGTTACTATTAACCTCCTTTTACAGATGACGAAACTGAAGGAGACAGAAGTTATGTAATTTGTCCGAAGTCACAGCTTTGTAATATCTGAGACTGGATGTGAACTCAGGGCTTCCTGACTACAGATCCAGCGCTCTATCCGCTGTGTCCCTAAGCATCTTCGTCGGTGAACTCTACTTACATACTAATCTGTTTCTTCTGCCTTTATGCTATTATCATTTTATATTCAATCAAATCTCGACTAAAATCCAAGGTGATCCACAAGTGTGGTAGGGACAGTGGAAGGAAAAAACCACGAGAATTTATCAGTAACATATAAATGATAGAAGAAAAGACATTTCAACTTGTAATATCTTTTCTTCTTCAGAGCAATTTCATTAGCATGTATAAGATTCAGTTCAACAATATAGAATTCTGGGGAACGACAGAAAGACCCTAAGGGTTACAATAAGATGAGATGTTAAGAAAAGTGGTGACTCACACAAGGTGTTTCTGAAGCAGCTTGTATAACAGATTCACCTATGGCTTCCTTATTCTCACTACCATGATGATGAAGTCCTATCCTCTCAACAAAAGCTTGAGGCTATCCTTGGAGGTTGGCCTCTAAGGGCTTAATACCAGCCAGGTGGGGAACCAGTACCTCTAATGTCATTAAGCAGAATAAGTACTAAATCTGATCTTGAAGATTTTCCTTAAGCACAGAGCTAAACAATCATCCCCCTACTCAATCCATTCCCATGGCTCCCTATTACCTCTGATCAAATACAAATTCAACTGGCTTTTAAGGCCCTTCACAAAATCTGACCCCAACCTATCTTAACAGGTTCATCACATGTTACTCCTCCTCTCACACTCCCTGGTCTAGCCACACTAGCCTTCTCTGTTCTTCCAATGTAACCCACCACAGTCTATTGTGTTGACTTTGTAATAGTCCTCCTTAAGCTGAAAACAGATTCTCTCCTCACCTCTACAGCACAGAACCCCTCAATTCCTTCAGCATACAACTCAAAGACCACTTTCTATTCAGTCCTGTTCCTCCAAATGCTAATGTCCTCCTCCATAACCTTGCATTTAACTACCCTGTATCTGTTCTGTATATATGTATTTTTATACGTACACATCTATAGAATATCCCAAATAGCTTTAAGCTTTAATAGCTTATTAACAGGGATGACCAAAGTTTTAAAAATTCCTAACGATGTTCTCTTAGGGGACCATTAATTGTTTTTACCACTAAAACCAAACTGCTATTGGGCTTTTTTTCTCTATATCTGAAACCACAACAATAACAAAAGAAGCATTCTTTGGTTATCAGGACAGGGGCTCTATTGTGAAAAGGAGAGCATGCCACAGCTGGTGAAGGCTGCTCATTCTACTGCTGTTAGGACATCGCTGAGACTGTAATGGATCACATAAAAAATAGATCCTGGGTAATAACGCTTGGAATTGGTTTTGTTGATGGCATTCCCCTCAGTTGAGATGACCTTCCTCATCTTCTCTGCCTAATTCCCACCAATCCTTTCAATGTTATGGAAGTTCTACTTCCTCCATGAAAACCTTGTGAGCCACAGCAATCTACCTTTATCTCCACCTTCTCCAAATTCCTAAAGCACTTTTAGACTCCGCCACACAATTTAGTAATGGATGGCCCTTCAATTGTGCTCCAGATGTTTGATTCATGCTTGCCTCACCATAAATACATTATAATTTCCTTGAGGGCAAGGGACATGAAATATTTATCTTGTATTTCTTTAAAGCATTTAACACATTACTGAGTACATAAAGCATGCTCAACACATACTCTCGAATTTAATTACTACCTTAATGGCTCCTGAGTTTGAGCATACAAAACTAAATTGCTGATTTTGAGTTCTAGAACAAATTGCAGATTTCCATCCAAAGGAAATAAAAGCTAAACTGTAGTAATAATGTCAATGGTCCCTTTCTTTCTAGAATTTCGTTTTATTTAATTTGGCAGGATACTTCATCACATGACGGTTTTTAAAAAGAACAAGCATATGAAACTAAAGAATTACTTTAATTACTAAAATCATTAAGTTAGATCTTTAAAAGTATAGATTAATCGCAGCTAATTCAGGTATTGAATAACACTCAGACCCTGTTGGTTCTACACTGGGTTATACTAATTCCTATGTAATACAGCCTGAACCCTGGCTAAAGAATTGGGCCTAGTGAAAAACATGCATTTAACTGGTTACTTGATAGCTGGCATATTGCTAGTGGAGAGTAGCAACAAGCTGAATGAAAGTGAAAGCTATTTTTAAATTGCCAAACACCTTAATCTCATGCTAGATCTTTCCCTTTGGACATCCAGAATAATTGCTTCTATAAAACATGACTGTTTCGTTTGGTGGTTAGGGTGTTAGAAGGAAACTTTGGTGCTTTCCAATGCACGTGTGTGACCATAGTGATAGCTTACTACTTAGTAGAAGCACCTGTTATCCTCAAGCTAGCCTTTTCTTCTGGCCCAAACTTTCTACCTTTATTTAAAAGATGTAGAAATTCTGTTATAACAAAAAACAAAACTTCTCTCCTAATGAAAACACATGCCCTGATCTGCCTATCTTCTCCTATTAAGTGGATTGGTAAAGGAACATAAACTTAAAAATACGAACAGAAAAAACCAAAAGTACTTTTTTCAGAAAGTTCTTTTTCTTACTAGAGGTTCATAATGATGTTATAAGGCCCTCACAAATATGAAAAAAAAAAATAAGTTTTCAAAAAGTTAGGCAGTTGAATCCAAATTCCCAAGGGATCTAGAAAATAATGAAAAATAATAGTGACTTGATTCCAAGCTTAACAAGAGAAGAAATAAAAAATCATGGAGTATTTATGAAAGGTTGCTTTCCAAAAATTGCTTTGGTTCAATGGCAATTCAGATTTTTTGGTATTCTTTGCATTCCACTCATCACAAAGAACTAGTAAAATAATATAACAAAATCTGAAAGTACAAAGTTCCTTCTGAAGGCTCCGAAGAAACAATGGGCTTCATTTTCTAAAGTCTTCAAATGCTCACAACAGGATTCCTACAATTCAGATCCTTTAAGTTGCAGGAAAAAATGAAAAGAAAGACAAAAGATGAACAAACCCAGTGCCTCAGAGATTTCACCTTCCAGATGGGTGAATTCCAGAGCCCAAACTACAGTTTGTTTTACTCAGAACCCCAGGCCTTGAGTCACGGACTGGCCCCCCTCCACATTTTCCATGGTTCCAACTGTGATGGATGTTGTAAGAATCCAAACAGGATAAACAAACTACAGGTTATCTCCTTCAACTCTTTTTGTTATAAATTTTCAGAAGTTTACTTTGTTTCATCTCTTTACATTTCTACCTAGCTTCAGGAGGAGAAAAAAATACCTTAAATGAGAGCTTTACAATTCATTCACTCATCAAAAAGATACTACCATACATACATTGTATTAGGTACGCTAAGGAATACAATGGAAATATTCCATGTGATTTCTGTCCTAACAGAGCTTATAGTCCATAAGATAGACAAACATGAAAAATTAAGTCGATAAGGATGACATACGGACAAATGAATGACATATAACAAATGGGTTTTTCTTTAAGTGACTAATCTGCACAAATTGTTTCATTTGGTATACACTGGATATGTAGAGACATGGCTTATAAGGCATTTATAACGTAAGAAAGACTTATAACAGTTCAATATAGGGAGAGAAAAAAAGGCCCTAAATGCAAACTAGAGAGTTATCAGGGAAAGTTTCAAGAAGATCAGGGACCTTAACTGAATCCTGAAGAATGAGTGTGAGTTTAATAGGTGGAGAGGAGGAGGAAGACATTCCAGAAAGAGCTGAGTGAGTAAAGGTATTGACACACACATACACAGCATGACACAGTGACAACGAATACTGTACTCAGTTCATGATAATAGCTACAAATTATATAGTGCTTACTATGTGCCAGTCACTATCTCATCTGACCCTCACAACATCTCCAAGAGTTAGGTGGTGTCATTTACAGATGAGGAATTGAAACGAACAAAGGTTAAGTGACTTGTCCAAGGTCACACAACTACTAAATGTTTGAGACTGGATTTGACTCAGCATTTCTTGTCACCAGGCCCAGTGTACCATCCACTGTCTAATTACCTATCTGTCTTCTAGCCTCATCTAGCTAGAATGGAGAGGTCTTCTGAACAAGTGAAAGGTAAAGGTGGAAAAGGCAAAGGAATTGGAACTTTATCCACTAAAGGAGTCTGAATAGGGAGGGGCATGAAAAAAATCTGCTTAAGAAGATTAATCTGTGGCAGGTGTTTAGAAATGCCACACAGAGTGGGAAGATGCTGGTAGCAAGAGGTTAGTTAAGAAGTTGTTTCATCTCATTTTATAAGTAGCTACATAGACTGCACATCCTCAAGATTTAAGTCTCACTAGCTGGTGGTATGGTATGTTTCTAACCCAGACCAAAGGTTAAGTAAGGGATCAAGAATTTGTATGACAAAAACTACTACATACTAGCATTCTTTCCGGTCCTTCTGACCCCCACCACCCAAAATGGAATTTTCAATGGGGTTTTTAAGTGAAAAAAGAAGCATCAGTGACTCAATTAAAAAGAAAAAAAGTAGGCACATTAGTGCAATAAGTGTTGTTTACTTTGGAAGCTGAGGGTGATCCCAAGGATTAGCATCAAAGGCAGTGACTCTAACATACAAAACTATATCTCTATATTAAAAAAATCTCCAACGGTCAATTCACCGCCTTTCACTTCATCTCCAAAAACAATAGAAATTAGTCCCCTTCATTTCCAGTGTTTTCTCCCTAACATCTTTCTGAGATTTCCATATATTTCCAAAATTCTAGCCTCTTTCTCCTCAGTCCACAAATTTTAGGAATTAGCATCTTTTTAATAGAAATATAAATAATGTCCTTCAATTAAAATAACAACTTTTTGGAGTCAGATCTTCTTTTCTGTAGATACTGAATAAGTATGGAACTTTAAAATTAGAATGGATGCAAGAAGTCAACTAGCAAGAAGTGCCCCCTCATGAATGAAGCATGAATCCCCTCTATAGGATCTCAGACATGTGGCCAATCAATTTCTGCTTCAGCATCTCCAGTGTGCCTATCCTCTATTTTTCAACATCAATGACATTTGAGTGTATATTTGATCTAACTTTCTTTTAACCCTTTCAGTGATGCGCTTTCCCTCCTTCATAAAAGGTAGGGGGACACACTGTCCCTTCCAACTCCCTCTCAGTTTGTTTGTTGGGTTAATATGTTCCATCTAGTATTTTGTGCTCTCCTTTTATTTCCTTGTTTGTTCTTTCTTTCCAGTCTTGTATGTATGACTTGAGTTTTTTGGGTTTTTTGTTTTTTTGTTTTTTTTTAATAAAAGGCTACTTTCCTTTTGCTTTTCTTTCTGGTGAGGGCGGGGGGAGAGGCAGCTTTCTGCTTGTCTTTTTAGAGCCCTATTTCCCTTCTATTTTCTTTCTTGACATCCATTCTCCATTTCAGCCACAGTTGCTAACCTATACAGATGAGTGAGGTAGCTCTTTGATTGTTACCAGGTCAGTTTTACTAAGCAGTCTCTACCCAGAGCTTCTCCAAACAGAAGCAGAAATGCCACAGAAAGGTCTGAGACTCTTCTCAATCATATCACTAGACCAAAGGAAGAACATGAGATCGGTTTTTGAGGCCTCCCTGAAGAGTAAAGCATCCCAAGAGACAAAGTTAAAATTGAATGATCTAATGTGGGGATCTCCACTGTCAACAAGCTTTTTAAAGACATTTCAGTGGATCAAATATTTGGGAGTATTCCATGCAAAGTCAAATTCATAGCCATACATATGCTCAAAATTTCCCTTCTCTTTGAATGGAAGCTTTCCCCTTACAATTCCTCCCTTTTTGCCTAAGAGGTAGCAAGATTTTAACAGCAGATAATTTTCAAATGATATGCTCACACATTTCCCTCAGACAGATGCTTTTAATTTCATGTGTGAAGATTTGCACCTAGATATCTCTGAGATGAGACGATGTATCTAAATTTAGATGCTTGATGTATGCAAACACATGATGCTAAGAGAAAAAATATAATAGAGACCCGGCGACCTATATAGCATTTCACTGTTTAACCAAGACATTCTCATTTTGACTTCAAAACTGCCTTAAAACATAAATTTTAAAATCCCCTACAACACAAAATCCAAACTATTTCAGATATCATGAAGGTTAGAAACTTTGTAGTATTTTTCTCTCCATCCAACAAGTAGTAGCAATAACACAAAAGCAGTCATCACTCCTCATTAAGATTGATCCATCATCATATCATATTTTCTGGCCCTTGGTCCCCAAACTGGAGCTAACCACGGTCCTGAGTTGCCTTAGAAAACTATTTAGTTCAACACACAATTAATTCTGCCTTTGTATTTAGAAGGCCCCTTTGTATTTAGAAGGGCTTTCCCCAAGGGGATCATAGTTTGGCTGAATTAAGTTGAATTACAGAAGTATAAATGATGCATTTGGGTTTAGTGGATGGAGTAAAGGGGCTGAAGTCAGAAAGGTTCCAGTTCAAATACAGTCTCAGACACTTACCAGCAGTGTGTCCTTGGTCAAGTAACTCCTGTTTAACTAAATGGTCTTACTGTTGTAGGGCACTTCCATGCCCCAACTAGACCATGGTGTGCCAGAGAAAAGGGGTACTATGTCTGCCCTTCATTTTTAAGCAAGTATCATCCTCATTGAGCCTACTATAGTGCTCCTTCAACAGGTAGCATAAGCTCTGATGATGGATGCTAAAATATTTAGTCACTTGCCTGACCCCCTTTTTTTTTTAAAGGCATTAACAACTCTCAATTAATCTTCATAATAAAAGACAAAAAAAATATGGATAATTTAAATCCATAATCCTCCCTTTCCCCTTTTCAGCAGTCACACCCCCACTAACCTACAAAGGAATGCTGCTAATAAAGGGGTAAAACTGAGGATAGTATTTTATCTCTCCTTCTCACATTCTGATAAAAACAAAGAGTAATGAAATAGCCAGAAATCTAGGCAGGAGGAGTTAAAACAAGAGCAATGGTCATCGCTGAACTTGATCCCTCTGTAATCAAGCGTTAACTGAGGTTTTTTAACCCTCTGTCAACCTCTCCCCTTTTCAAAATTAATTTAGAAGTATCTGAATCTCAAGTTTAACTAAAAACTCTGACAGATGTTTATTTCTTAGGGCAGCTAAGTAACACAGTGGATAGAGCACTGGGCCCGGAGTTGGGAACACCCAAGTTCAAATTCAGCCTCAGATGCTCACCAGCTGTGTGACTCTGGGCAAGTCATTTAACCCTGCTGACCTCAGTTTCCTCAGCTGTAAAATAAGCTAGAGAAGAAAATGCCAAACTACTCCACTATCTTTACCCCAAATGGGATCATGAAGAGTCAGACATGACTGAAACAACTGAACGACAACAATATTTATTTCCTACTATAAACTCTGACTCAAAGTCACCAGTACACACTTGGTGATATAGTGGTTTAATTAAGTTAGTTTTATAATTTCATCAATCTTCTTTCCAAGTAGTATACAGTTTCTCAGTTGTTGGCAAATACTGACAGTAGGGTTAGAAGGCTAGAGTATGGAGGTGGTCAATTAGCTACCAACTGCACTTAAAGGAAAGTCCAGAGCCTCCCAAGAGAGGGGAAAAAAAGAGGAGCCATTCACTTTCTATAAAAGTAAACATAATTTCCAACTATAATCTAGCCTGTAGTTAAAGGAGTTGCTCCCTTGCTTTCCCAGGAAAAAAATCTCCACTGCCTACTCGTTTCCCAAATGATGTGACTATATACTGCCAAAATATCCCCCAAGTAAGCATCCCGGGAAGGTGAGGAATGGCCAATGTAGTCATAGTTCTTCCATTACAAAAATGCCCTTATGATGAATTTTTATTTATTTTACTTGCAAATTCTTGCAACCCACATTTGTCTTTGCACAGAGGCCATGGCTCCCCACTCCCCCACGCACAGTGGTCTCAACCCACCAGAATGTGACAGGACTTTACCCCCCTCCAATGGTGAATCATAGGGCCAAACTTCCATGTGAGTGAAACACAGGCATGCTTTTGTTGCTCTGAAAAGCTACCAACAACAAATGAATACAAGGTCAGTCGCTTTTTTGTCCAAGGGTTTAAGGGAACCTCTGTGGGCTGAACATGGCTTATGGTTGAAACTATTATCTGTTTGATCCAGTGAATATTTTCCTTCTTAATCCCCCCATCCCAAAAACAGCTCCATCTTTTCACTGGGGGAACTGGTGAGGAGGCATTGGAAAGTTTCCACAAAGAAAGCCTTTGGTCCTAGAAGTTCTCCACCATTGGTCACTGAAGTAACTGATTCTGTTTGGAGTAAACAGAGAGGCATGGAGATGGGGGTGGCACCAGCAGCCTTGGATTCTACTTTGACAAGTTTTTTCTTTTTTAAAGTGGGCTAAATGGCAGTTGTATAGAGGCTACAAAAAAACTTTTCAGGTCTATGAATCACAAAACAACTGTGAGGGGTCTGAACACAAACATACACATACAAAATATGCCATACCAATGTTAAAAATCTGAAACAATAAAGAAATGCAGAAAAAAATTCAGAGTTAGCTATTTCTATCTTGAAGTATATGTGTGGTAGGACATCAGCATATTTATTTAAGCTGCTATAGTTGCAAGCCCATTAAGGACTTCTGAGGGTGTGCTGTCAGATCTATTTATTATATATTTTGCCTACACACATCTCACATCAATTCAGATGCCCATTTCTAGAAAGAGAAGGCCTCCCTATCAAGTAGCTGACTAGATGTTCAAACAGTAGTATTCATTTTTCTCCAGCTGTATACTTTACATCAAATTTATATTCTACGCAACAATTTCAAACAGAATGAATTGTCCCCCAAAACACCAAATGAAATTCCACTGTGCTGATAAAGTCAAAGAAAGAAAGAGCAGTTTTGCGAATAGGAATCCAACACAGAGAAGTTTTGGATTCAAATATTCCTGGACTCCAACCACGCCTATCCAATACACCTGTAGCTTTCCCGGCCATTAGAACACAGCATTCATCATTACTAGTGATCGGATGCTTTTGTAAGGCCCTTCAACCAGCCCCTACAGGCACTGGCCCAAAGTCTTCATACTTTCTACTTTAAAAAAAAAAAAAAAAAACTTTTACAAATCCAGCATGGCAGAATGTACAGAGAGCCAGCCTCAGAACCAGTAAGATATCTGTTCAAGTTCTGACTCCGACACATATTGGCTATGTTACTCTGAGTAAGTCATTTAAGCTCTTGATGTTCTAAGACCATAGTTTTGCAGAGAAGGTACTGACATATTGATAGAGGGAGTTATTTCATCATGGAGTTCTCTATCAATAAAATAAATAGCTAGTCTCTATCCTTAGCTGTCATCATGGTTTCTGTGTTCTGGCCAAACTAGACTATTTACCCAACCCCACTTTCTCACCCTGTTCTCAGCCATCCCTGCCATACTATTTCCCAGGACTGGACCTGTTCTCCCCTGAACTCATCTCTACCTGCAGAAGTCCTCTTCTTTTAAATCCCAACTCAGGGCTTAAGAATACATTGAATGAAGATTACTCTGAAGTCCCCGGTTGAAAGTGATCTTTCTTTCCTCAAATGTTTTCACAGCAATTTGCCTGGATCTCTCTTTTGTACTTTACTTATTTTCCCTTGTCTCTCATTTATTTATGTACATACACTCTCCCCAGAAGGGAATAACCCCTTTGGACCTGATTCTAAAAACAAGGAGTATGGTTGCTCAAATAGAAACAACAGGAACAGGAACCTTGGGGTGGAGAAAAGCCAGATACAAGATGTCACACATCCCAGATTTTAGGAAAACAAATTTCAAAGAGTTCAGAGAAAGGTTGGTTAGGATAGCATGACCTTAAATTCTTCTTGGAGACTGACAATAGCATTCTCATTAATTTTTCCTAGAGAACAGACTGCACAAAATATAGACCAGTGAGTTAGACTTTGAGAAGGCTATAAAATTCTTGCTGGCTTTTCCCCATGCCTGAAATGTTTTCGCCCCTTTTTCACCTCTGCCTCCCTGTTAACCTGGCTTCCTTCAAAACTCATCTCAACCTGTGTTCTAAAGTAGGCCTCCCCTCTAAAATTACCTTCCATTTACAATACTGACTAACTTGCCTGCACAGTGATTTGCATGTTGTCTCCCACACTGGAATGTTAGATTCTAGAGAGCAGGAATGGTGTGTCTGTCTTTTGACAGTCTGACTGGTTTGTAACCGTGTTGAAAAGGAAGCAGTGATGGCAGATCCAAAATGGCTCAAGAGAGACCATGGAGACTACCTGAAGGAAATGGAGAGGTTCTACCTGGAGAAGAGAATCAGTGTTAGGGGACCAGTGACTGCTATTTTCAAGCTGCTTTAGTGGAAGAGGGATTAGACTTCTTCTACACTGACTTGGAAAGACAAAACTAAAGGCAAGGGATGGAACTTACAAAGAGGCAGATTTCCGTTTCTGGTATGGAAAAACCTTGAAATAGGCTATCTAAAAGTGAAAGAGGCTGAAATAACGAAGCAGTAAGCTCTTCATCATAGCTAGAAGACTTCAAATGATGAGGATAAGTATTTATTGGGGTTGTTTTAGAGGGTTTATGTTCTGATAAAGACTTGTTCAGATAAACCCTTCCTACTCAGATTCTGTGACTCTACTTCAATCAACTAGATCAGTGCCCTGACTACAGTACATACTTAATAAATGTTTGTTGGACTGAACAATGATTATAGAGTTAAACTGTTTAAGACCAGATGTTAATGAGGCTAAGATAAGTAAATAGTTCAATGCTTATATCCAACCACTAGTTTTGGTATATTTTATATTCACAGGCTATAAATCAATCACTTAACATGGGGTATTTGGTCAAAAGGAATTTTGGGAGAACCCATGTATAAACTAGTCCCACTAGGTCACTCATGTTGTCCAAAAACAAAACAAAACAAAACAAAACAAAACAATCGGCCCAAAAATTCAAAGCATTTTCTCTAGTTTGCCATAGTTCAATAGCATGTCTTAATTAGCATAGAATAAAATAGCAGCATGGTACACTGAAAAGACTACTGATTTTAATATCAGAAGACCTAGGATGGAATCCAAGCTCTACTATTTTCTTATTACCTGTGTGACCTCGGTAAGTCATTTAACCTCACTAGTACCCAGCTTCCCCATCTATAAAATGAAGAGTTGGACGAAATGACCTACCAGTTCTAATCTACCCCAGTTCTAAATCCGTAGTGTCATTTGGTATTAGAATCTATGATGTCAAATAATCAGAAGTCCACTACTTAAAAAAATCAATTTCTAAGACACACAAGAAGTAAAATGAATAGCTAATAATGAATTTTGATTCTCTCTGCCCATGCAGAAAAGCAGTGGTGTGGATGATATAAAACATATACTGCTGAACACTGTATATATACCCACTGAGATCCAACTGGAAGGATGATAAGCAAGAAGGAAGATACTCTGGGATTTAAAATGTTGCAATTACTTAAAAAGTGGATAATCCAAATTCTGATGATTAAAAGTGGCTATATTTTCTAAGTAGCAGGAGTATATAACATAGTACTTCAGTGTGTTTTCTAAATTTTTTTTTTTGACATTTTGAAGATGGGTTTACAGTTTTGGTTGAGTTCTTTGGGTTTTTTTTAATGAACTTTACATGAAACTTAGATAGATACTGCATGTAGACAATGACCTGATATAAGAATTAAATAAGAGGAAGAAAAGTGTGCTGGACTGCATTTCACAAAATTATGTAGGATTGTCGATGACCTCAAGCTTTTTTCCCAAAACCAAAAACAATTTTTCTATCACTAATACTTTTATTAATGCTACATGGCCAAAAAGCATAAACCCTACACTACCAAAAAAAAAAAGTTAAAAGTCATTGAGAAGGGAAGGGAACAAAACAGAATGGATATGAATAGTCTACAGATATACAGAAGTCCCCCAGAATGTTGGGTAGATATCCTATGAAGGATTTATAAGAAAATGGAGGGAAAAAAAACTGGAGTCAAAGGATCAGAATTCAAACACTGTCTCTTTCACCAATTCTTTGTATAATTTTGGGCAAATCATTTAACCTCTCTGAGCCTCAGTTTCTTCATCAGCCTTCCCTCACTCCAAACAAAGTCACATGCAAGTCATGTCACCATTTCTCTGATGGCATGGTCTTCTTCGGCAACGAAGGACGAACACAATTCTCATCAGTAAAATCAGAGAGGTATAACTAGATGACCTCTAAAGTTCCTTCTTGCTCCATATGTATGGTCTTATTATCCAAGGAGTAGTACACAAAGATAAAGATAAAGCTCTAGAAGAATGGATGGATTGCATTTCTGGGGAGAATATCCACATTATAAAGATCACAGATCCATCAATGTACCAAAGAAAACTTCTCCAAAAAAAAAAAGTCAGAAGCCATAGGTCCTCCAAATGTCACATGCACCTATTGAATCAGCAAAACCTGAGCTAAGGAAGTCACCCTCTAAGTGGGAATATTTAGTCTGCTCAAAAGAAAATTTCCTCCCAGACAATACAGACCCAGCCCATGCATTTTTAGCCAGAAGCAAATTGTGAGAAGGAAATTTTAAACCCTTGAAACAGAAAGGTTTGGTGTGGAAACTTTGACTAGTGCCTTCCCTTCAAGGGCAGGAGCCATGCTGCTCCAACCATAAAACAACAGACTATTTCGGGGGGGAAAGTCATGGGGAAAAAAAGAGAGAAACTCTATACTGTTAATTAATTTTGCAGAAACCCATCAGTAGGTAGGAAAAAAGTGAAAGGAGATTCTTTCCCATAGCCCAAGAGTAAAGAAAATGGCATTCTTGCATATATTCTGTTCCCCCCTTTTATGGAGCTACTAATTAAAGCTTGAAGGTCACATAAGTAAGGAGTTAGCAAAAATAAAGACCAGAGAGAAATAAAGGACAAGAGGTAAAAAGAAATGGAGAAGAAATCTCTGCATGTGTGTGAAATGTAAACTCTCCAGTGCACCAATCCTCAATAGCTGCTCAGAGGCACACATTAGTTTTTCCAGCATGGGCAATGCTGACATAGCCCCTGTGCCCTTGTTAGGTGAAGCTGATGCTGTTAGACATGGCAAGTGAATGCCAAGTTAACCAGAGAACATTATGGGTTTTCTTTTATAGATCTGGTCTTTTATTAATACTTCAGTGAGCAATCCTTTTTTCTCTTAAAAGCTAAAGTACACAGCTAAAAATTCTCCCTTTCAAAAACACTATCCAAATCCCAATTTTTCAGAGATCTTCAAAAACAACAGGTTGGAGGTCCTCACTGGAGATGCACACAACTAACAACCTTGGGAAAGGTTTATTTAGCTTAGGAAAGCAGTTTGTGGGCATTTCATTATTCATACTCCCTCCTAACTTCATCCAAGCTAGCTAAAATGTATAATGGGTACTACCTTCATTCCAATGTCGTTACTGGAAGAAAAAAGCATCAAATCACTCAGGGCCCTACTATGTGCGCATTACTATTTACAAGCATTCTTCAGTCCTTAATAAATGTTTGTTGAATGAATAAACAGCTTGCAGTTGTATGAAGAAGCCAATTAAATCGCTCCTCAAAGCCTTACAAGATGAAACCCAAGAGGTTTCACTCTATGCTTAATCTATCTGTTCATACTCCAAGGTCAAAGAAAAGTTCATCAGAAAGTTCATGTGCGCTGTCATTATGAATTGAGGGAGGTAGACCAGATCCTACGGCCAAGAAAATATTTCAGGAGGTATTGCCTTGAGAAGAATTTTTCTTCCAGGGAAATTATGTTCCTGAGGATTATTTAATGTGATTTTCTTTTTTTGCACATTGCTCAAAACTTCATTTAAGAAACAAAGATACTATCTATGTCCCTTGGCAAGAAAACTCCCATGTCCAGTTCTAACAGGTGAGAAGATAATTCAGTTTAACTTGAAAATAATTTTAACATACCATCCCTAAAAGTCCCCTTTTAAAAAAAGTAGGAATGGCAATGCAAAAGCAACAAATGTTTTATTTATATTTATTTATAAATATATATTTATAAATATATATATATATATATATATATATATATATATATATATATATAGTAAGAGTTATAGCAAAGTAAAATTTCCCTCAGATATAGAGTTGGAGGTAGTATGCATTTCAATGACTTCAATGTCTCCAAAGGGAAAAGTCTGAAAACCCACCTATATCAGAATAAGCATTCTAGGTTAAGGCAATTCATTATAGAGACAAGGATGGCTAATATTACATGAATTTATTTATTATGTCAATGAAAGTGGAATGGGTAAGCCTTACCGATCTGGTGCAAATCATCCATTAACTATTTGTTGTTTCACGTGCCCAGAACTGTGCTAGGTGCTGTGACAGACACAAAACAAGTATAAAATGAGATATTATTACATTCCAGTAGGATGTAAGCTCCTTAAGGGGAGAAACCATTTCATTTTATCTTTCTGTTCTCATTTAATAGAATCCTTCACCCATAATAGGTGCTTAATCAATGTGTGCTGAATTTAATTAAATAGTTTTTGTCCCCAAAGGTGAGGAGACCAAACTAATATTAAATTGCTAGGTGATAAAATTATGCAGTCTAAGTGCAATTGAAAGAATTATGGATTGGAAAAGACAGAACATTTCATGAGAGGGCTGTAATTTGAACCAGATCTTAAGGATAAGTAGGATTTAAATCAAGAGAAGAAAAAGAAAGGGCAATCCAAACAGGAAGGAACGAATAACAGTACAGGCAAATCTCAGAGGCAGGAAGAGGCATAATCTAAGGGGCTATAATAATAGGTAGTCCTACCTGACAGGAGTTTCATAAATAGTTAAGCATTGGGGAGAAACAGAAAATGCTGGATGGCAAAGATGAGATCAAACTGTGAAGAATTTGGAAAGCCTGATGGAGGAAGATGGACTTTATTGAGTCTGGCAACAAGGAGCCACTGTAAGTTCTTAAGCAAGGAAATGACATGATAAAAATAGCATTTTAGGAAGATCAATATGGCTGCCGTGTGAGAGATCAACTAGGAGACTGAGAGGCCAGGAGATCATGAAGGAAATCACTGCAATTAAGAGATTAGGTGATAAGGTCTCAGATTAAGGTGGCAGCATTAGAAAAAGGAGAGGAAAGTGTAAATGGAAGAAATACTTCAAAGGAGGAAAGAGTAAGATTTGATAACAGATGGAGAATTTCCAGAGAGAGGGATGACCATGGCATCTAAATTATTCTGTGGTTCACTGTTCCTACTGAATGCATTTCTCTATCTTCCTTTGTCATCAACGAGTAACATTAATCCCTTTCAAGAGATTCCTTCTCATGTGCTGAAATTCATGTGACCCTCAGAAGATCCCTGAAAAGCTTTCCTTACTCTGCTCTTTAGTATCTCAACTGGACTGGGAAAATAAAATCTGCTTTTTTCAAACTTGAACCAGCCTGAAAAATCACTCAGTCTGCTCCACTGGGTGATCACAAAAGGAATAATATGGTGTTTTGGGGGTTTTTTCTTGTTGAGAGGTTTTACCTAAAGAAGGAGTATGTCTAGCAGGTAAATTTCAAGCTGAGCATTGTCATTTGAGATGGATAGGAAGGAAAGTCTTAAAGAAAAAAAACACTGCTGGCAATTTTCTCCTATTAAAATTCCACTATGACTTTTTTTTTAATGTTTGAAGAACCCCCATAGAGATGAGAGTTATAGGTTGGTACAAGTGGAAAGTACATGGGTTAGAAAAGCAAAGGACTTGAGTTTTTAATCAATCAATCAATGATAATTGAGGTTTTATTTCCAACTCTGCCATTAATTCACTGTATGACCTTGGGCAAATCAGTTCACTTAATCTCTGGGCCTCACTTTTTTTCACTTGTAATGAAGTGGTTTGAATTAGATAATATAGTTCTAACCTGTCTGGTTATTAACATTAATATGACCAATGTTTTCTAATGGCTCCACTAAGAATACGTCATAGGACCCTAGGTGATATGCTTTGTCTTCTATCTCAATTGCCTCACCTTTAAAGCAAAGGGGTTTGACTAGGAGATCCCAGCCTTTTCCACCTCATGATCCTATGGCTCTGTATTTAAATGACTGGCACCTTTTTCCAATTTAAGTTGCCTTAAGTTACCAGAGAAGCAAAAATAATTTCCCATTTGAGTATCAGTTACTGAGAATTTCACCAATATTCACCAGGTGCTTTAAAAACAAATCTTCCCAGCAAACTTGTAGCCAAAATTGTAGCTCTGTATTTTTCATCAAAGAAGCATTTGTGATCATGAAATGAGTTATTTTTATTGTTGTCTTACCAGTTAATACCAGCTAAAATAATGTTATTCTGGTTTTTAAAACAAGAGGCAAAAACTAGTGGACATCTATTTAAGTACTGGTGTGCTTTGTGATTTCATAGTGTGAGTAACTGTCACTGTAGAATTTTCCTCCACCAATGCAGATTATCTCTAAAGGCAACTAGTCTGTGGCTTTGGGTACTAAAATATTTTAAGTGAGTTGTCCACAGTCCTTTGGCCAACCTCTCTAAGAGTCTTAAACACTTTCTGCATCTATTCTGGTCATCGAGAGTAGCAGACAGAGGACTGGCTCTAAAGTAGAAAGATTTGGGCTGAAAGCAAAGCTATGGCCTTCGCCCAAGGGACCCAGAAACATGCCATACACAAAGACATACCACCTGATATATTTAAGGCTGATGAATGAATCAGACAACATCCTGAAACTGAGCCCAAAGAGAAAAGATTCAACATAATCTGCTCAAAGCTGGATCAATCCCAAATGATACCAAAGGTGGATTACAAAACCAATGCTGCACCTGTACCACAAGCTGCCTTGCTCAGTTTTAAAGGCAAATGTGGGGTGTGGGAAGAAAAGGTCTGAAACAAAACTCGAGTTTTTTCCAAAGAATAACAGTTAAGGGCCTAATGGGATTATGTTCTTCAGCTTGAAGCAAACCCATGGATAGGTTGGTCACTCATGGCTTCAATAACTGGCTTGCAAGTTTAAAAAAAAATAATATGAATGTTTAAATTTAAACAGAATCTCTTATAGGGCACTTGGTGTATATTTATTCAGGCTACTGAATCTCAGAGTCATTAAAGGCAAAATTTTTACAACGTTGGAAAATGGAGAAATAGAAAGGCTAGGGAAATGTGTGGTTCTGCATCTCTGGTGCATTGTATACTTTAACCATATCTTTGTAGCTGATTCAGGTTAAAGGACCAGACACCAAAACGATAGTCTTATGAAAGGCCAAGTTATCTCCTACTAACCTCTGAGTTTAATTGAACAGGGCTGACCCTAGAGAGAACCATGAAAGAGGCAAAATTTTTTCTTCATTTCCTCTCGTTTCCTTTTTCTGAATGTTTTCTTCCTCATCAGAAGGAAAAACTTCACTGTCTCATATTACAAAGAAAGAGAATCTAGCAAGTCACTAATACCTTAGTTCAATAATTACAAGTTGCTAACACAGTTTAATATAGAGAAGCAGTGTGGCTCAAGTGGAAAAAGCTTTGGAGTCAGAGGAACTGGGTTCAAATCCTACCTCTGAGGCTTAGTCACTTGACCATCTTGGGTATCATTTCTCTTATCTATAAAAGGAGGGAGGTGGTCTAGATCAGGGGTGGCCTTCTAGGTCCTCAAGTGTGGCCCTCTGAGTCCAAACTTTGTGAAGGCTACATGTGACCTCAAGGCCGCAGGCTGGATGATCTTTAAGGTATTTATATTTAATGAATATATTATATAGTTCATATATAATATTATAACATATAAGTATATTAATATGATTTGTATTAAAATATTATTTGTTAATATATTAGTAATATATTAATATTATTTCTATTTAAGGTATTTTCCAGTTCTAAATCTATAATGCTGTGAATTTATGTTTACTTCCCCAGAAATATTTCAATTTTCAAAGAAGATCCTTGGGGAAAAGCACCCAAAAGAATAGAGCTGTATGTATGGAAATTCTGACAATGACACACAGATATCATTAGGCAAAGCAGCCTTCAAATGTTAGATAACTCTTCCTATGAGTGAAATTGGCTCTGAACTTGGAGGAGAGAAAGCCCGATAAGTAGTAAAGTACTTCAAAGAAGATCCAGTAATAATTTCCCTAAGCATGGACTCAAGGACAATAATATTTAAATTAGAGCTACACAAGGTCACACCTAGCAAGTATCAACCCACTTATGAGAAAAAAGCAGAGAATGAAGTAGTTTCTTTTCCATCTGTCCTCCTTCTTTTCAAAGCTCACAGGCTCATAATTTGGGTGTTACTCAGCAAAGCCAGATGTCCTCACGGCCTTTGGACAGCCTGAACGGTCCTAAAGAACAACTCCCTGCTGCTCGACAATGAAGGGGCTGAGATGACACATGACGGGCTCATTCATTCATTTGAAGATAACAGTACTGTAGCTGACTCCTAATGCACATGCCTGTCAACAGAAGGAAAGATGCAGAAATACACATCATCCAGTATCCTCTGACAGATGCGACTCCTGGTCCTGAGTACTCTTCCTAGTGAACCTCACAAAACCCACTTTTGTGTCACAAACTCAATGTAAGTAGAACAGCCCACCAGCTAAAAACATCTTCAGGGAACCTGCTTCGAAGGGTCTATAAATCTGGCCATCAGTTGGAACGTGAACCCGCTCAACTCTGAGGAAGTGGGTTGCTCTGTAAGGGCTTAGTTCTTTTATCATAGTCTCATACTGCACAGATGTCCTAGGAAAGTGAAATAATTCCTGTTTACCCAGAACTGATGGAAATCCTTTGATGAAGAGAATTTATTATTAGAACAATTATTTCAAAGCAAAGTGCTTGGTTTCCTTCTTGAAATTAAAAACCTCTCCGAGTAATTTGACTGCTCAATTATCCAAAATACAGTGTTGGCTGCTTATAAAGTATGGAGATCTGAAGAAGGTTAGGGATTGGGGCAGCAACTATAAAGATTACTAAGCAATTCTTCCTGCCTTCAGAGTGTGGACCATAAAATATGTCAGAAATTAACCATATACAATATAGAATGTGATTAAGTGCCATAAGAAAGATATAAACAAAGTTAAGAGAAAGAAGTATCCAGAAAATGGGGAATGGTCTCATAGGAAATAGTACTGGTGCTAAGCCTTGAAGGAAAGGGAGCATTTTAGCCATCGGAGATGGGCGGGGGGGGGGAGGAAGATGTGGGGCAAAGGAAAAAAATGTCAACAAAGATATGAAGGCTGAAACATATACCTGACAGACTTGAACTATAGGTTACAGTTTCAAAATGACTTTGTAGGCAGTGAGAAGCCTCTGACAGTTTTTGAGCATCGGTATGACTTGATCAGAGCTGCACATTAGGAAGATTTTTCTGCCAATGATATGTAGGGAAAATTGGAACAGGTGAAAAAATAGACACAGCACCCAGGTAAAAAGTAATGAGGACCTGAACGTGGGTGGTAGTAGCAGGAATGGAACAGAGAAGAGAAAGATGCAAGAGACATTTAGAAATGAGAGGAAATTGAATTTGGTAACTGATTAGTTATGTTGACCCACTGACAAAACTAGGAAAAGTCAGAATCAGCCAGTCTTGAGGGGGAAGATTTTGGACAGGTTTTTGAGTTCAAATTGTAAAATGACATTCCAGTGAGGATGCTCAGTAGGTGGTAAGAAATAAAAGACTAGAACTCTTGAAAGAAATAATGACCAAATATACAAATTTGGAAAATAACCCAATTGAAGGAAATAATGACCAAATATACAAATTTGGAAAGTAACCCAATTAAATGCTTGGAGCTAAGGTGTTCTCAACCTGGGGTTCTTTATATTCTGATAGCTATATTTCAATATAATTGTTTTCATTTATAATCTTCTTTACTTTGTGCATTTAAAGACATCATTCTGAGAAGGGGTTCATAGGTTTCACCAAATTGAGAAAGGGGTCCACAACACACAAAAAAGGTAGAAATATAAAAGCAGAAGGATGCAGTGTCGTGAATATTTCAAGAATATTTTGGAATAGTTCAAGAAAAGTGACAATTTCAAATACTACAAAGAGGTCTGGGAGTCTGGGGGCTTAGGAAAAATGAATGGATTTGACAGGATGTCATTGATTACCTTGGAGAGTCATTTCATTAGAGAGGTGAGGAAGGAAGTTCCAAGGAGTTTAAGAAATCAGAGGGTGGAAAGGAAGGACAGTGGTACACACAAACATCTTGAGAGAAGTCTGGTAGTACAAAGAAGGGAGGTGGAAAATCCAAGACTCGTTGTTGTTGCTGTGTTTTGATAAAGGACATCTGAGAATATCTGAAAATTGACAAGAGAGAGGGACTGTAGATACAAGAACAAAATAATGATAAATGACTGATGGAGGAAAGTCAAGGATATATGTGGAAGACAGCCTAGGCAGAGGAAAGATCTATCTGCAACTGACACAAGAACTGTGGGGAATTAAGAGATGCGAAAATACTAAGATAGAAGAGAGGAAGGAAGTTGAGGATGCTTTCAATAGATGCCTTGATAATTTCAGGAAATAGAGGAATTTATTTCCTGTTGTTTTAAAAACTCTACTGAAAACCCATCTAGTACATTCATTCTGCACTAACAGTAACTTGCACATAGTAGGTGCTCAGTGAAGGTTTGCTGAGTTCACATTCCATTAACAGAGGATCACAGATTTACAAATATTTTTGTACATATTATTTTATATATTACAATATATACTAGAAATATACAAATTTACAAATCTTCTATTTCAGCTGCTTTGTGTTTCTGATAAGGAAATAAAGGCCCAAAGAATTTAAGTGACTTGTCCAAAATCACACAAGCTCAAGAGGCAAAGTAGAGATGGAATAATATCTCTGACTCCAAATCTAGCATTCCTTCAACTGTACCAAGCTTCTAATGGAATTACCATCTTCCAGTGTTCATGATGTCTGTAGCTAGATGGTGCAGTGGACAGAGTGGCCAGCTTGGAGTCAAGAAAACTCATCTGAGTTCAAATGTGACCTCAGACACTTACTAGCTGTGTGACCCTGAGTGAGTAACTTAACCCTATCTACCGCAGTTTCCTCATCTGTAAAATGAGCTGGAGAAGGAAAAGGCAAACCATTCCAGTATCTTTGCCAAGAAAACCCAAAATGGGGTTTCATGAAGAGCTGGACATAACAGAACAACAACAAGAAAAATGTTCATAATGAAATTATCTCCAATTCTGTTTGTGCCTCCCTTCCCATCTCTCTCCATGAGACACAATTACATCTGTATCATTTCTGACATCCCAGTCTTCCTTCATTTTCAACTTTACCCAGAAAAAAAAACACAGTTCAATCTGAAATTCTGAAATCTTTATGCACCATAAAACAAATATTTTCCATTTTAAAGCACTAAAATCACAGCTTACACAATGAAGTAACTGATTGTTCTATCAAAGGGCATTAAAATTTTTTCCAGATTTCTCAAATTGTCCTTTGAAGGCCTCTACCAACTGCTCACCCCCATCTCATTTCTTATTACTCCACAACTCCTAGCCATTATTCCAAGTCTCTGATCTCTTTCAAAACTTAATCCCCTCCAAAACACTGCCCCCCACTTAATCCCCCATCAGCACACTTCTCCATTATTTCTCATGCTCTCAGCATCTGTTTGAAGAATATATATGTGCAATCATTAATATGCGCCTTTATAGGTCATACTGGTTGTGTGTCCTACCCTTTCAAATATTCTTAACCCCCTCAAGGTCAAGAACGGATCTGTTTCTTTTCTTTCAGTTTCCCCAGCTGTATAACATGAACTATTGGGATTGTGCATTGTTTAAGGTTTTTTTCAGGTCCAATGTTTTGCGTTTTATATAATGTTTTACACATAGTATGATTTCTATGCCTTCCCTACTCTTTTCTTCCTCCTGAATTCCTTCCAATCCCAGCTAAAATTCCACCTTCTAGAAGAAGCCTTTCCCAAGCCCCCTTAACATTAGTGTCTTCCTTCTCTCGGCTGCCAATCTCCACTTTATCTTGTCTTAATCTTAGTCGTACAGAGTCGTCTGCATGTTCTCTCCCCCATCAATCCATGAGTTCCTTGTCTGTTCCCTTTCTTCATGTCCCCAATGATTACTACAGAGCCGGACACACAGTAGGTGACAAATGTTTACTGACTGATTGGCTATAGTTTCCCAAAACAAAAAAAGAACATAATATGGATTTTGCTTCTCTATCAAAGACAAGAAAGGATGCAAATTAGCTCCCCTTGGTGGGGTATCAGAAAATCTTTTCTCCTAGATTTCATAGGAAAGATTTTCTCATATCCCCACAAGAGTCACAGCCAAATGTGCCATATGTTTGTATGGTTTACTCACAAGTCAGACTTTAACTGCTGGTCAGCAATAACCTACACCTCTCCTACTGAGTTCTTATACTTTGGAGGAGGAACCTTGGGGAAGTTCTTCAGATGATGAGGGGAAAAAATAAAACAGAAACATGAACCAAAATCTGCACATTGTTTTTCCTCCAAACATCTGTAAATCCATTAGTTTTACATGGTAGACACTCAGAGGAGCAGGAGTCAGCAACCTTTGAAAAGTGCCTTGCCATGATGCTAACTTTGCCCCTCCTTTGGGGAGAGTAAAGAGGAGATTAAGCTCCTTTGACCACCGAGCAAGCAGGAAAGGAGAGGGTGCCTTAATGCTAATATGGAACCAGCAACACCTTTTAGCAGCAATGCCTACTGTGCTAATAACCAGTTGGTTAGATGCCATGCACAATTTCTGAGAGGTACTAGAGGGTACCGGGCTATGATCTAGAGAATTAATTCTCCATACTCAGTTGGTCTAACCTATAGTAGGAAGGATAACCATTGAGAAAAGTCACAGCAAAACATGGGGGGGAGGGGGACAAGCCAAGAAAAGAACGTACTACAAGCTCAATATAACATCCCAAGAAAAAGCTGCTTTCATTCTGGAGTTAAATGAAAGAATGCTGACCTCAGACTTAAATCTGGTCACTAGCAGGTCTCATTTCATGGTTTTTCCCCCTCATCAGTAATGCGTATGAATGTAGGGTAGGACACAAAAAAATTCCTGATGCTAGTTAAGTAAAAGATTTTGCATTTCGCTTACATGAAATCATACCACATACACACACACACACACACACACACACACACACACATTTATCAACCTTATCTTTTTCCTATTCATTTCCACAGGAGCTGAGATAGTAGCTGTTCTGATGCCAAATAAACATCCAAGAAAACTTGAATGCACTTCCATCTGGCAGAGTCAGGCTGGCTCAGAGCTAGAATTCTGGGTTCATTTTTCATCCTGTGGCTCACCCCTGAGCTCTCATTAGCTTCGGAAAGGTCATCAGTTCAGTGGGAGATGTTAAGTCCTCACCTGCCTGCTACTGGAAGTCAAAACATGGAGGCCTCCCTCCTCTCCAGGAAGGCTTTGAAAGAGTTTGGGAACGGAAAAGCTCTATTTGACACCTGCCCTATTACAAGAATTACAAGTATCCAGGTGAATTGGTAAGGGCAGCAAAATGACTGCCACTACAACAAACACTGCTGCTGTCAGGCCCAAAAGGGAGGCTTGGTTAGAGACATGTCCTCAGCTCCTTATTCTATACTGATCTATTTGGAATAAATGACTGACTAGCATGGAAATCCTAGGTTAGGCTCCTCTTGAAGCTTTAACACTGCATCATCTTCAAGGCCAAACAAAGAGATGGAGAATAGAAATCCATGAAAATTGAGAAATATACTTTCTTCTATATCAAATGCCATTATTTAGATGATGGATTTTACATACAATTAATTGAAGAAATTTTCAAATGCTGATGCTTGGTTTGGGTAAATTTTTGTTACAGCTTAATAGAAATTAATCTTATCTAAATTTAACATGTTATTCTATTCTGGAGGTGGTGTTCATTTTATTACCATTTTTGTTTCTTTTAAAAATAAAGCTAACAATCCAAAACCTAAAGTGATCCGTCTGCCTTTTCGCTGCTGTTTCACCTTCAGTTCGTCTTTGACAATAGCCATATAGTGTAGACTATTTAAATCTTTATCAAATAGCAGTTAGCTTGCAGAAATTCCGCATTCTCTTTGACACCTCTGTAGCCTTTGACCCTGCTGATCATACTCTCTTTTCTCTAGGTTTTCAGGACACCACACGCCCCTCGTTCTCTATCTACCTACTTTACTACTCCTCTGTCTCCTTTACTGAATCCCCTTCCAGATCACTCATTGTACCTACACATGTCCCGAATCAGCTGAACACTGCCTTCTGAGGACACCACTAAAACAGTCAGCCAATTCTTTCTAGTCCTGCCCTGCCCTTTGTTTCACAGATGAGGAAAGTGAGGTACAGGGAAAAGAGGCTGAACTAGTACTGAAAGCAAGTTTGCTGAATTCAAAGAAAATGCTTTCAACACGAAGTCAGGGAGGGACCAGAAAGGAACATCACTCACTGTCCTTACTCGTTGAAGCCAAAATACCTGCCACTAGAAAAACTCTAAGTTGTGCTTTCTAAGTGCAAAGGGAGGAGGCAGAGTGTGGACAAAGGCTTTTCATTCCTGAATCACTGAGAAATGGGATATCAACATATGATACTTAACAATTTGTATTATACAAGAGGAAGGCATTTCTATTTGTGAAACAAATCTCAACAAATATTCCATTTTCGTACTACCAAAATGTCTGTACTCTGGCTAATAGAATGGGTTGAAGACATTACTAAATCCTCCCAGCCCCTCTCTTTTTACCCAAACTTTCCTTTTCCCAACTTTTCAAATGCATTTAGGCATTTTGCCCACTCACTTTGACATTCAGGAGAGAAAAATAACTGGCTTCCAGGGCAAAATTCACCCCAAACAGCTACCAACCAAAGCTGCCATAGAAGTCTTATTTTGTTTGCCATGCTGAGGCTAAGTCAAACATCTTCCTTGTTCAGAGCACACATTTCCCTATCGCTGTTTTGTCTTCCCTGGGTGTTTTAGTATATCCTTTCAGACTGAAGTGAGTGATGTGTAGAGCTGAGTAAACTGTTTTAAAATGCTCATGTAGATTAGGTAAATAATCAGAGAAACAAAAAAGAAGCAATGATATTCAAGGGTCAATGCTGCAGATCTCTGCAAGCTTAATGTTTTCAGTTTTAAATCTAGTTGTGGCCTGGAGTGCAGATGAGAGGCCACACAGTGTTCCCTCTGTTTGGGGCATTGTGTATATCTAGCATTCTTGTCCAAATGACTTGGTATCCTGGTGATAGGTATGACAGGGGTTACAGCAACAGAATGTTGCTAACAGGTACCCCCCAAAAAATCCTAAGTCAGTGACTAGTCATAAGACTTCAAGCCTGGGGGGGAAAACTATTTCAAAAATCTAGATTTTTTTTTTCTTATTAAAACACAGAGTTGGGTGAGGGTATTAATCTGTTGCTATTAGTTTATTAAGTACAACTAACCGATCTCTATTTCAAGGGTCTATTTTCTAAGAAACAGTTATACACAATTCAGATGTCTGCTAAGCAAAATGGAAAATCTAATACATGCTGCCTTTTTATTTAGTGTTTCAGACTATTCAGGCCCAAATCAGAAAGGGTGCTGTGCTCTATGAGCTAAGCAGAATTGAGACAGCACAAAGGAAACGTAGGATGCACAAATTTGGAGTACCCACCCCAAATGTTCACACGCGCTATCTAGGCCCAATCTGTGGTAGAGCATTCCGAGCTCGTATTGGTCTGATCAGACACAGTCGAACACATTGAAATTTCACTTTATCATGGTGATGCTATTTTAGGCCCCTTCGAGACCGAAGGACAACAACCGACCAACTAACTAAACAGATCACCAATAAAATAATTCTTAGCATTATTTTAATACTTGCTGGTCTATCCTTTCACAGAAAGGAGCAGGAGGCTTCCTTCAGTGGGATGCCCCTTCAATAAGCATATGTTTTCTATTCCTGGATGGAAGCGAGACTTGAGATAATCAGAAACTGGCAAAGTCAATGCTGATGTACTGCCGCAAGTGCAAAATATCTGCCTTTGTTTTATACTTACACCTGTGAAAGAGTTTTCGCATCTTGCTTCTTTGGATCTCTATTAATCTCCACTTTACAGATGAGCAAGCAGAACAAAATTTGTCCGAAATCATACAGCTACCTAAGGACAGATCTGACCTCCCTCATCTTCCCACTAGACCATGCTGTGGGCACATCTCGTTTCCTGTTCAGAATACAGCAGAGCACGCCAACCACAGAGGAAATGTGCCACTGCTTTCCTTTCAGGAAACCAAAATAAATAAGCTTTACAACCTTTTTGAAAGGTTACATAGATCACCTTTCCAATCAAGACCCTTACTTGAGCCTCTTGAGACAACCCTACCCTCTTCTCAGTAGAGAAGCAAGCATTGGGTTAATTTAGTACCACAAAATTCAACTACCATATGCTTTATGACAGATTCCTGTCATCAAGGAACCTAAGACAAAACACACATGCACCCCTCACACAGAGAGACATGTCTGCTGAAATTCTTTTATTTGTTCTGTAAAAATTCTTCATAACTGGCCCTTTCCTACCTTTCCAGGCCTCTTACATTCTCTTCCCCTCCTTATTTACAGTTACTTGCACAAAACTCCTTCATATCTCCAGTCTCTGTACCATTTCACCGACAGTCCCCCATGCTTGAAATGCTCAAATCTGCTCCCCTCCCCTGGCTTCCTTGAACACTGAACTCAAATCCCACCTTCTGCAGGTTTTTCCCAGCCCCCTTCCCCCAGCGGCTAGTAATTTCCCCTCAGATGACATTCCACCTACCCTGTATATAATGTATGTATATGTTCCCTGCTATTTCTATGTCATCTCTCTTTATATGTGGTCTCCTTTGGGCCAGGGACTATTCTTTGCTTGCCTTCATATTCCGAGTGTCTAGCATGGTGCCTGGTGCAAAGTAAGCATTTTGTGACTGCTTGTGGACTAACCATAACAATAAACATCTGTACATACCGACGCACTTCAAAAATTGAAACCAGTAAGATCCATGCCCAGTAGGGCTAACTCTCACATAATGCTCATCATCATCACAATACCTTATAATTAGCATTCATATAGCACCTTAAGATTTGGAAAGCCCTTAACAAATATTATCTCATTGGATCTTGACAACAGCCCTGGCAGGTAGATGCTATTATTATCTCCATTTTACAGATGACAAAACTGAAGCAGACAAAGGTTAAGTGACTTGCCCAGGGTCATACAGCTTATGGGTGTCTGAGGCTAGATTTGAACTGAAGATTTCCTGACTGAAGGTCCAATGCTTTATCCACTGTGTCACCTGAAGGAATCATCTTAATCACTCTTAACTTGCCTCAAACCAGAATTCAGTCAAACCTGATCATCATCTAAAGAAATGTGGAATTATTTTCTTTTCTTCCTGATTCTAAAATGCATCAACCAGAGATAAGGATCTCTTGGCATAAACCTGACAGCACTGAAGACCCTCACTCTTTCATTTGTTACTTCCACTGCCATCCAAAGTCCCAGATACATCATCACCTTTTCATCATTTCTATGCATATGCATCCTTATCTCTGCTTGTCTGTATTTTTAACCTTTTATGTTTGATCTCCCAGAGGATCTGAATTGCATCACCTGAGGTTTAAGAAACTGGTATGAAAAACCATCTATCCTATAACACCACACCCCACATTTCCCATGCATTGTGCCAAACTCTGAATACCAGTGATGAAATATGAAAATATACCAAGCTTCTTTAACTAGCTAGTGTTCCTGCAGCCCCTGAGTGACAAATCTAAGATAGCTGATAATTGAGGTACTTTAGATTCATATAGTGCCTGCTTTCCTAAGGATTTTCCCATAGAACATCTCATTTTCTGCACCATGCCCTATAAGGAGGTATTGAGAGACAGGCATTCTTAGAAGGCCTTAGAGCATGAGCCATTACATCTTTTTTATCAAAAGACCCCTTCTCTGTGCAAGAAAACCAGGAGACACAACACCAATGCATCATCCACAGACACATCAGCTTCTAGTCTAAAGATCTCTACGTTCAGCTATTATTTATGGTTTTAGCCAAAGTTCAAAACCTTCTCAATCTTAAGATGTCCAGTCTCTGAGTAGTAAGTTGAAGGCTGTTCAGCAATGGGCATATGTTTGTGGACTCTGAATGTGAAAAACAAACATGCCAGTGCATTGCTCTGAGGACCATTTCAGGGATTAGTATCACATTCACTCTAAGCCTGCAGCAGGCCTGGCCAAGGAACTCCCTCGGGAGTCCAGGGGAACCATGCATGAGGTCTCTGGAATTCTGAGAAGGCCTAAATATTCTCGCAAATGATATTAATAATCAAAAGGACCACACCTATCTAAATTATAGTTGTTTTGGTCAACAAAAAACCTTCTTCAAGCCCAAATTGATTAATACAGATATTTCAGATGTCAGCAGACCTCTGCTATTACAACAATATATGCAGCACAAATAAAAATCAGTCTCTTAATTTTTCTATCATTTTATCTTAGCTAAGGGTTCATTACAATTTTTTCTGTATACTCTAAAAAGTATCTGTGTATATATATAAATTATATGTATATGTGTGTGTACAATGTGTATATACAACTGTGTATGTATGCATTTATAAATATATAAAATCAATTATCTATTAGGGACTTAATGGCGTCTACAGAAATGAAAACCTTTCGCATTCAGATCTTGATATGCACACAAGCAGAAAAAGTAAAATTCAAGGTCATTCAGCTTTCAAAGGCTACAAGATTACCCAGCATCATCTGATGTCCGCATCCAACCCTCTCACTACACACTGGCAAATTTTTTACATGGTTGTTCTCACAGAGAAACACACTGCTTCACTTTCTTGGCACGCAGAAGAGTTTAAAATAAAATGAGCTGTTCTGCCTCTTTCCTAGGTCCAAGTATACTTTTATTAATGATTACTATGCTAATTACTGACTGCCTTCCAGTGGCTTGAAGAATTTTTTCTTAATCAATTGAATAATTATAGCTAAATTTCCTACTGTTCAAGTTTGCCAACCTTTTTCTTCCTCATAAAATACCCTTCTGTTTACATCAAATGGACTTTTTTCCTTACACGATAATAACAGTACCAGTTTTCCTGCATAGCACATTTCAGGCTGTGTTCCTTAATTGATGTTGACCACAATCTTTCCATGTCATTTCATCCTGCATGAGTCTGTCACATTGTTAAAATGGAAAACTTGTCAGGGATTGATTTTACAAACTCCTGTTCAGGTAGCAGTTAAAGTAGGTGGCTCAGAGGTTCCTTTCAATTGTCAGACTCTGCAAATCTGACATTTTCCAAAGAAGAAAGTTCTATCCAAAACACATGAGGCATTGTTCATATAAACCTGGAAATAAGTGTAAGGGAAGACAATGCAATTTTTTCTTTGTTGGCATAAGACCCATTTTCTCCTATTGGCCTTTGGGAGAGTGGGGGCCTCACACTTCCATGTGGCAGGTGATAAGATAGGGAGGAACAAATACATAAAAGGAATATGCTATACTTGAACTCTCCAATACCCTCTTATCACAGATCTCTCCATCAAGGGATCTCCAGGCTCTGATGAGTCTATAGGGTTCCCATGGAAACACCTAGGCCACAGTTTTCCTTACCATATTTCTATCGTTATTCTTTCTTCCCTGGTCTCACACAACTAAGCATGTTGGTCAGGTTAGGGTCAATCTTGTTTTCTTGTATTATTTCTGTGGGAGAACAAATGGACTGCAGAAAATCTTAAGAGTTTCTTTTTTTTTGCTTTGCAAAGCTTAAAAGGACATCTAAGAAAAAACAGAACCACGGTTTTATTTATTTATACTTTTTTAGAATTGATATTTAAATATTATGCAGCTAGATAGTGTGCTAGACTTAGACTCAAGAAAGATTTGCTGCTTGATCCTGACCAAATCATTTAACCTCTGCCAATCTCAGTTTCTTCTTCTGTAAAATGGGGATAATAATAGCACCTATCTTACAGGGTTGCTATAAGGATCAAAAGAAATAATACATGAAATATTCTGCAAACTTTATCATGCTTATTTTTAGCTAGTAAATTTATTTATAATAATATATTTAATATTATTTAATTTAATAAATTTATAAAATTATTATAAATAATTTAATTATAATTTATGTTATATGCTTTATCTACAATTTAATTAATAATTAATTATCACCATTTTAATTAATTATGTAATTGTTGATGGTTATGAATAAATTTAATATTAATTAATATATAATAATAATTTATAATAATTATGATACATTATATTCACATTTATAATAATAAATTTATTCACTTTAATGAGATCTTTTCTGGGACCTGGGTATAACATGCCAAACATTTTGACTTCTTCTACAGGATGATGTAAAGCAACTGACACACTTTCCCTTTAAAAGTAGCTCCCCATGCCTTTACAGTATTAGTAAAATGTGCTCAGGGGATGTAGTAGGGCAGCCTAAGAGCCAACAATCATCTCATTTCCGTTGTTGCTCTCTGCATTTCTCTGTCCTCCTTTGATGAGTCCTACCCTTGCTACGTTTGAATGTAGACAAATAAAAAAAAAAAACAAAACATTTAAGGGTAACCGTGAAGACCTAAAATCTGCAACCCAGACCTCCATTTCAACCATTTGATCGTATACCCTTTCCTATCAGCGACTGCAATGCCATGAATCTGTTGCTGAATCTCTCTGCTGTTTCTATTTAACGAAATTATGACCATGTGAAGACTTCTATTCTTCCAAGGTAGCTGAAATATTAGGCATTAAACTGCTAATTAAAACTTTCAAAGGAACATCCAAAGACTTAGCTATGATTTGGTTTATTTATCTCAAATACAAAAGGTCCACTTGATGTGGTCAGAAGTCCTCTGCCAAAGGATGTTTTACTATCCTCCATGTTAAAGGTCACCCAATATACGGATTTAGCACTTCTCCAGTCGATCTGTTAATGGGTCCAAAAAACAAAAGGAGGAGAAGGAAAAAGGCCAAGAGGAAGCCAACCCTTTCCAAATGTCGTATTGTGAAGTATATGAGTGTGTTTCCTGTTGCATCTTTAAAACAATACTATAAATTAGGATGGGTGTGTTTGGGGCCTTAAGAAATTTGGCAGAATTCTCTCATGATGCTTCTTCTACAATCTGAATTATTGCAAAATCAGACAGTGATTGAATCATCGTGTCAAGCTGTAACAAGCTCAGGAAACACAGGCAATCTAAAAGCATGGGAGTCAGGGGGAACAGAAGGTTGCCTCTTGTGAAATGTACCCAAAAAATATGGTGATGAAAGAGTGACCACTATATACGAGGACAAAAAAACCTTCATTCCCAATCTCTGAGTATTTTGAATAAATTAAGGATACTACCCTTTCTGTAGATATATTAGCCTATCTAGTAAGGAATGTTTATTAACTAATAGAGGCAGAGTAGCTCAGAGGATAGAGCACAAGATTCAAGTTCAAATATAGGCTTAGATACTTATTAGCTGTGTAACTAGACAAGTCATTTAACCACTGAATCTCTGTTTCCTCATTTGTAAATGGGAATAATAATAGTATTTACCTTCACAGAGTTGTTTTGAGAATAAAACGAGATACAGCATTTTGCAAACCTTAAAATGCTAGTTAACATTATTACATTTGTTAAAAAAAAATTAAAACCGATAGCAGCCAGAAAGCTTTTTATCACATTGTGACACATATAATATATAGTGTTTTGCATCAAAGACCCTCAGATCTCTTCTTTCAGGAAGTTTTAAGAAATTTAGAAATTTAGCATATGAGTTTCTGTTCATTTAAAGAAGTACAGCAGTACTGGGTGTTTAAAGCTTTGCATGAGTACAAAATAGAAGAAGGAAACTGACACTAGAACCTAAAAACATCACCATTCCTATTTAAATAGGGTTCAATTTAAGTTACATTGGTTCCTAAAATGTTGACTCAGCAAGGCAACTAGAGAACAATTTCCCCTCATTCAGGTGGAAGCCGGCTCTTCTATACTACCTGCTCACCAGAACTAGTACTTGTGAGAATCTGTAGACATAATACATCTTAAATAACCTTCTGTTTTGAGAAGTCCTGAAATATGCAATCCTAAACAGACATTTGAAAAATCATACCTATTTACCTTCTACTTAACACATCAGTACTTCTCAAAGTGCTTTCACATTCACGAACTCATTAGATAGCTGTAAGAGTTCTCTTAGAGAAAGTAGTATCACTCTTATTTCATAGAAGAAAAATAATTAACCAAGATGAATACACTGCACAAGTTCATACCGAAAATTTGCAACATATTAGGAATTACAGATGGGTCTAAGAGTCTCTCTAAGACACCATGCTGTTTCCTGAAGATGGAGATCAAGATGCTTTGCCATTTGTACTGGAAATTAACAAATCCTACTTTAGAATTATCTGCAATTTTTCAAATAGGGATAGACTGTATTTTGGAAATCAATGTTTTCAAATATTCCAGACTACTGGCCACACCAAAAGCCTTTGTCTTTAAACAATCTTCTCCTAATGACTCTATATGGATGGAAATAAAGAAATATCAGGTTCTCAAAAGAAAAAAATTATAATTAATCCCAAATAGGAAGAGAAAGATGCATAAATTAACACATTACTAATGGCAATTTGTATTCAAAAGCTGATCATAGACAGACAGTTGAACATGTTTTCTAGTTAGAATGAGAAACTAGAGATAGGAAGTACAAGGGGTATCCCAATAATACTAAAAAACAAGAGGAAGTCCTGTGCTTTGAATAAATACTTTGGGGGAGGGGAAGCCTGTACAAGAATTACATAGCATGAGTAGTCATGAAGGGCATGGGATCTGTACCCATTCCCATACTCATATCTTACATTTTGTCACCTCATTTTATCCTCAAAACATTCCCTACAGGACTAGAAGCAGCGATCCTGATTTTTGTTTTTGTTCCACCCATGGTAGGGAAAGCAGAAAGTGAACTAAGAAGAATCATTATTCTATGGAACCTTGGTGCATCAACTCATCCCACTAGCACTAAAGGATCAGGTGAACCAACTACTCAAGCCCAAGGGTCACCGTATGACTTGGGAAGCAAAACCATCCAAAATAAATGGCAGAGTACTGGGGGAACTTTTATTTGTGGAATAATTTTATTCCATCAACTCAACAAAAATTATGTGCTCTGGTATTCTAGTGTCTTTTAAAACAATGGCTGATTCAAAAGCCTAAGGAAAGGATGGAAGATGGGAGGAAGCGCTGGGATATGAAGTCACTTGCAATGTAGGGTCATTCTTGACAACATCCTATGACACTAGATCCTAACTCTGCCCCTCTCTACTGATGTAGGCATTGGCCCAAACTGATTGAACTGAGCAAAATGTTCCACAAAGAAAAATACTAGAAGGGAGAAGGCCCTCGACCTTGCCAAATAAAAGCCTGATAAAGGAGTTCAAGCTGACCTGAAGATTCATCCTCTGACCTCTGCTGGGTAGGTCACAATTTCTTAATTACCTCAGAGAAACTGCAGGTCACCACATAAGGTCACTTAATCTATGGCAAGAGAAAGATTATTCACCATTGTTTGGTGAATCTGAACTTTGGGAGAAGATGTGATAATTGCTCCTGGAATATTCATTTTTCTGCCACATTTTTTTCAAAATGCAGCAACATGGATAAAAAACATATATAGAACTACTGATAGTAGAGTTGACACATTTACTTGTACACCCATCAGCCGAGTCACTTCACTGCTTTTAGCCTTCCTTTCCTTCCATGCAAGATGGGAAAAATCAATCTCAGGGGGTTGTTGTGAGATTTAAAAAGAATGTGTATAAAATATTTTGCAAACTTCAGACCCCTGCATAAGTGCCAACTGTTGCTGGTATTATTATAAAAATCAACTATATCATTTTATAGATGAGAAAACTGAACTTAGATAGATAATGTGACTTCCCCTTGTCCCCAACACCAACTAGTTAGGCTAGATGCATAGGACATCATTCTTCAACATCCTGCCACTGCAACCCCTGATGTTACCCATACTTTAGCCATTAAATATTAGCTGCAGAGACTGCACTTGAAAAACTTGTAATTTTTACACACAAAAAAAGATATCAAGATGTTTGTTTAAAAAGCAGCATAGAATAGTCTGAAGAACATTGGATTTGGAGTCACTAGACCTGATTCACTTCTCTAAATCTGGCCAATCCCTGCCCCTCTCTAGGCATTACATTCTTCACCTAGGAAATATAAAAGGAAAGGCAGGGGTAGATGATCTCTAAGATCACCTAAATTTGATTCTATAACTGACAATAGGATTAAAGATTAAGAGCTAAAATTCCTCTAATGGGAAAAAGACATGTCATTTCAATGGTTCTCAGCAAGTGTAAGAATAAAAATCATCGTTATTGGAGTTTCCTTAGCATGCAATCTGATCCATTGTCATCTTCTGGAACCAGAGACATTCCCAGACAGAATCTCCAATATCTAAAACTTTTCCAGGGCTTCAGAGATACTCCCTAGAAATCCAAACCTAGGTCTACACAGAGAGCCCTATTTGGTTCCAAGATCATCCAGAGGTTCATAGAGGCTGGGAGGATGATTCTGTTCTCACATTCTCCTATAACATCCAAGCCAGTCTCATGGCTCTGGAACCAAATTGGCTCGCAGAGTCCTACTGACACCAGTTCAAGACCTAATTAAACTGCTGGAACAGAGGAAACATAAAAATTAAATTTGTCTAGACCATAAGGATCTGGGAGATCTCAAAGATATGCGATGCTCCAAAGAGTTCACAGTCAACACCCCCAGACCCAGGAGTCTAGGCCAGAAGCATGTAGGTAGCACAGCGGACAAATGTTGAACTTGAATTCATGAAGGCCTAAGTTTGAAGTCTGCCTCAGACACTTAATTTCTTGACCTAAGTTTGCTCATCTGTAAAACAGCAATAATAACATCTACCTCCAAGAGTTGTTGTGAGAGTCAAATGATATGACATTAGTAATATTTAGAAATATTAAAGCATTTTATATGAAGGCTGAGAAGCTCAGTGGTGTAGTGGTGTAGTAGCACTGGGCCTGGAGTCAGGAAGACCCACATTCTAAGTGCAAATCTGACCTCAGATACTTACTAGCTGTGTGACCCTGGACAAGTCACTTAACCTTGTTTTAAAATGAACCAGAAAAGCAAATGGCAAACTATTCCAGTATCTTTGCAAGAAAATCCCACAAGGGGTCACAGTCAGATACCGCTAAAACAAATGAACAAAAATAGGAATGCCAGTTATTATTACTGTATTCTGCTTACACAATAGGATAAACTATTTTCTAATAAAAACTACCAATGTATCCCAAATAGAGTAAACTACAACTTTGTCCCTTTACATTTCCAAAAAACATAAGCCAGCACCTATAAGTAGAAAAAAAGAAAAATGAATTACCATCAGCAGGAAGCTATTACCAGTTAGTACATACTCTGATTCATATATCCATGACCAATCGAGTCTATTGGAAGATAACAATTTAGTCCTTGCAACTGCTACATATACCAATGTTTTGGAATAAGGCAAGAACTTTAAGGCCAGGAAGAATAACAATAACCCACTTGTGCTCATGTTAAACCCATTCACCATGCATTTTCTGCTTTAGTCATTTTCACATAGCTATGCTGAGTGAACTTCCAGACAGATTTGGGTAACAGCACCAAACATGTGAGCTAACTGTCTAAGGAGGAAGGAGCTCATCGTGACTATGAGGAACATTTACCCAGACTCCATCTATTTCCATCTGAGTGAATGACCTGATGACTAACAGGCAAAAGTCACAGAACGAAAGTACAACATAATTTAATTAAAAACAGTATTTTTCCTACACACTCTTTACCCTGAGGAATTTAATAATCTTCTCCTTCCCACCCTCTCCCCCATGTTATAAAAGATTCAGAGATAAGGGAAAAGATGCTGTTTCAGGTCAATTTTGAAAGAAGTATCTTTACAGAGTCAAAAAATGTTACATATATTCAAGATATCCAGAATATCAGAGAAACAAAAGCCTTTGAATCCAAAGAGATCACAGGTGGCTGGTAAAGGAGGAGAAAGAGTATAACTGAGAGAAAAAAACAAAAATAGTAGTGAATTAAATATTTTTCTTCTGAATTTCACAACAAGATAAGCAATAGAACATGTCTGCTTAATTTTAAAGTATTTTAAAATACAATAAATATTTGGAACACACCTTAATTATCTTCACAGCTTCTGCGGCACAGTGCTTTTATATGGTAACGTTGGCTTGGCAGAATGAATGAATAAATGAATGAACAGCAAGAGTGGAGGAGCTAATGAGCATTTCAAGCCAGATAATAGTAATTATTAAGTGTCAGATTTGATCCTTTCAAGAGAAAATGCTTAACAACAAACCAAGAAAATCAAACTCAGAAAGTACATCCATAGGAATGAAGGAATTCCAGAGGGTGAAATAAATACAAAAGAAAATAACTTTAAAAAATTTTTTTCCAGGTCCCTCCCTGAAAAGATTTCCCCCTTTCACATCTTATAGGAATCTGTGACTAAAATGTCAGTTTCCCTTTCCCTCTTCTTTTAGACTCAGTCAGAATAGTTTCACCTTTCCTGAATTAAACTTAAGATTTTCAAAGTATAGCTGTGGCTCCATAGAGCCAGGGTCTAAAAAAAAAACCAAATACTATGTATACTGAGTCCCATTCCCCGCCACTACTTCACTCCCACCACATCTAGGCAGGTACGGGATCAACTGGCACGTTCCACAGCATTCTTGATACCAACACTTCCCTGAGCTTCCTGGGATTTGCTAAACCTCAGAACCACTCTAGGGGAAGACCACAAGTTTTCTCCTTCTCTTTCTTCTTCCCTTACCCCCAACCCACTCCCTCAAGACATTTGTGCACTATTTTTTGCAGTTTAAAAAGGGTATTTATTAATAAAACACTAAAGAGAAAACATGCATCCAGGAGATATAAGGCTAGGATAAGATAATGGGTAAAACTCAAGTCCACAAATATCACTTGAGGACATTTTGTCTAACCTTCTGATTGAGTAGGGGCTGTCTTTTACCTTTCTTTGTATCCCTGGCACTTAGCACAGACTCTGGAACAGAGCAGGCACTTAATAAATATTTATTAACTGACTGATTAAAGCTCCCACAAGGCCTTGGCTTTGACATTAGCTCAACTCATTCTCTTACTGTGAATTTGACTGCTCATGTTGCTATATCACTGCCTTTCAGAATCTGTTTCTCTAGTAATTATGGGTAAAAGATTCTAGATCCCAGAAAGATACTTTCCATAGCCACCACCCTAAGAATGCCCTGGGCCATTTCACCCTGGCCCTAAGTGACCATGATTTGAGAAATTCCCCTGCTTCCATCCCTGGAAAGCTTCAACAGGGAGTTTCAAGTCTTGGCCTTTCCCTTATCTTCTATCTGAAGACAGGAGGCTCTGAGTTCTAGAAACTGCTTTTTGAGTTCTAACCCATCCACCAGAAGCAACTTCTACTAATCCAATCACTTAGCTAATTAGGCTCTTGCTATTCCAATTGCCTTTTCCAATGAGGGCCTACCCCTGACCTTGAGTTCCTCTTTCAGAGCTGCCTGGCGCCTCTGGGTCTGGGCTTCCACCCTATTCACAGCATGTCCCTTCCTCCCAGGCTCACTTTCTCCCTTGTGGTGAACCTTCACCCCCTTATTACTTTATCCTGTTTTTACCCCTTCTTTTTGACCCAGTTCTACTAACAGTGGGATTTGAGAGCCAATTAATATTGGCCATTCTGCCTTGTCTAAGTACTGGCTCTGATTGCTTCCTGATTTCAGGATGGCGAATCTTTGGCTTCAAACTTGGGCTCCTTCTCATGTGGCAACATCAAGAAGACTATAAGTATTAACCATAATTAAAAATAAGAATGCATACTTCAATAGAAATATATTTTCGAAAGTCATTCTCTTCCTCATAAAAAAAAAATTAACTTGCTTCTCCAATACACACACCCCTTACTTCCCCACTCTATTCCACCCCCTCCCAAAGAAAAACTTGGGCAAGACCATTTCTACAAGGGAAAAACAATCTAGTTTAATGTAATTTATTCCCATATCCATAGTAAGGATATGTTCACTGGAGAAATTAAGTCTGCACTATGGTCACATATGCAATGGAAGAGTGAAGTGGAGGTAGAATATGCACTGCATACACAATTTTATAATCATTTATGCCTTTAAGGTTTATATTTCACAATCTATTTGTACAGTTGTCCTTAAAAATTACCCTTCCTACAGCTATCTTCTTGGCCTCTTACATGTTTATTTTTTTTTCAAAAAAATTAATAGATAGCTTTTTGGTTTTTTAGTGCCATATATTTTTCCTCTCCCATGAAATGCTCCCTTGTTACAAAGAAAAACAGGTAAGCAAAAACAACCAATGCAACAACTACCCGGGGGGAGCACAAAACATGACATCGCTCATCTGAGAGAAAGGCCTTACATTTCATTTGTACAACCTGGTGAACTAAATGCAAATTTTTAATATTTAACAATGGTATCAGTGCAACCCACAACTGTCATGAATAGGAGCATACTTACAATGGTGAACAATTCACAATCACAGAATTTGGGAGCTGGAAGGAACATCTCTACCTAAGGAATTTCTACTAAAACATATCCAACAAGTGATCATCCAGAAAGCTGGAAGACCTCCAGCGAAGTCCCACCTCTCAAGGCACTTCAGGATACTTTGGGTCAGCTCTAATGGCTGAGCAGAATTTCTTGCCATAAAAAGAAAAAACTGAGTTTGTCTCTTGGCAACTTCTACACAATTGTTCCTAACTCTTCCTTTGTGCTCCAAGAAATCTAATCCCTTCCTCCAAATAAAGGACCTTCAGATACTTAAAAATAGCTATCATGTTCCTCTGAATCCCCTACACCTCTCTCCAGGATAAACATCCCAGTTCCTTCAATCGGTAAGATTAGACTACGGATTTCTGAATTATCAGACGCAAAAAATTAATCACACAGTGGCCAATCTTTTGGTGATGAACTCTTCCATACTTAGTGAGGGTGATCCTTGGACGGCAGATACACTTAGCCTTTCCAACATGATAAGACCTGCTAGATTTTCTGCAACATGAGCATTGCCTTCAAGATTCAGGAATGATACAACAAAACATCAAAGACTCTGGGTAAACACACATTGGATAGTTAGGATTATGCTCTGGGTAACCCCTGAAAATCCTAAAAGCAGGTGTACAAAAAAATGTATTAAAAGGTAATGTGGCCCAGTGGAAAGGGTATTGGACTGGAGTTAGAAGATTTAGGGTTTAAATCCTGGTTGATAACTTACAAGCTGTGTGACCTTGGGCATATAACTTAACCTCTCTACAGCTCAATTTGTTCATCTCTAAAACAGGCATAATAATACTTCAACTGTCTATCTAAGAGGGTTTTTGTAAATCATGATGTGCTACATATGAACTATACTTATTATCAAGTCATCTGTTGCTTTGTTTCCCATGATATGTGTGCTTAGCTAAGATGTTGAAAGACTAAATTCGCATTTGGTCTGTATCTATTCCCAATATACTCTTTTCAAACAAGGATTTCATGGATTACAAAATGTTCCAACTAGATGGAATTTAACTTTATTTCATCAAGCCCTTTCCTTTAGAGATGAAGCTACTGAGACATAGACTGGTCAACTGACTTTTTCAAGGGCATAGCGCAGGCTAGTAGCAGAGAAGGACAATGTCCTGAGGGTTCCAGAATGACCTGAACTTCTGACTCTCAATCCAGAAGAAAACACACATTCTTTCAGTTATGTGGGAAAATGAAAGCTAACTCTATAGGTAGAGTTATATCCAGAAAATAGAATTATTTAGTTATTACCCATTCTCCTGGTTATTCCTGATAGTTGCAACTGCCTTCTCCTTCTCAATGGTTTTCATTCCTCTTCAGTCCACACTGCTCACCCATCTTCACAGGACTTTCTCTACCAAACCACAGAAGACTGCTCACCAAGATGTTCACTCCATCTCTGAACTATTCATACTGTAAATTCTTCCACCCTTGTGGCTTCTCTGATTCCTCCTAGAACTTCTATTTTAGGGATGCCCAGATCAACTAGGTCTTTATTTCTTCCCAGGTTGCATTGTCAAGTTATCTCCATGCGCTCCTTTTCATTTGTGTGTGTGTGTGTGTGTGTGTTGTCTTCCACTACAATGTAAGTTCCTTGAGGGTAAGGACGGTCTTTTTTGTTGTTTTTATTTGTATTTCCAACGCATAGTACAATGCCTGGTACATAGTAAGTGCTTAATAAATAAAACTGCTGACAACTCATTTTCTTGTCTACAGGGTACAACTTGAAGAACTTCATCTTGTTGTCCCTATATTTCAGGGTTCTTTTGGAGGTATGTCACTATAAAATAAACTACAATGAGCCTTAGCTGAAAGTCCATTGCTAAAAAATATAAAGGAATTTTGAGTTCCTCCTCCTTTCTCCTCTTTTCATGGCTTCCACATCTGGTTAGATGCCAATATGCTTAAATATTTTTATATGACTGCAACAAAATGGATGAAAAAGCTTTTTAACACCTCAAAATGTATCTGTCCGTACCCTAACTCTGTCCAAGTGCATTGCTGAAAGGTGATGGAGACCATACTCAGACCCACTGAGGTCAGAAAAGCCCCCAAGGAGATTCCACTAGGATGTTAATAGCCTGGGAAGCCTACTTGCATCTTGTACCCGAAACTAACTATTGGTTTCCTGGAGCAGCAATGAAATCAGACAAGATTACCTTTAGAACATCAAGGTATATCAATCAGAAACATATGGCAAACTTTCACCTTGACTCACTCGAAGCTGGAGGCTGATTTCATGTCAGACTCCAGTGCCACAGAAAACACAAAACTGAAAAGTTACTCAGAAGTTGACTGTGGATATATATTTCACAATAAAATGCTAAGTGCAGTACAGACTGTTGAATTTTAATTAGAGCTGTTAGCGTGTTTGGACAGAACTGGAATTTTACCATTTTATTTTGACCATAAAAAGTACTGTGGCTGACACAAATATAATTAGTGTTTCTTGTTATTCACTTTTAACTATGGCTTCAGTTCAGGAGCTAAAAGCACTGATTACTGGCAAATCAGAAAAAGAATAAGCAAATTTATCAGAAAACATTAAAATGAAGTTTTTAAAAACTTCTATAACCTTTGACCATTATGTATACCATTATTTGTACGCAGTCATGTATAAAGAATATATAGACAAGCTTACATCATGTCTTGGGAAAATTGTTGACATATATGAGACAGTGGCTATCAGTGGTAGAGAAGAATTTTGTTATAATAATTCACTTATGGAGAATTTACAGTTATCAAGTACTTTGTTTTACCTTCATTACCCATTTGATCCTCACAATGGCCCTAATAAGGTTGGTCATGCAAGGATTTTTATTCCCTTTTTGCAGAAGAAAAACGTGAAGTTCAAAGAATATGATGTAATAGAAAAAGCCCCAAACTTGGGTTCAATCTTAACCTCTGTTACTCACTACTTTTGTGACCCTGGGGAAAGTCACTTAACCTATATGGATCTCCATTTCTTTATTTGTAAAAATGAATGAGTTAGATAGACAACCTCTAAGATCCCACTTAGGTCTGACATTTTGTGCTTTCTAGACCCACTTTATAACTAGACAAACTGACATTTTAGTAAGTTAAAAAATAAACCAAGATTTCTTCATGCCAGAAAGACAATACAGCCAATCTATAGCTCTAATCATCTGGCCATTTATTTAACAAATATTTATTAAGTAATTCTTAAGTATATAGCATTGCACTAAGTATTAATGCATTAATGCTGATAGAGGAATTTTTCATTCTTCCACAAAAAAATCATGCATAAATTGAGGAAACATAAAGATGCCGTTCATTCGTAATAATTTCATCACTCACATATTTTAAGCATCCCAAATGAAATCCAACAAAACATTGGATGCAATATAGGAGTCAAAGAGAAAGAAGTTCATTATCAAGAGTCAGGAAAGATGTTTGGCTAATGAATCTGGGAGCAGGCCAAAGGATTCAATCAGAACAAAGACATGCGTTCTCATTTGAGTTAGGAAAACATATTGGAAGGAACACCCATCTGGAAGAAAAGAGTAGGTTTTATGCCCAGTTATTTCACTGATTTACAAGGAGTAAGTTCCGTAAATTGCTTTACCTCTCTGGGCTAATAAGGATAGAGTGGTCCCATTTCTTCATTCCCTACAAAAAGCCTCAGTAATAATGTGAGTTAAAAGCTTAAATGTTATTATATAATTACCCTTAAAAAATAAAATTAAGAAATAGCAACTTTAAACAACACTATAGTAACAAACCAATGAGAAGAAGAATATGTTTTTGATTAAGGAACATACTTTTGCTGCTAGCAATTTTCAAACAATAACAATATCCTGTTGGAGTATTTTGCATCCCAGAAAACTGCAGCCCACTGTCTTCTGTGCCTCTTGGACACTTAGTAATCTCTGACAGTGATGGAAGAGGGTCTTTAGTTGAACCAAAATGAATCAAAAGTAAGAGAAGCAAATCCCAAGCTCTTTAAGTCTCAATATCTTCTTCTGAAAAATGGAGATAAATTAACAGATGTACTATCTACCTAATAGGGTTGTTTGTGGGGATCAAATAAGGTTATGTCTATAAAACTCTCTGTAACCACAAAGCACTGCTTAAATGTGATTTTCATTATTTAGAGGAATAAAGGGCTATTCAGCTAGAATAAGAGATTTTGAGGAAAACGACAATATTTTATGATGGTGAAAATCAGATATATTCAACACCAAGTTTAAAAAAAAATAGCAGTGTTTGCCATGTGTCATTAGATTGTAAGCACCCAGAGGCCAGGGGCTGTCTTTTGCTTTTTGTATTCTCAGCACATAGCATAGCAATTTGGCACATAATAATGTTTATTGAACTGAACTGCCAGGTATTTTATAGATGTTATTTCATTTGGTCCATAGGCCAGGCACTGTGTTAGTTGCCCACCACCCCCACTCCCACACTCCTCCTCCCTACAATCCAGCAAAATTCAATTCTTCTCTTGGTTCCTCACTCACAAGACTTCATATTTCATATCTGTGCCTTTACAACAATATGAATTAATCCTAAAACTGGGTCTAGAAGTCAGGTTTCTTGACTCCAATTCTACTGCTTTTTACACTAACAAAAGGCCCAGACAATACTATGTGCCAACCACTGTGCTAAGTACTTTAAAAATATTATCAAATTACATCAACCTGGTCAAGATCAAACAAGAATTACTAGTAAGAACACCAATCTTAACTGAGATGAACTATGAATGGAAAAACCCCTTGTACACTGCACCCTCATCTTGACCAAATCAGCACAGCTAAGGATGGGAATGAAATTAACACTCAGCTGTGAACTGCTATGGCCACTCTAAACCCAGGAGAATCTGTAATCTGTGATCTAGTCTGGTTAAAATAAACGGTCCAAAAAACCATATACCTATTATATGCTCAGTTTCCTAAAGAATGAGCTAGTTTCACTCACTAGCTAGGTGACTGTCAATACATTCTATATTTTGTTCTGGGAAAACTTTTTATTGTAGGTGCAGTGGGACAGCTGGACACAGTTTAGATGATTCCTATTTTGCTGGCAACATCCAAAGCATCATAATCCAAAGCAAGCCAGATGGAGGCTTGCTTCTCTCCATCAGGCCGATCAGTGTGTTGACCTTGGCCATGTCGATGTCATACAGCCTCTTTATCACCTGCTTGATCTGATGCCTCCTGGCCTTGACGTCCACAATGAAGACCAGGGTGTTGTGCTCAATCTTCTTCATAGCAGACTCAGTGGTCAGGGGGAACTTAATGATGGCATAGTGATCAAGCTTGTTTCTCCAAGGGGCACTTTTCCGAGGGTATTTGGGCTGCCTTCTTAGTCTTAGTGTCTTGGGTTGCCAGATGTCCAGATCTTCTTTTTGTGGCTATGGACGCCCTTCAACACTACTTTCTTGGCCTTCAAAGTCTTACACTTGGCTTCTGTCGGGGGGTGGGGACAACGGCTTCCTTCTTTGCCTTCAGTGCCATGTTGGGGGAAAAGTTGTCAATACATTTTAACAGGAAAATGTTTTCCCTTAAACAAACCTCCTTCATGAAGCTATGGAAGGCACATTCAAATTCTGCCCTTTCTTCACCCCCCAACCTCAGGCCTGACTACTACATTCCAGCCTCTCTTGCATCTCTAGCATTATTCCTTTTATCTATACTTTACACCATCTATATAGCATAAGCTGTCCATTTAATAAACCCTGTACATGGCTCTAATTACAAGGGGGAATGAGCTTAAAAAAAAAAAAAGCTTCCCAGCAGCTTCAAAAACCTGAATTTCAATTTACATTTATGCATCACTTCACATTTCTAAAGGCTCTAAAGGAATACAGTATCCTTCTAAGGGAAAACTGAAGGCAATAATTTCAGAAGATTCTGTTTCTCATCAAGGACATCTTCAATTAGCCTACAAAGGTTTCCCTTAACTAGCTATTTCCTACCAAGAGAGCCTGTAGATTTCAGTTAAGATGCCATTGATTCCTACAAGTGTGGGTGGTGATATATGTTTCTGAATTTTAGGTCAATTTCCCCACACTCATTATCAGGGATTGGTTGTCTCAACTTGTTAATTGCTAGGAAACTATGACTCAATATGATGCTGTTAATGTTGCACCATAATTCACAAGAAAAGAATTGTTCAAATGGCAAGTAAATGGTGGAGCCAGGTCTTCCTTCCGACTCCAAACAATATTCTCTCTCTCTTTTTAAAAATTTTATTTTGGAGGTGATCAGGGTTAAGTGACTTGCCCAGGGCCACACAGCTAGTAAATGTCTGAGACTGAATTTGAACTCTGGTCCTCTGGACTCTAGGACCAGTGCTGTATCCACTGCACCAATTAGCTGCCCCTAACATTCTCTCCCATTTGACCACACTGCCAGTAAGTCTTAAGTACTTAGTTTAGGCATCTGCATTTTAAATTAATTTAGGTGTTGTATATTAACTTGCACAAAAGACCTTTCATCCACCAGACCCTTCTCAAATCTACTGCCAATAATCAGTCAACAAACACTTATTAAGCAATACTAAAAAATGACGCTAAATCAAGTTGGTGTTTAGGAATGAAGGAGAGGCGAGTCATATAACTTAAGCTCTTAACAACATTTTACCCCTTACAATACCTTTTATTTGGATAGGCCTGTACCATTTACAAAGCATTTTCACAAACATTGTCTCAGTCTTCACAACAACCCTACAGGACTGGTATTACAATTATTCTTAATTAAAATTGATTAAGTGACCCTTATAGTCTGATAAGAGGAAAGGCCAGAACTGTAACCAGTATGTTCTAATCAAGCACCCTTTCTGCTAAGTCTATTATTCTAAAGTTGCACAGAATGAGATAATCCAAGTGTCTTCCAAGATGTTTCAAAATAGCTTTTAAAAACTGCTTGGAAACATTACTATGTACAACCTGATCGCACATTACTTAAGTAATGAAAATATACTAGTATTATTATCCTTATGTCTACAACATAGCAAAAGCATCCATGGCATAGTCAAATCCTTTGTACTTGTAGCTACTTAAAGAGCAAATTGCCAAACACTATGACTGAGCAAGCAGCAGTCCCCAGTATTTCTCAGTGTTGTAGATGTGATCTTCTTGTAAACTGCTTCCCTGAGCAGAACATCAGCCTCTGTGTAAACTTGTTACCCACTCCATTCCACCTGAAGAACTGCTACTTCAAAATACCTTAAATCCATAATGCTATTTCCATTTTTCCTTTATACCTTTAGCATTTAGCACAGACTTTGAAACACAGCTGGTGATTAATAGATATCTGTTGAATTTAAATGATTGCTGAAACAAATTCATGGTCTGATTGAACTAAGAAGTATCTGAAGCTATGCCTCAGCAACAACAGAATCAGAATCTAAAAAGCACTTTTAGAAGCGGGGGGTGTGGGGGGTGTGGGGTGTGGAGATCTTTTCCCTGAAAACACAAAACTTTCTTGAATATGTCATACTTTCTTTTGCTTTGTTGCAAGAGGATGAAGAAACTTTTCCAAACAGGCTCTAATTCTGAAAGCTTATCTGAAAAAACCAAGCAAACAATTCAAGTCATTTTCTCAGTTCATAGCAGAGCCTTCAGTATTTAAGTTGTTCATAAGTGGAGGTGGGGGGGAGATAAAGAAGAGAGAGGGAGGGAGAGAGAGAGACAGAGACAGATCTGTGATTCCAAGTGATATCAAACTTACATAGCTCTTCTAACAGCTCCTCATTGGCATTACATAATCATATCATTGCCTAGCATTCATAGCACCAGAGCATATGCTAACCATAGTATATGCTAACCAGAGTATAAGGATATTTTTGCTTATGTAGCATCCATCCAATACCTGTCCGTTGATCGAGCTTACAGGAAGAAAAAGCATTTTCCATGTCTGTCAGTTACTCAGAAATATTTAGGTCTCAATGCTTGTCCAGTACAAGAACTAAAAAGATGAAACAGAGCTGCAGAAAGGAACCTTTCATGTCTAAAGGCAGAGGTTCAATGTGTGCCCAAGCACAGAACAATCAGTATGGAATCATCTATTCTGGTGGGGCAGAAGAGTGATGGAGATTCCCATGGATTCCGCATCTCTTCTTCCATTTAGTTTTAAAGAGGCAGGGGAAGTCTATATACTGCAAAGAGAAACAGCCAGAAATACTGAATAGAGGGCTGCCTGGAGTTCCCCCTCTTACACTCATTAGCTGCATGACTCTGGAAAATCACTTAACATCTCAGAATCCTAGGCAATTCTCCCATAATAAAAATAGGTAACACTTAGATGATTTTTAGCTTGTGCCAGGTACTTTACAATTAATTGCTCATCTCACTGGATCCTCACAACAGGTTAAGTGCTCTTATTATTCCCATTTTACAGATGAGAGAATTCAGGCAAACTGAGATTAACCGATTTGCCCGGGATTACCCAGTCAGTTAATCTCTGAGACTAGATCTGAACTCAGGTCTTTCTGACTTAAGGCCCAGCACTCTTATCTACTACACCACCTAGGAGCTTATCTGTGATATCAGTGGAGGGGGTTTCCACAGTGGAACTTGCCTACGTGAATAAAATGACTAGTTTGTACCCTATGCCAATATGCCCAAAAGTACTATATAACTTGTGTTATTGTTACTGCATTGAATAGAAGGAAGAGAGAGGCAGTGTCACATCTGGGATACTGGGTAATGTTTTCAATAATCCTAACCTATTCCTTGCTTTAAAAAAAAAAAAAAAGCAGATCTTTTTACCATCAATATTCTCCGGATGTCAATACTGAAATATCAAGATCTCAAAAAAATAGAAACTGCAGGTGTGTGTGTGGGTGGATGGGTGTACAATAGAAGAGGAAAAGGAATAAGAATTTATTAAGCACCTACTATGTTCCAGGCAATATGCTAAGCACTTTACAGATACTATTTCACTTGATCAACCCTGGGAGGTAGGTGCTATTATTATCATAATCATATTTATAGTTGAGGAAACAGAGGCAGACAGAAGTTAAATGATTTGCCCAGGGTCACAGTAAGTATCTGGGTATAGATTTGAACTCAGGTCCAGTGCTCTATCCACTGTACCACATAGTTGCCTAACAGACCCAAAAAACAAAGTATAATCACAGGGTGAGTGTAAGTAAGTAGGCTGCATCATATTATCAAAGGTAACCTACATGAAGGTGACATTAAAGTCACCACTGAGAACATTTCTGACCAGAAAAGGAAGTACAAGGTGAGACAGAAGAGGAAGGTAGGGTAGACATGTCACCTCCAAAGCCATGAAATACTGAAGTACCAAAGGAAGTCTTCTGGTGCACTGGATGGATGGATCCTCCACGGAGAACTTAGACAAAGGAACAAACAAAAATCACATGGGCAGAGAGGGCCTAGATGGCTCCCATATACATGGAGAATATGCCCTTCAATAACTGAGAGTTGACCACACATCTTTTAGCAATATAAACTTAATAACACAAGAGAATAATTTTTTCTCTCCTATTTTAACAGTCAATTATTGAATTAGGACTAAGGTTTTTCCCCCTTTCTGCTTCCTCATTCAGAAGTCAGCCCTTGTAGGTTATTCAGGCAGCCTTTGAGAGGGAAAACTCAGATTTGTTCAAAAGGTAAATAAATTTTAGTTTAGGTGTATTGATGGATTCCAGTCCATTGTGTTTTACTCAGACAGGTCTGGGAAAAACTGGATTCTTCCCTTTCGTCTAAATTACCCTACATGGAGTAATATGGGTATAGATAAAGTCTCTTTGACTAAGACTGAGTGATCAGTCGCATGCTCCAGACCCTTCCACTAGAATAAGCCCACATCTCATTATAATATTCATTCTGTCATTATTTGTTAACCAATCAGAGTTGACTTTCACTCTGGGGAACACCTACTCTTTCAAGGGTGTTGGGTGGATTCCATGAAGAGTCCTGTCATTTGAGAATGCCACTGACTCTTTTATTAATTATATACCAGCATGATTTATAAAATTATTAACTACCCAGAAACTATGTCACTTGAACTTTTTATATATCACAAATGGTAAATCAAGGATCCTAGGAATTATATAGTTGGTACAGAAGGCACAGTTGGTGATCATTCAAAAGTAAAGATTGGAAGACAGCTAGCCTTACTGATTAAAGGCTACTTCAAATAAGTTTAAACTCTAAAGCATCAAGGAGTTTTTATATAGCACTAGCCTATTTGGCCAACATTTGCATGTCTTGGCTGCAACACTTGAGAAACTGAAACTTATCCCAAATAGGGTATGATTAAAAGTTAAATATAGCAGCGAAAAATGAATGTGTTTAAATCCTCATCCAAATCACAAAAGCATCACTCAATTTGGCATGACTAGAAGTCCTAATAGGGAGCCTGAAGCCAAGTTTTAGAAGATTCTAGTTGAGCTGCATTTCTAAAACAGAGAATAGATGGGAATGAATGGAGTTTATATTAAATCTATCTGGCTCTAACCAAGTTATTAGTTTCCTTATTTTATAGAAGTCATAGGATTTGAAGGCAGCCCTATGGGGCTCAAAAAAAAAACAAAACAGTAAAACCCAAGGTCTTATATTTAAAAATATATATAAAATCAAACGATTCATTTCCCAAAAAGGTTAGTAAGAGGATGATGATGATGATGATGACATCTACATGGCACTTTAAAGTTTGTGAAGCAATATATATTTTACAAATACATATTATTTTATACTCACAACAACCTCGGAAGAAGGTAGGTGCTATAGTATTCCCATGAGGCAACTGAGACAGAGGTTAGGTGACTTGTCCAGGGTCACACAGCTAGGCAAGATTTGAACTAAGGTTTTTCCATCCTCCACATCCAGCACTTTATCCACTGTGCCATCAAACTGTCTCTGTACCACATGATACTAATACCATTTGTTCCTTTTGCGTTGACAGAGAAGTGAACTCATTTTCTTGAAAGCAATTACAGGTATTTGGGGATCATACCAAATTCTTTCCCTCTGACACAGGAGGACACTACTTCTCTATCATGCATTATCCTTCAAGTATTGGAAAACCAGCCCAATGAATCACTGGCCAGATCTCTCTATGCTTATCTATACATCTATCCGATACAGACAGCGAGTCAGGGAAAATAAAAAATCTAGGGCAAGTAAGAAGCAGAAAGAAGTTTAAAATCTTGACTTAGAAAATAGGAAAGGGAACCACAAAGGCCATCTAATCCAACCCCATCATTTTACAGATGAGAAAACCATGGCTAAAGGAAGCCAAGTGACTAGCACAAAGTCTCACATCTAATCAGACATAGAATTTGAACCCATCTTTGACTCCCAGAGACAGTAAGTACTCTTTCTACTATACCAGATGGAGGAAAAAAATTAAAATCCAGCTGTCTCTGTATACCTAGTATAATGTCATTTTAAAATGGCCACTTTATTTAGCCATATCTCAAAGAAAAATTCCATATTCCAGATGGTAGAACGAATGACACTTCCAATCACCCATGCTTGGACAAAATCCTCTCAAGACTACTGATAGTTCTCAGACAACTCTAATTCAAGGTTTTCCCTAGGAAAAGTGTGGTGCCACTAGTGACTGCTTTCACATGGCAGAAGAAATAGCACAGGAGCCTTTCTTTCTCCATCTAATTCACATCAAGTCACCAGTGGAGTTTTTGGTTGCAGTAGTCACCCAGCTGGGTAACTTTACATAAAGAAATCATTTCCTGCTCACCTAGCCTTGAGCTTTACAGAGCTAGCAAAGTGATGCTGTCTCTCCTCCCTCCTTCCCTCTATGCTAGCCAGCTCATTAACAACCATCTCTCAGCTGGCAATGAAGTGGAGGGGGAAGGCCTAAGGACTAGTAGGCACAATGACAAACTAAACCCAGTGTTAATCAGTAGCTTCTAGCTCCCCTTGCTCCATCAAAACACTTATGAAAGCCACTGTCAAGATACTATGCTGACTGACTACTTACTACAAGGATTTATGCTCCCAAGTGCTAAACAAACAGCTTATATAAGGCAGGAAAACAAAGCTCTGAGGATCCACAAGTCATCCTCCCCAGGGGAATGTAAACTCAAGGTCAGAGGGAAGTTTTTTTTTTTCCTCTTTATTTCTCAATGCCAAACATACAGTTTGTGGGACTTACAGTTAAATGTGGAAACATACAGTATTAGTAAATGCAATGTTCTTAAAGCCAATTGTGTGCCTTACAATGCTGGTTCAAATGGACAAGGATGACAGGCCTTTAAAGATGTAGGCTTTCCAGGTTATAAAGGGGATAACTAACATTCATACAGTATGTACTTTGCACCAGACACTGTGCTCAGCGCTTTACATATATTGTTTTATTTGGTGGTCCCAACAACCCTGGGAGAGAGGTGCTATCTATTATTATTTTCTAATGAGGCGGACAGAGGTTAAGTGACTTGTCTAGGGTCACACATTAGTGTCTGAGGCTGGATTGAAGTAAATAAAATTCAGTTCCGTCGCTGTCAGTCATGTCTGCCTCTTCCCATTTGGAGGGTTCTTGGTAAAGAGCCTGGAGGGGTTTCCCATTTCAGCTCATTTTATAGATGATGAAACTGAGGCAAACAGGATTAAGTGATTTGTCCAGGGTCACATAGCTACTAAGCATCTGAGGTCACATTGGAACCTAGATCTTCCTAACCCCAGGCCTGGGAATTCTATATCCACTGTGCCACCCAAATACCCCCAAAACAAATGCACAGTAATTTTACATATACATATGTTACACACATATATATTTTAGAGACATTTAGAAATGACAGTTTCTTGCTTTCCATGCACACACCTGTGTATACAAGGGGAAATACGTGCATTAAGGCAGACAGGCATAGACATGGAACAAGACATGAAAGAAAATTCTTGATCTAACTGTAGCTGGCAGATTGGGGTGACTGGAATGGCAGACTTTTAGAATAATCCAGTTTACCCTCAAACAGTACTTAACTAAACTCTAGAGTCTGGTTTAAGTGGTTCTAATCAGAGAAAACAGGATCCACAGCTGGAAATGACCTTAAAAATAACAGTCATTTTGCCATGAATGAAACCTTAGATAATATTTAGTCACATAAAATATTTAATTCTAGAACTGGAAGAAATCTCAGAGGCTAACGAGTCCAACTCTCTCATTTTACAGATAAAGTAAATGAAATCAAGGGAGGGGAAATGACTTTCCTAAAGTCATACAAGTAGTAAGGGTCAGAGGGTACTTGAACTCCAGAGCTAGCGTTTTTGCCACTGGACTGTACCCCACCTTCATTTTGTAAATGATTTAACAGAAGGTCCAAAAAGTGAATGAAGTAGTTTGTCGCAGTAAATGGCAAGTCTTTCCACCACATCCAAGATACTTCCTTTGCTGCTCAGTGTCACTTAATGGAACCAATCATTTGAGCAGCTGTCAACAACACCTCAGCCTAAAGCCCTAGCTGTGGCTCTACTCCAAGGGGTAAGCTTAATCTGCTCTTATGCTTTAGGAAAGACAGGCATCGGTCTCAAAGTTTCAATCTTAAAATCTGTAAGCAACCCAAGAAAATGCTAGTGGCTCATATGGGAGACTTCAAGTAGGAAATGATAAAGATAAAATACATTCCATCAGCCTGTGAAGACCATTAAGGACAGAGTACCCCCCTACCCCCAAATGAAAGTAATAAACTACAAGAGAAAAAAGGCTAATTATGTTACAGAAAAGGGGGTAGGGGTCAGAAAAAAAGCCCTCTGGCTTTCATTTTCTTGCTGGAAGTGATGAGGAGCCTGCCAACTGTATTGCATCTCCCCAGTCAGCCCACATCCATATCTTTTACAACTGATTTGTTCCCCCTCCATGCACATTAAGAAAGCAAATAACTTGATGGGAAAGAGCCATAGAAAACCCAGCACATTGCTGATTCTTCTGGAGAAAGCACTTGGTTCCTCACGGCTAAGAATAACTCATTTAGTGCATCACTGCATAAGCACATTAGCCCCTCTTCTCATTGGGGATGACTGCATGGTTTTATTGGACACTGACAAACTGGAAGGGAAGACAGAGCAGCCCACCTTAACGACTGGTTATAGAGCTTGATCACACTTTTCTTTCTTCGTTCTCCCCACCCCCGCCCTCCCACCATTGCCTGTGCCCTCCACCCAAGTACCAGGCTCCATTAATACAGCAATAAAACAACCACTGTTTGGCTAGCTCTAAGGGTTCCATCAATGGAGTGTTTCATGGAGAAGCACTATTGTCACACATGGCAAACTTTTCCAGCATCAATCAACTATAGTAGATTGTAGCAGCAGCTATTTTTTTATAAACATGTCAGGAATGCAATGAAAAATGTCATAATCTGTAGTCCTCAAGGACAGCTGGAAGCAGTTCAGAAAACCAACCAAAATACTTAGAAAATAAATGCAATTATTTTAGTGGAGGCTGTTTCTATTTCACCTTTGGTCTAGAAATATGACTATAATTAATTTGTTCTAGGAATGAATCTTCCAAGGCAAAGGGGAACTGCAGTCACTGAGCCTCTGTTTGGGCCACTTTGAACAGTCACCTTGATTTGGTAAGTAAAGAGCCCTTTAAAATGGTCAAATCTTCATGGAAGGGAACAAAGAAAGAGACCGAGATGAATGTAAAATATCTTGATCTTCATTTTCTTTCTGTTTCACTTGAAGAATTAGGGTTAAGGGGAGGATTTTTCTGCTTAAGCAAAAATCCCATTAACCTCTCCAGGTTTCAGTTTCTTTTTGCTGAGGGTTACTTAGATTAAGATTTCCCCAACTCTTTTCCAGGACTTGTGACTATGAGAATAGAGGCTGCATGAGAAAATAATGATGCAAGTAATATTCCCCTACTAAAAATAAGATCATGGGGACAGCAAAAAAATTTACTTTGTGTGGTAATTTTTCAACATGAAAACAGGCTTCATTTCCTCTATTCTGCTCCAAAATTTTCCTGACCTTCCCCTTTAGGGCTGGTAGTATTTAATATTCCCAGGTCTTTAGGCCTGTATTCTGTCAATATATTTCAAGCCAGAAAGGTTTCAAGGGTCAAGTAACTAACACTGTAATTCTGTGATCACTGGAGGGTCACTAAGATCCCTTTCCGCTGAAATTCTGAACTTCATAAATAGAGAAACAGAATTACTTGAATAACACATATGGAAATAAATAGTTCATTAATAATCTTCTGAAAAATTTCTTCACTTCTTTTCAGAAAAAAACCCAAACTTATTAATGACACATAGTGAAGTTAGGAAGTTTATCTTGCTTGGCCAAAGACTTTACATTTATAGTACTAAAAAGGCCCACTGACTTTTCACTGCTTTATGAGGTGAGGCTTATGTCCTTTCATATGAGGAAATACCCAAGAAAGTGGGTAACCACTTTGACATCATTATTGTCCAGTCAAGTTACGGCCTATCTTGATTTCTGCACACAGGCACGAAGAGAAAGGAAGATTTGGGTTAACTTGGAAATACTTTAGAAAGAAATGAGGGAGGGAAAAGAATGCAAAGAAAAGGCAGACAGCTTTCTGTAAAATATCCCTAGGCTCTTCTGAGTTTTTTGCATATTGAATTTGTCACAAATCCCTATTTTGAAACTGATGCCTGAGGATTAGGTAACATTATTTGTATTACCTGCACACCTGTACTTTTATCCACAGAATTAGTCAATATCACATTCTGGTAAACATGGTATTAGGAATTAAATAAGTGAAAATTCTTTTCCTCATAGGAACTTTTGCAATACTATCATCAGAACGTCCCCATATTTCTAAAACACTCACTTTGAAATAATTTAATTATAATAAATTTAGTTGTATTCTGGTAACAAATTGTAACTGCAATTACCTCCTCCAAAGAAAAAGAAATTCTAAATATAATTGATTTCTGAATGCCCTTTCTCCTCTTTGGACCAGTTTCTTCATCTACATACAAGATTAATAAAGTGAACTAGATGATCTCTAAGGTACCTTTTGAACTTCTGACTTTATTTGGGGCCTCTGAATATGATTCCCTTTGCTTAACATACATAAAAAGAGAGAAGAAGGAAAAGAGAAAGGGAATAAGGACAAAGTCACTACAAACAAAATGACAACAGTGGAATAATCTACACCCTATCCAGAGAAGCTTTAATGAGAGTCAATTTTGAGTTGCAAGTTTTCATTAGTTGCTTCTTGGTAGAAAAGTTAGTTTTCTTGTTATCTAGGCTATTCTTCTGGTTGTAAACAATCCATAGAGAACTAGGGATACCCGCCATACTGTTGCACAATCTCAAATGATTCTAAAAATTAAAGATAAACTTCTTGTATTCAAATCAAGCAAAGGAAAGAACTAAGTTAGTTGAGAAGAGATTCACAAAATCACAGAATGTTAGACTTTAAAGTAAACCACCGATGGTTACACAGGAAGCCTATGGAGAAGTCAAGATGTTATAACCCAAGTCTCCTGATGCCTAGTCCTGCAGATGGTTCCGCTCCACCAAGTAAGTACTTCTCCCAGCATGAAAAACTCAAATTTCACAACTGTCCATCATCTTAGTGTACTGGGTTTAAAAAACACTTCCACTCAATGGAAGAAGGGGAGGAATAACCTCCCCCCTCTAAAATGACCCAATATTTGACTTCAAAACAACATTCCAAGTTGCCCTGTGATCTCAGCTGTGGATATGAGGGTAATGGGGTCATTGACACCAGACCTAGAGTGCCTGGCCTACAGAGCTGACAGATGTTACCTACTCACCAACACGAGTCATTAGGGAATTAGATATAATTTCTGTTGAAAGTCCAAAGTTCACAAAGGGTGTTCAGGTCATCTGACACAGCTAAATAAAAGAGCTACCATGTGCTCACTTTAAACACATGAGGGTCATTCAAGTGAGTGAGCTGCATTTCTCAGAGAGATTGGAAAACTGTTGAGCTTTACAGAGAATGAGATAGATGAGAAGAAAGAGGGAGGAACTGTATTGGGGTTAAGCTGAAATAATGGCTTAATGAACAAGCTTGTTACCAATACGGATGTGGTTTTAATCCCACTTAGGATATTAGAATAAATAGCTTCATAGTCCTTTTCTCCCCTGAGGCTATGTGCTATATAGTCACAGATGTCATTGTTTACTACAGAGGGGCTCCTCCTGGGAATGACAGGGGGGTAGCATCCGCCTCATCTCTCCTCTCCCCCTCCCATACACATGGACCCTGTTACCAAAGCTGCATAGCTGGACAGAACTGAGAAAGGAAGGGTATATTTACAGTAACCTTTCGATCAATCCATCAATGAGCATTTGTAGAGCCCCTACTATGTGCCAGGACCCACTTCTCTTTCTCTTGGCAAGGCCCCCTTTTTCCACACCCCTCTCAGTGGGACCCTCAGATTGTTTTGGGGAAGCCCACAGTTCTACAATTTGTTACATTCAAACCTGCTTTCACAAATGCCCAATTTCTCTTTCCTTCCTCTTTAAAACTGCACACCTGAACTGCAGCTAATAATAATCTCAGGACCTTAGTGTTTAGCAAGCTATCCTTCAAGAAATCCTTTCCAAATTAATTTACACTAAGGTGCTAATGGCTTCCTTTACACAGCATCTCACCAAGAAAGGAGTCAGTTAAGTATAATAAATCTGTCATACTGAGACAAATCGGTGGTTCAGTGGATAGAGCCCAGGGCCTAGACTCAGGAAGATCTGAGTTCAAAAACAGTTTCAGATACGAGCTGTGTGACTCTGGTCAAATCACTTAACAGCTGTTTGCTTTGGTTTCCTCAAATGTAAAATGGAGACCTGCTTCAAAGAGTAGTGGTGAGGATCAACTGAGATACTACAATACTACAGTTTTGGACACCATGGCTAGCAGGTGCGGGAGACTTTTTTTTTTTTGACAGAAACTGTTTTGTGTTACTGCACCTCCCATTATACTTGCCCTGAGCAAAGTTTCTATGTTCATAACACAGGTTTACACTCTACTCACTTAGCCAAAAAGGAGTTTCAATGAGGACTCACCTTCTCTTCTTTAGAACTTGCCAAAGCAAACATAATTAGCCTGAAAAAACTGAAATTGTTTCACCTTTAATCTCAAATGTTTGCTTGAAAGAATCTGTTGGCATGTCTCATAACAATTTAAAAGTCATAGATATATACAAATAAATCAAGAGTCTAGATAAGAGAAACAGAAAAGGATCTGTGACAGTGTAAAACTGGCGATGGGCTTGTGGCAGGAGGTTCTACCAGAGTTATAATCCACAATTTAATTAATGAATTAATAATTTACCCGAAGTAATAATGGTTCAGTTACTCTTCCAGGGTCAGTTACAGTCTCATAAGCTAGACCTGAACCCAGATCTTTCTGGCTATAAGTCCTGATTAGTGTAAATGATGGATACCATGAAGTGGTCACATTATTTGAATACATACATATTTTACATAATTATAATTTCAATTATTGTGAATTTGAATACATTCAACCACTTTACTAATGGGATCTAGCTGCACAAGCATAAATTAACATACATGAACTCAAAGGATTCAGAGTTACTAGGCATCTTACTGGTCATGTGGTCCAACTTCTTTATTTTATAGATGAAAAAAACTGAGCATCAAAAAGGAAGTAAATTGCCCAAAATCACATAGGTACTCTGGTGCCAAATTTAGGCATCTTTCTGTTACATTATGTTGCCTTCCTACACAGAAGAAGATAACCCTGAGTTCATCCAGGTTGGCTTAGAGTTGAAGGAACATCACAAGACTCACAATTTAACTAGCTCCCCTTCAGTTTTTAAGAAGTTGGATTAGGCTCAGTCATTTCAATTGTGTCTGACTCCCCATGACCCCATTTGGGGTTTTCTTGGCAAAATTTTCTTCTCTAGCTCCACAGAAGAGGAACTGAAGTTCTTCCCAAACATGTGATTAGAGCTCTCAGCAACCTTTTTAAAAAGCTAAGTGGATCCAATAACAAGGCTCATTAGTGCCATTAGACACCCTTAAAAACCTGGATCTTCATATGGCCACAGTAGAATGATTTGGCACAGTGAGAATGAATTTGTATCTGTGCAGCTTGTCAGGTGAATGACAAATTCACTGTGTTGTGTTGGTATAGAACAGCAACCGCGTCACTGGATAAATTAAGGACAATCTGAAAGGCCTAGAGAGTGAATATATTTATTGGCTGGTTCATTAGGTTCGTGATAGCTAGCTCTGGAACAGTTGACTTGTTCTGAAACGGAGTTATTGCTCTGCCACTGAAATAGACCTCTCTATATGTGGCTCAAAATGGATGCTTCAATGCAATCTGCTGAAATTCATGTCTACAGAAAGTGCTCATCATTCCTGAAGACCCTGCTTTAAGAGACTCAAAGAAGAAATTCATAGAGAAAGTCATTTGCTCCTAAATTAAATTTCCAACATCGTGAGTATGACCAAGACACAATTCATCATCTCATTATATGGAAAGAGCTCTGAATTTAAAACGAGTTGACCTGGCTTCAAAATCATCATTCTGCTACTTGTTTCCAAAGCAACCTCAGTCAAGTTATATTATTTTCTCAAGCCACAACTGTCTCATCCGAAAAATGAGGAGCTTGGAATGGATGATAATGATGATATCTCAGACCCCTTCTAAGTCTAGATCTCCCATCAGCACCATTATCCTTCCTTTCTCTTCTGGAGGATTATGACTGCAAAGTTACTTCCACTACTAATTTTCTCAGTTTCTCACATCAAATCCATCATTTTGAAAGCTGCCACGGAAAGGTTAGTGACTCTAGGGTCAGAGGACCTGGGTTTAATTCTCTCTCTGATGTTTACTACCTATTAACTCTAGGCAAATCACAACCACCCTGGTCCTCAGTTGCCTCATCTATAAAATGAAAGAGTGGGCCTACATGGCCTCAGCCAACCATCCCAACTCCAGCTCTATATCAGTGATCCCAGTTTTCACAGGATCATGGAATTTCAGAATTAGCAGGGACCACTGAGGTCATTCAACCCAAAGTGCCTTTAAAACAGGGACCTCCTCCAAGAAATACTGAACACGTGGCCATCCATCCAGCCTCCACTTGATGACCTCTGTGTTCTGAGGAAGGCTTCAGAACTGCTGTTACTTCCTCAGTGTTTCTCCAGTCCTCCACCTCCTCTCCAATCCAATAATTAAGCCTTTCTCAGAGTCCCAATTATCACATTCCTGGCCTTGGGCAACTGACTCCTGGCTAGCTTACAACCCCTCTCCTTTCTAATCCATCCTACATACTAAAGAAAGGATAACCTTCCTCAACTACACAGCTCAGTTCAGAAAACTTTAGCAGTTTCCAATTATTTCCAACATCAAACAGAAATTGTATGTGAAGGACACATAAGACTTTAAATTATATTAACCAGTAATCATAAAAACTATTTAGCATTTGGTTAAAAAAACAGAAAAACCAAGCAATGGAACAGACTAGATAAGAAGAACCCAAAATAACTAAAATCAGCAGCCCAGAGTTTGGTAAATTCAGGAACGGTATTACTAGGGAAAATATTCCCTTCTGACAAGAGCTGCTAGGAAAAGGGAGCTGAGCAGAAAGGCTTTGATAAACAATTTGCACCATCAATCACAAAGGGCTCAAAATGGACATGACACCGAAATGTGAAAACCTCCATCAAGAAAAAAAAGAAGAAAAGAAGAGGCACCTTTCACAACCACAGCCAGGAGGAAAATTCTTAAACAATGCATAGTGGATAATACAGAAGATAAAACAGACTATTTAGATTATGTAAAATTGTAAAGTTTTTTTTCTTACAAATAAAATTCAATAAAGAGAAAAGCGAAATTATGGGGTGAAAAAATATCTGCATTGCTGATAAAAGTCTGACATCCAATATATAGGGAATTGATACAAACAAATAAATGGCACTAACCATGATTTCCCCAATGGATAAGTATTCAAAAGATAGGAACACTTTTTTTTTAAAAGAACTGCAAACTATAAATCACCATTTTAAAACATATTTCAAATCCCTAATACAAAGAAAATAGCAAATCAACACAATCTGGGGGTTTCACTTTACACCCTAAAAATTGGCAAGTAGCAAAGAACAGCCAGACACATCCCTCCGGAAGACAGAAACACTGGTGCAGAGAATTTAACTCTGCATATCAATTTGAGATGGAGCAAGAAAATTGACTGAACTACTTAGCCCTTTAATCCAGCTACTATTACCTATCTAACCCTATTCCCACAAATGGGAATGTACCTCAAGGAAATAAAAGACAGATAACAAAGGTTTAACACATACCAAAATATTCAAAGCAATGGTAGTAAAAAACTTTAAAAAAAAAAGTGGGGAAAAGAAAGTGGCAGAGGAATAAGCATTTATATAGTGCCCACTATATGCCAGGCACTGTGCTAAGTGTCTTTCAAATACTATCTCATTTCATTCGCACAACAACCCTATAAGTTATGTGGTGATGTTGTTCAGTGATGTCAGACTCTTTGTGACACCATTTGGGGTTTTCCTGGCAAAGACACTGGACTGGTTTGCCGTTTCCTTCTCCAGCTCATTTTACCAACAAGGAAACTGAGGCAAAAAAGGGTTGAGTGACTTGCCCAGAGTCACACAGCTAGTAAATGTCTGAAAAGTTATTTGAAAACAAGTCTTCCTCATTCTAGGCCCAGTGTTGTATCCACTGCACCGCCAAGCTGACTCCCTGAATGGGAAACAATGGAAAAAATAAGTGGCATATTGAATGTCATTGTACAGCAAAAGAAGGTAAATATGAGGAATTCAAAGAAACAGGGGAAGAACCCAGTGAAATGATGAAGGCAAAATAATCAGAACTAGAATAAAGATATATACAATGACCATAACCTTACAAATGTAAAGATCATTCAAAGAGCTAAAATCAGAGTAAATGAAAAAAATCAAGACAGGCCCAGAGAAAAGATAATGAAATATACTAGGAAACAATGTCATAGTGTCAGAAGTGGTCCCAGTATAGGATGTTTTTGCTTAATTGTTTTTCTTCATTATAAAGGAGAAGGAAAGGGAATCTTTTTTTTTCCCCAGAAATGACAGTAAAGACAAAAGAACCCCCTCAACTCCACAAAAAGGTACTTAACAAAAGAGAAACTTTATACAATGTACTTCAAAGTACTCCATCAACTGCCCTCCCCACCACCTGACATCAGTTCCCTATATATAACCTCTTCTCCAGCCAGGCAACCTAGCTGCTTCCTGCTCCTGCTCTGCCTTCAGCAGAGTAAAAAACATCCCAGGCAACATTTCCTTTCTTGCAATGTCATTCCCACTTATCTGTGCCACATCTCATTTCTTTTATTTCAAATTCAATTCAAATTCAACCCTCCTTCTGGGTCCATTATTTCCATGAGCTCCCATGATCACTCTGGATTATAAGGAGTTGAGCTGGAAAGGATCTTAGAGTGTACCTAGCCTGTTTCATTTTAAAGATAAAGTAGAAGAAGCTCAAAGAGATTAAGTGACATGCCCAAGATGATAATAAAAATAATAGCCAATATTAATATGGTGCTTATTAAATGCTCCAGACACTGTGCTAAGTTCTTTACAATCATGATGTCACAACAATCTTGAGAGTGAGTGACAGAAAGATGAGGAAACTGAGGCAAAGAGAGGTTGACTGACTTGTCCAACATCACATAGCCAGTAAGTGTCTGAGGCTGGACTTGAACTCAAGATCTTCCTGACTGTTGGCCAGTTGGACCATCTAGCTGCTAATATCACACAGTTAGTGGCATGGCAACTGTAACTTGAATCCATACCCTCATACTCCAAAACCACTACACTCTCAAAAGCAAAAAAGCACTGTGTGAATGCAGACAGCTCTCTCTCTCTCTCTCTGCAACGTTATGTACATAATGTATTATATTTAAAGGGAAAAGCTAGCTTACATAAAAGATATTCAGTTTCATGTTTAATTCTATTTTTCTATTATTCTTTGCAACAGAAATGCTCATTTCATCTGGTGCTTAAGTTCAGAATAAAAAATTTAAGTATAACGTATGCTAAATTTATGTACAATTTAAAGACAGGAACCATTACATTTACTTCTTCATCTCCTGTATTCCCATTCAGTGCCCAGTATAGTTCTATATACATGAAGGTTAAATTGAAAAAGTGATATGAACAGCTTAAGGAGACAATTGCACCATTCATCACTGCCATACTGCTCCAATACACTTCAGTTTTCATCCAAAGTTCCACACAGCAGCTGGACAGCAAACACCAGCGTTTGGCTGATTCTTCGGAATGATTCTATTTTCTTTTCTCCCTCCCCTAACACTATAAACACCTTCAGGGGGAGATTACAGTAGATTCAGCTTGATATTTCAGCAAATGATATTTGGATGTCATTCAGTTATATTTTAAAATCTGTGAAAAAACAAATCAACCAAATTGCAAACACTTCTTGCTTGTTAGACAAATGAACTTTTTCTCTTGTGGATCAGAAGTAATTTCACTGGTCTAAGAGTTTTTTACTCCTCTACCACTGAAGATCAACCTTTATCCTGCAATTTAAAATCTAGGTAAAGGGATCAGCCTAGGATCACACAATTAGTACTGAATGTGTCATAGGTGAGACATGAAACCAAGTCTTTTTGATTCTGAGGCCAGCTCTCAGTGCAGACCCTCAACTGATGCACTTCCCAAGCTGTCTTTTAAGTGTCTAAGTAGGTCTTGTCAGTAAGAAAGCCATTCTGACTGTGCACAGCATTCATCTGACCTGCCTCTTTTCCATCAGGCTTTGGCAGGGAGAAAAGTAAATCATTCCTTCATTTTCTATTGACTCCTGTTTGCTTAAGTTCCCATGCTCAAAGAAGATTCTGATCCACTAATTTACTAGCCATTAGAAGGACTGTATACACCCAGATATTTTCATAGATGTCTCATATCAAACCCATAAAAGTTTTATAAATAAACTGGCCAATCAATGTTGGCTGCAGAGTCATTCCAGGAAACGCAAAAGCTCAGAGACAAGGAACACAACGATTTATGGTGACAATGAAGAGTAGGTTTAAGTCACTTCATTTAACAGTATTTTCTTTTAATAAAGGGAACTTAAACGCTTTGAAAAGGAAAAGGTTTTCATAATTTCTAGGTGTTGGCCAACAGTAATTAATAGTACTCTTACCAATAGTTCTCCCTATCAGTTTTTTCTCTTATTTTCTCCAAGTCATCACTAACTTCTTTGTAGTTTATCATAAAGATAAATCGTTATCATGAATCAGGTGACACCAATAACTATACTTTGCCAACGTAATGCAGTTACACTAATCTCTCCATTTAAGTCAACCTGTCCTGTATTTCCATAGCTCTCATCTCTAACTCATGGACTTTTATCAAAGAACAAGAAAGGGTTGGTCTTTTGTAATAAAGCTCCTGTATTTGGTCCTCATTCTCACAAAAGAATTTTTCAATCTGTCTCTCAGCCACTGAAGATTTTGTTGAGACTTCTTAGACTGAAGCTCTCTTTTAAGTATCAACTAGCCTTTTAATCATCATTAATTTATTAAGTGCTATGTTCCAGGAATTATGGCAACAATCTTTACCATCACCGTAAGAGGCCAGAGGCAGGTAGGTGGGTATACAGTAAATAGACTCCGGAGGACCTGTGTTCAAATATGGCATTTACTGACTCCGTGACCTGGGCATATCACTTAACCTCTGTCTCTCTCAGCTTCCTCAACTGAAAAATGGCAATAATATTGGCCGTTATCTCCCAGGGTTGATTTGATAATGGGAGATAATATGTGTAAAGTACTTAGCACAGTGGCTGACACATACTAGGTGTTTAATAAATGTTTATTTTCTTCTTTCTTCCTTTCAGAGTGTTCTTTCCTTGGGAACACTTTAAAAACTATAGAGAAGATGGTTCACTGCCAGGAAATGGGTAAAGAATCGATCTCTGATACACTCAACTATGTCCTATGAAAACAAATAAAATTATCTGAGTAACTTGGAGACATGACATTAGCAAAAGGAGCCAGCAGGACTGCACCAAAGATACTCTGGGAATCTAAACATCTGTTTTCATGGTCAAAAAAAATGTAAATGCCAAAAAGAAGAAACATAATGAAAGAATGTGGAACCAAAAAACAAAGCAGAATTCTGTTTAGGGACCTTTTCCAGTGAACAGAGATGAGCAGAGAGGAAAGAGAAAGAAGGAAAAGGTATCAATTAACATGCAATCTCCATCTCACTCCTTTATGACAAATACCCACTAAGCCTACATATCAGCTTATAGTCTCTTTCTCCAGGTAGGGGCTCTCCTGAACAAGGAAGAAAGGTCTAAGAAGATGAAAACTGAAAATATTAAAAAGCATTTCTTATTGGCAAAAAACTCATCATGTAGGTATAAGTTTTAGGGCACACTCTATCCTATAAAAAAGGTTTTTTAAAAAGCTACATGCAAAAGTTTAAAATTTTTTTTTCATTCTTTCAATACTCATTTAAGAAGCATTTAAAGAATCCCTACTATTGCACTGCAAGAAAAAGGCAAGAAGTTCATAATCTAAAAAGAAAATAAAGGAGACAAATAAGATGAGGCAATCTCCACTCATAGTCATCCCTTTTAAAACAAAGGATGTCAGTTTCTTGCAAGGGCAAGATTTTCCCACATTTCACAGAAAAGGAAAATAGGGAACAGAGAGAGGTTTAAAAATGTGTTCCACGCCTATACCCAAGTTCTTGCAGATAAATCAATCAGAAAAATACAGTGGAAAGAAAGCTTCACTCAAATCAGGGGACCTGGATTCCGAGTCTCGGTTTTTCTGATCACTAACTGCATGACTTTAGTCAAATTACTTAGCCTACCTGGCCCTCAGTTTCTTCATCTGTAAAGTGAGGGGATTTGACTAGAAGATGTCTAAAATTGCCCACCCAGCCGTTAACACATTCATGCAGTATTTCATTCAACAGGCAAAATCTGGTCATGGTATATTATTGATAATAGGTTAGTCAAATTACTTAGCCTACCTGGGCCTCAGTTTCTTCATCTGTAAAATGAGGGGATTTGACTAGAAGATGTCTGAGATTGCCCTCCCAGCCCTAACACAGTCATGCAGTATTTCATTCAACAGGCAAAATCAGGTCATGGTATATTATTGATAATAGGTATCCAGTGGAGGGGGAAGGGGAGAGATCCAGTAATGTCAACTATCCAACTCCTCTTCTCCAACCTTCATCTAAATTTGGTGCTGAGCAAGGATCACTGAAGAATCATGTCCAAGGAACCTGTCATGCTTCTTCTCTTCCTGTGGAGCACTCCCAACTTTAAAATGAGATACAGAGAAGAAAGCGGTTTGAGGCTTGACTCTTCCCCTTTCCCTTGTCCTTCCCTTGCCATTGTACCTCCTTCCAGGCTCCAGGCACATGTTTGGATCACTGGGGGCCCTGTTGTTACCTCAGTAACAATTAGGATGCGACCTTATACAAGACAGCCCTTTCACTGTGAACATCACTGAATACAGGAACTTTGGTTCATAAAGGCCGTTTTCTTTTTGACAAGAAGCTCAATTCCATAGAATTACAACAAGATAGCTTCTCTATAAATACAGTTGAAACTTTATATTTAAAGAGTATACTGGGAAAACAAGACTAGCAGCCATATTTTACCTTTAAGGAATCATTGTGAGATGAAGATATTCTCCATAATTGTAAGTAAGGGGGAAGTGGAAATAATTCACTATGAGATTTGTTATTCAGACACTACACAAGCTGTGTGACTGTTAAATTATTTAACCTCTCAGCCTCAATTTTCTTCAATCTAGAAAACGAGAGGTCTGGACTAGACAATCTCAAAGGGACCTTCCAGTCAGTGTCTATCTGTCATATATGTGTGTGATATGTATAATTTCATGTTTAATTTTTAATTGAATTTATTTAAATGATAATTACTATTTCATGTAATTAATTTCTAATATTTATAAAAATAACAATATACCCTATATAATAAATTGGCTTCATTTGCTTTTTGCTACTCTGTGTGCAATTTTAAATAATTACTAATATCAATTCCAATCTTGATTCATAGGGCTAAAACTCATTCACCCACTTGATCAAGCAGTCAAATAAACAAGTAATTCCTTTAGAAACTGAATAAAACCAAATTTCAAACTCTTGGCAAATAGAGAGCCAACTGGAACATGTGAGATGCTTCCACGGAAAACTCATATGACAATAAGTAAGAATTATTGGACTTTGAAAAAAGGCTCATTTTCCCTTTGAAAAACACAGAACCCTCCTGGAGGGATAGAAATGGGGGGTGGGGGTGGGGAAGGGGAGTTGAAAAAAACAATTCTCCTTCCCTGAGATGAGGACCGGATGTTGGGAGCGTGACTCATTGTACTGACATTCTGGGCACTGGTCTTGTGTCGCTGAGAGGGCAGGGAGGGGCCAGACCAGCTTCCTAAAGGAGAGAACTTCTCATTTCTGATTTCTTTACTTGCTTACATGTTCCCCTAGATTTGATTCCTCCATTATAGGAATATGCAGTAGAAGATAATACCTAAATATTAAATCACGTTTATAAAGCTTTTCTTTTAAACTATAACAGTGCTTTTATTAGCTTAAGCAACTCCTAAGGAAAAAACTACTCCAACAAAGTAAACGTAGAGCTGGTTAGTGACATAAAAGTCTTGGAGGCTGCCTACATTGAGGGATTCAGTGAATTTACCCAGGATCACACAAGCCACTATGTGCCAGTGGGAAGACTGGAATCCAGGTCTTCCTGAATCCAAGGCCAGTTTTCTACCAACTTCAGAAAGTCTCAGCATTTTGTGCTTTATAAAACACCTGTCTACATTAAGGATATTCCTTCCCTCGATCATATTTCTTCCCTCTTTCACCACAGGAACTAATGCTTCACTCTTATTTTGAATAAGGGAACATGAAATTTTTCCTCAACAGTTCTACAGCCTTAATTAGCAGATAGCTCAGAGTCAGAAGACTCTCCCAACAACTGAGGAGTTGACAACTTAATTGCTGATGGCCATCCATAATATCTTCCCCCACATATCATTGTAGCACAAGGATCTGGAAATGAAGTTATGTGAGCATAACTTCGCCAATTACCCAAAACCAAAACCAGGTTATACCCTCCCTACTGTGTGTTATCTTTCCACACCAGAATGTAAACCTGAAGTCAGGAGCTGTCCTTCTTGCTAATATCTGTATCACCCAATGCTTAGCACTGGATGTGGTATGCAGTAAGCATTTAATTAATGTTTTACATATCAATATGTTTAAACAGTGGACAAGTGAAACAGAGAAGTGGAATGAAAAAGAAGTAGGTAGCACTGCTCCTGTCCCACAACGACCACCTCTCATATTGATATTCTCAATGGAAACTTACAAAAGCATGAATATGTAATATTCTTAGGGCCATGTGTTATTTTTGGAAGATGACAGAAAATACTGGGTTTGAACATTCCCCTTTTTAAAAAGTTTTCTTCTGTTTCTGTAGCTGAGGGCACTTATCCCCACCCCTAAATGGAATTAGTTATGCTAATAAGGCTTGTGTGCAAAATACATTATCTTTCATGCAATCACTACTATAACACAGTTTTGATTCATGAACCACCTAGAAGTATTAGGGGAATACTTCCTGTTGAGTTGAGCTCAACAGGTAATTCTTTGGACTTTCATCGCCCAGAATACCTTTCATTCCAAACACTCATCATGCATGCATTCATTCTTTCAAATATTTATTTTGTGCAAACACTCAATTACTAATAAAGAAAAGGAATTTTCAAGGTTGAGGTAGGAAGGAAAAGGAGTGATTTTATTCCCAATCTTCCTCTTACTGCTAAAGTTTTTCCCCCTTTCCTGCTCTTAATGAAGGTTAGTTTTCATTCTATCTCTTGACTATATTCCTAGGGGTTCATGCTTCTCTTCTAGGCAGCGTAAGTTTAGATGGAAAGAGCTCTAGATTTGGACTGATTCAAATCTGGGCTACAATCTTAGGTGTATTCTTGGAGCCCCAGTTTCTTCACAAAAATGTGGGTACTGATAACGTCTTTGCACCCCCTACCAGGGCAGGACAGGTGACTTGCCCAGGGTCACATAGCTACTAGTAACTGTCTGAGACCACCAAATATGAACTGTGACTTCAGGCCCAGTGCTCCATAAAATGGGCTACCCAGCTACCAAGCTATTTATTGTAAGAGTAAGTCCTCTGTATTCCTTAAAACATTATACAAATGTGTTATTATCATTCAGTAATTGCATCTCTTAGGTGTCTTCTATGCACAGACCTCTATAATAGGTGCTGAGGGATGAGAAAAGGACATAAAAAAGCCCAAATAAGTTTAGATTCTGAGGGGACTGACTAGACACACAACTAAATTCTTAGGATTACTCAGAAAGCAGCTTATAAATCTAGTACTACTGCAGAGTAAAGGGTGATGGGAGTGAATCATGGTACCTCATGGAAGGCTGCCTGGAGGAATATGCTGTGAGACAGGCTTGAAAAGGTGACTGCCCAGCAGCCAATTAAAAGGCCCATGTATCCACACTGTGTGTAAGGCACAGCACAAAGATGAGGATTGCCAAAATCAACTTAAAAGCTTTTGCTTTGTCTCTTTGCATAGCCCTTTCTCTCCCTCCTCATTCTCCCACCTTGACAATCTCAGAGATGTTTTTCACCAAGCTTGAATGCAAAATGTTCATCAGTATGAAGAGTTTCTGCCTTCAGGTCATTGTTAAGGAAAAAAATGTTAGTTCTAAGCAGGGCTGGATACTTCTGAGGTCAAATGAGGGTTTTGTTGTGTGGTTTATGGCATAATTAGCGCTTTTTGTTTTCTATTCAGGACAGAAAGCAGCAGTCCTTACAAACTCCACCTGGCACACTGGTATCCATCCAACCTCCTTTGCACAGGGGGCAGTTCATCTCTCCCTCCGCCTCTACCTCTCACTGACCTTGAAAAAGCTACTTCACTTATCTGTACAGTCACTGAAAGAAAAACATTAACAGAAAAGACTTCAAAGATGAAGAAAAATGCTCAAAGAAAATTGCTTTAAAAAATTTTTTTCAATTTCTTTTTCATTTTTGCCTACTTTATTAAGACCCAATTAATAGTTTGCAGTGTGAAACCAATTCTTCTTATTCTAATCAAGATCCTGTAAAAAAAAAAAAAATTACCTTCAGGTTCAAGGGCAGACAAGCACCTGGGGCTCTGGAAACAGGGGAAAAGTCCCAACCTGTACCAACTTCCTTCCCCTCTGATTTCACAAGCTCCTCTCAAAATTTGCGTTTTTAAAAGGTATATTTCAACTAAAATCGGGAGCACTACTAATGCAGTGACTAACCCATCCATTCCTTTGAAATGCTGCCCAGATTTAAGCTCAAGCTTTTTGCCTCCAGCCCATCTTCTCCTTTCCCTTTCAAGATGAAAAAGGAATTTATTCATTCACAGCTGGCAGCAAAAGAAGCACTGGAGTATCCTAGGTGGGCTTCTGTCAACTCATTCTGGTGCACTATGATGGTTACTGCAAGCTTTCAGGGGTTGGGGGGGAGAGCCAGTTCAATAATCTTTTAGATGAAACCTAGAATAGTTTACCCCAAAAGGCCCCCAGCAAGAAATAGACAAGGGCTATCTGAAAAGCAAGCACACTTGTCCAAAATAATATCCAGAATCACGTAAATAGATAAAATCCCCAAACTTTCAGAGCTGAAGTTTCCCTTTTTATTCTCCTGCCCATAACTGCCCATAACTCTACTTTTGCTCTAGGATCAGGAATGCCAAGAAGAACCCTATTAATTACTCAAGTGACTGGAAGGACTTAAGACAGCATGTTGAATTCAGCCTTACTCCAGTATAGGATGTCTTTTGTAGCTCTGACATTCTAAGTCTCACTGAGGCCTTTTCCAATACTTGGCCAATTAGTTCATCCATAAACATTTAATCACCTACTATGTGTCAGGAATTGTTATAGGTCCTGGGAGTACATATATAAAAAATTTGACAATCTCTACCCACACAATGAGCTACATTCCAATTCTAAACAAGGGCATCTAAACATTTATACAAAATAAACTTAAGGAAAATAAATGCAAAGTAAATACAAGAGAGAGAAGGCACCAGCAGTCAAGGGGATCAGGAAACATGATATGTAGGGGATGCTGCTTGAGCTGGGTCTTGAAGAGAATAATTCTCTGACAAGACTGTAAAGAGAGAATGTATTTCATGCATTTGTGATAGCCAGTGCAAAAGCTCAAAACAGAAGATAGAATATTATGTGTGAAGAAAAGAGAAAAAGAGAGCCCATCTGGCTAGATCACAAGAATTTTGAGGTCAGTTAAGGTACAATGAAGCCAGGGAGATAATATGGGACAGAGTTATCAAAGGTTTTAAAAACGAGAAAGAGGAGTTTATTTATTTTGGAGGCAAGAAGAAACTAATGAAGTTTTAATTGGGTAAGGGAGTGATAAGGTCAGATCTGCACTTAAGGAAAATCACTTTGATAGCAGTGAGAAAGATGGACTGAAATAGAGCAAGACACAAGGTAAGGTGATCTGTTAAGAGACCCTTGCAATTATCAAGGCCAGAGGTGATGAGGGCCTAAGCCAAGGTGAATAGAAAGAAGTGGTGGGATGTGGTGAGGGTAGAAATGGCAGTATTTGGCAACTAATGGGAAATATGGAAAAAAGCAAGGCAAAGAGTTGAGGATAACAACCAAGATTACAAACCTGGGAGACTGGGAGAATGGTGTTGCCTTCAACGGAAATAAGGAAAAATGAAAGAAAGGTGGGCTTGAGGGGGAAAGGAGGAGTTCTGTTTGGACATACTGAGTCTGATATTACTGAGTTTGAGAGTTTAGCAGAGTTCTCCAGAACACCCAGTCTGAAATGGCCAATGGGCAGTAGGCAAAGCCTTGCCCCACCCACCACTCCTCACTCTCAGTCTTCCCCTCTCCTTTTTCATGTGTTGTCTTCCCCATTAGAACATAGAATCCTTGATGACAGGTTTTAAAAACATTTTCTTTTTTTTTCCAATTACATAAATGAAAATAAGACTAAAAGATATCAGAATTTAAATTAAGTGCAATGACCAATCTTGTTCCACAGAACCACTTACGAAACAAATTTTTCTCTTCTCAGTAGATGTGGGGAACTACAGATCCAGAATCATGCAGAGGCTACCAGTTATAACTGCCATGTAGGATGGTTTTAATTGTTTTTCCTGATTTTGAAGAAGGGAGTATTTTTGAGAGGTTACTAGAATATATTCTTTAAAAGTATCAAATGTATATCTTAATTATCTCAAATCTGTATGTAGTCTTTGAGGAACATATTAGTAGAAAACACTGGTTCAATAATACTGGACTTTTGATCATTTCTCTCAAAATTATTTCACACCTAGGAAACTGTTTAAAAGGTTTCTTTTTCTTCATTTTTCCCAGGAGTAACTACTTTTCTCCCCTTGAATCATTTTAAAAAGTTAGACCTCTCCCTTCCTCTGATGCTGATTCTGGAAAGTAGGAATAATTTGCAGCCAGTTACACCAGGTAATTTCAATCTTCAAAAAACAAAACCAATAAACCAACCTTACTTTATTCCAAATGACTAGTCAGAGTTTGAATTATTTAGATAACATTCAACATCCTCCCCTTCATATGATTACTTAATAGATAAAATCCCCAAACTTTCAGAGCGAGAAGTTAACCTAATGAACCATGAATGTCTTACATGAGCTTGTTTTAAAAACTAATCTTCTGGATTCAAATATTCAGCAAGTAAGTCTCCCCACTAGCACTTTTATTCTTCTGAAAAGATTTCTTCTCAATTTATCTTTCTGAAGAGCTCAGGTAGGGCAGGATTAGGTTAACTCTAACTTGACATTTCTTAAATAGCATTCTCAAGTGGAATGCAAGAACAATTTGCAAATATCACAATGCAATCAGCCAATTTTATAACAGTACAAATAGTAATTTCAAGGATAATGAAGTTATCCAGCCCATGTAAAAGGCAAATAAAGAAAAATAAATAGATTTACTCAAATGCTTGGCTTGTTGTACAATATGCCCAATTCATTCTACTTCCATGATCCAGTGAGCTTTAAAGGACACTAAACATATGGGGAGCTGCAGATAATGATGGGGGCAGCACAACCAAGCTAACATTTATAGCAAACAGGTTTTTCATATGAGGATGGGCTGAAACAAGAACATTTACCCAAAAAGCAATTTGCCAGCTATTTTTGCTGCACCTTTGCCTTGGATGAAGATATGCCTAGAAAACAGCAATAGGGCAGAAGGAAGAAATGCATAGTTAAATGAAAACATACTTGATGATTCTAGTCATTCAAATAATAAAGAAGTCTATTTTTTAAAAATTTCATTTGAAGAATGAATAGTAACGAAAACTTGCCCTGATACAACTGCTTAGTAAGGTTCAATAGGGCAAATCTCATAAAACATCTTCAGAAGTAAAGACTGAGTTATTCCTGTCAAGAAAGACATAGGCTTGAAATATAAGAAAAAATCCTTCAATTAACTTTTGGAGTGTATTAAGCAATAAAAACAATCAAATGGTCAAAGAAAACCTTGCCCACTTTTATTGGATAATTATGAATCAGCTATCTAATTCTGGCATCTAGAACCATTTTGGTCTGCCTTTCCTACTCAGTGGAGCCAAAATGACCAGTATGCAATGTGCCTTCCAAAGGGGTCTGAGGAGAAGAGAGAGACAAATAGGAAGAGGAGGAGGACAAGGAGAGAAGAATCCCTCCACAAAAATCAGAAACATATTTAGTACTTATTGTTGGCCAATATGGAAATACTTAAGGAGGACTATACAAAAGCTTAATCTAAACCTAAGCCTCTGAGGAGAGCAAGATGGAAGCCCAAGTCCATTTTTATAGAAATGCCACAATTAAACAGGAAGCCTTACATTTACATAACCACATTAAAGAATTTCAGAATTCTCCTCCATCCAGCCCATTAGTGCTCCAGAGTGACAAACATGCTTAAGCAGAGGCTTTTAGGCTCTGTCAAAAGCCAGCAGCATTTCCAAATTAGCAAAGACAAAAGGGTCCACATGACTGTTTTTCTTTCAAGTTTTCTTGACTTTTCTTTTGTTGGCCCTCCTAAATTCAATTGTGCTTTAAAGTGTGCATTTCACAGTATGGTTATGTGAGGAGGGAATAGAATGTGGGAGCCAACTACCCAAAGAAGAACACGCTGTGGCTCTCCCCAAAAAAGTCTAAAAAGCAATAATAAATCTGGCTGGCCAAGGGGAATTCAAAGAGATATCCACATTGTCTTTAGTTTCATGTAAGGCCAAGGATCCTTAGTATTATTGGTATCCTCCTCTTAATACACATTGGGCGGGGAAAACGAAATGCTAACTAGAGGTATCAGATGACCATAACTTAGCCTTAATATAAGCACACATTTAATAGTTCAATTCAATTGATCATATCAAATTTCATTTTTATGCTCTGAGATCAGTGCATATGGTTGTTAGTGAAGAGTGAAGGCTTGAAAGTTGGGGCTTATTTTCCAAGCGAGCTCATAGCCCATTGGGTGAGCCATACAGCAACAGATCTTACCAACCTGAAGTTACTCAGGCATATTCCATTTTGAACTGAGACATTTACTTCGTACTCTTGCCCAGAAGCTGTTGGCAAACTGTAGGTCTCACGATCCATACCCCAAGCACTAGCTGTCCCTTTAACTCTTCCACTGGTTTCGCCAACTCATGTCATGAGATACCATGGCAACACAGCTTGGACATATAAGCATGCTTGGGTTTCAACAAGCACAATAATTACAAATATGGGCTGACTAGAAGCAGTTTTCTGCAGCAGGAATCTCAACAGATTAAAATAAAAATCACAGCTCTGAGGTACAAAATGTGTTTAGGCAAGTCCGGTGCTGACATAATAGCTTTACGAGAGGTGGAAACTCTTTACTAACAGCTATTCCGTTAACTGAGAAAGATGTGTTTTTTGTGCCATCTGAATACAAAAGTGTATTATACTTCATGGGCAACTGATTTGGGAAAAGCAGACATTCTCAAGGTGAGATTTGAAAGGGTGAAAACAGATATTCCTGGCAAGACGATTTCTGTAATTTTCAATACAACAGCTCCCCTTGCCCAAACTGCACTCAGGCAATTTAGCTCTAAGTACAACCTAGCAAAGAGTTTGCCAAAGCAGAGAATTCCTGTCAAATCAGTCAATACCCTTCCCATTTCATTTTCAAGTCACCTGCAAAGAGAACTTTATTTAAAATTCAGAGTTCAGTATTTCACCGTGTGCCAATGAAGAATCAATGAGGGAATGTTTCCTATTAGGATATATTAATTTACCCACCCTATTAAACATGAAGGAGGGAAATGTCACTTCTCATTAAAAACTGTATACAAACAGGAAATAAATCAGTTTTTCATGATTAACCATTCCTATAGTATTTATTAGAACCACATTGAGCACAGAATAAGCACTTAATAAATGCTTTCTGATTGTTCCAATCACAGAATCTTAGAGCTAGGAAGGACTTTAGCTTAGGCTTACCTTGTTATATCACTCCTAATTGCCCTCAACCACAACCCTGAAAAGTTCAACAGGATTTACCAAGCTTCCCAAGTGACTATTCCGTACCTGCCAGTCTAAATGAGAACAAAGAAGCCAAAAAAGGGAGAATGAGCCATCCCTACCTCCTCAATGCTATTGCCAGATTTCTAATGCCTAAATAACTAGGGAAGAAATCATCCTAAGGCAAGACTGGGCAGTAGAGGCAGGCCAAAATTATCCCCCCAAACATCTGAAGTAGTCAGTTTTCACAGTGCTCCAAGAGTTGTCTGTTACATTCTGGCCTTTTTAAGAACAGTGCTTCTGCCACAACTCCTGACCTCTACCCTACTCTAAGGTTGACTCCTTCACTCAATCCCAGGCTACCATTTGCCAAAAAAATACCTAGCTTCATGCCAGAATTTACAGGAGGGTCAGCGTTGCTTTCAATGAGAAAAGAGTGAGCCACATTCTGACACTCTGGTGGATATTAAAAATAAACTAATTCACTGCAGAAACAAAAGCATTGGCTTCATTATGTTGCAAATATTAACACTACAAGGGAAACTTGACTAGAAGACACGTGTAAACTACCAGCAGTCCACGACTCCACCCAGGGATCTAATTGATGAAACGCTGGCACATCTCAGGACATGCTGATCAAGAGGAAACCAGTGTTTCCCACTACATGGATCAGAATCTCTGGAACCAAACCTCCCACTTAGAGGTCCATTGGATCTAGGCCCAGGACAAACTTCTAAGGATATTTCCAGACTACTGGGGTGGTCCTGAGGCTTCAAGGGTTCCAAAAGGTGGCCCAAGCTGTAGGGGAACTTAACTGGCTGGGCACCCCACCATGGAATGTATCCAGTGTTCCAGTACCTTTCATCCTTCTCTCCTTCACAATAACCAAATGTGGCTGTTTAAATATCCCTAATGGACTGGTTAAGTGCCTCCCCTTAAGGATATAGTTTCCAAAGTAGGAACTAGGTTGTAGCTGTTTCCCATTTGAATCCCTTGAAGACCAGCTCTTGGGAGCCACCATTTCAAGTTCAATGAACGACTGTATTCTAAGAGTCAATATACCAGGGACAAGTAGATCAATACCTACATTCACTTCCTGAACCACTTCATGGCAGAAAATTGCTGTTTTAGGGGGAAAGCAAGCCAGGTGGGAGTGGGCGAGAATGCTAAACAGTAGCAAAATTCAGTTTTGCTTTCAATTGGGAATTCAAGAATTCTAAACAGATAGCTTCACTATGACTTAAAAGACCATAGGTCATGGCACTAAACCAACAAGTATAATGGTCCATTTCTACCTTTTCAAGACATCCATTTGGGTCAGCATGCTAACAAAGCCAATGGATTTAAGTACTGAAGAATGGCATTCACACATGAAAAGAGTAAACTCTACAGCTTCTCCCTTTAATCTGACTTTGGTCATAGCTCCTATATAGCACAAAGGAGTGCGCTAACCTCACTAGATAATCCACAAACATTTATTAAGCACATGATATAAATAAAGACCTGGAAACCTCATTCCTCATCTGTCATTACATCTGAAAATATTCACCAGTAAGATGAAAAAGCGTTCACATGTAACATAATTTGCTTTCCTCAGTGTTCTTGAATGACTCACAGGCCAGAAAGGGACCTTGAATCGCTGTTTAGTCCAACTTTTTGCTTTCAACAATGACTACACCCAAATTACCCTAGGCAGATGAGCATCCTAGCTTGCTTTTAAAGACATTTAGAAAATGTCCTTAGAAACCCACTCCAGTGTTCATCAACTCTTATGCTAAATCAGTCTTTCCTTGTATGTAATCTAAATTCTGTATGTTATAATTTAAACTCATATTCATAAAATTATAGATTCAGACCTAGAACGGAGCACAAAGTTGATCTCTCAGTAAAGATGAAACATGGGTCAACCACCCTTTATGAAATCATCCTGTATATTAATGAAATTGGCCATATGACAAACAAATGTATGGATTGTGCAAGACACAATTGTACTGGCTGGTTGCTGATTTCAAGGAATTACTTCACTTGGTCCTTCCTTAAATAAGGTCAAACACTTTATCTCCCACAGAAATTAGTCAACAATAGCTAGAATCATCAGAATATAGCTGACAATTATATAACACTTAGATCCACAAAGCTATTTGTACATTATCACCTAGAAGCCAAGAAAACCATGGAATGTACTTTAGTGAAACTATTATTTATTCTCATTTTATAGGTTAAGAAAACTGAGGGTGAGTAAAAATCAGACAAGGTTCTACAACATGAAAATGTTGTTCAACAATCTACTGAGTCATGATATCAAGTGAGTTAGTAAAGACTATTTCTAACCTAAAGTACTCATATTCACCAGTATCCTGAAAGATGTTCGCAAAAGCGCCAAGCGAAAGGATTCCCTAATCACAGATGGCATTGTACTAATTGCATCAAGCTCCGGAATACTAGAAACCCTCCTCAGAGAAATCCACAGCATGTGAAAGAAATTAGCCTAACAATCCATGTTAGAAAACAAAGTAGAGAGAAAACCAAACATTACCAGGCTATTATAAGCAGCTGGATAGACAGCTCATCAAATTAGTATATCACTATGTATATCCTGGGCAGGCCTTGCAGATGGACAATGAATGGAGCCAGAAGCTGAGTGGAATCCTCATACATCTGAATGGTTCACATTTGGGCAACAGTGATCTCAAACTGCTGTTGTACACAACAGCCCATCTCTAACACCAATGTTGTAGTTATGGAATACCATGGTCTCAGAAGAATCCATCACACACACACACACACACACACACACACACACACACGCAAAATTAGCTCACAGGACAGTGGGAAAATTGCATGAAGGGAGTAAGTAGTCTACAATGTCACCAATAATAAGTTATGTAGGAGGTATAAAAACCATTATCAAAGACGTGTCTGACCAGAAAAGGATGTGGGTGGGTCACATGGTAAGAATGAAAGACAACAGATGGACATCTGAGCCTACAAATGGAAGTTTTCAGTACACTGAGTAGACTCTCTAAGAAAGGGCTATGGAAGGATTTAAACAAGAAATTATATAGGATGAAAAGACTTGTGACTTGAGTCAGTAGGGGGATTACCCAAAGTCAAAGCATTGTATAGGTCATCAGATAAAAGATAGAGAGGTGAGAGGAACATTAGAGGCCACCTAGTCCAACCCCTTCATTTTACAAATGAGGAAACTGAGGCCCAGAAGTTAAGCAAGTCATCCATGATCACAAAAGGAACACCAGAAGAGGGGTTTGAACCTAGATTCTCTGATGTTAGAGCCAGTATTGAATCCACTGCCCTAAGTATTAATAAAGAATATGATTAAATCACCTTGCAACCTTTTCTTTTCCAGGCTAAAGACAATCTCCCACAATTAAAATAGCTGGCATTCAAATAATGCTTTAAGGTAAATAAACTGCAATACTAATATTAACTCATTTTCTCTTCATGACAACTCAATGAGATTAGGTATCATTAACCCAATTTCATACAGAAGAAAAGAGCATCAGAAAGGTTATGTGAGATGCCCACTAGTAGCACTAGTTGCACTAGTCTGTATTGAAGGTAGGATTTGAACCATGTCTCTTCTTTGGGCTCTAACTCCAACATTCTTTCCACTATGTAATACTGCCTCCCTTCCTTCACAAGTGCCCCAGATATGCACCAAAATGTGGTCCCAAACATAAAATAGTTTAGGTAGGGCTCATTTTTAACAAAAAACAATGTCTCCCCTTCCCTCAGATACCATATTACTAACAGGTGCAACAGAGAGAAGGGACTGATGTGGTGGAAAGACTGGAGAGAGAGTTAAAAGATCTCTGTCCAGGATATATATAAACCTATGGGCCTCAGTTTCCTTATTTATAAATGAGGGGGGCAAGTGGGGATTTAACACTAGACAATATCTCAAATTCTTTGCTGTGATCAAGACGCAGGAATACTGGATAAGGTATCAGAAAACAGAAGAGTGTGTCTGGTTCTGCTACTGACTAGCTATATAACACTGAGCAAGTCCACTTCCCTGAACCCCACTTTTCTGATCTGTAAAATGGTGATAAATAATATTTGAATTATGTTATCACCATGCTCAAACATGATACTGTACATCAAGAGCTGTGTAAAATTTTAGGTGTTATATACATGTCAGCTATGTTACGATGATTCTAGTTATTGGGATTGCCTTTTACAGGACCACTATAAAGGTCCCACAACTCATTGATGAGGTAAGGGCTAAATAAATTGTGGCACAGAACTGTAATCATATATTACTATGCCATAAGAATGACAACTATGAAGAATTTAGATAAACACAGGAAAACTTACAGGGTCTTATAACAGGGTGAAATAAGCAAAACCAGGACAATATACACATGACTACAACATAAAGAGAAAGAACCACAAAAGGAAACTAAATGCTACATAACTATGATGACCAAAATTACATCCAGAGAAGGGTTTTGAGAAACTATTAGTTTCCTCTCTTCACTGTGGAAGTGAAGGAATGAGGAAAGGTGTCAGGTTATGTAGAACATATTTATTAGATGTAGTCAAGATGTTGGTTGGTTTTGTTGAACTGCCATCTTTTCTCTTTTCCAAGTCTTTCTTATAAGATATGGACAGCTGAATAAGTAAGGGGGAAGGGACTTATTCAGGAATTAATGTAATAGAAAAATAAAAGACATCAATTTTTTTAAAACATGTTTTTAAATACGAGCTGGTCAGATTTATTAAGCATTAATAGCAAGTCCACCTTCCATCCATCCTTCCATTCCTCATCAACAAAAAAATTTACTATATGATAATCCCAGTTCAGTCTAGGACTACACTCTAAATTCATGGTACAATGGATAGAATATGCTTTATTTGGAGTCAGGAAGGTCCACGCACAAATCCTACTTCCAACGTTTACTATCTGTTTAGATCTATGGCCATAGTCAAGCCATTTCAACTCTGTGAGAACTCAGTTTCCTTAGCAGTGAAATGGGGATAAGAAAACCTGCTTTACCCATCTCATAGTATTGTTTTTAGGAAAGTACTTTATAAACTTTAAACTGTGAATCATTGTAATTAGTGTCTATCCAAATGAAAAGTATTTAAGCAGTCTCTGGATGGGCCAAAGGGTTGCTTCAGTATTAATCCTGTTTAGGATGTCTCATTTATGATTTCTTATGCTGGTCTTCCTGTCTCTCCACCCTAGATACTTTTTTCTTAATTTTATTATTATTTTTCGTAATGTTCTACAATCACTACCATAAAATTAAGATTTTATTCCCCCCACACCTACCCCCCACTACCCCCTCCCTCCCCACAACAGCATACAATTCTGTATAGGTTCTACATATACTTTCCTACTGAGTATGTTTTCACTATAATCATGCTATGTAGTAGAACTAAAATAAATGGAAGAAATCATATAACAAATCAAAACATAATACACTAAAACACACACATACACAAACATGATCCACTACATTCTGCGAATGACTTCCACATTTCTTTCTCTGAGTGTGAAAGTGCACCCTAGATTCTTAACCAGTTTGGTGCAATGGCCTTTAGTAACTTCACAGATCCTTATTCTCTCATTCCCAGTAGTCTCTTTCCTGCTTTCCAGTGTGACAGCAAGGATTAATGTGGAATCTTCAGGGGACTGCGGACACACAAACCTCACTAAAACTGAGAAGCAGGACATAAGGTTTAAAAGTTAGGTTAAGGGGAAAGGTGTAACAGGACCATACATTTGGAGTTCACCTCAGGCACCATTTAATCCAATGATTCAATTCTCCTGGTTAATCCAAGAGGTCCCTGAATCAATAAGTGTGCCAAGTATTATCATTTTAATCTTTTCTAGCACTAACAAAACAGGCAGAGTGACTCAAGTAGAATAAACATAATTTCTATAATCTCACACATATGTGCTTTACTACTTTTTAAATTGTGATTAATAAGGTAAAAATTCATAGTAGTTTTCTGTCATCATGTGTGTTCTCAATGAACAGGAACTAATGGCACAACTATCAGGGATGATATCTATACAATCACTTTATGTTATAAGGGGGAAGGGCAGACCCCATACTTGACAATATTGGGAGCTACTCAGTTAACCCCACCACTACTCATGTTACAAAAAACTTTGGTTCAGAAAGTTTAAACAACTGATAGCCCAATATCACATGGATAGTAAGAACAGACCAAAGGGACAGAGTCAAGATGGCAGAGTAGAAAGATGCACATACGTTAGCTCTTCCCCCACAGCCGATAAAATACCTGTAAAGAAAGACTCTCAACAAATTCTAGAGCAGCAGTAGCCATAGAACAATAGAGTGGAGGAGATTTCCAGTCCAGGGTGACCTAAAAGGCCCACGGGAAAGGTCTGTCCCACCAGAGGTGGAGCGGAGCCCAGCCCAGCCTTGGCCCCACAGCAAGGTGCCCAGAGGAGGATCCAAGCAAGCCTTGGGGCAGAATCTCCAACAGCAGTAGCGGTTTGCAGATCCTTCAACCCAAAGGTCAGTGAGAGGGTTCTTTTAGCTGGCCAAGAAGGGAACAAGGTCTCCCCATACCTCTGGCCTCAGGCAGCAGTGATAGAGGTTGCATCTGGTGGCAGCAGCTCCTACAGGAGCTCACATCCATTGTTGGATAGTAAAGCCCCTGGGGGAACTGACTAGCTGATTCATACCTCAGTCCTATGTGGCGGCCCTGTCCTCACCTAATGCTCCTGGGGGAATTCAGCAGTTGATCTTTATCTCACACTGAATGGTGGCCCCTGAAAGCCCCCGGAGGAACTAAGGAGCTTATGTGAATCTCAGCCCCCAGTGGAACTAGAGGCCAGGTGGTTGTGGAGAGGAAACTCTACTACTCCCACTTTCTGGACACAAAAGTTTCTCGTTGCTCCCAGACCAGTGTACACGCTTGATTGTGCCACCTTGGAAAAACTGAGATCTTACAGATCCACAGAGTATACCCTACTCTTGACAAAGGACCCAAAAGTTAAGTAACTGGTTGGGAAAATGCCCAAAAAAGGGGAAAAAAAATAAGACTATAGAAGGTTACTTTCTTGGTGAACAGATATCTTCTCCCATCCTTTCAGATGAGGAAGAACAATGCTTATCATCAGGGAAAGACAGAAAAGTCAAGGCTTCAGTATCCCAAACATCCAAAATAAATATTCAATGGTCTCAGGCCATGGAAGAGCTCAGAAAGGATTTTGAAAATCAAGTAAGAGAGGTGGAGGAAAAACTGGGAAGAGAAATGAGATGCAAGTAAATCACGAAAAGCGAATCAACGACTTGCTAAAGGAGACTCAAAAAAATGCTGAGGAAATTAACACCTTGAAAAATAGGCTCACTCAATTGGCAAAAGAGGTTCAAAAAGCCAATGAGGAGAAGAATGCTTTCAAAAGCAGAATTAGCCAAATGTAAAAGGAGGTTCAAAAGCTCACTGAACAAAACAGTTCTTTCAAAATTAGAATGGAACAGATGGAGGCTAATGACTTTAGGACAAACCAAGAAATCACAAAACAAAACCAAAAGAATGAAAAAAATGGAAGATAATGTGAAATATCTCATTAGAAAAACAACTGACTTGGAAAATAGAACCAGGAGAGATAATTTCAAAATTTTGGGACTACCTGAAAGCCATGACCAAAAAAGAGCCTAGATATCATCTTTCATGAAATTATCAAGGAAAACTGCCCTGATATTCTAGAACCAGAGGGCAAAATAAATATTGAAAGAATTCACCCATCACCTCATGAAAGAGATCCAAAAAGAGAAACTTCTAGGAAGATCGTAGCCAAATTCCAGAGTTCCCAGGTCAAGGAGAAAATATTGCAAGCAGCTGGAAAGAAACAATTTGAGTACTGTGGAAATACAATCAGGATAACAGAAGATCTAGCAGCTTCTACATTAAGGGATCAAAGGGCTTGGAATATGATATTCCAGAAGTCAAAGGAACTAGGACTAAAACCAAGAATCACCTACCCAGCAAAACTGAATATAATATTTCAGGGGGAAAAAAAAGTATTCTTGATGAAAAAAACAGAGCTGAAAAGAAAATTTGACTTTCAAACACAAGAAGCAAGAGAAGCATGAAAAAGGTAAACAGGAAAGAGAAATCATAAGGAACTTACTAAAGTTGAAGTGTTTACATTCCTTTACATGGAAAGGCAGTATCTGTAACTCTTAGAAACTTTTTTCAGTATCTGGGTAGTTGGTGGGATTTCAAACACACACACACACACACACACACACACACAGAAAGACAAGAGAGCACAGGGTGAGCAAGGTGAGTTGAATAGGAAGGGATCATATCTAAAGAAATAAAATTAAGGGGTGAGAGGAATATATTGGGAGGAGAAAGGGAGAAATGCAAGGGGGCTAATTATCTCTCATAAAAGAGGCAAGAAAAATACTTTTCAATGGAGGGGAAAAAGGGAAGTGAGAGAGAAAACGTGAAGCTTACTCTCATCACATTTGACCCAAGGAAGGAATAAAATGCACACTGATTTTGTTGCGAAAACCTGTCTTACAATAGAAGAAAGTGGGGAAGAAGGGGATAAGCAGGGTAGGGGGGATGATGGAAGGGAAGGCAATGGAAGGAGGGAGCAATTAGAAGTCAACACTCTTGGGGAGGGACAAGGTCAAAAGAGAGAACAGAAGAAATGAGGGGCAGGATAGAATAGTTTTACACACCATGACTATTATGGAAGTCATTTGCAAAACTCCACATATATAGCCTCCATTGAATTGCTTGCCTTCTCAATGCGGATAGGTGGGGAGGGAAGAAGGAAGAGAAATTGGAACTCAAAGTTTTAGGAACAGCTGTTGAGTATTGTTCTTGCATACAACTGGGAAATAAGAAATACAGGTGATGGGGAATAGAAATTTATCTTGCCCTACAGGACAAAAGAGAAGATGGGGATAAGGGGAAGGAGGGATGTTAGTAGGGAGGGCAGATTGGTGGTGGGGTAATTAGACTGCACGGCATTTTGGGGTAAAGGGAAGGGAGAGATGGGGAGAAAAATTTGGAACTCAAAATTTTGTGGAAATGAATGTTGAAAACGTAAAATAAATAAATAATTTAAATTTAAAAAAATAAAACAAAACAGACCAAAATTTAAATCCTAGTTCCTCTGACTCCAAATCTGGTGTTCTTTCCACTATATCACAAAACATTGTATTGTTTTCTAGGCCTCCTCCTTCACTGATGAAAAGCATGTGATTTAGTGAACCAACGGCACTATTGGAGATCAAAGCTACCAACGCAATTTTATTAATTCATCATTACTTAATCCCAGGGAAGGGAACCAGAAAGACATAGTGATACTTGAAAAAGGCAAAACTAGCTATGTATTCATACCGCTTAACAATTTGAAAAACAAACAAAAAACTCCTAAAACAAAAACAGAAAAATTTATCTAACTGCTTTCAATGCATATAGTCATGGGTTTTGGCCACTAGCCTATGTAACTCAACTTCTAGAATAGGCACTTAAATTTCACACTGTAGCATAGTTTGTATAACAGTTTATATTGAAGTCATTATTATTCCCAATAACCTATGTGGGTAAGATTGGTCTGATCAAAAAGCATTTTTTAGGCTTGTACTATTTCATGTCAGTCAGGAAGATATGAGTTCAAGTCCCAATGCTGACACATCATGACTCTGTGACCCTCTTGGTGTTCAAGGCAGCTTAGACTCTTGCCGAGAAGGTGTCAACCTGCATCGGTAGATGGAATTTGTTCACCAAGGCAGTTAGGTGGCAAGGAAATAGAATGTAGGACTTGGAATCAGGGAGGCTTGAGTCTGAATCTCACCTTGGACGTTTACTAATTGTGCGACCCTGAACCAATGACTAAACTTCTGTTCACCTCAGTGTCTTCATTTGTGAAATAGAGATAGCTATAAAACATCTAACCTCCCAGGATTGGGGAAATAAAATTAAATATTTACAAACATTAAAGTGCTAAATAAATCCTAGCTATTATTGTTATTCTTATTATTCGATTATTTAAAAAAAAAATCACAGGTCTAGTCTCTCCTCCCATTCTGATATGTCAGGTATTGAGCTAGATATACAAAGATAAATGTGAGACTGTTACTGATATCTAGGATCTTACATCCCACTGGTGGGACACAACACATTCACACAGCTTAACTAAATACAGGAAACTTGAGTAGAGTCCTGAATGAAGTAAGAGGGATAAGGTGACAGAACAGAACAACCTATGCAAAGATATGGAAGTGGGATATGGGAAGCTGTGTCCAGGGAAGAGCAAGGAGAAGAATTGAGATGGAAGGTAGAGAGTACAAAGGGGAGGAGTAAACTATCATGATGCTGGAAAAAGAGGCTGGAAACAGATGGGGAAGGACTCTTAATGCCAAACACAGAGGAGTTTATATTTTATCCCAGAAACATGTGGGGGTCTCTCTGAAGCTTCTTGTGCAGAGACTGATATGGTCAGACCTTTGGCAGCTATGTGAAGGAAGAATTAGAGAGGGTATAGACTGAACACCGTGAGACCAACAGACTAGTGATAAGGGAATAAACTATGAGGGTTGTGGTAAGAGTAGATAAAAGGGGATGAATACAAGATTACAGAGAATCACACAGACTTATAGATTTAGAGCTAGAAAAGACCTTAGAGGAATGAGGGTTTCCATATATTACACTTGATAGAAGAACAAGGCCCTGAAGAGTTGAATGACTTTACCATAAGCTCCACAATAAGTCAGAGGCCAAGGGCCTCTCCAAACAGCACATAGCTGTAAAAAAGTCATGTAAACAGGGATCTGGAAAATAAGACATGACTAACTTTGCTTTGTTAAGCAAGGGAAACAAAAGGATTTCCCATAACATTTAGGTAAAACCAGCAAGTTTTCCAAACAATTTCTCAGCTGTAGGTCTGATTCAAAGGGGAATCTTATATAAGCTTTGTGTAAGTGGAGGAAGGAGAGCTTGAGAAAGGCATGAGTACTTGGGGGAAAACATTTAAAAAGAAATGACAGACTGAGACATTTATGAAAACACATACACACACACACGCACACATACCCTACACACACACAAACCCTATCATCAGGTCCTACTGACTTCCTTGGCTTTCTTTAAGTCCCAACTAAAATCCCATCTTCTACAGGAAGCCTTCCCCAATTCCTCTTAATTCCAGTACCTTCCCTCTGTTAATAATTTCCTATTTATCGAGTATGTAAGTTTGCTTTGTATATATCAGTCTGCATATTGTCACCCTGATTCAATTTAAAGTTCCTTGAGGGTAGGCACTATTTTATAACTACTTTTTGTATCCCAAGTTCTTAGCACAGTGCCTGGTACTTAATAATACTTTAATAATGCTTAATAATGTTTACTGATTATAAATTGATACTGTCTTCCATGACTTTTTTGGACCTATTTTTCTAGTTTGATTCTACCTAAAGCATTTCCACTTCAGCTAAACAAAGATAAAATTAAGCCAAGGTGAAATAGCAAGCAGCAACACTCTCAGTTAATTAGTAACATGCGCCACAGTGATAGTAGCTCTGGATTTTTCCAAACTACCAATGCTTACTCCCAGCACATGCTGTCCCATTAGGAAACCCAAGAATGGTAGGTGATGATGGACCAGAAGGAAAACCCATCTGCAAGGTTGGCTTACTGTAACTTGCCATGAAGGGGGTATGTACTAAATAAATATTTCCTGAACATATGAACTTCATTTGATGATATGATCCAACAACTGCTTCTGCAGGCACTGTAGCCCCTGCCAACCCGGCAGATATAGCTACTGAATACCTGGAAAACTTAGCAATCAAGTCCTTGGCATTATCAAATGGTTCAATATCAGAAACACATATGGATTTATCAGTGGAAATGACATTAAACAAGCTGCTCTACCATCATCTTTGCCACTGTACATTAAGGAGCATGGAACCTTTCCATTTTATTTATAGCTGAAATCTCATATAGGTTACATTCCTCCAATTAGTACATGAGATCCCCGAGAGGGTCATGTTTTTCAATTTTATCCCCAATGCTTAGCATAGTGCTTTGCATAATAAATGTTTTTTCATTCATTCCCAGTTTCCTCCCTACAATAACCTTATCCCCAGCCATACACTATGGCTTTACACATCTCTACATTCATACATATATCTACATACATACATACTCTACATACATCTACATTCTCCTCTATGCTCCCTCTTCCTTTAAAGCCTGGTTCAATGCTTACCTCCCCATGGCAGCCTTCTCTGATTATTCTGGTCTGACTTGTTCACTCACTTACTTTGTAGAATTGTTTATAATAACAGCTTACATTTATATAGTGCTTTATTAGAGAATTTCAATATCCAGTATCTGATTTGAAGATATGCTCCCTGTAGCAAAGCACACTGAGTCAGGCAAAGAGGTGAAAGGGTTAGTGCTTTAGCCATAGCCTGATGGAAGAATAGATGGCCCACACAAGCAAAAAAAGTTGGGCATGGTTAATATTTTCCCAGTCTTCATGCTAGGGACCTAGCCAAGAAAGTACCAACCCTTCAGAGCAGATGTAATGGTAAGGGGATTTGAAGATCTTTCCTGTCACTTAATAGGTTCATGTGACCAGCTCTCAGTTTTGGCCCAGCCCACAGCCTGAGTCACGTGAAGTCCATGGTGGGAGGAGTCTGCTGAATGGGTGAAGGAGGAAGGGAGTATAACAAGAAGAGAGAAAGGTGGAGCTGAGAGACAGAAGAGGCAGAGTTGTGGCAGAGCTGAGACAAAGCAAAGCAGCTAGCGAGTGAGAGGGGGAGTGATTTTGCCTAAGGGAGTTTGTTTGTGAGGAGGACTACTGGAGGGAAGGTTTGGGAATGGCTGTGCTCCTTTTATTGGTAATGTGTACAAACTTCATTGTTACCATGGTGGAATTGGTTTTCTAGTATCTGAATAAATATTTTGGTTTTGTCTTTGAGGAAGAGAATTTATAGTTTGTGAATTTCCCCTGCAAATACACATGCATATCCATAGCTCCTGCTGTGGTATGGCATTGGCACTACAGCAAGATAAGCTCATTAGAAGGTTAGATCTGCCCTACAGTAGTTTGGAATTGTCATCTCAATTCAAATATTAGTCAAGCAAAAATGACTTTAACCAAGATGACTGTGCAATAGTAATATGGGACCAAATGAAATTCCTAACTTCCCTAAAGGACCCTAGACAATTAGGTCAGACACAAGTGTGTCTTAGTCCAAGAAAGACTCTATAATAGCCTTTTCTGAAAATGCTTTTTCTTATTACCCAACAACTCATTTTTAAGGGAGAACTGCATTTAAGAGTCATCAAAGAAGCCTGAGACATTATTCAACCCCATAGTTTTCCATTGATTGTGCCTCATTTTCCCTCAACTCATTCTTCCAATTGGCTTCCAATTAAACCCCTTAGACCTTAGCAGCCATATTCAGTGAAACAATTTTTTGGCACTGTTAGCTCAGAGAACTGGGCCACAAGTACTTTGAAGGCATACTGGCACAAATAACCCAACCAAATGAATACCTAATACTTATCCCTCATTATTTCAATGCCCTGGATACTTAAGATATGAATTTTTAAATATTTCTGCTAAAAATGATACTGAAGGAATGCTAGAGGCTTTGCACTATTTTAGAATTACCATGGACTATTTTAGAGTTATCATTTACTGTTGTATCAACAATTTAAGAGCACTGGTAATTAGGGAAGCAAAAAAATATTTATTTGTTCATTCAATAAACATTTATTAAATACTATGTACAGAGTACTATATTAGGATTTCAGGAAAAGTTAAGCAAGATGTGTTCTCTCTTCCTTAAGTTTAAGGATTGTTTCATTTTTTATATTTGTTTATACAGAGCCTAGCACAATGCCTGGAATATAGCTGGTGTTTAATAAATGCTCGATGATTAACTAATTAATGAAGCTTACTATTTAGACATGAATAATAACAAATTATTTACATGAATGTTGTCACAGATAACATTACGTAGTTCATATAAACTATGAGGCTAGGCGTTGTTTCATTTCTCTGCTTCATTAAATTCTATTAATTATATACAGGTTGGCACAGGTATGATACTTTTAGACAAAAGACCTCAATATAAAGGTTATACACAAATAAAACTTTTGCACACTAAAGAGCATTAAGAACTAGCAGAGTTGGCAAGTCAAAGGAAATTTTGGGCAAATCATTTTGCAAAGAGATGACCCTCTGATTTTTATATGTTCATATTTTTAAAATCAAGCCAATTCAGTCAACATTTATTAAGCACCTACTGTGTGCAAAGCATTGGCTAAGAAAAAGACATTTCCTTCAAATCAATTATACTTAATTGATTAATAGACATGAAAAGAAAAATCATATAAAGTTAAGTATGAAAGAGACCTCAGAGATCATCTAATCCAACTCCCACTTTTTATAAATGAGGAAACTAAGATGTAGAAGCAAAATGATTTGCTTAACTTAAAGTCTCATAGCTATTTACTTAGTATGATAGGCAGGATTAGTTCTCAGCACAGGTCTAGTTCTAGTACACTTCAAAAAGAAAAGCACCAAGTGTTCTAGAAAGCAAACAAAATAGAACCCTAAATTTTTCTCCCACTTCCTGTTGGATTTTTCTCCTGTTTAGATTGTTGGCACTATTTTCATTTATAAACCATTGAAAAGTATCTCAGTGCCCATATGCCAGGCATTGTGCTGGGCTTTCAGGTCACAAAGCCAAAAAGGTCAGCCTTGCCCTCAAGAAGCTCTTGGGGAAAAAACATGTATGTGTAAAAATAGTCATGGTGTGTTTTGTTTGTTTTTTTTAATGGAAACTGTGATTTCATCAGGACAAGGAGCTGCTGATGGCGAGCTTCCCCTAGCATGGTAAATTGGCATCTTCTCTGCATACACACATCAAATCTACTTACAAACCTACTATGTGCATTCATTCCCCACTTAGCTAGCCAATTAAATAAGGATTTTTGTTCCCAAAGCATCACTAGAAATCATAATATATCAAGTGAAACATTATCTTGAGCACAATGAGCTTTGGGAAGTGATCCCGCCTTGAACTACTCCCAGACACCTTATTGCTAAATATACATTTGGTTTAAACTCTGTAAATTTTGAAATGAATTGAAAGCTAATGTGTCTGAATGGTTCATAAATGGAGGACATGAAGGTTTCTACCTGGCATATAACTGTTTTCCTCCCGAAATTTTATCCATTTGTTTGTGCCTCTTATTAAAAATACAAAGCTGACTTTTGAAAGGCACAGCCCTTCTCAGGTCCAACTTAAGAGGCTTAATCTTTTTAAACCTTGACTAAATACACAAAAATATTAAATTCAACAAACTGAGCACTTAACTATTAGCAAGGTACTGCAGTCAGCACTTAACTGGTTAAGGGTTTTAATTCAACAAACATTTTTAAATATCCATTGTGTGTCCAGTACTGTGCTAAGGCTATAACTGTTCAGTTAAGGTGAAGTAGATCAAACTCTTTTTTCTTTTTTTTTGGAAACATAAGAGTTAAACCAAACCTGGAAGATCAGATAGTTCTAATATGTGGCTTAATGCTATGCATAAAAGTGCTGATACCAGATCTGTGATTTTTTTTAAAAAAAGGTTTTTTTAAAAAGTTTTATGCTTTCTCCTAAGTAAAATCCCACCAGAACTCAAAATAGTTAAAACAACGAACTAATCAACATAACCTTTCTAAACTTTTTATTTTTTGCATTCTAATCAAATTTAGGTTGGGGAAAAATACGCAATATTTAGGGTAAAATACTAGCAATGGTGTCTCTGTCTCTTCCCAATCTCTCCACCCAAAAAAATCATCTTTAGTAAGTGCTATTCCAGAGAAGAGATAAGAGATAAATGTTCAATTAGGTTGGCCTGTTCAATATTCATTTTCAACTCAGCCTGGTAAAGTGGAAATGTGCTATCATAATATTAGGCTCTTTAGAGTCAGCTGTCTGGTTTCCCACACACATCTTCCATGGCATTGACCCAGCAATGTAACTAACGTCCAGGGCAGAAAAGAGACTATTTCTATTCCATAGTCTGGGCTTATCCCCAACAGAGACATGAGGACAAGCAGCACCATTCAATGTAAACATCTGTGTGGCAGAGTCCTGCTTCATTTAAATAAGTTTCTCTTCCTCAAGACTCTTAAAAGGGGGAAAGGTCAGATAACTACAAACTTCACCCAGTGCAGTGCCCGCAAGCCAACAGTTTGTCTTCCCCTACTGTGTGACAGTGGGAAAGATCTGGATTCGAGTACCCTGCCAGAAACATTCTGATCATGGGCAAGTCACTTAACCTCTGAGTGCCTCAGGCACGTCTCTCAGATTCTAAACTGAAGGAAGTTATTGATTTACACTGGGCAAAAGAAGCTTCTCAACAAGGGAGTTCCACTCTAAGCTGAAATTTCAGATCTGAACCACAGAATCAAAGTAAAACTAGAGTAGAAACTCACTAATGTGTCCCTACAGAACCTATATGATGAATTCGTGAATGAAAAAATAACACATACAGGCAAGGAGTAGAAAGTGGTTTGAATTCATTCAAGAAGAGAAAAATAAATCTGTGAAGATAAGGAAATCTCCTCTTCCTAAAGTGAAATATCAATAATAAAACTGGTTGTTGTTCAGTATTATCTTACCCTTCGTGATCCTATTTTGGGTTTTCTTGGCAAAGATACTGAAGTGGTTTGCCATTTCCTTCTCCAGCTCATTTTACAGATAAGGAAACTGAAGCAAACAGTGACTTGCCCAAGGTCATATAGCTAGTGAGAGTCTACAACCATATTTGAACTCAGGTCCTCCTGACTTTGGGCCCATCACTCTATCCACTGCCCAATAATAAAAATACCTAAGCCCAAAACGGGGTTTGACAAAGGTCGGAAAACACAAAGTTAAATCAGGAAAAGAAAAATTCTCTGAAGAGAGCCCTTTTAAGCTAGTCAGCCTTTAATAAAAAGCTGAAAATAGTTTCAAATAACTGGCTATGTTGGTGCTCAAATTAAATTAAAATCAAACACTCAGTCTCTTACTACCTCTATTCACTCCAAGCAGTACTACCAGATGGTAGCAATAAAATACTAAAAAAGATAATAGTGTCTGCCCTCAAGGACCCTACAACCTGGAAGGAACACAAATAAATATCAAACTATTTACCTCTTAACAGGATACTTCTAATTTGAAAGCACTCTAAGAATCATGTGAACCATAGCTAGTCCTTTCTAAGTCCACAGAAGCCTTATTCTCAAGGAAGGAGAGGGGAGAGAAGCAGCCTTGCCACGCACCAAGAATTAAGGAAGGGAGAAGGGTAAGAGAAAGGAGAAAGAGCTCAACAACAGCTCTGGGAGATCATGGAGCCTCCCCTAAAGCACAAGATGTCCTCCCATGCTACCCCCAGAGATAAAGAGGGGCAGGAAGTAGCTGCGCTGGGGTTACAATACATTCCCTTATATTAAATCAACCTAATGACAAAGAAATGAATTCCAAGAAAACCACCCAAGATGATATAAATCCTACAAAAGAACTGCTAGGAAATGCCAGGCTTGTTTCATTCTGTTCCCTAAAATTATCTTTTCTAGCCTCTACTCTTACCTACTACGATTTTCTGTTCCATTATTCACCCTCCATTAGGCTGATCTTCTATAATGAGCGTGTTGAGGGACCATGGTGAGGATAAGAACCTACACCCAAACAATTATCAATTATCAAGTCCTGTCAAATCTACTATGACCTTTTTCACACTTCCCCTTCTCTATACTCATACTGATACCACCTATATCATTGACTTCCTTAACTTGATCCTAGGATTTGGGACAAGAAGGGTCTGAGGACCAAAAACCTTGTGGTCTGGCCCCATTATTTTACAGATGAAGACTGATACCCTAGGCAAGGTGAAATGACTTGTTACAAGGGTAGTAAGTAGCAGAGTTAAGATTTGAACCTAGCTTTCCTATTTCAAATCTTTCCAAATCACTATGCCAACCTTAGTCCACTCTCTCCCCTTTCTAACCTATCCTTCACACAACTATTGATAGTGGTGTGCTGGTAAAGGCTTAGTCACCCACTCTCCAGGAAAAAAAAAAATGTATGTCAGGTGCACTTTTAAATGTAATCTGCTTTACTAACCTTTTCCCCATCACTTTCTAAGGTCTAGAATGATCATCACCAAAACAAATAGTAAAGCACAGTCCGGCCTTTATTTCTACGGTGTACAGGTTCCCAGGGAAAATTTAACAATAGGTTTGTGGATTCAAGTTGACTTCAGCACACCCAATACACAAAATCTGACTGTCATCCTTCCCCCAAATACCTGTAAGAGGCTCCCTACTCACTAGCCTTAACATTCAAGGTCCCTTACAGTCTCTTATCAACCTTTTCCCGCCCCCAGCCTTATTCTCCTGAAACTAGATATTTCAGAATCTAAGACACTTCTCAGTTCCACAAAATTAAATATTGTTCCCTAGACTGCTCTTTTCCTCTCCCATCTCTACAGGTTCACTTGAATGCACTCCTCTCCCTGTCTCTGACTTTTGAGATTCTCTTTTTTCCAGTCCCAGATCAGGTGCTACCTCCTGTATGAATCTCCTTTTTCATTTCCCCTTCCTCCCCTTCCAGCTGAAAATGATTTCCACCTCTTGAAAAATCTTACATATCTTTTCAAAGATCTCTCCTTTGTGTTTGCCACATTATATTTTAGATCATTTTTATTTGTGCATCTGACCCATCTCTACACCCCACTCCTTTCATTAAAAGCTCTCTGATGGAAGAGATAGTGTAATTATGCATATTTATATCCCCGATGCCTAGCATAATGCCTCATACATATATCCAGAAGGTGCTAAATATAGGCTGTCTTCCTGGATATCAAGAATATCCATATTCAATAATCAAGGAATCAAAGATACCTAGGGGACAAAAATCAGCAGAATAAAAAAGTGTATCCCAGCCAGGCTTCAAAGTCCAAACCGAGCCAAAAGGAAAATCAAGGAAGAGTTGATATTTGCCTCCTTTGGTCTTTGGTAGCAGATGCATTAAAGCATTTTCAGTCACAAATGGTGAAGTTGATCACTTGAGAAAGCTTTGTGGCATGAGAACAAACTTTTTTTTAAAAAATGCAAAGTGCATCCATTGTGATAGCTCCTGTAAGAGTCAATTAAATAAAAACCTCATGAACAAGACCACAAAGCCTATGAATAAAACCCCAACTAACAGAGAAATGCAATGAATACTGACAGGCCACTAGAGTAAATCTACTCACTGACCAAATCAGTTGAAAACCATTTAATCATTTCCGAACAGATTGTGTAAACCACTACAGAACAGCCAGAAGAGATATGCCAGTCTTACTGTATACTATTGTGTAAACAAGGAAAGGTCAAGGATTTTTTTTTGGGGGGGAGGGGGAGTGAAGGAAGAAAGATGTCTTTTTTCTTAATTTAAACTCACCGGGATAGTGAATATTATATTACTATCTGGTCTGACAACATATATTACAGATTCACAGAATATGGTTCTAATCACAACAGCCACGACAGATCTCAGCAAGGTGCTCCTTAGTGGAAGAATTTTTCTCCTTTGCCTTTTAAGCCGTTTTTATTGGAAGCATATTTTTGAGAGCACCAAGACAAGTCAAAAGTCTTAGCCTAAGTTACAAAGCCACAAGAGCCTCCAGAAACCACTGGGCACATTTCCTCTTCTCCATCTTCTTAGTCCACTCCTGGCATATTCAGCTCTAGGAATTTTATCGTGCCTACCTTTAATCTGCAGAATACCTTGTACCCCAAGACACAGCCAAGATCAAATCACTTTATTCCCAATTTAAAAATTATGTATTAGACAATTTTCATACACTGGGCACCAGCACCACTTGGTTCCATATTCAAGGAGGCACTCTTTCATGGTCATCCAATAGACAATGAGTGAAGGACTAGCTCTACACCTAATGAACCCATCCTTAAAAATTTCAAAGGAGTCATTAATGGTTGGATCACAAAATGGGGGAGGGGGGAAATGAGGTCATAGTTTCCATAAGGTCTTAGCTAGAATCAACATCTATATTGAGAGTCAAGATGGTAGAATGGCAAGACAAAGGGCAGTGAGCTTCCCTCCCCACACCAAACCTCTCCAAATACATCCAAAAAACTTAACAGACTGAATCATGATCAAAAGAGCTAAGGAAGAAAATTACAGTGAAGTCTAAGTCAGCATAGGAGGACAGAAACAGAGGTTTTCAGGCACTGGGTCTGGCTGGAAGAGTGTCTCATGGAGCATCCCAGTCCAAAAAAGAGGCCATGTACAAGGGCAAGAAGTCTCAGATCCAGCACAGCAAGACCTATAATTGTGTAGGGTGCAGGAAGAGGTGGCAATGGGTAGCTCTGCAATTAATTAATTAATTAAATTATCCAGTTTCCAGTCACAGATCCAGGGTAGAATGAAGAGGAGACTTGTGCCTATGGAGTCTATTTCAGCTTCCATCCCATTCTGAAGTCTACAGAGGAATAACCAGGACAGGAATCCTAGATCAAAGGGGAGACTACAGTTCATCATTATGAACCAGCAGAACTTTTCCAGGTGGCTGACTGTGACTGATGGTGACAGTCTTTTTAATATTAAATCAGGCAAACCCACAGGTATTAATCAGACCCCAAAACAGGTCGAGAACTTGCAGCGTTCAGACTGGGGGAGAGGCAAGTGGTTGGAGAATGGCGTGAAGAATGATGCAATCATCCCCAAAACTCACCTCATTATCTGTTCAGGGCCAACCACCTAATCCACCCTCTCTTCAAGGTTCTATTGCTATGGTGTTGCACTCAAACTCTGTGATAGAATTGCCCCCTGGAAGAAAGGATAACCTCCCAGAGTAAGTAAACCAGTGGTGGAGCTATCCTTGGCACCTTTCCCTCAACTACATTTGCCCCAGGTACAGTTAGGGCAATTCACTAAGTGCAACCTAAGTAACAATTGCAAATCAAGTTGTTAATAAAAGCTAGTATTTATATAGTTCTACAAGGTTTGCAAAGAACTTTAGAAATATTATCATATTTTACTCTCACAACAACCCAAAGAGGTAGGTGCTATTACTATGTCTGTTTTGCATGTGAGGAAACTAGGAGTAAGTGTCTGAGGCCAGACTTGAGCCCAAGTCCGCCTGACTCCAGATCCAATGCACCCCCTAGCTGTCTCAAGTTATCAAACTTATCTCAATTCAATCTGTACAACAGATCTCACTCAGCATCCTACTAAATGAAGATTGTTGATAAATTCACTGCCAGTTTGCTTATGATCAAGATACCACCTTTCGGTACCATTATATTGAATTTCTTAGGCTTATAAGATAAGAATAAAGCCAAATTCTTATCAATTTACCTTCTGGAAAGTCACAGAAGACTCAAGCATCCCAATTACCCACCTTGGGAATATAAAGATTAGAAACAACTTTTCTTCAAAAGATTGTCAAGAAGAAAGCATTTTTTTAAACCTTAAGAGCACTACATAAAGTAAGTTACTATGAACACTGGGGCCTGAGGACCAAAACCTGCTGCCACATTATTTGAGAATGTAAAAAAAAAAAAAATTCTTAGCTCTTAGGCTGTACAAAAGTAGGGGCAGGCCAGATTTCATACATTCAGAAGTGATTATGTAAAAACAGAAGATTTCAATGTTGTTTTTTTTTTTTTAAATCACCATAACATACATAAGAATAAATGAGAATCTGGGTACAAATACTGACCTGTATGACTTTCCAACAAGTCATGAAACTTCTCTGTTCCATAGTTTCCTCAATTGTAGAAATCAAATGATTGCACTAGACCCTGGAGCCCCTTTAGGCTTTGGATTTGTGACTGTAAAATGATATAGAGAATTTATAATAGGCATCACCAGAGAGAGCACCAACAAGGATGATACCATAACTCGCTAAAACAGCACAGCCTGAAATACATAGTACCATTAGTGTCATTTCACCCTTTCCTTCTTTCATTTCCCAAACGCCACCTGCTTCTCTTCTATCCCCAATACAGTATTTCTAAAGAAGAGGTTTTATACCAGATCCTTTCTTTCCATAAATGACAACTGCTAATTGTCTATCTACATTTTCTGTTCTCCCTTCGTTCTCTCATCCTCATTCTGTGAGATGATGAAAGAGCAGTCAAGGTTGCAGCTATCAACCCTCCTTTCATCACTCAGACTCTGCTGGCAGCCTGGCACTCAGTGCAGGAAATGGAACCTCTGGGCTTTGTTGTGTGATCTGCCTTGTACTGGGGCCTGCACTAAAGCAGATTCAAAAAAGACCTCCCACACTGCATTAACTCCCTTCTTACAATCTGCCCAAAGCTCACCCTGGAGAATATGGTACAGCTTGTGACACCATCCAGGCTAATTTATGGCTGTCTGTCAGGACGACCAAAGGATGCTGGGACAAAAACGATACACTTCCATTAATGCCATTCTTGTCTTTCATCTCTGTAAAAACTGATTAGCTGATGCCTCTGTAAGAAGTAAAGGCTATGAGAACCTCCATTCAAAAAAGAACTTTAATCAAAAACGTTCTTTTCTCTTCAGGTGCAGTAAAATGGTAAGAGTTACATCCTTGCACCAGCTAGCTTAATACACATTATTTCTGTTCTTAGGAGATTTTCAATCAATTGGAATAAAGTGATTACAATTAACACAGAGTTCAGTCTTTATCATGCTAACTTACCCAGGGAGTCCTATAGATTCACAGACTTCTTTAAAATGTAACTGTGCTTTAATTTAATCCCTTATAAGAGGATGATAGCCACTGGGCTGGTCAAAGCAGTCAGGGAGTTTAAAGAAAATATTTCTCACCCTGATGAAAGTGTGAAATATGTTCTTTAAAAATAAGGCATTTGCTATGTCTATATCCAGGATGACTCCTGGCTCTGGTGACATCATGCAGAGCAGGCACCTCAAAGGCAGCAACAGTAAACTATTTCCCTTTCTGCTCTTTTGTTAAAGAGAAGAACTTCAAACGAGATTTCTGCTGTGAGCAAGCAGGGTCGAGCACCATCCTTCCCACTGTTTGACTAGCATTTCAGCAGGACAGAATCCCTGGATATCTGGCTTCCCTTCCCAGATGAAGTCATGAGTAAAAAGATGGGTTTGGCATGTGCAAAGGAAGGCCTGGCTATATCTGTCTAATGGGTGATAATTGCAGTTTTCATCCCGATTTTTGCTTTCAGTCTCTCTCCACTTTTCATGAATGGAGACTAATAAAATCAGGCAAACCAATCAGAGAAATGCAAACCAAAAGAACTCTGAGACTTCACTTCATACCAGCAAGCTGGCAAAGGTGACAAAAGATATAAATAATCAGTGATGAAGGAGGTGAAGATAACTAAGTATGTATGAATGGATTACTGATAGAGACATGGACTGGTCTGGTCGTCCTGGAAAGTAATTTGGATTTACACTTTATAAAAGTGAAAAAAAAAAGATGACCCACAGATCACACTGCTAGGAATGAAGCCCAAGTTGGTGCAAGATAGAAAGGTCCCTTAAACACCAACATATTCACAGTAGCATTTCTTGTGGCAGTAAATAACTAGAAACAATGTAGGTGCCTATCTACTGAGGAATGGCTAGAGAAATTGTGATACATTAATAAAATGGAATGGAACCACTTGGTGGGGTCAAGGACTTCAGTGGTGAGAATTTTGTTTTCTAGGTCTTCTGTAATAGCTCCATCAACTGAAGAGGAGTTTTCCAATCCATCTCCACAAGGATACTTTCTTGAACTATAGCTGTGAGGTCCAGGCTAGAAGCAGGGCTGGTAGTCCAAGGGAGGACTGGCTATTCCTAAGGCTCTTGTGCTTAGGGTACTAGGCTGTCTGTACCAGACTGTGAGGGTAGGTAATGGCTTAAGTGGTTTGACTTGCTTGACACCTGACACTTCCTATCTTTCCCTCTGGAATTAGGGTTAGAAAAGAGACTACACTAGTTTCATTTAAGTTCAAATCTCAACTGAGGCAACAGTTATTGTCTTTTACCAATCTCATTATTCTTTACACTTCCTTTCTACCACTATACCAAAATAATTTTACTTTTTCAATGAGGCTGTTTTAATGCCATTGTTCTGATATTTTACTATGTTCCTTGACTTTCATTAACATTGTCTGGAAACATTTTATGGTTACAGTTTCTAAGGAAACTTGGGTTAAGCTCATGTAAGAATACAGGGTTCAGCATTAACTACAATGAAGCATAACAATGGGCTTTAATGACCAAGAATTTAAAACATTCCCCCTTTTGATAAAATATCTTCCAAGCAGACATCACAGCATCACAGACAGAGAGCTGGAAGGCACTCTCAGAGGCCATTTTACAGAAGGAGAAGGCTGGGGTTCAAGGAAGCGAAGTGACTTGCCCAACATCACACTAGTAGTAAGCCCAGACCTCACCTCTCACTCAAAGATCTATCCACACCACCAGCTGCCTCAAACTAATAATTTTATAATTTGTAAATTAAGGTCACAACCAGCTTAAGTAAAACATGAAGGCAAGCAGTATGGTATGATGTAAAGATCTGAAGTCAGAAAACCAGGTCTCAAATCTTCACTCTTTCTTGTGTGATCTCAAGAAATCTGCTTCCTCTCTGAGCAAGTTTCATCAACTATAAAAATGATGTGACGGGATGAGATATCTCTGAGGTACTTTTTGACTCTAAATCCTATGATACTTTTTTGCATGTACAGGAAGCTTACTAGTTAGCTTCATTAGCTTCAGACTAATTACCTCCCCTCCAAAAAAATGGGTGTTTTAAATGATGTCCAAATGAAATCCCTTTTAGACTACAGCTCCAAAAATTTTTCTCCCCAAATAATTCTATATTGTAATTCCTTCCAGCATACTCATTCCTTTGATTTCCAAAAAGCTACCTGTTCATATCTACCTATGCATTTTTTTATAGTTCTCATTATCATAAAGTCTCAATGATTACTAAGACTAATGCTGACCAGGATCAAATAAGAGAATGGAGACAAAGTTGAGGTATTAAATTAGGGAAATAATTTCTTCCCAATTGAATTCTGTTGATGACCTCATAGCACCTGTCTTATTAGCTACATGTAAGAATTAGTGCCTACAGGTTCTAGAGCCCTAAAGAGCTCATATTTAACAGTTAATCATGACATCTACTATTTGGAAATTGTGTTTTCTCCAAGTTTTCATAATACTCCATCTAAATAAATCTGTCTTTCCCACAACTTGGTAAAGCAAAGAGCAACTATTAGCACTTCTATTTTACAAATGGTAAAACAGAACACACCTCCATCCAGGGAATGAATAATTATTTCCTGAACTGATACAAAATTACTCAGAATTTCAGTTGGAGAGGACTTTAGTAGCCAGCTGGAAAGGAACTTAGTGTCAAATCTACACCCAAAAAAATGAATTCTTTTAACAGCATGCTAAACAAAGTAATCATCTAATCTTTCAATTTACCCTGACTTAAGCCTTCTTTGTAGTAGAAAAAAATGGTTAAATATTTGGGTTTCAGTAGCTCTCTCTCTATACAAAGTAAATAGATGAGATGTTAAAATAATTAAATACGTTAGGTATAGGCAGCCAATTAACTTGAAAGCAAAATATGCCAGGGGATAAACCAAGTACAGCTAATTCCTAGTAAACAATAGAGCTGTCTGGCTATGACAACAGTGACTGTATCCAGTGAAAGACTAGTCTAGCTCACTCACTATGATGGCTCAGCTCTTTAACTGTGAGACTCTTTAAATGACCCAAATCTGCTTAATTCAATCCAAACCAGCAATACTTTGAATAATTTACTGCAAAATGATCGCTCAACTTTGTATCAATGAATATCAGAGTTCCCAGACAAAGAAATTGTTCTTTATAGGGAACTTTACAATAAAGTAAACAAAATGGAAGGCTCTGCTTCCAATTCACGACTGTGCCCTAAAGCAGGAAGGATGTTTCTGAATGAAGTGGCACCTGTCTAACCTCTAGACATGCAACATATCCTTTTAAAAAACAGCATTTCAGATCATTGGTCTGAACAAGCCTCCTCACACTACCTTCAGGGCTCAGCATCACCATTTTTCTTCCCATGCCACCGTTTCCCCTTCACCAACACCCAGGCTTAGGAAATGCACAAGACTAGCAGACATAAAACTGATGACCTATATTCTGCCTCAACCTGTTGCACATCTGCTCTCTTTATTCCTCCTCGTTAACTCCCACTTTTGCCTGTACACCTGGAATCTGAGGCCAGGCATCTTCCCAGAGTTGCTAACGTAGAGATGACTGAATAAATGGAGGATGTTCACAGATCTAACAATAATCCCCATTAATTTTCATTACCTGTCACTGATGAAACCACAAATCTAAAATCCACTAGCCTCCCCCTCTCCACCCCCCCCAAAATCACCAAAAAACAATAGTTCATCTGTATATCTCACCACTACCTTGTGAGATGAACCTCTTGTTTACGTATTAATTCCTCCTTTAACTTAAGCAAAGTCAAAGAAGAAAATCTCTTAGCTGATGATATATGGCCACACAACAAAATAAAGCTTGATATAAGCCTATTTCTACTTGTATGAAACTTTAGAGGGATGTGAAGAGCAAATGTCTGAAAACAAACAAATCTGTAGGATAATAGAACTCTACAAGAACCCTGATCCTTAGGCCTCTGCAGGCAGTTAAAGGGAGCTCAGGATTCCACTGAGTCAGGAGGTTACACTTTTGCACATCTTCTCTTTAAGCTTCTGACTACTTTTCTCCTCAACTCTGCATTTATTCGTGGAAAAGTGTGTCCCAAACTCTTTTTGGGTGAATTTTTGTACCAACTGTTCTTATTATACCTACTTAATATCCCTAATTAAAAGCTAATTAATTCTCATTGGCTAATTCATAATTAATAGGATGTACAATAATGGGGACTTAAGAGTAACAGTATTAGAAAATCAACCCCAAGGGTTATACAGTAGAAGGAATAATTACTTATTTGTCCTCTGGGTACCTAAATCACATTGCTAGAGGAAATGAACCCAAAGGAAAGGTTACAGAGGTAAGTAATACAACTATTACCCCCATTTTACAGATGAGAAAACTGAATACCAAAGAGATTAAATGATTTTCCCCAAGTCATACAAGGTCAGAAACAGAACTCAAGCATTCATACTTCTGACTTAGAGTCAGAAAGCATCTTATAGGTCATCAAGTCCCACCCTCTCATTTTATCGTTGAAGAAACTGAGGCCCAAGGAAGTTAAGTAGCTTGCCTAGGGTCACAGAGCTAATAAGTGTCTGAAACAATATTTTTAAACAGGTTTTCTGGACTCCAAATCTAGCACTCTATCCACTGTCACTCCAAATCAGAAAGGTTCTAGCATGAGGAGCACAGGCAGTAATTCACAAGAAAACTTCTGGAGTTCTATATCTGCCTGACACAAGGCATAACCATTAATAAATACTTGATTGAATGAATTAGATAATGATCTTCCTAACACAGAACAAGGGAAACCACAGTCCCCAAACAGCAATAATCACTTGCACTTCTGTGTGACATTCCCTACTGAAGGTAAGCACACTGCTCTACGCTCAGCAGGCATTCAAAAGACATTTCTTAAACTTCGTTTAATAGAAAGTTATTATACTGCCTTAGCTGCTGCCATGAAACCGCTCGTGTGGTTGTTTATCTGTTTTGTTTCGGGGGCTGGGGAGCTTGGAAGGGAGCTAGCTATATGTGTGTGGAAACACTATTTAAATGGGGTGGGGGGAGTATAATGTGGGTCAGCATCCAATCCTACTCCACACCAGATAAGGCAGGGGGATAGGTTAAGTGCCCAAGGCCACACTGTAGAGTTGTAGCTAAAATGAGCTCAGCCTTCAGACATTCTTGGCTCTCAGCAGCTTACTCACTCTCTCCCCCCACAGCTGTCTACTTTCCAAGTATACAGAGAGGGGTGGTTCTCTGTTGCCTCAAAACTACAGAGTAAACTTTTTCTCCTCTGACATTCCCACTGGTGTTTTCTGGGTGCACACCAGAGCAGGAAAGATCAGAGGGTTTAAAGCCTCAGCTGGAAACAAAGTGAAAACAACTCCCAAGATAACCACATAATCATAACAAAGTGATGACATGAGCCCAGCAGGGATACAACTCAGTTCAATGCTTTGCTGAATCTCAACTGTTTATTAAATGAGATAACTCCTTGGTATTTACATAAGCCTTTCTTCCACCCAGCTCCAAAACACTTCATGAATGTCCTTTCATTAACACTTGGGAACCTCCTAGAACGGAAATTGAGAAAGGAATGCCCATATTGTCCCTTTTCTAAAGATGAGGAAACCAGTCAAGGTCTAAGTACATTAGACATTAAAAGAGCTATACACAATTACAATGATTAAAAAAGGAGAGTCTCAGAATTCAGTTCAATTAACATTTATTAAGTATCTATCGGGAACAGAAAATGGTACAGAATCATGGAGGCTATTATAGCCTAGTTGGAAAATACAACACAAATCACTATAATACTAAATCCATAGGAAAAAACAAGTTTTGAAAAAACAAGGGTTGAAAGAACAATATCACTATCAATTAATGGGGGTTGGGGGGAACAAGGGGTGTTTGAAAGCTTTCTAAAGAGTTAGCACATCGATTTAGCTTTCATGGAAAAACCAGAATTTAACAGCTGAGAAAGGGAGAAGTGAAGTGTATTCTAGGTAACCAAGCCAGAATCAGGAAAACAAAGGGCCATGAAATAAAGCAAGATTCAAATTTCTAGATTAACCAGAAATGCAGAGGGCTGCGAAGGTTAAGGAATTTAATCTTTTACACAACAGATAACAGGGAACAACCAAAAGCAACAAGATCAATGCATAAGAATGTCTTCTAGTACTCTGTAATGACCTTATCACATGATACTCCTTATAATTAATCTGTGTTTGTCTTGACTCCCTGTAAGACTGTAAACTTCATGATGTCTTATCTAAATTTTAGATTTCCTTAGCTCAGAGTTTTGCACACAATAAGGGTTTAATAATGAGTGAATAATGAATAGTAAATATGGAAGCAATATGAAGGCGAGAGTGGGAGAAAGACAGCATTAAGCATTTAGACCTCTTAGGAGACTATTATAATCGTCCAACTCAGTGGTATAGTAGGGTGGTGACGGCAGGACTGCAGACAAGAACAGGGATCCAAGAGATACTGCATATGTAGAATTGACAGGACTTGGTAAACTGGCTGGCTATGCAAAGTACAGTAGAAGAAAGAATTAAAGATAGCACCAAGACTTTGAATACTGGAGACTGAATTACTGACAGACAAAAATAAGGATAAAATAGAAAAGGGTTTAGAAGAAAAATTAAAAATTTGGTTTTGATTTTAGAGGCCTGTGGGATCATCAACTGAAGATGTCATGTAGGCAGCTAGAGATGAGGTAGTGGAATTGGAGAGAAAGGCCAGAAATGAAAAGATAGATTTAGAGGTCGGCTGGGAATAAGCAATAGCTGAAGCTCTGAAAATGAATGAGACGGTCAAAGACAGAGCGTAACGGGTACCCTAATGAAACATTGTTTGCAGTCCTGGAGAAGGCCTAGTCTTAACCAACTAAATTCAAGTTTCCTTCCAAGTTCCTCCTAAAGCATCTCATTCTACACGAGGCTTTTCCTATCTTTCTCATCACTACTACTCCAGGGGCCGGTTCCTTCCCTGGAATTATCTTAATAAAATACAGGTTTGACCAAATCATTCCCCTATTCAGTGAACTCCAGTGGCCCTCTATTACCTCTGGGATCAAAAATAAAATAATGTTTGGATTTTAAAGCCTTCGTAACCTGACCCCCTTTTGACCTTTCCAGTTTTCTCATAGATTACTCCCCGCTTACACATAGTCTGCAATCCAGTGACACGGCCATCTAAGTTGTTCAGCACACAACAATCCATCTCCTTACTCTAAGCATTTTCACAGCCCATCCCCCATCCCTTGAATGAGCTCTCTTCCGCTCTCCACATCCTGGTTTCCCTGATTTCCTTCAAGCCTTAACGAACATCCCACCTCCTGCAAGAAATCTTTTCCTGTCCTCCTTAATCTTAGTGCCTTCGCTCCAAAACCAGCCCCCATTTATCCTGTACATATCTCGTTTGTACTTAGTTGTCTGCATGTTGACTCTCAGGTTAGTCCCTTGAGAGAAGGGACTTTTTTCCCCGTTGTATCCCCAGAGCTTAGCATAGTGCCTGGCACATAATAGGCACTTTAAAAGATGCTAGTTGGACCCAACGACCATGCTGTTATAGTTCAGTTGTTTTAGATCTTCGTGATCTCCTTTGGGGTGTTCTTGGCAAACATATGGAATGGTTTGCCACGTCCTTCTCCACTGAATGACTGTATATTGTACATATTTCTACGCGTTTAAAATACATCCTTCAATAGAATGTGAGCTCCTCAAAGGCAGAGATTCATTTTTATCTCTGTATCCCTGATGTCTAGCATAGTGTCTAGCACCTACTAGATACTTAATAAAAAATGGTTGTGGACTGACTCACTTAGTAAAGTGTCTAGATGGAACTCTCTGACATTGCCTGGTCTACGTTTCTAATTACTCAGGTCTAATTCAGGACATTCAATAAGCCAAGAAAGCTATTAAAGACAGTAGGAGAGTCTATCAAGATTGTAAAATACACCTACCTCATTTTCAAAGCCATGAGCTATAGCTCATTGAGAAATCATTGAGAAATAAGGCAGAAGCAATAGAAACTTTTAGACTCACATCAGACATACTCTAACATGCCTCTACGACCAAAATGAGACCATTATTAATGTTTCTTTATTTTCTAAGAAAGGAAATTCATGAAGAAAATCTCTGGGTATATATATATAGAACATTTCAAATGATATCTACCTTCTATACCTTGGTAATCCTCTGCTAAAAGACCTCTTAATCACCCCCTGACCAAAAATAATAACAACAGTTATAACAAAAATAACAGACAAGCAAGCACCATGGTAAGTATTACACTGGCAATGCTCAATTACCCCTTTGGTCAGAATCCACTTGAGAAAATAAACGAGGCCTCCAAACTCATGGGCTCATCCATGCTCCTGACCTGACGGCCTCTCCCTTTTAAGACAACTCAACTCAGGGGCTTTAACTTACCATCAAGCTTTTTCATTCTTTCCTTGGTTCACTCAACAAATCTTAATGGGACATGCACAACAGTGAACTTTTTCTTCTCTAGGTTGGGAAGAAGTAATCTGAAGATAGACAAGGAACATTAGCACAGTATCTGGCGCACAGTGAGTGATGAATAAATGCTGGTTGACCGGCATCGTAAGTGTCCTAAGACCTGGATCCTTGAATCAGATTGTCCCACAACTTGTAGTTATTGAAAATACCCTCTACAAGGTGGTTCTCTGAACTTATTGCTAGAGCTCAAAGTCCTAAAGCTGCATATGTATATGTACATGCATGTGTGTATGTATATGTATATCGATCTACATGTAGCTATAAGGAGACTATAACACGTGAATGAATGTCATAAGTGTAGATGATAGTCTGAGAAGAGATGGGAGTAACAGACATTTTAAAAAGAGGTTAAATGAGGAACCCCAATACTTCAACTCTATTTCAGCTGCGCTCCTAACTTTCGAGACTTCAACCCCAGGCCTCATCTGCAGTCTCACTCTGAAACATCCCTGTCCTATACCTGCCTAGGAGCCTCCATTTTGGGGAAGGGCCCAGGCTGGGCACCCTCCACTCCCTTCAACTTTCCAGACTTCAAGGCCATGTCATTGGCACTGAGTACCTTCACTTTCCCCCTTTCTCCTTTCCAGCTCCTTGTTAGTGTATTATCTTCCTCCATTAAAATCTAAGTTCCTTGGGGCCAGGGAATTGCATATCCCCAGGGCTTAGCTCAGTATCTGGCACACAGTGAGGGCTTAAAGCAGCCTACAAGTGAATAATGATGCACACGCTGTCATGTGTTCATTGTCTACTGGTTGGGATTAACTCTTTTTCTTTATAATATAAGGGTTTGTTGGTAGGAAGGTAGAAAAACAAAAAGGATCAATGAAACTTTTTTAAATGAGTCCCCCAAATAATTGACAGGGTACCCCCATATTCAAATTACCTGGTGGGTCCAATGAATATCCTCATCTCCCTCACTGACAAACTGAAACACCAGAAGAAGGGGAAAGCCATAGCCCAAGAATGTGAGGTATAAAAGAATGCAGAGGTAATGCATCACCTGTTAAGTTGGAACCTGACTCTTTTCCCTTTTTGTCTTTATCATGGTTAACAAGCATGCTCATAGATGTCTATCTGTGATGCCTCTGGTCAAGGCTCAAGCTACTCCATTGTGCACATACAACATAAATGAGAATTAGCTGTAGACATGATGAAGATGTTTCACATCAAGATGAAAACTGTCTGTCTGAATTGTACTGACTGAACTTCTTTTCAATTTCCATCCCTCGGGGAATGTTTGCCTAGTGATGGGCATCAGAATGTGACATACTTTGAATTACTCTATCTTTCAACATGGTCCTGCTCTCAAGAGGGATGCTTGCTTCTTTCTTAGACCCCATCAATTAGTTCCTTAAGCAGTGAGAGAGGACAGGAAGCTAAAATAATCTTCAATGAAAACTGAGGAAGCAACCGTTCCCAATGATTAGAATGCAGGTTATAAATTAAAAACAATCTACTGAGGAAAAAATTTAAACACTTGCCCTCTGTTGAGAGTAAGCAACTATTGTTCAGGCTGCACAGAGGAAACAACAGAGATCTCAGAACCCCAAGGCCTGTCAAGCACACTTTGCCAAAATGTAAGAAAGGAGAAATTCAAGGCCTTTATCAAGGCAAGTGAATATGATTCAGGAGTAAAATTATTTTATGTTCAATGGACAAGGAAAGCCAAAAAAACTTCTAGAAAGGCAAGTCCTACAGCATGCCTGGTCACTACTTTCCTATTTCTTAGGAGCATGAAGAGAAATTACCTTAATCAGATATGTGTGACTCCATTTGAGTTATTTCCCCTGTTTCCTCTTCTATAAAAGGTCTGTTTCCTCTTCTATAAAAATGAAATGGCTGAACTATATCATGATCCAGTCCATAGAGATCAATCAGCCCAACAGAAAAGAGAAAAAATTTAGGTTACGCATACAAAGCCTGCAAGTTGGTACAGAATATGCATGACATGCTTATCACGTTCACTTCACGCATACCTTGAAGGGTGCACTTGGTCACCGGAATATTCCAAATAGTCAGTGTTCACCATGTGAAGTTGCTAAATATTAAGACACCATAAACTAGCCTTAAATGCTAGCATGATCATGTTCAAAGAATCTTTAAATATATCTAGCCTGCACCTAGAACACCCACCAGGCTCAACTAATATAGCAAATTAATAGATGATACAATTAGTACAATCATTTGTATTAGTTTAAATAATGTCACTGGCACCTGGGGAATGTCTCCCCAACGCACATGATATTCTTCGACATAAACTGAGGCTCCTATTCTCTTGTTATATGCATAAACCTCTATTTTGAGTCAAGAAAGCTCTACTGTTGTTTCCCAATTTCTTTCTATCACTCTACACAAGATACATAGGAGAAAATTCTCATTTTTTTCTCCCTTTAAGATCCTTAGCATACAAAATATAGTGCTCCTCCTGTCTTAGGATACCTTGGAATTTTCAGTTCTTTCCAACGGAAAGCAAAACAAAGGTGACTACCTCTGCCAGCCTATAATGACACCCCACCTCAAGCTCCAAAGTTTTCACATAGCTTTCCTCCATGCCCTGGAGAGTTCGCCTTCCCCTGCTCCACCTCCTCATGTTCCTTAAGACTCAGATCAAATCTCATCTTCTGCAAAAGGCCTATCCCTGTTCCAGCACTGTTAGGGGCTTCCCTCTCAGATTACCTACTACTGATAAGATAGATTTACTATACTAACAAATAACTGTGCATGGTTGTTAAGATGATTTGGAGTAGGCACCACTATTTTTTACCTTTCTTTGTATCCCCAGAGCATAACATAGTGCCTGGTACATCGTGAGCACTTAATAAATGTTTACTAAGTCTTGTACATTGTTGCTTTGTACATAGTTGGAGTTTAATAAGCATCTGTTTGAACTGAAATCTTCTATAGAAAATTATAACTAACCTCATCACCTGAGGATCATTGTCCTCACAAATCAAAAAACCCTAGAAGCATTCTTAATTCTTTTTGTTTTGTTTTTAGCATTTTGACACTGTGTCACCTTATCTCACTTAGGCTGTAAATGTAGCAAGCCAATGATAGGCCTCATTGTAGTACAGATGGGCACAGAAGCTTTAGCCCTCTCTCTGTGGCCAAGCTGAGGCAAGTCCACCCTTCCTGAAACAGCCTGCTGACCTTCATTTCTCATTTCACAGAAACCAATTTAGGTTTTTTAGGTTTTTTTGTTTTCAAATGACTCCTTCAAAGTACAAAAGACTTCAAGGATGTTTTGAAGGGTGAGATAGACATGACTATACCCTTTCATTCAAAACAAGCAATGCTTTGCCATTCTTAAACTTCAGCAGACTCAATCCTTTTCCCACCACTGGAAAGACAGGCGCCAAAGGTATTAGGAAGAGAAAAGTATGAAATAGCAAAGGAATACAATGAAAATGAAAAATCATACCAATTACAGAATGTTAGAACTGGAAAATCTCTCATTTACCTTGCGTGTGTTGCAGATAAGGCCCAGAGAGGTGAAACAACTACCTGACTAAGAGTCAGCACTGGAAATCAAGGTCCTAAGCCTGAGTCCATCGCTCTCGGCACTCTATCATGGAAAAATGACCAAGTATTATCAGTCTTTTTTATCAACAATGCACTTTACCAGAATGAAGTGCTCCTCCTTATTGCCATCCATATCCCTAGAAAACAAGCTCCTTTCCCCCATTTTATGGTAAATTAGGGGAAAGTAAAAGCAGAGACAATGCAATTTTCCAGAGAAAACTAAAACAGTATGTCCCCTTTGGATTTTCTTTCCTACTCCCCTGATTTTCTTCATCCTTACTCAGATTCTCTTGTCTCCTAAAGAAAAGAGATATATGCTTTAAGCTTTTTATAAGACATGTGCCATCAAGAATCTAAATTACATTTTCTATTAGCCCATGAGACTGGCATGCACTATCTTTATAAGAGAACTTCAAGCAAATTCACACTAGCTTTACCACGCAGTCAACTGCCAAATTTTGTGTGTACGTATATAAATATCTCTAATAAATATGCAATAAAATGAAATATACCCAATAATATTATATATACCCAAATTACATAAATTTATGTAGATATGTATCTATACATATTAGATAAGATATAGATTTTATACATATTATATATATAATGTATTGTATAGATATATAGATATACATACTGACCCATACACATATACCACCTCCCAAATACACCCAATAAATGCCCAATAAAATGAAATAATCAAAGGAAGGACATCTAACAACTAGCCTTTACTGTTCAGTGGATGCCACACTTAAGGGTGAGTAAGCTATAACCAGAAAGCATAATAGGTACATCCTCTAGCAAGCCCAGATACTGATGAGGTAAAATATTCATTTGGACTTCAATAAGATCAAGTACATTAAATTGCAAAACACAATGGTCATCTTGTCACTCACTTTTTATCAATGTTTTAATAAAGAACCAATCTGTAATATGGAGCAAATTAATGAAGAAAAAACACAGACATTCTCTCTGGGTCTGACATTGAAGAAACAAAACAGTCTAAGTATAAAGCAGACTTGCTATGTGCTTTAGTCTTTTCTGACACTGTACTTTACAGAAGTACTAATCACTTTCCAAGGAAAGAGGACATGTCTAAAAAAAAAAAATCCCTTTTAAAGGACCCTAGGCAGTTTTTGGCTATTCTTCTTGCTAAAACTGGAAAGCAGACACACAATTTCTATGCTCCCAGACTCTCCAGAGTACTAAAAGTATCTCATTTAAGTCTACAGCTTCAACTGAATTCAAAAGGTATTCCTCTAAATAGCGGGGGAAAGGACACACAGGGAGAAGAATAAGGCCTGGCTGCTACTTTAGGAAAATAATTGTCATTCTAGTGGAAACGTGCACCTTTTTTTTCCCCACACTTTAACAGAACTATACTTATTTTGAAGTTCTAATTCTTGGTCAAAGCTTTGACATTTGTAGTTAAACAAAAAAGAAATTTATAATTTTCTAAAGCCCTATTTTGTATTCTGAAAACTCAAGGGAGTACAGTACAAAAAAAAAACTGGCTTATTTCTCACTGTCCATCCAATTGACTGTCTTATGACCTTTCAGTTTGGAGCTTCAGTTTGAAGCTACTTAGAGACACAGCACAGCATGGCACAGCCCACACAGGGCTGGCCCCAGATTCTGCCTTTGACACACACTTACTAGATGCAAGACTGTAGAAAGGTCACAACTTTTCTGCCCCTCATTTCCTCATCTGCAAAAAAGAGGTAATAATATCTCTCGTAATCACCTTACAAGATCCTTAAAAGGCTCAAATGAGATAATGTACATGAACGGTCCTGCAAACATCAAAGAGCTCTGTAAATTTTAGCTGTTAATGTGTTACTATCTATAATCAGGCTAAAATGCTGGTTCACAAAAGTTCCAAACACCACTGATCACAATTTTTTGTCCCTTCCAAAAAAGAGAGAGAGAGAAATGGCTTCCATTGCAATGAAACTCTATTTTGGGGTTTCCTAACCTATTTTTATTTTTTTGTATCATGGATCTCTTTGGCAAGCTGTTGAAACCTATGGAGCCCTTCTCAGGAAAAAAAAGTTTTTAAATGCATAAAGTAAAATTGAATTACAAAGGATTACCAAGAAATGATTGGTGGTTTCTATTGTTATTTTTTTAAAAATCACTGTACAAAATGAAACTAAAAATATTACCAGATAACCCTAGAGTATCAGTAAAAAGCATGAAAGAGGACCCAAAAGCCACTCTATTTACTGAACAGCTACCAGACCCTTATTAATAATATTTTGAACATTCCAGAACATGTAAACACACTGTAGTGTCCAGAGATTAGTTACCAGAATGGTTGAGGGTTGAAAGGTTAAACAATAGACTTCCTTGGGAGAAAAAGTAATGTGAACTTGAGCAATAGCCTGGAAAAGGAGTGACAAACATCATCTTCAAGTCTACAAAGGCATTTCTTAAAAAGATGGCAACCACCTATTTCCTATTTCCATTGAGGAAGGGTAAAAGGAAACGGATTTAAATCTCAGTATAAATTCCTCAGGCTGCATTCATCCAGAACAGGGGCGAGCACCAGACCTCAGAATGCTCCACCCACTTACTAGTTATTGTCACAACTCCAAAATCTCAGCATTATAGACTCTGTGAGTTGGAAGGGACCTCAAGAGCAAAGAGTCCCAACCCCTGCAAAAAAGGAACCCCATTATAACATAACCAAATAGTCATCCAGACAGCCTGAAGGCGTCCAAGGATGGGAAGCTAAGGCCTTCCACTGCTGGACCACTCTGATTATCAAAAAGCCATTTTCCTGACCTCAGCACGCAATTGTTTCTTTGTGACTTCAGTCATTTGCGAATGCTTTGCTCTCTGCGGCCAAATCAAACAAGTCTAATGAGATCTCTCCAAATACTAAAAATAGTTATTGCATCCTCCCCTGAATCTCCTCTTTTCTGGGTTAAATATGACTATGGCTGGCTCAGCTGATTCTCATGTCATATAGGTTCAAGGCCTTCCAGTTCATGTGCATCATCACATAAGTGCTTTGGCTAGCACTGGGCCAGGACACCTGTCCCTACAAAGATGTAGCCCTGAGAGCTTTCAAAGCCTTTTCAGAATCAGTTCTTTATGAACAGGTCAGAATCACCATTTTGGGTCCACCATGGGGTAGGAAGATGAACTAGGTGACTTAGAGATGCAACAATCTCATTCTAATTTGGGGGGGAGGGGGGGGTTAAAGAGAAGAGTAAAATTCTTCCTATTCTGAAGGGCCTAGTAATTTGCCACTGTCCTTTCAGATATTCTTTACATAATAGTTTCATTTATGTCCATTCAAACATGGAACACCTGAATATAAAGGTATAAATAGTCCTGCAAGAGAACCTGTTTCAATTATATCCCATCAGCATTTTTGTATCACACTGAAAAACACACCCCAGAACTGGTGCTACACTGAGCCCTTGTACAACTGCTTTGTAAATACAGTGAGAGAATAAGAGCATGAATTTTTGAAGTCCAGACTGGAAAATGTTCCCCATCAAGTGGGGCCTTCTGTACTGAATGAGGAAAACAGAGCCACTGGGATAGGTTCCCAGGGTGTTGTACTGTGCCTTTTGCAGCTAAAACAGGGTCACTCAGTTGATTTCTGTCATGTGTACAGAGACCCTAAGTCACCCAGCAAATTTTACATGAACACAATGAAGGCATTTATGACATACTCTCTGCCTATAGGTCAAACTTAGGTTTACTTCAATATTGTAAGAATTGGTAATTTCATCAGTGTTTCTACTTCCTCCATTTATGCAGATCATAGCCTTTCAATAACATAGCAGGTGGTCTTTGAGTACTGTTGTATCCTAAAAATTCATCCCTTGCTGCCAAAGTGATAAGATAAGGTGATAACAGCCTATAAAAATATCTGTACTTGAAGGCTTTCCTGGTTGGTAGAACTTAACATGTCCCAAATCAAACATGTCTTTCTCCTATACCAAGAAAGATTATCCCATTTCAAATACCTATTTCTGTTCATTGAACCATTATTCTTCTAGTTTCCAAGGCCAAAAACCATGGGGATGGTTTTGATTCTTCCTTTTCCATCATCCCCAATAGTAAATCAGTCACCAAATTCTGTCGCTTCATGTTCTTTTTCTTTTCCATTCCACTTCTATCACCCTAGTCCATCCCCTCATTATCTAACATCCAGATTAATACAGTAGTATCTAGCTTCTCTAGGATTTCCTCTTCAGTCCAAACCATTCTTCATAGTCTTTCAAGATCAACTATCCTACATACCAAAACCACTTTGATTTTGTTACCTCCTTAAAAAAAAACAATCCTATAATGGAAGAGTTACTATCTTATCCTATTAAATCCAAATTCCTCTACTTGGCTTTCCAGATCCTCTACAATCTTTCTATATCCATTATCTATTCTAATTCTCCCTAACTAAGCTACTATCCCAGTGTTTTCACCACCTCAACTCACACTTTAGTAGACAGGTCCACTCATCCTTCTCCCCACTCACACACTGTAAAGGTTCTACCTTCTTCAAGACTCACCTCTTCCGCAAGCCTTTCTCAGTTACTTCAATCTACTCTCATTCTATGAACTATGATTACATTTATGGAAAGTATAATAGTTGAGCACCCAATTCTAATTCTTTGATATGTTTATTCTTGTAATTTTTTAACATAAGACCCTTGAGAATGAAAAACAATGTCTTATCTCTGGCACCTAGCACAACACTGGGAACATAGTAGGTATTCTATAAATACTTGATTCAAATCCATTCAACAAGTATTTATTAAGCAGCTATTGGGTGCCAGGCACTGTGGATATAAATAAACAAAACAGTCCCTGTACCTAGGGACAATTCATTCTATGAGAGGATAATAATACAGACAAGCATGTTCATAATATTTATATTTATTCACACACACAATAAATATAAAGTAAGGGGCGGGGGGGCAGACGCAGCACTAACCACTGTGGGAATCAGGAAAGGCTTCTAGGAGGCGCTTGAGCAGACCCATGAAGGAAACTAGTGATTCTAAAAGGCAGAGATGAGAAGAGAAAGCATTTCAGAATCTGGGGAACGTATGAGTAAAGGGACAAACACAGGAGATGGAATGTTGCATATAACAGAATATATGTGCAGTTAGATAGCAATGTATAGTACATGAGTGGTAGCAATGTTAGACCAAACTACATAGGAACAGACTGACCAGGGCTTTAGAGGTCAAACAAAGGAGTTTGTAGTTTCCGCAAAAAGTGTAACCTTTAAGCTTTCTGAGCAAGGGTGAGGTCATTCCTTAGCTTTAGCAACACAAATTTTGCAGCTATGTGGAAGATGAAATGATTGGCTGAAGTCTTTGAGTGCTCTGATCTGGTCCCATGCTGCAGATTTCTGAGGAAAGGACAGCCAACTATTGGGGAGAACATCAGAAATAATTAATACTGCTTTTGGAGAAGTATATGTTTTTTGTTCTAATAATAATTTAAGTAGTAGGCGCAGCTGAGCGCAGCAAAGAGGGCACAGAACTTGGGAATCACTGGACATGAGCTAATGGCTCTGACACTTATTACCTGTCTGATGCAGTCCAGTCATTTAAATCCTGGCTTCAAGTTTCCTCCCCTATAAAACAGTGGGGGGAGTGGGGAGGTGTTTGGAGTAGATTACCTCTAAGGGAGTTTTCAGCCATCTATGGTCCTGGTAAAATGAAAACCTGATTTTCTTGAACTCTGCTGAATTTATGTCAGAAACTAAAGTGAAGTGGTACTAAGGAAGCTCATCTATGTTTAATCAAAGTTACATACTTTAACTCAAGTATTTGGATTAGATATTTGATCTCCCCTATTTGCAAAGTTCACGATTTTGGCAGGAAAACTCTTTGAAGCATTCCCAATTACAATAATTTATTGGAAAGGTTGGTCAGAGAACGGCTTCAGAAATTCTGCCAAACTTAACTTTTTATTGTTTTAGTTAGAGGGTCTCAAGAACTATGTCACTGTTCAATAATGTTTTAGTTAAAAACTCTTGTGCCTCCAGCTAGACTATGATAAGGATTGCTTTACCTACACAATCATACCATAAGAAATGAGAACACAGGCTATAGACACTGCCAGAAAACTTAAAGAACATAAAATTACTTACTAACTTAGAATATTTTTCTCCATTTTAATTGCTGGTTTCAGATATTACTAGACAACTTGCCAATTTATACATTTCTTAAATCTTTTAATTTGGCCTGAAATATATACAATATTTTTATAGCCTAATAACAGTTCTAAGATCCAGTGTCTCATACAAACATTTTTAAACTGACAAGTCGTGCAGGAAGCATTGTTTTATTAGGCTTTTTAAAGATATAAGTTCTTATATTTTAAAACATGACAGATGTCAATTAATGAATTTTCACTGTGGTCTAACTGTCAAGAATGAATGAAAAATAATTTATTAAGCACTTACTCTGTGCCAGGAACTGTGCTAACCACAAGGAATACAAATTCAAAAAGGAAAAAATAGCTTCTTAAGCTTATATTCTAAGAAGGAAAAAATAACATATAAAGAGGAGCGAGTGAGAGTGGCCAGGGAGGGATATTATGGTCTCAGAAGTCACCAAGATGGTGAATGGATTCATAAGGAAGGGTGGAGCATAAGAGCATGCAGGAAAACAGCTGCAGTGCTTTCAAAAAAGAGATTCCCATGTTCTTAAATCTGGCCATGTTCTTAAATCAAAAGCTGCATCCTGATATTTTGGATGTGTCTGAGAACTAATATTCAAAACAAGTCGAGTACTAGACAGAAACTGGATACTTAGAAGAACGTGGAAAAATTTATCACCTGTTACAGCTAATGACACTATAATAAAAATATTAAAAAACTTGAAATTAAATGATTAGTAACTGAATCTAAGAATCATAAAGTGAATAAACCTGTAGTGTCAAACTCAAATGGAAACAGATCTCTCATAGCCACACGCAGGACACAGAAAACCACAAATTAACATTATCTATGTTATAGTGTATTTTTAATTTGTTTAACATTTTAATCTGGTGCAGGCCACATTATAGAGTTCTACAGGCCTTGTAGTGGTAGTCCTCTGGCTAAGAATTTAAAACGTCCACACTAAACAATGGATTATCCTGAAAAGTTTTACAAAACGATTAATGGATGCAAATTAAGGGCATTAATAAGGGAATCTCAGAGGAAAGTACCCCATAAAGAGGAGACTACCAAAGCTAAATTACATAAGGATTAGTAGAAGGGTTTAAGCCTGAAGAGAAGCCTTGAGGGAATAGGATAGGGGTGGTGGGTTACAGTATGTGTGTTCATCCTTTGTTGCCAAAGAAGACCATGCCATCAGAGAAACGATGACATGACTTGCCCTTGATTTTTGTTTTTTGAGTGAGGGAGGGCTGTGAAGGTCACCAGCCTCACTTCTCCTCCACAGCCATCTCAATCCAGTGACCAGATATTCATCAGGATAACTGGAGATGACCCAGGACGAGGCAACTGGGGTTAAGTGACTTGCCCAAGTTCATACAGCTAGTGAGTGTCAAGTGTCTGAAGTGACATTTGAACTCAGGTCCTCCTGACTCCTGCACCGGTGCTGTATCCACTGCACCACCTAGCTGCCCCTGGGTTACAGTATGGTTAAGAGGAAAAGGACTCTGGATCCAGGGGCAGAAGACCTGGGTTCTAATCTCAGTTCTGAGTGACCTTGGCCAAGTCTTTTTTTACATAGTTGTCTGCGTAGGGTCTACCCCTATTAGAATATGAATTCCCTGGGTGCCAGGACTAGTTTTTCTCTTTTCCTGTCTTGAAAACCCTTCGGTTAGCACAGTTAGCAATTGGTAAGTGCTTAAATAAAATGTTTGTTGACTTGACTTGACCATACAAGCCTCAGCAATCTTTTCTGTTGAGGGGCTGTGTACCGTTTAGCTTTATAGCTCTGGTTCCATGATCCTTTGATGACTGTCCTCACATTTGTGAAGCACTGTGATATGGAAAGGGGAGTGAATCTTGCTCTGTTTGGCCCCAGCATCAGAAGTAGAACCAATGTCTGTAAGTTTCAGAGGGGTTTATTTTTAGTTCATCAATATTTTATCAGGACTGTACCTAAATGGAATAGCTGCCTTTGGGGATGGTGAGTTTTCTATTACTATTAGTCTTCAAGCAGAGACTAGATGACCATTTTACCCCTCAATCAGATGATGAACTTCTTGAGAGCAAGGAGTGTGTGTGTATGTGTGTGTGTGTGTGTGCATTTTGTCTTTCTTTATATTCTTTTCTTTATATCCCTTTATATCCTAGTACTGTACCTAGTACTCAGTAGGTGCTTAATAAATGCTTATTGATAGGTTATGGGTGAAATTCATGTTAAAGGTTAGGAGTTGAATTTAGATGACAAACTATAATTATATTACTATATGAAATATGCATAAAATATTATGACAACAAGTATTGGAGAGAATGAAATATATACATGTTGTACATTGTGTACAGAAATACACATATTTATCTGTTGTTGTTCATTTTTCAGTCCTTCACACTCTTCATCACCCCAGTTGGGGGTTTCTTGGCAACTGACTAGAATGACTGGCCATTTCCTTCTCCAGCTCATTTTACAGATGAGGACCAGAGGCAAACTGGGTTAAGTGACTTGCCCAGGGTAACACAGAGTGTCTGAGGCCTGATTTGAACTCAGGCTGAGTCTTCCTGACTCCAGGCCTGGCCTCTGTGCCACTAAGCTGCCCTAGATGTGTGTGTATGTATGTCTGTAATATCAAAATGAGTCACCTGAAAGGAAGAAATAACACATGACAGAGACTTGTAGAGTAATACTGTACTTTTTGAAGCTACTAATGTTCACTGCCAACAAAGATACCAAGATGTGGTTTTGACTCATAACAACTACATGTTCAACTTTTTAAAAGCTATTTGAGAAGCATGATGTAGTGAACAGAAAACCAGTTTCAGAGTCAGGAAGATCTGCACTCAAGCCTTAACTCTGCTGAACACTCTCTGAATGATCCTGGGCTACTCACTGAAACTGAACTGCTCATTACCCCCACCCTAGGCACTTCTCTTAACTTGAAGCTGCAGAATGTTACTGTCCATCTACATAGTTAAAGGAAGATCTTTCACTAGGGGTTAGTGTCCTATACCACTGGCCTCACAGTCCATACCAAAAATAATTTCTTTGAAAGACTGACTTAGCAGGTTTTGGCATTTCTGAAAAGATTTTTGTCACTCCATTTAAAATAATCAAATGTTTGAACCAGACAACCTGAGAAATCATTTGTCTAATCCAGAGGTATCAAACATATTCACACAAACGAGATCAAAGCATAATTGGGAAATATTGGATAAAATAAATAAAATTCAATAAAACAGATAACATTACATTTTAAAACTAAGTCATTATGTAGTTCACAAGGATCCTTTCATACAGATTAAGACCCCCATTTCTACTTGAGTTTGACCCCACTGATCTAGTCCAATTTCCTGATTTTACAGATGAGAAATTGCGACCCAGGGAGGTTAAAGGACTTGAAAAATGTTAAGAAGAAATCAGGGCTTCTGACTTTCTCTCTAGTGCTATTTCCAATACAAAAAGATGCCTCCTTTCACAGTTTTTATTTCTTACTTTCTTTATGAACTTCACACCTGGCCATGAACATGCCAACATTTTTTAAAAACCACAAGAAAGAAATCAAAACAAACTGACAGTATTTTACCCGTTACCTCACTGTCTGTTGATGAAGCTCTACATTTTGATTACTGAGAGCATACTCTGTAAATTTCTGTAATTAAAGGGGAGGAAAAGGCATGTAATGAAGAGGTTCTGGTTAATCTAAGCTTTTATTCTCCTGTATCCCATAAAAATTTATAAAGAATAAGAGAAGTTGCCTTCAAATGGACTAATGATGCTTTCAGGGAATGTACTTTGCAAGGGGTTTGATTTGGCAAAAACAAAATACCAGTTGTGGGGTTTTTTATGGATAAGTGTTAATAAAATGGTTCTTTTTTTTAATTCTTCAAATTCTCAAGTGTCCTTGCTGTTGTTTAGTCATTTCAGTTTTGTTTAACTCTTCATGAAAACCATTTAAGGTTTTCTTGGCAAATATACTGGAGTAGTGTACCATTTCCCTCTCCAGCTCAATTTTACAGATGAAGAAAATGAGGCAAATAGGTTTAAGTGATTTGCCCTGAGTCACACCGCCAGTGCATGTCTGAGGCTGGATTTGAACTCAGGTCCTTCCGACTCCAAGGCCAACACTCTATCCACCCACCTATATCACAGAGCCATCCCCCAAGGGTCATAAATTTATCCTTTTTCCAACTAACTTTTTTCCTGAATTTCTTTTATGGTAATTGAAACACCCAAATAGGAGAAATGCCCTAACAGAGAAAGGTCAAATACATGAGGCAACATTTTTATCTCCTTAATATCTAGAACACTACAGTCAACTGTTTTATGAGGGGAATGATTCAGTTCCACTTGACTACTATAATCTATCCCAGGCAATTAAGGCTTGGAGAGCCACTAGACACTATTGACAACCTAATACTGCATAAGTGATTGTAAATAATACTGATTGACTTTTATTAACAGCTAACAGCAAGTTGTGTTGAACATGAAAATACAATGAAAATATACAGTATAGTCCTTTCCCAATTCCTCTTAATTCCAGTGCCTTCCCTCTGTTGATTTATCCTGGATGTATCTTGTTTGTACATGGTTGTTTGCATGCTATCTCCCTAGTTAAATTGTAAGTTCCTCAAGAACAGGGCCTATCTTTGGCCAGTCTTTGTATCCCTAGTGCTTAGCACAGTATTTGCACACAGTAGGCACTTAATAAATGTTTACTGACATAGGTGAACACCAGTTATTATTGTCAGAATGTACCTAACCTATTGTTAGAATGCACTTTCACATTATATTATATACAAGAAATTGCACTTTGATATTATATACAAAAAAATAAAAGAATGAAAAACAGATCAAAATACTGGCTGGCTTTGGAATCATATAACTACCTATCTCTTGAGGCAGGGGAAGAATTTCAGGAGTATTATTGAATAGTGGAGGCAGGGATCTCTTGGTGAACATCAGAAAGAGAAATTCAAAGTTGGGAGATTTGGAATAAAATAGCATGAGGTTTTTTTTTCTTGATCTTGTTGACATTATAATTAAGGTAAGTCTGAGGAAATAAGGCAAATCACAATAAATTATGAAAAATAAAAATATTTACCATTCATGAGGAGGTTATCATTATAAAATGCCAGTTTAGAGAGGATTCAAACAATCAGGAAGCTGAAGTAACAGGGATTTTTTTTTTTATGCACTGGACTGTGAAAGGAAAGAAACAAGTAAGCAAGATATTATGCTAGGTTTATCTGATTTTCTTCCTTTCTTTTCCCCGCTAAGTCGAGGATACGTCCTAGGTTCTAGTCTAGGCCCTGACACCAACAAAGTAATAGCTCTGGACAAGCCATTAAATCTCTTGGCTTCTTCAATTTCTGCTTCTGTAAAACAGAACTCAATCTGAGGAAAGTGTTTTCTAAAATGCTCTGTAAGTGTGAATCCATTGTTAATACTCATAAATATGATCCTGAGGCACGGGAGCACTAGAGGATCATGCAATGCCATCTAACAGAGCCTAAAGGAAGATCAGAGATATAGTCTTAGAATTGTTGAGGTAGAAGGGAACCCAGAGATTATTTAATTAAAACTACTCACTTTATAAATGAAAAAATCTGTGCTTAGACATAAGAGACTTGTTTAAGGTGACACAGTCAGAAGTGGAACTATGACCAGGTTTCCTATATTCCAGTTCCAAGCTCTTTTTCCTCTACCTTTTATTGTCTGTAGTTCTTAGTTCTTGTGGCATATGACTGTGATGGAAGAGTTCTATTGTGCTATAAGAAATATCAAAAGGGAAGGTTTCAGAAAAAACATGGCAAGACCTATATGAACTGATACAAAGTGAAGCAAGAGAAACCAGATCACTGTGCAGTCACAGCAATGTTGTAATGGTGATCAACTGTGAAAGAAATGGCTACTGTGATCAATGATTCAAGACAATTCCAAAAGGATCATGAAGAAAAAATGCTACCTCCAAAGAGAGAACTGAGGAACTCTACATGCAAGTCAAAGTATAATCTTCTCGCTTTTTAAAATTTTTTCTGTGATAAACCTGATATGAAAATATTATATGGAAATGTGAATATTTATAAAGCTTTCTGCAAACCTTAAAGTACCACTTAAACACTAGCAATTATTACTATTGTTACTACTAAAATAAAAAAAAATCAATGAAATTGACTTTAACTAGTCATTAAAAAAATGTTCACTGAACTTGACTAACGTAGACAAACTCCACATTTCTAAATTTCATTGAACAGTACTGCAAGTCAACTTGATCTCCTAAAAAAAAAATGAGATTTGTATTTCTAATTTTTTCTCTTAAGAGTTTTTCTTAGTTAATAAAATGTTTGTAAGGAAAACTTTTTCTAGGAAGATCTTGTATCCCTATATAAAATGTACAAGCATTATTATTATTTTAATTATTATTATTATTTAATTATTATTATTTTAATAATAATTTAAATAACAATAATTACTATTATTTCAATGTATTTCCATTTCAATTCTGTCATTGCTTCCAAATTTTTTTTTACTTTCCCTCGTATTTCCTTTGATTCACAAAGGAATAGTTTGAAAAAGCAAATGTTTTGAATCTTAGCATGGCCACAAAGCAAAGCACATTTGTAATCCCAAAGAACACTAAAGGAGTCTTACCTGTACATCACGAGAGCTAAACGCATCCCTTCAGTAGCCTTGCCCGACTCACCAAGACTAAGAATGACAACCCCAGGGCTACCACGCTCAACTGCAGCCAAGTTCAAGAGCTTAATTACAATTTACATCTTTTCCACTTAACACATCAGTACTTCCGATTCTCTTACAGTAACCAATATTTACTTACTTCAAGGGTTAACACATATACTGATCATTAACAGAGGAGGGAAACGCCACTGGAATTGTGAGCAAACATCTACTGCCCATCACTGAGCAGGTGGATATGTAATTTAATTTGTTGTAGTTCAGTCCTGTCTGACTCTTCCTGACCCCATTTGGGGTTTTCCTGGCAAAGATCCTGGAGTGGCTTACCATTTCCTTCTCCAGCTCATTCTGCAAATGAGGAAACTGAAGCAGATTAAGTGACTTGCCCAGGGTCACACAGCAGATGTCTCAGGTCACATTTGAACTCAGGTCTTTCTTCATCCTTTGCACTACCTTGCTACCCTGTAACCTAATCATGTGAACTTAAATAATAAAGGAAATGTATGACTAGAAACTACGTGTGGAAGCAGTCTCATTACTGCATAACCATGTTTTACATATTGTCCTATATCATTAAAAATCCAGAGTTTCTAAAAAGAAGTGTTTTTGGTAAGTTCATCTCTGAAACTGTCGGTCCTCATCTTGTACCATTCTGATTATTAACTTTCACTTTCTACTTTCACTTTCACTACTTTGCACTATTTTCAAAATAATCCTATGAGGTAAGTAAAAACACATGCTTTATAAACTATCATGTGAAGAGACAATTCTAAATTGTAGTCTACAAATCGAAAGGTAGTCTTCCCCTCCCCACAACTACCCAATCCTGCCTCCGCATAGTCACTAGTCTCATCATATTTCCACAATGAAAGGAAAGAAACTCTTTCTTCAAGGCTAATAGAGAACAGAAAATATTTTTTTCTAGACTTTTTTCAATAGATGAATGCTATAATCTGATGAAAAAGAGATGGCTTGTTCTTTTCCCCAAAAGATTGAAAGGACTGGATTAAAGCGCCTAAACAACAGTGGTCTCTTTCTCATGGACTCCCTTATTAACTTGTTCCCCATTAAAAAAAGTTTCATAATTTTCTTATTTCCCACTGTATGGATCTCTAACTTGTGAATTTTTGTTATGCAGTACACATAAAGAAAGATGAAATTTTAACCTGTGCAACACATGTGAACTGGAGCAACACCAAGTTGGTATCAAGTCAAATAAAGACTTTCATTTAAAGTATACACTGAGGTAAAAGGATTTTTTTGACTTGAATTATGCAGATAATCACCTCGATTTTCCACTTTACATATAAAGCCTTTCTCACTACTCTGGCCCATAATCAGCTTTTCTTTCTCCAAACTTCTCTGGCACTCACTCATTCAGCACCACACAGTTCAGTGCTCATTTTCCTGTTTCATCTGTATATGTCTTGTTTGTCTCCCCTACTAGACTGTATGGATTGTATGTTCCTTGAAGGTCAGGAACCAAATTCTCAATCTGAATTTCCCATTCTCCATAGCCCCTAGAAGGATAGCTGGAATCCTGACCTGGAATCAGGAAGGCTCATTTTTCTGAGTTCAAATCCAGCCTGAGACACTTATTAGTTATGTGATCCTGGGCTTATCTTCTCACATGACCCTGTTTGCCTCAGTTTCTCATTCGTAAAATAAGCTGGAGAAAGAAATGGCAAACCATTCCAGTATCTTTGCCAAGAAAAACCTGAACAGCACCTCAAAGAATGGGACAAGTCTGAAAAGACTGACAACAAAAACAGCATCTAGCAAAAGGATGGGAACATAGAAGATGCAAATGCCTTGTTTACTGATAAGAAGTCTAGATAGGAACCAAGCCGAAAATAATACAACCTTTGGAATCTTTTCTCAGATCTCCTTTTCAAGATACCACAAAGATACATAGCAACTCCAAGTAATGATCCAAGTAATGATAAGAACATAGATTTACAGCTGGAAAAGATTTGGGGGATAATCCAGTCCCAATCCTCTATTAGGATTCTCTTCTTTGTCCCCCTCCTCCCACCTACCCCAGTGGAATGTAAGTTCCTTGAGGGCAGATACTGTGTCATTTTATTCTTTGTGTCCATAGTACAGAGCAAACTGCCTTACATTCTTGCCTCTTAATTTGAGTTAAACTGAATCTTTGAACTGAATTTTACAGATGAGGAAATTCACCCAGAGAGGAGAAGTGATCTAAGGTCACAAAGATAGTAAAGAAGAAATTCAAATCTAGGTATTCTAATTCCTAATCCAGAGCTCCTTTACATTCCATTGCCTCATAGGAGGTAAGTGAAAGGAGAAAGAACAAAACACAAAGCTACAGCAAACCTAAATTTGGAATGGAGCTTCAGATCATTTAAACAGCATGCTGGGATATAATATAGTACAACCCCTTCTTTACACAGAAGGGGACAAAGCCTGAACAAAAGGAGATGAAATAGAAGAGACAAAAGGTCAAATTTTTATTTCCAGTTGAACCTGGTGTATCTTTTCCTTTGAAGTTAATGGGAATTCCACACAGAGAATAACCATACATAAAGGAACGGAGCTAAGAAAGGGTTCAGAGCCTAGAAGGGTGTGAAAAACAACCAAATGTAAGAACCTAAATCCAATTAGTTTTGAGTTCTCCAGAGTATAGAAGAGAGGAAAGAGAAGAAGGAACAGGAAAAGGAGAATAAGAGAAAACAAACTTGGGGAGTTTGATTCATTTTAGTTAAAGATATGGGCAAAATTTAGCTGCTGCATACTAATTTTCACTAAGTCTCAAAAGCCAGATAACAGTGATAACTTCCTGGGACATTGTGAAATGACATCACCTAGTTCCAAATTTGCTTTTGTTCAAATGAAAATAAAATGTTTGTGATGCTATTGTGTATCATTTTTATAATTAGCCTCTTTATTCACTGTTGGCAACTACTGCCTTGAGCATTAGGTTGAAGTCTAGCACCCAGCCAAGAATATTAGCACTGAGCTTGGAGTTTCATTCTAAAAGGCTGTCAGAATGGATACTTCAAAAGAAATGACTCACATGCATGGACTGGGTCATGCTAATACTTCTTCACTGTATTATAATCCTTTTCATCTGGGTCTTTTTAAAGCAAGCTTATTACTTCCTTTCATGCAATGCTAAGCTGAGTAAAAGACTATAGCCAATGAAATATTCAGTTTGACAGAATGGGTTCATACCTTCATCACTAAAACCCAACAAATTAAGGCAATTTTTTAAAATATGAAAATGTGCCACCAAAAAAAAGCATGTACTCAAGCATCAATCTTCACAATTTAAAAACCTTTCAAAGTTCTCTGAAAGCCACAGCTTCATCTGAGACTTTGAAGTCTACCATTCAAAAGTGTGCTATTTCCTCTATCAAACAGTCTTTTATCTCAAAAACTCCAAACACTTTATCGCTGTTTTAAAATTCAGGGTAAATGTGACATTAACCAGTTGTTTTCTTACTAGGAGCAATAATGATCAAATTCATTCAGTGTAGAGTAAAGCAAAAAGAAGAATTAAATGATCTCTGTCCTACTTCATAAGACATCGTGGAAGAGAACCATACAATGAATTACTAAAAAAATGCTGTCTATTGTAGTCATGGATAAACCAGTTAGCTTCTAGACCTAGATCATGTAAAAAGATATGCTATTACTAATTTCAAATAATGACATTAGAGAACAGAAACTATGTTTTCTAAGCGAAGTCAAACAGCGTACAATATACACAGATCTTTGTTTCTACTAACATATGTATCAGGATCCATAGAAAGTATACAAGGATATGATTCAAATTTGTAGGAATAAGAGCCATTCCCCAATTGACAAATGGCCAATGAATATGAACAGGCAGTTTTCAGAGGAAGAAATCCAAGCTATCAACAGCCATATGCAAAAATGCTCCAAATCACTAATAATTGGAGAAATATAAATTAAAGCAACTCTTGAGGTTCCACCTTATGTCCATCGGATTGTCAAAATTGACAAAAATGGGAAAGTGACAGATGCTGAAAGGGCTATAACAAAAGAGGTATATTAATAATCAAGTGACCATGACCTTAAAAATATTTCCTTCTCTAAGCTGGCCACTCAGTAGTTACAATGTTACATGCTCCACCACGGGCTCCCATTAAGGTAACAGTCACCCTTCTACTGGTAAACAGAATAAGGCTGAAAGGAAAAGGACTAATTCCTTGAAACAGTTATGTTCATTTTAGGTACAGATAATAAAATATACCTAAAATGTATGGAGCAAAACCTGCAACTAGATTCTATATGGCTTTTACCTTCTGACATAATTTTTTTAAATACTTTATTTATTTTCAATTTTCAATATTCATTTCCATAAGTTTTACATTTTCTCCCCTTCCATCCCCAAGATGGCATGCAATTGGATATGGGCTCTACACATACATTCCTATTAAACACATTTTCACATTAGTCATTTAACACTGACATATTAAAAAATATCCAACTACAGGCAAATATGGCAAGAACAGTACTTACTATAGGTGTATTATTTTATATCATGATTATCCTTACCCTGACATACTTCACATGTAAACCAGATTCAATTCAATTTAACAAGCTTTTATTAGGTGCCAAATAGAGTCCAGGCACAGTGACAGATGCTAAGAACACAAAGCCAAAAACAAAGGCCTACCTTTCAGAAATCTACATTCTCCAGGAGTTGGGCAGTAGAAGGGGGAAGGAGAAAAATAAAAGGTACATAGAAAAGTAAATACAATTACATACATAAAATAAATCAGTCATTTATTAACACCTGGGAAAAATCAAGAAAGGTCTCTTGGAAGATGGGATTTGTGGTAAGCCTGGAATGGAACTAGGCGTTCCAATAGTAAGATGAGAAGGGAGAGCCTTCTATGTATAGAGAACAATGTATCCAAAGGCCCAGGGACAAGACATGGAATGTCACATTCATGGAACAGTGTATAGGTCTATTTGACAGGAATGTGGTGTGACCTTAAAGTTACTATACACACATGAAAACTGTAGCCTCACATGGACAAAAAAACAGTTTTAGAGTTTAGTAGAAATCTAATTTGGGTAGCTAAGGTGACCCAGTGGATAGAGCCGAAGGCCTGGAGTCAGAAGACCTGAATTCAAACAGATCTCAGACAATTTACTAGCTATATAACCTTGTGCAAGTCACTCAATCTTGTATGCCTCCCTTTCCTCATCTGTAAAATAAGCTGGAGAAGGAAATGGTAAACTCCAGTATCTCTGCCAAAAAAAAAACCAGAAACAAATGGGCTCATAAACAGTCGGATATGACTGAGAAAGAACGGAACCTCTCCTTTTGCAGAACACAGAGTTATTATCTGTTCTGGGTTGTACTAAGTTTCATTAGCAACAACAGATATACACAGAAGACATGAGCCTTCCTCTCGTGGGGTTTATCATTGTTCCAGGAAGAAACTCTAGCATCATTATGTCCTTTCCAAGAAAATTGAAGGAAAAAAAAAGCTTCCTTAAAAAAAAAAGTTAAGATTCACAGCAGTAAGTCACAAGAGTAAGAACATTCATATTATCGAATGTCAGCCTTAAGCACTGCCTGTGAGTTTCAAACTGATCAAAAACTGCCATGGCAAAGCACTACACAAAAGACCGTGGTAAAGTAACCCCCAGAGGAAATCTATATATTCAGTTTTCTAATTCTAGAAGTCAGAAAAGTTTCTGGACCTGAAACCATGAAAAATCTTGAAATAAATAATTCTTTTGAAAAATTTATTTGAATTCTAACCCAGTGGCATAAGTGCTACTGCATAAAGCCACATCCTAGGAATGACTTTATAATGTGCTCCTGGAGTCACATTATTAAAGTGAATTGCATTAAGGAAAAAAAAAGGCAGATCTGTTACATGCTGGTATCTTGAGAGAAATTACAGCAAAAACCATCATATGAGCCAGTGAATATAAAATAAAGTATAGAGAATAAAATAAAAAATACATAAAGAAAACAAAATAAACATTTATTGAGTACCTACTATGTTCAAGGCAGGTGCTAAGGGTAGAGAACACAATAATAAAACAAAAACCAGTCTCTGTCTTTAAGGGATCTATGTTCAAGTCAGGGATATAACAGTCCTTTATCAATGATAGCATCCTGGATATGAAGTCAGAAATAATTAGGTTCAAATCTTGCCTCTGATATTTATTAGCTCTGAGAGTCATGTCACTCAAACTGAGCTTTCTTATCTGTAGAATTAAAATGTTACCTATAACTTACTCCATTGTGTTTTTAGAATACTAGAATGAGATAATACATGTAAAAACACTGCTAAAATTTTTAAGCACTAAATAAGTATCAGTTAGTGATCATCATTATAAGCTAATACAAGAAACTTTTAGAAGGGTGAAACTGATGAGTCTGAGAAAGGCTTAGAGAAGGAGGTGGTCCCTCCACTGAACCTTGAAAGACGATAAGAATTCTAAGAAGTAGAGGTGATGGGGGAGTGTAGCCTCAACATGGGAAAAGGGAGGGCAAAGGCCTAGAGATGGAACATTGTGTAGGAGGAAAAGCAACTAGTTCAGTTTAGCTAAAATACGGAAACAGAGTACAGGTCTTTTTAGGCAGCATCATTTGAGCAGAACAGAAAAATACTATACAGTGAAAGGTGGACCAGAACCATTTGGCATCTCAGAATTCTAAGGCCTAACTCAGGACTCAGGTTTAAGACCTATCACCTTAATCAAGTCTTCCCTAGCAGAAAGTGACAACTCCTTCCTCCCAAATACTTCTTGAAATGTCTTACCTATTTGGCATTTATGATTTTCATTCTTCTACTGTTTTAGAGTTAATTTAAAATCCCTCAAGGCCAAGCTCATACTTCCTTGCTAGATACTGTAAGGGACAAGCATAGGCACAGGTGTGTAGATAGATATAGACAGACACATATATATGTATGTGTGTAAACATATACATCATATTCTGTAATGTACACTCAATAAGCATCTTCTGAAAGAATAAACAAATTCCTACTAAATACACTGAGCACAAAATTTCAATGACAGTAACTCAGAAGACAGACATAGGGCTAAGACTTTATCAACATCTCCTGCCAAACAAACCAGAAAAATGCTTGGAGGGAAGATTTTTTTTTTCTTTCATGAAAGTCTTCCCTAGTACATTACCCATTTGCTTCACCGCATTACAACACAGCCTACCAATCTGGCAAGGCTACAAAACCACTGATGTTTTTTGGCCCTTCCAGTTTCTCTCTTCCTCCCCTTTTACAAATCCACATGTTTTCCTGTGACAATGAAAATGACCTTCATTTCACTGTTACCGAACTATCAATCTAACACAAAGTTTCATTTCCAAACAATGACATATTATGCACGTCTAGCAACAGGCAACCCAATGTGATGAATTCTTTACATGCATTTTAAGGCTATTTCTGCTACTCTTCTAGGTAATACTTTTATCTAATAATTTAATAGTTTAAATCCAATTTGATAGTAGACACATAAGGACTTGGGATACTTACTTATTATATAGTAGGTAAATTAGATGAACCAAAAGAAACGTAAGACTGAATCCTTGCCCACAAAAGGTTTATAATCTCTAGATGGTCATATTAAGACACAGGCATATGTGTTAAGAGATAAAACATATAAACAATAATGGGACTAACTGAGAAGTACACACAACCAGTCCCATCTTTACCATCAGGTCATACTTGGGCTGTCAATTAGAAGGACCATCACTGTGATATCATGTGATACACATATGATTGTGATACAAACAATCTATATCTACTTACAGTAGATATAGAAGGAGAGATCACTTTGGGCTGTGATGATCAGGCAATGTCTCTGCTGTCCACAAGCAGGGATTTAAACTTGACCATGAAGGATGGCTATAAGTTGAATCATCTAAAGGCAAGAGATCTGGCCCTACAAAACAAAAGATCTGATGCTAGCAAAAAGGCTGGAAAAGGAATACCTTCTATTCATTTTGTTGATATATGCACCTGTTATTTTCTTCATTAGAATGCAAGTTCCTTCAAGGCAGGGACTCTTTTCCTTTTTCCTTTATGTTCTGAGTGTTAAATGCTGGTTGGTTGATTGATTAGACTTACATGAGACAATAAAAAGACCAACTTGGCTGGAGCAGAGATTCATGTAAGGAATTAGAAGATAAGGCTGAAGAGGTAAAATGACAGCCAGGAGAATCACTGAAAATGATAGTGACCCAATCAAAAATACAGAATATTAGAGCTAAAATATGATTTCCAAAGTATAATTCATTATTGTCATATAACAGATAAGAAAAAAGGCCCAGAGAAGTAAAGGAATCAACTGAGGAGCTAACTCCTTCAGATCTCCTGACTCTTCTAACCCCATATTGGTTCAACTATATCTTGTAGGATAGAACCCACAGATTCCTTATCCAAGTGTGAGGACTAGGGGAGGCATCTACTGTTTGCAGAGTACTAAATTATGTACTAGAAATTAGTCTGAAAGGAAACAATAGCAATTATTTCCAGCTGTGGTGGTGACGACCAGCAAATGGTCTTCAGGGAAAGAAGAGGCAGTGATATGCATAAAGGAAAGGAGCATGTTAAGTACTGGCACTCTCAAATTGTTCCTGAAATCATATTGAATTCCAGCCAACCACTGAAAAGACACATAAACCTTATTTATTCTCTCAGTGTATATAGTCCTCTTAGCTGGGTTCCTGAAAGTATACTGAAAATCTACAATATGATACATATTAGTTGCTTTCTGATGAACTAATTACCACAGAGCTTAGCAAAAACCTAAAGGTTGAGTTAAACATGTACAGTAGGTTGACTTTCAACAATGATGTAAGCGGATGCAATAGGGAGACAACGAGCAATGGAAAATGAGATTGGATGTTAGTATTTCCCAATAATAAGGGTTAGTTGGGTTTGGAAGTCTCCCAATAGAAGTGGTAGAAACCTCACTTCTTGGATCATTTAGAAGAGAAGCACTAGGAAAAATCCTGTGGCAATTCTTTTCTTTTATGATGTTTATTCACTCAAAAAAGTGAATTCAAGTAATTTATGAAGAGGGTCAAAGAAAAGGGGCTAAGTCTAATTCAATAAAAACTACAAGAAAATATAAATAGGATTTTTTTTTCAAGTAATTTTTAAAAATTCTCCAACCTCTACAATTACCAATGAAAAAAAGATAGGAAAAAGCAGCCTAAGAAATTGTGGTATCATTTGGAGGACGATAAAAAAGTACAGGTTATTAAATAATAATTCACTCATTTTAAATGTGAATTAAGGCAAGATAATAATAATGGTTAATATTTATGAAATACTTTAAGGCTTTCAATTCACTTCTCATATATACATATACATATATATGTATACATACACACACATTATCTCATTTGATCCTTAAAGAAATAATGTGTAGTAGGCATGAAAGGTTGGATACTTTGCCAAGAATCACAAAGCTGCTGGCATGTCTCTGAGGTAGCTTTCAAATCCAGCTCTTCCAGCCTATCTATCTAGATGTTACCTAAATACAAACCCAATGAAAAAAAAATCCAGAATTTTTTTCCTACTTTTAAAGGTGGAGAAGATAACTAGGTGATGATTACTATTTTTTTTTAGTGCTTTTCCTAATCAAAATAAAGTCTGTCCAAAAAGAATTATAAAACTAAGAAAATTGTATGAGGGCAGCTGGGTAGATAGAGCAACAGGCCTAAAGTCAGAAAGATTCATCTTCCTGAGTTCAATTCCGACCTCAGACTTAGCAGTTGTGTGATCCTTGATAAGTCACTTAACCCTGTTTGCTTGAGTTTCTTCAAATGGAAAATAAGATGGAGAAGGAAAGAGCAAACCACTCCAGTATCTCTACCAACCCCCCCAAAAAAAAAACAAAAAACAAAAAAGAAAAAAACCTAAATAGGTACACAAAGAGTTGGACAAAACTGAAAAATGATTGAACAAAAATAGAATATACAGAATACAGAATTTCTGAGGTAATCAGAGACAAGTGAATGACTCCCACTATGTCCAAAACTGAGTTAGTTTCAGTTGAAGCTGGTCTCACAAAATATCTTTTGATTAGAATCAAAGAATTTCAGAATGGGAGGGGATCTCATTAACCATATAGTGGAACCCATATCTGAAGAGATGACTGAGAAATGGCCACCCAGTTTCTGCTTAAAGAGCTCCAGTAAGGGTAGATCCACTGCCTCCTAAGGCAGCCATTTCTCTTCAGGATAGCTCTAGTAGTTTGGAAGTTATTCCTTTCTCAGGTTCAAAAACTCCTAAAGATCCTCAGATGAATGTAGTTTTCAGACAAAGGCCCTCTTGGCAGAATTCGGATGTGCTGGCTTTCAACATGAAAATGGATCTCACAATTCCACTCATCAAAAATCCTCAGGAATAAGGATGATCCCAAGCCAGTTACCACTGCAGAGGTTCTCCTGAACATATCCCAGACCAATTCAGATTTGCACCTGGTTGACTGCAACCCCTTGCTTCTCTCCGGAGTTCAGCTTTCCCCATGTGTAGAATAAAGGGTCGGAGTAGATCATTCCAAAGTCCCTTTGCTACATTTAGCTCTAAATTAATGACAGTCTTCCTGTTACCCGGAAATAAACTAATTCAAGGCAAATTTTAATTGAGCAAACTGTATATAATTTGTAAAAGCACTGCTTGAGTACAAGTCTAATCCTGTTGCCTACATTTAATTTTTCCAGCTGATATTGTTCCCATAATGCCTCATTTTCTGATGCCCCAAAGCTGAATGAGATCACTGTCCATGGATAGCAGAGGAGACCTCCCATAATTCTCTCTGCTTATAAAGGCATCATATATATTCTCTTACTCATCCTCCTCTGCCACCCACCTCTGTTTCCCCATTCCCTACAAAAAGGAATCCATAATCTATAATCCAGTTTAAAAAATATTCCTCTCCTTATTCTACACCTTTTATCATTCTATGGCCAGTTACAGAAGGGTCTTCTTTATTATTCAGCCAAGCACCGTTCTTCAAAGATTTACTGAAATCCCTAAGTGGAAATGAGGGTGCAATTTTCTCTCCTTCTATGCTTCTGCCAAACACACACACACACACACACACTCTCCTCTCTCTCTCTCTCCAATGCCCACACCAGTAAAGATGATGAATTATAGAAACAGATATTTGCCAACATATAGTCGTCGCTAATGAGAGCTGACTAATGAGGCAATGTAGTGTAGTGGAAAGACACTAGGCTGGAAGTCAAGAGACCTGCATTCTACATCCAGCTGTACTACTAACTAGCTAGATAACCTTGAGCAAATCACCTCTTCTCTCTGGGCTTATCTATAAAATGAAGGATAGAATCAGATCATTTCAAAGGTTTTTTCCAGCTTTAACTTTGATAATTCAGTAGAGTCTATGGTAACAAAGAATAACCATTCAATTTTTTACATGTTCTATTAATATTTCTTTCCCTAAAGATAATTCTCTAAGTATGAATATCTGTCTATATTACGTGCCCCTAATAAAAACAAAACTGTTTGCATTTCACAAATATACTTCAATTTCACTGGCCTTATATTTTCAAACCAAGAAAGCAGGCTCAAATATTATCAATTCTCAGATCACGCAAAAGGTTTGAATAAAAACCAACAAATAATTAGCCTTGGAAATAGGAATAAATGCCAAAGCATAATTAATTCATTTGTAACTTTTTTTCCCCTGCTGTGGTCAGGAGGCCAGCACTCAGTCTTTAGCCATAATACAAAGAACTTTTATTAGATGTTTGTGTTACTTCTGTCCACTTTAGACTAGAAGTGGAGGAAAGACCAAGTCCAATCAGCTTTGCATGGCAGCTAACATGGTACCATATGTAGTAGTCTCTTTGTTCTGCTTACTTGTTATTCCTTAAATAGCTAGATGAATGTCCACTGTTCAACCCCCTATCAAAAGAGAATCCCTTCTATAATTCCTAAGATCATGGAATATTTGAGATGATGGCATTTTAGAAATCTTCTAGATCAAACTCCTTATTTTTCAAAAGGAAAACTGGGCTCCAGGGAAGGTAAGTAACTTAACTGAAAGTCACTCAGACAATGAAGATCACATAGATGGATAAGGCTTTGGGCATTCTGCAGCAGAAAAAAAATAACACTGAACAGAAAACTAAGGTTTTTGGGTTCTGATCCCAGTTCTACCGCTAACTAGCTGGGTGACCTAACAAGGAAATCATTTCATCTCTCTGGGCTTCAGCTTCCTTATTAGTAAAATGAAAGCATTGCACTAGATGGCCTCTAAGGTCTCTTTCAGGTCTAACATTACATAAATTTTTTTAAGAGGAAGGGATCCTATCCTTAATTTCTCTTTCATTTTTCTAATTTGCTCTAATTTCTGAACTGAGTGTTCAATTCTTTCTCTGCAATCATCTACCTTTTCACGCTGGTTCAAAGAGTTTGTAGGGCTCTTTTAAAAGCCATTCCTCAAGTGCATCTCTTTCATTATCTTATTTTATATAATAAGTAGCCCATATTCTAGCTGGTGTTTGACTATATATGACCAAAACAAACAAACAAAAAAAAACCAGAAAGAAAAAAAGGAGTCAGGCTCCAGAATTATGCACTTAGTCCCATGGAGAAGTTCAGAATCTTAGTTCAAGCAGCAATTGTCATACCTGAGCACCTTAGCACAGGGCATGGGGCCAAAAATGTGAATAATTTGATAGCTTCCCCAAATCCAAAAACTTAAGATAAACCAAGCCATTGGCACCACCTACTGCACACAAGTAAACTGAGTAAGATTACCCCTAAAGATAAATGGATCTAAACACCATTGCTTCCAAAAGCCAAAAGCCACAGAGATCTATATGTATAGTGTTAAGGAGGAGAGACAGGAACTAATACTGTTTGATCCCCCTTGCAATGCTCCCTTCAAGGTCTTAATTTATTCCAGGGATAAAGATTTTAAACAGAGACTGCTGTGGCCTCCCTTAACCCAGCTGAACACAAAGCTTTTATAATTCAAACAGGAGCAGATAGGCTTTAGATACTTGTGAAACAAAAGTCATTCAAATAAGGTACACATGACAGAAGAACACTGTAGATCCAATCAGGGGAAACATTCAGAATTTCCACAAAAGTATATTAAGTTTGTCTCAATAGTGGCCACCCACAAGTCCAAACCCCATGGTTCAAATTTCTTTTTATACTCCTTTAAAAAAAGATCAGAATAATATTTCGCTTTACCTTCCAAACAGGAACAAACGTGGAATCTCACACGCCAAGGACTCAGGGTCACTTCAGCATGCATTTATGGACCAGTGGTCATGGAGGGTCATAAGTCAATGGCAGTTCATAAGACAACATTCCAGTCAACCAGCTCCTCCCAGATAACATTTCTGAACTATAGTATCAGTGGGAATGGCAGAATATTTGGTTAAGTATTTTGACAAAAGGAGAGAGAGGACCACCCTGCATAAGGAACAGACACACATTTCAAACAGCAGGGAAAGGGGAAATAACAAAGAAAGATGTCTCAATACCTTGAGTTCCTAGAGTTTGAATGGATAGAGGCACACATTTGACTTATAGCCTGTTGCAGCAGTCTTATTAGCGACTCTTTATAGAAGATAACCTAAAGCTTGTGGACACACTCACTTATGATGCAAAAGCCAGAAATTTCCCAATATCTATTAGAAGAAAAGCCTTGGCAGGAGGACCTATTTGAGTAAAAGGTTCCTATGTTTAAGTAATGACCTAAGAGGCTTTTCTTAAATAACTACATAGCTTTTCACTCACACCTTTGTTCCTGAAGTCTTCTTTCTCTTCATGATAAGCCATTTTCCACTTGGAAATTCAGAGATGATCAACTAAGATTCCCATTTGTGCTGCCATGTTTACGTATTCATTACTTATTCATTACTTATTCAATCTGAAAGTCAGGAAGAGTCCCGTCTATAGATAGCTTCATCTTTTTTTCATGTATTCATCAAAATCAAGGGACTACGGGAGAGAGAGGTTTTGGGTCAGCCTTTGCAAGCTATTTGTTATTTATCTATTTTAAGTTGAACCTGTAGCTCTTCAGGCATTAGATGACAACTGAGATACCTTCCAACTCTCAGATTTCATAACACCAGACCTTCAAGGTGGCAGACTCCCCCTTCATCATGGAGGGACAGTGACCCTTACTTGAATAAAAGAATTAGACCATAAAAGACTTATAGGACATGCAAGTCCTGTCTGCCACCTCACTTGAGAATCAGTTCTTCAGTATTCCTCGTTCAACTAAATGCTGAATTCCTTCCCCTATAATTATTCACCATTTCTCTTTGGTTCCAAAATTTTATGGGAATTTTTAAAGTCATTCTTTCTCTGCATTCTTTCATCAACTTATTTTAAGTGAATATGTCATGTTCTAGCTGAAAGTGGACTGAAAGATAAAATTGATGAGGAGCTCACTATTTTGGGGTGAAATTATGTTTTAGAATTTGTTACAAAGTTCTTCATCATATTTAGTCAAAAACAACTTCTTATACTGGCCCCAGTTCCATCCTAATGAACAAATGTAGAATAAGACTATTATTTACTCCACAACATAATCTTTCAAATATTTATATGCTTCAAAATGGTCTCAAACATTTGAAACTCACAGTAATTTTAGGAATAAGAAGACAAGTAGTACTACTTTTTTGGTTCAAATCTATAATATCAGTGTGGGGGATGTCTCAGCCTGCAGCATGACAATCTGTCAGTAACTTATAGCATTAGAGTTGTCAAGGAGAATAATTTGCCTAAGGTCACACATCTAGCATTTGTTAGTGGTAGGATCTGAACCGAAGGCTTCCTGATTCCAAAAGCAGCCTTCTCTGTGCATTATGCCAAGATGCCTCTCACACATCCCTATTTACTGTTAATGAGACTCAGGTCCAGAAATTGTGATTTGCCAAAGGTGACATTAACTTAATAGCATATATGGAAAGACAACACACGTTTCTTGACTCTTGCAGAGATACTGACCTCATTTCCCTTTCCTAAAATTGGGTAAAAACTTTCAATTACTTCCTTCTACTGGAAGAGAGTTATTGAATCATCTCTATAACTATCCCATATTCACAAACAGATCACTGTTTTCAGGAATATTATCAGAAGTTTAATAATTCAATATAATAGATGTTTATGAAGAGCCTGCTATGTGAAAGGAACCATATTAAATGTTAAGGGGAATACAAAAGTAAATAGGACACAATTCCTGCACTCAAGAAGTTGATGATCATGACAGTGATATGATGATGACTAACATTTATATAGCACTTTAAGGTTTACAAAGTATTTTATATATTTTATACATAATCTCATTTGAGATAGGAAACAGAAAGGGAAAAAAGACACAAATAACTACAACACAAAGAAGGATATGGTGTTACAGGAGAGTGAACAAATAAAATCTATTATTTCAGAGAAGAGAGTGCTCCTTCAGTTGGCATGGATGAGGGAACCCTTCCTAGAGGAGGTAGCATTTGATCTGGGTCTTAAAAGACAGGCAGAAAAATGAATAATTGGATCTCATTTGGAAGGCTTTCAGATAACACTTGATAATCCCTAACTTATACTTGTATCTCCAAGGATAAGATGGCTCTGTTTGACACCATCTAGAAAGCCCAAAACTGGGTGAAATGAGATGTCTCTCTTTCCAGGGTATGTCTTCCAACAAATCAGCAAGTAGGAAATGATGGTTCAATGAGTCCCTGCCAATCCATCTGCTAAACAGACTTCATGGCAGTTGCTTTCCCTGGAAGGTGTTGAAAGGGAGTAATTTCAGAGAGGAAAACTTAACAAATGTTAGAACTTGACCTTCCTTGTTCCTTTCACAAGTAATCAGTATTTGGAGTCTAGGTATCTGAATGACAAGCCCAGTGACTGAAGACTTCATGCCCATTCATTTAAGAGTCAGCCCAGAAAGGATAGGGAAGTTTCCTACGTGAGGTAGTTCAATTCTGTCATTGCAGAATAACCTCTAGACTAGGATACTAAATTCATTCCATAGCGAAAGTTGCAAATGAAATTAGAGACCACAAAAATGGCTTATGATGTCAATCCACCAAGACCTAAAGTAAAAAAGTCCAAAGATATTTCACTTAGGTCACCAGCAAAATCAACTTTTAAACAACGTTGGACACAGTTATAACTTAGTCCAACTGATAAAAGACTTTGTGTCCTACTCTCAAGGTCCTGAACCATAAAAGTCTCCCTAAGAGCAAATCACAGAATTCTTGGGCACCCTCCAAGATGTCTTTTCCTTACCAACCTGAGCTTGACAACCTCAATTTATTATTAGTGGGTTAAGTCTAAAAAGTAAAAAGGGAGACTGATAAATTTAATTGAAAACAAAAGCAGTTCTCATTATCCAATATTAGAAAACCAATTCCCTAAGCTATCCAGTAGCTCTTAACCTACATTTTTAGATCTCCTTGCATGAGTGGCTTTTTTCTTAATCTCTTTAGCCGCTCTATTTTTTTTCTGTGCTATAAAAATGGAGAAATAAATAAAAATGATACTTCCTTCTGAAACTCAGAAAGGACAAAATATTAGGGGATGGCTCTTTCTGGGCAAAGGCCTTGAAAATTGTATTGAGTATAATCCAGATGCACTGAGTAAAGTGACAAACAGTACCCAGGCTCAGGAAAAAATGCCCATTACAGAAAAGAAAGGCACATAATACCTGTGTCTGTCTTTTTAGTCACATTAACATACTTAGATAGGTGCTACCATCCATAACTACCTTCTTGAAAATCCAGACTAGGGGGGAGGAGTGAAGATGGAGGAGTAGAAAGACTCACGTATGCTAGCTCCGAACCCACAGCCCATATATTTCCTGCAAAAAGAACTCCCTACAAATTCTGGAGCACTACAAGGCGCACAGAAACATAGTGGAAAAGATTTCCGTTCCAGAGAGCCATCCCCAGGGGTCCGTTGCGCTCCAGACAGGGGAGTCCACCCCTGTGCTGCCCTGGCCGTGCGGCCCCAGAGGAACAGATCCGAGCAGGCTTCAGGGACGGAATCTCCAGCAGCCGCGAAGGTCCCTCCACCCACAGGCGCTACAGGTCAGTGAGAGAGACTTCTGGGCTGGCGGAGAGGGGAGCAGGGTGTCTCCATGACTTAGGCTCCCTCGGGAGGCAGCGGCAGAGGCAGCAGTGGCGGCCCAGAATTCCCGGAGCAGCAGGCAGAAGTTCAGGGCCATTACCTTAGATCTCTCCATAAACCCCCTGAGGGAACTAAGCCTGGGTGACAGCCCTGCCACCACCCGAGCACCAGAACTTAAGCTCACATTGAATAGCAGCTGTGCCTGCCACTGAAAGCCCATTTGAATCTCAGACCCCAAGCACTAGTTCGGCAGTTCTAGGCGGGGGTGGACAGGAATCTCAGAAGTCAAGTAACTGGCTGGAAAAATGCCCAGAAAAGGGAAGAAAAATAAGAATATGGAAAGCTACTTTGAGAGGGTACAGATGTTCCCACCTTTCAATTCTGATGACGAGGAATAATTCATCAGGGAAAGACGTGGAGGTCGGGGCCTCTGTATCCCAGACATCCCAGGTGGATGTCCAATGCGCTCAGGCCATGGAAGAGCTCAAAAAGGATTTTGAAAATCAAGTTAGACAGGTGGAGGAAAAACTGGGAAGAGAAATGAGAGAGATGCAAGAAAAGCATGAAAAACGGGTCACTACCTTGGTAAAGGAGACCCAAAAAAATGCTGAAGAAAATAACACCTTGAAAAATAGGCTCACTCAATTGGCAAAAGAGGTTCAAAAAGCCAATGAGGAGAAGAATGCTTTCAAAAGCAGAATTAGTCAAATGGAAAAAGAGGTTTGAAAGCTCACTGAAGATAATAGTTCTCTCAAAATTAGAATGGAACAGATGGAGTCTAATGACTTTCTGAGAAGCTAAGAAATCATAAAACAAAACCAAAAGAATGAAAAAATGGAAGAGAATGTGAAATATCTCATTGGAAAAACAACTGACCTGGAAAATAGATCCAGGAGAGACAACTTAAAAATTATTGGACTACCTGAAAGTCATGATCAAAAAAAGAGCCTAGACATCATCTTCCATGAGATTATCGAGGAAAACTGCTCTGATATTCTAGAACCAGAGGGCAAAATAAGTATTGAAAGAATCCATCGATCACCGCCTGAAAGAGATCCAAAAAGAGAAACTCCTAGGAACATTGTAGCCAAATTCCAGAATTCCCAGGTCAAGGAGAAAATCTTGCAAGCAGCTAGAAAGAAACAATTCCAGCATTGTGGAAATACAATCAGGATAACTCAAGATCTAGCAGCTTCTACATTAAGGGATCGAAGGGCATGGAATAGGATATTCCAGAAGTCAAAGGAACTAGGACTGAAACCAAGAATCACCTACCCAGCAAAACTGAATATAATACTTCAGGGGAAAATATTGTCTTTCAATGAAACAGAGGACTTTCAAGCATTCTTGATGAAAAGACTGGAGCTGAAAAGAAAATTTGACTTTCAAACACAAGAATGAGAAGAAGCATGAAAAAGTAAACAGCAAAGAGAAATCATAAGGGACTTACCAAAGGTGAACTGTTTACATTCCTACATGGAAAGACAATATTTGTAACTCTTAAAACTTTTCAGTATCTGGGTAGTTGGTGGGACCACACACACACATACACACACACACACACACACACACACACACACACATGCACGTACATACAGAGACAGAGAGGACAGAGTGAATTGAATAGGATGGGAACATATCTTAAAAGAAATTAAGGTAAATGGTGAGAGAGAAATGTAGTGGGAGGAAAGAGGGTGAAATGGAATGGGGTAAATTGTATCTCATTCAAGAGGCAAGCAGGAGACTTTTTAGTGGAGGGAAAAAGAGGAGAGCTGAGAAAAAAACAAGAAGTTTACCCTCATCACATTCAACTAAAGGAAGGAGTAAAATACACACTTATTTTGGTATGAAAACCTATCTTACAATACAGGAAAGTGGGGGAGAAGGAGATAAGCAAGGAGGGGGATGATGGAAGGGAGGGCAATGGGAGGAGGGAGTAATTTGAAGTCAACACTCTTGGGGAGGGACAGGATCAAAAGACAGAATAGAAACAATGGGGGGCAGGATAGGATGAAGGCAAATACAGTTAGTCTTACACAACACGACTATTATCGAAGTCATTTGCAAAACAACACAGATAGGGCCTATATTGAATTGCCTGCCTTCCCAAAGGGAATGGGTGGGGAGGGAGGGATGGGGAGAATTTGAAACTCAAAGTTTTAGGAACAACTGTTTAGTATTGTTCTTGCTACTAGGAAATAAGAAATACAGTTAATTGGGAATAGAAAGTCATCTGGCCCTACAGGACAAAAGAGAAGATGGGGACAAGAGAAGGGAGGGATGATAGAAGAGAGGGCAGATTGGTGATAGGGAAAATTAGAATACTCAGTGTATTGGGGTGGGGGGAGGGGGGGGAAGAGGAGAAAATTTGGAACCCAAAATTTTGTGAAAATGAATGTAAAAAGTTAAATAAATAAATTTATATTTAAAAAAAAAAGAAAGAAAATACAGACTAGGGGCTAGCACTTCACAGTCTTGCAATAAAGCTGTATTTGATGCCTAACAATAATAATAGCTAATATATGTATGTGTGTGTGTATATATATATATACATATATATATTGCTTTGCATTACATACAAATTTGCAAAGCACTTTACATAGATTAATTCATTTTTAATCCTCACAAATAACCTTGTGATATAAGCAATAGTATTATTTACATTTTACAGATGCCTATAAAGTCAGGCTATCATGTAAAGTCATACACGTTTTGTTTTTTTTTTAAACTAGGGATGCTGGAGATTATGAACACTACTATATTTAGGTCTAAATCACACTTAAAATAAAGCTGAGAAGAGCTGACTAAGGATGGTGATTTCCTTCTCTAGCCCATTAGTTTTTTTTAAATTTGACCCTCATTTGGATGACCCTTTACCTATAAGAACTACCACTACTAGTTCATTTATACTAAGTTCCCATAAACCTGGCCTTCCCATAAACTGAACTGATCCCAATTCAAGACTATGCTATAGTATTCACTCCACTTCCTCCCATACCAACCAATTTGAAACAGACTGATTCAATTAACACATATAATCATAATATCATTCTATCTGGAAGACTGGTGGGAGGCTCATTCACTGAGGAGATTTCATTCTCTTTTATGATTTGATAACACTAACCGTATCTAACTGGAAATGACCTATACATTCGTCATCCTATTTTTTATCTTCCCTTCCCTAAGGGTGCAAATAATCCAAAACCCAGAGGAAAAAAAGAACTCTTTTTCCTATGGCAGGACTGTCTCAAACGTTGATTGACTTCGTGTTACAAAGGTACACGTTTTTAAACAGTATTATTAGTTTGTTTTCTGCACCACAGGTTTTTGTGAGCTTTATTAGACATTAGACATGGAAGCTAATAAAGTTATGTTGATATGTCCATATAATCCCTTGGCAGTCTCTCTACAAATCTTCCACTTTAGCCTCTGTCCTCCCAATTTGATGCCAAAAATTAAAAGAGTCTGACTAAGCAATTCTCAAACATTTGCCTTTGCAAAGTATACAGGGTCATAAGCAGAAATTTCAAAAAAACACTCTACGAGAGGAAAGCTGTTCTACTTCAGACCTCCCTCAGTGCCTTTATCGCTCCAAGTGTTTCGTCCTCTCATTCTATTTTCTCAGAGAGCAGCCTGCCAGGTTTTCTAAGACCACTAAGCAGGACTCCAGTGTCCCATGTATGCCCCCACAAGAGGCCCCACAAAGCAAGATTTCCCTAAGTTTTGTCTCTTCTAACAGGAGGGTCAGATTTGATGTATTCTACTTTCAGAGTCTAAGAATTTTGTAAACAACTAAGAAAGAAAATGTATCCAGCAACTGTGCATGACGCATTGTACAGCAGAAGTAGCCACAGCAACAACCACTACCCCAAGGCATCTGAACATAAAAACATGAATGGTCACATGGGTAATCTGTAACTGCTTGAGAGAACATTAACAAAAACCCACTACCCTAATCACTGGTCATCCATTTCTTAAAGATTAATTCATGCCATATGTTATTAATCAAGGGAAATGCTGAAGGCTCATGTAAAAAAAAAACTGTCCAGATGAGCCAACTTAATTAAATTGTCATTATTATGGCTGCTACATCACTGGTTTGCCTATGTCACTACCCCTCCTACCACAAGTATCCACATACACACACACTCACACAAACCCACAGTGGGGATAGGCAAACTACATAAGCCCAGGAGGTGAGATAGGGACCACATGTTTGTTAGCAAGAAGGTTTTGTACAGAGAACACGCTTCTCTACAAAAAGGCAGGTCAAGAATGTGTCCAGTCTGCCCAGAGAGGTAATTAGGACTATGCTGTTTCATTTCCAAGTAACCCATCTTATACTACAACTGTGGGAACAGCTGCAGGAGATCACAGAAGGTACACGACAAGACCAAGAGTCCATGCAGACTGTCTTTCTCACTGCCTCACTAGTTTCTAGGAGGTATAAAACAACATTCTCCTGTGTGGCTGTGCATGCAGGACAGAGGAAAGCCACAGTTCAGAATGCTGATCTCCACAGAAAATGGCCCCTTTTTAAAGGCCTATGGAATAGGAATAAATTGTCCCAGATAACAAAGTTCAAGGTACAGCAATCCCACAGTCCAGAAAATGCAGTTTTATCTCCAGTGACTTCCCCAGAGGTCTTTCTTCAAAGCAGACACCTTAAACAACCAGGAAGAAAGACAGCAAGGCAATCTATCATTTGCCTTTAGCCAAGTTTTTCTCTAAACCTAGACTCTCCGCCAATTATTGACTTCCAAGTAAGTAAGGGGGCAGAAGCTGAAATAGAGCACCTAAAGATGAAAAAAAAAAGAAGCTATTAAACCCTGCTTGTACCTTCTTTCCTCCACAGCCCCTCCCCAAAGGGCCTAGATGCCTTTGGGGCACCTGTTTGCTTGAAGATATCAGGGTCCATGTACTTGGCACTAGTTCCTCCGCAGATCTCTAAATGGAATGGGGAAAGTGTTGCCATAACCTGTTCTCTCGTAGGCCCTACAGCTGGAGATAGTGAGAAACTTTGCTGCCAATAACCGAAAAGTGTAGGAAAGGTTTTTGTCAAAGAAGGGAATGATTCCAAGATGCCTAGACAGCTGAGGAAAAGAGGTGGGACGGAGAGGAGCTGAAACCGGGGCTATGGTAGGTGGAGGGGACAGGCTGTTTAAAGAATTAAGACAGAGCAAACTGAAGCAGCTCCCGAAAACCTACACATTTTTTGTACCCTCAAAACTTAAGACCAAACAAAGCCCACTCAAAGCAGAACGTCTCCCTGATCATTTGTTTCTGATTTTGGGTCAGCCACTCCTAACTTTCAGAGGGCTATGCTTAGGGGTCGTCCTTTTCTTTTTTCACTTGGCAAAGGAGACACAGATCACTCTTTCTCCGAGATGAGGAGGAACTAGCGGCAGGGGGCTTGGCCACAGCTGCGGAAAGACCCAGACAGAATAACTTTGCTTCTCCCGGGTGGCCCCCATCCGCGCTTCCACGACCACATGGGCCGCATCTCCTCCTCTACAAAGCCAGTCAAAGCCCAGCGGGTCTGGGCGGGGACCCCATCGGTCAGTGCAAAGTGGTTGGAGGTACAGACGGTGGCATTTGCGGGTGCTGTCTGGGTTTTGCGGGTGTTTAAAAAAGAGCTCCAGAGGACAACAGCTCCCCTCCTCCTTAAGCCAGGGGGCCCCTCTCCGCCTTCCTTACACACACACACACACACACACACATCCCCCAGGCACACGATCCGCAAGCTGCCTCCATTTCTCCAGATCTCCAGACAATGGGGGGAAGAGAGGCTCGCCTCCTTCGGTGAAAAGTACCCAGGACTAAAAAGCCCAGGCAGCGCCACTCCGACCCATCCCTTGGGAGCCTCGGTCTGCGGGGAGATAGGTCCAGGGGCAGGGAAGGAGAACTAGAAGAGAGGTGGTAAGAGATCGGGGAAGGTGGAAGGCAAGGGACCTCCCCCTGGCTCCCCTCCATTTCCCCCCTCCAAAAAAATATTTTTTTTCAAGGAAAGAGGAGGAAAGAAGCAGTGCCGAAGGCAAAGAGGAAAGGGCTCTGCCTCCCCGTAACGTAAATGAGCATTGTTAAGTGTACAACACATTTGGCCGGTTTGTACTTACCAAGACCACCGCAAATCTCTCCTCCAGTTCACCTGGCTCCGGCATTGGCAGCTTCAAAGGCATGTTGTGCGCCCTGAAATCAGTCTGCTGAGAATCCATGCTCCCCGCATTCCCCATGGCGAGGCGCTTTTCGGAGCCGGGGGGATTTCTCCTCCCGCCCCCCTTCTCGTCCGTGGAGATCAGAAATGCACCGCACGAGCCCTCCCCTCGCTTCTCGCTCTCTCTCTCTCCCCGTTATCCCCCCTCCTCCGCACCTCCCTATCCCACCTCCTCCGTAGCCCCCCTCCTGCCTCAAGCCCCCCTTCCACCCGCCCCAGAGAGGAGAGAGGCGAACGTGCCGGTCGAAGAGCGAGATCTCCCTCTAGCAGCGCTCAGAGTGGAGGCTGCCTTCTTCCACCTTCATGCTTTCTCCTCCCGTGCACAACCCGGACCTCTTTTCTTCGGGAGGTATCGTTACGGCGCCTGGATCCTCTCGGCATGGTGCACCATCCTCCACGCCCAAGCCCAGCTAGCAAACCGCGGGAGCCGACTCACGCCTGGCCCCGGGCGCGCGTGGTGCTCCCGTTCTTTCACACACCCTCCCCTCCTGCTCCGACCCCAGCTAATCAGTCTCCGCTTGGGGTCGCCGCCGCCGCCGCCGCTGACACATTCACATCCAAGCCCCGGGTCCGAGGATACCACAAAGATCCGCGAGCGACTGGGAAACCAGACAAATGCGGGAGCAGCACCTCGCTCCCAGCACAATGCCCCTCTTCTCCAAGGCTCCGCCCCCCCGGGCCCTGGACTCCGCCCCTCGCCCCAGGGCACACTGGGACTCGTAGTTCCGGCAGCTGTGGCCACACGCGGTAACCACGCCCCCTGTCGGGAAGCTGAACTCCTCCACAAAGCTAGATTGAGCCAACCTCTTGGAAAGTCGGTTTGTGCTCACTCCGGAGTTTCCCTCGCGACCTCTTCTCGTAACCGAGGAAAGATCGTTACACAGTTAAAGACATCTCCTCCGAGGCTGAAGCGCCTGGAGAGCCTCGCTAACAAAAGGAATTAAGTACACAAGGCGGGGGCTGGAGCGGATGCTCTTGCGGTGTAGCCTCCAGCTCTATCTTTGTAGAGCCGCTGCCTGAATGCCGCATTTGTTCAAGGAACTTACACAGGTGTAAGAGACTCAGTCCTGGCTCTCATAATAACAATGCGTAGGGCGTTACACTGTTCCTTGTCAGAGACAGCTAGCTACCTGTGCTCTTCTGTGTTCTGATATGTGTAAATTTAAAACTGACTATAAAAAGTCACAAACCTGTCAATGACACAACATAACGATATAATTAATGAGATGGGGCATTAAATCTTAGGAAGCATTTTCCTCACAACAGCTCTATGAAGTGGATAATGTTAGTAGTGTTACAGATGATGAAACAAGTGAGTGACAGTGGGTGTTGAACTTGAACTTCAAGGCCAACAGACTCATTCCCGGCACACCGAGCATTGCTTTAGCAATCTAAAAACTACTAGGCAGTACGGAGCCAGTGAAATATATTGAAGATCAGAGGTCGACCTTATCAACAGTTAGTAGTATGACTTCCCTAGGAAAAGTTTTATGATTTTATGTCTATAGTTGTAGCTTTCTGGTTGTATCCTCAGTGTCTAGAAGAATACCTTACATAGAATAGGTAGTTGATTATTTTTTTGGATCCTTTTGGATTTAAGGCATTAACCCCTGGGTTGAAATGAAAATGCCCTGGGTAAAAATAACACTTTAAACCTTACCATTCATTTAGACTGCAGTCTGAAAAACTTTATGGAACCCTTTCTTGAAAGCAGATTTGATCAAGGGGCAGGAAAGAAAACTGATTTCACACCGCCCGCCCCCCCCCCAAAAAAAAAAGGGGAAAGGAGTGCAGAGGAGAAGCTGCTAGCACCAAAGAAAAATATTGTCTATTTCAACATTTGGCTTAGGATCTTCCTGTTGAACATGTGTACATGAAAAGCCTAATTTTTTTTTTGAGGCAATCAAGGTTAAGTTGAGTTGCCCAGGGTCACACAGCTACTGAGTATCTGAGGCCACATTTGAACTCAGGTCCTCATAACTCCAGGGTCAGGGCTCTATCCACTTCACTATCTAGCTGCCCCTACCTAATTCATTTTTAAAGGTTTTTTAAAATACAATTCACATTGTTTCCAGGTTCAAGGAAACCACAATATCAGGATGGCTAATGAAGGAAGAATAGTATTTCTTATTTAGAGAACCGAGAGAAGGTAGAACAAGCAAAGTGAATTTGCCCAATAAAACATTTTTTTATTCAAAAACAAGGGCCCCAGATTTGGATCCTTCCCATCTCTAAACCCATGTGTCCTATGACATATATTGCTATATCTGTAAGTTTTAAATACATAACACAGTGTCTGACTTGGAGGACAAGATTGCATTCGCCTAGGGGTTCCTCCAGGAGTGGAATGGTAGGAATGATTTTCTGCAGTTGAGAAATTCTAGTTTGTTACATTTATGACTTCCTCTGGCCATATTTCTGCCAAGGACCAGGGCCTTTTTTTCTCCCTTAAGTCTTATCACATTTATTCTCTCACACAAGCTTACCGCCAAGGACAAAGTGTGCAAATACATTTTTTTACCAGTGAAAGTTCAAAGTCATTGACAGGTTTGTGATCTTTAATAGTCAGTTTTTAATATAGAGCACAGAAGAACGCAGACTGCTATCTCTGAGAGAGAGCATATTAAAGCTTATATGAATTCTAAAACTGGTGGGAATTCCTGAGATTGTAGTACAATCAAGCTGGGAGAGGGAGGAAGGGAATATTCATATACGCTTACATAGATATACATATATATGCTCACAGACAGACATATTACAGGGAGCAAAGTAGGTTACTTTAATGACATAGATACATAGTAGCTTTCCCTCAATTAAAACCAGGCAACAAAGATTTTGCTAAGTATTCTTTTTTTGAGCACTACATTATAACTATGTCTGCTATGTTGTAGATGTTGTTACAAAATGCGGAAAAACAAGAGAATTTCCCAGAGGACCAGCTTTCTCAATAAGTTGTTTCTGTTGCTTGTGCCTGCCAATGAAACTGAAACGCTGAATCATTTGTCTACCACCACTTTGACCTCTAGCAAACATGCCAGAGGAAGTGAGTTTGGAGACCCCACAAAACAGTGTAGTTGCCTTCAAAGAAATTCTTCTTTCATGCATAACAAATGTTTCCACAACAAGATTGCCCTCTTAAGGTATTTAAACTCTCTTCAACTTTTAGACTAAGCAGCTTTCTAGGGAGGCAAAGGAACAACCTTCTGAGATTTTTATTTTATGTGTTTGTACACCAAACAGATAAGAGCTCATAACTGATCATAAGCTAGATCCAGAATATTGTATATGATCTGTATTTGGGAAAGTGTAAAGTGTTTTCAGTCATCCCAGACTTCTCCCTGACACAAAAATCCATCTCTTTACCACCGGCATTGTCCACCAGGTAAAGCTGTGTGACAGCAAATTATGGAACCTAACGATCACAGAGGAATTAAAATTGTAAAAGGACAATGGAAAGAGGGATGGGGGACATGAGGGTTGTAGCTAGTAATTTTTACACTATGGGCAGGCAACAGGAAACATTTCCTCAACTCAACTTTTTAAGATAAATTTAATTTCAGGGGAGGGAAGAACAGAGGGGCCAGGATGGAGAAGATACCACTAGGGCCAGAGGAGGAAGCCCACCATCTAGTAGCTTCCCATTTCAACAAGTTGTTTTTTTCCCAAAATTTAAATTTATTATTTTGTTCTGATCAACAAGCATTTATTTTTCTCTCCCACTCCCCTCCCTTAAGTAACTTAAAAAAAAGAAAAGAAACCTCTAATAACTATGCATAGTAAAACAAAATAAATTCTTACATTGACCCTGTCCAAAAATGTATGTCTTCTTCTATTTGTCATCTCTCTGGCAGGAAGTAGGATGCATGATTCATCATTAGCAATCTGGAATCATGGATTATGATGGTATTGATCAGAATGCTAAAGTCTTTCAAAGTTATTTTTCTTTATAATGTTGTCACTGTTTTTTCCTGGTTCCACTCACTTCAGTCTGCATCAGTTCGTGCAGATCTTTCCATTTCCTCTGAAGTTGTCCATTTCATCATTTCTTATAGTGCAATAATATTCTATTGCATTCATAAGTCTTCATTTTTTAATCATTCCCCAATAGATGGGTATCTCTTAGCCTCTAGCGTTTTGCTATTATGAAAAGAGCTGCTATAATAAACATTTTATACATGTGGGTCCTTTTCATCCTTCTTTAATCTCTTTAGAGATATATGTTTAGTTGGGATATCAAAGTCTAAAAATAGTTGATTAACTCATTATTCTTGCTAACTAGGTACTAAAATCACTTGTTTTCAAATGCTTAAAATATGGAAACACCTTTTAAATTTCAGCTTTCCCAGTCAACCCACTTCTTTCATCTCCAAAAGCAGGGTATAGGGCATTTTGCTAATAGTGACAGTGCTTAGAAAAACACTAAAATGTGAAATGACTTGGTTAGGGTCACACAGCCCATCTTTCATTTATGACATGGATAAAGCTATTTATGATAGGATCCTAGGATCATTGATTTTGAAGTACAAAGGACCTTAAAGATCATCTAGTCAAATCCCCTCATTTTATAGAGGAGGAAACTGAAACCCAAACTGCTTAACTGACTAGCCTAAGGTCCTACAGGTCATAAGTTACAGAGCTAAGATTCAGATCCAGTTCCTTTGATAATCATATAGGATGAGAGATGACAGACAGATTGAGTGGCACACTGGTGTCAAGTTACAAAAAGGTCAAGAGGAAAACCTCCAGGATTCTGACTAGATCCTCTCTGGAGGTTTTACAGTAAAGTGATGGAAACCTGTTACAAAGGATGAAAAGGTGTGGTGAAGTTAGTCGACGTCTTCTTCATGCATCCCTATGGTGGAAGGAGTGCTTACTAACCATTCAGAGTACAAATGTAAATCCATATGAACTTTGTTCCCAGGCAACAAAAAATCCACTCTCCCTATTTACAAGCCTGATTCATATATTATATAAAAAGCATGAGTTTAGTTGTGAGAATTGAATAGCTATCAGGAACATTTATAAACCAGTAAGAATTCTAAGTTGTACCACTTTTGACTCATATAATCTCAAGGATTTATCTGGCATAACACCTCTTTGATACAAGAAAATTAGATTCATTGATTGCCAATGTATATAGAGAATATTTTAATCACTATACACAAATTAAATGGATACAATTTTTTTAGGCTATTGTATGAGTCACTTTACTCTGTGCCTCAATTTTCATGTCTATAAATTAAAAATGTAATTATGTTAGCTCTTTCTGTCTTAGATGATAAGAGGAAAGCTATAAAAGTGTTTTGGAAATAAAAGGAATAAGTAAATGTATGTCACAAAAAATAGATATAGAGATTCTCCTACCTGCTGTAAAATTCTATGGCAGAGTCAGACATATGGTATGTACAGCTGGCCGGATACTGTGGTGAGGATTTGAACTGAGTGAACTTCAGTCCAAATTATTGGAAAAGTCAAGTCCCACCTCTGGTTTTCAGAATGTTCATCTTGAAGAAAAAAACCAAATGGGAGGGAAAGGGGTAGATAAGGTGGGAATTAAGGGCAGATATTGTACTGGATAATCTCCAAGGACACTTACAACAATAAATCATAAATAGCCTAACATACAATTAGTGGTAATTTAAAAAATTAAATTAACCAACAGTAATGACTTCATTCATCAACTTTGTGTGTGTGCAAAATCAGAACTTGTTGTGTTTATACTAGAAAAGAGGTGCCCAGGGAAGAAACACTACATCCATTGTCATCAACAGTTAATGAAATGTTGACAAAGTGTACTGTACTAGATACATAGAGTACACACTACAGAATACTGTAACTACCTTCAAGAAACTTACTGCCACCTAATTAGTATTTCTTTGGCACCCCAGAATATAAAAGAATCATATAGCATTTATAGAGCAAGGACTTCATCAGGGTTTCTATGGAAAAAGAAATGTATATAAAGAGGAAAACATAATGCATAACATTTCTACTGATAGGTAATGTGTGGAATCATTAATCTGTAAGAGACTTTGCATAGGATGTCTAGGCCCAAGGAAAGTATCTATCAAAGGTTACACAGGCCCTAAGTGTCAGAAGTGGAATTTGAACTCATATCTTCTGATTCCTTAGTATAGGATGATGGCTATTGTACTTTGAAAAGGGAATGAACTTGGAACTAGGAAACCTGGTTTTCACACCAAATAGCTATATGACTTTTAGCAAGTCACAACACCACCTTCCTCATTTGTATAATGGAGATAATGCCTGTACTATGCATTTCATAAGACTGTGATGATGAAAACTCTTTGTTAACCTGAAAACTTTATATAAATTTGAGCTATCATTTATTGTACAAGCCACTTAAAAAACAAAGTGAAAGGAAGTTCCCTATCACACATTTTATATCAGGAGTCAAAATTTCTAGGCATGTCTTTGTCTACTAGGATCCACTAAAATGTAAGAGATAAAAATTACCTTACATTGTGGTCCTATGAAGTAGATACCACTTGGATGGACTTGGATGACATTCCAAACAAAGTAGATGCCAATCTATTAGAGAATAAATGGTGGCATATGAATATAATGGAATATTATTACATTACAAAAAATGATTAATATAAAGAATTCAGGGAATTACAGGAATAGTGAAATAAACAGATAATGAAATAAGCAGAACCAAGAGAATAGTGTCCATCATGGCTGTAGAAATGTAAATGAAAACAACACTAAAAGACAGCCAAACTCAGATTAATCAAAACAGACAATCTTGGTCCAAAAGAACAGATGATGAAACACATTTCCATCCTCCTAGTAGAGAAGGAGGGAAACTATGAGTACTGTCAAATGATGTGGATTTGCCAAGCTATTTGTTCGAAGAGAAGATTCAGTGGGGGAGAATATGTCAGAAAGTGAATGTGATATAAAAACCAAATGGCATAAATAAACTTATTTTTGAAATAAATTTAAACTTCATGTCTTTATATGGTATCATAATGGTGGAAGGCACCCAGGCATAGGGGAGGAAATGTTAGGCCTTAGAGTCAAGAAGACATGGGATGAGTCTTGCCTCTGACACATACTGGCTTTGTGACCCTGGGCAATCATTTAACCTCTCATTAGGAACTCTCTAAAATCAATTGCAGCTGAGTTGCTAATCTGCATTAGTGAAGGGATTTTTCTATCCTGGGAGAGAGTTCCCAATACTAATGAAATCACAGATCTGAATAATAACAAAGAAGTGAAAAAAATTCTCTTGGTTTGATAATTAATACCACTTCTCAAGGAGCCTAACACAACCTGCACTCCAATCAGATCCCAGCTCAAAGCGTAATAATCACAACAGCTGGCATTTATATATAGCCATTTAAAGTTTACAAAGTATTTTACAGTTATTATTTCATTTAATTCTCACAATAACTATGGGAAGTAGGTACTATTATTATCCCCATTTACAAATGAGGAAACACACAGAGGTTGAATGACTTAGCTGTGGTCACCCAGCTAGGGAAGGATTGTGGCTGGATTTGAATTCATCTTCCTGACTCCAGGAGGCCATCAAGCTGTCTAGAGTAGTATTGTAAGTGTGAAGGCAATGACCAGTGCTGTTAGATGGGTTTTTACCTGAATTAAGGACCAATAAGTAGGCTGTTTCCCCATTTCTAAGAAGTGGATAGAAAAATATATACAGTACTGGTCCAGTGTGGAGGCCATATTTCTTCATGTAAAATAGAGTGTGACCCTTGTCTCCCTCCTTCTCTAAGTCTTTTAAAGGGTAAATGATGTATACAATTAGATTGAATCAGTAAACTATAGTATAAAAGTTGGGTATGGGTCCTAGATCTCTTATAACTAGTTGTGTGCTATTAGGGACAAGTACCTTAACCTTAACCTTAACCTCCGGAACAATTTGCTCATCCATAGAAGTGGAGATAATATTGTTCATGAGCAACTTAACATCACAAGGTTGTTGTGAGGAAAGCCCATTGTGGACTGTTAGCTGCTATATTAACGGCATGTTGTTATTGATAGTTCTATATTAAATCAGATGTCATGACATTTATAGTATCATTCCAATTAGTTTAATGCACTCGTTTATAAAGATTCAAAAGATTCCTGATTCTGCATATTTTTATGATGCTGGGAATTTTCTTTTTCTCTATTCATTTTTTGGTCCACATCCCCCATCCCTATCCCCACCAGTAGTAGTACACTTGCCTCCTTACTATTGGCCCTCTCAAAATTGCAACTTTTTTTTAAAATGAAGAAAAGGGAAGATCAAAGACTTCACAGTATGATTGTGAGGAGAGTGCTTTGAAAATCTCCAGGCACCGTATAAATGTAAGTTATTGTAATTCTTGTATGCATAGATGTGTGTATTTGCATGCACATGCATACATATGTGTATGGATAGGGACTGGAAGTGTGACTTCATTGAGACAGGGAACTCTTAGATGAGTAAACTATCATTATAGGTTAGCACCTTTCTTGCAATATATAGTCTCAAGAAGTTGCTTAGAATTCTGAGAGGTTAAGTGACTTGGATAGTGACACACAGTAAGTCAGTGTGTTCAACCTAGGTTTTCCTGGATGTTGTGTGTGTGATTTGTGTATATGTATGTATGTATACATATATATGTGTGTGTGTGTGTGTATATATATATATACATATATATATATATATGTATAGAAACCTATGTTCAAATCCTGCCTCATACCCTTACTAGCTGTATGACCTTGGGCAAATCACTTGACATCTCTCAGCCTCAGTTTCTTACAAAATGAAAGTGATGGACTTAATGACTGATCTCTGAGATCCCTTTAAGCTCTTAATCTATGATCCTACAATCATCTACATATAATATTTGTGATGTAAATAATGAAGCCTTCTTTCCAAATAGCTGATATGGCATAGTCTGTCTCTGAATCAATATTTTACATAAAAATTAGTGATACTAAGAAAATGAAGAGCGGGGGGGCGGGGGAAGTATCTTGGACATACCATGGATCTGATCAATAGTAGCAATGGCTTGAACCACAAATATATCAGTTTAAATTTGGCCAAATTAGAAAAGATCTAGTCTGTCTGATGTGACTTGTGTATAATTCCCAAGGTTTTTTTTTCACATAAAATATAGGTAGTGCCAAAAGAAAAGTCATCATCTGGTAAATGAAACCCTTAAATGGGACTCTTCCATTTAGCTGTTCATTGTGGTTTCTCCTCCTTCCCTCAGCTAGCTATTTTACACTATATTCCACCCCCCAGGAGAGTCCACCTAAACAGCCTGCTTTAAAAATTGCAGGATAACAGTATCTTCAGTCTGTAGAAAAACAGCAATAAAGGAGTTTGCTGCTGGTCTGAAGCCAGTGCCCTCTTCTATTTCAGTGAGCACCTTTAAATCCGCAACTTAACATTAGCTCCCTTCCAATGGCTTGAGAGCTTCTAAGTTGGCTTTTGTGGGATGCCCAGTTTGCCCCTGTACATACTTGCCTTTTCTGTAGACAAAAACAGAACTAACAAGCTATCCATCTGGCACCTTCCACCAGTTCCCAAGACTGAGAAAACAAAGATTTTTTTTTTAAAAGGGTTTAAAAAACAGGAAAACCCAAGAAAATTCCGCCCCCCATCTTCACACACTTCCACCAGATTAAACAGTACAACAGTAACAAGCAAACGAGGTTATTTGGACAAAAACTCCGCCAAACATAAATTTAAGATGTATCTACATTTCTTTATTTGGGAAATGAAAATTTTAATGTGGCCTTTGGTGTGTTGTATATAGAAGAAAACTATGGTTACAGAGATTTATTTCTGAACAAAAGGAAAGAGAATTTTTAGTTGATTGAATTACAGGAAGAAAATGAGAAGTCTTTTAATCCATTCCTTTGCTTCTGTAACACAATCAATTCCTGACAGATGAGAAATTGTCCTCATTTTAATACTTTCAGCAAAAGAAATTTCAATAACCTGTTCAAATGGTAAATAACTCTTGCCTGTTCTTCCATATTGTGAACTTAGATCCTTTGACCTTCAAGGTTTTTTTTCCAGGTCTTTTTTTTTCTGCCTTGGGGGTAGAGAGGGTGAAGAAAAAATCCAAGGCTTATCATTTAAACAGGACAGCATGTTGCTGTCCTGTGGTGTTTTTAAAATGCTAGACAGATCTTAAAGACTTCTTTTTTAAAATCTCATTGATGTCCAATGACCAGATTCTCCAATTGACAGCTATTTTCTAATGCCTGAAGGAGCATTAGTTGAAGGTACCTTAGTGTTCTGGGAAAGTTAAGGCAATTTTCAAAGGTGCTTGGCTTAATAGAAAAAATAGTTTATATCCGGGAGGATGACTCAGTTACCATTGTGTAAGTAATACCTACACTTACAATGAAGAATCATTCCAAGTAGTTTTTCAAAATATCAGTTGAAAATTATTATATTGTGACCTAAATATGGGACATAGATATATACATTCTTTAACAAAAATCAAAGGATTTGTTTTGTTGGGTTTTAAAAACACAATATTTTCTTCATTTTTCGCATTACAGATTTTGTTTTACAGAATTTTAGAATCCTAGAATGTAAGAGATTAAAAAAAGAATCCCACTTCCTCATTTTACAGATGGAGACTCCTACACTCAGCTAGATGAGATCATTTGCTTTCGATCACATAACTGATAAATTCGTATCTATTAAACCTTCTTATAGTTTGAAAAAGGGAAAATCATAGTTACTTAAATGGTTCATGGATAATTATAATTTATTGCCACTGTGAATCAGACAGAATTTTTTAAGTCACAGTATTTTCAGTTTTTGTTCTCTTGTTTGTTTTTTGGTATGTAAATTTATTCCTGCCCCCCACCCCTACCCCAGTTATCTAGGTAGATAACTCAAATTAAATTATACTCAAAGAAGAAAGACAGTGTTATTCAATGGCAAGTGCATTAAATTTGGAGCCTGAGGAACTTGCATTCAAACCCCACTTCTGTCATTTACTACCTATGTGACCTTGGGTAAATCACGTAACTTTTTTGTCTCAGTTTTCTTATATGTAAAATGAGAGGCTTGGACTGAATTACCTCTAAGGCCTCCCTCGGTTCTAATTATATAATCAATCTTATGATCCCTCTCAGTTCTAAATCTATGATTCCGATAAGTTGTTAAATGCTTCATAGACAATTGTATTTGATTTTACCAGCTGTTCTTAATCGATTGGTCTAACTGTAGTGTGATTATTGGCTATAAGTACAAAGGGCTAATCCAAGAAAATCTCACTCTACTGTCACTGGGCTTCATCACCTCTCACTTGAAATATTATTCTCCTTGCTTGTAGTCTCTTTCCTGTCACATACGTCTTCTATAAAGCTGCCAAAATAGATCTAAGTCTGAGCATTTCACTTTCTTCTTCCAAAATCTTCTGTGCGTCACTATTTCCTGAACCTAGCTTTTACACTCCTCCACAATCTGGCTCCAACATACCTTTCCAGGATTATTTTAACATTATTCTTCTTCAAAATATGCTATTAGATAACAAGTTGTTTTCCATAGTCGGCATTCCAACCCCCCATTATGTGTCTTTGCACAAGCTTCCCCAGTGTCTGGAATTCACTCCCTCTTTGTATCCTTCTGGAATTTTAATTTTTTCTTCAAGGGTCACTTTAAATTCCACCTGCTCAGTGAAACCTTTCTTGATCTTCCTTACAGACAGAACACAGTCCTGTCCCTTCTCAAACTATTGTGCATTTATTTATCTGTGTACTTATTATATTCCTCTTGCCCCACCAAATAATACATGCTTCTTGAATACAGGGACCTTTTTTTCATCTCGTCTTTATATCCCCAGAGACTTAAACTATGGTATCTAATAAATATTTGTTGAATTGAATTAAAATGAACTGTTGGCAATTTGGTCTACATCTTACATGTCTCAGCTAATAATAGTAATAAAAGACCCTCACTTGCCAGGGCAACTTTGGTAACTATGGTTGGTAAATTGGTCATAATGTGTTTCACCTTATCCCTTCATGAAGTTTCTGTAATTACAGTGCTAATAAGTGTTCAAGAACAGGCAGAATGAGGCAACGTTATTCCATTCTCTGAGGTCTGTTACCTCAGTATTACACTCTAGTTCTTTCTTTACCTCATGTCACACATCTAATTAATTGACAAGCCTTGTCATTTCTACCTCCTACCTTCTGCCTCTCCATTCATACAGTCTCCCCCCACAGTTCATACTCTCATGTCTTCTCATCTAGAATGTTGTAATAGCCTCCTAATAGGTTGCCAAAGTGAATTTTCTTATGTGCTGATTTGACCGTGCCATTTCCCTACTCATTAAATTACTGTGGCTCACTATTTCCTCTAGGATAAAATATCAAGTTCTTGGACTTCTGAATGGCTACACAGCCTAATCTCAACCTAACTTTCCAGCCCCAATGGACATGTTATTCTCCCTACATTCTATGGTCCAACTAACCTGGCCTTCTCTCTGATTTTTCCACCTGGCATTCTTTCACCTGTCTTCAGGTATTTGACTGGCTATTTTCTATGTCTGGCTGTGTCTATGTCTTTTTACTCCCACCTCAGAGAGTCCTTCTTTTGCTTCAAGACATAGTTCTAGTATCTCCTTCTAAATAAAGTCTTTCCTGATTCCTCCTTCCCACCCCCAGTTGCTAATGTCTTCCCTCCCTAAGTACCTTGGATTTAATTACCTTGAACTTATTTTGTTTTTATACTCACCGTATTATTCTGCATATCTCATATATTTATTATTTATATTTATTATTCTGCGTATCTTCTGGTAGAATATAAGCTTTCTTAGAGTAAATGTTGTTTTGTTCTTTTTATTTGTATCCTTATTTATTTGTTTTTAAAATAATTATTTTATTTGTCTTCAGTGTTCTACAATCACTTCCATATATCTTAGATTTTTTCCCCTCCCTCCCTGTTCTTCTCCCCCCTCTCCACTCCCTACCTGAGACAGTGTGCAGTCTTATAAAAGTTCTACACATATGTTCCTATTAAATACAATTTCACCATAGTCATGTTGAATAGAAGAATTAAAATGAATGGGAGAAGCCATAAAACAAAATAAAACATAACACAAATAAAATAGTCTGCTTCATTCTGCGGTCCAGTTCCGTAGTTCTTTCTCTGGATGTGGAAAGTGTTTTGCCTCAAAAGTCCATTGAGGATTTTTTAGGTCCTTGCATTGCTTTGAAGGACTAAGAAAATTCCTCGCACAGTCTGTTGTTGCTGTGTACAAAGTTCTCCTGGTTCTGCTCCTTTCACTCAGCATCAGTTCATATCTTCCCAGGCCTCTCTGAAGTCTTCCTATTCATTGTTTCTTATAGCACAATAGTATACCCTTATATTCATATACCACAACTTGTTCAACCATTCCCTAATTGATGGGCATCTCCTTGATTTCCAGTTTTTGGCCACCACAAAGAGTGCTGCTATAAATATTTTTGTACATGTGGGACCCTTTCCCATTTTTATGATCTCTTGGGGATACAGTCCTGGAAGCAATATTGCTGGGTCAAAGGGTATGCACATTTTTGTAGCCCTTTGGGCATAGTTCCAAATTGCTCTCCAGAATGGTTGAATCAGCTCACAGCTCCACCAACAAAGAATTAGTGTTCCAACTCTCCCATATCTTCTCCAGCATTTATCATCCTCCTGTTTTGTTATGTTAAAAAGATGTGAGGTGGTACCTCAGAGTTGTTTTGATTTGCATCACGCCAACTGATAGTGATTTAGGGCATTTTTTCATATGATTATAGATATCTTTAATTTATTCCTCTGAAAACTGCCTGTTCATATCCTCCATATCAATTGGAGAATGACTTGTATTCTTGTACATTTGTCTCGTTCTCTATATATTTTAGAAGTGAGGCCTTTATCACAGATACTAGTTGCAAAAATTCTTTCCTAGTTTTCTGCTTCCCTCTTAATCTTGGTTGCATTGGGTTTGTTTGTGCAAAAACTTTTCAACTTAAGGTAATCAAAATAATCCATTTTGCACTTTATAATGCTTTCTATCTCTTGTTTAGTCAAAAATTTCTCAATTTTCCATAAATCTGACAAACACACTATTCCTTGCTCCACTAATTTTATAGTATCAGTCTTTCTACCTATATCATGTACCCATTAGGACTTTATTCCTTTGTATGGTGTCAGGCATTGATCTATGCCCAATTTCTGTTCTGTTATCCAATTTTCCCAGCAATTTTTGTCAAACAGTGAGTTCTTATCCCAGAAACTGGGGTCCTTGGGTTTATCAAACAATAGATTGCTATATTCATTGACTACTATGTTTTGATTACCTAACCTATTCCACTGGTCTATCCCTCTGTTTCTTAGCCAGTACCAAGTGGTTTTGATAATTGCTGCTTTATAATACAATTTGAGCTCTGGTAGGGCCAGGCCACCTTCCCTAGCATTTCTTTTCATTAGTTCCCTTGATATGTATCCTTATTTAATAATTGTTCATTGATTGATGTATGTTGTAGAAGGGATTAATGTATGGGAAGGAAGGGTAAGCTAAGTGATCTTTTCAACTCCAAGATTTTTGGGATTCTTTGAAAATCCTTTGTTGTGACAAATTTTTACCCTTTGACCTTCCTCCTTGACCTTTTCAGCATTTAACACTGTGGACCGCATCCTACTAAATACTCTCCTACTCCTCCCTGGCTCTTGTGAAATCACTCTTCTGGTTCTCCTTCAACCTCTCATTCCTTTCCTAGCTCATCTTCCTTAATACTTTAAGGTTGGTGTTCCCCAAGGTTTCCTTTTTCTTCTCTGTCCTTTAGTAATACATAATATTTTTGTAGTTTTAATCAACATCTATACAAATAATCTGCCAACCTGTTCTTCAAGCCCTGACCTCCCTATCAATGTCGAAATCTGTATCTCTAGGCCCCTTCAATACCTCCATCTGGGTGTTAAACTAATACCTCAAACTCATCATGAGCAAAACCTGAACTTTTTTATCTTTTTCCAAAAACTGCTCCTTGTTATGGCTTCATTCTGTCTATATTACTATTTACCTGATCTCCCATGTTTGAAATCTGTGTTATTTTGACTCTCTGTACTCTCTTATCTTTCATAAACAGTCAAATACCTGATGCTATTGGCTCCACTGTTGAGGTTTAGGGGTTCTGGGACCCCAAAATAGCAACATGCCAGATCCTACCTGAATGAATTTGACCCAAACCTTCTTTCAGTCAAAGAAAAACAAAGTTTATTAAAGATCCATCACATTAGGTAGACTCTTAAGGAATCTGAGCATTTGAATCACCAATTCAGATCTGGTCAGATTGAATCTGAACTAGATTGAATTTGAGCTTGATTAAATCTGAGCACCTTCATGGGGACCAGATGGATCTTACATACAGAAAGATTGTGGAAGGGATCTAGGGTTGTCCAAGTAGTCTGGGATAACTAGAGGAGGGGTGTAGGGGTCTTGATGGAAGTGGCTAGTAGCTGAGGTGATTGGAGGTCAGACACCAAGAACTAAGAAAATGGAATTTTGATGGGATCAAGGGTAGGAAGTAGCCAGAGGCAATCCGGAGGTAACAGACAAAGGGGTTAGGCTAGTTTAAGGATAACAGATTTGGGCACAGTCAAATCAAGTAGTAAGATTCAAGGAGAGTTCAAGCTGGGGTTTTCCACAGCCTATGGACAAATGGGACTCAAATTCGTTTGGAGTAAGGAGTGAAAGTCTCAGCTTGGACCTGTATCCCATCACCACCTTTACAATATTTTTTTATATCTGTGCCTTCTTCTCCCTATTGTCATCCTAGAATATACCTTCATTGCCTCCCAGGGTGTATTTTTATGTCTATACCCTATTCCTCCAGCTAATCCATGATTAACACCACTACCACATTAATTTTCCTTATTTCCAGATCTGTTCATGCCACTCTTCTGCTCAAAATCCTTCAATTTGTGGAACAAATGTAGGAACTACTTAACTGAATAATGTTCAAAATCTTTAGCCTGCTATTTAAGGATCTCCAATATCCAATGTCAACCCACCTTATAATATACCACTCTTCTCCACCTGCTTCGTGCTCTAGCCAAACTCAATTATCCATCATCCATTTTACGTATCCTATTTTTCCTGGCTCCAACCTTTCTTCATGTTCTTCACTATCCTCTCATCCTTCCCTTTGTCATACATTGCTTGTTGAAATTTTGCCTATTCTTTATAATCCAATTCAAATACCGTCTCTCCTATTAAAAGTTATCCTTGATCCCTGTCACCTTGAAATATTTGGAACATTTCTCCATAGGACCTCATATAACACTTTGTTCCTCTCATGCAGCGATTGTGTATTTTTAAAACCATAGCTGTCTGTGTATGTCATATACTAGCATATAAACTCCATCAAGACAGGAAACATGTCTGACCCAACCTTTGTGTCACCTTCGTGATGTAGTACATTCTTCTGCACATAGTAATCCTCCAAGAAACACTTGTTAAATTGAATGCATTGGAAAGGAGAGTAAATTTAATTTGTGAAAAGCAGCTGAAGGTTATTCGGAAACAAATCTTCTAAATAGGACGGATGATTGCTCTGAGTGATAACATTTTTGGTTTAAAATGAAAACTCTAAATTGATGAGTGTGTGTTGTGTGTGTGGGGGGCGGTAGTTGAGAGATTTAGAATAGAACTTCAGATTTAAAAGGGAATATAACTCTTATTTAGTCCAAAGATCATTGTTTTATTGATGAGGAAACTGATCTCCAAAGAGAACTTCTGGAAATGTTTGGAACAATTAGTATCATCAGACTAATTTTCTAGCTTCCCCACATTAATTTGATGTATAAGTTCTTAATTATTTGCTTAAAGGAAAAAGATGTTGCTCTATCTTTATGTCCCACATTTTGCTGAGAAAATACAGAGTGGAGGAAACTCAATTAGCTTTTCTGGTGTTTTCCTTAAAATCAAATGTCCAGCTGCTTATAGGTATACTGTTCATGCTTGAATAGAAGAAGGATCTATAATTTTTTGTGGAGAAAATCTCAATATGTGAACTTGCACCAATATAGATCTACATAGCACAGCTAAGCTAGAACTTGATAGGTAAAACCTAGGGAGTTGCTTGAGACTCACAGAGACAAAGTGACTTACTTTGCATCACATAGTAAGTTTCAGAGGTAAGATCTGAGCCCAGTTTTCCTGATTCCATGACTAGTCCTCAAAACCCTATGCCACATTGCAACTGTATAAGTACTTATGGATTTAAAAATAGTTTATTAATCTTATGTTCATTCATATGTATCTCTATTTCTCCATTCCACAAAGAAAACATGATAGGATAATAGCTGGTATGAATGGTCAGATAACTTCCTGGAGATGGCAAAGCATGTCAATTCAAGAGAAATGAGAACCTCTCAAGAATTAAATTCTAAAGGTACAAAGAGAAATGTGACTGGACAGAAAAAGAGGGAACTCCTTATACTGATGTCACTGCACAGAAAACACACTTACCAGTTCAGATTTTTATGACATGTATGAGAGATAGAAGTGTAAGGAAGTGACCCAGAACAGTTCACTTTTCTGGGGATAAATTTGCTTTTGAAAGCAGCAGTTGCAGAGTTTTATGCCTTGACAGTTCACTTGTCTGAGGCATAGAAATGCCTTGGGGCCTATAATAAACAGTTCCTGAGTTAATTCTGACTCAGAATTTTGAGACAGTAGTTGCTTATTTGCATATGACAAGTATAAACCATTGAATGAATGGGAAAACACCGTCTGCTTCAGTGATTTGCATTTGAGAGTTGGAAAACTTTGAGATTAATAACTGGAAAAATAAGGAGATGAGATTGTGGTGTGATTACGGGACAAATATAATTCACTTGATTACAAATTGAAGAGGAGAGTTTGGTTACTAGCCATAAGCTTAGGTGTGATTCTTCAGAGAGGACCCAGATGCTGAACCAAGAAAGATTAGAAGAGGGAAATAAGTGAAAGGATGAATTTCAGATTCTGGGTCCGAGATCTTCAGCTCTCTTTGCCCTGACACTTGTTGGCCAATGAGAGACTGGAGAGCTCTCTACTGCCACCTGCAGCTGAGAAGGAGAATCAGAAGAAGGAGAGATGATCCTTTAGTACGATTGGTTGTGGAGAACTATAAAAAAAGTAGAATAAATATGTTCCTCTCTATTATGATTTGATCATGAGAAGGATCCTGTTCTTTCTGAGAGGTGTGAAACAAGGACTCCTACACAGGAGCAGAGCTGGAGAGGCTTTTGCTAACTAGGATAAAGAGGATCTCTTTTTCCTCGAAGAATATAAACTCTTTTGGATGAAGGTATCATCTCAGCCCAAAGCTAGAAGTGGTGGATTCTACAGTTATTGTAAAGGAGTCAGTCCAGATCAGCTTAGAAGCAGAGAATTAGAGAAGACCCTTAGTGGATCAACTTGACAGGCTGAGATATCATGCCCAGTAAGGGAAAGAAATAAGCATTGAAATAGAACCTACTATGTGCTAGGCACTGTGCTCAGCATTTTTACAAATATTATCCTATCGGATCCTCACAACAGCCCTGTGAAGTAGGCATTGTTATTGCCCCCATTTTACAGCTGAGGAAACTGAGATAAACAGAGGTTAAGTGATTTGCCCAGAGTCATGCAGCTAGTGAGTATCTAGGCTGTGTTTGAAATTAGCCAAACAAGCGCAGCATGAATTAACTTAACTTAGCAATGAAAGCATTTTTTCAAACACAGAAGCTAGGATCAAGCTCTTGAGACATAAGAAAGTCATTAAAGTCTACACTCCCAAGAGCTGTAAGGTTCCCTGACTATAAGTATTTCCTACACTTGTGTTTTTTCTACTCTAGGGATTTAGATGTTTGACTGTTCTCCCTATATGCATTGATAGGACAGTATAACTATGGTTTATGGGTAGAATGTTATGTAACTATTACATGCTGATTTTTCATTTTGGCTAAATATTTTGTTTAAGATTGAATATATTGAACTCACTTGGTAACAAGAAGTGCAGTGGTGTTCATTCACAAACCATGGTGCTGTGGAGAATATTCACCCATAAGGATTACTCCTAGAACCCAGAGACTAACTGGTTGCCTCTCTAGGAAACCATGCTGACCCACTGAAGTAGGTACAGGTGTGATGAGAGATCCAGCCCCAACACAGGGAGAGAGCCAGCCTGAAGAGATTTCAAAGTTGTGTCACACATGGGCTACATAAAGATGAAGATAAAAGAGAAACACTGCCCTGAAAGACATAACCAGAAGGGGCAGTTAGGTGGTACAGTGGGTAGAGCACTGGTCTTGTAGTCATGGAGGACCTGAGTGTAAATCTGGCTTCAGATACTTACTAGCTATGTGATTCTGGGTAAGTAACTTAATCCTCATTGCCTCCAATAATAATGATAATAATCCGGAGCAATAAATTCCACAATGAGCTAAGGGTTACAACAAATTTTAAAGACAACTTTTGTTAGTTATGATGGAGGCAGGAAGATCAAAGCAGAACCACTGGTCAAGACAAATCAAAAAATTGCAAAGGATCATGGTAAGAAAGCTGAACTACTCAACTGTTTTTGCTTCTGTTTTCTCAGCTAAGGAAAATAAGCTTTGGTTAACTGGGCAATGAGACACTAGATAAGTGAGGAAATTATAAGAAGACATTGAGCTGTTCTAAAAGAAGTCAAGTCACCAAACCTAGATGAACTAATAAGGCTGAATTTTGCTATACCACTACTGTCCCTGAGGAGAGTGATCACAGACTTAACATTTAATTGGTTCCACCAAGTTTATGTCCAAACATAGAATAGTTGCTGGATAAGTCTACATCTTAGTTGGTTGGGTTTGTAAGATTGGTCCTTGCATCTTGGGGCCTCAGTTTTGGACTGCCTGGCCACAAGACCTGGGATGGACTCCACTCACAAACCTCCTGGTGGGTCACACTCCAGATCTTTTGATACTTGCAAGGTCATAGCCATCTCTGATCTCCATCATCTAAAACAGGAAAGAATTAACAAGGAAAAAACTAAGACCCTTATTCATTGGACATATGTTGGCCTCAGACGTAGAGAGCCTGAGGCCTCTCCCTTTGTAACATTGCCTTTTTTTCACAGTAAGTAGGAGTAGGTAAAAGTATGACTTGGAGAAATTAGGACAGGAGGCCAGAACTGGAAGTTCTTGGTGGGTCTGGTCCCAAAATGGTTTTAATATTATGGCTCTGGCGCAAAGGGAAGTACAAGGTAGGTAATCATGACTGAGGTTGACACAGGACTCACAGCAAAGGTTCTGGGGCAAAGAAATCAGAGATAGGTAGCCTAGATCTAGAGGTGGAACAGAGCACCCCAGAGAAAAATATATGCAATACCAACAATGTAAAAAAAAACAAAAAACTTTTGGGAGACTTAAGAACTCTGATTGTTGTAATGACCAACCATCTTTTGAAAGGAATTGGGTTAAAGTATGCTATAGAAAGGTAATGAATGTACAGAATGGGATATTTCCAGATATGTCCATTGTGGGGATTAGTTTTGATTTCCCATGCATATCTAACACAAGGCTTTTATTTTTTCTTCTTTGAATTTTGATGGAGTTAGATGGGAGAAGGAACTAGTGATGAGGTTACCAAAATAAAGAAAAAAAAAGTAAGATAAGAAATAATTTAATAGAGAATTTAAAAATTCAAGGAAGTAAAGTAGAAAAGGGGATAATTGAAACATTTTTAAAACACAAAGAACAGAACTTAAGTCAGTAGGAAAGATAGTTTAGCTTTGAAAAATAACAATTAAAATTAATATACTTAAAAATAAAAATAAGTTGTTCAAAATACACATATAATCTTGTGTATTATCCTCTTTCCTGTACTGTTTTTAATATGGAAATGCTCATATTATTTGGCATGAATTGTCTAGAATTTTTTTTGAAAATTCAAGAAAATCATCAGAAAATATCTGCCTTTTCCTTTTTCATATTTTCATCAGTGAAACCTCTCAATGCATGTATAGTTCATTTTCATAAAGATTTTATAGAGATGAGAAAGGAAACATGGATCAGCAGTAATTGTTACCCTCTCAATCACTGTATTATTTTTTTCTTCCAATTCTTTTTTATTATCCTTTTCTTTAGTCATCTTGAAAATTGATTCCCTCCGTGATTTCAAAATTGGGTTACATCTAAACAGACTTAGTCTTAACTGGTTAATCTCATCGTTATATGCATTAGTGCAATTTCTTCTGATAGCATGATGGGGACTGGAGTTATAGTCATAATTCAATAGCTCCAGAAACACTGATGAAAATAATCCATCATAGGAATTCTAACAAATCTGTTATATTTTTCATCTATTTGTGTCCTTTCTTTCAGTTGTACATATAAATGCTGCTGGGATTATCTGGATTAGTTAGATTTTACACCAATCTTTAGAGTTGCTTTGTCTTTGACCCCCCTTTACAATTTTATAAAGTGGTAATTGCTCATTATCTTCTGGCAACCTTTTGTATAATGTTTTGCATATGAGTGAGAATACATATTTATTATAAAATGAATTTATATTCTAATGCTTGTCAACTTGATGAAGTTATTAAGTATTGGCTAGTTGAAGTAACTTCTGGGCTCTTTTGGCATTCTCATTGGGGCATTTTCTTTGATGGGTTAAATTTCTGCAAGAAATTATGATAATCCATATTGATATATTTCCTTTGATCAATTTCCTGTTTTTCAGAGTCAATAGGTCAGGTTGAAACTGAAGTAATTAGATTTAATATGTTCTAATCATTACCCTTTCTCCTAATTTGACATTGATTTTGACATTTGTTCTTATGCATTCATGATCTATACATTGATAACTGATTTAGAAATAGTTCTCATATAGGTAATGAGTCATTTCCTTCCTATTAAGACTTAGTCAATTTCCTTTTTATGATGTTATTAAATCTTTGTCAAATTAGAATATATCTTCTTATTCTCTTTTTAAATAAAGTATTCAAGATATAGAGGTGTGAAGCTTCTGTATAGTCTACAGGACTTTAACCCTTTGATTTCTTAATCTTGCCATTATTTTGCAACATTTTTCACTCTTTTCCCTATACACACCTTTGTATCAAAATGGCAAATATTAGCATAAATGATGACTTAGTTTGGAAGATACTGTCAAGTTATTCATAGAACTTCACCACTACTCATCCTGTGCAACCAATGATAGTAAATAAGCTGCCATTATTTTCACAGTAATTTTTTTCATTATGCGTATGTGGATCACTGCAAGGTTTGATGTCCAAATGTCCCATAAAGTAGTATTTTAAATGTCAATAACGAGAGAAATAAAAAGCAAAAGAAATTTGAGGCCTTATCTTATGCTGAACAAATTATAAAAAAATGACAAAAGACAAGCTATTCTTATAAACAATGATCATGAGATGATAGGCACACCAATGCAGTATTGGTAGAATTATTAATTGGTCTAACCATTCTGGAAAATAATTTTTACTATGCTAAAAATGACTAAAATGTTCATATTTTTGTCCCAGTTTATGAAACTATTAATTGTAGAGCCTAAGGAGATGACAGACAAGAAAGAAAGAGGAGGAGAAGGAGGGAGAGAGTGAGGGAGGAGGGAAGGGAGAAGGAAAAAATGAAAGGAGAGAGGGAGGGAAGGAAAGAAGTAAAGGAGAGAGAAAAAAGGAGGGAGGGTGTTGCTATTCGAAGCTATTCATAGGACATATAAGCATTGTATTAAACATTACCTTTGAATAAGTTGTTCAAAATGCATTTAAAAAGTATTGCCCCGCATATGTAAAAATATTTACTGAAGTATTTTTTATGATAGCTAACAAATAAAAATACCCACCTATCAACTGGGGAAAGACTAAATAAATTTTAAAGTTAATGTTATCAATGTAATATATTATAAATGTCTTATAATATTGTGCCATTAGAAAGGATAAATGTAAAGAATTAAGAGAAATACATGAAAATATATACAAGAGCTGATATAAAGTGAAAGAAGAAGAACCAGGAAAACAATAGTTACCCCTTCCACATTGCTGGAATTAGGGGCAAGACTCCCCATGTTCTGGAAAATCCACATAAAATTATTTGGCTCTCCCTTAGTACCAGAGAAGAAGTTTGGATTATTATGGTATTAAAGAGAAAATATGTTGATATTATGCGATACTATACATATATTTTATGCCTTTCTGAGTTTCTAAACTTTTTCTGTGTCATCTGCTTATCGTTTACAGCTTCAGCAAAACTCCCCCCAAATTTCCACTTAATTTCTTATGCTAACCTGTGATATATTAAAACTGAGATGAGGAAAATCTTGATGTGGAAGGGATAACTGTAAATACAATGGCTACATCAATGCAAATGTGAAACTAGGGGGAAATGGAAGCTGAATATTGTTTAGTAATGACAAATAAGCTTGTTCCAAAGGATATATGAGAAAATGTACTCCGTACCTACTTTAGAGAGGGAGGACACTGGATATGTAACCCTCCACACACTGTCGGACTCAGCTGATATGTTAGTTTTGCTGAACTGCTTTTTTTTCCTTCATCTCTTTTAAAATGTTTTTGTCAAAATGAATGAGTCATTGTGTAGACAGTGGGTTGGATATATTTGTAAACGGAAGTGATGCAAAAATATAAAAATCAACATGAAAATTTAAAAATGTTTCCTGTTATCTTTGGATACATGATGAAAAGAGTTCTGCCAACTTTCCAAGAAAACTTATGTACTATCCTTTTTCATTTAGTTGAATTTCCTTATATTTTCTAATTAATTTATAGTAATGATATGAATACTGGTTCAGTGCCTCTGTTAGTAGCTTCACATCATTGGTCTTTGGTCAAAGGTATCAAGTTTAGAGAACCAGTAGTTAAATTAACATTGAAAAGGGTTAAAAAAAAAAGTGTTGCGATTCTTAGCACTTTCTATCCCCTTTCCACAGCTCTGCTAATGCCTGCCTTTTAAAAATTTTTCATTCATTACAATGGCCAAACAATCCACTCTGAATGGTCAACCTACCAAGCCTGTTGATACTTAACTAGACCAGACAGGACCTTTTACCAAAACTATATTCAAAATCTTTCCACTTTGGTAGGACCTACCAGAGCTTGTGATTTGTCAACATAGTCTTTGAGCACTCAGGGTTACGTCCATGTCATGATGAGTTATGATAGCAGAACTTTTTTTTTTTTTTAATAAACTAAGTCTTCCTATTTCACCCAGCCTCAAATTACAGAGGCTACTCCCAGGCCCAGACACACTATGATTGACATGAGAGTTTGAATTGCTCTGTTTCTAACCTGAGCTAGATCACTCTTCCTTAGGTAACCTGGAGGCCACCATCACCATATTGGTGGTAGACTTAGTGGGCACACCCTTTCAGCTTAGCTCACTGCATCTCAAACTCCCTAGCAGCTTAAGAAATTGAACAGGCACAGCATCTTATTAGCAAGGACCATAAGAGTGGGCCACCACGCCTGGCCAAAGTAGAACCTTAGCAGAGGACATTAGAGTTAATTAATTTAAAATATGATCTGAAAAATAACAAGTATTGATTTTTCTCTGCCATCTTCAATGGGGCTTGTGTAACTTTAAGAATCTAGAAATCACATCGTATGTTTTGTTTTTGCTTTTTCCTTTGTGACTGCTATGGTTTGGGTCAGATACTGCACCCATTTTAATCTTTGCATCCCTATTGCATCCCCAATTTGAACTTAGTAGGTGTTTAATAAATATTTGTTGAATGAATGAATAAACCAGAACATGGATACACAAATAAGTCTCAATAACTGCTTATAAAATTAAAGGATTAAAAATCTAACTTTATACTTATTAAAGAGAAATGAATACTTTTCTGGTGAAATATTATAATTTGTACTAAACAAGTCCACAATAATTTTTACATCATTCATTATATCAAGGTTACAAGGACCTTGGCATATTACTTATTTTTGATCCTTACAACAATCTTGTGAGGTACATAGTACAAGTATTAATTATCCCCCCTCCCTTTAAAATTAGGGAAATTGAGGTCCTGATAGTATAAACTGTTTGTATGAGGTCTCCATGGTAGTAAGTAGGAGAGTCAAAACTTAAACCACATCTTCTGAGTCTCAAACCAGTGCTCTTTCCACTAGACCAATTATAATCACCCTTCAATCTACTGCTAAAAAAAGTTTCATGAGAATTTCACTTCTAACAATGATGATTTCAGTAATTTTTAGCTTGCTAGGAGAAATAAAATTTCATCAAATGAGAGAAACAAATATAAAACTGCCTAGTTTTCTTCAGCATATACCTCAGTCTCCATTGATTGCCTTTTAAGGTAGAGAAACTTCCTCGTTTTGTTTGCCAGTTACAGTTGAATATCATAATATTAATAACCTAGGTAAATACTGATATAGGCACTACCATAAAGAGTAAAGTGTTTAAAAATATTACTCATTCATTGAACAAATATTGATTGAGCACCTACACTTTGAGCAGTTATCACAAATAGTTCTCATAATGAGCCATTGAGTCTCTAAGCACATGCTCAGCCAAGATGTTAAGAGCCATTAAGAACTGCTTTATAAGGAGATAGCATGTTTTCAGCATGACATATGCCTTAATTTGACTTTCTGATATAAATTAAGAAGGGACTTTTAGTTACATAATCACTTTGTTGTATATTTTTAAAGGAATAGCAAGTTGTTCATAGTAGACTAGCAGTTTCATGTGCAATCATCTTTTTTATTATATCATATTTTAGAAATGCTTGTTTTATTCCATAAATTTAAAAAAAAAATGCTATCAAACAGTACCAAAATCACTATACAGAATGATAGTGGGTTATCTTGGAATTTTGGAGAGAGATCCTTAATGTTCCTTGTGCAGCTGTTTTTATGAAAGATAAAGATGTTATTTCCCTCTGTTTGGATCCTGTGACTTTCAGGTAAAACTTGAATAACTTCAGGTCAAATATTCTCCTCTCAAATGCTTTGCATGTAACAGGTGATTGAGAAATGAATTGGGTAAGATGTCTTTCATTTAATAGCTAATCTCCTTACTTCTTTCTTTTCCTTCTTGCTTCTAAAGGGATCCAAAGAAAGCTGATACAGTTTATGTAAGTCCAACCATGCCCCTGCCCCCACATCCATGTGATTTTCCATTAAGTTGTTATT